>JAUIMM010000082.1:10233333-11620000 GCA_031769625.1 Taudactylus pleione
CGTGAAACATCAACAGCTCCTTCTTCATTTTCTCCCGCAACTGGGGCTGCCAGGAAAAAACTTAGCTATCCTAAGCAACCCGCTGGCAGTGATGCAGGGCAGGCAGGACCAAGTTTGGACATCTGGTCTGGACTGAAGGACCTGGCAACAATTTCTGACATGTCTACTGTCACTACATATGATACTGTCACCATTGACAGAATGGTGGAGGATTACATCGGTGACAGCATCCAAGTAGACATGTCAGACAGTCCATACCTGTACTGGCAGGAAAAAGAGGCAATTTGGAGGCCCCTGTACAAACTGGCTCTATTTTACCTGAGTTGCCCCCCCTCCAGTGTGTACTCTGAAAGAGTGTTTAGTGCAGCCGTGAACCTTGTCAGCGAAAGGCGTAGGAGGTTGCTTCAACAAAATGTGGAGAAGATGATGTTCATCAAAATGAATTATCAACTCTTCCAGGGAGACCAGCCTCCAGAACATACAGAGGGACCTGTGGTGGTGGATTCCAGTGGGGATGAGTTAATACTCTGTGAGGATGAGGATGTACACAACACTGAAGAGAGTGAGGAATCGGTGGATGAGGAGGATGAAGACAACATCTTGCCTCCGTAGAGTCAGTTTGTGCAGGGACAGATTAATTGCCAGCTTGTTTTGTGGGGGCCCAAATGAACCAATCACCCACAGCTATAGCGAGTGGCCAGGAAGATGGTCGCGATAGTCAAGACCATCGGGCTTGCGATGAGACCCTTGTGGTAGGGTCTCATTTCCGCAAGCCCCAGAGTGCTTTGGGCTCTGACAGAGCCGAAAGCACTCCCACTGACATCACTTGTGATGTCAGTGGGGCCGGCCGCAGACGGTAGGCATTCCCATGGGAATGCTTCTGTCTGGGCAGCCTCACACCTTGCCCGCCCACCAAAGGGGGCATGCTGTCACTCAACATCAACAGCATGCCCCCTTGGTATGAGACCCAGAGCGACGGTTTGCCCATCGCTATCCGGGTCTCGCGCATGCGTATGATGGAGCCAGCTCCATCGTGCGCATGCACACTGGGCCACCATTGACCCGCTTGCAAGTGCATAGTGCTCACGAGCGGGTCTGAATCAGGCCCAGAGTCCATCCAGGGGTTGTGCTATGTCTCCAGTGGCTGCTTCTGTGCTCAGTGTTGTGCTGTGTCCATGCACTCCTTTGCTGCCAACGCACCTGTCCACTGTCCATCTGCTACAGTGCTGCCGAAGCACCTATCTGGTGTCCATCTGCTCCAGTGTTAAATAAGAAAAAAACTTATTATTAAAAAAATCATTAAAAAAGTTAAAATTAAAAAAGTTTAAAAAATTGCTAATAAAAAAAGTCAAGAAAAGTTTTAAAAAGTTACAAAAATAATAAGTAAAAAATATATATTTTTGTGCTGTACCACAGTATATCACTAACACAAGTACTGTGATGCTGCAGACTGTACCCCAGTGTATCCTACCAAGTACTGTGAAGCTGAAGGCCATACCTCAGTGTATCCATATGAGTATTATGACACTGCAGGCCGTATACCAGTGTGTAACCCTAACACTCAAGAACTATGACTCTGTCGGCCATACCCTGGTGTATCCATACAAGTACTGTGACACTGTATGCCATACACCAGTGTGTAACCTTAACACACAAGTACTATGACTCTGCCGGCATTACCCTGGTGTATCCATACAAGTACTGTGATGCTGCAGGCCATACCAGTGAATCCATATACAGTAGGTACTGTGATGCTGAAGGACATACCCCAATGTATTAATATAAGTACTGTGACACTGCAGGCCATAACCCAGTGTATCCATACAAGTACAAGTACTGAGATGCTGCAGGCCATACCTATCACACAAATACTGTGACACTGCAGGCCATACCCCAGCATGTATTCATAACACAAGTACTGTGTTTCCTCAGGCCACACCCCAGTATGTATCCATAACACAAGTACTGTGACACCTTAGGCCATACCCTTAATGTGTATCCATAACACAAGTACTGTGATGTTGAAGGCCATACCTTTAGTTTGTATCCATAACACAAGTACTGTGACTCAACAGGCCATACCCTTAGTGTGTATCCATAACAGAAGTACTGTGATGCTGCTGGCTGTACCCAAATATGTATCCATAACATAAGTAATGTGATGCCTCAGGCTGTACCCCAGTGTGTATCCATAAGACAAGTACTTTGACGCCTCAGGCTGTACCCCAGTGTGTATCCATAAAACATGTACTGTGAAACCTCAGGCTATACCCTTAGTTTGTATCCATAACACAAGTACTATGATGCCTCAGGTCATACCCCTAGTGTGTATCCATAACACAAGTACTGGGACGCTGCAGGCCTTACCCTTAGTGTGTTTTACTAGTTTATTAAACTGCCATACTGTCTGTCACTGCAGTATCACTGTTTCCTATATGTTCCATGTTGGAAGCGGAACTGACACATGTTTGTGATGCCCACTGCTGTTGCTTAGCTTAGTCAGCTAGCTACTGTAGCCTTTTGGCCTAAACTGGATGAAATTAATATTGTGAGCTGTGATGTGGTAAAAACTGACTATTAATTGAGGTTAATAATGCTGTAGGATCAAAAACATACTCAAATTCTCTGATTTTAGCTCTCTTTATGATATTTTAGAAAAAAAATACAGATCCAAAACCAAAACACACAAGGGCAGTTTTCCCAAACCAAATCTAGATACAAACCTGAAGGAGATACATATCCAAAACCAAAAACAAAACACAGGGGTCGCCGCACAACTCTAATGCTAATGCCTTCCACAGCTCAGCCAGCATAGAGACGCCCCACTACTGCTTTCGCACACCTGTAATACCTCACAATCCTGTTTATACATAGGCAACATCAAAGCACATTGGCCATCATGCACAACAACAGCAGATCTGACCCGTCACAGAAATTGCAAGTCTTGTCACACGCAGGAGGCTCTCAAGCTGTTTAAGCAATTGCAGTGGCTAATTATGCATGCCCATGCAACAGTGTTCAAATGGACAGGCACGCGTGCTTTTCTGCAACCACTACCCAGTCACTAACCCCAAGTGCTCACAACCTGTAACTTACTTTGCAATGGATTTCTATCTGCATGCATAATCGCAATGCAATTACCACACATGTGCAGTGCGGTGCATACGCATGTGTAATGGCTAACAATCGCTTGATCTGCATACGTAGTTGCAATTGTGATCGCTGCTGAATCAGGCCCTATGTATGATCCCTGAATATAAACAAATTATGCCAGCAAGGCCACAAGGTGCTTGTAGTTATATCAGATACATGACCAGTGCTGTTTTGAAACTGATTCTTTAACACATGTAGAGTTGTGTTTGCCTTGTATTGTGATACTGTGAATTAGGGGTAAGCGGGTTCGGATATCTGAAATCCGAACCCCCCCGAGCCCCCCCCCCCGATCCGAGGCCGATCTGAGTCAGGCTCGACTTTTCCCACCTGACTCGGATCTGAAATCGAGGCAAAACATCGTCGTCCCGCCTTCCGGGTCTCGCGGGTTTTATATCCTATATAAGGTACCCGCGTCGGCGCCATTTTCTCACTCGGCTGTGGACAGTGAAGAGGGAGGGTGGGAGTTAGGGCTGGCTGGGCTGTGTAGTGTAGTGTAGTGCAGAGTAGTGTTGTGCTGTGCTGTGCTGCGCTGTGCTGCTGTTGTCCATAGGGGCTGTGTCCACTACTTCAAAGTCCATAGGGGCTGGCTGGACTGTGTTGTGCAGTCAGTTGTCCATAGGGGCTGTGTCCACTCCAAAGTCCTGTGCAGTGTCCCAGTCCTAAAGGGGTGCTGTAGTGTTGTCAAGGGGGTGCTCTGTCTGTCAGGGGTGCTCCCCCCAAGTGCTAAAAAAAATGTTTTTGTTTTTTTTTCTGTTTGTGAATTGTGTGCGCAGTAGCCGCACGTGCATCAACAAAGTAGTGCCAAGCATGCGCCTGTGTCATAAGTAAAGGGCCGGCTGGCTTGACCGTTAAACGGTGCTGTAACCCCCAAAGTACACTCCAAACCAAATAAAAAAATATTTTCTGTGTTTGTGAATTGTGTGCGCAGTAGCCACACGTGCATCAACAAAGTAGTGCCAAGCGTGCGCCTGTGTCATAAGTAAAGGGCCAGCTGGCTTGACCATTAAAGGGTGGTGTAACCCCCAAAGTACACTTCAAACCAAATAAAAAAATATTTTCTGTGTTTGTGAATTGTGTGCGCAGTAGCCGCACGTGCATCAACAAAGGAGCAGCGCCAAGCGTGCGCCTGTGTCCCATAAGTAAAGAGCCGGCTGGCTCATTTCTTAAAGGGTGGTGTAACCCACAAAGTGCACTACTCTCCAGCAAAAATAAAAAAATATTTTCTGTGTTTGTGTGCGCCTTAGCCGCACGTATATATCAAATCGATATAACATAAATGGAGGACCAAACTTTCTCTGATAAAAATAAAATAGAGAAAGATCAAGAACCACTTCCTCCTAGTGCTGAAGCTGCTGCC
This sequence comes from Taudactylus pleione, assembly GCA_031769625.1. Lineage (NCBI taxonomy): Eukaryota > Metazoa > Chordata > Amphibia > Anura > Myobatrachidae > Taudactylus > Taudactylus pleione. The sequence goes on from JAUIMM010000082.1 coordinate 10,237,844, forward strand.
ACTAGTCATGACATAGACGATAACATGCCATCAACGTCGTCTGCCAAGGCCGATGCCCAATGTCATAGTAGAAGCCACATACAATCCCAAATGACAAAGTTAAGGAAAATGTCCTTAAAAAAACATTTAAATCATCTGAAGAGAAACATAAACTTGCCAATATGGCATTTATGACACGGAGTGGCAAGGAACGGCTAATGTCTTTCCCTATGACTAGTGTGTGTCATACTAGTATGACTAGTATGTTCATGACTAGTGGTTCAGCTTCACATGACGATGGAAGCCCTCCTCCCGCTAAAAAAATCAAACTAGTTAAGCTGGCAAAAGCACAGCAAAGAACTGTGCGTTCTAAGAAGATATCACAAATCCCCAAGGAGAGTCCAAGTGTGGTGGCAGTTGCGATGCCTGACCATCCCAGCACTGGATGGGAAGAGGTGGCTCTTTCCACCATTTGCACGCCCCCTGCAAGTGCTGAAAGGAGCACCCACAGTCCACTTGCTGATATGCAAATTGCAGATGTCACTGTTGAAGTACAACAGGATGAGGATACTGGTGTAGCTGGGGCTGAGGAGGAAGTTGGCGAGGAGGATTCTGATGGGGATGTGGTTTGTTCAAATCAGGCTCTGGGGGAGACAGTTGTTGTCCATGGGATGAAAAAGCCCATCACGGTCATGCCTGGGCAGAAAATCAAACATTCCACCTCTTTGGTCTGGCAATATTTCTATCCAAATCCGGACAACAACTGTTTTGCCATATGTACCATATGTAAAGGTGGAATAAGTAGGGGTAGGGACGTTAACCACCTAGGAACATCCTCCCTTATACGGAACCTGCAGCGCGTTCATAATAAGTTACTGTCAATTACAGAAACTTTGGCTAAGACCGTAAGTAGTCCAGGGACACCTAAATCCTGTTGTCCTGTTGTATCCAAGCACCTGCAAACAACACCGTCAACTCCCTCCTCTTCAATTTCCTCCTTAGTCAGGATCAGAAGTAGTCCTGCAAGCCATGTCACTGGCATGACTGACTCTCCTATCCGGGATTCCTCCGGAGGATCCTGCATTGCTACGCCTACTGCTGCCGCTGCTGCTGTTGCTGCTGCTGTTGCTGCTGCTTGGAGTCGTTCATCATCCCAGAGAGGAAGTAGGAACACCACTACTTTTACTAAACAATTGACGCTCCAACAGTCCTTAGTGAGGAGGATGAAGTACGACAGCAGTCATCCTGAAGCAAAACGTATAACTGAGGCCTTGACTGTTATGTTGGTGTTAGACGTGCGTCCGGTATCCGCCATTAGTGCAGTTGGATTTAGACAATTGATGGAGTTAGTGTGTCCCCGGTTCCAAATCCCATCTAGATTCCACTTCACTAGGCAGGCGATACCGAGACTGTACAGAAACATCAGAAAAAGTGTCCTCAGTGTCCTGAAAAATGCCATTGTACCCAATGTCCACTTAACCACGGACATGTGGACAAGTGGAACAGGGCAGACTAAGGACTATATGACCATGACAGCCCACTGGGTAGATGTATCACCTTATGCAGCAACAGCAGCAGCGTCACCAGTAGCAGCATCTCAGAAATGCCAGCTCGTTCCAAGGCAGGCTACGCTGTGTATCACCGGTTTCAGTAAGAGGCACACCGCCGACAACCTCTTAGAGAAACTGAGGGAAATCATCGCCCAGTGGCTTACCCCACTTAGACTCTCTTGGGGATTTGTGATATCTGACAACGCCACCAATATTGTGCGGGCAAATTCCAGCACGTCCCATGTTTTGCTCACACAATAAACTTGGTGGTGCAGAATTTTCTGAAAAGCGACAGGGGCATGTTGGAGAAGCTTTGGGTGGCCCGAAAAATTTCTGGCCACTTTCGCCATTCAGCGACTGCGTGCCGAAGACTGGAGCACCAGCAAACACTATTGAACCTGCCCCACCATCACCTGAAGCAAGAGGTTGTGACGCGGTGGAACTCAACCCTCTATATGCTTCAGAGGATGGAGGAGCAGCAAAAGGCCATTCAAGCCTATACATCCACCTATGACATAGGCAAAGGAGGGGGTATGCACCTGACTCAAGCGCAATGGAGAATGATTTCCGTGTTGTGCAAGGTTCTCCAGCCCTTCGAACTTGCCACACGTGAAGTCAGTTCAGACACTGCCAGCTTGAGTCAGGTCATTCCCCTCATCAGGATTTTGCAGAAGCAGCTGGAGAAAGTGAAGGAGAAGCTAAGATGGAGCGATTCCGCTCGGCATGTGGGACTTGTGGATGAAGCCCTTCATTCGCTTTGCCAGGATTCCAGGGTGGTCAATCTGTTGAAATCAGACCACTACATTTTGGCCACCGTGCTCGATCCAAGGTTTAAAGCCTATGTGGTGTCTCTCTTTCTGGCTGACACAAGCCTGCAGAGGTGCAAAGACCTGCTGGTGAACACACTGTCAGCTGAAGCGGAACGTGAAACATCAACAGCTCCTTCTTCATTTTCTCCCGCAACTGGGGCTGCCAGGAAAAAACTTAGCTATCCTAAGCAACCTGCTGGCAGTGATGCAGGGCAGGCAGGACCAAGTTTGGACATCTGGTCCGGACTGAAGGACCTGGCAACAATTTCTGACATGTCTACTGTCACTACATATGATACTGTCACCATTGACAGAATGGTGGAGGATTACATCGGTGACAGCATCCAAGTAGACATGTCAGACAGTCCATACCTGTACTGGCAGGAAAAAGAGGCAATTTGGAGGCCCCTGTACAAACTGGCTCTATTTTACCTGAGTTGCCCCCCCTCCAGTGTGTACTCTGAAAGAGTGTTTAGTGCAGCCGTGAACCTTGTCAGCGAAAGGCGTAGGAGGTTGCTTCAACAAAATGTGGAGAAGATGATGTTCATCAAAATGAATTATCAACTCTTCCAGGGAGACCAGCCTCCAGAACATACAGAGGGACCTGTGGTGGTGGATTCCAGTGGGGATGAGTTAATACTCTGTGAGGATGAGGATGTACACAACACTGAAGAGAGTGAGGAATCGGTGGATGAGGAGGATGAAGACAACATCTTGCCTCCGTAGAGTCAGTTTGTGCAGGGACAGATTAATTGCCAGCTTGTTTTGTGGGGGCCCAAATGAACCAATCATTTCAGCCACAGTTGTTTGGCAGACCCTGGCGCTGAAATGATTGCTTTGTTAAAGTGTGCATGTCCTGTTTATTCAACATAAGGGTGGGTGGGAGGGCCCAAGGACAATTCCATCTTGCACCTCTTTTTTTTCTTTGCATTATGTACAGTTTGGGGCCTAGTTTTTCAAACTGCTATCCTGTCTGCCACTGCAGTATCACTCCTAGATGGGTCACGTGTTTGTGCCGCCCACTCGTGTCGCTTAGCATAGTCATCCAGCTACCTCGGTGCAACCTTTTGGACATAAAAACACTATTGTGAGGTGTGAGGTGTTCAGAATAGACTGGAAATTAGTGGAAATTAAGGTTATTGACGTTAATAATAGCATAGGAGCAGAAAAACCAACACATTCTGTGATTTTAGCTGTTTTTATGCTTTTTTAAAAAAAAATACAGATCCAAAACACAAAACCCAGAACCCAAAACACGGAAGGGTGGTTTTGGCAAAACCAATCCAGATCCAAAACACAAAGAATGATCCAGATCTAAAACAAAAACACAAAACACGAAAAGTGGCCGGTGCACACCCCTACTGTGAATACTTGTGAAAAGTGTAGAGTGGTGTCATAAATGACTCCCAGGAAGGAGTTATCAATCAAAAAGTGATCTGCCCTATTCACTTTGAGAAATGCTGGGCATAGTTTGCGTGAAATTGCTTGACTTGAGAAGGTGTCTCTTGGTAGCTTGCAGTGTACCATCAATACATACATTGTAAACAACAGTGTATGTGATCGCCCACGACCTGAACAACCTCAAATGACCACATAACAGGAGTAAAGTTTTATTAGAGTGTGTTCAAAATGGGAAAAATTCAAAACAGCTTGTGAGATCTGTGCTGCTCTGATTGAAATGAGGAAGAAAAGTGTATCAATTGTGACCATAATTCGCCACCTTGTAGCCGGTGGCTTGAAGGCATGTGTTGCAGCCCCAAAACCATTGCTTAGGCAATAAAAAGAAGAGCCTATTAAGGGAAAAAAGCACAGGAGCTGGTCCGCTAGTCAGTGGAAGAAGGTTTTTTTCACAAATGAATCAAAGTTTGAGGTGTTTGGGCGGAAGAGGCGCAAGTTTGTTTGTTGCGCGACAGGCGAGCGCATGCTTCCTGCTTGTATTCAGGCCACATATAAAATAACAAGTAAGCTTGGAAGAGTGCGCAGTAAGACTCAGAAGCAGCTGTATTCCAGTGCAAACAAAGTACACACCCAAATACTTCAAAGTCAATACAAGGAAAATAGATATTGAACCAGAAAAAGGGCAAATAAAGTGACATGAGTTTGCAGAGAATCACCAAAGTGTGTGACACATCTAGTGGGAACATAGAAAAAATTACCTAAAGGAAGTCCATAAACTAGTCCTTCAGTCTGATAGATACATACACCATTAGTGGCTAATATAGATACACAGGATATGTAACAAACAACCTCTTCATGCCTCCTTATAAATTCTAGTGGTGGGTTTCTGTATAAGAAATGCTTTCCAGCTCCTGTTCACTCAAATGCAGTAGGGTAGCCAGGACAAAGGAGGGCACATAGAAGATAAAACAATAATCGCTTCTGACGAAGGACTATAAGTCTGAAACGCGTTAAGCGTGGCTCACTGCTGTTTGGACTCCCTGTGTCTTCCGCGTCAGCTGCTCCAGCGTTGTCATCCCATGTTTGACCCTGGTATCCAGAACCAGGTACCACTATCCTTCGTTTCATCTGGGACTTGGTGCTGACATCTGCTGGGACCTATATACCAATTTGATGAACAGAGGAAACCTATACATGCTTTCATTGGTTTTTATTTTGTAAGTGTTATCTGTGATTAAATTGTGCCATTTGAAAAAGGAATCTGCACTATTATTGTTTTATCTTCTATGTGCTCTGCATTGCCTTGGCTGTCCTACTGCATTGAGTGAACAGGAGTTGACATCTGCCGGGACCTATTTGCTGACTCTTTAACCAGAGGAGACGCATACATGCTTTCATTGGTTTTTATCCTGTAAGTGTTATCTGTGATTAAATTGTGCTATTTGAAAAAGGAATCTGCACTATTATTGTTTTATCTTCTATGTGCCCTCCTTTGTCCTGGCTACCCTACTGCATTTGAGTGAACAGGAGCTGGAAAGCATTTCTTATACAGACACCCACCACTAGAATTTATAAGGAGGCATGAAGAGGTTGTTTGTTACATATCCTGTGTATCTATATTAGCCACTATTGGTGTATGTATCTATCAGACTGAAGGACTAGTTTATGGACTTCCTTTATGTAATTTATTCTATGTTCCCACTAGATGTGTCACACACTTTGGCGATTCTCTGCAAACTCATGTCTCTGTATTCAGGCCACAGTCAAGCATGAAGGAGGTTCAATTATGGTCTGGGGTGGTTTCAGATGTGGTGCAGTATGTAACTGATTAAACATTGAAGGAATTATGGACTCCAAACTCTACAACAACATCCAGGTGAACCATTACATCCCTTCCAGCACTGACCTTAATGGTCATGGTTTCACACTATAGCAAGAAATCTACCCAAAACATAACTCTGGTTTTTGCTAAAAGTATGTTCAGTCAATACAATGACAACAGGTACAGAAAAATGTGGTTTGGCTACCACAGACTTCTGATTTTAACCCAAATGAACTCATTTGGGACTATCTGGACAGGTATGTTAGAGATGTGCAAGTAACATGCCCAAAACACCTTTGGGAGTTGCTACAAGACAAGTGGGCTGCAATCAGAGTTGAAACTCCATACAAGTTGACTGACAGAATGCCCGGCATTTGCACTGCTGTGATCGTCGCTAAGCATTGATACTTTGAAGAGAGAAAAATTTAAGGAAATCAAAACTGAATTTATTTGTACACAATGTGCATGAGTACAAAACATGTTTTTTTTCAAAAATAAATATACAGCATATTCATCACAAACTAGCTTCTTTTGTTTATTACTTTCCAAAACGTCAATGATTTGGGTGGTGTATTGAAATTAACAAGCTGTAGTGTACCATTCTGTTATTAGAAATGTAAAAGGAAGTGAATGTCTGTCAAATTTTTCATCATTGTGAAGCATACAGTATACACATGTAGTAAACCAATTAAATTGATATGACTTTAAAATGTGTAAAATGCCACCTTGTGAGATTGGTTCATTGATGACAAATAAACATTGTAGTATTCATTTGACTCCATATCAAAAATTTACAATTTGGCATCATGAAGTTTGCCATTAATTTTGAAAGAGCTAAGCAACTGTTTCCTGATAACAAACACGGGCAATGAGAAGGGGGGGTGGGTACTAATTACCTGGGCCTGGGTTTATTAGAAGGGCCTGGTAGGGACCCTGGTCCAATGCCACCCCCTCTCTCTTACCTGTCAGCAGCCCAGCACACACTGCTGTGTGCTGGGCTGCAGTGGGAGACCAGGGAGATTGCTGCCACTGAGCAGCAGCAGAAGTCTCCCACTGGATTTGCACCAGACTGAGAGGCTCACAGCTCCCCCCTCCCCAGCTTGCAGTGCCGCAAATATTTTAATTTATTTATTTTTTTAGGGGATGTGGTCACACCTCCCATAATTAGACCATGCCCCCAGATAGTAATGGGGCCTGGGCTGGCTCTCTATGGCCCTGGTAACAAACCATGTGTCTGGTTTTTCGAATCTGGTTACCTTTAAAAGTTATACAGAAAAATTAAAATAGAAATGCAAGTGCACACTCTAAGAATACTGATAATCAAAATATTTATAATAAACTCAAACAAATTAACATGGAGTTTAAATAAGGTTCTTGGCAAAAAATGTATGCTGATCTACCACATCAAGGTGAACCTCAACAGGTGAGTCCATAACATCTCTAATACTGACATATTATTTATCTAGGACTTACCTAAAATAGTGCCTATTCTAATGTGTAGACTGCAATGCAAGGATCTATACCAGTGGTTCTCAAACTCGGTCCTCAGAACCCCAAACAGGTCACGTTTTTCAGGTCACTCAGCAGATGCACAGGTGTATTTATTACTCATTGACACATTTTAAAACATTCACAGGTGGAGCTAATTATATCACTTGTTATTCTGTGAGGAGACCTGGAAAACATACACTGTAAGGGTCATGAGGACCGAGTTTGAGAACCTGTGACCTATACTAATTACCTAGGGGAAGCAGGAGGAGTGCTAAGCCAGGTAGAAAGAGTCTCACCTTCAAGTGTACATTATATACACACATACAGAGGAAAAAGGGGAGGAGGACAATCTAGTTTTAAATATAAGAGATGCTACCATTGTAATGGCCATATGCCTAACTATGATTGCAAGTGTGTGTGGTTTTCTTGGTTGGACTGTTTTATTTATAAATAACAATAACCATTATGTTATTGTAAATCCCAATGGATGTAAATGTCTGTCACTAATTCTCATCAATGTGAATATTTTCTACATTATATACATCGTAGGTACTGTAGTAAGAACAATGAAACTGATATCACCAGTAAAGATTTACCACATATGTTATATATGTTTTCAGCATGGAAATACTGTCTTTATGATCAAGGAACACAATAGAAGCATCTTGAAGATGCACCCATACTTCAGTACATGCACCTAACCCAATAATTGCTCATTATTTTGGGGGGCTCTGTTATGTAGTACAGACCATGTAAAGTATGGTTTGGGATCTAGGATGAGCAGTGATGGTTCATTAGGATGTTTAATTAAACTGAGGTAACAGATCTTACAACTCATCACAGGGCCAACACTCACTGAAAGGCATCTTAGAAACTTCACAGTTTGTAGTTAAATAGTCAAACATATTTTTAGTTATTGACATTACTGAATGATTAATAATTGACCAAAGGAATTAAAATACTAACTACAACAATTTGTATGAAAAAAAATGAAATGTGCCATTGTATTTATAAATGTAAACTTTAAGAAAAAAAAGTGAATATGTACTGTCAGATTTTATATTAAAATACACCCACACATAGAAAAGAAATAATTAACTGTACTGTAAGATGTCGAAATTTCATTTTGGTTCACATAAAAATCAGTATCGTGAATGCCAGAGAAAATAAGTAAATGGAACTAGATTTTAACAGAAGTTTAGAAGAAACTTCAAATAATAAGCCTTTGTCTATGTGTGTGATGCATTCTTAATTAAGTACAGTGCATCATTCAAATTTGTGCTTTAACTAATTTTAGTACTGTTGGCATACTGTATTCAACATAATGCTGCTGGTAATGTGATATTGTGAATGTCAGCAAATCATATGGACAAGCAATGTAGGTAAACAGCTTGGGAAGAGTAAAATATGTAGGCTTCTTTTGAATTCATTAATTCCATGATTTTGCCAACATTTAACTAATATTCCCATAATTCTTTGCATGGATATGTGGAAAGTAAGCATAAACCCAGTCAGAATTGCAAGGCCAACATAATATATTGTTCTTTGTTTCAATCCATTTTTATCATATTCATTGTTTTTATAAGGTTTAATAACCTTGAAATTAATTCTTACTTCCTTTAATTATTTGGTTCACTTATTTTTTAAATCACTATTCTGTATAAGTGGTAAAATGTTTCGTCAAGCCATCACAGAAAAAACTGTTATCAGTTCTGGTGGCAGTGGATTTGTTTTCGGAGCTTAAAGTGGTCCTAGAAAAATAGTGGAACTCCCCCTCCCCCTTTACACCTTTTTAAAAGAGAGGGACAGTGCGTGCCACAGGTGCACCCCTGAAAAAGGGGCATGGTCTCAAAAAGGGGTGTGGTCACAAAAGAAAGGGGCATGGTCACACTGTAGTATTCCCAATCACCACACAGTAGCACAATCTTGATTCACCCCTGACATTACACCACATAGTAGTGTCCCTTATTCATGTATGACACACAGCAGTGCCCCTTTTACACAATGCTCCTTATAAACAATGCCCATAGTAGTAGTGCCCCTTATACAATTCCCACAGCAGTAGTGCCCTTTACACATAATGCCCACAGCAGCAGTAGTGCCCCTTATGCAAATGCAATGCCCATTGTAGTGGTGCCCCTTATGCAGTGCCCCAAGTGGTGGCACCCCTTATGCAGTGGGTCATATGAGGCAGAATTGGTTCCGTCTCCAAATAGAAGTGACGGAACGCTGTTCCAGACCACTTTAACTCCTGGTTGTAATGCAATCTTATAGCAGATATTCTCTACTCCAGCCTCAACGGTGAGTGCTGCATCCAGATTCCTTTGATGTTTTGCTTTGACTGATCATACACCAAACTCAATAAAGAGCTCCTCACACTTTTTCTAAGGTAGATGTACTAAGCCTTGAAGAGAGATAAAGTAATGAGAGACAAAGTACCAGCCAATCAGCTCCTGTCATTTTTCAAGCATAGCCTGTAAAGTGAGAGGAGCTGATTGGATCGTACCTTATATCTCTCCACTTTATATCTCTACAAGGCTCAATACATCTCCCCCCTGTGAGAAATTAATTAATTCATACTTTTCAGTTGCACAACAAGCTATTGCACAGTTTCCAACACAGTCCATGGTACTCTAGCCAACTTCTGAACAATTAGTACTCAACTACTCTCCAATCTTCTTAGTTCTGCTGATATCTCTTTGCTGGTCATTTTTGAGGCCCCACTCTTTCAAGCTTTATTATGTTGATATCATCTCCATGGATTGATTGCTAACTTTTGAAATTTGGATAAGCCAGCACAATTATTATCAGTGTTGCCATGTTGCTTTTTTTAGTGCCAGACACTATGGACTTGATTTATTCAGGATGGATATTGCTAAAGCATATGCAGACAAGCAATTTTTGCATCCTGTGCATGCATTGCAGTGCATGTGCACAAATGCACCACTGCAATCACATTGCAATCACACAGACCACGGAAAGCCAATGCAGAGCAATTGACAGGCAGGAAGCGCAGGTGTGTCTGTCCATTTGAATGCTGTTGCATTGGTGTGCATAAATTAGCTACTGTAACTGCATACGCAGCTTCAGTACTTACTGCATGCAGTAAGGTTAGCAATTTCTAAGTAAGGTCAGAGCAGCTGTAATTCTGCATGAGAAGCAGATGGTACTCAATGTTACCAATGTTTATGGAGGTTTGCAATGTGTTATGGCTGTGAACTAGTGGTAGTGGGAGGCAGTGGGCATCTCTATCTAGCAGTGCAACGGCATTGAGATAGCATTAGCCTTTTTTCGCAGCAGACCTGCGTGCGATTATGGAGCTATGATCACAATTGCGAACCTTAATGAATCAGGCCCAATGTTTGTTATTCCAGTGTCAACCTTGATCTTCCTCTTTATATTCTTAATACTTACTTAACTTTAAAGTTTTCACAAATAATTTGTTTTGAATCCGCACAGGAAATTTCTTTATAAACTTTGGTTTGTGTATCCTACAGTAGGTGTCAGGTTCCCTAGATTTTGGGTATTTGTAGTCCCTCTATGTCACGTCAAAGCCAACTTCAGAAGGATAATGATGCTATCATATTGCATACTGAAAATTTCTAAGTTGGTGGTGCAGTCAGATTAGAGCAATCATATATAACAGAAAGAAAAGAAGACTCTTGGTTTGGAGCACTCTTTAAGAAATAATGAATGTATTTAACATGTAACTTTTAATGAGATGTATCTAAAATAATAAAAAATTAGTCCTACAGTATATTGATTTATTTATCCTCTGCTGAGTTGTCCTCTTACATACAATACATCAAAAGTTGTTGCCCTAATGGTTCTGGGTCAGGACCTTTACATATGAGTATACATCATTTAATCTCATCATTCACTACAATTGTTCAGTTTTTTTAAAAGGAATTGTAAAGAGCATGGCAAATTATTTTCCTAACGTTAGTCCTTTACTTGTGATATATCTGTGATAATCGTTTAGATAATTTTTCTAGGTCCACCTCCGGTATTAGCCCTAGGTTGGATGACCCAGTTTCACATCACAAGGAGATGGTACTCTCATGTATTTTTTACCTTGATTGCACGTTAAGGTCAAAATAATTAATATTGATTTATAAGTTGCTAATGGTCTAAATTCAATTCACGACTGACATTTAAACAATATTTATTGTGGGTCTCCACTTAGAATCCACAATATATAATTTTTTACCTGTAGATTCCAAATGATATGATGTGGTTTCCACCAGCACAAATCTCAGTTGTCACTGGCTTATTCATTCAGACCCAACTTTTTAAGCCACCATCAGTTTATGTTTTACAATGCTACTGTGACATATTAAGTATAAAAAAAATCTCAATTTTTGTCGCGTTTATATAGTCAATTCTCACAGTTGCAAAAAAAGAGAGGAGTTGCCATAACCAGTTAGTGATGGATAACAATATACACTTTAACAGCATTCATTGCTTTGCATCCATAACCCATTTCATATTGATCAATACCACACCATGTGTCGAAATCTTAATACTGCAAAACAAATGCTTAACACTAAATATTATTTTTTAATATGCAATTGGCCCCCTATCAGTAGTATTTTTTTACAATGCCTGAGCAGTGGTTGTTGCTCTGCATTAGAAATTTTACATTTTAGCATCCACCTTGTTATAGTTCATACTGCAATATGCATCTGAATCTTACTGTTATAAAGATGGTAAATTTTATGGTAATACTGTTATTATATCACTTTGATCGCATTTATTGCTGTGCATCAATTATGTAATGGTTCAATATAAACTCTATGGTGGTTTCTGCCACGCCCTGCCTCTTGTGTGTATGTTTGTGTCAGAGCATGTGGAAGATAATATATATATTCCAATCAAAACTTTCTACAGTATTTAAGCACATAGTTTTCCAGAATTAATAAGTCTCTAAGCAGTTCATTAAGAAATTTTGGAGGGAATGTAAGAGTCTATGCATTTTATATCTCAAGGCAACTTGCAGTGATTTTCCAAAGACTTTCAATAAAAGTTGCTGGAGTTAATAATCAGTTATTTAGAATGTATTGTGACAGGATCACCAGAGATAGAGATAGTGAGCCATGGATTCTGTGTGGGGCTGGATGGATCCACCCACACAGGGAATTTATGCAGGTGTTAGCTCACCTAATTGCTGCCCAGTTGATGCAGTCCAGGGAGGCCTGAGGCAGACAATTCAGAGCTCATTGTGCCAGAAAGCCATTAAGGGCCAGAAGGCCAGAGCCTAGACCTGTGGGAGACAGGGAAGATCATCAAACTCATCAAACTCTGGGACTGAGCCATGTGAATGTGAGTAGGCCGAAGCCTATGTTAACTGCAAGGAATGAGGTCAGACTGTGAGGCTGAGGCAGCTAGCCAGCTAAAGACCAGGCCAGAGCCTGTGTCAGGACAGCTGACAATTGAGAAGCCAGAGGGCAAGCCAGGCCAGGCTAACTACCCCAGTGTTACTTTGAAGGAGGCAGAGAGATATTTTGGATTATGGGCCTGGTTCAGACCCGCTCACGAGCGCTGAGCACTCACAAGTGGGTCGATGTTGGCCCAGTATAAAACATATATGTATGTTCCATTGCGGTATAAATATATGAAAATTTGTTTAAATAATATCTGGAAATGTGAGCACTGTACATATGCTCTCTATATGATATACTGAATTAAGTGGGTTTTTTTCAATTAATCTAAAATAAAATAACATGTTTTCTTTTTGCACCAGACTGGGATTTGAACCCGGGATGTCTGCATGGTATGCATGATGCCCTAACCTGTTGAGCCATAGGGCTCTTACATGTTTATATTGAATTATTCGATAGATTTATTGTGTACATACCTAATATGGTGGTGACACATCTCTGTCTCAATAAGTATGATTATATGTATATCTAGATTTTTATAATGAACATTTAGCTATATGTTTAATATATTTTTAATTCATTGAAAACTTTTTGCTTTTAACAAATGTATGAAATGTGATTGAATTGGTTACACAAATGTGGTAAATATGGCTTTAAGACACATCTGCTCTAATTTAAATGATTAGCAATATTATTGGCTTAAACAGAAAGGAGTGGTATATAAGGCACCACAACAAAGACTCTGTTATACTGCCCTTTTGAGGAAACTGTCACGTGACAGAGAAACGCGTCAAGGGAATACTGATACTTTGAATCCAGTCTACACAACTATCTTACTGATTGCTACACCTCCTGCTTTGAAGTTGAGTCAACGCAGCAGACAGTGAGACCTTTCCAGCTTTTAACCAAGAGCTTTCTTCAGCGCACAGTGAGACTGCACTGAATGACACACGCTCATAAGGTAACATTCCACGAGCGGTAACCATGTTATTTCCGGACCGGCACTTCTTTTCTAAACATCTTTTAAATCAAGAGAGAGCTGGGTAATTATACCGGGATTTATTGTCTACATAAATACCATCTTTTCTATTTGCTGCTACTGATTGCTGCATCAGCATAGACTGTGGCTCGTACTAATTACTACCACTGGAGTGGAACATTTATTTATTATCTTCATTCTCAGGAGGAGCTATTATGACTTCATTTATGCCAGCAATGGTATACTGATTCTGAGGTTTCTAAACCCCTTTTCTGGATACACTATCACTCTGAGCTGACATTCAAATGAAGTGATTTACTACTATATTTATTACATGTCACAAATGTAATGTATTGTGTGAGACAATTTATTTAGCCTCATAATTGCTTTTATATGTATCTTCATTGATCTTAATAAATTGTGATAATGAATATACCTGGTTTTGTAATCCACATTTAAGCGCTCCCTATAGGTGAACCATAAGTTGATTCACCTTATCCATTTCTATATAACGTATTGGCTTAATTAGAGGCTAATATTGGGTAGCAGCTGTGAGATATATATCATACATCTATTGTTCTTACTTGTTTTTTCACTGTGAGTGCTCGGTTGTGCTGGGTTTTTTTTTTTTTTTTTTAGTGCCTATCCATAACTAATCCCTCTTTTAGTTAATCCTAACCCCAAGGTTAAAAGGTCCTCAGGTTCAAATGGTCAACACACATATGGTCAACACACAAATGGTCAACACTTTTTTTATGTAACCCTAACCCTCACCCATGCACATAAGTCACCCTAGTGCTTAAACCTATCCTCAGCCTGACCGTAACCCCCTCAAGTGCCTAACCCTAACCCTGACTCTCTAATCCTAATCTTAAAAGTGTTGAAAAACCCTAAAAAATATATCAACCATTTTTGTGTGGACCATTTAATCCTGTTGACCTTTTAACCATGTCAACTTTTTGCACTGTCATTCTTTTGCCAGACAACCTTTTATTTCAGTCGACATTTTGTCGCTGTCAACCTATTGCATGTTGACCATCTAGTATAAACCTATTGGCTGTCGACCTTTACATTGTCGATCTTTTATCTGAATATTGTTGCAGTTAAAAAAACAAATAATTATGTTGTGCCAGAAAGAGCCCTTATAGATATTACTTTTCAGAAGCCTAAATATTCAAAAGGGGCAATCGCTCTGTCAAATTGCTTGCTTCTATGCTTGAACAAGCATGACCCTTAAATATATTACCAAACCCCACTCCCCTACCTCAGGAATTTATCTAGATCCAAATGGTATACTGAAATAATTTCTTTGCTACTACAAGAATTTATCTGCTGCCCTGATACAGATCACGCTCTTGGCATGGACTTTTTATGCCAGGCAGGTGTACACAAATTTACTGAAGAAGATCACTCTACACTTACTGATCCAATAACTACAGGGAAACTTTAGGCTATTATTAAGTAATTACAATCAGGAAAATCCCTAGTCCAGAATGCTTGGGAGGAGATTATTACAAATTATTACTGCCACTTATCGAACACTATTTATTGGATTTATATAACTGTATACTCAAGGTTTTAATGCAGCACGCATAATCGTTCTTCATAAGCCCAAATATGACACTCCCTTAGTTACCTCTTATAGACCTATTTCATTATTAAATTAAGACCTCTCAATATTTTTCAAGCCGTAAAACCAACGCTTATAATCCATTCTCTATAAACTATTTCATCAAGTTCAAACTGGTTTAATTAAAGGCATACACTCAGTTCACAATATTAGGACCCTTACTGTTGCCTTGGTACACACTCACCATGCTAAGCAGACTAGAAACTTAGCATTTTATAGGGTTATTGGTCACAATTGATTCACAATTCCCATTTTTAACAATTTCACCTGGATTTAATACAAATTTAAACTCTTTATATGAACCCAAGCTTTACTTTTTAACCTGGCAATAAATCCCCTATAACTGCATTTCAACTGCATGCCTGAATATCTATTGCCAACTAAGAACTTAAGGTTTTGGCTTTTGCCAATTATCTATTATTATATTTTTATAACCCTAAACAGAATTGGTATGTAATGCCACAGGATGTATTGGCGGCAGACTAAATACTGACGGTGGAAGCACAAACTGTCAGGATCCTGCTCCCCTCTCCCACCTTAACCCTAACCCTCCCTTAATCATGCCTAACCTTAACCTCCACTCGGTGTTGCCTAACCCTAACCACCCCCGTTAATGCCTAAGCCTAACCCCTCTTCCTGCACCCTAAACCTAAACCTGAGGGGGTACCTACCCTTAACCTTCACCTAGTCGCACCTAACCCTAACGTGCCTTCCCCTAGCCTAACCCTAACTCTCCCTGGGAGGTGTCTAACTCTAAGTCCCCCCAGGGGTGCCTAAAACTAACCCCCCCTACAGTTGCTGCTTACCTTAGCTCGGGATGTTGGGCATTGTGATTTTGGCTCTGGCCTATCTTTAGAACAGAGTCAGGCTTCCAGCATTGGGATACTGAAATCCGGCATTCCATATGACTGTAAATGAACTGCATCCCCCCAAAATAGGCCATACCACTAATGTTGAACAAACTTAATGACTTTGCATCCATAGCCGGCTTTCAAATGAACACCACTAAGGCAGAGTGGTTAATTTACAATGTATTAAAAGGTATGTTTTAGTGGCTAACTATTGATTTGCCATGGATTGGATTGGGGAAGCCAATAATTATATGCATTACTGTATAATAGTGAACAAGCATTTAGTCCTGAGTACACCTGATAGCACTATTGCTGTACATATGCACCCAGACTCACTCCCAATGGATATTAAGAAAAACATTTTTCTGGCTATGACTTGCAGTGCTTGGAGACAGATCAGAACTATTTTAAAATTGTCCAAGTCCTCTTATCTTTTTCTTCCATTAATTAATAATGGTCGAGCCTGTAATTACATGAGGACTTGGTCCCTCCAGGTGTTGAATTACTTATACCAGTTGGTAGACACTCAATCTCTGCAACACTATACACTCAGCTGTAGCAAAGGTTTCCAAATATAATAACTCTGCTATTCCCATATTTGCAGATCTTGTTACTTGCAGAGAACTTTGTGGTCACTGACTAACGCTGCTAAGCAATGTAGATTGGATGGTGTGCTCTGTATTCAACCTACTGACCTTTTCTCTCATGTATATATATATATAAAAATATATATATATATATATATATATATATATATAAATATATATATATATATATATATATATATATATATATATTACTTCATATGCCCAGGGATATATTTAACCACTGTATCTGGATGTATTTCCCTCTTGAATTGCCCAAAATGGTGTAAGCCACCAAACAATTGAGTGAAACTTTGATATCTACCTCATATGCAGCAATGAATTAAAAAATCCTTTAAAGGACATATTAGACCAACAGATTAAAGTTTCTCATAGGACAATCAGACAATTATAATTGATTTAAATGTGGTTCCCCTGAACCACACATTTACCATTGCCCTCTGTAAAGTGGTTATGGAATAAAATACACCTTTATATGCATATACAATTTGTGATTGCCCCCGAGTGGGTATTTTGGAGTAAATGTACCCCTTCTCCTAACCATGTGCTCACCAAACCAGATAAACTGCTGTTGACAAAAATTATGGCAGCAGCAAAAAAACTAAATCAATCCTCCTACAATGTATTGAATCTAGTACACCAACACTAACTGTATTCCTGCCCAGAATGCTTTATCTATTTAACATGGTTTTGACTTCTATATTACTTGATAAAGAGTTTAAGTGCATTACTACACATTTTTTTAAAACAGAAAAGTGCTACAACAACATCCTCATTCAGTAGAACAAGAGTGACAAATAGTTTAGAACAAATAGATAGTTGTGTGCTTGACCTGAAACAAGCTATTATTGAACAAAACAGAAATCTGCAGCTAATAACAAAATCAAATGGAGCTGCAATTGCAAGTCCACAATTTGATTCAAGACACAACTTACCAGAACCAGGTACATAAACTTCTAGCAACAAAAAAGTGACCCCACCAACATCTGCTTCAATTAGTCAACCAAGACTGAGCATGAGAACTTGGGAAGGACAGAGGAGAGGCATATCAAGAAGATCTTGAGGAACATTCCAAACAGGTAAAATATGATTTAAGTGTGATATTATGAGTTGCATATTTTTGTGTATTATATTTTTTGTTAGGCAGAAATGTTGTATTTAGTCAAACTTTTCATTCTTTATTATTCTAAAATTCATAGAGAACACATTATATTCATATTATAATCATAATACAATTATGATATGCAATACTTTAAAAGATAACAGCTACAGTATATAACTTACATTACACTATATCTGGCAAATTTACAGAACAAATTTAACACATCAAACTAGGGATGTGCACTGACCTCTGTGGTTTGGTTTTGGATCTGTGGGCCTGATTCAGAGATAGACGCTCTGAATGAGTGCTCGCTCTGAATCAGGGCATTTTTTTTTGCTTTGCCTCCGGACTGCTCGCATAGCTGTGGGTGACAACCAACAGCTATTGCGAGTGGCCAGGTTGATGGTCGCGATGGTCAAGACCATCGTGACCATTGGGCTTGTGACAAGACCCTTGTGGTAGGGTCTCATGGCCGCAAGCCCCAGAGAGCTTCTGGCTCTAATAGAGCCGGAAGCTCTCCCACTGACATGACTGTTGATGTCAGTGGGGCCTCCCCCAAATGGCAGTCATTCCTTCGGGAACACCTCTGTTTGGCCAGCCACCCCCTCTGTCCGTCTACCAAATGGGTTGAGCTGTCAATCACCATCAACAGCTCGCCCCCTTTGTTGCGAGACCCAGAGCAACAGAGCACCTGTCGCTAGCTGGGTCTCGCGCATGCGCATGATGGAGCCGGCTCCGTCCTGCGCATGCCCAGTGGGCAAACATCGACCCAGTTGTGAGCGCTCAGCGCTTGCGACAGGGTCTGAATCAGGCCCTGTATCTCCTCATGTTTTGGATCTGGATTTGGTTTTGCAAAAGCCACCCCTTGTGTGTTTTTTTTTAATCTGTATTTTTTTTTCAAAAATTTATAAAAACTGCTAAAATCAGATTTGGTTTTTTTTGCTCCAACAGTTTTAATAACCTCAATAACATAAATTTTCACTCATTTACAGTCAATTTTGACCACCTCACAGCTCATAATATTGTTTTCATCTGATTTAGCCCCAAAATTTGCACCAAAATAGCTGACTGACTAAGGTAAGCGGCAGCAGTGGGTGGCACAAACATGTGGCAGTTCAACTTCAAATATGGCACATAAGAAAACATATGTTTTCATTAATCAGGAGGCCTGAGGGAGTTGGCGTATGTATGTAGTTGAAGGCAGGAATAGGAAGGGGTGATTGGTTGTAAATTTTATTTCATTTTTTGATTCTGAAGCAAATTTATGAGGAAGGTGGTGAAAGCATGGGTGAAAAATATTTCCCATGTTTTGCCCACAAAATAAACTTGGTGGTTCAGAATATTTTTTAAATTAATGGGGTATGCAGGAGATGTTGTCTCTGGACATAAACATTTCTGGGCATTTTTGGCATTCAAGAAGCCTAAGGGAGTTGAAGTATGTATGTAGTTGAAGGCAGGGAAAGGAAGATTTGATTAGCAATAAATTCAATTTAATTTTTTGATTGCAAAGCAAATTTATGTGGGAGGAAGGGAGGCGTGGAGGGGAGGCATTTACATTAAATATTTAAATCATTCACATCAGTCCTTGCCCCAGAAGAATCCTTGAGCGCTATACCTGCTGCAGCTGCTGGGAGTGGATTTTCATTCAAGAAGGGGACCAGGAAGACTACTAGTACTAGCTAACTTTCTCATTGATGTTTTTTTCTATACCACTGTAAAATATTGGTTCTTGATTTTAGATGCCCTGACTTAAGCCCTGTATGCCCTTTGGCATCAGCTTTAGTAGATTATGTAGATAGACTAGTACAGTCATGACTGGTGGCACTGGCAGCAGCTCCAGCACTAGTATATGGTTCCTGCCCTCCTCTCAACTGATTGTTCTCCATATCAACAAACACGAATGAAGTGGGGTATAGCACACACATTAATTTATACCAATTTTAAATATTACACTGCGGAATCAATTACCTACAGTTTCACAATATTTTTTATGAATAAGAAAAGAATAGCACACTATGCTGCCACTTAGTGTCACAAGATTATTTATGAATAAGAATAACAAACTGTGCTACCACTTACAGTGTTACAAGATTTTTTTATGAATAAGAAAAGAATTACACACTATGCTGCCACTTACAGTGTCACCAGACTATTTATAAATAAGAATAACACACTGCACTGCCACTTACAGTGTCACACTATAATTTATGAAGAATAACACACTGCACTGCCACTTACAGTGTCAAAAGTTTGTTTATGAATAAGAATAAACACTGCACTCCCACTTAGTGTCACAAGATTATTTTTATGAATAAGAAAAGAATAACACACTGCGCTGGAACTTACAGTCATGTAATTATGTTTTATATATAACGCACGATATTTAGCACTTTGTTGAGGACTTGTAGTTGGCATGTAGACTAATCAATTATTCATGATTGAGGAAATAAGTTAAAAATTGAATATTAGACTGCGCTACCACTTATAATGTCACAAGATTTTTTTTATGAGTAAAACACTGCACTACCACTTAGTGGTAAATTTATAAACATTCATGTTGGTCCCAATTTGCATTTTAAAGTGATAATATCACTATATTGCAAATTGGGAATTTACTATAATTAAATTCGGGGGATTGATTAATTTTTTCAGGTTGAAATCTGGTGGTTTAATGCTGCAAATTCATCCATTTTGAACAATAGAAATTATATCACCATTGGCTCAATTCAGAAGTACTTTTACATTTTATAACACAAATTGGTAATTTACCATTATTCATTTTGCTAAAGTCGCCCGTTTTACACTCATATAGGGGACTCAATAGAAGTTTCAAATGCAAAACCTCTTGAGCTGTGAGTTGCAATTGAATATACACAAATCAGTGTGATTTGTGTATGTTTCTGAATGGCAAGTGTGTTCTAAGGGTTATTTTTTTTTTAATTATGTGAGGTCCCCTCCTAAAGGCTAACCATCCCCATACTTGCCAGCCTGTCCTGGTACCTAAAATTATGGTGAACAAAACATGTAGGGCTCCACCATAAATTAGGTACCAGTCCTGGTTTTAATTATAGTGGGAAATAAATTATGTAGGGGTCCCCCTATAATTATAAACCAGCACCGGACCCTTTCTAGTGGGGGGTGATGCCACAGTGAGTGGAGCCCTTTCACCTGGCACCCCAGCTGCAGCAGAAGTCCTGGCCGCTAGTCAGCTCAGGCCAGGGACCCCTGGGGAGTTGGGGACACCCTAATAAATGGTTCCCTCTCTCCAGGGCACCCCTGGCCTAGGCTGATAGCCTGGGACTATCCCCACCACCCTAGGGTGGTGGGTTGATAGTGTATGTAGGGCCTAATTCAGACCCGCTCGCGAGCGCTGAGCGCTAGCAAAAGCGGGACGATGGTGCCCTAATGCGCATGCATATGATGGAGGGTGATCCATCGTGCACATGCACGAGACCCGCATAGCAACAGCCAAGCTGTCGCTATGGGTCTCGCACCAAAGGGGGCATGCTGTCGATGGTGACTGACAGCATGCCCCCTTTGGTGGGAGTGCTGGGGGCGTTGCTGCCCAGATGGAGGTGTTCGCATGGGAACGCCTTCTGTCTGGAGCCGGCCCCACTGACATCACTAGTGATGTCAGTGGGAGTGCTTTTGGCTCTGATAGAGCCAAAAGCACTCCTCGGCTTGTGGCAGCGAGACCCTACGGCACGGTCTTGTCGCAAGCCCGATGGTTGTGATGGTCTTGACCATCGTGACCATCTTTTTGGCTGCTCGCATAAGCTGTGGGTGGTGAACCACAGCTATGCGAGTGGCCAGGGGGCCGCTCCATTTTTAGGTAGGAGGGCCCTGATTCAGAGCGAGCGCTCTGGTCAGAGCGTCCGGCTCTGAATTAGGCCCGTAGTGTGTAAAAAATAGAACTAACAACATTGTCTTTATAGTGGAACTACAGGTCTCAGCAAGCCTCCCCTGCATGCTGGTACTTGGAGAACCACAAGTACCAGCATGCGGGGCATTATGGACCTGCTCATACATGTAGTTCACTTGTAAATAAATGTGTAAAAAAGCACACAACACACACACCATGAAAGTACAGTTTTATTATATACATTCACACTAACATATACTCACCTACATTACCTGGACTGTTCCCCCTCTCCCTGTAGGCATCCATGATATATATATATATTGGTATATGCACACACACACACAAAAAATCACTTTTATTTTTTTGACACTGGGGAAGAGCACCCCTGAATGAGGCAGCTGCCCCTTGATAAACAACACAGACAGCACCCCTTCTTTATGGACAACAAAGCACCACTGCCTAGTGTGAACAGACCACCTGCAGTGCAGAGTCACAAATACATGGATGATAAACTGTGGTATGGCCAGCAGTGTCACTAAACAATAATAGCGCAGATAAGATGCTAAAGCACATACGTACACAGACACAAAAAAAAACTTTTTTTTTACACTGGAGAAGTGCACCCCTGATTGAAAGATCACCCCCCCCTGGACAACACATCACCCCTTTATGGACTGCAGTCCTAGCCTGATGGACAGGACAACAACACAGCAGCAGCCACAGTTATTGACATGGCAAGTGACACAGCAGCTGCAGCACCCACTGAAGGAAGCCCCCCTTTACTACTGCAGCCTAAGCCCCTTTATGGACAACACAGCAGCAGCCTTCAGCCCAATACCCCGACTGGACACACACAGTGAGTAACTGATAACTTCTCTCTCCACAGCCAGAGTGAAATTAGCGCTGATTGCGGAGACCTTTATATAATCCAAAACCCGTGATAATCTGATAGCAGGTGGATGACGTTTTGCCTCATTTTGAGATCCGAGACATGTGGGAAACCTAGAGCCACGTTCGGACCTCGGTCGGGTTCTCAAAGTCCGGGTGGTTCTGGTTCTCGGAGACCTGGACCCGCTCATCTCTTCAGAAATTTTTCAGAGCAAAAAATATGGAACAAACATTACACTTAAAATCATAAAGGGAAATTGAAAAAGACCAGCACATCACAAAAAAAGAATAGTAGAACCTGTATAACTGTATAAATGTTTTAAAACCAATTATACATCTTGCATTACAACAAAAGTGTGATACTGTATTTGTGCAAATTCACCCATTCCTGCTGAGGGTCCCCTATACAACACCTTTTTGAAGCTTTGTCAATTACCATTTTAGGGGCAGGGAATATATTCATTCAAACTTTTTTGAAGGCCAAAAATCTATGTCAATAAGCATTACTTTAATTTCTAGTCAAATGTGTAGAATAACAGACAGGTAATCATGTGGTGAGAAAACTAGGAGTCAAAACAACAACCTGGCAAGAGTGACCAGGTTGTCTACTACTGATAATAACATTACATTATATTGACTGTTGAAAACTTTTTTATTTATTTTTTTCATGTCACAGGCAATATAAAATGAGATCACAAATGACATTAGGCCCATGGTTTATGCACATTAGGTGTACATAGTGAATAGAACACGTTCAAGATAAATTGGTTACAGCATCTTGCAATTACATTTAAGGCAGCAATAAGTTAAAAGGCAAAAAAAACCTGGTTTTGAATGTTAAATTATTGTTGGTTTAAATATATGGTATAAATTGCAGGAATTGAACCCCCCCTTGACCCTATCCCCTCCTGCCTCCTCTGCTACCTCTCTCCTTCTGTCTGCTCTAATTTTGCCCACCACCTTAATCTCTCACTCGCATTAGGCACTGTCACTCTTGCAATAAATCATGCCCTTGTCTACCCCATTCTAAAAAAACCTACCCTTGATCCTAATATTCAATCTAAGTACAGACTTATCACTCTCCTCACTTTTTCCACGGAACCTGCCCACATAAAAGACAGCAACAACCTTCTTATTGCCATATCCAAGGGCCACTACTCTCTCCTCATTCTCCTTGACTTCTCTGCTGTTTTTGATACTGTGGACCACCCTCTCCTGCTGCAAATCCTTCACACCTTTTGTCTATGTGACACTGACTTCGCCTGGCTGTCCTCCTGCCTCTCTGACTGATTCTTCTTTGTTTTCTCTCATGACTCCTCTTCCCCCCCACAGCCTCTTACAGTAGGTGTTCCTCAAGGTTCTGTTCTTGGACCGCTCCTATTCTCCCACTATCTGCCCTCTCTAGGTGAACTCATCAGCTCTTTTGACCTCCATTATCATCTCTATGCTGATGATACTCATACCTACCTTTTCTCCCCTGATCTCTCCCCATCTCTACTGACTCGTATCTCCAACTGTCTCTCTGCTATCTCTTCCAAGATGTCCCAATGATTTCTTAAACTTAATATATCTAAGACTGAGCTGATCATCTTCCCTTCCACCCACATAAGCTCATTTCCTACTATTTTTTTAATCAATTTATGGTACTACTATCTCATCTAGCCCAAAATGTGCTGTCTTAGAGTTATTCTGAACTCATCCCTCTCATTCAAACCACATATCCAGAACCTCTCGCAGTCCTGTTGTTTACATCTCAAAAATATTTCCAAGATCAGACCCTATCTCACCCAGGATGCTAGTAAACCCTCACAAACTCACTTGTCATCTCCAGTTTGAACTACTGTAACCTATCTGGCCTCCCCAAATCCCATCTATCTCCTCTCCAGTCTGTCCTCAGTGCTGCTGCTTGGTTCATCTCTCCAATTGCTCCACATATGTCTCCCCTTTCCTACAAACCTTTCAATGGCTCCCCTTCCCTTTTAGAACCCAATTCAAGTTTCACACACTCGCTTACAAAGTCCTCATACAATCTTCTCCCATTTACATCTCTAAACTCACCTCCTTTCACTCTCCTTTCCACCCTTTTTGTTCAACTAATGCACACTGCCTTTCATGCCAACCGATTACTTCCTGCCACTCCTGCCTCAAAAATTTTGCCCACATTGCTCCGTCTCCCCATCTGACTCTCCACCTCTCTACAATCATTTAAATGGGCTCTCAAGACCCACTATTTCATTAAAGCCTTACAGCTCTCATCCTAACTTGCTGCTACATGTTCCTTCCTCCTCATCTATCCCATCTGTGTCACACCTGTTTGTCTACCCCTCCCTTTTAGACTGTAAGCTCTTACAAGCAGGACCCTCTACCCTCTTTTGCTTCTCCCTACTTTAGTTTCATCTACTTCTTACTCCCCACTAGTGCAACTAACACTTGGGGCCATATTCAATTAGAGGCGAAAACTCCAAATCCGTGGAATAGTATCATGGATGATGTAATTTCGCCAGGTGGAAAGTTGCCATCGTATTCAATTCCAAAGACTTTTCACATACACAAAAAGTCAATGCAATGTAATAGTGGAAAAGTTTCACCTATGAATAGCAGGTGGAAAAAAGTGCAGAATTGTGGTTTAAGGGTGCAAACTTTGGGAAACCCCCCTGGACCCTTGGGACAGTCCTTCAAAGATAAACTGTATCAAAATAAAAAAAAAATACTTTAGAACACCCCAAAAAAGTACTTTCATTTTGGAGGCAAAAAAGTTCAAAGGTGGGGGTAAAACCTTAAAAACTAAAGAAATAGTTCTGGGGGGTCCCTATGTATGGGGCTGGTGTTTCTATGATTGCAGGTGCTTGCGGAAGGTAGATTTTTTATGTAATTTAAAACTTCACTTTAGCAACTTAATAATATGCTAGCCCCCATTTTCAAGTACCCCAAATTTGCTGGGAGTAGTTATTTTCTCAAAAAAATACTGCTTAATGCTATTCTTCACCACTTGTATTAATGCGTTAATTGGCAAAAATTAACACAATTTAAGTAACCCAAATACCTTCATTAGGGCTAATCTGGGGCATCTATAGTGATCTCCAATGTTAGTGCATCTTTTGGGGGGTTTCCGACTGAGTTCCCCATTATTGACAGGACTTTTCACCCGTTTAAGTTTGGCCAGGTGCCATTTTCGAATCCTTTCTAATTGAATATGGTGAATAGCAGGAGCACACCCGATACTCTTCCGTATGCAAAACATGCGATGTAGGTGAAAAGTCCAGCTGGCAAAAAAATATTGCGGGTGCGAAACTAATTGAATACGGCACTTGGATGTTTATGCTCTGCTGCTTATGTGGGTGTTATGGTCGCTAATGTAGCAATGTATATTATCCATGTCCTTATCCTGCATTGTATTGTATTGTACTTTAGGTCACTGGTCACCTATTTGTTTATGTACTTTGTAAGGTGCTGCGAAACACTTGTGGTGCCATATAAATAATTTATAATAATAATTATAATAATATTGTTAACAAAGTATATTGATTACCTTTTGATTATTGATCTGTTCAATGCTATTTTTTTGTTTTTGTCTATGTGTAAATTCAATTTATGTTTTGCCCTGATGATCTGTGAGATACATGCAGTAGCCAGATAAAAGATGTCCTACATACAGTCAAGTCCATAAATATTGGGACATTGACAGAATTTTCATATTTTGGCCTCTATTCACCACCACAATGGCTTTGAAATGAAACAAACAAGATGTAATTTAACTGCAGACTTTCAGATTTAATTTGAGGGTAATTACATCAAAATCAGGTGAACGGTGTAGGAATTACAACAGTTTCTGTATGTGCCTCCCACTTTTTCAGGGGCCAAAAGTAATGGTTAAAACTAAACAATCCTAAATCTAACTTTCACTTTTTAATACTTTGCTGCAAATCCTTTGCAGGCAATTACAGCCTGAAGTCTGGAGCGCATAGACATGACCAGACGCTGGGTTTCATCCCTGGTGATGCTCTGCCAGGCCTTTACTGCAAATGTCTTCAGTTCCTGCTTGTCCTTGGGGCAGTTTCC
This sequence comes from Taudactylus pleione, assembly GCA_031769625.1. Taxonomy (NCBI): domain Eukaryota; kingdom Metazoa; phylum Chordata; class Amphibia; order Anura; family Myobatrachidae; genus Taudactylus; species Taudactylus pleione. The sequence continues at coordinate 10,264,250 of JAUIMM010000082.1, forward strand.
CTTCAGTTTTGTCTTCATCAAGTGAAATGCATGCTCAATCGGATTCATGTCAGGGGATTGACTTGGCCATTGCATAACATTCCACTTTTTAGACTTAAAAAATCTTTGGTTGCTTTTGCAGTATGCTTCGGGTCATTGTCCATCTGCACTGTGAAGCACCGTCCAATGAGTTCTGAAGCATTTGACTGAATATGAGCATATAATATTGCCCGAAACACTTCAGAATTCATTCGGCTGCTTTTGTCAGCAGTCAGATCATCAATAAATACAAGGGAACCAGTTCCATTGGCAGCCATACATGCCCACGCCATGACACTACCACCACCATGCTTCACTGATGAGGTGGTATGTTTTGGATCATGAGCAGTTCCTTTCCTTCTCCATACGCTTCTCTTCCTATCACTATGGTACAAGTTGATCTTTGTCTCATCTGTAAATAGGATGTTGTTCCAGAACTGTAATGGCTTTTTTAGATTTTTTGGCAAACTCTAATCTGGTCTTCCTGTTTTTGAGGCTCACCAATGGTTTGCATCTTGTGTTGAACCCTCTATATTCACTCTTGTGAAGTCTTCTCTTGATTGTTGACTTTGACACATTTACATCTACCTCCTGGAGAGTGTTCTTGATTTGGCCAACTGTTGTGAAGGGGTTTTTCTTCACCAGGGAAATAATTCTTCTGTCATCCACCACAGTTGTTTTCCGTGGTCTTCCGGGTCTTTTGGTGTTGCTGAGCTCTCCGGTGCATTCTTTCGTTTTAAGAATGTTCCAAACAGTTGATTTGGCCACACCTAATGTTTTTGCTATCTCTCTGATGGGTTTGTTTTGATTTTTCAGCCTAATGATAGCTTGCTTCACTGATAGTGACAGCTCTTCGGATCTCATGTTGAGAGTCGACATCAACTGATTCCAAATGCAAATGTCACACCTAGAATCAACTCCAGACCTTTTACCTCCTTAATTGATAATGAAATAATGAGGGAATAGCCCACACCTGTCCATGAAATAGCTTTTGAGTTGATAGTCCTATAACTTTTGGCCCCTTAAAAAGTGGGAGGCACATATTGAAACCGTTGTAATTCCTACACCGTTCACCCGATTTGGGTAATTACCCTCAAATTAAATCTGAAAGTCTGCAGTTAAAACACATCTTGTTTGTTTCATTTCAAAACCATTGTGGTGGTGAATAGAGGCCACAATCTGAAAACTCTGTCAATGTCCCCATATTTATGGACCTGACTGTACATGCTGTATTTGCAAATGTACTGTGTGTAACTAAAGGGGAAGTTAATACCAGGCAATATACACAAAGTGCATTTGGAATGCCTTTGGGATAGTCAGAAAGCTGGAATATTGTGACCACCAACAACACCAATTTGTCATCACACCCCATAGAGGTGTGCAGAAAAATTATTGATGTTGGTTTACAATAATTCTTAAGGATGTGTTTTGCTGAATATCGCAGCTCACATTGCTGAGTATTGAATTTCTAAGACTTCTGCTTGTAGTATGTATTACAGGCAGGCTTTAAAACATTTTTGTCTGACCTGACAGATAAGTGCTGTGTACTCTTTTTTTGCACTTGTAGTGTACACCTCTGTTTGTATGCAATTTTTTAAAGTTATACAATTAGGGGCTCATATATAAGTGGATGCATGTCTATCTTTTACGCAAAATTTGCATTTCTGTAATAAACATGTGCTCCAAAATTTGCATGCATACAGTATAATTATATGCACATTTGTTAAATTTTACTCTTGGAAATCCCAATGTTTTGAAAGGCAGCATGAGGGATGGAAGAGTCTTCCCTGAATACAAGGTTTGACTGGCCCACAGGGGTACAGGGGAAATCCCTGGTGGGCCACACTGCCTGAGGGACACACCACTTGCTCTAATGTGAGGTTCCAGGCTGTGCACTTGAATTATACATTGTTACTCTATTAGGGGGACAGTTGCATAGTCTCTGTCTGTCAAAGAATATGTGAGGGCTGGCCTCATCCCCTGTGGTAACTGACCACACTCCAAATTAGGGGCCCCTACCACTGCATTCCACTGGTGGCCCCTTCATGCTCCTGTCTGACACTGCCTGCTTACAGTAGGTCAGTAGTTTCAGGAAATTTTAATATGTTATAATAATTCTATCAAGACACGATTATCTCTTGTATATTTGACATTTCATTGTATTATTATAGGAGGAATTCAATTGGCTAGTAAAGGTGTGCTTAAAAGTAACTTTTGTGTTGAAAATATCAGACTATACAATTAAGCCTATAAGTTAATGTACGTTAATTCTTCATAGGATTTAATGTGAAATACATTTTACAACCTCTTGAGCAAGTGAAAAATTTGGGAAAATCCCTATTTTAATGTAAAAATGTCTGGATCTGGCTCAGGATGACTGGGATACCCTCCTTAGTGACTAATTAGGCAAAAAAATATATTTTTAATTAGCTTAATTTGACCAATAATGTAATTTTTGGGGTGAAAATGTGCAAAGTGCAAAAATATTGGTTCAATGACGTAGGACAAGTGTATGTTGGTGCTGTAAGAATGGGACAGACATTTTTAAGAATGCAGGTGGGTGTTAAAGGTGTATTTTGCAGTTTTTTTTAAAGAGGCTTAAAATGAAAACAAATATATATATACATATAGGCATTTTATATACCCATAATTTAAATAGAACTTTTACTTTGCATAAAAAAAACATGCTTTTTTCATTGTTTGAAAAAAATGCTTATAACTGCCATTTGACTTAATATAATAACCCCAAATACTTTTATTATGACAGCTAATAGACTTCTATACTGTTATCCTATATGAGTTTTCCTTTTTTTGTAGTACAGACATATTTCCCTTTCTTAACTTATACTTTTCTCTGTAAACATGCAAGAATTATCCTGCAAATGCTGGAAGACAACTTTTCAAATTGAATTTTATGAAAAATTGGATGAGCATGCAGGTGAAAAGTGAATGCAGGAAAAGTTATAATTTTAACATGGCTAATTAAATTCCCCCCTATGTTACTTAAAAATATTATATTGTAATATTATGTTAAACTACCTTTAGGTTGTATTATTGTATTATATGTTGTAGGGTATTGTGACTTTTTGGAACAACAAAGAAAACTGGGATGTATTTTTAATACATATGTCCGCAGACCCCAGTATTTTGGATTTGGTTTTGGCAAAACCACATTCAATTGTTATGGTTTTGGTTAAACCACCCTCAAGTGTTTTAGTTTGGATTTGGTTTTGGATTTCTCTAAAATTGATGAAAACAGCTAAAATCATGTCATATGGACCTGTTTACATGCAATCCACAACCCAAGTTATGAACATACAGCAGACCTTAGCTGGGAGCTGGCACTACTTAGACCCCGAAAAGTGATCCAAACTGTAACTTGATTTGACTCCGAACTCAAAAGTTCATGTGTGTTCGGTTTTCAGGTAAACCGAATTGCACGTCTCTGATTTTTATGAACAATTAACATTATGTCTTATCAAGCTGAATACATGCATGTAAATGTCTCAAAAACATTTATACTTTCAGTCTGACTATTACCAAGCATAATTCCCAATAACTTGCAAATTACTCTCCAAAACCTTTATCAAACAGTCATCCTCTTCCAGATGACATGTTGGGAGGAATTCCTTATACTTAAATACTTGATCTACATATATGTTAGAGATGTGTGCCACCCCCCATATTTTGGTTTAGGTTTTGGAATTTGGATTCATCTTCATGTTTTGGTTTTGCAAAACCATCCTCATGTGTTTTGGTTTTGGATCTGTATTAAAAAAACAGATAAAATTACATCATTTTGACCTGTTCGCATGCAATCCAAAACCCAAGATAAAGTTTAAAACCTAGTTTCCTTCCCACGGGAAGATCCAAACCGGGAGTTTGACTAACTACCCCACAGTGATTCCAAATTTGGACTTGGTTTGACTCGGAACACCTAAATTTGGTTGTTGTTGGTACCCTGAGAACAGCACCCACACATCTCTATTATATATATATATATATATATATATATATATATACAGAAAACTTAGCACTCACCATGTTTAAATCACTCGCATTAATACATAAATAATGGGGTTTGGTTCATGGATTGATCGATGCATTTAAGCCTGCAGCCCACATCATGGGACCCCATTTCTCTGCAGGTCCTGCACTATCCATCATACTCAGGGTTGGACTGGCCCACAGGGGTACAGCGGAAATCCCCAGTGCCCACTGCCTAAGGTCCCACCCTCTTTTCAAGGTGTCAGGTTCCAGACCTAAAATTATACTTTGTTACTCTATTAGATGGTCAGTTATCTGGTGGAGCAGTACCACTGATCAATATGGGTGATTGGTTTCCTTCTATAGAATCTACACCTATTGATTAGCCAACCATTTTGAGTGACTGGCCACACCCCCTCTGATTGATAAACACACCCCTTAAGCATGGGCCCCTGCCACTGCATTCCCTGGTGGGCCCTTCATGCCACAGTCCGACACTGGTCATACTTATGGAAACCTGGTAGCTGCTATCACAGAGTTTAAACTGAAGACATGTTAACTGATTTAAAGCTCACCTGCCAACAGGTTAATATAAATGAGCTAACCATTTTGTGATCACAGCTTTCTCATGCACCCCTGTGTAAGCTAATTTATATTAACCTGTGTTAGCTTCCTTTTTGGTAGTATGATAGAAGCTGTTTGGTAACTGCCTTGCCTTGAAAAGCCATAAGTTAGTTGGTAGGTAAGGTTTAAACCAGTTAACATGTTTTTAGTTTAAACTCCGTGATAGCAGCTACCAGGTTTCCATATGTATGACAGACAGTGTAGGACCTGCAGAGAAATGGGGTCACGTGATGTGGGCTGCATGCTTTAATGTTATTGATCAATCCATAAACCAAACCCCCATTATTTATGTATTATTGTGAGTGATTTAAAAATGGTAAGTGCTGAGTTTTCTGTTTTAATGTATTTAAGCAATGTGGTCTAGGAGTGGCAAGTGCTGTGCATTTTTGACTATATATATATGTATATTGTTTGGCTAAAGGTAAGCTAAAGGTGAGCAGTATTCTTTCACTGAAATAACATTGAATACATTGGATGAAGATAAATTTAGCATAGGAACCAAAGGAAAAATGAATCTATCCATGGCTCTTTTGAAATTACAGAAATGGAAAAAAATAGGACCCTTTGTTAGGGATACTCTTGTTCATTGGATGAAATTATGTATTCATTTCTCAAACTGAAGTGGTCTCATGCCTTTTTATTCAAAGACAAATATGATTTTTTAACATTTAGCACACAAATATAAAGATGTCTAAGGTTATTTAGATATTAAACAATGAGCAATGTAACATGTCCAAATTCTTTGAGGCAAATGTAATTTTACTATCATTGATGTGTAAAAATCTATAAAGGACCTAATTTACATACCGTCAGGTGCATAAATTATGGCCAAAAGCAATGGGACTATCAACTCAAAAGCTATTTCATGGACAGGTGTGGGCTATTCCCTCATTATTTCATTATCAATTAAGCAGGTAAAAGGTCTGGAGTTGATTCTAGGTGTGACATTTGCTTTTGAAATCAGTTGCTGTTGACTCTCAATATGAAATCGAAAGAGCTGGTACTGTCAGTGAATCAAGCCATCATTAGGCTGAAAAATCAAAACAAACCCTTCAGAGAGATAGCAAAAGCATTAGTTGAGGTCAAATCAACTGTTTGGAATATTCTTAAAAAGAAAGAACGCACCGGAGAGCTCAGCAAACCAAAAGACCCTGGAAGACCACGGAAAACAACTGAGGTGGATGACAGAAGAATTATTTCCCTTGTGAAGAAAAACCCCTTCACAACAGTTGGCCAAATCAAGAACACTCTCCACGAGGTAGGTGTATATGTGTCAAAGTCAACAATAAAGAGAAGACTTCACAAGAGTGAATATAGAGGGTTCACCACAAGATGCAAACCATTGGTGAGCCACAAAATAAGGAAGACCAGATTAGTTTGCCAAACAACATAAAAAAAAGCCATTACAGTTCTGGAACAACATCCTATGGACAGATGAGACAAAGATCAACTTGCACCAGAGTGATGGGAAGAGAAGAGTATGGAGAAGGAAAGGAACTGCTCATGATCCAAAACATACCACCTCATCAGTGAAGCATGGTTGTGGTAGTGTCATGGCGTGGGCATGTATGGCTGCCAATGGAATTGGTTCCCTTGTATTTATTGATGATGTGACTGCTGACAAAAGCAGCCGAATGAATTCTGAAGTGTTTCGGGCAATATTTCATATTCAGTCAAATGCTTCAGAACTCACGGCGCTTCACAGTGCAAATGGACAATGACCCGAAGCATACTGCAAAAGCAACCAAAGAGTTTTTTAAGGCTAAAAAGTTGAATGTTATGCAATGGCCAAGTCAATACCCTGACCTGAATCCGATTGAGCATGCATTTCACTTGATGAAGACAAAACTGAAGGGAAAATGCCCCATGAACAAGCAGGAACTGAAGACATTTGCAGTAGAGGCCTGGCAGAGCATCACCAGGGATGAAACCCAGCGTCTGGTCATGTCTATGAGTTCCAGACTTCAGGCTGTAATTGCCTGCAAAGGATTTGCAACAAAGTATTAAAAAGTGAAAGTTAGATTTAGGATTGTTTAGTTTGTCCCATTACTTTTGGCCCCTTAAAAAGTGGGAGGCACATATAGAAACCGTTGTAATTCCTACACTGTTCACCTGATTTGGATGTAATTACCCTCAAATTAAATCTGAAAGTCTGCATTTAAAGCACATCTTGTTTGTTTAATTTCAAAGCCATTGCGGTGGTGAAAAGAGGCCAAAATATGAAAATTCTGTCAATGTCCCAATATTTATGCACCTGACTGTATATAAAAAGAAAACAAGATTTACTTATTCCTATATTCAAAATATATAGAAAGCTCAAACATTATCACAAAGTTATAGCATTCATGCAAATCAAGTAGAAATCAATTTAATTACACTTTATATGCATAATGAAGGTCCAACATCTGTACAAAACAGCAAAAAAATATTTGTAGGCTTAATACTCATAGCATACAGGTATAAAAAAACATACAGTAATTCATCTGAAATTAATATACAACAAAACATATTTTTTGCAGAGTTTTGTAAAGATATTTATTCCTTATGAGTAATGGCACTGTACTGTTTAACAAGAAGGGAGGGTCCTATTCAGGCCCCAAATATTTAGGTTTTATGGGTTAGGTAATTAAGTAGACAAAATAGAGAAAAATCACTACTCCTCACTACTATAAGGGGTATATTAACTAAAGTGAGAGGTTTTAGAAGTGGAGGTTGTCCATAGCAACTAATCAGATTCTACCTAACATTTAACTAGCACCTTGCAGAAGATAATAGCTAGCATCTGACTGGTTGCTATGGGCAACATCTCCATTTCTAAAAAACTTTCACTTTAGTAAATGTACCTTTATATCTTTGTATGTCTTCTCAGCCTGCTTCATATGATCATGTCATATCTTATGCTAAACTTTGTGTGTTTTATTCTTTTATTTTACTCACACATGTGGAAATCATTTCTATTTCTGTGCTAATTGCAATTGTTTGAGCATGACTTATATTGATATCATATATCACACTAGCCAGCATGGGAATCTGGTCTTAGTTTATGGGTATAAGCACTAGGTTATGGAACCTGCTTAGTGATTACTTTCTGCTGCCAAGGTGATCCATCCATCTCCCTAACTCACTACTGGCTTTATCCACTTCATAAGAACTAGAACTGAAAGGGAGGCAGGTGGTCTTACAATTCTAATGCATATATAACAAAATATACACTTTAATTTCTTTTTTAAATAACACCCTCAAGAATGCCAACATCCCATAGAGTACTATCATTGGTATCTCTGTATTTGTAAGTCTAGCACTGCCAAATTCCATACCAAAAATTAATGGTCAATTTACACTATCAAATCTAGTTTGACAATATTATTTTCTACATCCCAATCCATCATTTGCAGGAATCCTACTTATTTGTTCCAAGTATCAAAGAAGCATGATCCAGTTCCTAGTTACAGCAGGAAACAGAGAATATCCCAAGGGAAGTGGACCCATCTTTGCAGATTGTAAAAAGATTATATGGGCTGTATAATAGTGTGAAACTCCTCTTATCTTGGACATTAAAATGCATGAAACGTCTAAATGCATTCAGATCATTTGACTGTTTATTATATATTAGTTGTACTATTATACCTATTGTTAATGCATGTCCTTTATGGCCGTTTTATGGATGGGCATAAGAAACTGTGATCTTACAACAAAGTCAAACATTGATTTTTAGAGTTAAGACATTGTCAATGAAAACAGAGATGTTTTCTAGCAGAGCTTTCATCTAAAAAACATACTCCATGATGAAATACTGTAGCACTACTAAAATGATCAAAATAGTTATTTAAATTCTGTGCAATGTACTTTCTTCAGTAGCCAGAGTCACACTACACATACATAATTATGTTTGACAAAAGATCAATAATACAGGCATAATTTGTTTTCCTTCTTCAGTCCTAATGTTGTAACAAAGACAAACACAAGAAAACAAAGATGTTATTAAAATTTGCTTCAGTTTTCACATGGTTAGCTGGCTATTTACAGTGTTGTGTAATTTTAAAAATGTAACACAGACAAATGGTTGAAAAAATTGGTGACCTAAGTGTCATACATGAATTTTCCAATATCAGTGTGCTAGTAATCATTATCATTTTTTCAGAAAGGTTTTATATTTTTACATGCTATAATTATGAAATATATCTAACAATTTACCATGTATGAGATCTGATTCCATGAAAGTCACAGGTACTCCTTTAGAACTTTATATCTCAATACAATGAAATGGTTTTAAGGACTGCATATGGAATGAGTACAGATTTATGAAAATGCATGGCTACTGTATAATGGAGAACATTTATAAAAACCTAGTACACATAAAACTGTCCGAATAAAGTGTTGAATCCCATAGGAACCAGATGAAGATATTTTCTAGGATCATTACTTCACAAGAACACAAATGATAAAGTTTGCCATTCTGGTGCAAATAGCTTTCAAGTTAGAGTATTTAAATTTAATTATGCTGGCAGTATGAGGAATACAGTACATAACATCCTAACAACCTGGAAAAAACAGGCTGCATTTGACAAATGGTTTAGGGAGGTGTAACATGCACTAAATTTAGTTTTACACAGTTTTGTGAAGGTGGCATTAGACAGAGGTGATTCTTTATTAAACAGGGGTCCATCATCCTAGCTTTGTTACCAATGTCTGTGACTGCACTTTTATGAACTCTTTTACAAACCAAGGGAAATTAAGATTTTTTTTAATTATAAAGCTGGTTAAATATAGTCTGTGTAACTTTATAAAGGGTGGAGTTATTTCCATCCTCCTCACCATCATCAGTGTTAACATCATCATCACACAATATTAGCTCATCCCCACTGGACTACAGCATAACAGAAGTCTCTGTATTTTGTTGCAATTGGCGACAAAGGTCTACCTCATAAAATGTGTAATTCATTTTCATGAACATGAGTTTTTTCATATTTTAAGGACATAGGGCCTGATTCAGACCTGGTTGCTATCAGCAGTGTGCTCGCTATTGCCGATGTTTGCAAATTTGTGCATGCGTATGCTTCGCAATGCACATGCATGAACTACACTGTGTGATAGCAGACCCCTCACTTAACCAGCAAAACCACCCCAGCAGAGTGAGTGACAGGAGAGGCTGTTTGTGGGTGGTAACAGTGACAGGACACTAATAACGGGGGGTTGGAGATGTGAACGCAGGCATGTCTGAGTGTTTCAACGCCATTTTAAGAGGCATTCATAATTAACCGGCAGCATCATTGTACATGTCACTTGCCTTTTTTTTCCCTGTTTACCTCACATACTTGTGGTAGGGAAATCTACCACAAGCGCTACGATCGCTTCTGATAGTCCTCAATGTACCAATGTCTTCAAACACTTCCTGGAGATGACATGTTGCTGGTGGGTGATTCTCCCTGTGCGATTCGGTGTATGCTCAAACAACTTGCCCGCTTGCTAAGACATGGTGGGTGTGCTTATGCCCCAGCGAATGAGCGTTCCCCGTGACTTTGACTGTTGAATTTGCATATGCTCAGTGCAAGCATATGCTCAATGCGAGCAGGTCTGAATCAGGCCCATAGCCACCTACGCTGATTGCTCACAAGGTTCACTGCTGTGTTAAACACTCTTTCTGAGTACATACTGGGGAGTGGGCAGCTTAAATACACCAATTCTAGTTTGTACAAGGGGATCTAAATTGCCTTTTTTTCCCCTAGTAATCAAAAGGACTATGTAACAAGCTAATTTGTACATTGTCATTAAAATAAGCCTCAACCGTCCTATTGATGCTTAATGTATCAGTTTGAATCATGGTAGAGGTATTAAAAATTGTGGTCAATTTTTTTAAGCCTGACCAGATGTCAAAATGGTGTTTCATTTTGGTGCACTGAGTCGACTCATCATCCACACCACTAGTGAGTCTCTTGGGAAAGGTCAGTTTTTTCCTGGCAGCAACATTTGCAGGAGAAACTGAAGCAGGATATTTTGTCATATCATATAGCATTTGAGCTGACAGCTTGCTGGGAAGGAACACTTTGCATCTCTTTAGATCTGTGTCAGTTGGGAAAAAAAATCATTATGTATAACTTAAACCTAGGAACCTGCATTGTTGCCAAAATGCAGTGATTCAAATGCAAGAACTTGACAACTCTTTGGTCCTGGTGAAGTGAATACAGAACTTTATCTACAAGTCCAACATACTTAGCATTTCATTTACTCCTTCAGTCTCTCTAGTTGCTTTTTCAATAGTTTTATTAATGGAATCATCTTACTCAAGCTGGCAGTGTTTGAACTCATTTAATTAGTTACTAATTCAAATGGTTTCAGTAGCTTACATAAAACAGAAAGTATCCCCCAGTGTGCTGGACTAAGGTGCAATTCCCCTCTTCTCCCTATGTCATAGCTTTTGTAGGTTTGGATGACTTGTTGCTGTTCCTCCAATTGCTGAAGTGTATAAAGGGTGTAATTCCACTTGGTCACTACCTCTTCTTCAGTTGGTGGCATGGCAAATTGAACTGCTCTTGTAACTGTCAGCTCAAATGCTTCTACATGCAGTTGCTGAATACTGAATATGTCCAGAAGTTTTTGTGTCCACAAGAAACATCTTCTGCATACTTATTTTGATTTTTTTTAACCACCAAGTTTGTTGTGTGGGAAAGACATTGGATGTGTTCGAATTCACCCAGTTGTAAGGCTTTCACACTATTACATGCATTATCAGAAATGCCAAACCCTGAGTAGAGTCCTAGCAGAGTAAGCCATTTTGCTATGACTTCTCTGAGGTTTTCTGACAGGTTCACATCAGTATGCCTTTTAACATAGCCAGTGATATAGAGAGTAGCTGCTTGTGAATGAACTGGCATTATGAGTTAGATGCTTCTGCTGCTGCTGCTAAAGGTGATACACCCACTCATAGTAATGTTATCTTTTGTATGACCAGTACAGCTTGCTCACATATCTGTGTCTAAGTGGATAGTGGGCACAATGGAATTTTCTATGCCGAAAACTAGTTTTTTTTAACGTCCCGGTACAGGTGAACAATTGCTGTTCCTGCAATATTGTATTGAGATGGAATTTGGTGGCAGGGACAGGGAATTGTCTCACAGTCAGTTGTTGTCTGGTCTTCTTGGTCCCCTTCTGGAATGAATATTCTTTCAGAGCAGCAGCATCTGCAGCCATAGTGTGCATACTTTATTCTGTGGAATCCAGATTAGAGAAGGAGTCAGTTAGCTTTCACAAATTATTTGCATGAGGACTACCTCTGATTGTTAATCAGGAGATTGATTATAAAGCTGTTGGAAGTGGAGATTGCATGTGATGGGATTTAGCTGAAAGCTGTGAGCTTGGCAATTCTGGACTGCTTGTTATTATTTTACCAGATTTTACAAAAACTTTGTAGGTTCCTAGATGGTTAATATCCCTACCTCTACTTACTTTGGCTTCACAAAAAGTGCAGATAGCTTGACAAATTTTGGGTAAAAATATTCCCACACAAAAAAGTGGCTATTTTGTCTTGATCCTAGGCATGACAATGGCCTTCTTATTATTACTGCTTTCATTGGTGGCTGACTTTGGAACAAACAACATCCTCATCCGATATACAAATAACACCTGATCCTTTTGCACTTCCAAAGTAGCATCCTTAATTTATATGTCACCATCTTTATATGTGCTACTTATTTCAAAATTTGCAGAGGGTGCAGCAATGTTGGAAGGAAGCTTCTCTATGAGTACAATGTCAGAAATTTCAGACTCACACTTGTGGACACACTTAGACTATCCTCAGGGATTTGTGAAGTTTGTGAACAAACAGATTTTTTCTTCGGCCTTAGTTTTGTTTTGGTGAACTGATTTTCCTGTTTTAAGGTAACAGATGTGCAGTAGACTTAGAGTGAGATTGTGATGCATGTGAGGTTTCAGAAGATGCCTGTTTTTGTCCCTGGCTTCTGCAATAGGCATTCTAATGTATGAAACACTTGCAAAAAAGGCCATGTCCTGAGCCTTTCCTTGCCACTGTGTGTGGTGTATGGAATGTTGTCAATTTTTCTTTTTTGACAGTAAATTTTCCTTTTTTTACTAGAGGCAATGTTTTCTTTAACATTGTGAAAAATTGTTTACATTTCAGGTGCTTTTTGTTAAACTTTATTTCCCCTAGACCACTTTTAGTAAATGGTGAAGTTGTACTATGACTTCTGGCAGCATCTGCAGCACTAGTATTGGGTTGCTGCTCCTACTCTTCTATCGACTGATCCACATTGACTAACAGTGCCCCAAGTATAAGCTGGGTGGCACCCTAATAACATTATATTTTTTAACACACAAGTTTTATTGTAACATTTTTTAACAGTGCCCGATGGCCCTGATCATATAACAAACTGCCTCACAGCTGCCCTTAAAAATTTTAAACGTGCTTTAACATAGACAAAAACACTCCTAGTATAAGGGTGGCACTCAAATAGTAATAGTGATGTTATAATAGTTTTTTCATTTAGAAAAATGTCAACCAATTTGATTTTTATGTAAAACAGTGCTGCAGTACACTTATATGGTGTTTTCTGGGGATGCAGTCAGGAAGCCGACGGTCAAAATGCCAACTGCCGGCTTCCCGACTGTGCAATCCCAACAGTGGGCTAATGATAGGTGTCAAAGTTCTAATAACTATCATTATCCCTATAAGGAGAGCCTGCCACCTGGCTTACCGCATGAAGGTAAGCCAGGCAGCAGGCGTGGACAGCTGCAGGGGGGAGTGTTAGGATAGGGGCTCCTGGGGGGGGCTTAGGGTTAGGCACCCCAAGTGGAGAGTTAGGGTTAGGCTAGGTAAAGGGGGTGTTAGGGTTAGGCACTCCCATGGGAGAGGTTAGGGTAAGAGCCCCCCCAGGAGCCTTAGGTTTAGGTTGTGGGGAAGGGGGGTTAGGTTTACGCACTTACAGGGGGGGTTATGGTTAGGCACTTGGGGGGAGGTTAGGGTTAGGCACATCTAAGGGATGGTTAGGGTTAGGGGGGAGATGGTTAGTAATAGTGAAAAAAGTTACCTGTCAGGATCTTATTTTGCTAGTCTTCCAGTGTCAGGATTTGAACCGTCTGGCAGTGTTTCATACTGATACTGTTTTCTGTGTCTCATAGTGCTGCAGCAGTACACAGTATATAATATAGCCTGCAGTGTAGTCACTGTAGGAACCTGGTGCTTGTTTGTATTTATTTGTATTTGAATTAAAATCAGTGCTTGCTGTAAGTAATACGGGTTTAGTTAGAACCCTAGAAACCACAGTCTCTATAGAGAAGGTTTGTTATCTGTTAATAAATAGGAGGCTTGTAATAAATTATAGAATTTAATATATATATATATATATATAGCAAATATATCAACAGTTAACATATAAAGAAAAAAATGAAACAATAAAAAATAGAGATGCACGTGTAAAAATAATATATAACTGGATAGCAATCACAGATAGGTAAATGGCAGTGAAGCTGTTTCTAATTGAAAAGGCTTAAGATGTTTAGAATACTAATGTATCTAGAATAAACGAGAGTCCCAGGATACAATGTTTCTAATGTAGCATTTCAGCAACACTTCCACTTTTGATTTGAAACACAGGTGTATGTTGGCAGAAAGATTCTGCTGAGATCAAATCCTCACTACTGGAATCCCAGTGTGAGAGTGATGACTACAATAGAATAATGCGTAGTTTATAGGAAATAGATAGAATAAACCTGATATAGCGTGTCCACGCTGTTTTTCCACCCTGGCTCTGCTTGTGCCTGGCTGTATAGAGACGCTGCCAGAGGAATTACAGGTTGCCGTGAACAAAAGTGAGTGGTTGGCTGTATGCGGTGGGCGGTCAGATGGTCTGGAGATTCGCCGGAAAATTGCTGGAAGGTTGCAGTGGAGTGCACAGTCAGGAATAGTGTGGGGGGACATCGTCTGCCTGGATGACATCAACGCGTTTTGTCCCATCAATCACTGGGACTTTCTCAAGACTGAGTACCATAGCCATTGGTACCTTCTTAAATACCTCCAGGCATCACATTAATTGGATAATAGATAACAGATTGTAGACATCTGAATCACTTTTCAACATAAGGATGATGTTTCTTGCTCTCTATTTAAATATGGAGTGCTCTGTTTTCTTCTTTTAAAAATTTGTTTATAAATATGTTGTTTTGCAAACATGAAAAATATTAATAAATACATACAAGTGCATAATCTACAGCAATATTAAAATTAATTGTTAATAGTTAATGATCTACTGCTTATACACATAAAATTAATTTGCATACTAAATAATAATAAAAAAAATCTGTGTATTTTATATTTAAAAAGCCTCCCGTTCAAACTATAACTATCTCTAATGTATTGACAGTAACCAATTGATGTAACTAATTATACACATATTATATAATGAATGTCCAACCAGGGTTTATTGAAAAGAAACGTTCTATACAGAAAAAAATACTAATAAAAAAAAATTAATAATAAAAAATAGTATCTTTAATGAAATTAAAATATAGATATAAATACATTTAAGGAACATCTATATAGAGATAATAAAATGAGAATAAGAAACAAGACTTAATGGTATATAGTTGTATAATACCAATAGGCACAATAAAAAAAAAGAGCACAAAGTGATTTGATGTAATTAAAAAAGAGGAATAAGTCTAATAGGTGTGTATATACCATATTCCTTATAAATCAATACTAACGTTGCAATGATACAAATCTATACAACAAAAAAGTATGGAAAACCCCCCTTGTAAGTGAAAACCAATATATATATATATATATATATATAAGGGGTGTGCACCGGCCACTTTTCGTGTTTTGGTTTTGGATCTGGATCTTTCTTCGTGTTTTGGATCTGGATTGGTTTTGCCAAAACCTCCCTTCCGTGTTTTGGGTTCTGGGTTTTGTGTTTTGGATCTGTATTTTTTTTTAAAAAGCATAAAAACAGCTAAAATCACAGAATTTGTGTGTTTTTCTGCTCCTATGTTATTATTAACCTCAATAACCTTAATTTCCACTCATTTCCTGTCTATTCTGAACACCTCACACCTCACAATAGAGTTTATATACCCAAAAGGTTGCACCGAGGTAGCTGGATGACTATGCTAAGAGATACGAGTGGGCGGCACAAACACGTGGTCCATCTAGGAGTGACACTGCAGTGGCAGACAGGATGGCAGTTTGAAAAACTAGGCCCCAAACAGTACATAATTCAAAGAAAAAAAAGATGTGCAAGATGGAATTGTCCTGGGGCCCTCCCACCCACCCTTATGTTGTATAAACAGGACATGCACACTTTAACAAACCAAATATTTCAGCACCAGGGTCTGCCACACGACTGTGGCTGAAATGATTGGTTCGTTTGGGCCTCCACAAAACAAGCTGGCAATTAATCTGTCCCTGCACAAACTGGCTCTACGGAGGCAAGATGTCGTCCTCATCCTCCTCATCCACCGATTCCACACCCTCTTCAGTGTTGTGTACATCCTCATCCTCACAGAGTATTAATTCATCCCCGCTGGAATCCACAACCACAGGTCCCTCTGTACGTTCTGGAGGCTGGTCTCCCTGGAAGAGTTGATAATTCATTTTATGAACATCATCTTCTCCACATTTTGTGGAAGCAACCTCCTACGCCTTTCGCTGACAAGGTTCCCGGCTGCACTAAACAGTCTTTCGGAGTACACACTGGAGGGGGGGCAACTCAGGTAAAATAGAGCAAGTTTTTACAGGGACCTCCAAATTGCTTCTTTTTCCTGCCAGTACAGGTACGGACTGTCTGACATGCCTACTTGGTTGCTGTCACCGATGTAATCCTTAACAGACAGATGCACAATTGTCACTGCTGCTTTAAGGATGCAGGTGTGGCTACAGCCCACACATTTCACAAAATCAGAAAAAAAAAGAAGAATTTTTTTATTGTTTGTGGAGCGCACTTTGAGGGTTACACCACCCTTTAACAGACAGACGCACGCTTGTCACTGCTGCTTTGAGGATGCAAGTGCAGCTACAGCCCACACAATTCACAGACAGAAAAAAAAAGAATACTTTTTTTATAATTTGTGGAGCGCACGTTGAGGGTTACACCTCCCTTTAACAGACAGACACACACTTGTCGCTGCTGCTTTAAGGATGCAGGTGCAGCTACAGCCCACACATTTCACAAAGACAGAAAAAAAAAGAAGAATATTTTTATTGTTTGTGGAGCGCACTTTGAGGGTTACACCACCCTTTAACAGACAGACGCATGCTTGTCGCTACTGCTTTGAGGACAGTATCATATGCAGTGACAGTAGACTTGTCATAAATTGTTGGCACGTCCCTCGGTCCGGACCAGATGTTCAAACCGGCCCTTGACTTATGACACAGGTGCACGCTTGGCGCTGCTACTGTGTTGATGCACGTGTGGCTACATCACACACAAGTCACAAACACAAAAAAAAATAGTTTTTTATTTTTTGGAGCACTTTGAGGGTTACACCACCCTTAAACAGACAGACGCACGCTTGTCGCTGCTGCTTTGAGGATGCAAGTGCGGCTACAGCCCACACAATTCACAAAGACAGAAAAAAAATAAAAAAATGTTGAATTGTTTGTGGAGCGCACTTTGAGGGTTACACCTCCCTTTAACAGACAGACGCACGCTTGTCGCTGCTGCTTTGAGGATGCAGGTGCGGCTACAGCCCACACATTTCACAAAGACAGAAAAAAAAGAATATTTTTATTGTTTGTGGAGCGCACTTTGAGGGTTACACCACCCTTTAACAGACAGACGCACGCTTGTCGCTGCTGCTTTAAGGATGCAGGTGCGGCTACAGCCCACACATTTCACAAAGAGAAAAAAAAAGAAGAATTTTTTTATTGTTTGTGGAGCGCACTTTGAGAGTTACACCACCCTTTAACAGACAGACGCACGCTTGTCGCTGCTGCTTTATGGATGCAGGTGCGGCTACAGCCCACACATTTCACAAAGAGAAAAAAAAAGAAGAATTTTTTTATTGTTTGTGGAGCGCACATTGAGGGTTACACCACCCTTTAACAGACAGATGCATGCTTGTCGCTGCTGCTTTGAGGATGCAGGTGGAATCTAGATGGAATTTGGACCCGGGGACACACTACCTCCATCAATTGTCTAAATCCCACTGCACTAATGGCGGATACCGGACGCACGTCTAACACCAACATAGCAGTCAAGGCCTCAGTTATATGTTTTGCTTCAGGATAACTGCTGTCGTACTTCATCCTCATCGCTAGGGACTGTTGGAGGGTCAATTGTTTAGTAAAAGTAGTGGTGTTCCTACTTCCTCTCTGGGATGATGAACAACTCCCAGCAGCAGCAACAGCACTAGGAGGAAGTGGTCTTGATCTTTCCCTATTTTATTTTTATCTGAGAAAGTTTGGTCCTCCATTTATGTTATATTAATATATACGTGCGGCTAAGGCGCACACAAACACAGAAAATATTTTTTTATTTTTGCTGGAGAGTAGTGCATTTTGTGGGTTACACCACCCTTTAAGAGATGAGCCAGCTGGCTCTTTACTTATGGGACACAGGCGCACGCTTGGCACTGCTCCTTTGTTGATGCACGTGCAGCCACAGTGCACACAATTCACAAACACAGAAAATATTTTTTTATTTGGTTTGGAGTGTACTTTGGGGGTTACAGCACCCTTTAACGGTCAAGCCAGCCGGCCCTTTACATATGACAAAGGCGCACGCTTGGCACTTCTTTGTTGATGCACGTGCGGCTACGGCGCACACAATTCACAAACACAGAAAATATTTTTTATTTGGTTTGGAGTGTACTTTGGGGGTTACAGCACCCTTTAACGGTCAAGCCAGCCGGCCCTTTACTTATGACACAGGCGCAAGCTTGGCACTAATTTGTTGATGCACGTGCGGCTACTGCGCACACAATTCACAAACACAGAAAATATTTTTTTATTTGGTTTGGAGTGTACTTTGGGGGTTACAGCACCCTATAATGGTCAAGCCAGCCAGCCCTTTACTTATGACACAGCCACACGCTTGGCACTACTTTGTTGATGCATGTGCGGCTACTGCGCACACAATTCACAAACACAGAAAATATTTTTTTATTTGGTTTGGAGTGTACTTTGGGGGTTACAGCACCCTTTAACGGTCAAGCCAGCCGGCCCTTTACTTATGACACAGGCACACGCTTGGCACTACTTTGTTGATGCACGTGCGGCTACTGTGCACACAATTCACAAACACAGAAAAAATATTTTTATTATCACTTGGGGGGAGCACCCCTGATGGACAGAGCACCCCCTGGATAACACTACAGCACCCCTTTAGGACTGGGACACTGCACATGACTTTGGAGTGGACACAGCCCCTAATGGACAACTGACTGCACAACACAGTCCAGCCAGCCCCTATGGACTTTGAAGTAGTGGACACAGCCCCTATTGACAACAGCAGCACAGCACAACACAGCCAGTCCCTATGGACTTTGAAGTAGTGGACACAGTCCCTATGGACAACAGCTGCACAGCGCAGCACAGCACAGCACAACACTACTCTGCACTACACTACACTACACAGCCCAGCCAGCCCTAACTCCCACCCTCCCTCTTCACTGTTCACAGCCGAGTGAGAAAATGGCACTGACGTGGGTACCTTATATAGGATCCAAAACCCGTGAGACCCGGAAGGCGGGATGATGACGTTTTGCCTCGATTTCAGATCCGAGTCAGGTGGGAAAAGTCGAGCCTGACTCGGATCAGCCTCGGATCAGGGGGGGTTGGGGGGGTTCGGATTCCAGAAATCCGAACCCGCTCACCCCTAATATATATATATATATAATGTTGATATATATAGAGAAAAGAGATCCACATTAATGTCTCCATGCCAAATGAGCATAGGAATTGACGTGTAATACTAATTAAAATGTATCTGTTTCATGAAAGTCCAGGGTGAGGGTGACGGCGACCGAAGTCCCTCGCCTGATCTCACCCAGACATCAACACAGATTATTGTTCATTATGGAGCTACTGGATGTTGCTGATATGCTACATTAGAAACATTGTATCCTGGGACTCTCGTTCATTCTAGATACATTAGTATCCTAAACATCTTAAGCCTTTTAAATTAGGTAAATGGCAGTGAAGCCATTTCTATCTGTGATTGCTATCCAATCATATATTATTTTTACTCGTGCATCTTTATTCTCTATTGTTTCATTTTATTCTTTATATGTTAACTGTTGATATATTTGCTATATCTATTAAATTCTATAATTTATTACAAGCCTCCTGTTTATTAACAGATAGGAAACCTTCTCTATATTTTATATTCACGTATTGTATATTCACAATGCTCAGCGCAGTATACATTGCTTTTTTAATTCTATTAGCAGTACACAGTGCATCTACAGTGTCCCTTTAACACAGTGCTCTTAATGTTTTTTTTTTTAGAAAATAAGTGATCAAGTTGGCTTTTTTAAGTAACAATCAACACAATGCAGCAGACCACTCCTATGGGGGGGGTTTGTGCCTCACACAGTGCTGCAGCCAGTTCAAAGTACACAGTACCCCTGCCTTAACAATGGTCCTAATCATTTTTTACAAAAAGTACCCCTATTCTCACACCATCTCCCTCCAGTCTCCAGTGTGAAATGGCAGCCTATCACACGGGAGGGACTTTAATATGCAATCCAAAATGTGGATGTCATTAAGGGCCTGATTCAGTACAGAACACAACTGCAAATGCAATAGTGATTATACACGAAGTTCAACTGCGATAGAATGCTAATTCATTGCAATTGTAATGTGCCGCTGCACTACATAAGGATGCCCACTTTACTTACACCCATCCGTAATGTTTAGCAAGATTGCAAAACCATCAGTTCAATTGAATACCATTGCAGCCTCATGCACAATTGCACAAGCCCTGGCCTTACTCAGAAATTGCTAACTTCCATGCACGCTGCAAGGCCTCAGGATTCGTATGGCAGTGCAGTGGATAATTTATGCACACCCCTGCAATGACATTCAAATGCACTAGCATGCCTGCATTTGTCTGACCACCCCCCATCCCCACCCACAAATGGCTCTTCCTGTCAATCACTCTGCAATGGATCTGCATAGCTGCTGTGATTGCAGTCCCAATCGCAGTGGATGGTTAGCACACGCACACTGTGATGCATATGCATGCACAGTACACAACAATCGGCCAATTGCATGCATATTAGCAACTGTGTTCCTTGCTGAATCAGGCCCTAATTTCAGTAAATAATAACAGAGTATTAGCTAGTATTTGTTTAGCATTTCTATGTGTATATATTTTCATGGGCATTTACAAGTCTATAAGTAAATTCATTGTTGAATATGTCATTTGCAATGAAAAACAAATAAAACACTAGCAAAAACATTAACTTACAATAAAAATACATTAGCTTTATTCATTACATGGCCTGATTAGAAGATGCTTACAATATATCTCCATATTATTTGAGTCACTTCTATGAATACCAGAAGGTGAAGCCTCTATGCATGATAAACTAACAATAGCCAATTGTAGAGTCGCAGCTCCTACTGATAATTTGCCAGATGGTAAGTGGAAATGCTAATTTCTTAACATCAATCTCTTAAAGACATGGGTAATAATTTTCCACATTTCACAAACATGCAAAATATCAAGGTTCTGGTTTGGGAAGAATCATATGTGTGAAACATAAATGTTTGTGTCTGCTAATCACTCTATATTTTGTCTTGAAAAAAATAAATGTAACAATATTTTTTATTCAAATGCCAACAAATACAAATAACATAATACAAAGAATAAAAGAATATTACAATAGATAAATCACTTTTTTTCAGATCTTCATGATGGGATGTAGTCGGCGTCCCAGCAAATACAATGCTGGTGGTCAGAATGCCTGCACCGGAATCCTGACAGCAGAATCCTGATAGGTGCAATTTTGATGGTCAGTATTAGGGTAAGGGTTAGGGTTTAGAGTTAGGCACTAGGAAGAGGGTTATGGTTTAGCTGCAGGACTGGGGTTTAGTATAAGGCTGTGGGGTGGAGAGTTAGGCTGCGGAAGGAGAGAGTTACGGTTAGGCTGCACAAAAGGTTGGTTAGGGTAAGAAGAAGGGTTACAATACTTATCTGGATTTCCAACCTTTCCAACCTTCCTGCCAGGAGTTTGACCGGCAGCATTATCAGTGCAGGGATCGCTTACCCAACATTTCATGATAATTAAATGCTTAATAGGCAAGGTAATAGCCAAAGTAAACTATAAAAAGTTTTGCAAATAAACAAAATAACCTGAAATCAACAGTTTTGCTACTTAGCAATGGGGAAATGTATTTAAATATCATGGCAATGGTTTACAATGTAAAAAACTCTGATAACCCTTAACCCTGCATCAGGCGCACCTCTGGGACTCACAGGTTCAGGCACAGTGCTCCTGACAGGCGCCTGTTATAAAATCATCATTAGCACCTAATTAACTCAATTCTAATGTTCTTAAAGTGATCAGTGACCTTAATTAGGATGTACAAAGAGAGAATATATGGAAATCTGATTCAAAAAACCACATTTATTAACCTTAAATAAAAAAATAAAAAAACTACTATATTTTAAGAAGCGCCATGTATCTAAGAGGCCACCCTGGACAAACCTACATATTTCCACAAAATACCCACAACCTTTGCCATTTTCATTCATAAAATACGCAAAATACACAAAATTGTGAGAAAATAAAAAGAAATACGTAACTTCAAAAGTCGGACAAGTTCGGGCGCAATGAGCCTGAGAGGCCAGGAAGGTCACTACTGCACTCCATGCAGGCAGCGGGAAAACTGACTAGGGGGGTTTCAAACAACACCTAGAGATAGAAAGGTACTAGAAGGGGCAGGCCACTGCGCCCCCTTGCAGCGGAGAGGTGAGTGTGAAAAGCTTTGTGGCACCTGTCAACTTCCAATGGATTTGTCAAATGTGGCAGTATAATCAGTGATGGAGGTTCACTGATTCAGAACTCAGAACACTAAAGCTAGGTACACATTAGACAATATTTTCCCCAATTGGATGGTTTGCACCAACATATCATCAAAATTGTCTAGTATGTACCAACTGTGTTGGCCCTTGTGCTCTCCGAGGGTTTTTCAGCCACATCGTCAGGTATGCAGCTCAATCTGACAGTTTGACTGATGACCCCATGCAGTGGGGTCATCTATGTAGGCTTCATTTGGTTAAAATGTTTAGAAATTGTTAACATTTTTGAAAAATGTGTGAAGTCTGCCACCCCAAATTATTTACCAGCCCCAGGCATTTGAGCCAAGGTTGCTCCCTCTGGGAAATAGAGGGGAAATTACATAGGGTCCCCCTATATTCCAATATCCAGCCAGGAGGGCTGGTGCTATAGCAAGAGAACACACAGCATGAGGTCCCCCTGCCATAACAACAACAAACCCCAAACTGGTCATCCAATGGCTGGAATTGCTAGCAAAGTGGGAACCCACAAAAAAATTAGGTCTCCTCTCCACAAGGACAATCAGCCCTGGGCTGAAAGCTCAGGGATCTTCTCCGGAACCCTGAGGCTTTGGGTGCAGAAGTAATAGTGAAAGTAAAAAGTTAAATAATATTGTTTTTACAGGTTACCTACAGGTCCCAACAGGCCTGCCCCTGCATGATGGCACTTGCAGAACTACAAGTGCCAGCATACCCAGACAATTATTGCTCCACTGGCACCTTTAATTCTCCTGTAAAAAAATATTATACAGAAGACACGGAAACTGAATGTGTTATTATTTTAATAAATTAAAAGATCCCCACACTAACCTGCTTCAATGATTTATTACTTACAATATACATTTGGTCCATGTAGCATCCTGAATATTGGCTACACAGAAAAATGTTTCTACTGCTCCTCAGGGAACCCATTTGCAAATTAGAGGTCACTCGGAGCGGGATGCAATCAGGAAACTGGCTGACATGATCCCGACAGCCGGCTTCCTGACTGTTTTATCCCGGTGTGTGTTAAATGACAGGTGTCTATATCTAGATGCCTGTCATTTTCCTGACGCTGGTAGACAGGCGTCCGGCATCCCAATCGAAGGGATGCTGGGTGCTGTGAGTGGACAGCCACGGGGGGGAGGTTTAAGTTTAGGGCATTTGTTCGCATGCAGCCTGCCAATGTTTGAAATCTGTGCATGCATACAAGACACAGTGCACTTGCGCGAACCAGTCAATGCGATTGGGAAGCATTCACAGCCTGTACACAGACTCTCCGCAAGCATGAGTGACAGGACATGCTGTTTGTGGGTGGTTCAGGGAGTGGTTGATGTTAATGGGGGGTGGTGGTGTGAATGCAGGTGTGTCTGTGCATAATTAAGATGCATCATCAGCATACATGTCACATGGCTGAATTAAACACAGGTTGTGGTAGGGTATGGTCAGCCAGAAGTGGTACATATGGGACTGATGTCAGCCAATGTTACCGATTGTTTAATACACTTCATGGAGATGATATATGTTACTAAGAGTGGGCATCTTGTGTCAGGCTGTTGGGCGTCTAATTTTATACCGGAATCGCACAGCAAAACATATTGGGCGTGCTAATGTCTTGCTAGTGATCGCAGGATTTGCATAATTTGGCTGTGGATGGCTGCATGCAAACGCAACCTTGTGACTGGGTCTGAATCAGGCCCAAAGCTCCCATTTACTCTGTATCTAAATGGTCCAAGTCCATATCCAATTCCTAGATCTGGTAAACAAGTCTCCTGTACTATCTTGCACACCAGCCTGGTGTTGCCACTGAGACTTGTTCTTTCAATAACCAATGGTTCCAGTCAATACCTCCTACCATCGGTCTCATACGATGCTTCCAACATTGGATTCTTAACAATCAAGTTCATCAATTCATCAACATAGTTCCAAACCGATCACATTCATCAACATTGGACTCTTCTCAATTAAGTTTCTCAATTCATCAACATTGGTCCCAAATGATCAAGTTCATCAATTCATCAACATCGGACTCTTATCAATTAAGGCCCTCATTCAGAGCCGCTCGTTAACAGCAGTACGCTCGTTGCGTTCCGATGTTGAGAAACTGCGCATGCATCGGTGTAACACTGCACATGTGCATACGGCAGATTGCGAGCTTTTTGTCACTCGTTCGGCAAATTGCGAACAGGAAGTGACATGTCAAATGTGATTGACAGAACAGGCCGTTTTTTGGCGTTGACGGGGGTGGAGATGGAAAAACGCAGGCGTGGCGAGGCGTTTTTGGGGCATACATAAATTAGCTCATGCGAACGTCCTATATGTTCGTACCAACTCATACGTCACTGGCTGATCCTCTTTCCGTTCAAACTGCTCGCACAGCTTGGGGTCTGGATTACTCGACCACAATGGCGATGGCCTGTTTCATCGATTTATCATGGCTTGTCAGATAAACAATCAACTTTGGATTGAAAACCAGCTTGTAATGTGTTTTTCTTTTTTCCCTTTGGAATACACAAAACCGTACGCAGCTGAAAATCTCGGCTGCTAATTTCAGGATTACACAATCAATTAGCGTTTTTTTGTAGGAATGTTTTTTACAATTTTGTTAGTGTTTTTGGATATTGTAACAATATTGTAATCATGTTTGTGTGTATTGTAACCTTTTGCATTGGGCTGGAGTTTTTTTTTTTTTTTGGCCAAAGTGTTCTTTAAAGTAACATTTTTTTTTAACCCTTGATTTTTTGGAACTCCAAAGCTCAGATTTTGTTTTTTCCTTGTGGGACAGGATTAACTAGAAACCAATTTGAAATTAATGTCACAATACAGTTGTGAACAATTTGTAGGTTTTATTTTCAAAACACATTTTAAAACAAATCATGTGCATTTTCACGTATAATTTTTGGGTCATTGTTACCCACTAATCTTTGGTACATTAGTTTTTTTCAAATTATATTTTTGGCTCAAAACAGACAAAAATAAAAAAAACAATTCACAAGAAAGGAGAGCGAAGTTTTGGCCAGAAAGGAATATGGGGCAAGCACAGAAGGAGTGTGGGAAAAGTAGCCAGTGCTGTCATCGTTTCTTTCCCCGTTTTGCTGGGGTAGGGTGGGCGCCAAAGGAAAGGCAGTTGTTGTGCCAGAGGTGGAGGATGCTGATGTTCTGGCAGGAAGGGAGGTCGGATCCACCATGTGCTGGCGAACGAGCTGCTCCAGGGCATTGGCGATTCTGATGTTGGCCCTGGTATTTTCAGCCAGGGCCTGACCAATGGTCATGTTGGCCACAGCATTTTGCTCAAGGGCCTCAGCCACCCGTAGCAGACTGGCGTCCATCCTCTGCAGAATCTCCGTATGGGAATCCGATTTAAAATTGAGTTCTGTGAGGAGTGCCACTGCCTGCGAGGGGGATTGCCCAGGATTGGCTTCTGCAGGGTCCTCAGCCGAATGTACTGGTTACTCCTCTGCAGAGCCAGCAGAAATTCTGAGGCCAAGGCTCCCCTCTGGAGCAGACTCATCCGCCTGTGTCTCTGTGAGAAAAAAGAGAAAAGAGGAACATTACAATCTACATATTGTCACATTAACATTTCAGAGTTGGTTACATCACAACATTTACCTGGGACAACATGAGGAGCCACAAAGTCTGGCATGTCCGTATCCATGTTGGACACGCCAAACACCTCCACAGCCTGCACACACCCCTGTGCCAGCTCTTCCAAATCTTTAAAATCCAATGACACAGGGGTGGTACCCCCACCTGTCCCCCTTGCATGCCTAGCCCTGTCAGCCATTTTTTGCTTTAGGTGATAAAGTCTTGAAGTCTTGCCATCTGTGGGTGAAAAAGTAGCCATTATTCCTGCATTATTTCACCCTGTTTTTTTTGGGTGGTCAAGTTTTTACTTACCACCGTTTGACATCCCGGGCTAGATGGACATAATCACCCACCCTATTGACAGCACTGGCTATCTCCTCCCACATTCTCCACTTCTGGCTTGAACCCATATTCCTGTCTGCCTGTGGCAGGATGTCCACACACTTCTGAACCAAACCCTCCATCTCCTTTCTTGTGAATTGTGGCTGCCTTTTCTTTTTCCCAGCTTTGGCTGGAATACTGGGCCCAGCAGCCCCTTCCATGTCATCCTCAACACCTATTTTCAATAAAATTTTAAAATTTTAGCTGGCCAACTTTCACTATATTCTGCCTCAAAATAATCCTCTATTAGAAATGCCAGAAATACTTACCGGCCGCCTCTTGGCCATTGTTTGGCTGGTCTGTAGCCATTTCTCATAACAAAACAAGCAATACACCAGACCGTTTATTTTTGGTCGTGACGTACTTATACATGCGTCATTATTCGTCCGCATCATTGATTGTGCATTCCTATGATCCATCCTTAATTTGAGCCGAAAAAGAAACACTATTTATGGCTTTGGCCGACTCGAGTCTAGGTGGCGGGTGTTGTTTGTTGGAGGTTACGTTGGTCGGAGTGGATTGTTGGCGGGAATTCTATTTGGCGGTGTTTGGAGATTTTTTTGGTGCATTTTTTTTGTGTTTATCTTTCTGTTTGCTTTTTTTGGTGTGGTTCTTTTAGTTGTGGTGTATTTTTTTGGTAAGTTTTTTACCGTCTTCCTTCTGTTAAATTTGGCTATCCTTTTTTTTTGTGGTGAGAATTTTTTTTTAATTTTCTCCTTT
This sequence comes from Taudactylus pleione, assembly GCA_031769625.1. Lineage (NCBI taxonomy): Eukaryota > Metazoa > Chordata > Amphibia > Anura > Myobatrachidae > Taudactylus > Taudactylus pleione. The sequence continues at coordinate 10,291,561 of JAUIMM010000082.1, forward strand.
TGTAGGTTTCTTTTGGCTCTGCCCCAACGACCTTTTTGGTCGGTGACTTCTATATCCTGTATTGGTAAGTTTGGATTTTCACTTGTTTGTTAAATGTTCATGTCTTTTTTTACGCATCTTTTGTGGACATTACTTTTTTTTTCTTTGTTTTTGTGGATCCTAAATGTGCGAACTAATTATCGCATTTTTGTCTGCTTATTTTCTCAAGTTAAATTGCAAACTAATTATCACATTTTTGTCTGCTTATTTTCTCAAGTTAAATTGGGTGATATTTACCATTCACAATCACAAGTTTGCGCAATGTCGGTTTGCTCTTTGGAGAAATGTGTGTTTATCCCCTTTTATGTTTTGTCTTTTACAAAATTAAGAATCCGAAATGGACAACAAAAATGTTGTCCTTGTTCTGGTCTTTTTATTTTTAGGTTTGGGAAATCATGACAATACCCTGGCATGTAAGCATCATTGGATTGTATCGTAAAGATAAGTATTTTTTGACCTTTTTTTGGGGAAACAAACCTTAACTTCAATTCTTGCCATTTCAGGTTGATCTTGGTCGGATTGTTGTGGCCATGCTCCCGGAAGCCGACCAACCTCAATCTCGTCCCAGGCATAGGAATCGTAGGCGTGCAAGGCCCCAGATATATAGAACACGTGTCACCCTTTTTGGAATGCCCGATGATGAGGTGTTTAGGCACTACCGTCTTCCGCCCCAAATTATCATAGACACTCTCTCATTAATAGAGAGTGATCTTGAGCGGCAAATTGACAGTCCTACAGCAATACCACCACTTATGCAATTTATGGCGGTGTTACATTTCTGTGCCTCAGGATCCTTTCAAACCAAGGTGGGCATAGTTGCAGGAATATCCCAATCCTCCTTTTCAAGGATCCTGAGGGCAGTGATGGAGGCCCTTTTCAAGCACCTCAATCATTTTATTAAAATGCCTTTGGATATGGGTGCCCTTAGTGTGGCCAAGGCCAATTTTTACCAAATAGCTGGCTTCCCACACATCATAGGGGTTGTATATGGTACTCACATACCACTTCAGCCTCCAGCATGGCTGGAGGCCATTGTTAGGAACCGAAAACACTATCACTCACTGAATGTAATGGAGGTATGTGATGCCTCCCTCCAGATCCTGTCCCTGAATGCAAAATTACTCGGGAGTGCACATGACTCATTCGTCATCCGGCAATCAGGGATATGGCAAAAATTAGACAACCTGCAAGCTGGTGATGCGTGGCTTCTGGGTAAGTGGAGACCTTTATTACATACCAATGCTAAGCTTGATACACAGTGTTCCTGATGTTGTCAATTCTTTTTCACAGGAGACAGTGGCTACCCTTGCACGCCCTGGCTGCTCACTCCTTATTTGGCTCCCACACCAGGCCCACAAAGTAATTTTAATTCCGCACTTACAGCCACCAGGCAAGTGGTGGAGCGCTGTATTAGCCTTTTAAAAGTCCGATTCAGATGCCTCCACCGCTCTGGTGGCGAACTCATGTATTTGCCGGATATGGTTTCGAAAATTGTGGTCCTGTGTGGGATATTTCACAACATCGCCATAAGGATTGGTGTCCCAATGCAGCCAGAGGATGCCTTGCCTGAGGATGGCCCCCCCGAGGTTGGTCGGAGGTCAGTATATGGGGGGGCCATACGCGATGATGTGGTGGCCAGATTCTTTAGGTAATTATTGGCACAAAAGAAGTTATTTGACACAATGTCGAAAGGAATTTTTTTTACCATCAAATTAGTCGTTTTTTTATTACCCATCTTGTGTTTTATTTCATAATCTTTTGGACTGAAACGATGACTACTTCCTGCTCCCAAAAAATGACTACATGGGGCCACATTGGATATATATTCTGGACCCAATTTGGAAATGCAACATTTGTGGAATCATGTTGGAATGCTCATTTGTCAACCAGTTCTTGGTTTTTAGTTTATTTTTTATTATGGTGTTTGCTGGTTTTTACATTTTGTTATCACTGTGTGTATTGTTTGTGAACCAACACTTTGTGTTTTTTTGTGTGGTGAATAAATTTTTTGTATTTGGAATCCCAACAATTTTTTTGTACATTACAAGCAAGTGTAAGCAGGTTCGCCCACAGAAAATTTGCTTAATGGCTAATCCTGTAATGTGGCAATTTGCTCATTATTTAACTATGCTTTGTGGGTAAAAAACAACACCAAAAGGTATTATGTAGAATCAGTATGCTTTGGAATCTTGGCCTAAGCAGGTTTCCCTCAAAATTTTTACATGTAGATTTAAAAAAAACAAAAACAAAAATCTGTTAACTCTCAAAACCGATTGTTAGTGTTAGCTGCTTCATGTGCCTTCTTTAAAAAAACATCATAACACAATCTTAGTGACATTAGTTTCAAATACTTGCTGCAAGAGTCTACTTATGTAAGTTTAAACAATCTAAGATTTTGAGACAAGGAATGAGACTGTATTCAAAATGTAACTTTTTATTTTAGAAAAAAATTTTTTTGGCAAAACAAAAAAATTAGGGACTCAGGATCCCCGCCATATGGTCCAGGACCACCAGCAGGCCGATCACGTAAGTTGGACGCACCCGGCTAGGTCCGTCAAACACCTCTGGTCCTCTGTGGGTTAGAAAATTGTGGTGCTTACTACAATGAATCCATAATTTATGATTCTCAAAAAATACTCAAGCAAAAGAGACTTAGCAAAAAGTGACAATAGTGTTGCAAAAACCACATTAAAATAAAAACCCTGAACAAAAAAAAATGTACAAACAAAAAACCATACAAAAATAGCAACTGTAAGCCAGAGATACAAGTTTGACTGTTTTGACATGTGGGATATGTGTATGGGGAAATCAGCTGTGAAATGTAAATACAAACAGATATATAACCAAACTTTTAAAAACAAAAAAAAGGAAAAGGCACAGACAAAGGATTAGATCAACACATTTTCAACAACAAAAAAGGATAAAAGGGAAACATACCGTTGTGAATGACGGCTGGCCCAGAAACCACTTCATCGTCCTCCTCGGAGGTGGTCACATTTCCCAAGGAGGTGGGAGGGGTTATCACAGATTCGGGAGATGGGGTGGTCAAGAGAGGGGTGGGTTGAGGGGAGGGGGAATTGGGATGGAGGGGAAATTGCAAAGAGGAATGGGCGACAGGGTCTGGGCAGGCTGGGGAGGAGGGGGAATTTTGGGGAGAAGAGGTTTGGCTGGGGGTTGGGGAGAGGGGACGAGAGCACCGTCTTTGCCGGCGATGACGCCATAGTCTTTGCTCGGCCCCTAAATGATGGAAAATAAATTGAGGTTAGTTTAGAACAGCACCTTGCTAAACGCTAATTATTTAACCCAAAAAAAGGAAAACATGCACATGCAGATATGAGGGCAAAGAATAAACAGGCCAAACAAGAAAACATGCACACGCAGATATGAGTGCAAAGAATAAACAGGCCAAACAAGAAAACATGCACACGCAGATATGAGTGCAAAGAATAAACAGGCCAAACAAGAAAACATGCACACGCAGATATGAGTGCAAAGAATAAACAGGCCAAAAAAGAAAACATGCACACGCAGATATGAGTGCAAAGAATAAACAGGCCAAACAAGAAAACATGCATACACAGATAGGGCCACAAAGATAAACATAAAAACCAAAAAAAACTATTGTGAGTTATGATAGGCTTGATGCAGTGACATGCGTAAGCTAATTTAAATAAAGAAATGAACCCAGTAAAATATGCATGGGTAAAAACACGGAAAACAAATGGATAATTGGCTCAAACATGAATTTTGGCAAAAGAAAGCTATTGTTTAAACCGTACGTATTCTGCGGGTAAACACAAACACGGACAAGAGTTAAGTTTATTGAAATTCAAAAAAAAAAAACATGTGAAGAGCAATTAAGCTAATTGATATATTGATAGGCATGATACGATTGAAGGAGGTAGGCAGAATGAACGAGCAGGCAATCGGAATCTGACAGGCCCACTTCTGGTTTGTACTTGTGCATGTGTTCCCTGCAAGCCACATTGGGGATGTACGGTCGCTATTTGGCTTGCTCGTTAGCTAGAGGAGGGGTCGGTAGACTTTGGGGTGGAAGTTTAGCTGCGTTCAAAATTACGCGCGAGCGCATAAATTTACATATTTCGGCACGTGCGCCGAACGTACGGACGGCCATTTGCGTCCGGGTCTGAATCAGGCCCTAAGTTCTTCAATTCATCAACATCGGTCCCAACCAATCAAGTTCATCAATTCATTAATATCGGACTCATGTCAATTAAGTTCTTCAATACCAGTCTCAAACCGATCATGTTTATCAATACTTCAACATCAGATTCAATTCCATAAGGTTCTTCAAATCATCAACATCGGTCTCAAACCAATCCAGCATCATCAGTCCCAATCCAATACTGCTCATTCATTCAGTAGATTATATACATTTACATTCCAACCTGCTGTTTAATAAAGACTTTCTATTCCTGTTCTCACCTTCGGGCCCATCATCCACTTCCATATCTCTACCTCCTCACATCTATATATGAGAAGGTCATGGCTCAAACCACCTAAGTTCATCCACACCTATCGAAACCTCCTCTTCAGTCTCCCATGCCTGTTCCAACCCAAAATCAAACCTCAGACATGACAGATTGTACTGGCCAATGGCTCCAGCCAAGAATCAGACACAAGCTGCTAGGTTTACACCAGATCTTGTTACTAGTCTAGAACACCAATAGTTGGTACAGGTTAGGTGGTACAGTTCCTCAAAGAACTGACTAACTGGCTGGTTAACATCAGGAGCTTTAATTTTTCCATTCCAATTTCTCTGGTTATAGTTTCCTCAGTGGCATCTCATCTACACATTCCTACTCTGCAAAATTTGTTGGAAGCCCCAAATATGCAGGTGTTTCCTACATTAATGTGATTTACAGTTTGAACTTCAACCTACCAATTTTCCTACAGACCATACCCATGTGGCATATATCCTCTCTCTATTATCTGGATCCACCTTAGACTGGGCTTCACCCTTAATGGAAAGATCAAATGTCATCTTACAAGGAATTTGTCATGGCATTCTGCTGAATCTTCGATAAGCATTAGAGAGTGTCAACTGCATCTTCAGACCTTCTAAGTCTACACCAGAGTTAAAATGATGTAGTTCAGTATCTGGTGCAGTTTCAAATACTGGCATCATAGCTCTCTTGGAGTGATGGAGCATTCTATACAGGCTTCTGGAATGGCTTAACCAATAAAATGTAATATGTTCTTATTACTCGTGATCTCCCAGACAAATTAGAGGACTTTATCTTCCTGTGCACCAAGGTGGAGAGAGGGTGATTCATTCATTCCAAGTCTTGGGTGACAGTCTTGCCTAAGTCAGTTTATCCTTCCAAAGAGGAACCAATGCAAATCAACCAATCTCGCCTGTCACAGGAAGAATGCCAAAGGTAACAGTCTGAGAGTCTCTGTTTATACTGTGCTGCTCCTTCTCATCTGCTCAACAATTATCCCAAGCTTCCAGGAAACTTCCACTCCTAACTCAGCAAGGAAAGACTAAGTTAGAAGTTCATTTCTCTCCAAAGAAAACAAGTTGCATTCCCTCAGTTTATCTTCAAGTAGCGAACTTCTTCAAGCAAGTCTGTTTAATTCAGGCACAACTAGTAACTTTCACATCAGAATTTGTCCAGCAATGGGCATTACCAACCAAGAGTCTGCTTCATCCTATTTACCTCACAGTGGTTGATGGAAGCCGCATCCTATGGGGTACCATTATCTTTCAGGTTCAACCTCTGCAGGTCAAAATTGGTGCTCTGCACTCTGAACTTTTAATTTTTTTTGTCATACCCAGTGCATCAATATTAAATAGTTCTGGGGTTGCCCTGGCTCTATCTGCATAATCCTCAAATTGACTAGAGCACCTCACAAATCACTGCTTGGGGACCTTCCTGCTTCAGTTATTGCCACCAAAAAGTTCTTCTAGTATGCTCTGCTGTACTATCTCATCCGGATACTCCTCCTCCTCCTCCTTATCAAGAAGTCATTGATGTTTTCAGTAAAGCTGGTGCTGATATTCTTCATCTTCACAGTGAATGAGATTGTCCAATTGAATGAATCCTTGGAAAATCTCTTCCCAGTGGGTGAACTTATTAGCTATGGCTCCCAGAAACAAAGCTCATGACTGACTATATACAATAGAATTTGGAAAATGGGTTAATTCGCCCTTCTACCTCTTGTGCTGGTATGTGATTTTTGTATTTTATTTTTTTTTAAAAAGGATGGAGGTCTGCACCCTTGCATTGACTACAGGGGACTGAATGACATCACCATTAAAAATTGCTATCCTCTCCCTCTAATCACAGAGCTTTTTGACAGTCAGTGGAGCCACCATTGCGCCAAATTGGACTTGCGAGATGCATATAATCTCAAATGAATTTGGGAGGGAGACAAGTGGAAGACTGCGTTTAACACTCACAATGGTCACTACAAGTAATTTGTTATGCCCTTCAGTCTCAACAATGGTCCCGCAGTATTCCAGCTCTATCTCAATGAGATCTTTTGCAATCTGTTGTACAAACATGTCTATTTTGATGATATTCTCCTATTCACCAATGGTCTGGAAGAACATTGCTAGCATGTAAATGAGGTTCTGACATGTCTCAGTTCCCATTATCTCTACTGCAAATTGGCGAAGTGTGTCATCAAAGTCAGGTCTATTCCCTTTCTGGGATATATCATTTCAGGTTCTGGTCTCAAAATGGACCCAGAAAAACTCCAAGCAATTCAGGAATGGCTGCTTCCTAATACTTCCAGGACTGTACAGTGCTTCATTGGGTTTGTGAACTTCTATTGCAAATTAATAAATAACTTTTTCACCACCATTGTACCTATCACTGTACTCACCTAAAAAGGTGCCAATCCATCCTGATGGACAGAGGAAGCAAAGGAAGCCTTGCAAAAAATATCAAGCAGAAGTTCATTTCAGCTCCTTTTCTTCATCAACCTGATGTCTCACAGCGTTTTGTCTTAGAAGTTGATGCCTTTTCTGTAGGAGTCAGAGCTGTTCTTTCTCAAAGTGTTACTGATGGTCTTCTCCACCATTGTGGATTTTTCTTCAGAAAATTCACTCCGGCTGAGTACAGCTACTCTATTGGGGATCAAGAACTTCTTTGCTGTAAAGTTAGACTTAGAGAAGTGGCGCTATCTTTTGGAAGGAGCTGTGCATCCCTTTTCTAATCTCACAGACCATAAAAATCTCTTATATTTTAAGAGAGGCCATTGTCTGAATCCAAGGAAAGCCAGATGGTCTCTCTTCTTCTCACAATTTAACTTAAAATTGTCTTTTCATCCAGGGGTCCAGAGGCCAATGCCCTCTCTCACTCAGTGAAGCATGAAAATTAGACTACATCTGCTGAGAAGCATCTCTTCTTTAATCCAGTGGCCTTCTCTACAGTCGGAGTAGAATCCTCCCTACCTGTTGTGAAAACTCTTGCCAAGCCTGCATTACACAATAAACTGCAACATTGGGCTCATGCTTCCCACTTTGCAGGTCATGCAGGCATACAAAAGGCCTTTAAGTTAAATTCCAGGTTTTACTGGTGGCCCTCTATCAGAAAAGACATCCAAGACTTCAATGCCTCTTGTAACAAGTCAATCTAGCATAAAGTGCCTCGACAGTCTCCAGCTGGGCAGTTACTTCCTCTCTCTGTTCCACATCAACTGTGGACACATCTGTTGATTGACTTCATTACCATTCTTCTGGTTTCAAACACATCTGGGTGGTAGTTGACCAGTTCACCAAGGAGGTTCACTTCATAACCGTTACCAGTCTTCTGTCTGCTCCAAAATTGGCTCAATTATTCATACAACAAATCTTCAGACTCCATGGACTACCTCAGAAAATCATCTCTGACCAGGGAGGGCAGTTTATCACCAAGTTTTGGCATTCCTTGTGTTCTTTACTTCAAGTCAAACTCAATTTCCCCACTGTCTATCACCCCCAGTCCAATGGTCAGACTCAGAGTCAACCAAGACCTGGAGTCATTTTTTTTTATTTGTATCCTCCTCACTGGACAAATGGTCTGAAAGACTTCCTTGGGTGGAATTTTGTACAACAATAAATAGCATTCTTCAACTGGTTCTATGCCCTATTATGCCACCTATGGTCTCCTCCCTTGAGTTCCTGAGTTTCAGCCTCTTCCTGCCTCACAGGTTCCAGCTGCTGACCACACCTTAGCTAAGATTAATCTTACTCTAAGATTTTGAAAGAGATCTGCTACTCCCTTGTGAAGACTTCTGAGTGGTACAAGACATTTGCTAATTGGAAGAGGAGAGCAGTTCCCAGTATCTCCTGACTGGCCTCTGTGGCAGTAACAAATTTGCTTCTTTCTGAAGTTATAGCTCAGTACTGAGCTCCCAGGTACTCTGTATCTGAATGGTCCCAGGGCCTGATTCAGGAAGGATTGAAATAGTGATTATGCACGCAGTCTCACTGTTAAGATATGCTAATGATTGCAATTACAATGCTGTCACAGCCTACCATAAGGATGCCCACTTTACATTATATACTTCCATAATACTTAGCAATACTGTGAAACCATCGGTAACATTGAATACAATCGCAGCCTCAGGCACACTTGCATGAGGACAGACCTTACTCAGGAATTGCTAACCTCATCGCATGCAGTAAAAGCCCAAGCTGCATTTGGCATCGCAATGCCTAATTTATGCATGCTTCTACAATGGCATTCAAATGAACTGGCAAGTCTGCGTTTTGGTGACCACCCCTTATCACCACCCCCAAACGGTACTTTCTGTTAATCACTCTGTGATGGGTCTGAGTAGTCACTGTGATTTCAGTCCCAATCACAGTGGAGTATTCCACCATGCACACTGCAATGCATATGCATGTGCAGAATGCAACAGTTGGCCAATTGTGTGCATAATCAAAGTTGTGATTGGTAGTGATTGAGGGCCCAGTCCAATAGATCCAGTTCCTAGATCTGGCAAACAAGTCTCCAGTACTATACTGCACACCAGCCTGGTTTTACCACTGAGACTTGTTCTTACAGCAACCAATGGTTCCAGCCGATACCTCCAACCGTTGGTCTCATCCAATGCTTCCAACATCGGGCTCTTATCAATTAAGTTCCTCAATTCATAAACACCGGTCCCACCAATCAAGTTAATCAATTCATTAATATTGGACTCATTGCAATTAAGAACTTTAATTCTTCAACATTGGTCTCAAACCGATATAGTTTATTGATTCTTCAACATCAAATTCAATTCTATAAACTACTTCAACATTGGTCTCAAACAGATCCAGCTCTCAATCCAGCATCATTGGTCCCAATCCGATTCTGCTCATTCATTCAGTAGTATATATACAGATCCATTCAAGCCAATCTCTACCTCCTCCTAGCTCAAACCAGCTAAGTTCACCCATACCTCTCAAATATCCTCTTCAGTCTCCCATGCCTGTTCCAACACAAAACCAACCCTTAGGCGTGGCACTGTGTCTGAGAATACACTGTAGAATATAGACAGTGGATGGGGACACAGACAGGAAAATGTTGACTAAACTATTTCAGTTAAGATAGGGTTTAAAAGAGTATATTCAGGATGAGTTAGTCCCCATTGACTTGAAAAATGTAAGAAGGAATTTAAAGACTGATGAATAATCATTATCATTTCACTAAACACAGGAAGGAGAAATGTACAGTATATTAGTTATAATAACACCCTACCTTCCTTTTCAAGTGAGCCAAGTTCTGTATCATTAGCATCTTACACCCCTGAACCAGAATCTATGTACATTGGGTGGCCACCGAGGTCCCTTATCTTAACAGCAGTGACAATTATGCAAATAATGCATTCTATATTTTATATTGTGCTTGTTCAAGTAATTTCTTAGTAGACTGCCCTTCAAGAAAGAAGGAAAAATATGGCCTAAAAATGTGAGGGGCCAAAGAGGGAGGTGTGGGTATAGTCCACTCATTTTCCTCTTAATAATAGCACAACCAAATCTACTACAAGCTTGCCCAATTGTTGTGTTTCTCTTTTTTTGGGGGGGTGTAAAAACTTAAAATGTTACTCCCTGGCTTTAATTTATTCATGAAAATTACATTGATAAAGGCCTAGTGCAAATTTATTTAATACTAGGAATGTACGCCGGACCATTTTTTGATGGTTTTCGCTCTAATTCATCATCCGGTTTTGATTTTGCCATAATGCTGTGACTGGTTTTGGCTTTGATTTGGTCTTTTTTTCCAAAATTGACAAAAAAGCTAACATCACATTATTTAGATCTTTTTTAGTTCCTAGAATATTACTAACCTCAATGACTTTAATTTACAGTAATTTTTACTCAATTTTGACAACCTCACAGCTTACAATATTGTAAAAAATATGTGGTGGTGGCAGAAGTGGTGGCAGTGGGTGGTTGCAGGTGGTGTTGGCTGTCTGGGTGGTGTCCTTAGTGCAGGAGCACTGATAGTGTCTGCAGTGAGGGGGAGTCAGCAGTGTGGGGGTGCTGGTGGTATTTTCCATGCTGGGGTGCCAGCAGTGTTGGCCATGTGTGGGTGGTGGCAGTTTTCTTAGTGTGGGAGTGCTGGCAGTGTCAGCAGTTCATGGGTGCTGGCAGTGTTGGCAGAGCAGGGTTGCTGACAATGTTCTTTGTGCTGGAGTGTCGGTGGTGTTGCCACTGTTCTCAGTAAGGGAGCACTGATGGTGTCGGCAGTGCAGGAGCGCCAGGAGTGTTCTCAATGTTTGGTGTGCCAGCAGTATTAGCAGTGCAGGAGTGCTGTCAGTGATCTGAGTGTGGGGTTGTTAAGAGTGTCCTCAGTACGGGGGTGCGATAGTGTCAGCAGTATGGGTGGTGGTGTCCTCGGTGTGGTGTGGGCTGCCATCTTGCATCCATTTTCCCCATTGAAGTCTGTGGGCAGATGCTGATCAGCTGAGAGCTGTGACAGATGACTCTCTCAGCCAATCATCGGTAAGGCCATTGATTTCTATAGAACTTTTTAAAATTGTCACCCTAAACCGCGAGAACCGACAGCTGGATCTTAGGGTTTTTGCTCGGGTAGGGATCTGAAGCATTAAAGGAGATCCAAGCTGTGGCTTGGATTTCCTCAGATCCCTGAAGTTTGGAGCAGTTCGGATTGCTTGGAATCTGAATCACTCATCTCTATTCAATACATTTAGTGGAAAAGAAAAAACTATGAACAACCTTGTTGCTTAACCAGTGGAGTGGTATAATGATGTTACACAGCATACAGCTATACTCTGATGCACACTCTGGTCAGGATGGAGTGAATCTTGTACAGAGCATGGGTGTCATACAGCTCACCAATCATTTAGTGTATGCTGGATGCGGGTAGCAGTGCATGATGCTGGAATAGCATCTGTTTAGGGTGTAATATTGGGTCTCACTGGAGCTAACTGCCACTGCATCACTCTTATACAATGAAGATGGTGCCGTGCATGTACAGTACTTAGGTTGGTGGCCATCTTGGTAGAGGGAATGAAGCTTTCCTGGAGGAGCAGCAGCATGGAGTTTGTATAGTAGTGCACTCCACTTTGAACATAGAATGCCTTTCTTTTCTTTAAATTTCTATAAATTTTGCATCTTATATACATGATTTATGCACAACTCTGATGGCATAATTTTGAAGACATGGACCAATAATTGTATTTTTAAGCTAAATGGATTTTGTGTGGTTAGTTAAATATTGTATCCAGTTGAAATTATTTGGGCTGGTAGCTCTTTCTTATGATGGATACACACTGACAGATATATTGCATGTTGCATTGAATGGGTGATATATCTGTAATGCATCATCAGATGTGTACAGACAATGTGTATGTGAACAACATGGTTCATGGATATATCACATCTGCCCTGCAGCACAGCCAATGCTGATATATCTTGCAGACTGGAACGGCTGGAAACAGAAAATGAATGTTCCATGGCTCCCAAATAAAATAATTATTTGCTTCCACTCCAGATGCTAATGCTCTGATTAAAATGATAAGACATGATAGAGTCATAGTTGAGCAAATTCTGAATTCCTGAATAGAAGGGAAAATCTGTTTTTTTTTATAGTCAACTGAAAATGGAATTGCATTAAGTAAAATTCTTGGGAACCTTTAGAAAATGTTCAAACTAGAGATGTGTGGGTCTGGTTCCCAGAAAACCAACAACAACTGAATTTAGGGGGTCCAAGTCAAACCACGTCCAAAATCTGAATTACTTTTGGCTTCTAAGTTGAACAAAGTCCTGGCTCGGTTTCTTGGTCAGCTCAGCAAAAACCAAACTCATGCTTTGAATTGCATGTAAACAGGTCCAGATTACACAATTTTAGTTGTGGTTTTTAGCTATTATCTTCTAGAAGGTGCTAGAAAAGTGATAAGTAGAATCTGATTAGTTGCAATGTGCAACAACTCCACTTCTAAAAACTCACACATTAGTAAATATAGGGGGTATATTTACTAAAGTATAGGTCTTCCTTGCAAGATGATTAATGTCTAGCTACTGAGAAAGTGCTGCACATCGCTACTCTTTTGCCTGCTGGATAACTTATATAACAGATCTATAGACTTACTGAATGGACTTGCCTCTGCTATTTCCTTGCCTGGATGACATATTACCTGTGTAATAGACCTCTGGACTTGCTAACCTTGAGCTGGATACACAGTAAATTACTTGCATGCGATGCAATGTCGTCAGCGATTTCCCCTGAACTCCCCAAAACTCCTTGACTAACAATATAGTACATAAACTCTGTGTGATGTTACCAACAAACAAATAATTTATAATTCATCGATAACATTGTCCAAATCTTTAGATCATTAATGACATATTGTATGCTTGTCAAAACACCTGACAACCATTTTAAAGATTTCTGCTAAATTTAATTAGGGGGCTGTACAAGGAGACACAGATGCATGCACAGACCAGTTAGATCCATGCATGCATCTGTGTAAAAGCTTGTAAAGTATTAATTAAAAACAAATGATGTGGGGTCCCCCTCCTAAAAGCACAACCAGCCCCGGACTTTTCAGAGCCAGTCCTGGTTGTCAAAATATGGTGGTCAAAAGACGTAGAGATCCCCTATATTTAGCACAACCAGTACTGGGCTTAGTGAGCAAGTCCTGGTTTTTGAAATAGAGGGAACAAAATGAGTAGGGGTACCAATTTTTTTTATTACCAGCACTGGACTCTTTCAATTGGGGGTGTAATGCCAGGCCAAAGCATTACACCTTACCACTAGTAAGCCCCTGCCAAGGATCCCTGGGGAGGTGGGGACCACCCCAATAAAGGAATCCCCCTATCCAGAGCACCCCAGCCCTGGCCGGTGGATGCTGGCTTAATTGTGTATAGTGTGTTGTAAAAAATAGATGAACTAATATTATCTTTTCCTACAGTCAATAACAAGGTTCCCATTGGTCATGCAGGTATTTCACAGTTATGGGGATTCACTCTATTTTGCACTTTTAGAATGCATCTCAGCAGTCTTAGGGGTAAATTTACTAAAGTGAGAGATTTTAGAAGTGAGTTTTGACCATAGCAACCAATCATATTCTACTTAACATTTAATTAGCACCTTCTAGAAGATAATAGCTAGAATCTGATTGGTTGCTATGGGAAACATTTCTTCTAAAACTCACTTCTGAAAACTCTCACTTTAGTAAATTTCCCCCTTAGGGTCTGATTCAAAAGTGCACTTACTGTCTATGGGCCTGATTCAGCAAGGAACGCAATGCTGGCCAATGTTTGCAATCTGCGCATGCATATAAGACGCAGTGTGCATACACAAACTTGGCACTGCGAAAGGGAATGTGATCACAGACAGCATGCAGACCCAGTGGTAGATCCAGGGGAGGTGATCGCCCTGATCACCCCCCATGGATCGCCCCCATAACACAACTGCAACATTGTTTTTTCTTCCTCCATAAGGGGGCATGGCCATGGATCCATGATTATGCCATGCCCCCTTGACCCAGCAGGCTCTCTTCAGGGACATGTGCTACATGTCAAGTGCTCACTGCTCAGGAAGAGGAAGACTGAAAGAGCCTGAGGAGCAGGAGCAGCAGGATGCTGAACTGGAAAAAAAAGAATCAGTCCGGCTGCAGAAATGAAGGTAAGTGGGTTGGTTGTTGAAGTTACACAAGGCTGGAGGCTGGAATGACAGGGGCTTGGAGAGGAGACAGGATGACAGGGGCCTGGAGTAGAGACAGGTTGACAGGGGCCTGGAGGGGAGTCAGGATGCCAGGGGCCTGGAGTGGAGTCAGGATGACAGGGGCCTGGAGGGGAGTCAGGATGACAGGTGCCTGGAGGGGAGACAGGATGACAGGGGCCTGGAGGGGAGACAGGATGACAGAGGCCTGGAGGGGAGACAGGTGGTCAGAAATTTATGGGGCTGGAGGGGACAGGAGGCTGGAATGACAGGTGGCTAGAGAGGACACAGGGGGCTGAAGGGGACAGGAGGCTGGAATGACAGGTGGCTGGAGGGGACACATAGGGCTGCAGGCTGGAATGCTGAAGGCAGGAGGGGACATGGAGCTTAAGGCTGGAATGACAAGGGGTTGGAGGCTGGAATGATGGGGGCTGTAGGGTACACAGAGGACTGGAAATTGGAATGACAGGGGACTGGAGGGGACACAGAGTGGTGGATGCTGGAATGACTGGGGGCTGGAAGGGACACAGGAGGCTGAAGGATGGAATGAAAGGGGGCTGGAGATTAGAATAATGTGGGTCTGGAGGGTACACAGAGGGCTGGAGGCTGAAATTACATGGCTGGACAGGACACAGAGGGCTGGAGGTTGGAATGATGGGGCTGGAAGGAACACAGGGGGCAGGAGGCTGGAGGGGACATAGGGGGCACATTTCTGGTTGAACTTCTGTTGTATGATGATTACATTGATTATATTCCTACACAAACAGGCATCTTCCGGATCATGTGATCTTCAATGTGAATAGTGACTACAGATTGAGGACACTGTCAGCCCATGGAGGATCAATTTCTCTAGACATTCCCCACTGCCGAGAAACCACCATATAGGTAAAGGTGAGTTTTTATTTAGTACACACAAATACAGTATTGATTTTTTTGACCTTTTTAAGTAGGGCACCAAAGGAATTTTCACCCTGGGCTCTATTTGGTCCAGAACTTGCCCTCTTATGACACACAATGTCCCCCTCCTACAGGTGACTAAAACTGTATTAATGTGGAGTTCAAGGACACGGCAACATGAACCTCAATCCCATTGGGTTCCATGATGATGAACGGAGTGCTGATGCGGTGGCAAGCACATCCTTGCAACCACTGCACATACACACACACCGCCCCCCTAAAGCAAGAGTCTAGATCCGCCCCTGTGCAGACCTACCACCCAGTGATTGACAGGAAGTACTGGTTGTGGGTGGTAACAGGGTGTGGTCATTCAAACTCAGATGTGTCAGTGCATTCCAATGCCATTGCAGAGGCATGGATAAATTATGCATTGTGAGACCCTATGCAGCCTGAGCTCTCACTGCATGCAGGAGATGTAGCAAAGACTGTGGGTGGGTTAGGTCAACCACTAATTGTGCATATGGTTCCGATGGTTGTCGATGTTACCAATGTTTCCGATGTCTTGCCAGCTATAAAGGATGCAAGTAAAGGGAAGTAAGTGGTATTATGTAGTGCTTGGTGTATGCTTATTCTCCTGCAATTGCCCTGCTTATGCATTCATTAGCATACTCTTGTAGTGGCTGGGCTTGTGCCCTGGCCAGAGCTTGTTTCTGGTTGCTCTGTGGGCAGGTTCACCTTGTTGCTACATGGAGTAGGGCCAGGAAGTTGTTCTTTAATATCCCTGAGATCTTGATGGATCTCTGCCAGAATGGAGTTTTGTACCTGCATGCTGCTCTGGATTGATGTGCTCATCAACTCAATGGCTGCAGTCTGGTTTGTTACTGCCACCCAAAGGTCATTGGTGACATCGACCAGGGTGGCAGTGGTGGATGAGGTGACACAGTCGATAGCAGTTGTGACTCCCCCCCATACAACTGAAAAAATGAAAGTTAAAAATGAATTTTAGGAATAGACAGACAAATAGATACTAGACTCATCATGCGGAGCATCTGGGGCAGGCCCCAACTGGTATTCTAATTGGACCTCTGCCAAAAAAATTCATTCTAGGGCAGGCAAAATTTTACTTCTTGTTTCAAAGGACAAAAGTGAGCTCTTCGAAAAGTAGCTGGGGCAATGTCACCATCTACTCCACACTCTCCCATCCATGAACATTCCCATTCCCCTAGCCGCTCCCTTTCCCCTTTCCAACCCCATTCCCCTAGCCACTCTCCCTTCCTAACCAACCCTCATTCCCCTTGCCACTTGCTCTCCCCTGACCAACCCCATTCCCCTGTCAATTCTTCTTAATCAGTGGAGTCCTGCTTTTTCATATCCTCGACCCCGGGGCAAAGTGGAATAATGGAGCCTGGCTGTGAATTTTTGAATGTTGAGCAAGAATATGATAAAACAGACATAATTGACCTTAGATGTCTAATTAATTTTAGAATTTGCTACATTTACAGTGTTAAACAGGCAAATCCTAGTCACTCAAGCTGCAGCTTGGGTGGTCTGGAAGGGAGAATGCAGGACCCATTCTGCACATGTGGTTAACATATATAAAATAATGGGGCAGATGTATGAAGCTTTGGGAAGTGATAAAGTGCAGACTGATAAATGACAAGCCAATCAGCTCCCAACTGTAATTTTTCAAACACAACCTGTAACATGACAGTTGGGAGATGAGTGGCTAGTCGTTTATCTCTCTGCACTTTATCACTTCCTAGTGCTTCATATGTCTACCCCATTCTGAAATGAACATACATCTTAGAATTGAGCCCTTACTATTTTGTCATGTCATAATTTCATTGTCAGTTCCACATTTATCATCTAGTCTCAAACATTCTCAACAATTGATGATATTTGTTGTGTATGTGATTGGTGCTCCAGTTAATCAGCTAACAACTTTTTTAAAGTCATAAGCAACAATTTGGAAAATCACAAAGTTTCATGCATGCAGGGTGCATGCAGGTTCAAGGGCCAATGTCACTCACAATGTGTGGGAGGGCACATCATCCACAGTATAGCTGGTACAAACTGACTGATGCATATTAATGTTTATTTATGTGTTTGTTTGCAATGGTATAAAAGTGTGCAAATATGCTGATGTCCTTTTTTAATTTTAAAATTCAGATGCAGAATGTCAGAGGCGCAAGAGGGTATGAGGCCATTTGGGAGCAAGTTGGCCATATCAAAAATTGCCTCAAAAAAATTATAGGGTCTCTGGACTGTATTTTAAATGTCTTATTTTTTAAAAGAATTTATGTTAAATCATTAACATGTTTAAAAATAAAAGTCAATATTGTTTGCATATTCTATGTGTTTACATTACTTTATTATAGTTTACAAATTATATATCTATATATACCTTTTTTTGCAGAAAATTGTGGTAAAAAGCTAAAGATTTAGAGCAACAGTGCAATATACTATAGATTAGCATTAGCTAGAACAAAAGTACAATTATCATTCTTTGCATGTGCACAACAACCAATCATTACTATCAGAACATCTATTGCTGTGGAAACTGCTTTAGTTGCTTTTGCCAGTAAATAATCAGTGATTGATTGTGTGCACATCAGCCTATTAAACATAGGGATGCGGGCGGCTTCATTTGCTGCTGGGCATCATTATTTTTCACTGCAATCATATTGCCGTGGTAGTCATCTGCATGTTCTCGCATGCACAGAATATGTGCGTTTGCAATTTTGCGAACCAAGCTGAATCAGGCCCTGTGTCCACAGATGGAATTGCACTGACCAAGATGGCCATATTCAGATGGAGAAATTACATTTGCCATAAGGTAGGTGCAATCTCCAATGGTGCAACCAATGTGTCCAATGGTGCATCTTAATATGCATAGTGATGGTGGTCATCTCAGTAGAAAGCCCACTAGCTGTCTAAATAGTGAAAAGATGCAGTCATGGCTGCATAAAAATTTGCAGGCTGTAATAGTATCCACTTCTGAATCAGGTCCTTTATATTTCAGTAAGTTAAAGCACACAACAGCTGCCTACGCTAAAGCACACAACAGCTGCCTATGCTAAAGCACACAACAGCTGCCTATGCTAGACATTAAAAAGTCACAATATAACACATTGTATATTATTATGGGATGTAAGATACTGACATTTTTGTTAAAATGTTAACCAGGTGTATATAAGAAAAAGAAGAGGGACAAGTTAAAAGAGTATGTCAATGTGGATAGGGCCTCAATCATACAGTACCATTCACCCTCTGTGCCTACCTGAAGTGTGAAGGAGATTCATGTGCCTAAGGTGCCAATGAAGATTTCCCCTATCCCCTACTTCTGCGATATTGTCCAGTGTCTGAGATGAGTAGCTGAGCTTGGGTGCCTGTGTCAGGAAAGAGGGTGCTCACAGCCTCGGAGTTCAGTATGTTAATCTTCTATTGCATGCAGGTAGAGGCTCTGTATAACTTTTTGCTTTAGATTCACAAAAAAATCTTATATTAAAAAAAGCAGGTGACGGAGGATAAGCATACCCTGAGTAACATGTGATAATACACACTGTTATACCAATAGGGTTTTTTCAGACACATTTATTTTCTTACATAATAAAATTCCACTGTCACCTCTTCTGATCACCATCCAACAAAAAGCAAAAGTATACATGAGTCTCTCTGATGGGCCACTCCTTCCATAACTCTGTCATTGTCCCTTCAAAATCTCTATCATTGTCCCCTACAAATCTCTATTATTGACTACTCCATAGTTCTTTCATTGCTGCCTCCATATCTATTTCACTAACCTTTCCATAGCTCTCTCACTCTACTTCCATAGCTTTCTCACTGCCCTCCATGTAGATCTCATTGCCCTCTCCATATCTCTATCATTGTCCCTTCATAGTTCCCTCACTGCCCCTCCAGTCCATTGCCCCATTCATAGGTTTCTCACTGCTCCCTTTATAGCTCTCTCATTGCCCCATCCATAACTTTTACCATTGTGGGGCTGCTAATGTTTGATATCATCTTGGATCACTCAGACAGCAGTACTGTATGAGGATTAACCTTAGCTATTGACTTTCACCCCTCTTTGCTTATCTGCTTGTGTCCTCTCATTTTCTACACCTTTGTAAATTCATTCTCAAATTAGTTCAGAATAAATAACAGGCACTGGAAAATCTGGCAAACCAAAGTTTGTAATGAACCAAAAATAGCAAAGCAGAAAGCATCAAAACAAATAACATACCTATGAAAGCTATGCATTCTGCATCCTTGTGGTCTTGATGTTGATGCTCCTATTACCCGCTCTAAGCGTCGAAGGTTAGGGTTAGGCACCAGGGAGGGGAGGATAGGGTTAGGCACTAGCAGGGGAAGTTAGGGTTAGATACCAAAGAGGGAGTGCTAAGGTTAGAGTAGGGAGAAGTGGAGGGTTAGCATACTGACCAACAAGTGTTGGTGTGCCAGTTCTTTTGGGATGCCGGTGTCAGGATTCTAACAGCCAGGATCCCAAGCATCTTATACCGATTCCCCTATGAAACATATCAAATGACATTTAAACCCCCTATGACACTCATTTTTTGGTTTTAGATTAATGGAAAATGACATTCTCTTTAAGATTGTTATTAATATTTACATGCACAAGTCAATCCCCTGCCACAATACTGTTTAAAATAATGTTTAAAATACTGCAGCATTACCTGATTTATGTTAAACTAGCTAATTTTCTGTTTAGATTTTGTTTATTCACACATTTTGTATCCTCTTTTAACAGCTTAGCTTTCTTTCACAATGTGTAACAAGCTTGAAAACAAACATCTCATATACTTTACATAGATAATCTTAATAATAGTTTAAAATGTTTTCTATCCATTGACCTTATGTTAAACATTTCTGTAAACGATAATGAGGTACTGCCTCATTGATCTTTTACAAATTCTATATATTCCATACCTTAATCACATAGATTTATTTTCAGGATGTGCAATCCATGTGACATCTGCACATGCATATTCTCAGTATTAGTGTGCCATTAAGAGAAGCAGGCTAACATTTTGGTATAATCATCTACAGTTTATGTAAATGGAGAACTGGCCCAAGGTGAATCACTGGCATCATGAAACTGAAACAGAGCATGGGTAAGTTTCCAGCAGTGTTTCATGGCCTCCTAGCACTTAAGCAGGAGCATACAGCACTGTAGATCAGTCTTCCTGTGTACAGATCCAGGCTTCATTTGTAACTACCCTCTTCTGCTTTGCTTCTTTTTCTGTTACTGTTAATCTGTGTATTGACACTTGCTCTTTTGTGATGATCTACTTCTGCCTTGCTTCTAAACTGCAACTGTAATCCAGTGAATCAGATTTGGTTCAGGGCATTATTCAGAGTTGTATGCTGTTTGCATCCTTGCTGTGTCTTTGGACTCTGTGGTAATGTGAAAATATGGTAATGCCAGTGATGTGAAGTGAGGTGAGGCAGGTGAGGCAGAGCCTTTCCTGTCATACTTAGGTATACTCTACAGTTTTGACTATAAAAATTCTAATAAAAATGTAAAGAAAATATTATAAATATCTTATTTATATTATTATAATAACTTTTATAGTCAAAACTCTGGAGTAAAAAGTGTATGGCTGGTGAGGCATTTCCTCTCCTGTCTACCTTTTCCGCACATCACTGATCAAAACACACCAAATTTACAGCACTATATACTGCTGCACCTTTGTATAATGCCCGCATGAACCTATGGGTTCATATATGTATCTGTAAATCTGGCTCTGATACTAACCAGTGCCTCCCCAGCCATTTACCTCACCACACATTATTGCACATAAGGCTTCTAAAGACAAAATATTCCCACTACTGGCATTGCAGATCCGATTGCTGTGTCTGAAAATGCTTCATTGGATCATCATTGGGCAGCCATCGGCCTTCTGAGCCTAAGCTTACTCAGAATAGCTGCCATACTCCAATGTTGGAGCCAGGAAATCTACATCATAAAACACAGACCCTGGCCTGTGCACTTCAACAAAATGGGGTAAAATGCGGCAACATTTTTTAAAATGCTCACCATCACTGCCCCACCTCCAAACAACTATGGCTTATGAGACCACCATCACAGAGAAATACAGGCAAATGTGCAGTACAGATCCTCTGCATGCGCAGATTTAAAAACATAGGAGTTGTGTATAATCATCTGGTTTACATACAACTCTGAATCAGGCCCATAGTTTCTAAAAACTCACTTGTTTGTATCCTTACTGACTGGTTATCTTTGCAACAGACTCTGGAACTTTATCAGCATAAGTTCTTGCCTACTACTGTGTGTGACTACAACTTGTCGAAGCTGGATAATTGGCTGAGACAAGATCAGCTTAAAATTAGATCGAAATGACACCATCTTGCGACTGGCCGCAAGACACCATCTTGAAAATGAGATCGGCAAGACGCCATTTTGCGAATGGCCGCCTAGCACCATTTTAGCTAAACTCACACTTAAGTACATATGGCGATGATATTATTAGCATTAGGTGATCGCATATTTTACCATACCACATACACACATTAATACACACAGTTGCGCTGTTAACATGTCACACATTAGCGAATGCATAATACCCCGCATGCGAACGCTGTTTATTAGCTTCATGCGTATGCATCTGCCCCAAGTTAACTTGCATATTTTCCCAAACCCCTAACAATTACACACTGCACATTCACATAAAAGGTTCCAAAGATTAAAGGTATAAGATTCAAGTTTTATTAATTTATTACAAATGCTGTGAAATAAAGGTTATTTGGTATCTTAGGCTTAATACATGATAAGTAAACCATGTTTGGTGTTGTACTGATCTGCACTTTCTCAACAGCTTCCTGGTATCATCAGTGTGAAGATCGCAACTCACACTATATGGACCATAGAAAGTTAAAGCACCAAAATGTACTTTGTAAAACCAACTGCCAAGATTTGCATGAGGAGGGAAAACGGAGATAACCAGCTGTCAGAGGCTGGTCTGTGTCCATTTGAATCAACCTGTTAAATCTCCTGTAACAGAAGCACCGTGATGGGGAACCTATTGGATCACAACAAACCTCTCTATTGTGTAGTCTATTTCTGTAGGGGTATAAATATGTGTGTACTGACCCCAGTCTTCAGTCTTCATGCTGATGCTGTTGATGGAGGTTTCTTGCTGATGCCAGAATCTAGTCCCAGAGCGCGTGTGTATGTATAACTGTATCTTGGGTCTGTATAATTTCTTTGCGCTAAATTGTACTTAGATCACAGCGTGTAACTATCTGTACTTTGCTTGAATAACACTTTGTGTTTTGGAAACACATGTTCAAGGTCTGAAGTCTTTATTTTTACTGTATAACTGCGTATGCAATTAGCGTCAATTTTAGAATGTATAGGCCGGTTTTTAGAAGGTATAGGAAGGAGCTTATAGAGGTTTAAAGTCAGTATCCTTAAACTGTATCAGAAACCTGGAATGAATTTGGGCTTGCTCTCTGCTGTCTACATGTCTGCTATTACATTGGCCCCTAGTGTACTAAACCCAGACTATGCAACAGTATATATAACCACTTAATAAACAAGTTCTTTTGGATATTAACTTTTAATATACTTCAGCCATGTATCAATATATTACATTGGTTTCTTGCGCCCTTCTGCCATATAATTATTTTCCTCTGACATCAGAGTCCTTTCATGAAATAACCACTGGCTAAGTTTAACACCTAGCTCACATAGCATTATTTTGCTTTCTCTGTTCATTTTGCATTTCTTTCTTTTATTTACTATCATCATATTCTTAATATATAAAAACAAATGTCCTAACCTGACTTACTGAAACATCAACACCCAGCCCAAACCCGTGGACCTAGAAACATTAAATTCAGTAAATATATGACTTTCATGAGATAAGCACCCACTAAGCAGGGATTTTTTGAAATTCGACTTCTAAGTGGCTAAAAATGGGTAAAATGTTTCCTCTTCCTGTGCAATGTCCTGAGTGACTGATTCATCAATGCCCAGCCCAAACTCCTGGACATAGAAACAAGAAATTTGGGGAATATAGTATATTAGCTAGAATCTTGATCTCACTCAGAAAATAAAATTTCTCTTTCATCCACTAGGGGACACTGGAGGTGCTTACGCTGGGGGGTATAGAGGCGTGGATAGCTGGAGCTGGAACTTTAAAATTTAGAAGTGTGAAACTCCTCCCCCTCTATGCCCCACCAGCCCTCAGATTAGAAAATGTGCCTCATGGAGCTGGTCACAATCTGCTGTGATCCAGCAGCACAGCTAATTTATTTATTTTATTTAACATTATTATTTCTTTTTTGTTTTATTATTTAAAACATCTTTTACATTATTTTTCAAGTACCCTTCGCCACCTCTGTAAAGGTGGGGTCCGGGTTACTGGCACCCTGTTAACCTCCTGGGTTACAGGAAGGAGTGTGCAGTGCTTCACCAAAAGCATCTGACAGCTCCTTAATGCCGCACACACACACAGCACAGACTGCCTCCAGGAAGCAGGGAGGAGAAGTGATGATCAGAGGAGCCGTCCAGAGGGGAGAGTACAGATCACTTGCACTTTCCCCTACTCCTGCCCCGCTGCCAGCACTGACTTCAGAGAGTGCTATAAGTGCTGCTAAATGATTATGTTTCTCCCCTCTCCCCACTGATGAGCTCGACTAGCGGCTCCTTCTCAGCGGGGCTAGCGCAGGGGGGAGGTGATGACTGCAGCCTGGTGGCCATTTTACAGTCCCTCGGACTTGAGGGGAAAGGGGGCAGAGCCTAATAGAGCGGGCTCCTTATCTAATTAACGCGGCAGCGGCTGTTAGAGCAGCATGGAGCCGCATTTTAACCTGTTGTTTGCCTGCATCTCTCCACTACAGGTAGTTTGCAGGCACATGCAGAAGGCTGATTCTCCTGTCTACATCCCTGGCAAGAGGCTGTGAGTAACACTGGGGTGTCAGTGCAGGGAATCTAATCTGTGGGAGGGGGTACCTCTTCCTCTGAGTCCCAACCAGCCTTCTGTTTTATTTCTAATCACTGCTGTGTGTCTGGGTGACTGTTGTTTATCCATGTCAAACAAAACAAAAGCGGCTCAAAAGATGTTTGTCTGTTCTAAATGTAACCACAAACTATCTAAGCCGAATGCCACTGGGTCCACGTTATGTGATACTTGTATAACAATTGATCCACCGATGGCTATTCCTGACTCAGTTGCTCTGCCGTGGGCCGCTGACATGGGAGGAGTTATGTCAGACTTAACATCAGAGTTAGCTGAGGCACGTAAGTCTCAACCTCCCTGGGTGGCGGAGCTAACTAAGTCTCTAGACACCTTGGTACAGGTTATGGGCACAGCGGCATCCGCACCCTCCACTTCCTACCAGAGATTGAAGTGTACTCTGACGACTGTTCTCCAGTCAGAGGAGTCAGAGGAAGAATTCTTTACTATGGAGGATATCGAAGAAGGGGAATTGGAGGTTGCGTTACAGGACGACAACCCTCAGGAGTTAGAGTCCACCTCTCCCGGGGTGGAATCTTTAATTTTGGCAGTCAGAAAGACTCTGAATTTACCTGAGGATATAATTCCTCCATCACAGGAGTTTGAATTATTTAACAAACAACCGAAGAGCTCTGCAGTTTTTCCGTTCTCGCAGCAACTTCAGCAACAGCTCTCAGTAGCTTGGAAACAGCCGGATAAGAGGTTCCAGATTCCACGCCGGTTTTCATCTAGTTACCCTTTTCCTTCATCCATGATGGAGAAGTGGGAAAACCCTCCTCCAGTAGATGCATCTGTCTCCCGTCTCTCAAAGAAAACAGCACTCCCAGTACCGGGAGCTACAGTTCTAAAAGATACGTTGGATCGTAAGTTGGAGACAACGCTAAGATCTATTTATAAAAGCAGCGGGTGCTCAACTCAGGCCCACACTTGTTACTGCTTGGGTTAACAAGGCGGTGGTTTCCTGGGACGATCAATTGATTACAGGAATGGACTCAGGTAATTCCAGAGCAGAGTTACGTCTACTAGCAGACCACATCTGTGAATCTGCAGTTTACATGGGAGAAGCTTCAAAGGATATCAGTCAGATTAGTGCTCGCATATCTGCTTCGGTGATTTCAGCCCACAGAGCCCTCTGGCTACGCACTTGGCAAGCTGACGCAGAATCCAAGCGTGCAGTGGAAGTCTACCATTCACTGGCGACATGCTGTTCGGGCAAGAATTAGACAAATGGTTATCCCAAGCCACAGGGGGTAAATCTTCTTTCCTCCCATCAGCTGCACCGGCTCACAGAAGAATTTACACTGGACCTTCGTTTAATTCCTTTCGGGTGACACTTCCTTTCATGGTAGGACCAGAGGTGCACCCACGCAACCAAGAGGTGGCAGAGGTAGAGGTCGTCCACACACAGTTGCTCATAGACCAGAGCCTCAACCAGCTGAGAAACAAGTGGCATGACGGTCTTCCGTCCTACCTGGGACCATCTGCAGTGGGAGGCCGCCTGCACAGATTTCAACAAGTTTGGAACCAGACTTACACAGAACCATGGATCTGAAGACTAATTACCCTGGGGTACCAAGTAGATTTCGAGACCTCCCCTCCACCTCAGTTCTTCACTACAAGTCTGCCAATACAGGCAGACAGAGCCAAGGTTCTACAGGAGGCTATCCAGTCTCTCGTACTATTTTCTGTGATAGTTCCAGTTCCGGAACTTCAACGTGGTATGGGGTTTTACTCAAACCTGTTTGTAGGAACCAAGCCGAATGGCTCGGTCAGGCCCATCTTAAACCTAAAGTCCTTGAATCGGTATCTGAAGATGTATCGTTTCAAGATGGAGTCTCTAAAGTCAGTAATAGCGAGTTTGGAACCAGGGGAGTTCCTATTATCCCTGAATATCAAGGATGCATATCTCCATGTTCCCATTTGGGAACCACACAAGGCTTTTCTGCATTTCACAATTTTGAAGGATCATTATCAATTTCGGGCATTGCCGTTCGGGTTATCCTCGGCTCCCCGCTCACCAAACTCATGTCAGTCATGATCGCTCTCCTTCGGTCATCAGGAGTGAACATAATACCTTATTTGGATGATCTGTTACTCAAGGCACCATCGGTGCCTCTTCTATCAGATCATGCCTTACTGACATATCACATTCTAATCCAACATGGTTGGATAATCAACTTCAAGAATTTGAATCTCAGTCCGTCCCAGAAACTTTTATTTCTGGGCATGATATTGGATACAAAATCTCAGAGGATTTTTCTTCCAACAGACAAGGCCAAGGATATCCGACTGTTAGTTCAGCTGGTCCTCAAAACAAAGACTGTGTCAATGCTTCTTTGTCTGCGACTCTTGGGGAAAATGGTAGATGCTTTCGAGGCACTACAGTTCGGCCGGTTCCACTCCAGGGTGTTTCAGCTGGACCTGTTGGCACAGGGATCAGGATCTCATTTGTTCCTACATCAACAAATCCGTCTGAGCTCGGTTACCAGAGTAGCCCTTCTTTGGTGGACACAATCCAGCAATCTGTTAGCGGGAAAATGGTTCGGAATGTGGGACTGGATCATCTTAACCACGGATGCCAGCCTTCGAGGATGGGGCGCAGTAGTCCTCAATTATCACTTTCAGAGTCGATGGTCCCCTCTAGAACAGAAGTGGCCCATAAATGTGTTGGAACTCAGAGCAATTTACAATGCTCTCCTAGAGGCAACAGAGTTGCTAAAGGCTCGTCTGGTAAGAGTTCAGTCCGACAACACGATGGCCGTCGCTTACATCAGCCACCAAGGAGGGACTTGGAGTCACACGGCTATGCAAGAGGTCACTCGGATCCTCCGGTGGGCCGAGAATCAGTCGATAATCCTGTCAGTGGTATTCATTCTGGGTGTGGACAACTGGGAAGCAGATTACCTAAATCGACAGGATGTCCATCCCGGGGAATGGAAGCTTAATCCAGACGTGTTCAATGCGCTGATACGTCGATGGGGATGTCCTCAGGTGGATCTCAGGGCATCATGATTGAATCATCGGCTTCCAGTATACGTGTCAAGAACTCGAGATCCGCAGGTGGAAGCAGTAGATGCTCTGACAAGTCTGTGGACCTACAACTTTGTTTACCTTTTCCCCCTGATTCCACTTCTTCCTCGTCTTCTAAAAAGAACAAAGCAGGAGTCAGCCTCGGTAATTCTTGTGGCCCTGAACTGGCCTCAGAGAAGTTGGTTCTCGGACCTTCGGTCCCTATTATCAGATTATCTGTGGCCCCTTCCTCTGCACCCGGATCTTCTATAGTAGGGCCCTTTCATACACCCCAACTTAGCACAACTACGTTTAATGGGGTGGCTCTTGAAACCGATATCCTAAGGGGTATCCCAGATGCGGTTATTCCCACCATGCTACGCACCAGGAAGCCAGTTTTGGCTGCGCATTATCATTGCATCTGGTGCGCTTATATCTCATGGTGTTCCACTCGGGATCTTCCGTCTAGGACCTTTCGCTTATCCTGGTTTCTGATTTTCCTTCAGATGGGTCTGGATTCTGGTGCAGGTTTCTACCCTTTCCATTTTCTTTCAAAGGAAATTGGCCCTCATTCCTGAGGTGCAGACATTTCTTCAAGGGGTCTTGCGCGGTGCAACCTCCATTTCTACATCCAATTGATCCTTGGGATCTTAATCTAGTTCTTCTGTTCCTTCAGTCGGCCATGTTTGAACCTTTGGAGGAGGTTGATCTTAAGTACCTATCTTGGAAGATGGTCATCCTCCTGGCTCTCGCTTCGGCTCATAGGGTTTTGGAATTGGGGGCTCTTTCCTATAAACCTCCTTACCTAGTGTTTCATGCGGATAGAGTGGAACTCCGGATGATAGCCGCTTTCCTTCCTAAGGTCGTGTCGGCTTTCCATATCAATCAGCCTATTGTGGTACCATCATTGGTGAAGGACTCTGGTTTTTCTACCTTGGATGTAGTTAGGGCTCTCCGCATCTATGTTGACAGGACTGCTTCCCTTCATAAGTCTGAGTCGCTTTTTGTCCTGTATGATGCAGTTTGGAGGGGTTGGCCAGCGCCTAAGCAGACATTAGCACGTTGGATCCGGCTGACTATTCATCAAGCTTATGTTAGTGCTAACCGTTGGCCTCCTTCGTCAATTTTGGCTCATTCCACACATTCTGTGGGTGCGTCATGGGCGGCTGGTAGAGGAGCATCTACGTCGCAATTGTGCCGGGCGGCCACTTGGTCTTCAGTTCGCACGTTTGTCAAGTTTTACAAATTTGTTACGTTTGCCTCTTCGGTGTCCCATTTTGGCTGCCTTGTTCTACAGGCACCACAGAGCACTCCCGCCCATGGGGATAACTTTGGGACGTCCCCAGAGTAAACACCTCCTCTAGTGGTTGAAAGAGAAAATGGGATTTTGGTACCTACCGGTAAATCATTTTCTCTGATTCCACAGGGGACACTGGGCGCCCACCTCTGTGCTCTATGCCTGCCTGTTCGGTTTTGTTCTGTATGTTGTAAGATTCAGTTATTGTGTGTTCTTCTCTCCTTTTCACTCCGCTTGTTCTCCACCTCCTCTCGGTCTTCATTTTCTAAACTGAGGGCTGGTGGGGCATAGAGGGGGAGGAGCTTCACACTTCTAAATTTTAAAGTGCCAGCTCCAGCTATCCACGCCTCTATACCCCCCAGCGTACGCACCTCCAGTGTCCCCTATCGAATCAGAAAAAAGGATTTACCGGTAGGTACCAAAATCCCATTATAATGCTAAAAGAGAGTCTAAATGAGTTCATTATCTAAAGTATAGGATAACCAGTAGTATCCCAAGTCCAACCTAAATAGTCTCTTTATCTAGATCCAATGGGAAGTTTTCAGCCTGATCTACCTTTCTTATTTTTTTGCTTGTGGCTCCGTAGTCATAAAAAAGAAAAAAAATAGAATCCAACAGTGTAATAAAGTCTTAGGTTAATCTTATGACAGTACAGATTTAATGATGTAGTGAAGTGGACATACCCCTACTCACAGTAGAGGTGGTGTATGATTACACATCAAGGTATCTTTATTGTCTTTTCCTGAAACCTCTATTGAATGGAGGGGACTGGATAGTTGTTGTATGCTCAGCAACCAAATAACACAAAAGAAAGAAATGGAAAGTTCCAATTGTATAATGAGTCTGATTAATTGAGATCATCCACAGTTATGTAAAATATATAGGCTTGTGTAGAAATAATAGGAGTTTGTTTAAACCATAGGATAGATAAAACAATGCATACTCACTTGAGCACAGACTGAACTGCCCCTATAAAGATATCTTTTCAAACCACCTCATTTTAGGACATATAAGGTAAGTCAAAAATCACCCATAAGTGTGTATATCAACAAGGAGTGCACACATTACTTACACAGGAACTTACTGTATGTGCTGATATACATCAAATATTCTTTTTTATTTGTTATGGTCTCCTTGGAATCACCATGTAAGACCTCTAGAACCACAGAGGTAAGGTCTTCTGTCAATAACAGCCACCGACTGTTCCCTTAGAACACGATACGTTCACTGGTACTTAGGTGGCAACCTGGACTTACACTCGGGGTAGTAGAGGCTTACACAGCTATCCTAGGAGGCCCTAGAAGTGATGCGACACCAGATACAGATCTGTGCCTTGAGGGCCAGGGTGCGGCTTAAGAGCTGGGTTGTGACTTTGAGAGCCGAAGTGGTAGTTAGAGACTCAGATGTGGCCTTGAGGGCCCTGGGGTTGCTAGTGAGCTGAGATGTGGCATTGGGGGCCAATCCAATGCGGTGATAAGAGGCTAGATGTGGCCTTGAGGACCCCATTGTGGCTAGTGAGCTGAGAAGTGGCTTTGAGAGCCAAAGTGGTGGTGAAAGGCTTGGATGTGGCCTTGAGGGCCTTGGTGTGGCTAGTGAGCAGAGGTGCTACTAAGACAACCGAGATGTGTATGCTGAGAATGCAGCCTTATGGGCTGAGATGCGGCTAAGACAGCAAAATGGTATCCACTGAGATGCAGCTTAGTGGGCAGAGGTGTGGCTAAGACAGCCAATATTGTGTATGCTGAGATGCGGCCTAAGGGCAGAGGTGTGGCTAATACAGCCAAGGTGTTATACACTGAGATGCAGCCTAATGGGCCAAGGTGCGGCTAAGATAGCTGAGATTGTATTCGCTAAGATGCGGCCTAGCAGGCTGAGGTGCAGCTATGACAGCTGAGATGGTGTATGCTGAGATGCACTTAATGGGCCAATGTGTGGCTAAGATGGCTGAGGTGGTATATGCTGAGATGCGGCCTAATGGGCTGAGGTGCGCCTAATATAGCCGAGGTGGTATTCACTGAGATGCGTCCTAGTAGGCCGAGGTGCAGCTATGACAGCCGTGATGCGGCTGATGAGTCAGGGAAGTTAGGACTGAGATGCAGCCACACAGGCCATAGTGTGGTGATGACAGTTAAGGTGGAATTCACTGAGATGTGGCCTAGCAGGCTGTGGATCGACTAAAACTATCGAGATGTGGCTGATAAGCTGGGATAAACATGCTGAGACACAATAAACTGGACATACTGGTACAAAGAGCAGTAACTCCATGGAGAGGATCAGGAAGGCATGTACTGAGATGCTATAGCCAGCAAGGTGACTACGTACTAGCAGGAGTATAATGGGTGGGTATGCAGTCAGGAAACCGGCTGCCTTAATACCGACAGCCAGCTTCCCGGCTGCAATCGAAGGGATGCCGGCGCCGCGAGTGGACAGCCACAGGGGGGAGGGTTAGGTTTAGGGCACCCGGGGGGACTTAGGGGTAGGCACCCCCCTGGGAGGGTTAGGGTTAGGCTAGGGGAAGGGGGGGATTGGGTTAGGCACCCCCGGGGGGAGGTTAGGGTTAGGCACCCCCCCGGGGGACTTAGGTTTAGGAAGTGGGGAATGGGAGGTTAGGGTTAGGCACTTGGGGGGGATTAGGGTTAGGCACTTGGGGGGGATGTTAGGGTAAGGCACCAATAAGGAGGGTTAGGGGGTTAGGTTAGTTTATACTTACCTTAGGGAAGATCAGGATTTCCAGCGCTGTTGGGCTTCCGCTGCCGGGCTCTGCTGATCTGTCGGGCTGCCGCTGCCGGGAAATGACTTGCCAGGCATGCGGCAGCCGGGATTCCATACCGATTCCAAAGGGTGATAGCACTAATAGGAACAAGACAGAGATAATGGGATCCACAGCTTTGGAGGAAAATTCACGATGTAAATCTTTGGAGCAGCAGCAATGCTAAAATATGCTAATACCAGAGGAGGCATCATGTGTTAACAAATGCCTCCTGCTGGCTTCTGTTATCCACTAATGCATCCATCAGTCATCTAAGTTACTTTGGATGGCTGGTATTTTCACTCAGCTAAAGCCAGTGAAGCTGTGTACAAAGATGCATCCATTGGCTTCAGCATGCCTAGAAAACAGGGCCAACATACACTTTATTCTCTGATGCTGCCTGATGCCAACACATGCTTTAACCCTCAAACAACCACAGACTGTTTATTGGGCTGTGGTGTCCAGGCACAGCGAGCAAGCTTGCAGAAGATTTGCACATGAGCAGAACAGATCCTGTGCATGTGCAGATCTTAAAACATCTGATTTATATGTAAACCATGGGGTTTGTGTACAAATCTCAATCTGACCCTATTTTTCTGAATGCCGTTTGCTTCTATAAAATGAATTTAAATATAATTATGATAACTAGTCAAGATCAAATTTGGGTTAAACAGAATGATAAGGCAGAGAAGTTTTAGCAGTATAACAAAAAGCAACAAATAACTCATGGTGAAATCATAGTGCTAATACAGTAGTTTGCTTGGGCATTGACTTCTCTGAATAGGTGCCCACAGGTTTCTACTGGATTCTTAGGTGAGTAATAGAATTCCTGACAACTTGAAAGCAGGGCCATCTTAACATATGGGCACACTGGGCAAATGCCCAGGACCTTACAATTCTAGGGGCCTTCAAATGGGAGTGTATGGGTAACTTGCTCTGTTCATGGCTCAGCTAGCTGAGATGTTCCCTGGCTGCTCTGATTGCCAGTTAACATTCTTAACCTGCCTTCCAGCCTGGAGCCACAGAGCTGGTTTGAGTGGGGGGTACAGAGGGCAACCTAATGGGCCTTCCTCTCTCAGGAGGTTCCCCTACTTTCATTACAACTGCAGTGCAGAGCAGGAACTGCACTGTGAGATGGAGAAGAGAAGTAGGTGGAGTCTGTGATCCTCACTTTACATCTTTTTTATGTTTTAACATTAATGTTGTTGAAAGTTTGAAACAGCAAAGGGTATCCCCCAGCACTCAGAGTGATAGCAACAATAAGATTTGAAAAACTACATGGTGGTAGATAATTCTGAAATCTCAGTTGCATATATTTGCAAAAATATGGCTAAGCCTCCAGGCCACATCACGGTTTCTCTGATTACTGGAGGTTCCTACTTCTAAGTCAAAGTCTGGGGTTCATAACCCCAGAAAGCCAGCAAAGACCAGCAAACACAGGGCAGCACACCAGTGAGAGACTAAGGTGTTAATAATATTAATAAATCAAAAGCTGTGTTAAAGGGTGATACACAAGTGAAGGGTGTAATTCAAATGATAAAGAAGCCATGATGTGGCCTGGAGGCTTAGCCACATTTTTGTATAGTCTTGTACAGACTAACCCCTCCCTTTCATACACCTGAGTGATAATACTAAGGTGATTGAGCATCTACCAATATGCATTGCTATTTTGTTGAAAGTAGCAATACATTTAAAGTTTTCATTGTATTGACCATGTACATATTTATTCCTGTGAATGGGTGGTTTGGAGCCCCAGTGCATTGCTTTTCACAGGGCCTACAATGATGTTTAGACAACCCTGCATGGAAGAAGAGGGAAAAAATGTCTGGATGGTGATGACATATACAAAAAATAAACATACCTATAATACTTGTCTGAGGGTATTGAGGAAAATTAACAAAATAGAATTATAGCTACACAAGCATCCTGATTGAAAGATAAAATGTATTTTATGAGCAATTCTAGAGTGTGTTTATTTTGTTGATATATGTAGGTAAATGGTTAATCCCTACATTCTGTCTCTTAACTGTGTGATAATGTGTATGACTCATCTGCCTCAATAACATCATATGTCTCAGTTATCACTTTTAAAGGTCAGGCTGATTAGACTCCAGGTGCAAGCTTTGTTTTCATAGCTCTATAAAAATATATGCATGTGTATAAGACTGTTGGAGCTTTACACTGATGTATGGTTGTACAGTACATAGGCTAAGAGAGATTTACTTCTTATCATATTGACTGCTGTTATTTTCTATCATGTGTATCCTGATATATACAATAAAACCTACTCTGGTTTGGAATCAACATGCAAACTGATTAACCTCCTTGCTCACATCCACTATGCACCTCCCAACTTGTAGGCATCTGCCAATATATTTCTTTATGTAAAGGCATTGACTCACACGTGGTAGGGTGATCATAGCCAATAGTAAATATTATCTATCAGCCAATATACCTGTTACTGTCAGATACATTTATGATTGCCTTCTGTGGTTGAAAAAAACCTATTTAACAGATATTTATTTTTATTATAATAAACAAATGAGATTGCTTTTAGATGACCAAGCTAATAGCCATCCATTTTGATGGAACTTCACAGTAAAATATATAGCTTTTTGTCTATGATATGGTTGCCACAAACATATAAATATGAGGGCTGATTGAAAAGTAATGAGACTGATTTTTTTATTCAGAATTAGAAGACTCCACAGGGTCTGAACATTTTTCTTTTTCAAAGTAGTGTACCTCACATTTAATATTTTTTGCAGCATTTCAACGACAATTCAAAGATGTGCAGTAGACTGTTTTGTGACATCACTTTTAGTGCTGCAGTTGTGGCATTTTTCACTTCATCATCTGTTGACCATTTTGCTTATAATCTTCTTAAGCGTCTTAGTAATAAGAACAAAGTGGTATAAAGATGTTGCTCACCATACTCCACAAAGTAATAACTAGCTGGTCAATATGCGCTTAGTATCCAGCTCTCACCACAGTTGTATTTGTATTAGAAAAATAAACACAGTTCCGGTTGGGGTGGCATTTATGGTGTCTCATTCTCCATCTCCTTCCTGGCAACGGGACAGGAGAGATGCCTTCACAGTGCCGATGACACGTGACCAGTTATCTTGTGTAGAAGTCAGCTCACTCTAGCCCTTTTCTGAAGATATCTAAACGCCCAGTAGTGCTAATGGCAGAGTGAGCACAGATGTAATTGCCGTAGTTGGTTAGAGCGACAAAAACAGGTGCAGTATCCCAGATGCTCAATGCTGCAGTAAATGCCAGGGAACTTGTAAGCATATACCTCCAGGGGCTTGATAAATCCCCTGGAGAGGAGTGAAATACATCAATCAGGGTCCTATTCAAAGAGCCAATCCTGGTTTTGCTACATTGTACCAGCCTTCTACATTATATGCTTACAAGCTCCCCTGCATTTATTGCAGCACTGAGCCTCTGGGATACTGCACCTGGGAAATTGCAGCATAGTGTTGGCAACTGCAAAGATACATTTTATCGTAATTATAATTGTTTGATATTATAACACTTTCTTATAATATGCATTCTTGTGGAGGAATGGAAATTTAAATAAATATGTATTGAGAAAGCCTTTGAAGTTCATATGCTCAATCAAACATATTATACAGCTTTTTGCAACATTAGTTATTTTAACACTAGCGCAGCTCCATTTGTGTTTTGGGAAGTTTTTGATTTAAGTCAGCAGGGTAACTGACTTTCTGAGCTAGCAGCTGTGTACACATTTTACCACATACAAGTGGCACCTATATTACAAACAAACCCTATATAGCGCTGGGATAAAGCTCTCAGTGGCAACACAGGGAGATTACTTCTCATCACCTATTGAGAATTTCTTTCTGCGTAGTTGTTTTCTCAGGGTTGGGAATGCCCAGAAATAACAGGGTGCTAAGTCCGAGCTATAAGGAGAGTTTTCCAGTGCTGTCCCATTAATTTCAGTCAGTGCTGAAAAACAAATATGGCAGATTGGCAAAGAAAGTGATTACATAAAAGGTGTGGGAGGGAGGATGTGCCAGAAATAGAAATAATAAAGGGATGTTCAGAAAGGTAATAGGTAAACAAGAAGAACATTTTGCTATGAATGCCAAGGCAGATAGGGGCATGCTGAAGAAGGTGATTGTCTATTTTATGGAATGCATCTCAAAGAAGACAATGACGAGGAAGATGAGACCCTTTAACTTACAGTAGATATGAGACTATATCAGTGGTAATTTTAGTAAGCACAATCTCAGTGAAGTTTAAATTATACAAGTTCAATTACAGAAAGCCCTTTAGGGAATGAGAGAAGAGAAAGCCTCTTACAAAGTTTGTAAGCAAAAGGAGGGAAAAAGGGATGCTAGTTTAAAAAAGGGTTAAGCAGGTTTATTACTGGAGAGATGAGCACATGCTTAAAGACAGCAGGAAAGAGGAATGGCAAGTGACAGGTTGCAGAGTTCAGTATAGTGTGAGAAATTGTTGGTGGGTGGAAATGGTCACGTCAGAAGGAAATGTCATTTTGACAGATTGATGTAAAAAATTAGAGGAATGAGAAGACCATGTCTACAGTAATATGAGATAGAACAGAGTGTAAAGGAGAGTAGAATAGAAACTGAATGTTATGTGCTAGATTAACAGTATTCAAAAAGATGTCTAGTTGTATAGTGATTGATTTTATTTTTACTTTAGAAGTAGTTTTAAAGTTTAGGAATGTGATTGGAAAATATTGCTTGTGATGGGTATAAAATGAGTGCTAATAGACAACAGAGTGTATTAGTTTAGGTTGATATTACATCAATGTAGACTTGCTTGATAAGAGAAAAGGCAAAGCAGTAAGATGACAGAATACAACTGTAAAGTAATAAACCATTGGGATGAAAATTCTACATCAGTATAGTAAATTGGTTGCATTGGACAGAGCAGATATTAAACCTTATAGACCAATTATGAACAAATTAAAGTTGCAGCAATTGTAATTTTATATTGTATTCAATTGGATTACATTGTGGATGAATATTTACACTTGGACTACAACTAAAAGATTTAGCTATTAATAAAGTGTTATTCAGCACAGTGCTACATGTCATTGCAATGCAGCAAGCGTATTTGATTTTGGGCCTTTCTCTTCAATTTTATTTAATTTAGTTGTCTATACTCTATATAGTCTATGAAATGTTTGTCTCTTTTTAAAAAGGGAAAGCCTGCCCCTGTTTGTATCTAGTTTATGTGAAATGTAATTCTTATTTGGCTTGTTATCTGGCTCTGACAAAGGGCAAGTTCTGCCATGTAGAAGAATAGACACCAGCAACAGGTAAATAGGTCTGTTAAAAGATAACTCTTTGTAAAAAAAAAAAACATGAAAAGAAAACTAATCATGATTAAGAAAAATAAAGTTGCAAACACTAGAGAGATATGTAGAAGTGACATATATGGGAACCTACAAACAGGAGTCTCATCTAAAATTATTCTGTCAAATATATAATATGAACCTTGCACCAGTTGAAATTGAGTTTGTGCATAATGAGCCATCCTGTAGGTACACAAAAATTATGATACAGTTGATTATGGAAGCGAGATGAGGTTGAAATTCAAAGACTACTGACACAATACTGTGACCTTAAAATTGTTTTAGATGTAGTAAAAACTGGAATGAAAGGTTTACCATGAATGTTTTTTATCACTTGTAATACCTATTGGGAGAGAATTAAAACATTTTGATTTTGCAAATTATAAATACAGAAATTTCCCAAAGAGCTGTAGGACATACTGTTGCAGACAGAGATCAAGGCTAAAATAACCAATATTTTACTGGAATTGTGCTCTTTCCAATAATTCAGGAAGTGGATCCAAAAACTAGAATTAAAATGATACAAACCAATCACAAGATGAGGTCAAGAGTTTCAGAAAAGAAATGGAGTTTTGTTATCAAAGTATAATACTAATACCTTGCTCAGACTTAGAGATATGGAAGCAGATGCCTTAATTAAATTTCTGAAGGTGTAAGCATTAATGAGGATTGATGTGATAAATACAAATAATCTTGTGATAGTTGCAGACACACATTTCACAATAATTAGGTTTACCTGTTATGTGACAACTGAACTAATTTTGATGACATGGCTGTGAAGGTTGCACAATCACATTGGTGATCTTTATTAGGCAAATTAGATATTGCTAAAATGATAACATAAAGATGTTTATTTTTATAAACACTGACTTATAAGACACAAAACTGCAGAGGTGAATGCAAAGTCCTTCTTTTTGACATCACATGTACTTGTTTATAAGTACATCCAAGGGCGCACACACACTGGACAATTCTTATGAATGATATGAATGATAACAATATCTTTGAATGATATATCGCTCAAAACATCCAGTAAATTAACTTATTGTTGAACGATGCTCGCTAAATATAATGACACTTTCAGAAAGGCTGAACTTAACTATATTTATTTAGCTACAGTAGTTCTTGTGAGTCAGTTTGAACACAGGCTAGGTTGTGTGGACATTCCTCAATCTATATTGCCATGTGTATATGAAAATACCTACTTGAAATCATAACCACCCACTGTCAGCAGCATGATGGCTGACCATGGGTTCTTAATTATCATGACCAGCAATATCAGGGCAGTATTGTCCATGGCAACAGATAAGCAACACTGGCTCTAATCACATCCACATTCAATGCAGGAGGTACCAGATGCATACCCAACAGGTCAGAGCAGTGTTATTTAGCTTGCATGGGATATGGCAGGAGAAGACTCATCAGAGTGCTCCCGTGTGATTATTATGATACTGGACACAGAGCCTCACATGGGCTCATGATGTCTTTCTTGAATTGGACCCTGGTGGACTGACAACATGTGACATAGTCCAATAAGTCATTGTTCCAGTTGCTTTGGGCTTCAGGTGCGGTGCAGACCCCATTAGGTCATGGATTGCAGATGTCAAGAAGGCAACATGCAGGCTTCTGGTGGTTCCATAATGTTGTGAAATGTGTTCACTTGGCATGATGTGGGTCCGCTAATTAATGTACCATGTCTTCAGTCTGAAGATGTCCAGAATTGGTTTGAGGAGCATAATGGAGAGTTCCGACAAATGGTCTGATCACCACATTTGCCTGATCATGAATCCAATAGAGCATATGGGACATAGTAGAGAGGTCCATTTGCATCCATGATCCTACACCTACAAATTTCAGGGAACTGTGGGAACTATCCAGATGGTATGGGTCAGCATCTCTCTAGAGGTCTTCTGTCCACTTGTGGAATTGATGCCACATCGCCATGTTAGAGGGGGGGTCATACATGATATTAGACTTCTATCTAATGACTTCAGTATATATCTGGAAGCAAGGGAGAGTGAATTGAGTTGGGAGATTTGAGATCATCTTTCTAAGGAATTTATGCATATTACACAACTGGTTGAACTAAACTAGACAAATTTAAAAATATAGGTTGAAGAACAAACAATGTTTTGTCATCAATTTGCAGCATAATTGTTTTAAGAAATGACTGTTATAATTGCTTTAAATAAATGTCAATGACATTTATAAAGAATAATATCTTTTAAAAAAAGCTATCCAGAAATTAATGTATTAAAAAACAAAATGGAAATTATAGACTGCAATATGCATGAATTTTAATAAGCAAACAATAAAGATTTTGGCAATTATAATTCATATTTGTTCTTTAGAATTGAAATTTCATGAATATTAACATAGAATATTTTAAATTCATTAACAACATTTGCTACCTGTATACTACTAGACAGTTATAACAAATCTGAAAAAAGGGGTAATCCTAATTAAGGTGTTACTAGAGTGTTCCTAAACTACTGTTCAGAAGGTAGCCAACCTTCTAATTCATAAGTAACATAAAATGTTATATTCAGTACATGGTAAACACTTATTGAGTCTCTATTAACATCCACACATATGGAATAATTGTCAATCAGAAATGTTAAAATCACTGTGGCAGATGGATAGTACAATAATCAATTTATTGTATAGTATCAATTACAAAAGTAAAGTATAAATATATATATATATATATATATATATACACACATATATATATATATATATATATATATATGTATATATATTTCCACAATCCAGCACTCAAATGGGTGAGAAAAGGTTTACTTTACCGGGTGCCAGCCATAGACATCCACTGCACATGAACTGCTGACATATGCACATCCAACAGCGGCATTCCGGAAAAAAAACAAGGTCCACAAGCAGCAAGAATACATTCTTGCTGCTTGTGGACCTTGTTTTTTATACGGAGTTCCACTGCTGGATGTGTGTGTATATATATATATATATATATATATATATATATATATATACAAATCAAGATAAATGGCAGCACTCACGGGTCTTGCAAAGAAAATAATACACTGACTGTATATCTGCAGATACAGATATATATGTCAGTGAACAATGTATTTTACAGACATATTGCTGGTACACACTGGCCAACTGTTAGGGCACATCTGCAACTCTTTTGAGTACTGTCCTGTAACAGCCTTGAGGACTGGAATTCTTGGCTGTATGCAGCCGTGCAACAGCTTGGAGAGTTGGTAGAAACTTCACTGGCTGTGGCCAGTGGGCCGTAGAATATGAAGTGGCCTGTGGTCCGTGTAGCAGCCTTGTGAGCTGGTATAACTTGGCTGGCTGTGGCCAGTGGGCTGTAGAATATGAAGAGGTCTATGGGCTGTGTAGCAGCCTTGAGGGCTGGTATAACTTGGCTGACTGTGTCCAGTGGGCCGTAGAATATGAAGTGGCCTCTGGGCCATGTAGCAACCTTGAGGGCTGGTATAAGTTGGCTGGCTGTGGCCAGTGGGCCATAGAATATGAAGTGGCCTGTGGGCCGTGTAGCAGTCTTGAGGCTGAAGTACTTTGGCTTGATGCGGCAGTAGCCAAATATAGCTGAAGCAAAGTCACTGGTGTTGATGCGCAGAACTGCACACAATGGTCACTGGAGTGTGGCCTATGCCACCTAGTTGACACAAGCAGCCGATGCTGTAGTGCGGCCGGTGCCACCAGGTTGATACAAGCAGCTGATGCTGAGGTGCGGCCTGTGCCGCCGGGTTGACACAAGCAGCTGACGCTGTAGTGTGGCCTGTGCTGCCAGGTTGACACAAGCATACTCTGGACACAGAGTACTGTCCATGCCACCAGGATGACACAAACAGCAGGGAACAGATATGTGGACCATGCCGCCTGGATGAGAGAAACGGCAGTACAACAATATAGTAGGCAGGAAAACTGGAGCTTAACTGGAGACAGGAGACAAAGCCAGAACCAGAAACACGAAAACTCTATCACTGGCATCAGAGCAGCATCAGCGCCAGCAGGATATAGATGTAATAGCCAATCCGGACTGATCGTCAGCATGATGGACAGTAGGTAGGCAGAAATTCAGCGAACGCTTGCCCGGTGTTCACCTTGCACAGTATTCACAGTGCAGTAGCTTGTGACACCGATGAACACACAATACATTGGGTGATCAATTGATCAGCCAATATATCTGCCAGTGTTTACCCAGCAGAAATCTGATATTTGATTGAGTTTAAATAAGACATTATAATATACATATAAATCATTATCTAGAAAAATAGCCTATTTAAGATTGAGAGGAATTCATGGATAAGAATTCCAGTGTGAAAATTCTTTATATATTATTTGTAATAACACAATATAGCAGTAAACCTACAACTTGCTATTTTATATTTTTTTAACATGCATGATAAAAGTATATTCAATTGTTAACAGTTTAAATTATAGTTAAGAAAATATGTTTTTCCAAATTGAGGACAAAATTAATGGGGAATAAATATAGTAAAGTCATTTAAACAACTAAGATTTAAATATGGCAATAGAGTGGAAAGAGGCACAATTATTTTCCTGTACTGTGCATACATAAAGTCGTGTGCAACCTAATTAAAGTTAGAAGCAATACCAGTTAAAAAAATGTTTCCCAAATCTGTTGATATATTAATAATAAAAAAACAGATTTAACCTTATAACATTGCAGGTAACACAAAACAACACACTTTCACTAAGGTTATTTAAAGTTTAGGACAGGTTAGACTATCAAATTATTCTTACAGAATGCCAGCTGCAGTGTTATGAAAGATCAAAAGACTATCCACTTAGATTCAAGTTGATGGTTATTGACTGGCACATGTATAGAGAAACCAGGGATGCTACAAATGCTTTGATAGCTACAATGAAGTTTGTTAGAATTTATCAAGTGCTGCTTCAAAGAGTATTTTTTTCCTTACTTTCTTTGGCAATACAATTAATAGCTTAAGGATGATCCATCTGCTTCAGCAGAATGTATAAATAGGGCTAATTAACTTTTCCTTTGGGCAATTAAACTGCTACAATATTGTTAAAAATATTGCATGTTGGAAATATTATTTTTTTATAATAAATACATTAGTAGA
This sequence comes from Taudactylus pleione, assembly GCA_031769625.1. NCBI lineage: Eukaryota > Metazoa > Chordata > Amphibia > Anura > Myobatrachidae > Taudactylus > Taudactylus pleione. The sequence goes on from JAUIMM010000082.1 coordinate 10,333,153, forward strand.
GATGTCAATTTCTGAGTTAATGTATATATAAAAAGAGTGTGAATTAAAAAAAAAAAAAGAAAAAAAAAAAAAAAAGTAGATATTATAGATAGGAAATTAGTATAAAAAGTAAATATGATTTGATACCATATAAAAAATTACTATGCTAACTAAAAGAATATATTTATTATTATATCTGCAGTTAATGTACATCTATTGAATTTGCCACTAATAAGTTCATCAGATCCAATGGGCAAGTATGTTGCCTGTCTGAACATAAACAATAAAACCTTTCATGTAAAAAGCAAGAACATATCATGCTTAAGATCAGCAATGGCTCTTACCCTCTTTCTGCTGCTGCTAGTCTGACTAGCTGGGTCCTAGCACCAGCACAATGGACATGGCAGGTACTGGGACCAGCACATGCATTGAACCACATGGGTGCATAACACTGGCTTCTAGGGACTGCATGGGCTGCAGCTCCTTGTAGCTGTGTAGGGCTGCTTGAAAGGCAGAGCAGAGGCTCCCACTGGAAGCCGGTCTCTGCTAGTCACAGGGGGTGGAAAATACCTCTCTTCCTGGGGCTGCCTATCCTGTGTGTGACTGGCAGGTAGCACTTCCAATGGGAAGCCACTTCCAGTCACAGTGTAGCCAGTGCAGTCACAGATTGCAACTGGCTCACTGAGTTGTCAGATTTTACTGGGGGGATGCAGCCCTGCAGCCCTTAGGTAAAATCTGTCACTGAAGGTTAATGCTTAGCAATGTAATAGTGTGTGTTATGAATACTTTTCCATGTCTTTAATTCATAGGATAAACTTATATTTTTGTAATCACTGCCATAAAATGGCAATAATGGTGTTGAAACTGTTAGGAACAGTTGTGCAAGTATTACTCATAAAATAAAAGAAATCTTATATAAAACAGAAAAAATAACTACATTATAATCAGAGAAGACAAAAGGCAACAGGAGTAAGTCAGCTTGGAATCATTTTTTTATATTAGTACAGATGTTGTTTGTATCACCAAGCAATGTGTTATCATTGCCTAAATGTCCAGTATAAGCTGACAAAACTGGGAATGTCAAATGTAGTGTCAGATTGCCTGATTCAGAGATGGATAGAATTGCAATGTCGCACAGAATTGAATGTACAATTCCGTACATCCAAAATTAAAATGCAGCAGGATGTGTCTGTAGGAAACAGCCTGGGATCACCACTGCAACCTTCAGTCACATCCTGGGATCACCATTACGACTATCGCTCACAGCTTGGGATCACCATCACATTCATTGGTCACAATTTTTGCCCCTTTGGCCAGGCTGTAGGCCCAGGAAATCTGCATACACTGATGCAGACCCTCACCTTGAATCTCTCGTGAAAAAGGGGAAAACATGCTCCTGTTTCTGGCAATGCTTCTCAGGAACACTCCAACTCTGCCCCCCAAATGCTGAAGCCTATCAATCAAGCTTCTGCTTGGAGTCACTGCGAGTGGACTCATAGCGCAATACACATCCTTGTGCATGCATAGACTCTAACAGTCGGAGCTGTACACTAACCATCAGGTTAACTTAGTGCACATCTGTCAATCAGGCCCACAGGGTGTAAAGAGTGGAAGTGTAACTTAAACAAAATTTGGATTTCTAATTAAAATGTCAAAATACTAACATTTCTGAAATTTAACAGACAACAGATAATTCTAAAATGTAGTTTACTGAGAACAAATATTGTACTCTAAATTTTGTTCCAATTGACAACCACACACAATGGCTTGTCTTATAGATAACTAATTTTTAGCAAAATAAATGCCACTTTAAATATTGTTCAAACATTTATTATAAACAGTTATTTATATTGTGCATGCATATTTCATTACACTTTGCATTTGGGAATAAAACTGTAATAAAAAAGACTACATAAAAATAGACAGAAAGAGAGGTAAGGTGCTGTGTAAAATGATAACTTAGTATGTTAGTTTTACTAAAATGTATTAATATAATTTAAACAACAGCTTTTTATGTATTTATTTAAGTGAAAATATGAGTTTATATGATAATTAAGAGTCATAATTAGAATGAAATATATAAAAATGCGATCATAACTAATATAATATTTCTATACATGCAATTTATAAAACAGACAACTCAGTGTCACGGTTACAATGATCACATATTTGTAGTCAAATAAATCATGGTATAGTGTTTTTTTTTCATAATTATGTTATTAGTCTAAAATTGAATTGTCTTTGTTAAAAAACACATTGTTTTTACTTAAAAAAATGCACAGTAGTTCTGCTTAAGATGACTCAAAATACTTTATTTCCACTGTCCAATTTACACTTCTTTTTCTCTTAATAAATACTGCAGAGTGTATGATTACATATACGTAAATCTAATCAATATGCTAAATATATTCATGTGTACTCTATCTTATAAACCTAACTAATAAAACATAACTATGCAATGTAAAAAAGAAAAAAAATAGTTATGAGTACATTTATTATTTGTGTTAAGAGGAGAGAATTAATTTTTTGTCTTTTTTATACAAACAAAAAAAAATAAAAAAATAAAAAAGCCCATAATTTAAAATAAAATTATATCAGTTTGCTAATAATAATACCATTTCAATTATGTGATTAAAATATTTAAATAATAGTTTAAAATATAATCATTGAAAAAAATAAGCCTAAATAAATAAAAATTAATTAACATACAGAAATGTAAAAAGAAAATAATTAATGGAACTTAGGAGATGATATAGATAACTGTTAATAAAACTAAAAAAGAAAAATATATGTTTTGTTTTATATAAAATGCCAAAATAAGTCCTTATTTGTTAAATTTCAACTTTGACCCAATAACTAAGGGAACATTTTCAATGAGTATTTGAATCTAGGAGATTTAGTATTTTACAATATTAATAATAATCTAGAATGTGAAAGTAGACTTTTAGTAATATATGAAATGATTAAATGTTGCACAAAAAATATATATTTTTTATGGATTCCCTATTGGTGTAGTGTTTAGTATCACTGCCTCAAGATCATGAGCAATATGTGTATACTGCATACGTAACTGGTAATAAATATACAAATACATTTTATTTCTGGAATCGGCTCCAGAGACTCACATTTTACAAATTTATCAATGATACCTTATTTAAACAATTAATTGATATATGTGTACTATTTAAATAACATCTACAATTCTTTTACTGAAAGCTACAAATGTACTGTACATTAGCAAATATTAAAAGAACATCTGTCAAATCACAAATATTTCAAATTGCACTATTCATGGTTTACCATTTATTTTCTCACATGACCATAATATAATGCCAGAAAGCATAATTATTTTTGCTTGTAGAAAAATATTGGCTTCTTGGTGTACTCACTGCAGATTTTGGAGGGAGAGTTTCAGAAACAAGACTTGATGACTAGGAGGAGGATGATGATGATGATGATGATGATGATGATGAAAATAATTTTGACAGTGACAATCAGCAGCATTAGTTAGCAGCTTCAGATTGACTTATCACTGACAGTACTTTAATCATTAGTTTGGCTGCTATACAATATGAAGTCATGGATATCTACTTGTATTGCTTCATTGGTGTAATGCAGAATTAAATTCCCAGCTACATTTTAGATGGGAAACCCATTTTAAATTACATTTTATATTTCTATTTGTATTTAATTACAATTAATATTGTAAATGTGACATATACCTTATTAATAAAACTGTCCAAACACAATTCTCTGTGATATCAACATTTACTACTAAGACTGTCAAGCCAGATCTGTTTTTTATGCTATTGTGGGGTGTAAGAATACACACAAGCCATTGATGATGTACTGCACATCTAACACAAATTCTAGTGATATACAACTGTGGGCATCTTGAGCTGTGTCTGACTAATCAGAAGCATATACATGCAGTTTTTCATGCATGTGTACTTTTCTGTTTACTTTCAGCACTCAAATACAGCCAAGTCTACCAGAATAAATTTAGGTTTTAACAGCTAGCCTAGCAGTGAAGGGCATATTAGCTCAAAGACTTAAGGCCCCCATACATCAGCAGTTGATTGCAGCAATCGTGCAATCGATTGTGTATAAAAATTAGAGATGTGCACCAACCCCTGTGTTTTGGTTTTGGATTTGGATTTACCCTGGTTTGGGATCTAGATTGGTTTCTCCAAAACCTCACCTCCGTGTTTTGTTTTTGTGTTTTGGTTTTGGATCTGGATTTTTTCTTAAAAAATCACATAAACAGCTAAAATCACATAAAAAGGGCCTGTTTTTGTTCCTACAGTATAATTAACCTCAATAACATTTATTTCCATTAATTTCCAATCAATTTTGACCACCTCACATTATTATTTGCTTCATTTAGTTAAGGCAAAAAGGTTGCATCCAGCTAGCAGGCTGACTAAGCTAAGTGACATAGTGGGTGGCACTAACATGTGGCAGTTCATGTTCTAATTTCTAACATGGATACAGTGTGTTATACAGTGTGGGTTGGATACACCAATAGTGAACTTACTGTGACAGCAGTGTTGGCAGAGTGGGGTTGCTGAATACATGGAATGGCAGTGGTGTGGTGCTGGCAGTGTCCTCAGTGAAGGGTACCAGTGATGTCAGCAGTGCAGGGATGCCAGCGGTGTCTTTAGTGCAGGTTTGCTGGCTGTGTCGGAAGTCCAGGGGTGCCAGTGGTGTGTTAGTGCAGGTTTGCTGGCTGTGTCGGCAGTGCGGGGGTGCCAGCGGTGTCTTAATTCAGGTGTGCTGGCTGTGTCAGCAGTGCAGGGGTGCCAGCAGTGTCCTCAGTACAGGTGTGCTGACTGTGTCGGCAGTGCAGGGGTGTTCCCAATGCAGGGTGTCGGCAGAGCTGGGGTGCAATCGGTGTCCTCAGTGCAGGTTTGCTGACTGTGTTGGTAGTGCAGGGGTGTTCTCAATGCAGGGTGCTAGCGGTGTCCTCAGTTCAGGTTTACTGACTGTGTCGGCAGTGCAGGGGTGCTGGTGGTGTCCCCAATGTGGGAGTGTCGGCAGTGTGGGGGTCGCTGACGGTGTTCTTAGTATGTTGGGCAGCAGTGCAGGAGTGTCAGCAGTGGTGGTGTTGGCAGTGGGGGATGCTGCCAGTGGGGGTGCCGGCAGTGTCGGCATTGAGCGGTGTCAGGTTTAATGTTGATTGGCTGAGAGCCATGACAGATGGCTCTCTCAGACAATCAGCATTAAGCCGCTCAAAAAAAACCTTGCGACTCGACAGAGGGGTCGCGAGGTTTTGCCTCGGGTCAGGGATTCAGGGAAGGCAGGGAGATCTGAACCCACTCATCTCTAATAAAAATCTTTCACTTTTTCAATCAATTGTAGATTGCAGAATTGCCACAATCGATTGAAAAAGGGAAAGATTTTTATACACAATCATTTGCAAATTGCACGATTGCTGCAATCAACTGCTGATGTATGGGGGCCTTTAGGCAGGTCTTGGAAATATCTGTGAAAAATATGTAAAGAGGCACACACTTGAAGAATAGTGTTGAATAATACTAACATGATAAGAAAAAAAGACTAGTAAATTAATTTGGTTTAAAAAAAATCTTTATTAAAAAAATATATCAATGATTAGATAAATTATGATAATATCTGCAGGTGTGTATTTTAATATAAAATTTTAATGAGGGAGCACAGCTGCTATACTTAACTATTTACCTCAGGAGATTTGTGTGACTCATTTTAAAAATCAGCACCTGAATAAATTGTATATTCACTAATTCTTATTAATATAAAAAAACAATGTAAATAAACACCACCATGATTTTGCTGAATCTGAAAATGGAAGAATGTACTGTAATTATTACTTTTAACTAAAAATGTAACTAAAAATTCAGTTAAAAACAAATAAATTAATTGAATGAAGGAAAGCAATAAATGTAACCTATTCTGTACATATTTTGGTTTGTTTTATAAGCTTAAATATAAATGTAATATTGTGTATTAATGTATATTAATGTACTTGTTTTAATCATGCACTCATTTACACAATAATATATATACATATTCTGTTAGTATTTATTAGCATGCCTGCTCTAGTCATTTCCTGTCCTTAAAAATGTTGTCCCCTCACCCACACCAAAATGCTTAAACTTGGGGAGAAAGAGAATCTTGAATGAACTACCATATGGATGATGCCTTAGGCCATATCAAGCACCATCTCAATTGGAAAAAGTTAGATACTGACTATCTAATGTTGAGTATAACAAATTCCTACCTTCAACCAAAGAGATTATTACCCATGGATATTTTGTATGTGACCTTTAAATTACATAGCACTGACCCTTGTTAGTCAGTGCACTCATATAGAAGCCTTGTGCTGGTGCCAACCATGCATGCCCATTGTTTTGTCAGTACTGTTTGAAACACATTTGTTTGAAAATCCTTAAGATACAAAAACTTAGTGTTCTAAGTATAAGCAAATTAGCCTTACACCTTTCTATTAACTTTGTATGATTCTCACACAAAGTAAATGTGAAAGTGATTTATATAACTGTAACACAGGGTTTATATACATGAGGACTCCAGACAGGCAGGTACTTGGTGAAGCAGTGTCTTTTTAATGGTAGCAGACACTACACCTTAGCATACTTGAGGTTAGGCCTGCACACACACAGGCACATAACATAAAATAAACAAACAAACATAAAAATATCAGCACTCCTTGTTCTAATCAGTCAGCAATGCCTTGCAGCCAGAATTTGGGCATGCTCTCCCAGCATAGCCCTTGGACACTGGCACTACAACACTGTTGTAGTGCCAGTGCGGTTGTTAGATGCAAGCGGTCGCTCTGAATCTTACTTGCATCTTGAACAACCGCCTCCTTGTTGATCACTAAGCTGTGGGTTACAACCCACAGCTTAACGACCGACCAGGTTGATGGTCATGATGGTGATCACCATTGCGACCATCGGGGCTTATGACCAGATCCTAAGGTTGGGTCTGGGCACTCGTAAGCCCCAGGGAGCTTTCTTCTCTGATGGAGCAGGAAGCTCCCCACTGACATCACTGATGATGTCAGTGTGGCCGCCCACAAAATGGTAGGCGTTCGTTAAGGAATGCCTCCATTTTGGAAACCACCCCCCCAGCCTGCCTACCAAACATGGTGAGCTGTGATCCACTCGACAGCCGTCCCTTTGGTGATGAGCTCTGGCATCTCAGAGTATCTCTGATGCTCCGGGGCTTGCACATGCACAGAACGGCCGCTGCACGTGCACAGGACTAATCATCGAGTCGATTATGGGCGCATCGGCGCTTGCGACCGACTTTGAATAAGGTCCTATGTCCTTACTTACTGGCTGCTACTCAGCATCAGGGCAATGAGCATCAGGTGTGTGAGAGTTTTAAACAATTCCTGTGATTATTCCAGCTGGGACTGTTTAAATGTGAAATCCTGAAATTCCACACACCCACTGCTAATGCAGAATGCACAGGTTTTACTCCAGTTTCACTTGGAGGGAGTTGATTCCACCAGAATGAGGTTAATTCAGGTGAGAGACAATCCCTCTTACTACTCTACATATATATGGAGCTAAAGGCAAAACAGAGATTAAGGGAGCAACAATGGGAAAGTTACAAGACAATTTGGTTCCTATATATCAAAATTATTTAAAATTATCTTTGTATTGTGAATTGATGAGTAATAAATAAAATATTAGAGAGATGGTTAAAAAATACCTACAAAATACATTAAAAGTTATAAACTTACATTGACACCTGACAATTGCATCATCTGTTTTTCACATTGTTTAATGTTGTATAGCTTAACTGATTTATCACAGCAATTTAACTCACATTTTAGCATTACTATGCATTAGCGGAAGACAGTATATATTAAAATATGTTATCAATCAATAGGTTTAGTATTGCACTTAATATAATGTTCAAAAATTGATCTCAGATAATGTAGAATACCTTTTGTCCTTAGACTTCCTCTATCTTTCAGCAATATTCTGGGAACTATTACTATGTAACAATCTGTTCAATAAAGGTCATGAATATATTTTCCAAATTACTTTAAAAAAATGTAACTGTGTTACAGTATGTACTTTTCAAAGGTCTAACAAATTTTACTATTTATGTTATACAGTATGTGCTCGTATTATAACAACAAAAATATTCTTATTCATGTTAACATCAGCTTTCCTTCAGCAACAAATAATAATAATGAGCTATTGCTATTAGATTTATTCTATTTCACATTCATCTATTAAACACAAAAAAACACAAAAAAGGTAATTCAGGCAAGTTGGTTAAATCTGTTTGAATTTGACAACATGACTGAACAACAGCTTTCGTCCATTTTCTGGTGTTTGGGAGTACAGTAAGTGGCTGATTGTCATTTGCTCCCAGGCATTACCGGATTTTTCATTCCAACTAATCAACTAGTTAGATGGTTGGAGGAAATTTGGTCTATTGTTTGGCCAGCTTGAATCCCAGCTCAGGTCTTTCCGCCAAGCTCAGATCACAGAACAAGGCAAAACATTGTTTTCACAGAAATGTTGGATATTGAGTGTTTTTTTATAGGATAAAAGAGTCCATTTCTCATGACCAGGCTTTGTTAGTCTTTAGGATACCATTAGGAACAGGGAGAGAGTTGTGGAAGTTGATAGATGGGGAATTGGTGGGAAGGGTGACTGGTTGCTGGTTATCTGATCACTAGGTTTACAGTAAAAAGGTAGACAATGTTTAGGTAGATAATACAAGTTAGACAGGCAATAGGTTGACAGGGTCTGAAGGTCGACACACTAAAGGTTGACTAGTAAGAAGGTTGACATGGAAAGAAGGTCAACAGGGCCATTAGGTCGACACACAATTATCAACATAGAAATGGTTGACACAGAAATGGTTGACACATTTTCTTTTAAGGGTTAGAGTTAGAGTTACGCACTTACCGAAGGGTTAGGCATTTACTCAGATGGTTAGGGTTAGGCACTTACCTTGACAGTTAGGGTTAGGCACTAGAAGAAGGGATGGTTAGGGTCAGGCACCTACCCTGATGGTTAGGGTTATGGTCAAGGAGGGAGGGTTAGGGTTAGGCACCAAGGGGAGGGTTAGGATTAGGGTGATGTTTAGGACTAGAAAAAAAAAGCATTGACCATTTCCGTGTTGACCATTTGTGTGTCAATCTAATGAACCTGTTGATGTTCTGTCCCTGTCAACCTTCCTACCAGTTGACCTTTAGTGTCTCGACCTTCCGACCCTGTTGACCTTCAGATCCTGTGTCACGCTTGGCGCTGGGGAAGTGGAAAATCTGGGTCCGGGTTGCGGGAGGAAACGAAGGTGAGGGGCCTGGATATATGTTCTCCTCATCCACAGTTCTCGAGTGTTGACGAGACCTGGGCAATTGTGCGGAGTCTAACCAACAGGATGGTGTTTGCCAGTGACCCCTCCAATCGGGATTTGGGCTTAGCTGCACCCTGTGAGCAGGTCGCGGTCCTTTGACCAGGTACTTGAGCTCAGTGGGAATTGGAGACACAAATAACCGTGGCCCTAATAAGAAATGCCTAAGATTTAAGGCACTGTGGAGTGATCCACAAACAACGTAAAGAAGTCTGGCAATACTGTAGCACAAAGTTCATTAGAGACACGTTTAGCACACAGGCAGATATGGTAATTCACTGTTGTATGAAGTTCACTAGAGGATCATTTAGCACACAGGCAGATGGTAATTAACTGTTGCACCTGGTTCACTAGAGACTTGTTTAGCACACAGGCAGATGGTAATACACTGTTGCATGAAGTTCACTAGAGACACGTTTAGCACACAGGCAGATGGTAATTCACTGTTGCACAAGGTTCACTAGAGACACGTTTAGCACACAGGCAGATGGTAATACACTGTTGCAAGAAGTTCACTAGAGACACGTTTAGCACACAGGCAGATGGTAACTCACTGTTGCACAGGGATCACAGTAACGTCTTGGCACACCGGCAGAGATGGAACACACTGTAGAGGAAATAGAATGCCAGGAACCTGGACCAGACCTCAACTAGGGACTAGGAGACAACCGTTGTTCAGGCAGTTTGCAGAAAGGTGGATGCAGGCTATATACCCCACAGAACCCTTTGATAGGTGCACAGCGATCAGCTGATGCTCACCTATCCCAGGCCGGAAGTACAGTCACATGGGCCAACTGACATGGCGGCGCCCATGCCGGGAACCCCGATTCCAGACACCGGACTGCCCGCAGTCCCCTACGCATGGGGAGAATGCTCAGCATCCTCTCAGCCACTGCGCCAGCTGCCCGACCGCCCTGGAGATCAAAGGAAGCCGGCAAGGAGGTAAGGCCACGCTGATCCCAGGCAGAGCCCTGACAGTAACCCCCCCTTTCAGGGTGGGCACCAAACACCCCATAGGCTTATTTGGAAATTTCCTATGGAAGTCTCGGACCAACCATGGAGCATGCACATCGGAAGCCTTGACCCAAGCCCTTTCTTCGGGACCATAGCCCCTCCAATCGATGAGGTATTGAAGTATTAAACTTAAGGCATGAATCCAAGATCTTCTCCACTTCAAACTCAGTACCCTGTAAAGTCTGTACTTGAGGCAATTTGGGAGGAACAATTTGAAATCGATTGAGCACCAGAGAACGTAAAAGAGAAATATGGAATGTATTGCAGATTTTCATTTGTGGAGGAAGTTCCAACTTATATAATACTGGATTGATTATCTTAATGATGCGATAGGGGCCAATAAAGTGTGGAACAAGTTTCATCGTGGGTACCTTCAAACGAATGTTCTTGGAAGATAACCAAACCCTATCCCCAACTTTTAAAAAGGGGACAGCCAAACGTTTCCTATCGGCAAATCTCTTATAATTCTTTGAGGATTGTACCAAGGAATGGTGAATTTTATTCCACAGGGTTGAAAATGACTCAATGTCCTTGACTGCTGCCGGTACTTCTACCGCTGGAAGATGTTCGAAGTCAGGGACTCGGGGATGTCTACCGAAGACAGTGAAGAAGGGTGTGGACTTGGATGACGAATGATACTTAAAATTGTGAGAAAATTCTGCCAATGGTAGAAGGTCCACCCAATCATCCTGAGAAGATGATACAAAAAGCCTGATGAAGGTCTCAAGTTCTTGATTAACCCTTTCGGTTGGACCATTCGTCTGAGGGTGGTATGCTGAAGAAAATTTTAATTTAATTCCACATGTATTGCACAGGGCTCACCAAAATTTGGCCACGAATTGGACCCCACGATCAGAGATTATCTCCTTAGGGAGACCGAGTAATCTGAAGATATCCCGGATGAATTTTTTAGCCAATTGAGGAGCCGATCGATGGAAGACCAACCAGAGGAACAAAATGTGCCATTTTTGAGAAGCAATCCACGACCACCCATACCGTATTGTGTCCCTTGCATTGAGGTAGCTCGGAAATGAAGTCCATAGAGATCTGAGTCCATGGGGCAACTGGAACCGGTAATGGGCGTAATGGACCCATCACCCTCCTGCGAGGTGTCTTATGCTGCGCACATTAAATACAGGACAGGACAAATTCTCTGACATCTCCCTTCATGGTTGGCCACCAGTAGGAACATAGTAGGAATTGATAAGTTTTAGTGATTCCAGTATGACCAGCAAATAACGAAGCGTGAGCCCATGTCAACAGTTTTTTACGTAAACTGGGAATAACAAAAATGTTTCCCGTAGGCGGAGAGGATATCTGTGTAGGAGCGAAAACAATTGGATCAAGAATTGGACATATCTGCGGATGGTCCTCTTCCTCTACCAAAGTCATAAAAGAACGGGAGAGAGCATCCGCTTTTTTGTTTAAAATGCCTGGGCGAAACTGAAGCCTTAGATTGAACCTGGAAAAAAAAAGAGACCATCGGGCCTGCCTGGCATTCAATCTATGAGCAGTTTGTAGATAAGTTAGGTTCTTATGGTCTGTAATGACCGTAACTGGAAATCTAGCTCCTTCCAGAAGTTAACGCCATTCCTCTAATGCCAAGCGTATAGCTAATAGTTCCTGATCTCCAATAATATAATTTTTCTCTGTGGGAGAGAATTTCCGGGAGAAGAATCCGCAGGGGTGGATCTTCCCATCTTCAGCGATCTGAGACAATACGGCCCCAATTCCAACAGAGGATGCGTCCACTTCTACCGTAAATGGTTGATCCAGCTGAGGCTGGTGGAGAATTGGGGATGTGGAAAATGCAATTTTTAATTTTTTAAAAGCTTGTATTGCTGGATCAGGCCAAGAGGATGGGCTGGCTCCCTTCCTTGTGAGAGAAGTGATAGGAGAGACCAATGTGGAGAAATGTGGAATGAACCTCCTATAATAATTTGCAAAACCCAAGAAACGTTGAGTAGCTTTCAACGAAGTAGGCTGAGGACAGTCGGCAATAGCTTTCAGTTTTTCAGGGTCCATTTGAAGAATTTTTCCAGAGATTATATGCCCCAGGAAGGGTACCGAGGTCTGATTAAAGAGGCATTTTGCCAACTTTCCAAAGAGACGATGATTTCGGAGATTATACAACACTTCTAGTACATGCCGATGATGGTCTTGTAAGTTTGCAGAAAAAATTAAAATATCATCGAGATAAACTGCCACAAATTTATAGAGAATGTCCCGAAAAATCTCATTGATGTAGCCTTGAAATACAGCTGGCGCGTTACAGAGTCCAAAAGGCATTACCAGGTACTCGAAGTGTCCATCCCTAGTATTAAAAGCGATTTTCCACTCATCCCCTGCCTTTATCCAAATTAAATTGAAGGCCCCACATAAGTCTAGTTTGGTGAAAAACTGAGCTCCTCGGACCTTGTCGAAAAGTTCGTAAGGGATAGTGGATACCGATTATTTATCATAATTTGGTTTAGGCCCCGATAATCTATACAAGGGCGGAGCCCTCCGTCCTTTTTCCCTATGAAGAAGAACCCTGCTCCAGCAGGAGAGGATGACGGCCGGATAAATCCTTTAGCAAGGTTGTCCTTAATGTACTCTGCCATAGCGGTAGTCCTAGGAACAGATAATGGATAAACACAGCCACGAGGAGGGGTCTTCCCCGGAAGCAGGTCAATAGCACAATCCCATGGTCGATGCGGAGGGAGTTTATCTGCCACTTGTTCGCAGAATACATCAGCGAAATCCTGTTAGGGCTCTGGTAAATTGGACTGAGAGGGACCCACAGAGATAGAGGGTGGAGAGAACATCTCAGATGGACAGGTAACTGTGGTTAACTTATGCAAAGGAACCACCTTGGTCAAACACTTCTGTAAACAACTTGATCCCCAGGACAAAATTTGCATCTTATTCCAATTGAACACAGGGTTGTGCTTTTTTAACCAGGGTAGCCCCAACACCAGCTCGTAGGGAGACTTAGGTAACACAAATAATTCCAGCCATTCCTGATGAAGATATCCAATCTTGATGGATACTGGATGGGAGAGAGAAGAAAGAGATTCTCCTAGCACTGTTTTACCATCTAAGCCGGAGAGTACTAGTTTATTGGGTAATGGAACAACAGGAATACCTAGAGTCCGAACGAGAGTATCTGAAATTAAATTGCCTGCGCTCCGGAATCAATTAGAGATTTAACCCTCTTTGTCCTGGACCCATGGGAAAGCGACACTGGTAGAAGACTGTATGTTATTTGGGATGACTTGGACATAACCCCAAACTGAATGCTCCCTACTTCAGTCAGGGTCTCGCATTTCCCGCAAGCAGAGGACAATTCTTCAAAATGTGGTCGGGAGCAGCACAATAAATCACAGTAACGTCTTGGCACACAGGCAGAGATGGAACACTCTGTAGAGGAAATAGAATGCCAGGAACCTGGACCGGAACTCAACTAGGGACTAGGAGACAACCGTTGTTCAGGCAGTTTGCAGAAAGGTGGATGCAGGCTATATACCCCACAGAACCCTTTGATAGGTGCACAGCGATCAGCTGACGCTCACCTATCCCAGGCCGGAAGTACAGTCACATGGGCCGACTGACATGGCGGCGCCCATGCCGGGAACCCCGATTCCAGACACTGGACTGCCCGCAGTCCCCTACGCACGGGGAGAATGCTCAGTTTCCTCTCAGCTGCCGCGCCAGCTGCCTGACTGCCCGGGAGATCAAATGAAGCCGGCGAGGAGGTAAGGCCACGCTGATCCCCGGCAGAGCCCTGACACCCTGTCAACCTATTGCCTGTCTAACTTGTATTGTCTATCTAAACATTTGTCTACCTTTTTATTGTACACCTAATGTTCCACACTAAGTTGCAGGCATCTGTGTCACTGTGTTTGTATATTTGTCAGACACTAGCTTGCAATAACTGCGATCCATTGCACTGCAGGGCAAAAGGCATCTAGGTTATTGCACCTGCAATCTAGTGCTGCAAACAGGCTGTTGTGTTTGTGTATGAACAAAGACCTATTTTCCTGTTATAAAAAAATCTTTAATTGTTAAAAAAATAAGAATTTTTTTTGCTGGTATAAAAAAAAACATTTCAAGTATTTTTTTTATAATTCAATTAAAATTGTATTTTGCAAGAGTGTGTGTTTTATAGAGGCAGCATATATTATTACTGTACCCCAAAATAAACACTGGAATAAAGTCATTTTTTGCAGTTGCTACAAAAACATTAAAACAGAAAGGAGGGGTTCCCCCAGATCTCCCCCAGCACACTAAATTGTACCTGCAGCAATACTTGAAAACTATATTGTAATAGAAATTCAGAGATATTTGTTGCATGCATTTGCAAATACATGGCAAGCCACCAAGCCAACTTCATGGCCTCTGATACTGGTTGCCCCTACACTGCATGAAAACAGTACCCACTCTGGACATTGTAATTGACTATTGTAAGGTCTTATGTTAAAAACACATACATTGAAATTGAGAGCCAGCTTATCTGAGAGTCACCCCTGGGACATCCAATTAGAACTATAGGTATCAGCATGTCCTCCAAATGCTGGTTCCATCTATGCCTCCCAAAACAGCAAACATAACAAAGTGGAAGCTGCTCAAATCAAATTGGCCACACTTGGTGCGTGAAATGTCTTCAAGTATCCTATTATAATTTAGTTAAAATCGTATTTTTGCTAGAGTGTGTATTTCAGTTCAATGTCAATTTTTTGTACTTAGAAGGTGTGTCCCTGTCACAATAATAAGTTGAAAAAATCCATTTTTTTTTGTGTTAACAAAATTCTTCAGGATTTTACTAAAACTGAAGTTAATAGTCCTTAATTTTAAAAGATCTTTGTATGTTCACTTGGCGTTGTGTCAGTTAAGTTCAGCTGAGGTAGCCTTACTCCTGTCCTAGTATAAAAATAAAATCAATCATGGACCAGTCAATAGAAGAGCAGGATCATCTCAGTGCTAGTGCTGGCAGTGATAGTATATCTTTAATATCTACTAAAGGATGTCAAGGGGAAAAATAGGTTAAAGAAATGACACCTCAAATCTAAACAGTATTTCACAATCTTAAAGAAAATATCACCTCTAACTATGAAGTGAAAAGTTATTGCTAAAAAAATTTAAAATTGACAACATGCCATACATCACACGCAAGGAAAGGCTCAGGCCATGTCATTTCTTAGTAAGTCGTGGTCCTGCTACTATTGTTTCATGCACTAGAATAGCTTTTGCAAAAGCTAGGGCCAAACAAAGTCAGGTATCTTCTGTAACCTCGCATGCAACACCATCTCGCAGAGTCTAGCTGTGTCACCTTTAAAACAGGCAAATCAGTGCACAAAAAGATAAATAATATTAAAGCTGAAGAAAAACTGAGTGTTCCCAAATTTCATATCCCTGAGAAGAGTCTAAAGGGTGTCCACATTTCTGAACCCTCTGCAAATGTGTGGATGAGTAGTAGTAAAAGTAATGGTGAAGACATATATATTGAGGATGCTACTGTGGAACTGCAAAAGGATGAGGGGGATACTTGTATATCTGACACTAATGTTGACATTGATAATGATTGTGCTGGACAATAAAAAGTTGATAAAATTTATGAGGATGATGTTGCTCATGTCAAAGTAATTCAGCCACTAGTGGTAGCATTTGTGCCAGTGATAAATAGCAGAACATTGTACGCAATGGCTATTAATGCTGGTGGTGACTCTTCATCACAGAAGGAGACAACAATACTTGTTTCTAACAATAATTGATTATGAAACATTAATTTAAAAGATAAACCATGATAGCTATGGTAGCATTAGATCTGCATCCAATATCTGCTATCAATGTATTTGGTTATAGACAATTAGTTGAGTTCATGTGTCCACACTATCAAATTTCATCTTAATGTGATTTTACAGAACAGCAATTCCTCCCCTGTAGAGGTATGTTATGCAAACAGTTATTATTGGCCTAGGAAATGCCATTGTACCAACTATTCACTTAACTACAGATATGTGGACAAGTGGTACTGGTCAAACTAAAGATTAAATGACTGTGACAGCCAATTGTGTGGATGCATCACCTTCAGCAGCAGTAGCAGTTTCTAACACAATGCCAGCTCATTCACAGGCAGACTACTCTCTGTATCACTGACTTCACTAAGAAGTATACTGATGTCAATCTGATGAAAAAACTCAGGGATCTGATAGCACAATGGCTTACCCAGTAAGACTCTCTTTAGGATTTGTCATTTCTAATAACGTGAGTAGCTTTGTACAAGCATTACAACTGGGTGATTTTGAACACGCCCCATGTTTTGCTTCAGAAATTCTTAAACACTGACACGTGCGGCAGAACATTTCTTTCCAACTGACACAAATCTTAAGAGATGCAAATAGCTCTTTGGCAGCAAATTATCAGTTCAAATGGCACAAGACACAATAACATCCCCTTGTTCAGTTTCTCCTGCAGTTGTTGCTGCCAAGAAAATAAATTACCTTTTCCAAAAGACCCACTGGTTGTGGTGATAAGTCAACTCAGCAAACCAGATTGAAAATTTATGACATAATGTCAGTCTTAACAAATTTTTTGCACACAATTATTGACACCTCTTTGTAACTTAATCTGACATAGTAAGTATCAATAGAATGGTGGAGGATTACTTTATTAATAAAGGGCCTTATTCAGAGTTGTACAGTATGCTGATGTTCACATGGCTGAGCAATTATCAATAGACTGCACATGCATTACAGCAACAATGCACATGCATGCTGATTGATTTGTGAATATGTTAGCCCAGAGGATTTCTTAGCAAGTGATTGAGAGGAAGGGGACATTTTGTTGGAGGAAACAGGGAATGAGGAGAAAAATGTGAGCAGATGCAACCATATATGGGACTTGTACCAGCCACCAACTGTGATCAAGTATGCAGAAAACATGGCTCCAGCATCTCAGTTATGGCAGCCAAACTGAGTAATCATAGAGTCATTCAGGAAGTCTATTTTTGCATGATCTGCATCTGATGCATCATATATCTAAGCAGTTGCAAACAGCTGCATGGCTCTGGTGGGCATCTTAGTGCAGTTCAGACCACTGTTGCATTAGTGACAAATCAATATAGGTGAAATCTGTGTTACTATGAAAATTTCTGTCTAAACAGCAGCTAAGGTGTTGTGGTGACTACCTTGGCTGCCATCTGCCTATTGCAGCCCTCCATGATGCTACTACTACTTGGCTGAAATACCCCCATCATCAGTGCTCCTTGTAACTGAGAGCATTGAGGACTCTGCTGATACCACCACTCGGGTGCACAGCACCAGCGGTCATTGCCTGCTCAGCTTGCCGCTGGAGGTATAAGAAACCTTCCGGATCTAAAGGAAAGGGCACTAACATCATCCTACTACAGGTCCTGACCACCTTACTGCTGTTGTGGCTGTGTGACTGGAGACCCGGTCACAGATAATGGTCTACCCACAGCCTGCTATTGAGGTACTCTTTTATTCACACGTGATCCTGTGGACACAATTACTAAGACATGGGAACTTAGTTGCTCTTGCTTACAATTAGAAGGTGAGACATTTAAATTACGGGGGACTCACAGCATCCTGTCTTAACCTCTGGAGAAGTACAAGAGACTGTTCTTTATCATATCCTCCAGAGGAATGTAGATCTATTATTGGAGAGGATTGCATTCTAATGTACAGATTGGCAACAATATATCAATGTTTTGATGTTTTTATTGATTCATTATTGCTTTAATACACACTGTTTTAAAAAATATTTTTTATTTTTGTCTATAAGCACTACTTCTTTTTTCCTCACTGTTGCAATATTTTTGGACTGCAAAAAAATATACAACTGCAAATAGCTATGGCAGTATTAGCATAATCAAGCCTAATGTAGAAATTAGCATGGGAGGAAAAAAATTGGAGGTCCTTGTACAAATGAGCTCTGGGTTACTTAAGCTGCCACCCTCCAGTCTGTACTCAGAATGAGTGTTTAACAAAGCCGGGAACCATGTGAGTGATCGGCTAAGAATGCTACTTCAAATAAATGTAAAAAAATAGATATTTTAATCAAAATGAACTACAAATTATATGAGGAAAACCTTTGCTGCCAATAATAACAAAGTACAGAGACTTCTGTAATGTTGGATTCTAGTTGGGATGAGTTAATGTTGTTGATGATGAAATTAACAGTGATGAGGATGATAAGGATTTCTTCCAACTGTGACAATGATTGACAACACTGGTAGTCATGATAAGCCCATTGATTGCTTGGTTTGTTGCACCCCAAACAAACCAAGCACGTCAGCCACAAAAGTGGCAGTCCCTGTCACTGAAGTGTTTGGTTTGTAAAACTGCATGTCCTTTATAATAAATAACATGTGGACAATTCCATTGTGCATCATTTTTCATGATGGGCTTTGTCAAGATTGTTTGTCTGACAGGTTCAGAAATTACTTTACTTTACAAGAGCATTCATGTTCTTCTGTATCTTCAAAGGCCATCCATTATCAGCTTCTCATCCAGTCATGTAGGCCTCATTTGCAGCAGTTTCTCCACATATATAGTGTCATCATCCTCATCATCCTTTATTGTGTGTGCTTGACAGGCAGCCTATACAACTGTACTTTACTGGAGCATTCATGTTCTTCTGTATCTTGCAAGGCCATCCATGATCAGTTTCTCAGCCAGGTGTATAGGCCATTTCCAGTAGCTTATTCACAGATACAGAATATCTTTAAATCATATAATTAATTATTTTCATATTTAACTAGGCTGGTACTCTGCTTTGAATATCTTGTTTTATCCTTACACCTTTGATTTGTAATTTGGATTCAGTTTTCATTTTAAAAATCTCATTGAGATTTTTGAAGCTTGTTTTTTTGAATAGTTTTTCACATGTTTCCGATTTATTTAAAATTATTATTGTTAGAAATCAATAAATGAATGAATGAATCAATCAATCAATCAATCAATGCTTTACATGACTTCCACTATATACTCCACCTCTATTTACCTGTTCTGGCTATGGGTGTCTGATCTAGATTTTGATTAATGAAAACATTCTATAGGATTGTATACAGTAACTTATGAAACTTCCATCCTGTCTGCCACTGCAGTGGAACAATGGCCCTGATTCAGAGCCGGACGCTCTGACAGAGCGCTCGCTCTGAATCAGGGCCATCCTTCCTGATTTTATAGTGGCCTCCTGGCCACTCGCATAGCTGTGGGTGACGACACACAGCTATAGCGAGTGGCCAAAAAGATGGTCGCGATGGTCAAGACCATCATGACCATTGGGCTTGCGACGAGACCCTTGTAGTAAGGTCTCATCTGCCACAAGCACTGGAGTGCTTTTGGCTTTTTCAGAGCCAAAAGCACTCCCACTGACATCACTTGTGATGTGAGTGGGGCCGGCCCCAGATGGTAAGCATTCCCATGGGAACGCCTCCGTCTGGGCAGCCACGCCCCCGGCAGGCCCAACAAAAAGGGAGCATGCTGTCACTCACTATCGACAGCACGGCACCTTTGTAGCGAGACCCATAGTGACGGCTTGCCTGTCGCTATCTGGGTCTCACACATGCGCACGACGGAGCCAGGTCCGTCATGCGCTTGTGCTCTGGCCCAACATCGACCTGCTTGCGAGCGCTTGCGAGCGGGTCTGAATCAGGCCCTATGTTTCATAGATGTGCTATAGCCTTTTAAACTGCCATGTGTTTGTGTCTCTGCTCTGTTGCTTAGTTTAGCCAGCCAGGTAGCTCCAGCTATTAGCCAATTTTGATGAAAACAATATTGTGTGGTGATCAAAATTGAATAGATGTGCCAGTAAATTAAATGTTAATGATGTTAATAATACTGTAGGAACAAAAACAGGCCCAAATGACATATTTTTAGCTGTTTTTTTATATTTTTAAAATTAAGCCAGATCCAAAACCAAAGCATTTGCCAAAACTAAAAACGCTCTAATGATTTAGAACCAAAACCAAAAAACAGGGGTCCACACATATCACTAGTGTAAATTTAACTAAGGAAATCATGATGCAAATGTTATTAAATATGTCTGATTATCTTTATTCAATGGACACAAAATAATTTCTTCAGTGTGCTAGTGAAATATATAATACATGTATTGACAATAATATGAATTTTACTTTGGAATAGTGCAAATATGAAGATAACTTAGCAGCAAGTTACGGTATATGCATAAATCAGTAAACACCTGAGGAAGCAATAATAAATTTCTTTACATGAGTTGTTTTTCCTGCTTGTTTGACTCTCTTCTGGGGGGTAAATCTACTAGATGCACCTCACATACAAACAATGTTCTAGATTATCTCTTGTTCTGTAATATTGGGAAATATTGTTGGATTATAGTGAAAATGTAGAGTATATTGTACTTTGGTATAGTTATTAGTGGCAGATAGTTAATTCTGTAACAGATTTTCTTCAATTTATCCAAAAAGTTACTCTTATAGTAACACTCATATGAATATAAGAAACTATATCAAATGTTCTGAAGCGGTTTGATTTTATAATAGTGTACTTGGGATAAACAAATGGCATATGGGATTTGATTACATATATTGGCTACAATATATTCTACATAAATAATCATTAATAACTTATGGATACATTTAATGTTTCCAATCAAAGGCATTGGCTGCAGATTTTCAAATTTAGGGCAATTACCAATTATTATGTAGCAAGGATATACATGATATACATGTGGTCTGGATTATAATGAGTTGTTCAGATAATAGGATGAAAAGCATCCATAGGCATTAAGGACCCTCATTACACAAATTACTGATGCCATTACTGCTGTTACTAATAGAATCAAACATGACATTTTTTTACCATGTGGCAATCTTGACCCAAAGAACAATTGAGGTTGGATAAACTTATATTCTACAAATCTTGAAATATATTTGCAGGTTTTTTTTTGCGTTGACAATAAATATAGATGCAGTATGGTATATTATCCTTTTTGACAAATTAATATTCACTCACAAATGTTAGAAAAAGATGTTCAAATAAATAGTGTGCTAATACCTAATTAAAAGGGTTGTACTCTAGGCAACTATGATTGGTTAATGTTGCTTGCATAAAATCACACCATTTATAAAACATGTTTTACCCTAAATTTTGTGACAAAAGCTTTAGGCTGAAACAAAATAGATATTTCTAAGAATTTCACACCCTGACGTTTCTCTTTTTATCAAACTTTCATCTTGAGAACAAATTAATATTTAACCAAGGCATGGTTCTCTCTGGTTTTTAGCTAGCCAACAATCAAACATGTTTACAGGATGCATCCCTCTTAAAATTATAACTACATTAATACCAAAACTAATCTTTGCTATTTATAATTTAGTGTGAACTGTGTACCTTTATGGGACATATTTTCAAGAAATATTTACAGTGTTGTTAGGAGGTACCTGCAAATAATAAGTACCAGCTGGATGTATATATGTATTGGAGATATCTGCTAAGGTCCCCCATTTTTGATCACTAAAGCAGTCCTTTTAATGATCCAACATTTCTATGGGGCCTGTCCAGTAATGGACATTTGCACATGCAGATTATGATAAATGCACATGTACAGTAGCATGACCAAATCCCGAATCTGGAAGTATGGTAATTGCCAGGGACGGCACACTGTGGCAAGTGGGGGTGTGCATTGCAGGAAGGTGCCAGGCTGTGTAAGTGTGTGACTGTATGTATATATGTATATAAGTGTGTGACTGTATGTGACAGTATATATATACAGTACCATGCCCACCGTCAGAGGGAGACTGTTGGGACTCCAGTCCTGGGCCCAAAGAGAGAGGGGGCCTGACTGGTATTGAGGAATAATACACAGACAGCAGGGAAAAGGGGCATCGGCATAGCACGGCAGCTGCTTTTGACATATAGAGCTGGCCAGGAGCCAAACACAGCTCGTAGAATATCAGCCAATCAGGAGTGATTGGCTCGTGGCCAGTTCCGTAATGCTTCTGATTGCCTTATTTCAACAGCTGCTGCTGCGTTGATGTTTATTCTCCCTGCCTATGCCTGCCATCGTGTATCTCTCCCTGCTGCCACCCGGGCCCCCTCTCCATCAGGAAAAGCCGCTGCCGCATTGATGTTTATTCTGCCTGCCTGTGCCTGCTGGCGTGTATTTCTCCATGCTGCCACTCAGGCCCCCTCTCCATCTCGAAATGCTGCTGCTGCCGCAGTATGTGTTCATTATGGAGACATGAGTTAATCTGCCCTGACTTTTTTAACCTGTTATTGACCAGCCAGCAGCCAGTATTTCATGCACACCCCCTATCCCAGTCCTGAGAGCCTACCTGCCTTCTCCTGTCTGCACCCCAAGTCCAGCCAGCCTTCTAGTGAAGGCCAGTCTGCCTTCCCTGCCTCTCCCCCAGTTCAGCCAGCATTCCCTGCATCCCCCTATTAGAGCCAGCTTTCCCTGCATCCCCCAGTACAGCAAGCCTTCCCTACATCCTCTTAGTACAGCCAGCCTTCCCTGAGTCCCCTTTGTCCAGCCAGCCTTCCCTGCATCCCACTAGCCCAGCCAACCTTCCCTGCATCCTCCTAGTACAGCCAGCCTTCCCTGAGTTCCCTTTGTCCAGCCATCCTTCCCTGCATCCCCCTAGTCCAGCCAGCCTTCCCTGTGTCTCCCTAGTCCAGCCATCCTTCCCTGTGTCCCCCTAGTCCAGTCAGCCTTCATTGCATCCCCCTAGTCTAGTCAGCCATCCCTGCGTCCCCCTAGTCCAGCCAGCCATCCCCACTTCTCCCTAGTCCAGTCAGCCTTCCCTGTGTCACTTATTCCAACCAGCATTCCCTTCACCCCCTCTAGTCCAGCCAGGCTTCCCTGCAACCCCCTAGTCCAGCCAGCCTTCCCTGCTTCCCCTTTGTCCAGCCAACCTGTCCTGCATCCCCCTAGTCAAGCCATCCTTCCCTGTATCCCCCTAGACCAGCCAGCCTTCCCTGCATCCCCTAGTACAGTCAGCCTTCCCTGCTTCCCCTTTGTCCAGCCAACCTTTCCTGCATCCCCCTAGTCAAGCCATCCTTCCCTGTATCCGCCTAGACCAGCCAGCCTTCCCTGTATCCCCTAGTACAGTCTGCCTTCCCTGTGTCCCCCTAGTCCACTCATCCTACCCCCCATATCATCCATGTCCAGCCAGCCTTCCCTGCTCCCCCCCTAGTCCAGCCAGCCTTCCCCACATCTTCCTAGTCCAGCCAGCCTTCCTTGTGTCACTTATTCCATCCAGCCTTCCCTTTGCCCCCTCTAGTCCAGCCACGCTTCCCGGCATCCCGCTAGTCCAGCCAGCCTTCCCTGCTTTCCCTTTGTCCATCCAGCCTTCCCTGCATCCCCCTAGTCAAGCCATCATTCCCTGTATCCCCTTAGACCAGCCAGCCTTCCCTGCATCTCCCTAATCCAGCCAGCCTTCCCTGCATCCCTCTAGTCCAGCCACCCTTCCATGTGTCCCCCTAGTCCAGCCATCCTTCCCTGTGTCCCCCTAGTACAGTCAGCCTTTCCTGTGACCCCCTAGTCCTGCCATCCTTCCTTGTGTCCCCCTAGTCCAGCCAGCCTTCCCCACTTCCCCATATTCCAGTCAGCCTTCCCTGTGTCCCCCTAGTCCAGCCAGCCTTCCCTGAGTCCCGCTAGTCCAGCCAGCCTCCCCCGCATCACCTTAGTCCAGCCAGCCTCCCCTGCATCACCTTAGTCCAGCCTGCCTTCCCAGCATCCCCCTAGTCCAGCCATACTTCCCTGTGTCCCCATAGTCCATCCAGCCTTCCCTGCATCCCTCTAGCCAAGTCTGCCTTCCCTGCATTCCCTTAGTCCAGCCATCCTTCCTTGTATTCCCCTAGTCCAGCCAGCCTTCCCTGCATCCCCCTTGTCCAGTCAACCTTCCCTGTGTCCCCCTAGTCCCGCCAGCCTTCCCTTAGTACCCCTAGTCCTGCCAGCCTTCCCCGCATTAACCTAGTTCAGCATTCACTGCATCCCTCTAGTCTAGTCAGCCTGTCTTCCCTGGCCTACTCCAGTCTTGGCAGCCTTTCTGCTATCCCCCTTGTCCAGCCAGCCTTCCCCGCATCACCCTAGTCCAGCCACCCTTCCCTATGCCCCCCTAGTCCAGCCAGCCTTCCCTTCATCCCCCGTAGTCCAGCCAGCCTTCCCTGCATCCCCCTATTAGAGCCAGCTTTCCCTGCATCCCCCAGTACAGCAAGCCTTCCCTACATCCTCTTAGTACAGCCAGCCTTCCCTGAGTCCCCTTTGTCCAGCCAGCCTTCCCTGCATCCCACTAGCCCAGCCAACCTTCCCTGCATCCTCCTAGTACAGCCAGCCTTCCCTGAGTTCCCTTTGTCCAGCCATCCTTCCCTGCATCACCCTAGTCCAGCCAGCCTTCCCTGTGTCTCCCTAGTCCAGCCATCCTTCCCTGTGTCCCCCTAGTCCAGTCAGCCTTCATTGCATCCCCCTAGTCTAGTCAGCCATCCCTGCGTCCCCCTAGTCCAGCCAGCCATCCCCACTTCTCCCTAGTCCAGTCAGCCTTCCCTGTGTCACTTATTCCAACCAGCATTCCCTTCACCCCCTCTAGTCCAGCCAGGCTTCCCTGCAACCCCCTAGTCCAGCCAGCCTTCCCTGCTTCCCCTTTGTCCAGCCAACCTGTCCTGCATCCCCCTAGTCAAGCCATCCTTCCCTGTATCCCCCTAGACCAGCCAGCCTTCCCTGCATCCCCTAGTACAGTCAGCCTTCCCTGCTTCCCCTTTGTCCAGCCAACCTTTCCTGCATCCCCCTAGTCAAGCCATCCTTCCCTGTATCCGCCTAGACCAGCCAGCCTTCCCTGTATCCCCTAGTACAGTCTGCCTTCCCTGTGTCCCCCTAGTCCACTCATCCTACCCCCCATATCATCCATGTCCAGCCAGCCTTCCCTGCTCCCCCCCTAGTCCAGCCAGCCTTCCCCACATCTTCCTAGTCCAGCCAGCCTTCCTTGTGTCACTTATTCCATCCAGCCTTCCCTTTGCCCCCTCTAGTCCAGCCACGCTTCCCGGCATCCCGCTAGTCCAGCCAGCCTTCCCTGCTTTCCCTTTGTCCATCCAGCCTTCCCTGCATCCCCCTAGTCAAGCCATCATTCCCTGTATCCCCTTAGACCAGCCAGCCTTCCCTGCATCTCCCTAATCCAGCCAGCCTTCCCTGCATCCCTCTAGTCCAGCCACCCTTCCATGTGTCCCCCTAGTCCAGCCATCCTTCCCTGTGTCCCCCTAGTACAGTCAGCCTTTCCTGTGACCCCCTAGTCCTGCCATCCTTCCTTGTGTCCCCCTAGTCCAGCCAGCCTTCCCCACTTCCCCATATTCCAGTCAGCCTTCCCTGTGTCCCCCTAGTCCAGCCAGCCTTCCCTGAGTCCCGCTAGTCCAGCCAGCCTCCCCCGCATCACCTTAGTCCAGCCAGCCTCCCCTGCATCACCTTAGTCCAGCCTGCCTTCCCAGCATCCCCCTAGTCCAGCCATACTTCCCTGTGTCCCCATAGTCCATCCAGCCTTCCCTGCATCCCTCTAGCCAAGTCTGCCTTCCCTGCATTCCCTTAGTCCAGCCATCCTTCCTTGTATTCCCCTAGTCCAGCCAGCCTTCCCTGCATCCCCCTTGTCCAGTCAACCTTCCCTGTGTCCCCCTAGTCCCGCCAGCCTTCCCTTAGTACCCCTAGTCCTGCCAGCCTTCCCCGCATTAACCTAGTTCAGCATTCACTGCATCCCTCTAGTCTAGTCAGCCTGTCTTCCCTGGCCTACTCCAGTCTTGGCAGCCTTTCTGCTATCCCCCTTGTCCAGCCAGCCTTCCCCGCATCACCCTAGTCCAGCCACCCTTCCCTATGCCCCCCTAGTCCAGCCAGCCTTCCCTTCATCCCCCGTAGTCCAGCCAGCCTTCCCTGCATCCCCCTATTAGAGCCAGCTTTCCCTGCATCCCCCAGTACAGCAAGCCTTCCCTACATCCTCTTAGTACAGCCAGCCTTCCCTGAGTCCCCTTTGTCCAGCCAGCCTTCCCTGCATCCCACTAGCCCAGCCAACCTTCCCTGCATCCTCCTAGTACAGCCAGCCTTCCCTGAGTTCCCTTTGTCCAGCCATCCTTCCCTGCATCCCCCTAGTCCAGCCAGCCTTCCCTGTGTCTCCCTAGTCCAGCCATCCTTCCCTGTGTCCCCCTAGTCCAGTCAGCCTTCATTGCATCCCCCTAGTCTAGTCAGCCATCCCTGCGTCCCCCTAGTCCAGCCAGCCATCCCCACTTCTCCCTAGTCCAGTCAGCCTTCCCTGTGTCACTTATTCCAACCAGCATTCCCTTCACCCCCTCTAGTCCAGCCAGGCTTCCCTGCAACCCCCTAGTCCAGCCAGCCTTCCCTGCTTCCCCTTTGTCCAGCCAACCTGTCCTGCATCCCCCTAGTCAAGCCATCCTTCCCTGTATCCCCCTAGACCAGCCAGCCTTCCCTGCATCCCCTAGTACAGTCAGCCTTCCCTGCTTCCCCTTTGTCCAGCCAACCTTTCCTGCATCCCCCTAGTCAAGCCATCCTTCCCTGTATCCGCCTAGACCAGCCAGCCTTCCCTGTATCCCCTAGTACAGTCTGCCTTCCCTGTGTCCCCCTAGTCCACTCATCCTACCCCCCATATCATCCATGTCCAGCCAGCCTTCCCTGCTCCCCCCCTAGTCCAGCCAGCCTTCCCCACATCTTCCTAGTCCAGCCAGCCTTCCTTGTGTCACTTATTCCATCCAGCCTTCCCTTTGCCCCCTCTAGTCCAGCCACGCTTCCCGGCATCCCGCTAGTCCAGCCAGCCTTCCCTGCTTTCCCTTTGTCCATCCAGCCTTCCCTGCATCCCCCTAGTCAAGCCATCATTCCCTGTATCCCCTTAGACCAGCCAGCCTTCCCTGCATCTCCCTAATCCAGCCAGCCTTCCCTGCATCCCTCTAGTCCAGCCACCCTTCCATGTGTCCCCCTAGTCCAGCCATCCTTCCCTGTGTCCCCCTAGTACAGTCAGCCTTTCCTGTGACCCCCTAGTCCTGCCATCCTTCCTTGTGTCCCCCTAGTCCAGCCAGCCTTCCCCACTTCCCCATATTCCAGTCAGCCTTCCCTGTGTCCCCCTAGTCCAGCCAGCCTTCCCTGAGTCCCGCTAGTCCAGCCAGCCTCCCCCGCATCACCTTAGTCCAGCCAGCCTCCCCTGCATCACCTTAGTCCAGCCTGCCTTCCCAGCATCCCCCTAGTCCAGCCATACTTCCCTGTGTCCCCATAGTCCATCCAGCCTTCCCTGCATCCCTCTAGCCAAGTCTGCCTTCCCTGCATTCCCTTAGTCCAGCCATCCTTCCTTGTATTCCCCTAGTCCAGCCAGCCTTCCCTGCATCCCCCTTGTCCAGTCAACCTTCCCTGTGTCCCCCTAGTCCCGCCAGCCTTCCCTTAGTACCCCTAGTCCTGCCAGCCTTCCCCGCATTAACCTAGTTCAGCATTCACTGCATCCCTCTAGTCTAGTCAGCCTGTCTTCCCTGGCCTACTCCAGTCTTGGCAGCCTTTCTGCTATCCCCCTTGTCCAGCCAGCCTTCCCCGCATCACCCTAGTCCAGCCACCCTTCCCTATGCCCCCCTAGTCCAGCCAGCCTTCCCTTCATCCCCCGTAGTCCAGCCAGCCTTCCCTGCATCCCCCTAGTCCAGCGATCCTTCCATGTGTCCCCCTAGTCCAGAGAGACTTCACTGCATTCCCCTAGTCCAGTCAGCCTTCCCTGTGTCCACTAGTCCAGCCAACCTTCCCTGTGTCCCCCTAGTCCAGCCAGCCTTTCCCACATCACCGTAGTCCAGCCAGCCTTCACTGCATCACCCTAGTTCAAAAACAGCCTTCCCTGCTTCCCCCTTGTCCAGCCAGCCTTCACTGCATCCCCCTAGTCCAGCCAGCCTGTCTTCCCTGCCCTTCTACAATCTTGGCAGCCTTTCTGCAACCCCCCCTAGTTCAGCCAGCATGCCTTCCCTGACCACCCCCTAGTCCAGCATGCCTTCCCTACATCCCCCTAGTCCAGTCAGACTTCTCTGTGTCCCCCTAGTCCAACCAGCCTTCCCTACATCCCCCTTGTCCAGCCAGCCTTCCACACATCACCCTAGTCCAGCCAGCCTTCCCTGTATTCTCCTAGTCCAGTCAGCCTTCCCTGCATCCCCCTAGACCAGCCAGCCTTCCCTGATTCACTCTTGTCCAGCCAAAAGGGGCATCGGCATAGCACGGCAGCTGCTTTTGACATATAGAGCTGGCCAGGAGCCAATCACAGCTTATAGAATATCAGCCAATCAGGAGTGATTGGCTCACGGCCGGTTCCATAATGCTCCTGATTGCCTTATTTCAACAGCTGCTGCTGCTGCATTGATGTTTATTCTCCCTGCCTATGCCTGCCATCGTGTATTTCTCCCTGCTGCCACCCGGGCCCCCTCTCCATCAGGAATAGCCGCTGCCGCATTGATGTTTATTCTCCCTGCCTTTGCCTGCTGGTGTGTATTTCTCCATGCTGCCACTCAGGCCCCCTCTCCATCTGGAAATGCCGCTGCTGCCGGAGTATGTGTTCATTATGGAGACATGAGGTAATCTGCCCCTGGCTTTTTTAACTTGTTATTGACCAGCCAGCAGCCAGTATTTCATGCATTTCATTGTCCAGCCATCCTTCCCTGTGTCCTCCAAGTCCAGCCAGCTTTCCCAGCATCTGCATCCTCCTAGTCCAGTCAACCTTCCCTGCATCCCCTTAGTCCAGCCTTCCTTCCCCACATCCCCCTAGTCCAGCCAGCCTGTCTTCCCTATCCTACTCTAGTCTTGGCAGACTTTCTGCAACCCCCCCTAGTCCAACCAGCCTGCCTTTCCTTCCCCAGTCCAGCCAGCCTTCCCTGACCCCCCTAGTCCAGCATGTCTTCCCCACATACCCGTATGTCAGCCTTCCCTGTGTCCCCCTAGTCGAGCCAGCCTTCCCTGCATTTCCCTAGTCCAGTCAGCCTTCCATTCATACCCCTAGCCCAGCCAGCCTTCCCTTCTTTCCCATAGTCCAGCCATCCTTCCCTGAGTGCCCCTAGTCCAGCCAGCCTTCCCTCCATCCCCCTCGTCCAGTCAGCCATCCATGCATCCCTCTAGTCCAGCCATCCTTCCCTATATCCCCCAGTCCAGCCAGCCTTCCCTGCATCCCCCTAGTCCAGTCAGCCTTCCCTGTGTCCCCCTAGTCCAGCCAGCCTTCCCCTCATCACCCTAGTCCTGCCAGCCTTCCCTGCACCCCCCTAGTCCAGCCAGCTTTCCCTTCATCCCCCCTAGTCCATCCAGCCTTCCCCGCATCCCACTAGTCCAGCCATCCTGTCTTCCCTGCCCTACTCCAATCTTGGCAGCCTTTCTGCTACCCCGCTAGTCCAGCCAGCCTGCCTTTCTTGCACCAGTCCAGCCAGCCTTCCCTGACCCCCCTTAGTCCAGCATGCCTACCCTGCCCCTTGTCCAGTCCAGCGGCCTTTCCTGCCCTTGGCACCCCTATTCCAACTGCCCCCACAGACTAAACTTTGAGAATTTTAAAACTGGTTGAAGTCCTGCTCCCAAAGTAGCTCCACCCACATCCACAGCTCCGCACACCACTGGGGGCCCTACATATTCAGTCAGTACTGGGCCCCACAATTTCTAATGGCAGCCTTATACAGTACATGTATACAGTAAGTGTATGACTGTGTGTGACTGTGTGTCAGTATATATATATATATATATATATATATATATATATATTTCAACAAAGGTGTGGCACTCATGGACAGTAATTCCAAGCACTGCTATATCAGGCTGTGGAGGCACCCGGCAAAGCTGTACCATCTGTTCTGAATGCTGGTCCTGGAGACTATTATATATATATATATATATATATATATATATATATGGCTGTATGTATACAGTGTCCACATACATCTAGCCTCCTTGCACATTAAACAACATTTCTAGTCATGCCATGTATTTTTATGTGACTGTTTCCATTAAAATGCATCTTTTTTGCAAAGTGTTGTGAATACTGTAGCTCACACAAGTAGCTTATGTTAATAAAAATTTTATGTGGCATGCCTATATTCTGTGTGGGACTGTGGCTGTATCTGCATGTGAAATGCTATGTTACAGAATCACAGCCACTGTAACTATGTGTGTGAGTATGTATATATTTGAATAATTGTGTGACTGTGTGTGACTGTATATATGTGTATGTTTTCATGACTATACTGGGCAGCATATTGGAGACTGTTGCCTACTGGCACTTGCCCTGAAAGGAGCATCGCTCCTCAATTTCCACCACCCATAATCCCCCACACCATGTCCTGCAGTAGCATCTGTAGCTTGGAGTAGAGGAGGAGTTGAGGAGCGACAATGCTGATCAATGTCCTGGATATACTGTACTTAGTGCTCCTGATGGCAGAAGTGATGTAACGTCTGTCTTACCCCCCTAACCTGGCACAGATTACTGTACTCTTAACAAGCCAAACCCAGCACACACTACTGCACTCTTGCCCCCCTAACCCTGCACAAAGTACTATACTATAGTACATAGTACAAATACCCATTCTCACTTATTTTACAACATACTGCATGTTACATTTTAAAATATAAAGCATTGTTAAGAGACATTTCAAGAGGATAAATTTGTGGAAGGGTGCAAATTTATAGTGATGATATTGGATCAGAACCTCTATACACACCTTCCTATACCTTCTAATATCCTGCCTATACCTTTTAGGGATGATGCTAATTTGTGTACGCAGTCATATGGTAAATAAAGACTTAGACCTGGAATCCAAAGCACAAAGTATTATTCAAGTAAAAGTACAGTCAGTTACACGCTATGATCTGTGTACAATTTAGCGCAAAGGAATTATACAGACCCAAGTACAGTATACATACGCAGCGCCTCTGGTCCAGATGTTAGGTATCAACAAGAAACCCCTCATCCGTCAGCATTCAGCATGAAGACTAAGACCAAGTGTTTGAGCACACATGTTTATACCCCCCAGAATAGACAGGACAGAAGAGAAGTTTGTTGCTGATATCATTGGTTCCCAGGGGAGAAGCCTCTGTTACATAGCATTTAACAGGCTGGTTCAAATAGACTCACCCAGCCTCTAACAGCTGGTGATCTCTGTCCACCCGCCCCCTGCAACATCATAACAGTTAATAAATATTTTTGCTTGAAGTCTCTGCGGTCCATAACTCGAGAATGCATGATGCGATCTCCCCACCGATATCACCGGAATACTGTACAAAACCAAACACGGCTTTCTTAGCATGTATAAAACCTTAGTTATCAAATATCTTTATTTTACAGCATTTATACTAACTGAACCAACTTAAATCTTATACCTTAATGCTAATGGAACCTTGTAAGTGAATATATAATGTGTGAGTGTACGGGGTTTGACATGAAGACGCTAGTTAACTGGGGACAGATGCGGGCGCATTTAGCTACTAAGCAGTGTTTTTCTTATGCATTCGCTAATGGGCATCATGTTAGCAGTTCAATTGTGTGTAATGTGCGGTGAGATTCCATCTATGATGGACTTATTATATATATATATATATATATATATATATACACATGTACTTACATACACACACACATATCATTCCTCACTCACAGTTTCAGACTGCAATGCAAATGTGTTACCTCCAGCTGTGAAGCTGGGGCCATTCTGTCTGGGTGTGGGGCTAAAACCTGTTTAGGATTCAGACACATTCAATTGTGTAGATCAATGCCTTGGTTATATTACAATTGCCACAACTATATTTATCTGCATACAGGGATTCCCAATTTGTATGTAAAGCACTCACAGTTTCTGGTGCATTGTCTATTCTATTTACTTTTTCTCAAGAGGCTGTTCTTCTAGTTGCCATTGGTAGATTATCAAAAACATTGCCATCTGTTCTTAGCTCGTGAGTTGTAACTTAAAGTGATGCTGGTCACAAAATGGCGTCTTGCAGATTCTTGTTTCTAAATTGGAGTCTAGCTGCCATTCGCAAGATGGTGTCACGCACGCTTCAATTTTAAACTGATCTTGTCTCAGCCAATTATCCAGCTTCGACAGTCCACCCTTTGATAGCGAAAAACATGCTATCACAATCTGCTATTGGAATTTAATTTAAGCTTACATTTACATGTTATTTAGTGTTATTATGGGATGGCACAAGGTGGTTCTTAATCCATCAATAATGTGTCTCTGAGTGGGGACATAAAACTACTATTATACGCACACCGCGGATCTTGGAAGATCATGTGAAAGGTGTGGGGATGCACCAGTCTTACAGTCTTATAAAAGCAGTCTTGAAGGGGAATTTAGACTTTACATTATCCGAGGTGTTTTAAAAATAAAATTTCAATAATACATTCTATGCATGTCTAAATATAATACATTAAATGATGGTATTTCCTAGCTCAGGGTTGTAATGCAGTTCTGCATTTACCTCGGTATTCATACTGGCCACCATCATGATTTCATTCTTTCATTTTACTCTATTTTTAAATTTTCCACACTTCAACACAATAGGAACACACCGGACGCATATGCCAATTATTATGATGACAATTAGTATAAGGATCAAGAATTTGCGTATGCTGGTGATCACTTCCTGGACCCATTCCCCTAGACCTGAGAACCATTTCACTGGGTTCAGCCATGACACAAATCCTTCTATCTTTTCCCCTACTTCAGCCACTGAAGCATTATGGTTCTTACAAAATTCCCATTTTAGCTGCAGAATTTCATCCATCCTCCGGTCTATCGCTTCCTTAGGGTCGCTGGTATCATTGGTGACATAGGTGCAACATTTTACTCCAAATTGGGTGGCTAACATTGCGCAATACCCTCCAGTAACAGCAGTTAAATAATTCAACACTAGCCTGTGTTGCACCAGTTCTTTCTTGTACGCTTGCAATTCTCTCCCTGTATACCTGAATGTGTCATCGTACATCTCGGTGATATTATCTATCAATATATCTATGAATATATCTAAAATTGAATGTACCCCGAACAATTCTGGTGGGATCCAGTGCGACTAAAACTTGAAAGCCAGTTGTCTCACTAATTAACTGAGTGGCTTTATGCACATCACCAGGTATCATTTTTCTTTTGCCTCTGTGTTCATATTGCGTGTGAAGTTATGGTGATGGTATGTTTTTATGTATACTAAGCATTTCAACATGTGTGAGGGTCATAACTTCTTGAAGTATTCTTCCCAAATAACATAACAATTACAATACTAAAATTGGTCAGACACTCCCCTGATTGGCATCGCACTCCTCCTGACTCCAATTCATCAGCACTGCCATCAGCTCCCATTTCCTCAATCAGTCCTCCATCACAGACACTGAGTATCCCCAAACAGATCATCACGACAAAAACTCTGGAAAGAAAAAGAACTAGGATGACCCCAGCAGACCACTCCATTGCTGGAAGCACTGATCTACACAGTTCTTTAGCTCAGATATCTCACCATCACCTTTTTAATCCTTCCGGCAAAAGCTCGCAATCGACAGGTCCACTTTATCGACCTTGTATCCGCCTTGTATCTCCACCAGTTGTTTAACCTCCCACGTATCTTCCTCGGCCACCCTTTGAGGATGTTGTATCGTCAGATATGGACCTTTCCACCGATCGGTCAAACAACCTGAGCTAAAAAAATTTGGATCATAACATATTCTCCAGATTTGACATCATGACAGTTTGCATTAGACATGTTAGTTAATAACACATTCAATTTCGGTTATTCTCATTCATCTTTGTGAGACCCTGCACAGTAACCTCATTATAATATTTTCACATGAGTCTGCCTGTTTGAACAGTATCTCAAAGGGGGGCAAATAAAGGAAAAGACAGTCTTGGATAATCTTAGTGTTGTTACCCATCACCTTACACATGTTCTTGGAAACGTCACCTGTAAAATAAGTCTCCCTTTCATTTTTAATAATTCTAGGGATATAGTATCTGCATACAGGTTCCTGCAATTAAATCTTGTTATTAATAGCTACTGCTCTAAATAATGTCTGGGCCACTGAGTTGGATAGTATTCCGAGTAGTCGACCTCAGCCTGGCATGGCAGTTGTTTATCCTTACCAACCTTGTGTCCTATGAGTGGGAGATAAAGCACAACAGTTTAATATCATTTAAACATGACCTAAAATTCAACAATAAATCATCCACATTTTACCTTACAACAGATCCATTGATAGGTTGAAAAGATTGTAAACAGTCATATAAGGCTTGGGAGAAGATACTGGGGTTACCTATGAACCCATGGGAAACTCGTGTTCCTGTGTGGTGTTCTCCACTTTGCAGTTCTTACTTACGTGTCCCACTTGGTGACAGTTAAAACATATTATTGAATGGGTTGGATGAAAGGATTGTTGTGGGAGTTGAGCAAGAGGAAAATATGGTGGGTATAAGTAAGGATGTGAAGGATAAGGGTATTGTGGGAGGTATGAAATTTGTGGGTAGTATGAGGCCTGTGGTTGTGTATGATATGTGGGGTAAGGATGTGTTTGCTGTGGTGTGGGATTGGTGAGGATGTGTAATTGTTCAGGTGCAGGTGTGTGTGTGGGTGCAGGTGTGTCAGTTGGCTGTGACGTTATTGTCATTCCTTCCAGAGCTTGGATACTGATACTGATAGCCATTAGTTTTCCACTCTGGGTCTCTCTCTTCTTTGTGA
Source organism: Taudactylus pleione (assembly GCA_031769625.1). Classification (NCBI taxonomy): domain Eukaryota; kingdom Metazoa; phylum Chordata; class Amphibia; order Anura; family Myobatrachidae; genus Taudactylus; species Taudactylus pleione. The sequence continues at coordinate 10,368,211 of JAUIMM010000082.1, forward strand.
TATTTTCATCATGTTCTATGGCAGACTCTATGAGGTTATCTCTTGTGACTCCCCTCCAGCCAGGTTGTGAGGTCTGAACCCAAGACTTTAAGTCATCTTTCAGACCATCCATGAGTACCGTGACTATCATTCCCCTGTGGTGAGTGCTATCTTTAATATCTTCTAACCCAGTGTACTGGGTGATAGCCTGAAAAGCCCGGTCGCAATAATCTTCTGCAGTTTCACTCTCCTTTTGCTTAATTGTAAAAATTTTGTCCAGTTAACTACTACTGGAAAATATATACCCAATTGAGTTACAATGCGGGAAATGTTACCTTGTTTTACTTGGTCTGTTAAGGGAACGTCACCATCCAATACACAATCCGTGATAAATGTTGTCACATTGGTATTACATGGCAGACAGGCCCTTAACACCACACGCCAATCTTTATTAGTTGGCTCATGAGAACTACCCAAATTTCTCAAAAATCTTTGACATTTGGCTAGTTCCTTTTTGGGATCGGGGAAATCATTAATGATGGAATTTAGTTCTGATCTTGTCCAAGGACAATGCATTACCACTTCCCTAGTGGGCACTACACCGTTCGCATCTGCATTTCCATTCAGAAGAGTTATCATCAAAATGGGATGCAGACCGGTAGCATTGCTACCTCTAACCTGGTTACCTGGCTGGGGGTTTAATCTGCTGCTGCTACGTATTGGTATTAACAACTTCCTCTATGGGTGCAATCAGTTGCACAGCATGGGAAATGGCAGACATTACAATAGGCTCATCATCCACATCATAAACATTTTCTTTATGGTTGCTTAAGAGAGGGTACAAATTGCTTGTTACATTTTTATGGGTATTTTTGGTAACTGTACTTGCACCTCCATCCACATAAGGTGGGGGAGGTGAGCATGAACTGCTTGCAATACTCTCCACAATGCTACCTTGCCGCACTTGCGCGCCATTTTGCTGCTCACCCATATTGCAATTTAACGTCGCGGATGTATTTTCTGGCAATTCGCTCACGACGCTAGTTTGCGTCGCTTGAACATTTTTAAGCCACGCATCCCCTTCATGCTGCCACAGTTTTAAACATTCAAAATACTTAACCTTTTTCTCTCGGGAGCGCATCAAACTGATGTGATCCCAGACACTGTCTAATACATCCTTATCAAAACTACCAATTCTGGGAAACGGTCTAACACTCTTCCTCATCATATTAAACCATAAATCACAATACCATATTGCATAAGTACCGTACTTAATATGCATAATACGATGGGTCGATCTGATCGGCGCCTCCATTAGCAGCACATTATTGTCTAACATCTCTACTGTTTGCATGGCTCCCATTCTGAGACAAAATCCTACACTTTTCAATAAAGATTCAAACTGGTGAAACACAATCAAAATACTTTCACTTACCTGTGGACGATTTAAATCGGCGGTGCCCACACACCTGGATAAGATTTGAAAAAGGCAAATGCCACACCCGGATAAGATTTAGTAAGGCAACTTCCACACCTATGGGAGTTTATATGTCGGCCACTCCCACGCAGCTCTCTACAACAAAGACAACATGTACACCTGCTACTTTGTATAGAACGGTAAAGCTACTTACCGAGCGGCTAGACTAACCCTTGCACCTAGCCCTTGCACCTGCGACTCAGCCACGTACTCAATACAGCGGCACCCTTTTAAACGTTAGGTTCTATCAACAAAGGAAAACAAACTTTTTCCTCTCTTGTCCCTGGCTTCTAGTCAGCTTCCTTTGGTCACATAAAAACGGATAGCGATTTTTCAGCACAAAGCGGTTGCAGGAAAACGCTGCATGTGGCCACTCCACCCTTTGTTGAGATATCGATAGCCGTATGTACCATGTGAGTAGGTAAGTGACTTCACTCGATGAGCCCCAATCTGACGATATTGGATAAGAACCTCTATACACCCCTTCCTATACCTTCTAAGGATGATGCTAATTTGCATACGGTCATACAGTAAATGAACTGGAATCTGTGGTTCCAAAGCACAAAGTATTATTCAAGTAAAAGTACAGTCAGTTACACACTATGATCTGTGTACAATTTAGCGCAAAGGAATTATACATACCCAAGTACAGTATACATACACAGCGCCTCAGGTCCAGATGTTAGGTATCAGCAAGAAACCCCTCATCCATCAGCATTCAGGATGAAGACTAAGACCCAGTGTTTGAGCACACATGTTTATACCCCCCAGATTAGACAGGACAATAGAGAAGTTTGTTGCTGATATCATTGGTTCCAAGGGGAGAAGCATCTGTTACAGAGCATTTGACAGGCTGGTTCAAATAAACTCACCCAGCCACTAACAGCTGGTGATCTCTGCCCACCCACCCCCTGCAACATCATAACAGTTAATACATTTTGTTGCTTGAAGTCTCTGCGGTCCATAACTCGAGAATGCATGATGCAATCTACCCACCGATATCACCGGAATACTGTGGAAAGAGTACGCATCAGTACAAAACTAAACACGACTTTCTTAGCATGTATAAAACCTTAGTTATCAAATATCTTTATTTTACAGCATTTATACTAACTGAACCCACTTAATCCTTAAACCTTAATGCTAATGGAACCTTGTAAGTGAACAAGTAATGTGTGAGTGTACGGGGTTTGATATGAAGATGCTAATTAACTGAGGACAGATGCGTGCGCATTTAGCTACTAAACAGTGTTTTTGTTATGCATTCGCTAATGGGCATCATGTTAGCAGCTCAATTGTGCGTAATGTGCGGTGTTTATGCATGAGATTCATGCATGAGATGTACATACATACACACACACATATCATTCCTCACTCACAGTTTCAGACTGCAATGCAAATGTGTTATCTCCAGCTGTGAAGCTGGGGCCATTCTGTCTGGGTGTGGGGCTTAAACCTGTTTAGGATTCAGACACATTCAATTGTGTAAATCAATGCCTGGGTTATATTACAATTGCCACAACTCTACTTATCTGCATACAGGGTTTCCCAATTTGTATGTAAAGCACTCACAGTTTCTGGTGCATTGTCTATTCTATTTACTTTTTCTCAAGAGGCTGTTCTTCTAGTTGCCGTTGGTAGATTATCAAAAACATTGCCATCTGTTCTTAGCTCGTGAGTTGTAATTTAAAGTGATGCTGGTCACAAAATGGCGTCTTGCAGATTCTTGTTTCTAAAATGGAGTCTAGCTGCCATTCGCAAGATGACATCGTGCACGCTTCAATTTTAAACTGATCTTGTCTCAGCCATTTATCCAGCTTTGACAATAGTTTGGAGGGGGGTGCCGAACACCCTAGCACTGGCCCAGGTGATTGCATTAGCGATCATGTTACTTTTATTCAAGCAGGAAAGAACTCCTTCCACAGCCCCTGGCACTGGATGAGATTATTAATACAGTCCTGTAAAGCTTGGTTTCTAATTGCCTTGATAATTGACTATAAGAAATTAGAATAAGCTAGAACAAGCCCAAATAATTAATAAACATTCCCTTATACTGTATGTCTGAAACATTACTGCAATACTTAACAACATGTATACTTATCACACTAGCAGTTAAAAAAGTGTACATGTGTTGTCCTTTCTTCAGCTTCAGTTCCTATGATAACATTATTATCTAACAGGAGAGCAGTGAGTTATTAGGGAATTGAAGAGACTGAACTTTAGCTTGTGTCTTTTCTTACCATTACTAACGGTCTGAGCAATAAAGCATGAGCAAAATGTATTAATGGGTATTGTGTAACCAGTATGGACATAAGTACATTTTAATGCTGTAATTCTCTGTTCTCAGAACCTCCAAAGCAATGATATCTTTTCCAGAAATCATTAGAGCAATATATTAAAGGTCTTGTCATATGTGTTCTCAGGCATTAATAATTAATGTGTCTAATAGTCAAAATATGGAATATAATATAATATAAGATCCCTGAATTAATTTCTGAAAGACCTTATAATTTAGCCAGAGCTGGCATTTTTATTTCTCACATATCCTAAAATGAAGTTAAAATTTTCATTTTCTTGGCCATAGCATAATTATTACACTGTAGGCAAAGACAGTCCAGCTAAATTATGATGAGTAAAGTGGAGACTTGCCGAATACAAGTCACAGTTTACAGTAAATCTTTTAACAAATTCATAAGAGCAAGTGGGACATAGCTATACTACATGTTCAACAAGCCAGCATGTTCATTTAGTGTTAACATTGCCAAAAATTATGCTAGTTGACAAGAACAAATTGAAAAAAATGCTGTAATCCATAATTTAGTGGAAGTTTTTATTGAAAGAATTCATGTATAATAGCGACAAAGGATACAGTTACAGAAAGTTAGTTATCAAGTCATATCTTGGCAGCCATTGCTTACACAAACTTATTCCAAGATGCTCCTCATATGATTAAATTACCATGATCTGTGCTAATTCGAATATATTATCATGTTGCAGATGGAGCATAATTTATTTTATGATAATCTTACTATTTGAGATTCAGCCAATCAAAAATCAAAGTCTTAATTATAAATTTCAGATAACAATTGTGTTATATGGACATATGATAACTATTAAAAGACCATATACAGATCAAGAGATGAAAAATAGCTAATGCTCTGCATTATTCATTGATAATTCACAATTCACAACATGCAGAACTTGCTTGATATAATGTGAACCATATAGCATTGCCCAGTCCTTACATTTCAATGTAAATGACCATCCTTTGTCTCTTTTGATTCTGGACTTGAATTTTGATTTTAAGTTGCTCTTGACTTCAAGCATGTAGTGTGAAATACAAATTAGTAGAATACCTTCTTCTTTTTATATTTTTTCTTCTTCTTTTTGCTTTTCTTCTTCTACTCTTTTGGGAAGAACCAGCTCTTGAGACAACTTATATTTGGTAGAAGCCACAGCTGAAAAAAGAGTTATCTTGTTCATCTAAGTATAAATTATGACAATACTTCCATCTAAATTGTTAAAAAAATTTAACCATAAAACAATTAAATGATTATCCACTACTAGAATTCTATTCAAAAACATAATGGTAGTACCACCTAAAAATATATATTTTTATGTTTAAATCAGACAGATATTCTACAAAATGCACCATTTTTTAGGGATAATAGTATGATCCATAATATGTAGCTGATGATGCAATACTGAACCCATCAGTTGCCTCTATTCTCTAACTTGTATAAAAGGACAGTCTTAAAACAAGATTCTTACAAATGCAGAAATGGGTGGCATGGTATATTAATCTCTCTATGATAAGTAAGAGAGACTGAGTTACAATATACTGTACATCACTGTTATGCTTGCCAATATCTGTCAATGTGCAGGCCTACATATTTTCTTCTATGATAATAGAAAGCAAACATGTGCTACTCAGATACTTTCTGTTACACATCGGGGTCCAGTGCCCTATTACCAGGTCCAGTGGTGTTATCTTATTGTTATCTGTGGTCATGCTAGCTGCCTGTTGCAAGTATAACATGTGGACACTTATATGTAATTGTGGGTGGCTTTCCACTCCCAGCAGTTCCTTCTGTTTTGTATCATGAATGATGCCATCTTGGAATGTATCATATGAGCCATTCTAGCCAGCTCCCAGCACTCCATTCACATTTCTCAACCAGCCTATCAGCAATCAGGGTGCATTATTTAAACCAGGAACTGCTGACAGCACATTGTCATTACAACATATCTCATTTAGGATCAGGACCCTTACTCCTGGTTCAGTACTTTCTCCAGTATTGCTTCATAGCATTCTGCTCCAGTGCTTTATAGCCAACCTGCCCCAGTATTTCTTCACAGTATTCTGCTCTAGTGTTATCTAGAAAATATGTGCCAATATTTGCAGTATTCTCAAAGTGTTCCAGCAAACCTGCTCCAGTAAACTTAATTATCATTCTGCCTCTGTGTATCCCAGCATGCCTACTCCAGTAATTTCTTCTCAGCATACATCATTGTTTCACAGCATTTCACTGCAGTCTGCTCCATTCAGTGCCATTGCTACCATTCATGCAGCCTGCTTCAATTTTGCAAATGAAGAAAAGAGGGAATGATGAGAATAAGCGCTCCCCTATTATATAAAATATTAAAAAAATATTGATGACAGATCCACTATTAAAGCAATACCTTACTTTAGGCACGAGAGTGATATTTAAAAAGGTGAAAATCTGGGCAATCTTTTGGCACCATATTTTTTCAAGCCAAACAAATTAGATATAACAAATCAAAAAACTTGGTTACATACCAAAATCTCAGGTTGTTTTAGTTGTGGTTCCAATAGGTGTATCAAATGCCATTCCATTGCACATAGAGTCACACAATACACATCATCAATGACTCAAGAATCCTTTCCCATTAAATATTTGATTAATTGTAACTCCACTTATGTAATCTACCTCTTATATTGTGACTGTGATGCCCACCCACAGGCTGAGAGAAAGATTACTTGAACATAGAAGAAATGTCATCAACAATAAGACAGAACACTCAGTATCAAGAAACTGTATGGATGAAAACAATGGAGAATTCAAATGTATACATGTAGTAGGTATAGAACAGAGGGCCTGATTCAGACCCACTCGAGAGCGCTATGCGTTCGCAAGCTGGTCGATGGTGGCCCAGTGCGCATGCGCATGATGGAGCTGGCTCCGTCGTGTGCATGCGCTAGACCTGGATAGCGATGGGCAAACCATCGCTCCTGGTCTCGTACCAAATGAGACGGGCTGTTGATGTTGAGCGACAGCACGCCCCCTTTGGTTGGCAGGCCAGGGGTGTGGCTGCCCAGACAGAGGCGTTCCCATGGGAATGGCTACCATCTGAAGCCGGCCCCACTGACATCACTAGTGATGTCAGTGGGAGTGCTTTCAGCTCTGGTAGAGTTGAAAGCACTCTAGGGCTTGCGGCAATGAGACCCTACCACAAGGATCTCGTCGCAAGCCCGATGGTTATGATGATCTTGACCATCGCGAACATCTTCCTGGCCGCTCGCTATAGCTGTGGGTGGTCACCCACAGCTATGCGAGAAGCCAGGAGGCCGCTTTGAAAAACAGGATGGACGGCCCTGATTCAGAGCGAGCGTTCTGTCACAGCGACCGGCTCTGAATCAGGCCCAGATTTCTCACACTGCCAGAGCAGGATACAGATTTTCTCGTCTCTGCCTCCGAGAGACATATTAGATCCACAAACTACACACTTTACATCCTGAAGGCCTTAATGAAATGTCAGAGGTAGATTTTGACATATAGCACCTAGTTAATTACCACAGTTCCCTGTGGGTTGCATGGGACTATTTTTTGTCCACACTCTTATCTTGGGAAATATGATACAGTATATCATATTACTTTACTCATCAAGGAGATTTCATTTATTTAATTTAGCAGTTTTGTACAATGGATGGATCTCTCCTCGGATTCTCTATAGGGAGTGAACTTGGAAATGTTTGTATGTATATATATATATATATATAAATATGTTAGTGTATATATGTAGTAGTTATCACTTCAGCCGGTACCTAGTTTCTTTTCTATACATTAATCATACTATTGATTTTTTACATAATTGAGATTCTATTTAATACACTATATTTTTAAATATCCTTATCAAGGACATTTAATTTATTTAATTTAGCATTGTTGTACAATGGATGGATTTCTTCTCGGATCCTCTCCAGGGAGTGAACTTGGGAATGTGTATATATATATATATATATATATATATATATATAATAGTCTAGCCTCTTCATGAAAGAAGAAAAACACTCTCCAGATTTTCAGCAAGATTATTCAGTATTTAATGATTATACCAACATCATTTGCCAACGTTTCGGTCCAATATGGACCTTTGTCAAGGCACAATAGCTTCTAAACATCAAGGGTTCACTCAAAGGGAGTACATATAAACAACATAAGCATTCATAGTCTGACAGGTCCTTTAAAACACATAAGTTCAAAAATGTTATAATCCATGATCAATATGTATGTGATATAGGGAGGGGTGTGCCTCATATAACAGTAACATGATATCCAATAGAAGCCCACACTGCAAGAGACTATTCACAGCGGTAGAAAAAAAAATTAAAAAATCTTTATGCAGCAACTAGTATTGAGAATACAGGGGTCGAATGTGCACCCCAATGTAGATTATAATAATAGCAACCAGGTGGAGGGACAATTTCAGAAAGATAGTCATGTATCACACAGCATATACATAAAGGCCAAGTACATGGGGTATGTGCAGTACAATCCCCAGGTGTATATATTACACAAGTATGCATAAGGAGGCTGTGGAAGCCTGGAAGATGAAAAAAAAAAAAAGGATGTCTTACCTCAGTGTTGGTCTGTCAGAGAATGTCCTGGTGCTGGAGCATAGTCTGAGCTCAGGGTTTAAAAACCCAGTGCTTAGGGGAAAGTCTCAGAGTCCTGATTGCCACAGCCACAGGTGAGTCCTGTTATAATCTGGAAGTGGGGCAATATGGCAGTAGCCGGCGGCCATCCTGTGTGTGGCTCAAGATATATATAATAATAGCTGTCAGTGAGCCTTGGCAGGACTTGAAGTGATGGGCAATTATTGGTTCTACTGAAACTTATAAAAAAGGCTAAACTGGTGTTATTAGGGATCTAATGCCATAAATGCATATTATACATATCCAACCATTAAAAATGTGATACGGGCATACCCACATGTACATATATAAATGCATATGTACACACACATACCCGCACATACATGTGCATATATATACAAGGTCAATTTGCAAACATTAGAGTAAAGGGTTATTTAGTGTGTAGTAGGACCTGGGACTAGAGGACCTGGGAGTACAATGCAAGTATATAGATCAACATCACAAAAAACAATTAACATTAGGTGAACAGTACAGACAAAAGCAATGTTAAATATAATATTTGATACCGTGTTATATAGATAAAGTCATTTTTCAAAGAAAGATACCCAATGGGCAATTCTCGTTAAGTCCCCGTGATGCCACAGTATCAAGTCTGTAGATCCACCGACTTTCACATTTTTTAAGTAAAGCCAGTCTATCACCTCCTTGTTCTGGAGGCGGTATCCAGTCGATAAGTTTGCATTTGAGGGTTGCTACCTGATGGCCCATCTGTAAAAAGTGTCGGGCAACAGGTTTATCTGACTGACCACTATTGTAGGCTGCTCTGATGGACGCCCTATGGTTAGCCATATGTCCCCTGAAGATCCTGGAGGTGAGCCCGACATAGTAAAGACCACAAGGGCATATGAGTATGTAAATGATATGGTCCATTTTACAATGGAGCTTCCATCTAATCTTTATGGGTACACCCGTGTGGGGGTGAGCAAGAGTGTTGCCTGGAACCATAGAACTGCAGGTCACGCAGCCTCCACATCGATAGCTACCGGGTCGGTTCTGCATGACTTTGATGATAGAGTTAGTCATTTCTGGGTTCATTGATGGCCTAAGTAGCAGTTGTTTCAGGTTAGGCCCTCTTTTATATGCCATCATAGGTGCTTTGGTGTTGGTAAATGGTAGAATGGGGTCAGATTGGATGATCGGCCAATGTTGTCGGATTGATCTTTCTGTTAGTCTGGATCTGTTGCTATATTGGCTGACATAAATGACACGGTCACCTTCAGTAGATTTAGGTCAAGGGTTCGCATATTTATTTCTGGCCTTAATTAAACAGCTCTTAAGTAGAGAATGTGAGTATCCTCTTTCTTTCAGTCGAACTGTCATTTCTAGGAGTTGGGTGTCCTGCCATATTGTATCTGAGTTATTGCGTAGGACCCTAAGGTATTGCGAAATCGGGAGACTATCTTTCAGTGCAGGAGGATGATGGCTTGTGGCCTCTTGAAACATATACCGGTCAGTATCCTTCCTAAAGAGGGTTGTACCCAACTTGTTCCCATCCCTGTATACGGTGATATCAAGGAAGTTAATAGACTCCTTATCAATATGGTGAGTAAACCTTACTGCATGCTTCAATGTATTTAGTTGTTCCACCATTAGGTTAAATGAGCTGTCGGTACCTCTCCATAGTAAGAAGATATCGTCGATAAATCTGAGAAAGTAGACTACCTGGGTGCCGTAATGTGGTATTATGTAAGTTTCCTCATATTTGGCCATATAGAGATTGGCGTAGGCTGGTGCCAGATTCGACCCCATGGCAGTTCCTGAGCATTGCATGTAATATGTTTCTTTGTATTTAAAGTAATTGTTGTGTAGGACCAATCCAGCTAGATCCATGAGGAATCTCGTTTGTTGTGGTTCTGTTTCTGCTCTCGTAAGAGCATCCTCCATCGCTAGTAATCCATCTTCATGCGGAATGATGGTATATAAAGAGCAGACAACCATAGTTGCCATCCAGGTGTCTCCTTCAATAGTGATTGCTTCCAATCTATTAATGAAATCTCCAGTGTCCTTGATGTAATTTGCTATTTTGGTGACTAGAGGTTGTAGATGATAGTCGACATATAAAGCGAGTGGTTGGAGCAGTGATCCTCTGGCTGAAATAATCGGCCTACCTGGGGGTTTGTTCAGAGATTTATGTATTTTTCGGCAAAGTGTATATTATAGGGCATATGGGATGTTGCACCGTCAAATATGCCAAAGTATCCTCGTCGATTAGGCGTGTCTGGATGGCTTCTTGTAATCTGGCATCTATTTTATTTTTGATTTCATACGTGGGGTTTTGGTAGATTTTATTATATGTTTTCACATCCATAAGTTGTTTGAGAATTTCTTCGTTGTTGTCACTCCAGTTTTGGACAACTACTGCACCCCCTTTATCCGCCGGTCTTATTACCAGGTTCTCATTCATGCAGAGTTTGTTCAGTGCCTCTTTCTCGCCAACGGATAAGTTGTTGTAATATTTTGGAATATCCCTGGTATTAGTTTCTTGATCAATCCGGCGTAGATAGGTTTTGATACTGGGGTTAGTGGAGGTTGGATCAAACTTAGATGGATTTCTAAATGGATTATGAGTTTGTTGTAAAGTTGTGTTCTTAAAGTGTTCCTTCAGTTGTAGTCTACGACCAAATTTGAAGTGGTCAATCGACCAGTTAAATTTGTCATGCCTATTAGTTGGAACAAAGGATAGGCCTTTAATAAGCAGATTATGTTCATCCTTTGATAGTTGATGGTCTGAAATATTAAATACAGTGTTCACAATCTCCTGCCCCTTCCCTTTCTTCTTCCTTGTGTAACTACCCTTCCTCGGGTGGGGTCTACGGGTTGTACCACGTCTTCTTCCCCTAGCTGGTTTGTTTCTAAAAAACCAAGGGGGTCTAGTTTCGATGTTATCCGTGTCTGATGTTGTTCCTGAGGATGCTGTATCAAATTGGTACATATGTGTGCGTCCCATAGGTCTTGGTCTTCTCTGTCTCTGATTTCTGTTTAAAGGTTTACTTTCTCCTAGTAGCCATTGGTAGACAGTATGATTTTTATAATCATTGGCAACAGTGGTCAGTTTCTTCCGTTTAAAAGCTATCAGGTCTCTTCTATAGTTGTCAACTTGGGCATTAAGTTTATCAAGCCAGATGGTGGAATTATCATCCTTCAGTATGTTAATACTGCTTACGGGGAATTGATCAAGTTCCATGGTAACTTTTTTAAGTTCCTGACTAACTTCCTCCACCACAAGAACAATAAGGTCCAGAGAGCATTTGTTAAGGATGCTGCACCAACGGCTACAAAAATTGGGATTATTTCTACCAATGGTGGGCATGTTACTAATCCTGAAACCCCTAGGTATCTGTTTGCTCCAGTTGTATTCTGATAGGAACTGTCCATGGAGCATGAGGTCCGTAATTCTTTTTTTGAGTCGTAATAATTGATGGAAAATATCAATGGATGTTTCCGCAGGCAGGGTAGAGAAGTCCAATTTCTCAAAAAGGACGCGATCCGCTTCTTCATCTGTAAATGACAAGGCTCCCTGTTCAGCTTGGGAGAGGAGTGCTTCATAAAATAGGGCTGCTCCTCCGGTGGCCATAATGTATGGTGACTACTGGTCACAAGTGTATCCCAGGTGTCACTGATGCTGAGTTGCACGTGTACTCCAGTACAATATATTTGGTAGTATGGTGGGTGTCCAGAATAGAGTGTGGGTGTGGGAACATCCAAACTCTATATGTACATATAGGTAGTCCGGCACTCTCAATTTGTAATGTTCAAAATACTGGGGTATTTTTAGGGAAATTCATATAGAGGTTCCCATAGATAATAGTCTAGCCTATTCAAGAAAGAAGAAAAAACACTCTCCAGATTTTCAGCAAGATTATTCAGTATTTAATGATTAAACCAACATCATTTGCAAAAGTTTCGGTCCAATATGGACCTTTGTCAAGGCACAATAGCTTCTAAACATCAATGGTTCACTAAAAGGGAGTACATATAAACAACGTAAGCATTCATAGTCTGACAGGTCCTTTAAAACACATAAGTTATAAAATGTTATAATCCATGATCAATATGTATGTGATATAGGGAGGGGTGTGCCTCATATAACAGTAACATGATATCCAATAGAAGCCCACACTGCAAGAGACTATTCACAGCGGTAGAAAAAAAAAATCTTTATGCAGCAACTAGTATTGAGAATACTGGGGTCGAATGTGCACCCCAATGTAGATTATAATAATAGCAACCAGGTGGATGGACAATTTCAGAAAGATAGTCATGATACTTAAAAAATGTGAAAGTCGGTGGATCTACAGACTTGATACTGTGGCACCACGGGGACTTAATGAGAATTGCCCATTGGGTATCTTTCTTTGAAAAATGACTTTATCTATATAACACGGTATCAATTATTATATTTAACATTACATCAGAGACAGAGAAGACCAAGACCCATGGGACGCACACAAATGTACCAATTTGATACAGCATCCTCAGGAACAACATCAGACACGGATAACGTCGAAACTAGACCTCCCCTTGGTTTTTTAGAAACAAACCAGCTAGGGGAAGAAGACGTGGTACAACCCGTAGACCCCACCCGAGGAAGGGTAGTTACACAAGGAAGAAGAAGGGGAAGGGGCAGGAGATTGTGAACACTGTATTTAATCTTTCAGACCATCAACTATCAAAGGATGAACATAATCTGCTTACTAAAGGCCTATCCTTTGTTCCAACTAATAGGCATGACAAATTTAACTGGTCGATTGACCACTTCAAATTTGGTCATAGACTACGACTGAAGGAACACTTTAAGAACACAACTCCCAGGTAGGCCGATTATTTCAGCCAGAGGATCACTGCTCCAACCACTCGCTTTATATGTCGACTATCATCTACAACCTCTAGTCACCAAAATAGCAAATTACATCAAGGACACTGGAGATTTCATTAATAGATTGGAAGCAATCACTATTGAAGGAGACACCTGGATGGCAACTATGGATGTCTGCTCTTTATATACCATCATTCCGCATGAAGATGGATTACTAGTGATGGAGGATGCTCTTACGAGAGCAGAAACAGAACCACAACAAACGAGATTCCTCATGGATCTAGCTGGATTGGTCCTACACAACAATAACTTTAAATACAAAGAAACATATTACATGCAATGCTCAGGAACTGCCATGGGGTCGAATCTGGCACCAGCCTACGCCAATCTCTATATGGCCAAATATGAGGAAACTTACATAATACCACATTACGGCACCCAGGTAGTCCTCTTTCTCAGATTTATCGACGATATCTTCTTACTATGGAGAGGTACCGACAGCTCATTTAACCTAATGGTGGAACAACTAAATACATTGAAGCATGCAGTAAGGTTTACTCACCATATTGATAAGGAGTCTATTAACTTCCTTGATATCACCGTATACAGGGATGGGAACAAGTTGGGTACAACCCTCTATAGGAAGGATACTGACCGGAATATGTTTCTAGAGGCCACAAGCCATCATCCTCCTGCACTGAAAGATAGTCTCCCGATTTCGCAATACCTTAGGGTCCTACGCAATAACTCAGATACAATACGGCAGGACACCCAACTCCTAGAAATGACAGCTCGACTGAAAGAAAGAGGATACTCACATTCTCTACTTAAGAGCTGTTTAAATAAGGCCAGAAATAAATATGCGAACCCTCGACCTAAATCTACTGAAGGTGACTGTGTCATTTATGTCAGCCAATACAGCAACAGATCCAGACTAACAGAAAGATCAATCCGACAACATTGGCCGATCATCCAATCTGACCCCATTCTACCATTTACCAACACCAAAGCACCTATGATGGCATATAACAGAGGGCCTAACCTGAAACAACTGCTACTTAGGCCATCAATGAACCCGGAAATGACTAACTCTATCATCAAAGTCATGCAGAACCGACCCGGTAGCTATCGATGTGGAGGCTGCGTGACCTGCAGTTCTATGGTTCCAGGCAACACTCTTGCTCACCCCCACACGGGTGTACCCATAAAGATTAGATGGAAGCTCCATTGTAAAATGGACCATATCATTTACATACTCATATGCCCTTGCGGTCTTTACTATGTCGGGCTCACCTCCAGGATCTTCAGGGAACGTATGGCTAACCATAGGGCGTCCATCAGAGCAGCCTACAATAGTGGTCAGTCAGATAAACCTGTTGCCCGACACTTTTTACAGATGGGACATCAGGTAGCAACCCTCAAATGCAAACTTTTCAACTGGATACCGCCTCCAGAACGAGGAGGTGATAGACTGGCTTTACTTAAAAAATGTGAAAGTCGGTGGATCTACAGACTTGATACTGTGGCACCACGGGGACTTAACGAGAATTGCCCATTGGGTATCTTTCTTTGAAAAATGACTTTATCTATATAACACGGTATCAAATATTATATTTTACATTGCATTTTTCTGTACTGTTCACCTAATGTTAATTGTTTTTTGTGATGTTGATCTATATACTTGCATTGTACTCCCAAGTCCTCTAGTCCCAGGTCCTACTACACACTAAATAACCCTTTACTCTAATGTTTGCAAATTGACCTTGTATATATATGCACATGTATGTGCGGGTATGTGTGTGTACATATGCATTTATATATGTACATGTGGGTATGCCCGTATCACATTTTTAATGGTTGGATATGTATAATATGCATTTATGGCATTAGATCCCTAATAACACCAGTTTAGCCTTTTTTATGAGTTTCAGTAGCACCAATAATTACCCATCACTTCAAGTCCTGCCAAGGCTCACTGACAGCTATTATTATATATATCTTGAGCCACACACAAGATGGCCGCCGGCTACTGCCATACTGCCCCACTTCCTGATTATAACAGGACTGTTATAGTGGCTGTGGCAATCAGGACTCTGAGACTTTCCCCTAAGCACTGGGTTTTTAAACCCTGAGCTCAGACTATGCTCCAGCACCAGGACATTCTCTGACAGACCAACACTGAGGTAAGACATCCTTTTTTTTTTTTCATCTTCAAGGCTCCCACAGCCTCCTTATGCATACTTGTGTAATATATACACCTGGGGATTGTACTGCACATACCCCCATGTACTTGGCCTTTATGTATATGCTGTGTGATACATGACTATCTTTCTGAAATTGTCCCTCCACCTGGTTGCTATTATTATAATCTACATTGGGGTGCTCATTCGACCCCTGTATTCTCAATACTAGTTGCTGCATAAAGATTTTTTTCTTTCTACCGCTGTGAATAGTCTCTTGCAGTGTGGGCTTCTATTGGATATCATGTTACTGTTATATGAGGCACACCCCTCCCTATATCACATACATATTGATCATGGATTATAAAATTTTTGAACTTATGTGTTTTAAAGGTCCTGTCAGACTATGAATGCTTACGTTGTTTATATGTACTCCCTTTTAGTGAACCATTGATGTTTAGAAGCTATTGTGCCTTGACAAAGGTCCATATTGGACCGAAACGTTGGCAAATGATGTTGGTTTAATCATTAAATACTGAATAATCTTGCTGAAAATCTGGAGAGTGTTTTTTCTTCTTTCTTGAAGAGGCTAGACTATTATCTATGGGAACCTCTATATGAATTTCCCTAAAAACACCCCAGTATTTTGAACATTACAAATTGAGAGTGCCGGACTACCTATATGTATATATATATATATATATATATATATATGCATATATATGTATATGTTAGTATATATATGTATGTATGTATTTTCATAGCTAATAGTAGTCATCACTTCAGCTGGTATCTAGTATCTTTTCAATACATTAATTATACTATTGATTGTTTCCATTATTGAGATTTTATTTAATACACTAAATTTTTAAATATCCAAAATTTTAATAATATTACATGGAACACTAATAAATTAGGCATAGCTTATTATTTTCCTTTTATGACCTATTATTTGTGATCTATATATAATGTTTATGGTGTATACAATTTTGTGGTCCCACAATTTAAATATGTTGAATCAGCGCTATCTTTAAAGGTCACTGTGCTATGAGAAATATTCAAATCATGTCTGTATAGTCTTCTTTATGTATGCAGTTATATAGTTTTAATACCTAAATTATGAATAGAAACAGATGTATTTAAAGTAGAACTAATGTTAGATAAAGTTAGAACTAATGTTATATATGGGCACAAATATCCGAAGTAGAAACAATGTTTAAAAAGCTCTTGCAAAATAGAGCATTCTGACAGAAAATATTTTTTAAGTCTCAGTCTCTGTTTCTGGCTCAATTTAATCCACATCTGAGAATGGTCTTAATTATGCAAATTATTTATGACACCATAAAAAGACTGACCGTTATGTGAAAATGTGCTCCAGACGAAGGTGTATCAGACACAGAAATGTGTTGAGCTTTAGAGTACCATGGCAGAGACAATTCCACCACAGCATGAGGAGACTACTCAGCCAGCTTACATCCTATTGGAGGCATTTCTCCCCTGCTGCCACTCGATCTGTGTACCAGACACAGGAGGTCCTTTACATAGAGACCGGACTACAGCTCCCAGTCAAGTGACCAATGCAGTCTGAGACCAGACCACTCTGTATATCAAGTGTTACATGGATCAAGGCAGAACCGCATGGCACTCCCAGTAACTGTCAAATAGATCGAGGTAGAACTACACAGCGCTTCCACTTATAGAAACTCTGGTCACACCGCTGATCCTGTGTGCCTGCTTATGGGACATCTCACTACGAGACCCTACTTCATCCTAACATGATGATCAAAAACCTACTCCATGTGTCGATCGCACACTGGATGAGGGCACAGTTGCCAAACTGCATCAATATATGGGTATGCCCATTTCAATTTCCTTTTTTACCCATATGGGATAACATGCCAGGATATCATATAGACACCGTGGCCCAAACTACAAACGAGTGAGCTCACTGCTAATTACACAGACTACTTTTTTCAATCTATGCCGGCATAAAGCTAAAATTCTCCAATAGCTGTTTAGTTGCATCACACTGCCAACTAACACAATTGCTCTGTATTGTCTATCCATACAGACAAGATTTGTACAAAATCAGCTTTGTCATTATTGATACAATCAATTGACTTTTTAATTTTTATTGCTATTATTTTTATTTTTATTTACATTTATTTCAGGTATCCATATACTGTACATAGTTATTTATTTTCACTTGACTGTATTGCATTGAATTGTACATTATATGTGTGTAAAATTTCTCCACATTGTTGAAGAGTTTGACTACCGATGTGATCTTATATATTTTATATGAATAAAAAATGTTTACGTGGTTTTTGAGAAGCACAGCCGATCATTTCTTTTTTTGCTTAATTTTTGCTCCTGGCACCAAGCTGCAATAAAATTGAAGTCTGCTTTAAGATATTCTACTTACTCCTACAGCCCAAGGCTATCCTTCTAACCTGCACCTGTTCTGCTAATCACTCTGCAGCATTAGTCATCAGCTACCCCTAGTGGTCTGCTTGAAAAATAGCATATTTAAACCATCCAGCTTCATTCACACTCTTGCACATACAGCTATCCCAAGAGCCCCTAACACGAATCAGCAAACAACTAGTGACATGACACTTTCCTCCTATGCCTATTCAATAATTCAAACTGATATTGCTATTTTACATTTTTTTACCTTCCTTCCTAATTCCAATGGTAAGGTTTTCTCAACAGTTACATGTTCCTAGTACCAACTGTACACCTACATGTGTTATACTATTATAATGTACTGCTACTTAAAAATTATCATAGACAATTGAGACAGAAATATAATGTATATTGGAACAAGTCACCATTTGGTGTTGTTTTTTTAGGAACATTGGCATGCAATGGCATAAACATTACATGGAGCTTGGAATAGTTCCACATTAATAAATATTGTGACTAATGTAGTGAAGATAGTAATCTACCTTCCAGGGATGAAAACTGAGCTCCATATAGGTTTGTGCTATATAAATGGCTAATTATTAGCAGCCAGACTTAGAAATTGTGACAACTGAGTGGCCATCTGTCAAGCACAAAATTTGTTGATATTTCACTTATAGAATGGAGTTCTGTTGAATGTTGTATTCACCACACTAAATGCTCAACTTGATAGAATGCTCCATTGACATTTAAGACAAAGTAAATGTCTAGATAAGTTCAATTACAATATATGATTATTTAAAGCATATACAGTATGTTGGAAAAGCCCATAAAGAAAAGTGGTGCATGATGGAATTGTCCTTGGTCTCTACTACCCATCTACACTTATTTAGAAATTGTACAGTTTAACAAACCAAGCACTTCAGAAACAGGGACTGCCACTTTTGTGGATGAAATGTTTTTTAAGTTTGGGCCCCCATAAAACAAGATTGACTTACTGACTTTCAAAGCTCCACATGATAAGGGCCCAAGCTATTTGAAACAGCTTCTAATTCCTTAGCTTCCCACTCGATTATTGCAATCTGTTTACGAATGACTATTAACAGTACCTATAATCTCCCAGAATTAATTTGGTGGTAGAGATATCAGTTTTGTGGCTATGGAACTCACTTCCCCACACAGTTTGAGAAGCCTCCTCTCTAGAATCATTCAAAAATATACTCAAGACTTACCTGTTCACCGAAGAATTTCACTAATGTCCCTTGTTAAGCTTGTTTTGTATTTTGTGCTGTAAAGGCAAATGTAATGCAATTTCAGTCCTATTAGGAGAAAAGTGCTACATAAAAAACATTATTATTATTATTATTATTATTATTATTATTATAATCTTCATCCTCACCATCATCAGTGTTAATATCAATATCACACAATATTAGCTCATCCTCACTGAAATATACCATACAAAAAAGTATTTGTACTTTGTATTAATTGGTGGCAAAGTGATTTCTCATAAAATTTGTAGTGAACATCAGGTTTTCCATATTTTTAGGACATTGGCCCTCATTCAGAGTCGCTCATAAGCGGCCGCTCGTTCGTTATGAGCGATGTTCGCACAACTGCGCATGCATACGGATTTTAATACGCATGCGCGAACCAGTCAGTGCGGCCGAAAATCGTTTGTTCACTATATAGCGAATGCCTGCTACTTTGAGTGACAGAATGAGGGATATGTGGGTGGTAATAGGGAAAGGTGCTTGAAAACGGGGAGTGGAATTCAGAACGCAGGTGTGCTTAAAGGTCAAAATGGGCATTTTAAGGGAGTGCATAATTAATCCAGCAGCATCATTGACCACGTCACTTGGTTTTTTTAAAATCAGAACTGCTCGCAAAATAGCGGTTGAAAAAACCAACCACAAGAATAGCGAGCAGTTCATACGCTGTTCGATGTACTCGATTAATCTAATAAATAGCGGACATGACGTATGGTGCGAGCGGCCAGGGGGCGTCTTTTTCAAAATTACATCCGCAAGTTTTGCTCGCTCGTTAAGACTTAGAGGTGTGAATAGACCGCAAAGTGCGAACGGTTCATTTGAATAGCCACCCCTTTTTATAAAACGAATGACCGCAAATAGCGAGCGGCTCTGAATCTGGCCCATAGTCTTCTACACACCAATCGCTCACAAGGTTCCTGGCTGTGATTAACATTCTTTCTGAGTACAAACTGGAGGATGGGTAGCTTTAGTAAAGCAAAGCTAGTTTGTACAAGGGACTACAATTTGCCTTTTTTCCTTCCATTATTCAAAGACACTGTGTGACATGCTAATATGTATATTGTTATTAAAATAATTATCAACCATTCTATTGAAGTTTATTATATCAGATAGAGTCATGATAGAGGTATCAATAATTTGGGGTGATTATTTTCAGCCTGACAGAGGTATTAGTGGTGTTTCATTTGGGTTGGGTACAGGATGCCAGCACTTAGGAACCTGGCGGTCTGAATCCTGACAGAGTTAGGATACTAACACTTGTTGGTCAGTATAATAACCCTCCACTTTTCCCAACCACTAACCCTCCCCAGTGCCTAGACCTAACCTCCCCTCTAGCACCTAAACCTAACCTCCCCACACCTTAAATCTAACTCTCCCAGCCTTAGCACCTAACTTCCCCCTAGTGCCTAACCTCTAACACTCCCCCTAACCATCACCCTAACCCCAGTACTTACCTTTGGGATGCCAGCATTTGGGTTGCCAGGCCAGGATGCAGACACATGTTTGGATTCTGACAACAATATTCTAAACACCAGAATCCCAACTGTCTGGATATAGACTGAATCCTGTTTCATTCTGGTGCACTGAGTTGACTCCTCCTCATCAGAAATGGGTCAGTTTTTTCCTAGCAGCAGCATTTCTAGGATAAACTGATGCAGGAGATGTTGTGGTGTCATGTGCCACAAGTCATAAGATCTGTCAGTCAGTTGTAAAGAAAGACATTACGCATGACTTAAACCTAGGGTCAAACATGGTTGAAAAAATGTAGTGATCCAATTCTAAGATGTTGCAAACCTTTTGGTCCTGGCAAAGCAAATAAAGAACTTGATCTACAAGTCCAACATACATAGCAGAATCACTTTGTCCATTAGATTCACTTGCTTTTTTTCCAGTAGTTTAATTACCGGAATCACCTAACACAGACTAGCAGTATCTAAACTCACTTCTTTGGTTACAATTTGAAATGGTTTTAGTATCTTGCATAAAACAGAGAGTATTATCCACTGGGGTTGGGTACAGAATGCCTGCACTCAGGATCACGGCGGTCAGAATCCCAATGCTGGTCTCCCAACAGGGTTAGGATACTGACACTAGTCGGTATGTATCCTAAACCTACCCCTACTTCTAAACCCAACCCTCATTCCCTGTAGCCTAAACCTAAATTCCCCTTGCTGCCTATTTCTAACTCTCCCCCTAGTGCCTATCCCGAATCTCGTCATTAGTGCTTAACCATCAACCATGACCCTCCCCTTAATCCCATTATTTACCATATGGATGCCTGCATTTGGGATGCTGGTGCCGGGATTCTGACTAGTGTCGGGATTCAGGTGCTGGCATTCTGAGCCCCGGCATCCTGACAGACAGGATATAAACTACATCCCTATCATTTGTACTCAACTAAGTTACAATGCCCCCCCCTCAAGTCCCTATGTCATAGCATGTTATGTAGGTTTGGTTGGCTTACTTAATGCCAAAAATAGACAAAAATTTCATGAGCCACAGACTGTATGTCCTATGCACAGCTGTCATTTTGTAAAAAAAAAATCTGAACCACCAAGTTTATTAAAATTCAACCAGTTATAACGCTCATATAATGTTACTTGCATTAATGGAAATGACAAATCTTAAAGTGAGTCTTAGCAGGGTAAGTCATTTTGCTTTCACATCCCTCAGTTTTTACAACAGGTTGACACATGCATGCCTCTTTGTTAAGATGGTAAACAAATAGGTGCCTGCCTGTGAATGTGCAGGCATTGTGTGCTTGATACTGCTGCTGAAAGTGAAATACAACCCAGTCAGCTATCATAGTTATGTAATATTTACTATGACTAGAACTGCTTTTCCCCTTTTCTGTAGTTAAATGTATACTTGGTAAAATGTAATTTTGTAGGCCAAGAATAAATGTTTTTTTACATCCTGTTACAGGCTAGGAATTTCTGTTCTGGTAACATGGAATCAAGCTCAAATGTAGTACTGGGGACACAGGACCTCAACTAACTGTTAAATCCACAAGCATTGATGGTGAAAATTGGACACAGATCTAATGCTAGCATAGCCGTCATGTCTTCAGTGATCCACTGTGCAACTGGATGGCTGCAGCACACTTACTTCCTCTCACAAATGAGTGTTTCACAGTCAATTGTTTGAACCTACTAGTCTTCTTCATTCCCTTCCATGCTGAATATTTACCCCCAGCAGCAGGAGCCCTAGTACACAAAGATTCTTCTTAGGAATCCTGGATAGTGAAGGAGTCAGTTAGCCATCGCAAATTGGATGCAGGAGGACTAACTCCGATCATTATTGAAAAGTATGGTTATGAAGGTGTTGGCAGTGGAGATAGCATGTGCTAGAATCTATCCATTCTGCTGCTAGCCAATGCTGGACTGCTTGTTATTAATTTACATGATTTTTCAGATTTTCCCATATAATTTGAACTTGCTGCAAATTATGTATTGGGTGGGAGGTTTCTAGATGGTTAATGTCCCTTCCTCTATTTACTTTGGCATCACAACTGGTTCAGATAGCTTGACAAATGCTAGGATATGGTAAAAATAATTCCACATGAAAGAGACAGTTTTTTGCTCTTTTGCCCAGGCATAACAATGGACTTCTTCTAATCACTGGAAAGAACTGCTTCCTCTGGTGGCTGACTTACTTTGACACAAACAGCATTCCTCTTGAGTTTTATCAACTTCTTCTTGTCCAACACATTCATCATCAACATCCTCATTAGCATTAGTTAAACAAATATCCCTGTCATCCTGGTGCGCTTCTACAGTAGCATTCTTAATTTGTCACCATTATTACTTTTACTGTTACTAATCTTCACAATTTCAGAGTGTGCAAAAATGTGAATCTCTGAAATGTCAGACTCACACAGCACAGGGACACCTTTAGACTTACCTCAGGGATCTGTGAAGTCTGTGTACACACTGGGCCTGATTCATAGCCGGATGCTCTGACCAGAGTGCTCGCTCTGAATCAGGGCCCTCCTCCATGAAAATGGAGCGGCCTCCTGGCCGCTCGCATAGCTGTGGGTGACCACCCACAGCATATGCGAGCGGCCAAAAAGAGGGTCACGATGGTCTTGACCATCACGACCATCAGACTTGCGATGGAGACCCTGCGGTAGGGTCTCCATGCCACAAGCCCTAGAGTGATTTTGGCTCTATCAGAGCCAAAATCACTCCCACTGACATCACTAGTGATGTCAGTGGGGCCGGCTTCAGACGGTAGGCGTTCCCATGGGAATGCCTCTGTCTGACCGCCATGCCCCCGGCATGCCCACCAAAGGGGGCGTGCTGTCAATCAACAACGACAGCATGCCCCCTTTGTTGTGAGACCTGGAGCGATGGAAAGCCTGTTGCTCCCCGGGTCTCGTGCATGCGCACGACGGAGCTCCCTCCATCGTGCACATGCGCAGTGGGGAACATCGACCCACTTGTGAGCGTACTGCTGCTCACGAGTGGTTCTGAATGACCCCCACAGTTTGTTCTTCAGCTGTAGTGTTCTTTTTTTGCTCTAATTTGCCTGTTTTAAATATGACATCTCTAGACTAGAGTGAGAAGTTTTGCATGAAAGGTTATAGAATATACCTGATTTTGTTTGGCTCTGGCTTCCACAACAAGCATTCTAGGACATGAAACTCCAGTACCACTCACAAATGAAGTCTGAGCCTGTTCTTGCCCCAGAGTGTGGTGCATGGCATTTTGGCAATATTATATTTTTCAGCAGTGAATTTTCCCATTATGGTTAGAGGTGATGTTTTTTTTTCTTTAACAATGTGAAATATTGTTTAAATTTCAGGTGCCCTTTCTTTACCCTTGACCATCTTTAGTAGATAAAAACTATTATAGGCAGTAGCTGCAGCACTACTACTAGGTTGCTGTTCCTGCTCTTCTATCGACTGATCTACAGTATGTTTGGTTTTATTTTTGATACAGGACAAAAAAGATTTTTTTTATACTTAAGAATTGTTTTGGGGTGCAAATGATGAAGGGATGCCTTCACACAAGTAAAACTTTCACAAATAAGAAACCATCCTATGAGCACTTTCACCAAAGGACCTGTTTAACTGAATTATCCTCTGAGTTTAACAGTGTTCATGAAATCTTCCAACAATCCACATGAACTCTGTATAACTCTCCCTAGTTTTATGACACGGTCCACATATGTACGGTGTACATTCAGATTTCAACTCAATGAGACAGAGAGAGGATATATAGTGCATTAACCACATAAAATACATTAAAACACAATCTTAAATACACATATATAATGCAATTATAAAAGAACACATATTGTTATCCAGTCTCAAATGACTGTTAGAATGAGGATAATTACCAGCAGCTAGTGAGTACTGACCAGGGGCGGATTGGGAATTGAAAGTGGCCCTGGAAAAATCTGAAAAAGAGGCCCGATGGCTCACGCCGAAAAAATGGGTGTGGCCTCACGGAAAGGGGTGTGGCCTCACATGATATGCCACGCCCACAAGCCACTCCCTGCCATTTTCGTCATGCTGGGGGCATACTCACCACTCGAGGAGCTGATGTGCATGCCCACAGCCACTCTTTCAAGTGAATAAACATAGCATGTGAATGAGCATTTTCTTACCTATATGATTTCTCTGCAATGGGGAAATACTGAAGAAATTGATCCTGGACAGGCCGTGTATTAAGTCGGTAGTCACTTTTCATGCAGGAGATCACAAGGTCTGGAAACCACCTGTTTGTGTAGCAATAAAGCCAATGTCATCATCATGCAACAGTAGTTCAACAAGATAATACTTAAGGGCCTATTCATCATCACTTAATTTCTACAAAAGCAAGTGAAAATTAACATGTTCACCTGCAATTGTAGAAATTAACTTATCAGGCCATTCATCAGGAAGGTACAGCAGGAGATATCAGGCCATCCTCTTGCGGAATGGCCCGCTGACCCCATACAATAGTATGGCAACAGAATTTATCAAGCTCCAAAAATGCAATAATTTCGGAGCTTGACTGCAGGGAAACAGGTCCGGTTTGTGAAGAGGGATCCTTTTGGATCCCTCCCCCCCCTGTCCAGCTCCTTCTGCCGGACGTCAGGGCTCTTGTGCGCATGTGTGACATGTAGGTCACTCATGTGCACTTGTCTCACTGCTACAAAAGGAGCATTGAAACACTTCGGGGAGACAGATGAATTTTGGATCCCGGAGCAATGATGAATTGCTCTGGCACTCACAGTGAGATGGAATGTTAATTATCTGGGTCCGTTCGGACATTGATAATTAACATAATGAATAGGCCCCATAGTAACAAAAGTTTTTGGGCTGGACAAATGTGAGTTTCCCTTATCAAACAAATTTATATTAATAAAATATATTTGTTAATTTGGTACCATTTGCATCAGTGATATGGTTTCATTTGAATTGTTGTCTTACTGAAGATTACTGTCCGTCCCCCAGTCTTTTCTTCTAATAATACCAGCAGTCCTATTGTCCTCTATGTGTCTCCTGCACAATCACCTTGGTGTCTCCAGCCCATCCCCCCTATGTGTCTCTTCAGTGCTTTCACCCTGCATCTCTTCAACACCATCTCCCTGCATCTCTTCAACACCATCTCCCTGCATCTCCCCAGCACCGTCATCCTGCATCTCCCCAGCGCCGTCATCCTGCGTCTCCCCACCGCCGTCATCCTGCATCTCCCCAGTGCCGTCATCATGCGTCTCCCCTGCGCCATCATCCTGCCCTAGCTCATAATAGCCCAGTCCCCAGATAAATCATCTCCCCTTAACACTAAATTACCCAACTCCTGCCCAGACAGATCATTTGCCCCTAGAACAGAATAACCCCCTTCCCCAAACAGATCATCATTTCCCCCTAAGTACAGACTAGCCCCCAGACAGAAATCCATTAGCCAGTGCAGCTCTGCAGGCAGCCTGTCAGTCTTTCAAATAAAATGTCCTGCAAGAAGGACTGACAGACTGGCCGCAGCAGGTGCCAATGACAGCACTGGCCTGCAAATTGAGTCTCCTGGCCACCCCCAACTATCTCAAGTCATGTCCCCTATGAGTCCTCTGTACAGTCCGGCTGGCAAGCAGCAGGTGGGGGCCCAATGAAGTGCAAAGATGGTGAGCAGGCATCGTCAGCACTGCTGTCTCCCCCGTGAATGATGTGATTGCTCTGTGCCTAGTTTATCAGGAAGTGCCTTACCTTTGCTGTCGGTCCCGGACCTGCTCTGCTGCCTCTGCCTCTGAGGTGCGTGACGTCACTGGCCGGCGTTTGTGGGGCACATTGTTCTCCTTCAGCTTGGTGGGACTTGGAGCCTCTCTTTTTCCCATGATAACAGCCATGGGCCACACTATTAGCTGTGACAGGCAGCCGGTGGGCTGCCTTTCATGAAAGAAAGCCATGACAGGGACTTGCTAAAGGGGGTGGGGCCACAGATGACAAGCGGCCCCACACACCAATTGGCCCACCGGGAATCTTCCCGCTTTAGGCAATGGCCAATCTGCCCCTGGTACTGACACAAGACAGTTCTTAATTGCTTTGTGTCATAAGACACCATAAGATAAGAGTACCAGGTATCCCCCTCCAAAGGCATCATATCAACTGCTGGACACTTCTCTTCCCACTGCCACTGACAGCACACCATCCTTTAAAGCTAATGCACTTCAACCATCAGTGGGGTCTTTTTCAAGGCACTGATCAGTGTGCTGTGTGATTCCAGCCTAAACCTTTTATAGCAAGTGCCAGCCAATCCCTTTTGCTCAGGGCACTAGCTATCTAAACAGTCATCAACCTCCTAACTCTACCTACTGCATCAATCTATCAGAGTTCTCTGGAATTACAAGGATAGGGGACCTATGCGCACTCAGGTGGCTGCAATAAGGGAATCTCCAGTGGGTTATCTACCACCATACTTGGACAAACAGAAGAAAATGTGTAAAGCCCTATCACTATGATCATGATATAAAAAGTGCAATAATCCTCAAAGTCATGTACATCAGAGTTAAAAGTAAAAAAGTGAAAAAACTCCCAAAAAATGACTTATTGTCGTATAGTTACAACCATTTCAGATTTGTCCATTAGTTCATCCATGGTGAAGTCCAAAAGGAAAATTTTCTGGTGTATATCCCAGTTTTTTTCTTCCAACTGAATTACCTCAGAAGGATAGTCATTGGAGAGGGGTGAGAAGAAGGAATAGGGA
This sequence comes from Taudactylus pleione, assembly GCA_031769625.1. NCBI lineage: Eukaryota > Metazoa > Chordata > Amphibia > Anura > Myobatrachidae > Taudactylus > Taudactylus pleione. The sequence continues at coordinate 10,395,487 of JAUIMM010000082.1, forward strand.
AAAGAAACCAATGGTGTAGTATTTAATTTCTAACAGAGAGGGGTGTAAGAGTGTATTTTACAGTGGTCAAAGTGACCTCCTCTCCTCTCTGAGGGTCTAACAGTTACACAATATCTTATCTTCATCGATAGTGACATTTATAATTAATTATAGGAATATTAGATAATATTTTCATCTTTAATCTATTTTCTCTGTCTAATATTGTTACATCTGTGACCCTCTAGATCACTTTATTAGTCTTCCATACAGTATTTTAATTATTCTGTCTTTTACCATAAAAAATACACACAGAGGGTTGCTGTTGTTATGCTATGCATAATAACCAAAGCTCCATGTGAGCTAAACATGCAAGCTTTTACTGGGCCAAAATTGCCCAAATACCCCTTGACAAATCTATCAAGTCACCTTATTATCTTACCCATAATGTACTATTGCATATTAATTAAATCTTGAAATCATAATAGCAAGGTAATATATGGTTTACATGTTAATCATACAAAAAGATAATACAGTACACAGTAAATTACTCAGAAGTGAATTTCTCATTTTAATCCCAGTAATGAATTACCCCATGGTGTTGCTAAATAAACTTCAATGCAGATTCTATTTAAGCCTTCTTCTTGGTGTACGTGCATATATATATATATATATATATATATATATGTATATATGTATGTAAGAAAGGTGTAATTGTGCTCTTCGCTATGTATGTGTTTAGAAGACTGTGAGAAAAAGAAAGCATATGGCTGAAAGTGGTGTGAGAAGTATACATGCATGTGTGTATGGGGGGATATAAGATGTACTGTATGTATAATTAAGGGATAAATGTTCTCCTGCACTTCTGGCAAGATTAATAATCTATAGCTACATTGTTGATGGCAATTTCAGAGAAAACAATTATTTGTGTATGGATGTGTACATGTGAAAATATAGAGAGAATTCATGTGTGGGTATAGAGAGAGAGAAATATTACTGTGCTTTGTGTTGCTATGTGTGGGGGATGGGGTGGAGCCTCATGGCAAGTCAGCCATGATGGTGTTCTTTTGTAGCATGGAGAAGAGAGGGATATGATTTCGGATTCATTGTAGTGTGTTTATTTACCCTTAAAAGGATTTTATGGTTATGTAGTGTGTTAGCTTTAGATAGTGCTTATATAGATAATTGTGCAGGCAGATTACAAGAGAGTTATTACAGAGATAATTACAGTGCAGATGCAGGCCAAGAAGGAGAGTACAGGATGCAGGCAGAGGAGGAGAGAACAGGCAAGTTATTATAGAGCAGTTGAAGAAAAGTACAGGCAAGTTATTATAGAGCAGATGAAGGAAAGTACAGAAGTTATTATAGAGGTAGTTAGTTATTTGGTAGGAGATGTATGCAGGTTACAGATATACGCAGGCAGAGAAAGGGTTAATACTGAGTACCTTGAATAGCCAGGGAAGTTGAGTGAGCCAGATGTGTATCTGTGTGCATTTGCTGAGAGAGTGAGGGTCTATTCAATGGGAGTATATTATATAGTCCTTCCCTCACTCCCATCTCACCTTATAGCATGTGGGCAGAGCCGTAACTAGACTTTTTGGTGCCCTGTGCCAGAAAGAGCATTGGCGCCCCTCTCATTTTTCAAAGGGACATAATGCACCACAAAAAGGGCCATGGCTTCATGGCGAAGGGCCAGGGAAGAGATAAGAGGCCAGGAGATGCTGGGGATGAAATAAGAGGAAGCTACAAGCAATAATCATAATAAACAGAAATTCGATAGGCCCAAACAGTGCCCCCTGACCTGTGGTGCCCTGTGTGATGGCACTGGTCGCACTACCCTAGCTACGGTCCTGCATGTGGGAGTTAACATTCTACTTCCACATGTTGCAGTACATCAAGCTTCCTCACTGCTAGGTATGCACTTCCTGTTCTTAGCACATGTTACTCAGTCTGTTTGTTTATTTTTTTTTTTTATATGAGCTATTTTTGAGCTGTTTAAAATCTAAATATTCTGTCTCCCTGCATACCTATCTAATAGCAATGAGATAATATCACTATTGGAGCTCCTTCACAGTCCCCCTGTTGTCTGAAATTTGACACTACAAGTTGGAAATGCAGTTCACATTACTTACCCCTATCTTCCCATTCACTTCTGTAGTTGTACATATTAAACAAAAACAACTATTTTGGAGTCAACATAGCTACATTAAATAGATACAATCTTTCAATCAACATATTCTTAAAAAAAAAATATATATATATATATATATATATATATATATATATATATTGAAATAAAGCCGGCACTCCACGGGTTGAATGACATACAGATGCCTGGGTGCCCTCTGATGATCAAAACAGGCCAAAATGTATACATGCAAAAAACAGCAGCACTCACAGGACTTGTAAAGAAGACTCCAGACTCCCAAGGTCAAGTTCAACGTTTCAGTCAAATGACTTTTATCAAGTACCATAGAATAATGAAAAGGTACATACCTATATACCAGCATACATCCCATAGTGACAAAACGTGTAGCCTGCCCAGCGACTCCCGCCGGACAAAATGACGTCATCAGAGCGGTACCCACCTCCTCATAATGATGCGGCCACAAGACGTGTTGTTGCCATAGTGATGCTCCATATCAATGGAGCATACTAAGTGCAGGCATCAGGCAGATCATGTGACCAACCCCTCAGCTAACCAGTGTGGTCCGTTTACTGTGTGTCAGATGGGGGTGGTGACGGAGGATGTAGTGCATGCAGTAAACGGTAACTAAGTGTGATGATGTAAACAGCGCTGTGGACAAAAACAGCACAATTAGGTGCAATGAAAGTAAACACAATACATGCTACCCTATGTGTTGGAACGGGTGCCTGGGCAGGCTATTATCATGTGTGAAAAACTAAGTGATGTTAACATGACGATAGGTGCTCTTGAACAATAGCTGTGACAAAAAAATATATACATATACACCAAAGTAAAAAGGTGAACATAGTACCTGCAATGAAGCAGCAATAAACCTGTACATACACATACATGAAGCTAAAAAACAGTTATACAACAATGATATACATAGAACTGAAAAACCAGTTGTGCCAAAATAATGAGTGCTAGAAACACCAGGTAAAGATGAAAAAGAAATCTAAAGTCCATGTCCTGAGCTGACTAAGCACATGGAAAATAATGTACTAACTAGGTAGATCTAGATGGGCTTTGCATATGAACACCATCTGGCATAATTTGTCAAGATGCAATAAAACTAAAGAACATATAGAAGGGACCGCTGAAACCATGAGTACATCAAATGGACACCATGTCAATATGCATGAAATGTAAAATAAGAATGTCCCAATGTCAAGATATTGCTACTATGCCCCATATGAAATGAAAAAGAGCAATAGTAAGACAAAATATGTCAAGTCATTCGAAAAAGAATGAATGTCCATGCCACACCAGTACTAATCACTAGTGGTGGGAGTGATTTTGGCTCTGATAGAGCCAAAATCACTCCAGGGCTTGCGGCAGCGAGACCCTACTACAGGGTCTCGTCGCAAGCCCAATGGTCATGTTGGTCTTAACCATCGCGACCATCATCATGGATGCTGCATAAACTGTGGGTGGTAACCCACAGCTATGCGAGCGTCCAAAAGGCAGCTCCAAATTTAAATAGGACGACCCTGATTCAGAGCGAGAGCTCTGGCCAGAGAGTCTGGCTCTGAATCAGGGTCAAAGTCCTTTCAGCCCATACGCAAAGTCCTTCCAGCCCATATGCAAAGGCCAAGATGTCAAACAATTCTTTAAAGTTTTAAAAGTTATGGGGAGATAAAAAAACCTCTGTGTATTTCTTGTTGTTCAAAGCAGGAAAAACCCCTCCAAAGAGAATGAGAAAAGTATTGGAGATGATGTTGGTATCTTGGTGGTCCATTACCCACCCTCACCCTTAATAGTTCTTCATTTGTCAACTTTTAGTCTTTAAAAGTTCTTCCTTGTATAGTTTTACTGTGTCTTGTAGTTGTGCATTCAGTATTTTTATCTTCTTCCGGTAGACAATTATTAACTCATTGAATATAATCAATACTAAAAAAAATTAGAACAAATATGGGGTGTATGAGAAACTTGAAGAAAGATATTGCCTTTGTAATGTATCCAAATATACTTTCTGACCAAGATACTTTAGAGTCTTCTTCTAAGGTGTGTATAATATTTGTTATTTTGATGGTATCATAATCCAGTTTCATAGTCGCTTGGTTCTCATTCTCCTTTAGTTCCTTGAGCATGTCATCCTCTTTCCCTAAGTCGAGAAGCAAGTTCTTAAGTTCTGTACCAAAACTAAGTGGGATCTTTTGAAGCCTCACTGGGGTTTCCAGGCGAATGTCTAGTTGCTTCTTTGGGGTCACTGGTGTTCTTCCTTTCTTATCTGCTACATTGATACCTACAATGTGATTAAGGGTACAATACACTCCTCAGAGGAGAGATCCTCTTTGCATGCAGTTAGTAGCATATACAGTATATTAAGCATTTTGTTGTTTATACCAGCACCAGTATCCTTGTCCCCGGTACTTGAAGTTAAGTGATGGTTTTGGACTAGCATACATTAAGCAAGATACTTCAGAGTCCCAGCACTGGCATCTGAGAACCCTTTCATGATCTCCTTGACAAAATATTGTATCCTCTCATCTCCAACAACCATCCGTATCAATTAAATATGGATTCAATCCTTCATATGTTAAAATGTCAGATTGTAGATGTGGATGGAGAATTGTCTCTCCAGACATGAGAATACCCAAGTTCACAAAAGTGTACTCTTGCTTTTCCTTACCTAAAACAGGAGATAGGGAAGAGGCAGTACATGTCAGGTTCTGACAACCATGCCACTGAGTGAACCACCAACTGGTGTGATTCAATGCAAATGAAGGGACAAATGTTTTTTTCCGCTGTCTAAGATTTAATGGATAGTGTCCATTATTGAGAGAAGATATTATGTGTTTTAGACTATCTGAGAGTTCACTCTGAAAATGTGCACATGCCATAGCTAAGTGTGTTCCATCTTGTTCTGCAATTAAACCTTCTATGAATCCCCTAAACTTTTCTCAAACAGCTAAAGATAGAGAAGTTGTGGCATCTATGTGAGAATGCTGTAAGTTTTGAAGGATGTGATTTATATCTAATTGGGTCTTTTTTCCTTCTCCTGTATGTTGTGCCAGACTCCCAAGTTTACCCCGCAGAACTTCAAAATCCATGGTATTCAGAGTCTCTAATCCTAATGCCACTCCTCCCAAGAATGTGGGAAGGGTATCTCTTTTGTTCCTTCTTTTCCTTAATTTCAAGCCATCTCTTCTTGCTTCCTGTCCAGATTCTACCCAACCCTTTAGAATGTCTATTTGGTTTCTCACAAACCTTTCACATTTTTGGTCCCAGTGATCTACTCTAAAGTCCTCTACTGAAATTATCAAGCTATACAATACATTGATATTTTCCATGGAGAAGAGAGATGGGGAGCTATTATATCTGATATTTTATGGGCAGTGATTCTACAGGCATCTAAGTGTGGTTTGACTTGTCATAGGTTTTCTGTCTCATAAGGGATTATGAATATACAGTAGTCACACATATCTGTCCTATCCCTTCAAAAAGGTACCACTGGTCACTATTCCCTGGTTATAAGGAAAGGAATTTTATAGGTTTTATTTTGGAAAGGTAATCTCACTGTGAAAACATCCAACACCCTTTATCTACTGCTTCACAGAATGGCCTTTTGAAAGCTCCATCTATTTTGATATAAAAATTGTTATCTCTGCCAAATGACATTGACATTGACATTGATATCTCTGCCAATCAAATGACATGTATCTATTCCTGTTATCATCAGTCATATAAATACCATCCATATGTAAATTATGGGCGTGTCTATCCCGTTGCAAACTATATCCCACCTCCATGGGTTCACATCAGACATTACCATTTGTTTATCTAGTTTCCAATGAGCATAGGTGATAAAATAGTACCCAGTAACTTCTGGTGTACACCTATCTCTCATTATGGATATCATAAAAGATTGTATGGATGGTGATCCCTCTATCTGAGTGTACTTTTGGCTTTTGGCATCGGTTCAGATTTTCAATATGGCTGTTCTGTACAAACCTACCATGTCCACTGATCCCACATGATCATTCCATATTACTTGGCCTGTGCTGCTGCAGTTTAATTTCAGCATTAGTTTGTAAGTAATCTGTGCGGATGTGACCTTGGGCATATTTGGATTCCCTTGTAATTAACAGTCTGGAATATCTTAACATACAATATGCTTTCATAGTACCTATAATGATATGGGTCTTTTTCTAAATATGTTCTAACACGTAACTCTCCCTGAACATAAGATCCTATAAAGGTGGCTTTAAGAAAATACCAGCCATCATATTCTCCCACTGTAGTGTCTTCAGGGTACAAGACACCATATCTGGTACACACAACTTCAGAGACATTGCTAATTGTTTTCCAATCTAGATGTAAATATGGGTCCTTTGAAACAAATTGGATGGATTTAAGAGGCACTGAATCAGTGTCTCTAAAGGCGGTGTATTCTTTCAAGCATAATGCATGCAATTCATATTGAATAGCAGACGCATTTTCTTCCAGTGTGTAGTGTTGGACTTTACCATCAGCAAAACCCTCTCTCCAAAATCCATATCAATACCATTGGCCTGATACAAAGCTGTAATTATGGTAGGGCGTCTGGATTTTACCTTCTTTACATTACACTGTTAAGAGACATAACTGGTTAATAGGTTCAGATCTCATTTAATTTACTTGCAATGTTGTACTTGATCCCCAATTTTTGCTCTTGTAATTAAGAGGGGAAACAGATCCTACCTGAACCATACCTAACAGTAGTACCAGTATTCATAAACTTAGTTTTTTTAGAGGGCTTTTTACCCTGCACATCTTGGTTCCTAAAGATGAATGAGATTTGTAATTGTGTTCTTTGGGAACTGGGGTTACAGCTTCTGTTTCAGGTCCCATGATCTGCTAAGAGAGAAGGCATGAGTATAGTTCTTTTTAAGGTGGTTTAGGAATAACCTATTGTTTAGTTTCAAAAAGACCAGTCTCCTCCTTTCTGCTTCCTATGACCCTACCTGTTGGTTGAGCACTCTGGCACCTTATTGAGCTAGAGAGGTTCTGGTGGTCGTTGCTTGGTATATATATGGACCCAGAGAACCTTGCATATCCTTTGTGAGTCTTTCTTTGTAGCTACTGGCCTTTGGACCTTCAACATGTTATCACCCATAGTTTCAAGGACTTGATATGGTCCCTCCAATTTGCATCCCAAGGATCTGCTTTATGGAAAATTTTAACCATTACTAAATCACCTACAGAGGGCATAGGTGACTCCCACCTGGAAGATAGGGTTTATGCAGTCGCATAGCTGCATAAGGCAAGAGTCCTTTGAGATTATCTTGCAACTGTTGCAGGAACATATCTCTCACAACAGCATCTTTCATGGGATTTGACAATTGTGGCTCATTAGGGAAACAAATTGGCATTTTGCAACCTGTCATGAGCTCAAACTGAGTGATCCCTGTGGTGGATGCTTCCATAGCCCTAATACCCAAGAGTATTGCGGGAAAGGCTGTTACCCAAGAAGAGCCCTTCTGTAACAGTGCCTTGGCTAACCGGGCCTTGATGGTCTGAATAATTCATTCCATGATCCCTGATGATTGGGGATGATAAGGAACATGGAAGTGCTGCTTTATGTCCAAAAGTTTACAAAGGGCTTTCATGACCTTGCAGTAAAATGGGTCCCTCGATCAGATTCTATGTTTCTAGGGATACCCTAGCATGACAGAATCTGTTCCCATAGGACCCAGGCTGTAGTGGCTGCTGAGTCATTCACTGTAGGAATGGCTTCTACCCACTTTGAGAACACATCATGTTAATACATGATGTGTTCAAGGCATAGCAATAATTTTGGTTGCAATCTGGCAGTGATCCTATGAAGTCTATTTATAATGTTGACCAGGGTCCATCTGCAGGAGGCACATGCTGTAACACTGGCTTAAGTGCTGGTGCCTGAGGGTTGATTTGGGCACATGCCAAACAATGTTGGGTGACATTTTTTTACTGTTTTGAACATACCTGACCAGTATAATTTTCTCTATAAAAGAGAGAAAAGTTTATCCCGGCCAGGATGTCCAAGGAGCTGATGATTGAACCTTGTCAGTTCCACTTGAAGATGTGAGGGTACTGCAAGGAAGATGTTCTAATCCTTCTCCTGGTGAGAAGCACAGTATACCCTGTCTGATTGACCAGCAATCTTGTGGTGAAATTCTGTGAGTCAGAAGAACAGAGTATTTTGTTATTCCTCTTCAAATAACACTGGTCCTTCTTCAATGACTTTTCTACATACTGCCACATGGACTGAGGGCAAAATTTCAGCATCCAGATCCCAAAAGATCCCAGATACTGTTGCCATTTTTGCTGCTTCTTCCAATACATTGTTACCCAAGATCAGGGGATAACTACTCTTTTGGTGTGCAGGCACTTTGATGATTGCTGCATCATCAGAATTGGCCTTACTCCATTCCAAAATTTCCTTTAAAACTAAAACTTGCACCAGAAGTTTATTCTGGCTGTCCTTAAATCCTTGTTTTGCCAAGTTTCAAGATGTAATGTGAGAGAACATACTACATATGAGGTGTCACTATATATAGTACATCTCCATGGGGGATGGAGGAAGAGCGCTTCCTTCACTGCCTCTAATTCAGCATGTTGGGCTGACAGGTGACCTTGGAGTCTAACCAGATGCTGAGTTCCTGTGGTCTCATCGAATACAGCAAATCCTGTCACATATGACCCATCCAGATGAAAGCATGACCCATTCACAAAGATGATTCTGTTTTCAGGGTGTACTACCTGTCTAAACAATGGTGTTGTAAAGGAATGTGTTACCTGACCACAGTCATGCTCTGTTACAGTTGTGTTTAACAACTGGAAAAGGAATTACTTAGCCTTGTGACAGTTTTTGATTTTCCATCCACTAAGGTCCATTTTCCACTTCCCAAACATCTGGTGACAGACTCCAGGAAGCATGTCCCAGAGAATGACAGTTAATGGAGAGTGTGGTGTTTTCACATTGAGCTGCCTGAACCCTACAATATGCTCAGATACTTTGACAGCATAATGAATGGCTGCAAGTTGCTTTGCACACTCATCAAAACATCTTTAAACTGGTGAAAGAAGTCTTGAGAAATATCCCAGGGGATCTATAATTGTTCCCACCATTGGAATGAGGACCACTGATATACTGTAGACTGTGAACCAGCATGTGCTTGGATGGCCAATTCGTCATCTGGATGTGGGGTAACTAATATTGGGGCGGAGGACAAGATTATTTTTAGTGTGGTGAAAGCTTGCTCCTATTTTTCCGCCCATCCCAACAATGTTGTTTTTTCACCTCTGAGTATTTCATATAGGGGCTTTGCTTTGGTAGCAAAGTCCTCTATGAATTCCCACATGAAGTTTGCAACCCCCAGGAGCTTACGCAGGTCCTGCAGGGTGCCTGGCTTGGGTAGTTTTATCCTTGCTTTCACGCGGCAGCCATGATACCCTTTGTTCCATGGGCAATCTTCTGACCTAGCCAGGTTTGCCTTGTGAGGACTCAGCTTCAGTCCTGCATGTGACAGAAGGCCTAACAATTCCCATAAGAGGGTTAAGTGTTCCTCCATAGTCTCTGTATGAAGGAGTAGGTTATTAACATGCTGTAACAGACATTCTTGGTGTGAGAAAACACTCAACACTGCTGAAAATGCCTGATGAAAATAAGTTGAACTACTATGTAAACCTTGTGGTAGAATGCAAAACATGTATTGCGTATCACATACAGTGAAAGCAAACTTGTACCTGCAACTTTCAGTCAAATATATGGTGAAAAATCCATTAGCTACATCAATGGTTGAGAATACTTATCTTTTGCCAATTATCCTTGCCATTATGTCTGGTGTTTCTGCAACAACCTGTGCTGACATGGGGGTGTATTTGCTCAGAACCCAGAGATTAATTGCGAGTCTCCATGTGTTCTTATCCTTCTATTTAATGGGTCATAAAGGATTACTGCACATTGATTTTCCCTTTATGACCATTCCCCTTTCTTCTAAGTTTGCTATAGATTCTACAACAGATTCCATGGCTTCAGGGGGAAAGCAATATTGACACTGTGGTGGTGGGTTTGGCCCTTGAATGTCCACCTGAACAGCAACCATTCTTCCACAGTCATTTTTATTTTGTGCCCATAATTCAGGATACTTGTACAAAATAGGTTCAAGGTCTTTTTTGTGCAAGACCTCTGGCCATTTATGAATAAGCATGTTGTTTTCGACATTTGTGTGTATGGGTGAGCTCAGAAAATGCCAATGTATAACACAAACATTTGATTTTATGGGACCCCTCCATACCATGCCATTTACCAGATCCAGAATCAAGCCATTTTGTGTCTTTACATCGGTTCCAATTATGTTATCGGATCCTGATCAAAGCCAATCACGATACACTGAGGGCTATCTAGACCTAAATCATGTTCCACATTGGCATTTGAAATTTCAGCTCTAGTGTCGAGCATAATTTGTAACCAAATTGTTTTTATTTTTGCCATGATATGGGGTCTCCCTGAAGGATCCAATATGAGGTTACATATTGGTGACAGATCATTTGGGATCCCTTACCTTCAATCTATCTGCATCAGAATTCCAGTGGGAACTTCTGTTGTACAGACTGCTACTTATTTTTGTTGTACTGTCTATACCTGTTGATCAGAATATTTTTCTTCTTGCACATTTAAAGTTGCCACACTTTTCTGTAAGTGTGGGTTGGGCAAATGTTTTGTCCATACGTAATTACTATATTGCTTTTTGAAGCAATCAGTATTTCCTGGTTGGGTAAGGAATTTTCAGCCTTCTGCTCCACCAGTCTCCGCTGGTGGAGCAGAAGGCTGAAAAACCATTTGACTGTGTTCACGATATGCATTGTGGTGTTCTTTCCTTATGCCTCCATGCATATCAAGTTCCCTAACTTGGACAGATTTCTTAGATTTCTGAGAACTCAATAGTTATTTTATTAATTCCTCAATTTTTCTGGCTGCAACTGCAATTGTGGTTTCCCTTTCTGCCATTGTGCGCAGATTGACCTTTGTGTATGTGATTTTTCCCACAAATGCACAAATCATGCCTGGTGGAGTATGGGATCTATGGTCACTGTTTATAGTCCTATAAATGGCTTCAAACCTACCATATAGAGCTAATGGCTCATGTTGTATGGTGGGTTTAAAGTTAGCAAGGAACTTGGAGTTACTTCCTTATGTTCTGTTGTTAAAATAATAAGTGCAGAAAGTTTTTCCTCTCTGTCATGGTAACAACCATTTTTGGGGGCAGAGTCCCCAGCGATGTTATACCTTGTGAATGGGTAAACACATTTTCAAAAAATCCATGGAATCTTCTGGGGCTACACTAAGTTGTGTGCAATGTCCCTCAAACATATCACATGGAGAGAACGGATCAAACTTCCCACCATATTGTGGAAATTCTCTTTTGAGATCTAAAAGGATCTTTGTTCTCTTTATATCATTTCCTTGAGTAGGGGGATTAAAAGAAAACAAATCATTTTTTCTATTGTGGGCTTGTGCAGAGCTAGAACTGGCATCTTAAACTTTCCATTCATTCTATTCTCTTGTATCCCTGAACCAATAGTGTTTCCCCCATTGTTAATGGGTATTCCAGTGTATGTACCACTTGTAATGCAGGATAAATCACAGAGGTAATTAATCCCTGCTCATCATCCCTGATATAAAGTAGTGTTGCATGAGGTGCCATATCAGATGAATTTGATTGTTTCCTAGATGTACCAATACTTTCCCTGTAATATACTCGTACCTGTTTTGTGGGTATTGATCCATTGAGATCACTCCAATGATTATTTCTAGAAAATTTTTTATAGCATTAGAAAGATCAGTTATTAAACCCTGCACATTCATCATCATTTGGTCTCTACTATCCAGATCTTGTGGCATTGGTGCCATATGGGCCTCAGTAGTAGCCATTTTCTCATCTGCAGTATTAAGATCAGTGCATAACTGTGCGATCTCAATTTTTCTTTCTATGCAGTCTTTACAATTGTCTTTCTGATCTAGCATTTTTCTTTCTTACTCAACATACTTCTAGCTTACATTTCTGCATGCTCTGGTGTCCAAATTATGTCTTCATAAATTACTACTAGCTTAACTAACATTTTTAACATTTTAGACTTTATCCTGACTATAAACCTGATCTAGCAATTGTGACCACAGATTCTCAGCTGATGTGTAGATAGTTGGTAAAACTGGATTAAAAGTGCTATCATTTGCTAGCTTCTTAATGGTAAGAAAATCCATATCTACCTGAGTTATGACTGGTGTATTAATATTCCTGTCTGTATTAATGGAAATTAAGTTCTCAATCCTGGTTCGGATTGGAGAATTTATCTTACAGACCTGAGATCACCCAGTGAAAGTTGCGAACTCACCCCTTACACAGATTCCCAGTGCACGTTGAATGCTCATACCCGCTAGACAACTTTCAAAGATATGCTTCTGTAGGAAATACAGTTTAGAAATGTCTTTCTTTACAGGGCCATTAGGAGGCTGCCCTGAAAAAAACAAAAACAAAATAACTGGAAAAAAGTATTCTACAGGAGTTGGTGACAAGTAATATTCAGATAAAGATATATATATATATATATATATATATATATAAAATATACTTTTTTTTTAATTTGTTATAACATTCCTTATAAAATATCTCAAGTATGTAATCATTCAAACCTAGTGTTAACCAACTCTCAGTTTCCTAGTCCAGCTAGAGAAATAAATGTTACAGCATTAACCATAGGCAGAAAACTATTATGTTTTCCCATGAGAATATTTTACTAAGATATCAAAGATGTTTTTGTGTAACTATTAAAGTAAATAAAAAAAAGTTATCTGTTTTTAATTGTGATTCTCCATGGCCTTTGGAGATCACAATTTTAAACAGGACTGTATGGGCACCATATGTAAGTGTGTATTTTCCGGTGGTCCGCATGACCTCTACTCCTCTCTCAGGGTCTAATAGTTTTACAAAATCTTCTCTTCATCAGTAGTGAAATCTATAATTAATTATAGGAATATGAGACAATAGTTTCCTCTTTAATCTATTTTCTCTGTCTAATATTACTACATCTGTGACCCCCTAGATGACTTTATTAATGTTCCATACAGTCTTTTTAATAATTCTGTCTTTTACCATAAAAAATACAGACAAAGGGTTACCGTTGTTATGCTATGCTCCTGCTATGTATAACAACAAAAGCTCCATGTGAGTTAAACATACAAGCTTTTACTGTGCCTAACCTGCCCAAATACCCCTTGACAAATCTATCAAGTCATCTGATTATCATACCCATAATGTATTAGAGCATATTAACTAAACCTTGAAATCATAAATACAAGGTAATAGATGGTTGACATGTGAATAATACAAAGAGATAATACAGTACAAAGTAAATAACTCAGAAGTTAATTTCTAACTTTAATCCCAGTAATGAATTACCCCATGGAGTTGCAAAATAAACTTCAATGCAGTGTTTGTGCAGATATATATATATATATATATATATATATATATATATATAAAGCAGGTATTTCCCTTAGGAACTGACTAAGTCCCCTAGTGAAAGAAGAAAGTGGCACTCCATGATGACAAAAATACGATGTGTATTGAAAAAAAGTTTACATGATACACCACAAATAAGTCTTCAGGACCAGTGCACTCAAAGTGAACAAGTGAAAGTGTCTTACCTTTAATAGTGTGGTTGCTGTAGCGTGTCAGTGCACGTTGGACTCACACGGCCAAGGGATGGTGCTTCCATCAAGGGAAACCCGGAAATCACCGCCAACGATGATGTCACGCATCTCCCTGGTAACCATGTACACTATCATCATCCCACTGGGTAGGGGAGAACAGCGAGGAAATGTGAAGTGTTAGACAAGCTATGAGCTAATGTGATGTGAAGTGAAAAATGTGCACTACAAGATAAATATAACTGATTGTGACAAATAATGTAAGATGCTATAGAAAGCAATGGCTAATAAGTAAATGAATAAATAATACTGTGAGTGATATCAAAAAAACTTGCGTGTAAATAATGTGTTATGAATGTGTGAAATGTGTAATGTGAAAAATGTATATATAAATACACAGAATATGCAAATGACAACAAATATATATAAATAGACATATAAAAAAGAGAAGACTAACTTATAACACCAGCTGTAATAGCTATTGAAGGAACATAATAGCTTAAGTGAATATATAGAATAAATATATATCGGTAGCAGCCACCTATATTATTCAAGTAACGATTAAGTACCGATTAAATAATTATAAAAACGGAAGGAATCCAGAAAGACTTAAAAAGCTCTCAAAGAAAAACATTCCAGGAAATATCGGTTTTTACCAATAGATCCCTGAGGATCCCCACAGGGATCTATTGGTAAAAAACGATATTTCCGGATTACAACAAAGAAATCTTATCTCTGTACAAGTAAAAAAAACGGGAAGCTATAAATGCCCATCATGCGTTACCTGTAGCTACATGGAACCAGGACACTATTTTAAACATCCGCATACTGGTTTCAAATATAAGATCCGTCACACACTAACTTGTACAACACAGTTCATTGTGTATCTTATCATATGTCCTTGTGGACTTTATTATGTCGGACAAACAATAAGAACTTTTCGGGAGAGAATGGCCCTCCATAGGTCGGCAATTAGATCTGCGCTACAAGGCAAAAACATAGACCAACCAGTGGCACAACATTTTAAGGCTAATAACCATACTTTGTCAAGCCATAAATATAAAATTATTGACCACATTCCGGTTTTGTCTCGCGGAGGGGATAGAAATAAGCTGCTGTCTCAATGTGAATCCAAATGGATCTTCCGACTGGATACGCTAGCACCACGTGGTTTAAATGAAAAAATTGCCTGGAAGGTTTTTTTATGAGAACATTTTAAGTCTTTCTGGGTTCCTTCTGTTTTTATAATTATTTAATAGTTACTTGAATAATATAGGTGGCTGCTACCGATATATATTTATTCTATATATTCACTTAAGCTATTATGTTCCTTCAATAGCTATTACAGCTGGTGTTATAAGTTAGTCTTCTCTTTTTTATATGTCTATTTATATATATTTGTTGTCATTTATATATTCTGCGTATTTATATATACATTTTTCACATTACATGTTTCACACATTCATAACACATTATTCACATGCAATTTTTTTTATATCACTCACAGTATATTCATTTATTTATTAGCCATTGCTTTCTATAGCATCTTACATTCTTTGTCACAATCAGTTATATTTATCTTGTAGTGCACATTTTTCACTTCACATCACATTAGCTCATAGCTCGTCTAACACTTCACATTTCCTCGCTGTTCTCCCCTACCCAGTGGAATGACGATAGTGTACAGGGTTACCAGGGAGACGCGTGACGTCATCGTTGGTGGCGATTTCCAGGTTTCCCTTGACAGAAGCGCAATCCCTTGGCCGGGTGAGTCCAACGTGCACTGACACGCTACAGCAACCACACTATTAAAGGTAAGACACTTTCACTTGTTCACTTTGAGTACACTAGTCCTGAAGACAAGGTCCTGGGAGACCTTGAAATGTCAACTTATTTGTGGTGTATGATGTAAACTTTTTTTCAATACACATCGCATTTTTTTCATCATGGAGTGCCGCTTTCTTCTTTCACTAGGGGACTTAGTCAGCTCCTAAGGGAAATACCTGCTGTGTATATTTTTTTAGAAGGCACCCAACCAACAGCCTTTTGTTGTAGCTAGTGCCAAACCACATGCAACATATATATATATATATATATATATATATATATAATATACACACCAAAATCTAACCTGCGCTATAATTATACACATCTGTTCCCTTCAGTAAGTCATCTGTTAGTAGGACAACTCAAATATGTACCAAATAGTTACTTTTGGGGCTCCTCAATCAAATTATAAAGATACAGACAGTCCTTTCACTCTTTATGCTGTATATTACAGTCTCTTCAAGGCTTAAAGGTTCCAATTCTTTTTCTTTTGGAGACGTAAATAACCGATATACATGCTTGTTTTTCAGAACTGGTCAATAAGTTCATATGATAGAGCTTGTTAATCATCCTCCTTGAGGTTCTATATTTAAATAAGTTTGATACAGTTTCAATATCAATGAAAAATTAGATAGATGTTGGATTTATTAATATATTTATTAGGTACATATAATTCCTTATTATATAGCTATAGGTTAATAATCCAATCCCCTTATCATTAATTAATATTATTAATATATACATAGTTATCAACATCAAGTTATTGGAATTGGTATTAGTTACCTGAAGTTTAAATATTGTCGTGAATAGGAAATTCAAGATGGTGTTTGTTACTCTGGTAACTATAAACAAAATTGAATATCTAGCATAAAATAAACTTTAACGATGGTGTCCATCTCTATAGAAACGGGAATAATACTAAGTACGAAGGATGATTATGTCATCCATTATTTATGAACATCAAGATATAGTAATTATTATTAGTGATATGGGGTTTAATTATTGGATTATGTAGAAATCCCAAGATGGCGTCCATTACCATGGCACCTATAAGCATAATGGAGTTTATATATGATATCTTAAAGATGGCGCCTGTTGCTAAGGAAATGGAAGTAACACCATCCATTATTGCCGAATCAGCATGCACATATTTAGTGCAATGTGCACACTGCCAAATCCCTGTAGATAGCGGGGACGGCATGTACACCGTGAGAACCGTAGAGCTAGCAGGGATGGCGTGACTGACTGCCGGCTTTTGTTATTGTGCTGACAAGCTGTGCGGTCACATGATCAGTTATACCATTTTGGGACCCAGCTTGTTGCTATTGGTAACCATGATAACATAAGCCGGATATAGAATACTGAAATACCACATGCGCACCATTAAGCCAATTACAAGGGAACTACAAAATCATGAAGGAGGCTGGGATAGATTTTCCAATTATCATGTTTTATGAAGTAGAATGCAATATGGTTTAAACAGACAAGCATTTTTCTAGCAGGACTATTACACATAAAGTTATGTAGTTTGGGATAAATAGAATTATAAATAATGGAGCTTATTACTTACTGGTTTAAACTCCAATAAAATGTGAGGAAGTGATGTCATAGCCTTGGGGAGTTAAAATGCAGGATTATTGAAGTGAATTCATTGTGGCAGTGGGACAGGGAGGCATAAGGACATAATAAGTAAGTAGTGTTTAAGGTGTATATGAAACATAAATTAATATCATGTATGTACACAAAATTTGTTTGAGCCACAAAATAATTGAAAGTTTCGTATAAAATTACCTTCAGGCTGTGTGTATAAGATGTATATGAATCAGAATACATTCTGTGTTTAGATTTGGGCCCTATTCCTAAGACATTTCAGTATGGTATAAAAATATTCTGAAATACGGAATATTCTGATATCCAAAATGCCCTTGGTCCCAAGCATTTTGGATATGGGAGACTCAACCTGTATATTAATCATGAAATTTGTTAAAGGAGTTATACATTGTAATGAACTGATTAGAGTGTAAGTTGTAAAGCATTGTCAAGTTATTTGGTTAGACCATAAAAAAATATGATAATTATATTATTGAAAGAACAAATAAAATAGGGTGAAGGTACTGTGAATAGTAATATAGTGAATATTGAGTATAAGACACATTATTGAAAATCTGTGTTTTAACACTTACAGGTTTTGTGTAGTCAAAATTTGACGATTAAGAGATCAGATACATCACAATTAATACATCAATTGTGAAGTATGTAATTAATGTTAAAACTTGGTAAATGTTTACTTTTGTGTATAATGAGTATGTTGATGAGCTGTAATTAAGTGATTTATTAGTGGAAAATTTATTTTAAATAGGTCATATATCAATTGATTTGTAGAATCGCCTAGAACACTGTCATACTATGACCTTATGTAAGCACATTTATTCTGAGGTACGTTGCCAGATATGTAACATTGGTTTATTATTTTGTTTGTTTAGAAAAATGTCTTTGTTTTGGTACCAGAAACATCTAGTATGTATGTATATGTATTTTTTAGATCTACCCCTGAAGAAGTCTTGGTAAAAGATGAAACACGTAGGATTTATGTGAATGGTGGACATTGCACTGTAAACATTCCCCTCATTTGGAAGGTGTAGAGATATCTATTTTATCTATTTAGTGGATGTTGACATATCATCATATTCATGTAAGATCATTTGTCCATCTAAAATTGTGACATTTTAATAAAAATCTATATTAATGTTTATGAATTATTAATATTGCCCTTTGGGCCTATTTTGGGTGTTTTCTGGAATGAGGGTATTTTTATAGAACCTCAAGAAGGACGATAAACAAGCTCTATCATATGAACTTATTGACCAGTTCTGAAAAACAAGCATGAATATCGGTTATTTAAGTCTCCAAAAGAAACAGAATTGGAACCTTTAAGCCTTGAAGGGACTGTAATATACAGCATAAAGATTATAAGGACTGTCTGTATCTTTAGAATTTGATTGAAGCACCCCAAAAGTAATTTGATGTGCTGTATGTATAAATAAGGGATAAATGTTCTCTTGCATTTTTGGCAAGATTAATAATCTATAGATACATTGTGGATGGCAATCTATCAGTGAAAACAACTATTTGTGTATGGATGTGTATATGTGAAAATATAGAGAGAATGCATGTGTGGGTACAGAGAGAGAGAAATATTACTGTGCTTTGTGTTGCTATGTGTGGGAGGATGGGGTGGAAGCTCATGGCAAGGTATCTATGATGGTGTTCTTGTCTCTTTGTGTTGCTATGTGTGGGTGGTGGGTTGAAGCATAATGGCAAGGCAGCCATGATGGTGTTATTTTGTAGAATGGAGATGAGAGAAAGAGAGAGATGATTTCAGATTCATAGTAGTGTGTTTATAAACCCTTAAAGAGATTGTATGGTTATGAAGTATGTTAGCTTAAGATAGGGCTTATATAGATAATTGTGCAGGCACAATACAAAATAGTTTTTACAGTGATAATTACAGAGCAGATGCAAACCAAGAAGCATAGTACAGGATGGAGGCAGAGGAGGAGAGTACAGGTAAGTTATTATAGAGCAACTGAAGGAAAGTAGAGGCAAGTTATTAAAGAGCAGATGAAGGAAAGTACAGGAGTTATTACAGAGATATAGTTAGTTAATTCGTAGCAGATGTAGGCAGGTTACAGATATATGCAGGCAGGGAAAGGGTTAATACAGAGTACCTTGAATAGCCAGGAAAGTCCAGTGAGCCAGATGTGTACAGTATCTGTGTGTAGTTACAGAAAGAGTGATGGACTCTTCACTGGGAGTGTATTATATAGTTCTTCCCCCACTCCCATCTCATCTTACATCATGTGAGTGTCGACATTCTACTCCCACATGTTGCAGTACCTCAAGCTTCCTCACTGCTAGATATGCCCTTCCTTTTCTTAGTACATGTTAATCAGTCTGTTTGTTTCTTTGTTTGATATGAGCTAGTTTTGAACTATTTAAAATCTAAATCTTCTGGCTCACTGCATACCTATCTAATGGCACTGAGATTATGTCAATATTGGAGATCCTTCACAAGGGTTTTTTTATTTTTCTCAAAATAAGAAGCATACCATACTCACTCTGTATAACAGAAATACGCTACTATAAAGGTATCTTTATGTTGAGGGCACCTTCCTCCACTAGTGGTATATGGGGTAGCTACTGGACCACCCATTTGTCAAATTCAAACAGAAAGAGGGATGTACCCTATTTACAGTAAAGCATATATTGATGTGTTCATAAAGGTTTATTTCATATCTCCGGGACACTATTGCCTTCTTCTGATTAATTATACTTCCCATGTGCCCTCAGAGTCAATATACCATGTAAATGATTGAGGGATCTCATCAGGAAGGAGTGAATCAGATACAAATTTATTGATACAATCAAAGTAGTCATAAAACTGTATACCAGCATATGGGTGAATAAACAAGGAAAAATGAAAAAAAGGTTGGTTAACCTGAAGTCTGGGCTGTTCCACAGCAGGTATTTGATATGTTTTTATATAACCCTATTGTTCAGGCCATTCCACCAACATGTTTCAACTTGCAGTATTTTTCAAGGTGTAACATACAGGGCCCTAGGATAGACTTATATACCTGTTGGACAGGTGTTCTTTATATGAGGGGCAAAGTCACCAATTAAAAACAATACATCTCTTTAAAGAGATTTATAACCAATAATAAAAGCCAAGATGCTATACTAAAAATGCTTAAACCCGAAAGAATAAGGATATACAATTCAAATTCTCAAACATGTACCATTGTCTCAAAAAAGTGCTCAAGTTTATATATAAAAAATGTATAAAGTCCTTTTTAATGTTTTTCAAATGCTCAAACATCCTATATTTTAATTTATGGGATGATCATACTACATACTGTTTATTGCATTCACATTGTAGTAAATAAAGGAAATTTTTACTGTGACAAGTTATAAACTCCCTGATATCAAATTCTTTCTTATTATGGCTGGAAGTACTGTATATTTGGTAATAACAAAGTCCTTGCTTTTGCAATTTTTGCACGTGGGGCATAGACCACTTCAGTAAAAACCTTTAGATTTAATAGATTTAACTATTTGTGTGGTCTCCAATGTGCTTTTAACAATTAATTTTTTTAGATTGTCTGCTTTGCAGTAAATAAATCTTGGTTTCTCTTGAAGATATTTTTTTATAGTGGGGTCTTGAAGTGGAAGGCCCCAATGTTTCCTTATTAGTCTTCTAAGTCATTTTACTTACTGCTGTATTTGGTGATGAATTGTATACCCAGTTTATTTTCATTTTTCTTATGTTCATCTTGTCCTTTATATGTTATCAGAACTTCCTGCAGGCATGCCATATATTTTTTGTAAGGTTTTTCTATTTCTTCTTTATTATAGCCTTTATTCTTAAATTGTTTCTCCAATTTGAATCCTTGTTCGATATAATCTCTCAATATTGAACAATTTTTTCTCATTCTATAAAATTGGCTACTCGGGACTGAAGCTAGCCAACTTGAATGGTGAGTATAATCAAAAAGATTGAGTGACTCAGAGATCACAAGAGGACTGAGCTAAATATTCAATTAAAAGTGTATGCTGATGAATTGGACTATTGGCAACACACCACTGGTGTAATACTATCAGCACACCAAATAGAACGAGAGGACTGCTAACTGAACTTTTTTTTTTCGCAAGTAGCAGTTTATTGAAAAAATTTTTTTTTTAGAATACATTGACAAATATAAACAAGGAATATACAGTCAGGTCCATAAATATTGAGACATTGACAGAATTTTCAGATTTTGGCCTCTATTCACCACCACAATGGTTTTAAAATGAAACAAACAAGTTGTGCTTTAACTGCAGACTTTCAGATTTAATTTGAGGGTAATTACATCCAAATTGGGTGAACGGTGTAGGAATTACAACAGTTTCAATATGTGCCTCCCACTTTTTAAGGGGCCAATAGTAATGGGACTATCAACTCAAAAGCTATTTCATGGACACGTGTGGGCTATTCCCTCATTATTTCATTATAAATTGAGCAGGTAAAAGGTCTGGAGTTGATTCTAGGTGTGATATTTGCATTTGGAATCAGTTGCTGTCGACTCACAATATGAGAACCAAAGAGCTGGTACTATCAGTGAAGCAAGCCATCATTAGGCTGAAAAATCAAAACAAACCCATCAGAGTGATAGCAAAAACATTACGTTTGGCCAAATCAACTGTTTGGAATATTCTTAAAAAGAAAGAATGCACCAGAGAGCTCAGCAACACCAAAAGACCCGAAAGACCACGGAAAACAACTGTGGCGGATGACAGAAGAATTATTTCCCTGGTGAAGAAAAACCCCTTCACAACAGTTGGCCAAATCAAGAACACTCTCCAGGAGGTATATGTATATGTGTCAAAGTCAACAATCAAGAGAAGACTTCACAAGAGTGAATATAGAGGTTTCACCACAAGATGCAAACCATTGTTGAGCCACAAAAACAGGAAGACCAGATTAGAGTTTGCCAAACAACATCTAAAAAAGCCATTACAGTTCTGGAACAACATCCTATTAACAGATGAGACAAAGATCAACTTGTACCAGAGTAATGGGAAGAGAAGAGAAGGAAAGGAACTGCTCATGATCCAAAACATACCACCTCATCAGTGAAGCATGGTGGTGGTAGTGTCATGGCATGGGCATGTATGGCTGCCAATGGAACTGGTTCCCTTGTATTTATTGATGATGTGACTGCTGACAAAAGCAGCAGAATGAATTCTGAAGTGTTTCGGGCAATATTATATGCTCATATTCAGTCAAATGCTTCAGAACTCATTGGACAGCACTTCACAGTGCAGATGGACAATGACCCAAAGCATACTGCAAAAGCAACCAAAGAGTTTTTTAAGGCTAAAAAGTGGAATGTTATGCAATGGCCAAGTCAATCCCCTGACCTGAATCCGATTGATCATGCATTTCACTTGATGAAGACAAAACTGAAGGGAAAATGCCACAAGAACAAGCAGGAACTGAAGACATTTGCAGTAGAGGCCTGGCAGAGCATCACCTGGGATGAAACCCAGCGTCTGGTGATGTCCATGCGTTCTAGACTTCAGGCTGTAATTGCCTGCAAAGGATTTGCAACAAAGTATTAAAAAGTGAAAGTTAGATTTAGGATTGTTTAGTTTGTCCCATTACTTTTGGCCCCTTAAAAAGTGGGAGGCACATATAGAAACCGTTGTAATTCCTACACCGTTCACCTTATTTGGATGTAATTACCCTCAAATTAAATCTGAAAGTCTGCAGTTAAATCACATCTTGTTTGTTTCATTTCAAAGCCATTGTGGTGGTGAATAGAGGCCAAAATATGAAAATTCTGTCAATGTCCCAATATTTATGGACCTGACTGTATATGAGTCACACTGGCAAAAATTTCTTCAAACAAGAAATTATCTCAAAGTTGGGAATCTAAGAATGTCTCTAATTCTTTAGCCTAAACAAAAGAAAAAAGACATTGATATATTCTTGAAACACACATTCTATATTGTTTCCATATAAAATTATAAACATAAAAAGAAATAAAGGAAAAACATAACAAAGTCATAGACAAACAGAAACAGAAAAACAAATTTAAAGAGAAAAACAAATGAAATAGCCTCATACAACAAATTATAAACTAGGTGTCAAGTTGTATGTATATTATTAATGGGAAGGTGGGAAAGGGGAAAAAAACAATAGCACAGGAGAAACCCAACAAAGGTCTGGATATAGGATTAGTAGCAAATCAGAGGTGCTCCCTCAGAGTATGAGATGTAGATCAAAAAAAGAGAAGAAAAAGAAAAAAGCGACTCCTTTTATGGGGCACTCACTGACTATTTATGAAAATCTGATGAAATTAAAATATAAATCTTTATTCAATATATTTAAAATCAAGTTGCCAAAGAAACATACAAATAATGAACTTCAAATGCCAGACAGACAAACAAACAAATAAAAAGTGATCATAAGTGATCCTGTATGTGCTATAAGCACCCCTAAATTCAGTTAAATCTCAGAATACATATATTCTCCACATGAGTTAGAAATATTTGAGAGAAAATAATGATAGAACAATAATGATCCAATTAGTAGTTCTAAATATAGATTTTAAAGTATCACATTTAGGGGTATCAATATAAACTGCACATATAGGTGTGGCGAAATATTGGTGAAAGAAACATATACAAAACATATAAAGCAGAAACAAATTACATATATTATTAAAAGGCTGAAAACCACGAGATAAATAATACAGTACACAATGGTTTATATATTGAAGGTGTCCCTCCCTTCTAACTGGGAGAATCTAGAAAGGATTTAACCTAAATAGATTAGGAATAATAAGAGATAAGTGCTCTTATAAACCAGATGCTGCTTTCCCGTGTCATATAAATATCAGACACGGGATGAGTGTCACTGATATATGGCACAAAAGAAACAGTGCAGCTTGCCTCTACTGTTAGCGTCCACAATGACCAGACCCCCTGTTGCCTAAGCAGCGCAGGGAATCACAGTAACGGTTAGCTAATGAGAGAGCAAGGAGGGAGAGTAAAGATAAAGTACCTGTCCCTGAAATCTCCCAGGTAGGATCGTGGTGTGGAGGTTCCAAGTGCGCACTAGGTCCCCCCCAGCTGTGAGACCGACGCGCGTTTCGCCGGAGGCTTTCTCAAGGAAGCTGTCATAGCTGTATGTGCAAGCCGGATTTACATAGTGCCGGCTGTTCATTGATTGGTTGGCAATGTACGTTAGTAGCGCCAGCCTCAGGGGATGACGTCACCTTCAGGAGATGCACATAGTCACAGCTGTAACTAAAGCAAAGGTCAGCTGATTGAGGGATGGCTAGCCCTCTTCATCTCTGCGCATTCAAGAATTCAGAGGGATCAATGTACAGACAAAATTATCTGATTATACTAAAACAATACATAATCAGCATATCATAGAAAGGCCCTAGATATCAGTCTGATATAAGTACATAATATCATATACTAGTAATTATAAGCTATTTAGCCAGATTAATAAAAATAATAATAATAATTAGTTTAATTTGTAAACTGACAGTTAACTCTGTCAATACATAACGAGAGAAAAAAGGATATAAAAATATAAAGAAATATTATAAAAATATATCTGTGACAAATATGCACAATTCACCACTATGATTTTGTGGTGTAACCACAACCCTCAAAGAAAAATAACCAAAGATTAAAATAATTTATAATCTATATAAATACTCCATATAAAATACACACGTGCATTAAAAATAATATATCATTTAATAATATAAATGGTGTAAGATATTCCGAAATTTAATTCACCCATAAATATGCTAATAAGATGCTGAATAATCACACTAAAGATAAAGAACTTGATAAGGATAAGGATAAAAAACATATATATGTGTATAAATGATGCAAATAGTGTTATAAAAGTAAAAAATTAATTAAATAAGGTGAATATATATCATGAAAATTGAATAAGAAAAAAATATATATGTATGAATATAAAAAGTGACCCCGAAGGGTTGAAAAAAGTGAGACAAAAAACATAAAAAACATTTATAAATCTATGATCATATAACATTAGTATACTAAAAACAAAATGTGTAGTGAATAAATTAGTATGAAAGAATATAAAGGAAAAAATAAATAAAAAAGTCAATATAGATGTAAATATCAAAAATTAATATTGACAGAATAAATTGATCATCTGATTACTATATTGAAAATGACAAATACCAAAAATCAAAGTGAGTATACCACTAGATTGTAAATCAGGTATCAAGGAAAGGACTATAATTAATCATCTCATTCATCCCATTTGGACTGACTGTACCTAATTTAAAAGTCCATTCACACTCCTTTTTAAGGAGTTCCTTGGTTACATCGCCTTTTCTGAGGTCCAGAGATATCTTATCAAGACCAAAAGCCTTCAGGTCTTTCGAAGATCCTTGATGATATATTAGAAAGTGTTTGGCGACCGATGTTATTGTCTTCATTCTCTGAATGTCCGTCGCTGCATGTCTGATACTCCCAATATGTTCCAGTATTTGTTGTTTGAGGGGTCTGGTAGTCATACCTATATATCTCTTTACACATGTGCACTCAAGGCAGTAAATCACTGCCGAGGTGTCACAGTTTATAAAATGCCGAAAAGTGTATTTTCTACCAAAATGGTCTGTTACCTCCTTCTTTCGGACCATATTCGGACATGCTTTACATCGTCCACACGGAAAGGAACCCTGTACACTGATTTTTTTCTTTTTTTCCATCACGAAGTGACTATGGACACACATATCTTTAATGTTTTGTGCTCTGCGCCAGCTGATCTGCACTCTAGGGTCCAGATGTTGCTCAAGATCTGAGTCTAACCTCAGTATCCCCCAGTGTTTTTGCAGGATGTCACGAATGGTTTGCCACTCATGGCAAAAATTACCTATGAACCTCAATTTATCCTTCTGTTTTTTACTTCTTTCATTTGATGGAAAAATAAGGGTATCCCTATTGATTTTGGATACAGTATGGTATGCTCTTTTTATACATTTGTTACTGTATCCTCTATTCTTGAGTCTAAAAGACAGATCTGCACATTGTGTCCGGAAGATATCATCATCTGAACAATTTCTTCTTAGCTTCAGAAATTCTCCTTTAGGGATATTTTTTATCGTGGAGGGAAAGTGACAGCTCTCATGATGCAACAAACTATTGGTTGCAGTAGGTTTTCTATACAGCTCAGTTTTCAAGAGGCCCTGTTCATCCACAGTTATTCTTAGGTCCAAAAAGGTAATAGATTTCATACTGGTCTCATAAGTCAGTTTAAGGTTGAGGTTATTTTCATTAAGCTTCATCATGAAGTCATGGAATCTTTCCACTGGTCCATTCCATATTATCAAAATATCATCGATATATCGAACCCAAAGGGATATCGATGTATTGAAATCCTCGTTCTCCTCATTAAAGACATGCGTGCGCTCCCACCACCCCAAAAAGAGGTTAGCATATGTGGGAGTGCACGCCGATCCCATCGCCGTCCCCCTGGTTTGGAGATAGAATTTATTGTTGAATACAAAATAGTTCCTATGTAGTATAAATTCAAGCAGTTCCAACAGTAGATCTTGAAATTCAGATGCTTCATCTGTGCTGAGAAATGACTTGACTGCTTCCATTCCCTGATGGTGGCGAATGCTAGTATAGAGGGATTCGACGTCAATACTAGCGAGTATTTGTCCCTCGTCTAAACTGATATCGTTAATCTTCCTTAAGACATCAAGGGTATCCTGTGCATAGGAGGGCAGCGTTGTTACAAACTGTCTTAGATGTATATCTATAAATTTGCTTGCCTGTTCAGACAATCCTCCTATGCCGGAGACAATAGGTCTACCTGGTGGTTCTGTCCGTCCCTTATGAACTTTGGGCAGTAAATAAAAAGTTGGTGTTTTAGGATGTACCACTTTTAGAAAGTCAAATTCCGATTTAGTAATGATTCCCCCTGTTTTGGCCTGATCAATTATCCTGTTATACAGGATGCTGAAGTTATCAGTGGGGTTAAATAGAAGTTGTTCATAGCAACTCCTATCATTCAGCTGGCGATATGCCTCCTTCAAGTACATCTCAATGGGCCATATTACCACATTACCCCCCTTGTCAGATGGCTTGATAACAACATTGCACCATGTTCTAATTTCCCTTAGTGCTCGTGTTTCTTCATTAGTCAGATTATGAATTTTAAATAAATGTAGATCTAGTTGTCTTTGGAATAATGTATCAAGATCTTTTGATACAAGGTCCTGAAAAACTTTAATTTCGGGACAGTTATTCATGGGGTAAAATAAGGACTTTCTTTTACATATAGGTCTGCTAGTTCCTTCTGGTATCCCTATATCCTGATTGTCATTAGAGTCCAGTAGATCTATCAAATTTTTAAGGGCTTCTAGTTCTTCAGGAGAGGTAAGAGGGAATGGCTCATTCTCAGATCTAGAAATGATCCATTTTTCCAGAGTAGATTTATCCATAGATGGAGTTGGGTCGTCCCCCATATCTCGATCATCCATTATTGTAGTATGTTCATCCTTTCTTTTGCCGGCGAAAAATTTAGTTAACAAAAGTTTTCTACAGAAGAGATTGAGATCCTTTTCCCACTTGAATCGATCAAAAGCACCAGTTGGTGAGAAAGAAAGACCCTTTTGGAAAACAGCTATATGTTCTTCCCCCAAAATTATATCAGACAAATTAATAACTTCCAAATTATCAGCTTTTATCATCATCTTTTGTTGATTCGTTGTGATTGCCGTTGGGGTAGTGGAGTATCCCATTGTCTTTCCTCCCTTTCTCTTCTGCCCCCTCCTTGTCTGCTTCCTCTTGTAGTTCGGAACCTCGGTCTGGATCCCAGGGTGTTCTCTAAAAAATTAATAGAAGAAGTGGAAGGAGATCTAATCATACCCACATTCAATCCTGTGGTTTCTTCAGTACCAGAAGATTCCGCTTCTGAGGATGTATATTGCGGATTATATGGTTTAATATATTCCTTGCCGGTTTTCAGATTCCATCTGAAAATCATTCCTTTCTGGAAGTCATTTCTATCCCTTGCAAATTTATGTTTTTTCCTCTCAATTATCCCTTGTTCATATTCCTCTAAGTCCTTTTTTACTTTTTCAAAGGATTTTTGGAATTGTTGATCCTTCTCCCATGTTTCCAATTTTTTACCCAAAGATTCAATTTCTTTATCACACTCCTCCAAAATAAGCAAGTCATGTTTTACCAATATTGACATCAAGTCCTGGGAACATTTTAAAAGACAAATTTCCCAGTCATTCTGGAGGGCTGATGTTGCTAATTGAAAGGCAGGAAAAATCCTCGGTCTCAAACCTCTTGGGGAAATTTTATGTTTAATGTAACTTTCAATAGTTGTTGCATCCCAACGTGTTCTTAATCTTTTTTGTAATAAATGTTTAAGTGTGACAATATCAGAAATATCAAAAGCAGAAACAAATTACATATATTATTAAAAGGCTAAAAACCACGAGATAAATAATACAGTACACAATGGTTTATATATTGGAGGCGTCCCTCCCTTCTAACTGGGAGGGACCTTATTCACCTTATTTAATTTATTTTTTACTTTTATAACACTATTTGCATAATTTATACACATATATATGTTTTTTATCCTTATCCTTATCAAGTTCTTTATCTTTAGTGTGATTATTCAGCATCTTATTAGCATATTTATGGGTGAATTAAATTTCGGAATATCTTACACCATTTATATTATTAAATGATATATTATTTTTAATGCACGTGTGTATTTTATATGGAGTATTTATATAGATTATAAATTATTTTAATCTTTGGTTATTTTTCTTTGAGGGTTGTGGTTACACCACAAAATCATAGTGGTGAATTGTGCATATTTGTCACAGATATATTTTTATAATATTTCTTTATATTTTTATATCCTTTTTTCTCTCGTTATGTATTGACAGAGTTAACTGTCAGTTTACAAATTAAACTAATTATTATTATTATTTTTATTAATCTGGCTAAATAGCTTATAATTACTAGTATATGATATTATGTACTTATATCAGACTGATATCTAGGGCCTTTCTATGATATGCTGATTATGTATTGTTTTAGTATAATCAGATAATTTTGTCTGTACATTGATCCCTCTGAATTCTTGAATGCGCAGAGATGAAGAGGGCTAGCCATCCCTCAATCAGCTGACCTTTGCTTTAGTTACAGCTGTGACTATGTGCATCTCCTGAAGGTGACGTCATCCCCTGAGGCTGGCGCTACTAACGTACATTGCCAACCAATCAATGAACAGCCGGCACTATGTAAATCCGGCTTGCACATACAGCCATGACAGCTTCCTTGAGAAAGCCTCCGGCGAAACGCGCGTCGGCCTCACAGCTGGGGGGGACCTAGTGCGCACTTGGAACCTCCACACCACGATCCTACCTGGGAGATTTCAGGGACAGGTACTTTATCTTTACTCTCCCTCCTTGCTCTCTCATTAGCTAACCGTTACTGTGATTCCCTGCGCTGCTTAGGCAACAGGGGGTCTGGTCATTGTGGATGCTAACAGTAGAGGCAAGCTGCACTGTTTCTTTTGTGCCATATATCAGTGACACTCATCCCGTGTCTGATATTTATATGACACGGGAAAGCAGCATCTGGTTTATAAGAGCACTTATCTCTTATTATTCCTAATCTATTTAGGTTAAATCCTTTCTAGATTCTCCCAGTTAGAAGGGAGGGACGCCTCCAATATATAAACCATTGTGTACTGTATTATTTATCTCGTGGTTTTCAGCCTTTTAATAATATATGTAATTTGTTTCTGCTTTATATGTTTTGTATATGTTTCTTTCACCAATATTTCGCCACACCTATATGTGCAGTTTATATTGATACCCCTAAATGTGATACTTTAAAATCTATATTTAGAACTACTAATTGGATCATTATTGTTCTATCATTATTTTCTCTCAAATATTTCTAACTCATGTGGAGAATATATGTATTCTGAGATTTAACTGAATTTAGGGGTGCTTATAGCACATACAGGATCACTTATGATCACTTTTTATTTGTTTGTTTGTCTGTCTGGCATTTGAAGTTCATTATTTGTATGTTTCTTTGGCAACTTGATTTTAAATATATTGAATAAAGATTTATATTTTAATTTCATCAGATTTTCATAAATAGTCAGTGAGTGCCCCATAAAAGGAGTTGCTTTTTTCTTTTTCTTCTCTTTTTTTGATCTACATCTCATACTCTGAGGGAGCACCTCTGATTTGCTACTAATCCTATATCCAGACCTTTGTTGGGTTTCTCCTGTGCTATTGTTTTTTTCCCCTTTCCCACCTTCCCATTAATAATATTAATATATTCTGGGTTTTTTATCCCAGATTCTATTACAATAAGCACGGAGGATACTCTTCACTATTAAGTGTGGTCATATGATTAAAGGGTAGGATTCTCATTGATTTGTTGTCACTCTATAGTGACATCTAATTATTTGTAATATTCCTTTTTCATCTTGTTTTTAACAAAAAATTTTTGTTTAATGGCCAGCTTCAATCTCAGGAGTGAATTAATTAGTAAACGCTGCTCTGCGGAGGAGTTAGAATCAATCTTTCCAGATAAAATTCAGGAGGTTTCCCCTAATATTAATTGGGATCAAGATATTGTCACACTTAAACATTTATTACAAAAAAGATTAAGAACACGTTGGGATGCAACTACTATTGAAAGTTACATTAAACATAAAATTTCCCCAAGAGGTTTGAGACCGAGGATTTTTCCTGCCTTTCAATTAGCAACATCAGCCCTCCAGAATGACTGGGAAATTTGTCTTTTAAAATGTTCCCAGGACTTGATGTCAATATTGGTAAAACATGACTTGCTAATTTTGGAGGAGTGTGATAAAGAAATTGAATCTTTGGGTAAAAAATTGGAAACATGGGAGAAGGATCAACAATTCCAAAAATCCTTTGAAAAAGTAAAAAAGGACTTAGAGGATTATGAACAAGGGATAATTGAGAGGAAAAAACATAAATTTGCAAGGGATAGAAATGACTTCCAGAAAGGAATGATTTTCAGATGGAATCTGAAAACCGGCAAGGAATATATTAAACCATATAATCCGCAATATACATCCTCAGAAGCGGAATCTTCTGGTACTGAAGAAACCACAGGATTGAATGTGGGTATGATTAGATCTCCTTCCACTTCTTCTATTAATTTTTTAGAGAACACCCTGGGATCCAGACCGAGGTTCCGAACTACAAGAGGAAGCAGACAAGGAGGGGGCAGAAGAGAAAGGGAGGAAAGACAATGGGATACTCCACTACCCCAACGGCAATCACAACGAATCAACAAAAGACAATGATAAAAGCTGATAATTTGGAAGTTATTAATTTGTCTGATATAATTTTGGGGGAAGAACATATAGCTGTTTTCCAAAAGGGTCTTTCTTTCTCACCAACTGGTGCTTTTGATCGATTCAAGTGGGAAAAGGATCTCAATCTCTTCTGTAGAAAACTTCTGTTAACTAAATTTTTCGCCGGCAAAAGAAAGGATGAACATACTACATTAATGGATGATCGAGATATGGGGGACGACCCAACTCCATCTATGGATAAATCTACTCTGGAAAAATGGATCATTTCTAGATCTGAGAATGAGCCATTCCCTCTAACCTCTCCTGAAGAACTAGAAGCCCTTAAAAATTTGGTAGATCTACTGGACTCTAATGACAATCAGGATATAGGGATACCAGAAGGAACTAGCAGACCTATATGTAAAAGAAAGTCCTTATTTTACCCCATGAATAACAACTGTCCCAAAATTAAAGTTTTTCAGGACCTTGTATCAAAAGATCTTGATACATTATTCCAAAGACAACTAGATCTACATTTATTTAAAATTCATAATCTGACTAATGAAGAAACACGAGCACTAAGGGAAATTAGAACATGGTGCAATGTTGTTATCAAGCCATCTGACAAGGGGGGTAATGTGGTAATATGGCCCATTGAGATGTACTTGAAGGAGGCATATCGCCAGCTGAATGATAGGAGTTGCTATGAACAACTTCTATTTAACCCCACTGATAACTTCAGCATCCTGTATAACAGGATAATTGATCAGGCCAAAACAGGGGGAATCATTACTAAATCGGAATTTGACTTTCTAAAAGTGGTACATCCTAAAACACCAACTTTTTATTTACTGCCCAAAGTTCATAAGGGACGGACAGAACCACCAGGTAGACCTATTGTCTCCGGCATAGGAGGATTGTCTGAACAGGCAAGCAAATTTATAGATATACATCTAAGACAGTTTGTAACAACGCTGCCCTCCTATGCACAGGATACCCTTGATGTCTTAAGGAAGATTAACGATATCAGTTTAGACGAGGGACAAATACTCGCTAGTATTGACGTCGAATCCCTCTATACTAGCATTTGCCACCATCAGGGAATGGAAGCAGTCAAGTCATTTCTCAGCACAGATGAAGCATCTGAATTTCAAGATCTACTGTTGGAACTGCTTGAATTTATACTACATAGGAACTATTTTGTATTCAACAATAAATTCTATCTCCAAACCAGGGGGACGGCGATGGGATCGGCGTGCGCTCCCACATATGCTAACCTCTTTTTGGGGTGGTGGGAGCGCACGCATGTCTTTAATGAGGAGAACGAGGATTTCAATACATCGATATCCCTTTGGGTTCGATATATCGATGATATTTTGATAATATGAAATGGACCAGTGGAAAGATTCCATGACTTCATGATGAAGCTTAATGAAAATAACCTCAACCTTAAACTGACTTATGAGACCAGTATGAAATCTATTACCTTTTTGGACCTAAGAATAACTGTGGATGAACAGGGCCTCTTGAAAACTGAGCTGTATAGAAAACCTACTGCAACCAATAGTTTGTTGCATCATGAGAGCTGTCACTTTCCCTCCACGATAAAAAATATCCCTAAAGGAGAATTTCTGAGGCTAAGAAGAAATTGTTCAGATGATGATATCTTCCGGACACAATGTGCAGATCTGTCTTTTAGACTCAAGAATAGAGGATACAGTAACAAATGTATAAAAAGAGCATACCATACTGTATCCAAAATCAATAGGGATACCCTTATTTTTCCATCAAAATGAAAGAAGTAAAAAACAGAAGGATAAATTGAGGTTCATAGGTAATTTTTGCCATGAGTGGCAAACCATTCGTGACATCCTGCAAAAACACTGGGGGATACTGAGGTTAGACTCAGATCTTGAGCAACATCTGGACCCTAGAGTGCAGATCAGCTGGCGCAGAGCACAAAACATTAAAGATATGTGTGTCCATAGTCACTTCGTGATGGAAAAAAAGAAAAAATTCAGTGTACAGGGTTCCTTTCCGTGTGGACGATGTAAAGCATGTCCGAATATGGTCCGAAAGAAGGAGGTAACAGACCGTTTTGGTAGAAAATACACTTTTCGGCATTTTATAAACTGTGACACCTCGGCAGTGATTTACTGCCTTGAGTGCACATGTGTAAAGAGATATATAGGTATGACTACCAGACCCCTCAAACAACGAATACTGGAACATATTGGGAGTATCAGACATGCAGCGACGGACATTCAGAGAATGAAGACAATAACATCGGTCGACAAACACTTTCTAATATATCATCAAGGATCTTCGAAAGACCTGAAGGCTTTTGGTCTTGATAAGATATCTCTGGACCTCAGAAAAGGCGATGTAACCAAGGAACTCCTTAAAAAGGAGTGTGAATGGACTTTTAAATTAGGTACAGTCAGTCCAAATGGGATGAATGAGATGATTAATTATAGTCCTTTCCTTGATACCTGATTTACAATCTAGTGGTATACTCACTTTGATTTTTGGTATTTGTCATTTTCAATATAGTAATCAGATGATCAATTTATTCTGTCAATATTAATTTTTGATATTTACATCTATATTGACTTTTTTATTTATTTTTTCCTTTATATTCTTTCATACTAATTTATTCACTACACATTTTGTTTTTAGTATACTAATGTTATATGATCATAGATTTATAAATGTTTTTTATGTTTTTTGTCTCACTTTTTTCAACCCTTCGGGGTCACTTTTTATATTCATACATTTATATTTTTTTCTTATTCAATTTTCATGATATATATTCACCTTATTTAATTTATTTTTTACTTTTATAACACTATTTGCATCATTTATACACATATATATGTTTTTTATCCTTATCCTTATCAAGTTCTTTATCTTTAGTGTGATTATTCAGCATCTTATTAGCATATTTATGGGTGAATTAAATTTCGGAATATCTTACACCATTTATATTATTAAATGATATATTATTTTTAATGCACGTGTGTATTTTATATGGAGTATTTATATAGATTATAAATTATTTTAATCTTTGGTTATTTTTCTTTGAGGGTTGTGGTTACACCACAAAATCATAGTGATGAATTGTGCATATTTGTCACAGATATATTTTTATAATATTTCTTTATATTTTTATATCCTTTTTTCTCTCGTTATGTATTGACAGAGTTAACTGTCAGTTTACAAATTAAACTAATTATTATTATTATTTTTATTAATCTGGCTAAATAGCTTATAATTACTAGTATATGATATTATGTACTTATATCAGACTGATATCTAGGGCCTTTCTATGATATGCTGATTATGTATTGTTTTAGTATAATCAGATAATTTTGTCTGTACATTGATCCCTCTGAATTCTTGAATGCGCAGAGATGAAGAGGGCTAGCCATCCCTCAATCAGCTGACCTTTGCTTTAGTTACAGCTGTGACTATGTGCATCTCCTGAAGGTGAAGTCATCCCCTGAGGCTGGCGCTACTAACGTACATTGCCAACCAATCAATGAACAGCCGGCACTATGTAAATCCGGCTTGCACATACAGCCATGACAGCTTCCTTGAGAAAGCCTCCGGCGAAACGCGCGTCACAGCTGGGGGGGACCTAGTGCGCACTTGGAACCTCCACACCACGATCCTACCTGGGAGATTTCAGGGACAGGTACTTTATCTTTACTCTCCCTCCTTGCTCTCTCATTAGCTAACCGTTACTGTGATTCCCTGCGCTGCTTAGGCAACAGGGGGTCTGGTCATTGTGGACGCTAACAGTAGAGGCAAGCTGCACTGTTTCTTTTGTGCCATATATCAGTGACACTCATCCCGTGTCTGATATTTATATGACACGGGAAAGCAGCATCTGGTTTATAAGAGCACTTATCTCTTATTATTCCTAATCTATTTAGGTTAAATCCTTTCTAGATTCTCCCAGTTAGAAGGGAGGGACGCCTTCAATATATAAACCATTGTGTACTGTATTATTTATCTCGTGGTTTTCAGCCTTTTAATAATATATGTAATTTGTTTCTGCTTTATATGTTTTGTATATGTTTCTTTCACCAATATTTCGCCACACCTATATGTGCAGTTTATATTGATACCCCTAAATGTGATACTTTAAAATCTATATTTAGAACTACTAATTGGATCATTATTGTTCTATCATTATTTTCTCTCAAATATTTCTAACTCATGTGGAGAATATATGTATTCTGAGATTTAACTGAATTTAGGGGTGCTTATAGCACATACAGGATCACTTATGATCACTTTTTATTTGTTTGTTTGTCTGTCTGGCATTTGAAGTTCATTATTTGTATGTTTCTTTGGCAACTTGATTTTAAATATATTGAATAAAGATTTATATTTTAATTTCATCAGATTTTCATAAATAGTCAGTGAGTGCCCCATAAAAGGAGTCGCTTTTTTCTTTTTCTTCTCTTTTTTTGGTCAAGTTGTATGTGTCATGCTTTTATATTTGTCAGATTCGCAGAATTCCAACCATTTTCTCCAAATTGATGTATATATCTGAAATTTATCAGGAGAGGACATAATAATGTCATCCATGGATCTGTATAACTCAATCCTTCGAAACCAGTCAGCAAGAGTTGGGGGGAGATAGACCTCCAGCATATAGGGATGACAGCCTTGGCTGCACTATTCAGATACTTCAATAACAATTTTTTGTTAACAGATAATGGAGAGTTATGAAGGTTTAGTAGCCAAAACTCTGTGCTATCAGGGACATCTGAGCCCAATTAATCCCACGCTATTGAGATCACATCATCCCAAAAAACTCTTACGACAGGGCAGGTCCACCAAATGTGAAAGCGGGTTCCCAGAACCGTTCCACATCTCCAACAACAAGCTGATACCCCAGGATACATTTTGGATAAAATGGATGGACATCTATACCATCTAGACAAGACTTTAAAATGAGTCTCAAGGGTAAGGACATTGGTGGAGCTACTCCATGATTTCTCAAATATAGATGTCCACTGAGTTGCACTGATCTCCATGCCAATGAACCTCTCCCAATTTTTAGTGAAATTTGGTAATGTAGAGAAATTATTTTCAATTAAAAATTTGTAGAGAATTGAAAATGTGTGGGAGGACAGTGACTGAGATACTACCAACTTCTCAAAAGGTGTTAAACCTCGAGATCCCACCAATCAAAGATCGTTTGACATAAGGAAGTGTTTAATCTGGAGATATTGCCATATCTCGCCATTAGGGAGGGACCATTTGGCCTGGATATCAGCAAAGGGCAATATTCTGGATGGACCATATAGCTGTCCAACTCGTACAATACCTGCCCTGGACCAAAGTTCAAAGGTCCATTTCAAGATACCAGGGGGAAATTTGTGGTTTTTAAATAGTGGAGTTAAGGGGGAGTAGGGTGAGGAAACACATCCCAAGCCCTTCAGATGCTTACATACAGCAAGAGTCAGGCCTATAGTAGGATTTGAGACCCTGGGCAGATTAGATAACCAAGATAAGGTGAAAACTGAACACTCTAAAAAAGAGTTCTCAATGGATATCCATTGTTTCGGGGGGTTCGGCCTAAACCAGTCATATATTCTATTCAGCATTACTGCATCATAATTTATGCCAAAATGGGGTAGTTGGAGACCACCTAAATGTCTTCTTCTAAACAAAATATCATGATTGAAACGGGGAGTCCTCCCACCCCATACAAAAAGTCTCTCCATTCTATGGAGATCTGCAAACCAACTACTTGGGATCAACACTGGAAGAGCCTGTAGTAAGTATAGAATGTGAGGAAAGATGTTCATCTTGACAACATTCACCCTCCCAATCCTCGAGATGCCCCTATTGGACCAAGAACTAAGCTCATGTCGAATTTTTCCTAAAATAGAAGTGAAAATATGCAAATTAATTTTTGAAAGGTTATTGGGGAGAAGAACACCAAGGTATTTAAAAAATGCGGGATGCCATTTAAATGAGAAAGCTTGCTGTAACCTAGTGAGAGCCATCTGGGGTATGTTGATATTTAATGCCATTGATTTAGAGTAGTTGATTTTAAAGAAAGACAAATCATCAAAAGTCCGAAATTCCTGCATCAAGTTAGGGAGGGATACCATAGGATTGGTAAAAATCACCAAAAGGTCATCTGCAAAAAGGGAGAGTTTGTGTTCTGAATTTAATACCCCTAAAACCGGTAATATTAGGATTAGCTCAAATGGCTCTTACCAGAGCCTCCATTCATAATATAAATATCACTGGAGACAGAGGGCAACCCTGTTGCGTTCCATTCAATATTTGAACAGGATTGGAGAAATCTCCATTGACTTTAACCCTGGCAGAGGGAATCTTATATAATGCCAATATCCTATGTAAAGTGGTGGATTTCAAACCCATGTGTTCTAACAAGCAATGCATAAATCCCCAGTTGACATGATCAAAAGCCTTTTCGGCATCGGTTGATAGAAGCATAGTAGGTACAGTGGACTGGGCTGCAATATGAATTAAATTAAGCAGTTTAGTGGTATTATCCCTGGCCTCTCGGCCCAGAACACAACCCACTTGGTCAGAATGAATTAGGGCTGGTAAGAGAAGCTTAAGCCTATTTGCAATGAGTTTTGCATAGATTTTTAAGTCCACATTTAGAAGGGATATGGGCCTATAGATAGGACAATGAGATGGATCTTTAGGTATAATAGTGATGTGGGCTTCCAAGGACTGAGCAGAGAAGTAGTCACTATCATTGGCTGCATTGAAAGCTTGAAGCATCATGGGTGTCAGTACATCATTAAAAGTTTTATAATAGGAGATCGGGAGGCCATCCGGTCCAGGGCTCTTTCCAGATGAGGAAGATCTGATCGCCTCAGCAAACTCCCCCTGTGTAAAGGGGCTGTCTAGATCAAGTGCCTCTTCCTCGCTTATCTTAGGGAAGTCAATATACCTGAGGTACTCTGCAATCGCTGCAGTTCCCATCCCATTAACAGGATTAGAAGAGTCACCTGCCAAGTTATAAAGCCTAGCTTCAGTAAGCTCAGCGAGATCATCTCCAGGCAAGGAAGACTTATGGAGCAATTCAAGTTTCTGAATCTTCTGTAAAAGCAACAGTTTTTGTCCTTCTTTCTGTTTTTTCATATAAGAACCCAACTGAATCAGCTTGCCTCTCAGGACACATTTATGTGCCTCCCACAGCGTTATAGCAGATATGTCTGGGCTTTCATTTAAAGAGATATACTCAGCAATACACTGCTTCAGTTGGTCTCTGCAATACAAATCCTGGAGGAGAAGTTCATTAAGCCTCCATGAGCGTGTAGTAGGTTGGGGGTAAGATATCTTAACTGTAAGGGATATGGGCGCATGATCTGACCAAGTGAGATTACTGATCTCCGCATCCTCAATTATATGAAGATGTGTATGCTACATTAATAAGTAATCAATCCTAGAGTAAACACTATGGGGATGAGTGAAAAAGGTGTAATTTCGATCTGCAGGATGTCTTAGTCTCCAAGTATCCACTAATTGATGCTCATGGAGCAAATTACATACTTTACGATTACATCTATCAGGGCAACTTGAGGATGCAGAGGACGAGTCTAGGGAAGGATGTATGACCCAGTTGATATCCACAATTAACATACCCAATTTCTGCACATAAATTTGTTCCAATATACGTTCTAAAAATGTGGGTTGATTTAAATTTGGGGCATAAATGTTAATGAAAGTGAAAGCCTGGTTGTGGATCATACATTTAATCAATAACACTCTTCCCTCAATAAGGACATGAGTTTCAAAATTAGACAAGGGAAGGTGATGACTAAAAAGAATTGCTACTCCTAAAGTCTTGCCCAGAGCATTATTACTAAAAAAGACTATGGGTACTCACGATTACCGAGAGGGGGAGCTCTACCTTCCTGAAAATTAGTTTCTTGTATAAAGGCCACATCTGCTCTGTCCGCTCGGAAATTCCCGAAGAAGTCGAGACCTTTTTTCTGGAATATTTAAACCCTTGGAGTTTATTGAAAGTAACTTAAGTCTTAAGGTCTTCAGAGCACACAGATAGACAAGCCTATTACAGGGCCCATGACAATGAGATAGGATATAAAAGAAATGTTAATGAAATGTCCAGCTCTCAAATCCAGCACCCAGAGGAGGAAAAAACAAAAAATGGAAAAGATGGTATAAGAAAGGAAAATATAAAACAGTAAACAGTCTAGAAAAATAACATACAAATTATAAACATCAAAAAGAATACCGCTCCTGACTATCATAGAAAGAGGGAAAAGCACCCTCTCCATGAGCAGGAAAAACAAAAGCGGTATAGGGGCACTGGGGGGTTGGTGCCTGCGACAGTATCAGATATCCTACCATATATATATCTTATCAATTCAAAATATCTAAGTATTGGATATAAGACATATTGCATCTAAACATATAATAAACACAAACAGTCTAAGAGATATTATAATAACATCAATATGGAAAACTTCCCTCACATCACCAAAAACTAGGTGTAGCAGAACCATCTAAAAGGTATCAAAAAACAGACTTATAGTCGACATCAAAAATGAGTGAAAAAAAAAGAGAAAAACAAAATTCACATTCACATATTAACCTATAAACCACTTATAAGCAACTGGCAATATAACATGTGCAGGTATATATTTATATATGTATATGTGACTGAACACAAATGAGCATAAGGAAGAAATACCTTACTGAGAACATCCATTCAAAAAGATAGCTGAAAAAACTGGATAGATCTTCAACACATTACCACGGAAGTGTGAAACAAGTAAAGAGCCACAAAGATCTAATCATGTCCCATCGGAGAAGGCCACTGGTCATCCACGCCGAGGACATCGTCTGGTGTTCTTCACTGTTTGGAAAGTCCCATCCTGGGAGGTGGTCTCCTGGAATTGAGAAACTATGTAGGAGTCCTCCCAACCTGATAAAGCAGGCAAAGACAGATCCAGAATGGAACAGAAGAAATCAAGGTCAGGAATGTCCCGAAACACAGCAGACCTGCCGTTATGTGTCGACTGGAGGCCGAATGGAAAGAGCCATTTATATTTCCGATCATTAGAACGTAAGACTTCAGTTAGGGGCCATAATAAACAGCACTGTTGAAGAGTGTGCCAGGAAAGCTCCTGAAAGTCTGGATATGATTGCCATTAAAGTCCACCCCTTCCATGTTGCGCAGTTTCCACAGGATCTATTTCTTTTGGGTGTAATAATGCAGTCTGCAAATAACATCCCTTGGTTAATCGGAGGAGACATCATGAGGCTTCAGGGCTCTATGTGCCCTATGAAATGTAAGAAGTGCACTCATCATTTCCCAGAATTTTGTTAAAAATCTTAGTTAACACATCAATCAGTCCTTGTGTAGGCACATCTTCAGGAATAGCTCAAACCTGTAGGTTATTGTGGCAGCCCCTGTTATCTAAATCATCTGTCTTTTGTTGTAGGAGGAACAGACCTTTAGCATGAGCATGGGACAGTATCAGGTAGATTTTGTAAATCCTCGGTCATGGACTCCCTAGTCTCCTCCATGGACAGCATTCTAGTCATCAGCTGGGAGAGATCAGCCTGAAGAGCTGCCACTTCTTTGCAAACTGTTTCTTGGAGTCTAACTTCAAGTAGTTAAAAGTCCCTTTTAGATGGTAGTTCCTGCTTAGTTGGTAGAGACTTAAGGAGCTGCATGATGGCAGAAAGATCCATGGGTTCCGGTGGACCTGTGCCTGTAGGATCCTCTGTCCTTGACGAGCCCAATGAAGAAGTCAAGCCTGGCGACACAGACATAGATTGGGGTGTTGCCACCATAATCCTGGAGGATGATGCTGGTATTTGTAGAAATTGACAGAGGTCAGGGTGGAGTGAAGAGCCCATTGGTTTGGGGGTGTTCACCTTGGAGGATCCCTTCTTATTCTTTGAACTTTGAGGCATTGGCAAGTCCACTTTTAAGTAAATTTAAATAAGTGACTATTGTGACATAGACTGTTTTAGTAAGTAAAGACATTCACACTGTGGCAGGACACATCCCCCAGAAAAACTAAACAGCCATATGTCTTAGCATCGGTGGAGACAAAGTACTAATCCCATCTTGATATAGTGCCAAGTCAGCGTCCCGGCTGCTCAGGAAATTACTACTTCAACAGGCAGTAGATATGACAGAGACTGAAATAAATGTATAGCCTGTAGTGTGTATAATGTGTCCACACGAGGAAGCTATAGCCCAATAGATGTGTATTTGAGTTGCTATCCACAGGCAGCTGCCAGGACCTGGAAAATGGCTCTGAGGTTTTTAATATGTCCTGCAATTACAGTAAAATTTCACAAGAGGGTGATCAACTGACCAAAATAAGTACTTTTAGTACTGGAATGCAGTGAATGAATTAAAGATTTCTCTGGAGATTCGGCACCTCCAGACATAGTACACAGTACACAGTACACAGGAGCAGGGATAATACCAGAAGCTGCAAGGTAAGTGCAGGATCTTCAGTCCTGAGTGACTCCAGTCAGCTGGGGATCCAGGGATCACAGCATAGGGTGCTTGGGTCTCTGCAGAAATCCAGGTCCCGGCTCCAATGAGGACAGCAGGCCTAAATCTTTTAGGGAAGTAGGAAGCGTCCCCAAGCTCTGTAAATCACCACTGCCTGCAATGTGCCTGATAAGAAACTCAGGTTGGGCACTGGCAAGGTCTCAGGGGGCAGGCAAGGAAGGAATGTAGATGATATATTTCAGAAAGAACAGGAGCCCTGCTACCACACATCCTCCTTGAATGGCTGCCAGGCCACGCCCCGCTTACTGAACTTTTTAAAAAGGGAAGTAATTTAAACATAAATTGCCAGTGAAAACAATGATGAAACAATCCTATGTATGGCTCTCCACTTAATAAGTGGATAACAGGGGAGGAGTGTTATAATCCTGAAAACATCTAGCAGCTTAAAAGACACTGTTTATAAGTTTTTTTATACTGAAGTAATACATAAATTATATTGATTTGAAGGAAAAACTATCCACAACAAAATATCACCAGACTAATGGAGAAGTGACTGTGTGGTTGTATTCAGTCAAATAAGGAAACATATTAATTGGCAATTTAAACCTGTATGTTTGCTTTTCATTGTTTTTGCATAAGAACTGTGGAGCTGTTATATAACAATTTTGCAGTTATTATATTTATGGTGTGGTTATATGAACTAATAGCAGTTCAAATATATTACCAACTAGATTGAGCCATTGATGTTTGTTTGTGAGCTGTATTTGTATTTTTTAGAGGTTTATCCCAATATATTGTCTATTTTGGAGAATCTATGGCCATTATTATTTTTAATCTTATTAAACATCTTAGAATTATCTGAACCAAATGTGTGATTAATATAACCAATTTGCAGCACTTTCTGTCACATTGTTTTTTAATCTTGTATTATTAAGAGGGGTGGCTATTTCCTCTAAACAGTTAGATTCAGCAATAATTGGATTAATTAAATACAGGTGTTTGTCATACTAGGCACCAGGTTGTTTTTTGGTTCTATAAACTTGAATGGTGATTGCTGTAAAACTAGATGTAAGAATTACAGTTGGTGAGTTTCTCATACATATTAGTGTGGGTTTAATTTTGTTCTATAAATATTGTAAGATACAAAAAGTTAATGGAAGCTTTACTACTCTGGAAGGTTAATTTGATGTTTTTTTTCATTGTTATTCAAGTATTCACAGAATTCCTCCAGGGTTGTTGTATCTCTTTTCCAGATGAATAGTATAGCATCTATATAGCGGGTCCATAGCACCAGGTTGCCCCCAAAAATGGCCATCATACACCGACTCTACCTAACCTTTTATATGTTTTATCATTCTATTTTTCTTTTATAATCATCTAAGTTTTGTATAACTATGGACCCCTCTTGTCTGCTAGCTTTACTACAATGGTTTTATGGTCTTTCAATGTCTTCAATGCATCCCTTTCCTTTTTATTAGGATTTGATTTCTTAATTGAGAGATTTGTTTTCTATCTCTTCCTTCACTATTCTTTTGAATGTCTCGATAAAACAACCTTTCTTAAAAGTGGGAAAAAATATGGATTTGGGTTTAAAAACAAAAGCAGTGGTGGAACTTACTTCTTCATCTTGTTGCTGGTCATGAAAAAAAATGTTCAAAGTAAATTTTCTGAGGAATCTCTAAAGATCGACCAAATTGATCTAAATTGCAAGAGGAGGCATACTTTAGCCACTCTCTTAATACATTTTCCTTACATTCAGTTAAAGTGTAATTTCTCAGATTGTAAATCCTTGTGTATTGTAATGTATCTTCTCTTGTTTGATCCAAAAGTGTAATTGCCTCACCTATAGGATTTTCTTTCTTTTTTGTTTAATACATGCTCTACATTTATGTTGTTTTTTTCTCCAAAAAGGGAAATTTCGGAATCCTCTTCTTGTCTTCATTTTCTTATGTGACTGTCCCATTCCTGATCTAAAAAAACTTCCCCATCTTCTTGATCCCTTCATCGATCATATCAGTTAGATAGTCTCCAGGGTAGTCTTTGAGTAGAAGATGGAGCTCAATGTTCCCATCTATCCTCTTCTCATCTTACATCTTGAATGGACCTCCATGGCCTATATTCTGATATCCTTTAATAATGGGGTTCATTCTTAGTCCTGTACTTCCCTGTGGTCCAAATCCTGATTGATCGGCAATGTACAAGTGTCCAACTTTCCCTTTCTGAGGTTTTTCTGTCTTTATTTATATTCCTAAAATTGAAATATTGTCTTTTGTCTTGTTCTAATGTTGGAGTTATCATCTTAAACTGTTCTCTTTCTGGAATTGAACCTCTCTTGGTTTGAAAAAAACATTTTATTTTCTGGTAATTAGGTTTTGTTTGACTTCCTTAAAATCTGTAAGGTCTTTCATATTTTTTATATTTTTTTTGTTCATTAACTCCTTCTCATTCTGTGCAATTTTAACTATAATCTCTGATTTAATGTCTTTAAAATCAGGTAGATCTGAAAAGGGTTCTATCATAACTTTTAAAGAATTTATTTCAGTTTAAATTTCTTTAAATTTGTTACCACTCCCTGTCACTATGAGTCTCATGAGAGACATGGAGGATGAGTCGAGGATGCATAGCTATTATTTTTCAAAAGAGGGGAACCTGTTAGAAAAGGTGGGCAATTTATCTATACGGAGACTTCTTGTTTTGGTCCCTTCTTTTAGATAACTCTCTAATAATATAAGTTCCAACCATATGAAGTTTGACAGCAACCACTATTCAAGTTGGCTAGCATTGGTCCCGAGTAGCCAATT
Organism: Taudactylus pleione; assembly: GCA_031769625.1. Lineage (NCBI taxonomy): Eukaryota > Metazoa > Chordata > Amphibia > Anura > Myobatrachidae > Taudactylus > Taudactylus pleione. The sequence goes on from JAUIMM010000082.1 coordinate 10,440,400, forward strand.
TTATAAAATGAGAAAAAATGTATAAATTTTGAGAGATTACATTGAACGAGGATCAAAATTGAAGAAACAATTTAAGAATAAATGATATAACAAAGAAGAAATAGAAAAACCTTACAAAAATATGCAGCATGCTGGCAGAAAGATCTGATAATATATAAAGGACAAGATGAACATAAGAATTAAGAAAATATCCTTGGTATACCATTCATCACCAAACACAGCAGTAAGTATAAGGAGCCAGGGAGAGAATGCGGTCCTGGCAAGTGAAAGCGGCAGCCAGACAGACACTGCATACAGCTGACTGAGCCCACTCTGACTGCTGCAAGACTTCAGCCATCATAAGTTAATACCGTTGCTAGGGAAAGTTAGGGTAAGTAACCACATGCCGTTGCTCCAGAGTTTACCACACTGCCAGTTACGGGGAACTTGGAGAACACACATATATTCACAGAAAGAGCTATAAACACCCTTATTTGTTGTTATGTATTGAATGCATTGTTTTTTTCAAACATTACCGATCCTATTCATTTTCAGTATCTTTTTATTATTTTTCATTTATACTGCCTAATTTATTTTTATTATTTATTTTTTATTTTATTATCATTTCTTATGATTTATTTATTTTTATTACACTATATATTGTACTCATAATTTTTGATTTTTACTGCACATTCACACATCCTGCTAAATTTACTGGCCCATATAGTTAAGCAAACTATTATTTTTCATTTAAACTACATGCTTTAGTGAAATACAAGCACTTCTATCAATTTGCCAGTATAAGGACTTAGACAGAATAATAAGGAAACATCGGGGCCTTCTACTTCAATTCTCCATTATAAATACATTATAAACATTTACTGCAAAGCAAACAATCTAAGAAAACAAATTGTTAAGAGTGAATTGGAGACCAAGCAAATGGATACAACCTATTAATTAAAAAGGTTTTTACCAATGTGGTCTATGCCCCATGTACAAAAATTGCAAAAGCAAGGACTCAGTTATTACCAAATATACTACCAGCCAAAATAAAACATAATTTGATATCAGGGAGTTTATAACTTGTCACAGTAAAACTGTAGTTTATTTACTACAATGTGAATGCATCAAAAAGTATGTAATCCGAACATCCCGTAAATTAAAAGATAGGATGTCCGAGCATTTTTAAAACAATGAAAAGGGCTTAATGACCCATGGAGTCTCAGGAAATTTCAAAGAAGAACATCAATGCAGACCATTCAAGTTGACATATTTTTGTGGGATTCAAGTGGTTTCACAGCACTGGGAGAAAAGTTATACGGAGGAACATTTAGCCAAGACAGAAATGCAAACTATTTCCATTTATGTACCCTTAGCCCTTGGTTCTTATATTTGGAATTTGAGTCCAAATGGTTCTTATAGACTGACTACCTTGAAGTTTTATATACATATAGATTTGCCATACAAGACTTTCTATATATATTTTTTTACATATAAACGTTTGCCCTTTTTTGAGAGAATGGAACAGCTTTAATAATTGGAATTGTATATCCTTATTCTTTTGGATTTAGGCATTTTTAGTATAGCATCTTGGCTTTTATTATTGGTTATAAATCTTTATCTCATCACGCCTTTATTACAACATAGGAATAATTAGATGTCTTCCATGCTATTTGCATTTTACACTGTATGTATCTTTATTTTAGTATATCTTGTGGCTGCTATTGGTATTTTTAATATTGGCATGTTCTTATTATTTTATGTATGATAATATATTAATTATGCAACTTACATTTTACCCTTGATGGCTGCTAACTATGAAAGTATTTTATATTATAGACGATAGAGATGAAGTATTAGATGTTTTAACATGCCATTTGCACATTATATTGAAGAGTGGAACACTTTGCTATTTTTGTCCCTGGAAGGCACAACCACATTGGATCAGGGTGGTCTCGTCCATTGGGCTTGTTGGGCAGTTGCCCAAGGGCCAAAAGCTACTAGGCAAATTAAAGCAGGCGCACTGTATTCCTTCACTCTGCTCCTCCTACCCCCCCTTCCCCTGGGTGACAAGTACACACCTCCAACCTTCCACCAGCTTCAGACCAGTTAGGCAGAGTCTTTCTGAGTGTGAGAGATGACTGCTGACAGTTGAGCAGCAGCAGCTCCGAACAGGCCAGGTTTTTTAGGTGTTGCCTTGCCTTGAGAGCCACTGCCACATAGACTTCTAAACCTGTTGAACCCATCCTGGTCTCTCCTTCCTTAGAAGAGACTCCTCTGCCACTGCCTCTGTCCTGACTAGGACTCACGACCCAGCCACAGATACACACACCCACCCTCACCGCAAAGGTAAGGGCTGTACTGCGGCTGAGCATTAAGCCACAGGGCAGTGTGAGAGACACAACTGCTCATAGACAGCAGCCTATCTCCAGTGCTGCTGTGGGATATTTATTTACTTGTGGGGACAAATAAGATACTTGATTTGAATGCAAGAGATGGCTTCTCAGTTCCAACGTCACTCCTTTGCTTACCAGGAGCAACCACCAGCACTCCAGCACCTATGTTTAATATATAAATCATTTTGGAAAGATTGCACAAATTTTCTTTTGTGGGCAGGTGCAGCCTATCAATTACCCAGACATAGTGAGAACCAGGGTCAGCCAAGCCTTTATATTTTTTAAATGAAATGTCTGACTGATTTTGTTGAAAGTACTACTAAATCTAAATGTTTAATTTTATTGACCATTTAAATTTTTTTATTGTGATTGGGTGGGTAGCGGTCCCAGTGCATTTCTTTGCCCAGGGCCCACACTGCTTTTGAGACAGCCCTGAATTGGATGGCCTGATACAGTATATGCGCAGTTCACCCTGCTGAGGTCAGTCATGTGGTAGTTGGATGCACGCCCAGACTGGAGTCTGGATGAGCCTGCGGGATTATGACACAGGTGTGTTTGTGACATCGCCTCACAGACTAGCCCAAATGATGGCACCCATTGTATGACATGCTCTTCACTTCCGGCAGAACTTCAACAGGGTGGAACACATGTGAGGTTATCGACAATTTATAGTGAAGGTGGCTACAGATACTCCCCCATATTAGGTAATATAGAAGAGGAGGTTGGAGAGACTCCGGAAAAACTGGTAAAAATAATTTCTGAGAGTTTTAAAGAGATGTATTGTTTTTAATTGGTGACTCCGCCCCTTATAGGAGGAACGCCTGTCCAAGAAGTATATAATCTATCCTTGGGCCCTGTATGTTTCACCTTGAAAAGACTGCAAGTTGAAACACGTTGGTGGAAGGGCTTGAGCAATAGGGTTATTTACAAGGGATCGATTACCTGCTGTGGAAGGCAGTTTTAATTTCAAGTATGATAGTATCTGCCGTGATGTTTTCAAGAAAGGGCGGAAGTTGTAATCTGCTTCTTGAAGTAAAATCCATTATCCTGGAACCTGTGTATCCCAGCAAGGTTATGGATTGCCGTGCCAGAAGTTACATTCTCACATATGTAATTCATCTTTAGGCAACATGGGAACAAATGTACTCAATAAATAATGGTTTGTTTTCTTAATGTCATTCCATCACAAAGTGATCTGATGAGACATATGTCTTTCTCCTTCACTATAATTTAAAGACAAAAAGCATACATGGAGGATACATAGGGCCTGATAGAGAGCCACTCGTAAGCGGCAGCTCGTTCGCTCCGAGCGATGTTTGGCCAACTGCGCATGCATACGGATCGTTATACGCATGCGCGAACCAGTCAGTGCAGTCGAAATTCATGAGCTCGCAAAATAGCGAATGCCTGATAATTTGAGTGACAGAATGAGGCGTATGTGGGTGGTAACAGGGGAAGGTGCTTGAAAACGGGGAGTGGAAATCAGAACACAGGCGTGCTTAAAGGTCAAAATGGGCATTTTATGGGTGTGCATAATTAAAACAGCAGCGTCATTGACCACATCACTTGGTTATTTAATAGCCAGAACTGCTCGCAAAATTGTGGTAGCAAAAACCGACCACAAGAATAGCGAGCAGTTCATACCCTATTCGATGTACTCGATTAATAAAATAAATAGCGGACATGACGTAGGATGCGAGCGGCCAGGGGGCGTAGTTTCCCAAAAAACAACCGCAAGTTTTGTTCGCTCGTTCAGACCTAGAGGCGTGAACTGACCACATACAGCGAATGGTTCATTTGAATAGCCACCCCTATTTTCAGGACGAGCGAGCGCTAATTGCGTCCAGCTCTGAATCAGGCCCATAATGTGAAACAGAACATCAATTACATCCATACTACATTTATCCATATTGCATTTAACATAGGATAAAAATGATCTAGTAATTATAATAAAAATTTTATAGAAACACAAAATCAAATGGACTATTACATACATTATAAAAACCATTTGACCTCAAAATCTGAATTCAGTTCCCCTGGTTGTAGAGTACCATAGTCATATATAACCCTAATTTTGGTTTTTGCCTACTTCTATGCCTGATTTCTATGAATAGGGTTACATATGACTGCATTGATTGCTAAAAAATTAATGACACCAGAAGTTGAGCAATTATAACAGGATTTAAAGTGGTTTGAAAGAGCATGCCTTTCAAGACCCTTCTTTATGTTATGAACATGCTCTCCCATCCACAATTTGATGGGTCCTGATGTTTGGCCAACATAAAAAAATGGCAACTACACTCCACTACATATATAACATTTGAAGTGTTGCATGCCAAAAATTACGTAATTGTATATTGTTTACCATTTATGTACAATTTATACAAACACAGCACAGATGGAACCCTTTGGATGCTATCTTTGTTCTAGATTTTTTAGTTGTTAGGGCACTTGTTAATAGATTGTTACTCAAAATAGGTGCCCATCTACAGATGCATCTCAGTTTTATCGGGAGCAGTTTTATGATTGAATGATCTTTTTGTAAGATTGACCAATGTTTTTGTAGGGATTTCTCTAATACTCTGTGATGGACATTATAATCAGTAACAAACGCCCATTCATAATTTCCAGAGTGTTTTCTCTGATTCCTCCTCCCAGAACCATCATTAAGTAGAGACTCCCTTTCTATAGTGTAAACTTTCTCTACTATTTTCTGAATCACCGAGGGTTTATAATCACATGACAAAAATCTCTCCTGAAGATTACTGGCTTGTTGTAAGTATAAATCTTTATCAGAACAATTATGTTTTATTCATTGCAGCTGCCCACATGGAATTGAACTGAGCTGGTGGCAGCTACTTGCATGTACAAATGCCCATGAGTCCATTGGTTTCATAAATATTTTAGTAGATAACTCTCCTTGGTTTTCATAAATAGTTATATCCATAAAATCAATAATGGATTCACTTATATTGAAGGTGAAAAATATGTTCAAGATGTTGTCATTTAGATACTTGCAAAATTCATCTAATAACTCATGACCACCATACCACAGGAACAGCACATCATCTATGTAATATAGCCAGGACTTCAGATTTGCATCTATGGGTTTGTTGTGTCATATGCAATCCTCCTGCTATTGCCCCATAAAGATGTTAGCCTAACTTGGAGCAAATCTGGTGCCAATTGCTGTTCCAATCTTCTGCAAATAATAATCATTTAATATAAAATAGTTATTATTCAAAATATACTGTACACCTTCTTTTATAAAATCCTGGAACTTATTATTTATCGTAGTTTACCTTACAGCTATAGAGACTGCTCTGACTCCTGCTTGGTGGACAATAATTGACCAGTATACAGCAAATGTACATCAGCTCTGACCAATAGCAGACCATTTTCCCATTGGATCATGGTGAGAGTATTCAGAAGATATTCTGTGTCCTTTAAATGTGATTTATTTTTAATGAGTAAAGGTTGTAAATGATAGTCAATATATTCTGACATGTTAGCCATGACCAAATTGATGCCCAATTCAATCGGTCATCCAGGCATATGGGGGGTCCTTATGGACATTTGGGAGAATTTAAATAACTGGACTGACAGGTTCTCTATTTATACCTATCTTCCAGATTTTTCAATTTGGTCAGTATGTTGTTAGTAGGGCCAATCCTAAACTTATGATAAGTGGATCTGTTATCTAACTATTTAGAAGCTCCTGTTCATACATCTCCAAACTCATCATCACCACCTCACTTTATAACCAATTTTTTTCTTTGAGGTCTTTTAGTGCAGCCATTTCCTTAAATGTTAGGTTATACTTATATATTTGATCTTGTATAGTCTTAATGTATATTCTTAATGTCACCATGGACAAAGGTATTAAATGTTTCCAAAAAAGATCCCTCTAACATGGGCCGTAAAGTGCAGCATGCAGTTAAAAACATCAATTTGTACCTCACTCCTGCTCTGCTTGCAGGCAGATGGGGATATTCTTCTTCCAACGAGTATGTTCCAGATGCACTGCACAGATCTCCTTTAGGGGTTGCGGCATATTTGGCACATATCACTACAGAGTTCTGGGGAGGGCGCTTGGAGCCGGTTACTGGCAGCCAGTACTGCTGTAGTCCTTTGTACCCGGCACTTGCCAGCTGTGCTCCATGTCTTGGGAGAGAGGGTTAGGCAGATGGCAGTAGTGCACAGAAGGCACTGTGTAGTAAGTGGAACAAGTGCATGCCAGCGGTAGAGGCACATGTCATAGGGATACACTCCACTCAGTGCACAGACCTGGAGGAGGAGGTAGTTGTGCTGTATTTTATGGTTATAGGTGTCTGTAAGAAGTGCTCTGACAAGAGCAATTGTTTTATTCACATACCTTAGATGATGTACTATGTGTAACATGCAGGTATGTACATTCAAAAATATTGTCTTCAATGCCTTTAATTTATTAGTCTGTAACAGCTCAAGTAAGGAACAGAGGGAGAGATGTATGAAGGGGCAATATGGGAGTTTAGTGGTATAAGTGCACATTATGTGCACTGATACGACTTCTTCCTATTTAGTGTTGTGGGATAGGATGGTAAATTATAAGGTGCTATGTACCCCTGTCATTATTGATAGCACACCAATATGCCAGGCAATGTATGAACTGTCAGTTTCACTGATATTTCTGACAGCTGCAGCTATCGATATCAACAGTTGCAACTGTTGTTTCCCTATCATCACAGCATGGACAGCACAATCCCTGGCTGCAGCAGCTGCTGAACTACGGACTAAACACAAGACCTTGCTAAGCTTGGGAGATCTTGCACATGTCCAGTGGAGCCTGGCTGATGTACTGTGTGTTCGTCCTGGGATCACCAGAGGGGGGGAGTTTTCACCCACACTCTAGCAAATGAGATGTTAATACATCTCATTGGTGCTTCTTCCAGCTTTGCTTCAGTAAAGAGGTAAACCAGGAAGAGTTATAGTGACACGATCAGCGCCACTATAATACTTCTCCCCCAGAGTGACACAGTTCTCAACCCATGGATAGGAAAAGTTCCCCATGTACTTTGGATTATTCTATGGCCATCTACAATCATCCACAACAGGAATATCTTTTGCCAGTAGTCTGAAGGTAGGTACACACCTGACAAACAGTATCTGCAGATCGAGTGATCTGCAGATATATCAGTAGATGATGGTTGTTCATACACACTGATTGACCATCATGTATCCAGCACCCGCGGAACCCGCTGGCCAGGGGCGGGATGGGGGCAGGTCCACCCCCTACTTTTGCTGCTGCTGTGTGTGTATGAGCAGTCTGCAGATGGCCCGTACACACTTGCCAATGGACAGATATGTCTGCAGCACAGCCAATGCGATATTTCTGTGAATTACATAATTTACAGACATATTGCCTGTACACACTGGCCGACGGGCAGTAGATATATATCAATTGATCAGCCAATATATTGGCCAGTGTGTAACCAGCATGACAGTGCTGCAACATGGAAAAACGTGTTTTGCTAAATGTGCATTTGAAATTCACACCCATATTTCAGAATAGTTGTCTAAGTTCAAATTTCACACTCCAGTTTGCTCTCTATTTAATGTCATGAAGATATTAGAAAATAAGGAAAACAAGAACAGAGAGTTTTAAAGAATTGAAACCAGGCCTTGGAGAAATAATTGCTACAGTAGGACAGTAACAATGAAATTCGGTGAGGAGCCTAGAAGTAATGAGAATTGAGGAAGAGTGATAAATATTCCTTATTTACAAGTATGTTGAAAAAAGGAATTCAAATGAAGGTCAGTAAAATGGGACAAACTTCCACTCAGGTTTTTCAGAACTCTGACATAGGAACTGATGCAAAGTTAAAACAAGTTAGTTTTCAGAACATATCTTGTGGATTTATTTTAATACAAGGATCAGGGTAAATAAATACAAATATACAGGTAGGAGAATTTAATCCACATTGGATACATTTTGTGGTTCTGTTCTACAATGTAAATACACAATATTGATGTTGAATTCTGGGGGCCATGGGTTCTAATACAATAGAAAACCTTAATAGGCATAATACAGGGGTGGGGATCCTTTTTTTGGGCAAGGGCCATTTTGATATATATAACATATGCGGACCCGGTGCAGGCCACACCCCCTCCATGTAACATCACATAGGGGTGGTGGCATAATCGCCGGTGATTACAGCAATGCTCGGGAAACATCCTGAAGATGCTCCAGGGAGCTGTAAGGGCAGCGGTGTTGTTGGCTAAAGTGTCCTAAGGATGCTCCAGGCGGTACTGCTGCATAGATTCTGGCTGCAGGGTGCAATTATAGGCAGATGAGGCTAGCAGAAAAAATCTCATAGGGCCAGACCAAATGATTCCACGGGCCTAATATGGCCCCTGAGCCTGATGTTCCCCATCCCTGGCACAATAGAACAATCCTGTAGAAACCCATTTGAGGTGCCAAAGAGGGCAGATAAAGACCAAGTCATAAAGACAGAGCAAGAAAAGTGTGGATAAAGTGCTTATACAGTTGTGATACTTTTAAATAAGTAATTACTGTTAATTACATACTGCACAAAGAACAGTATAACACATAACTGATATCTAAACACAATACAATATGCTATTTGAACTGAAAAATAAGGCAACTAGAACCATAATTTATTAACTTGATGTTCCTTTTTATCAAAGGTTCCCCCTGCAGCAACAACACAGACTGATCAACATCTGGATTTTAGATTATATGTTTGTAGCCTTTGGTTATTTCTGTTGCTATCTTGAAAACTAAAAAAAAATTTTGTATCACATATAATTTGAAACACATATATAGAAAAACTATATTTTAAATCTAAAATATAAATAGGAAAACATATTTTATTGAATTAAATTATTAAATTGAATTCATAACAACAATTCCTAACATATTTTTTATAATGATATTTAGAAACTGACTACACTGTAATTTAGCTGGACTCAAACAGTGATATGTATTTCTGTTTAAAATTGAGTAATTATGTTACTTTCCTCTGACAGCAATACTTTTCTCCAAATCCTGAATGTAATTTTCCACATTGTCTATCACCTATCAAACAGCTGTTAGATTAGGTAGGAATCCTGCCTGTATGTCACAGGAATTAATCTTGCACCAGTAGCTCTTTCTATCAAATACAGTGAAATAACTACCACTCAATAAATGTAAAGATACTATGAATATAGTGACTGAATTTTCTGTGCTAAATGTACTACCTTTTAACAAATATAAAAGTTCACTGCTTTGTATTTAGTTATCAGAATAAATGTACTCTATTTGTAAGTACTGTACCTGTAATGTTGAGTTGTCATAGCAACTGAATAATATAACCCATGCATAGTGAGGAAGAAATGGTAAAGATTTACAGTGACAATTAGTGATGAGAAAATGAATTACATTATATGGAGATCTTGGCTGAATAAAATAGTGTGAATTAAGAATTAGAGTTGTAATCCACAATATACAGACAAGATTGGAGAACATAATATTAGATTGTTACAAAATGATGGCAGGGACACTAATTTTAAGGCTGTGTTATAAAGGTTACCATATAATATTTGTGGTTTTATATATTAAAAGGAAACTGAATAAAAACGTGTCATTCTTCTTTATCTCTTCCACATAAAATGCATTGATGTCTTTAAAATGTAAATATATCTAAGTATAGGTTTAGAGAATGTCCTTTACAACATCTATTAATGTTTCAGTACATAGTAACTTAGAAGGTAGATACTGACATTATGTTCTAAAAAAAAATCATGATGTAGGGAAATATTTTAATTGTTAAGACAGGATTTGATATTTTTTTATTATACATTAGTTTGGACTATTCCTTTCCAACAAGCTTTTATGAAAATGTATATTAAGATTATTTGACTAGACAAGGCTGTATAAGCATGAGACTGTATAAGAGTCCTCAGTTTTTTGTGATGGGTAGTTTAGGGAATCTGTTGCTAGGCAGTTTTCTATTTTGTGAGGACTTTTATTTTATTAGTTTACGGTCAGCCAATTAGGGTTTATTGGGGCGGGTACATCTAGGTTTTGCTATTTAAGGCCGAATATGAATACATTCAGCCTCTTTTTCAGTTTGAAGCTAAGTAGAACCTGTATCACTCTTCTATTACCTCAGGAGTTGTGTCAGTTTTTCTGTCCTCCATTGTTTAAGCTCTCTTCCCATTACTTTATCCTGTCACCTTTTATTCACCTTACTATCTCCCCAATTTAATTTGTCTGTTACCTGCTGTCTAGAGGTAATTTATCCCCCTTCTCAGCTATCTTTCTGTGCTTTGCTACCCTCTTTTCCCCCTTCTCCAATCTCTGTCTATTTTTATCACCCCTATGTTATCTACCAGCATGCCCTGTCCAAAGCATTCTGCCCCCCCTCCCATTTGGTTGAGGCAGCTCACCCACTCACAGCCTCGGGTTACCGCCGGCCTGTGGTTGAGGCGCTACCTCCCTCTCCCAGGGAGCTTGCTGACAGCAAGCTCATTCCTCCAATGGGTGGTGAGGTGGCTCCCCGGCATTCCATGGTCATGCCCCTGCCACTCATATTAGCAGTGGCCAGGCATGTTGACAGAGGCAATGAACCTGTATGCACTAGGGATGGAGAATACCTGGCCTCAGGGCCTCCGACATCTGTGCAGGTGAGAGCCGGTCTTGGCATCCAGCGTGGCCTTACAGTGGATGCTGGGGCCGGAGGGGGGTCATGTGACAACATGCAAGCCGGGGACAGGGAATCCTTGGCTGTGCTCAGGCCCCTTTATGAGGGGGGCATGGGTATAGGGACCTCTGGCCTCCATGCAGAGGTCTCAGGGCCCTTACCAACTTCCATTGCCACAGGCACCATTTTGGGGCTTGCAGAGGGGAGCTATGCAGCTCCTGTGATGACGGAGCCAAGTATTAATGAGAATACAACACCACCTGTTGCATCTGCAGGATATGTGCAGGCCATGAGCACTGCAAACTCATGGTCAGCAGCTTATAGTTTCAGTCTCAGCCCACTACATTAAGGTCCCATAGGGTTTTAGCTGGCTATGCAGTGTCTAATGTTCAAGTTAATGCCCCTCCTTTTCCTGTCATGCCTGCTATTAATACTGCTAGGCAACCATTTTTCAGATGCCGGTGTCACCCACAGTTACTTATCAGTTACCTTCTGTGGTTTTCTCACACCATGCCGTGCAAACAACATGTTCCTTAGGTGCATCACATATTTTGACCCAGAATCCCGTTTTCTCATCTATGGTGGTATTTTATCCCTCCTGCACCACTCCGGTGACTGTGCTTAGCCTTTTTCCCTATGGTCAGTTGAATTTTCCTGGCCCTTATTACCCCTAGGAGGCAGGTTATGCATCACCTTCGCCAAGCTCGCTGCAGCAGAGTTTTCCATCATCCCCAGCCATGCCCGCTGCTTCTTTCAGCCCTGTTTCCCCTTTGGTTTGGACTGCTTTGGTTGCTGACCTGCAGATGCCACTCAGCCAGCCAACACCCCATCCCCAATTGTTGTGTCAGACTCATCTGTGGATTTAAAATGTGTCAGGATCCACTGCTGATATTTTCCCTAGGGTTTCAGCAGCAACTATGGTACCAGAAGAGATAGTACGGCGAAAGAAACAGGTGTCTTGGGATGAATTCGTGGCATTGGGGAACATTCCTTTGGGGCCTGCAGGAGTTGTGTCAGGGGATTTGGAGATTCCAGGCCCATCTGGATCCAGTGAGCATACATCTACACAAATTTTGAATAACAGTTTGTCATCTGACTCATCTACTAGCAGTGAGTTGTCGGGGTGCCCTAAGCACCCACAGAAATTAGCTAAATTGATTGTGCATCGCATTGTCAAGAAAACGATAAGAGCAAGGGTACAGACAAAACAGCTGCGCCTGCAAAAGTGCCATCATATTCTGATATGGCTCATTGCGCCAACACGGCTATAATGAGGGGTTTAAGGAAGAAAATTAGTGAGAAGATTAGGAAGGGGAAATATATTGAGATGTTTACTCTTACGGAAGACATGAAGCAAGATTTTGAGAAGGCTAGGAATATGGGTGGTATTGGGGAAAATTTCCAGCATTGGATGATGGGTATTTTGTTTTTTTCAGCTTGTTACCAGGAAACCAGGCCTGGGGAGCACATGAACATGCATAAATATATTTACATCATTCATGAGATGTTCACAAATTCCCAGGGTTTTGTCTGAAGGGATTGTGATGAAAATTTTTTGTCATAAGCAGGAGGGGAATTTGGTCATGCCTTAGGTGTTCAGGAAGTAGAGGTGTGGTTGGAGGTGACATAGCATAATAAAAACCCATCAGAGAGTCAATATAGGAAACCAAATGTAGGGGGGAAAGGAAACTCAGGGTATTTGGCAAAGGGTAAATGCTTTGCCTTCAATGATTCTAAATGTACGAGAGGAGAAAATTGTCATTTTCAACACTCATGTCGCAATTGTGGGGTAGGGCACAAAGCCAAAGATTGCAAGGTCGGGGTGGTGGTTCCCAGTCAGAACAGAGGGAGAGCGGTGGGGCCACTAAATAGGGCACCAACGCCTATTATTTTATAAGAACTTTGTAAATGGTTGACATGTTATCCAAAGTGAGATGATGCAAGGTTTTTGTTTGAAGGTTTTAGTTTAGGTGTTTGTTTGCCCATTTCTGGTTCTTTTCAAGTAGTAACTCAAAGGAATCTCATGTCTGTGAGGGAGTTACCGCTGGTGGCGAGACAGAAGGTGGAGACGGAGGTTCAATTGGGATGAATGTGCAGCCCATTTGAGGTGGAATCCCTGCCAGGTTTGTGCATTTCCCCTCTGGGGGTGGTGCCCAAGAAAGTACCCGGTAAATTCTGTTTAATCCAGCATTTGTCTCACCCTTGTGGTCAACGACGCCATTCCTAAGGAACTTTGCTGGATGCAGTATCAGCTGTTTGATGATCCACTGAGTTTGATTTGCAGCTTTGGCTCTGGGGTATTAATGGCAAAATTAGACATAGAATTGGCTTTTCGGCTACTGCCATTGCACCCAGATTCCATGTAATATATGGGTTTTATTTGGAAGATAAGTTTTACATTGATAAGTGTCTGCCAATGCGGTGTTCTGTCTCCTGTGCCTATTTTGAGAAATTCAGCACATTTCTTCACTGGTGCATTGCAGTGGGCACTGGCCAACATGACGTGACCCATTATTTAGATGATTTTATATTTATAGGTCCAAGTGACAGCAACATTTTTCAGGAAGTTTTGTTTTCAGCCAGCTCATTGTAACATGATTTGGAGGTTCCAGTTGTGCATGAAAAGACAGAGGGTCCCACCTTTTGTTTGTCCTATTTGGGTATCGAGGTCAATACCAATGTGGGATGCTGTCACCTCCCGGTGGATAAGGTCCAGAAGCTCTTATGGCAAATTGAAGAAAGTTTGAGACTGGATAGCCTTAGATTGAGGCAGGTGCAATCCCTTTTAGGCTCTTTTAATTTTGCATGCTGAATCATTCCAATGGGACTTAATTTTTGCCTCAAGCTAGAGAAATCAATGACGGGTGTGGTTAAGCCACATCATACCATCTGCCTCTCTAGGGAGGTCAAGGATGATCTCCAAGTGTAGTTTTCCTTTTTGATAAATTTTAATTGTGAGATATTATGGCTCTCCAGTGCAGTTTTTAATTCTAATCTGCAATTATTTACTGATTCGGCAGGTTCTACTGATTTTGGTGCATTTTCTCATGGGGAATGGTGTGTTTCTCATTGGCTGCTGTCATGGTTCGTACAGGAAAAAAGAAAATTGCCCTCCAGCACACTGCAGATAAATCAAAAATACTTGAATCCTACATGATAATAGAAATTCAGAGGTATTGGTTTACATACATTTGCAAATATATGAATAAGCGCAGGGCCAACATCAAGGCTCCTCTATACCAGCGTCCCTAACATTAAGGGGTTCACGTCCGAGAAGCAAGGCACCCCAAAAAATTCCAGCCAAGGACCATCCCCAGGGCATCACACGAAAAGGGGAAAAAAGGTGATAGTGAAGTGTAAAAGGATAGGATGTGTAAACATAAATCAATGTGTTAATGAAATGTAAAAGAATTAAAATGACATAAATAATATACAAACGAATAGAGAAGTGAAAAAATATTCTATGTGAATTCAGTGGTGATGCCATGAGAAAGGTCCAGCCAGAACAACCCCGGGGGCCCCACTCCCAAATGCTCACCCCAAAATAATTATTGCTACATAATAGTAGCACCCACTCTAGGTCATATAATTACAAATTGATGTACTGCATGATAACAGTACATGTATGAAATGAGAGCTAACTTACCTTGGAGGTACCCCAAAAAACCTCCACATGGCACTATAAGGATCAGCACCTCCTCCTAATACTGACTCCCTTCATGCCTCCAAACTGCAAGCAAAAAATATGGTAGTTGCTCAATCAGCTTAATGATATGCTACAGTTGCTTGTAAAGGGCGGGGTTAACACTGAACACAGAAAAAAGAAAATTGCCCTCCAGCACACTGCAGATAAATCAAAAATACTTGAATCCTACATGATAATAGAAATTCAGAGGTATTGGTTTACATACATTTGCAAATATATGAATAAGTGCTGGGCCAACGTGAAGGCTCCTCTATACCAGCGTCAATAACATTAAGGGGTTCACATCCGAGAAGTAAGGCACCACAAAAATTCTAGCCAAGGACCATCCCCAGGGCATCACACGAAAAGGGGAAAAAAGGTGATAGTGAAGTGTAAAAGGATAGGATGTGTAAAGATAAATCAATAAGTGTTAATGAAATGTAAAAGAATTAAAATGACAAATAATATAGAAACGAATAGAGAAGTGAAAAAATATTCATGAAGTACATCAATTTGTAATTATATGACCCAGAGTGGGTGCTACTATTATGTAGCAATAATTATTTTGGGGTGAGCGTTTGGGAGTGGGGCCCCCGGGGTTGTTCTGGCTGGACCTTTCTCATGGCATCATCACTTAATCCACATAGAATATTTTTTCACTTCTCTATTCGTTTGTATATTATTTATGTAATTCTTGTATAAAGCAGTTTTAGAAAGATGCAGTATTTTTTACAAAGATAGACTTTTCGGCTGCTGTACTTTTTGCCTCATTCACTTGTTTTCTCGCTATTCCTCATATTCAATTCCAAAGCAGACGATATCGGGAACCGGCAAAACTTTGATCAGCGAAAAAATACGGGAATTTTCGGGAAATAATTGTAGGACCCCACTAAAGATGTTCAGACCTGAGGGATCACTATGGGTACCCCCGTTTTTGCCTGCAGAAGAAAGTCGGGTTTTTAAATAGCCGCAGCAGGGTTTTTTTTACCGACATTGAATTAGAGATGCAGAAGAGCACTTTGATTTTTTTTTCATTTTTAAAAGTGGTTCCATCATATTTAATGGTTCATGAAAATGGGTACTAGCATATTTTTAAGTCCCTAAACTAATTTTTTAAAAATTATGCAAAAATGCACCTGCTGCTTATAGCCTATTCTTGAAAACACCTACTGCTTACTTACAGAATACCCCTTAAGCTATTTTGCTATTTTTAATTACTGTTCCCCTATTTAAAATTTTTCCGCCAAAATTTAAATTATTTTTTTTGGGGTGTCCCAAATTTTTTATTTTAATTTTTTTTGCACATTTCTTTTTAATGGGACATTCCCAATGGTGCAGGCTATTTTTTTAAACCCCATTTATATCCCAATTCTGCATTTTTTTTGCCTGCTAAAGGCAGGGAAAAAAATTATCTCCATTTTTTTACATTGACTATTTGCACTTAATTCAAATAGTTGAAAATGACATAATCGTCAATAAATTATCACCAATTCCGACATTTCGGCTCAAATTGAATATGGTCATATGTTGCTTGCAATATCCTGAAAAAGAAGAAAATCATTCAATGGAGAAAACTTTTGAAAAGAAATACTGGAAATTAAAAAAAAACAATTTTTGTTAAATAGAGATATTATCTTTTAGCAGGGGTGTTTCTATGGGAACCGAGCACTACTGGCAAATTAAGGGACTGTCACCCCCAGTATAACTCCAGGCTCCCCTGTCTAATTTGAGCCCCCCCTCTGTCTTCCTAGGCTCCCTGGTGTCAACCCAGGCCTCCTCTTGCTTCACAAGGCTCCCACTGTGTCACTTCATACTCCCTTAACAATTCAGGTCCACCCTTTGTCACTCCAGGGCCCCCCTCATGTCACTCCAGGCCCCCCTGTGACTTCTAGGCTCCATATGTGTAACTCAAAGACTCCTTTGTGTCTCTCCAGGGTCCTTCTGTATCACTACAGGCCCCCGTCTGTCACTCCAGGCCTCCTCTGGGTCATTCTGGGCTCTCTGTGTCACTCAAGGCCCACCCTATGTTATTCCAAGCCCACCCCATGTCACCGCTCTGTGTCTCTACAGGCTCCTCTGTGTCTCTCCAACCCCCATCCACCATTTTCCTCCAGGTGCCCCTGATCTCCACTCTAAGTCCCAGTTGCAGGGAGACACAAGCCATGAAAAATTGATGTATACCTAAGTTCTTCCACCCATATTCTATATTATGTATATCTACCTTCTTCACCCCTATTCTACAATATGTATTTTCACCTTCTACCACCCATATTCTACACTATGCATAGCCACCTTCTGCCCTCATATTCAACATTATGTATACCCACCTTGTGCCCCAATAGTCTGTGTCTCTCTATTCTAAAACATGTACACCAAATTTGTGCCCCATATTCTACAATATGTATACCTACCTTGTACCCCTATATTATACACTATATATACCCATTTTTTGCCCCCATATTATACATTATATATACCCACTTTTCCCAATATACTAAAAAATGTATACCCATCTTGTGCCCCCATATTCTACACTATGAATACCCACCTTGTGTCCCCATATTTTATACTATGTATGCCCAGCTTGTATCCCCCTATTATACATTATGTATTACTAGTGGTTACTTACTATTTTTCAATGTGAACTCCCTGTTTCTGTGACAAAACACTTGCTCCCTCAGGCCTCATCTCGCATGTCACATGCTGCAACACTTGCCACTTTTTCTTCACTGCAGCCTGTGTGGCCAGTGTTTAAACACTGAGCCTGTGCAAGCTGTCACTGCATGCTCAATCATTCACTGGCCAAAGGAAGGAACACAGCTTGTGAGCTCAGAAATCACTGAGCTGCACCATTGCCATAACCAGTGATCCAAGCAGCAGTGTGGGCTGTCTCCTCTCCAACACTCATAGCCAAACCCATTCGTGGGTAATCCCCTTTCCCCTGCTTCCAGACAGAACATATTCAAATGTACTCCCCTTCCCCCGCTTCAAGCCAGAACACACTCATGGATGCAACTGCCCCTGCTGTCAGCCAGAGACCACTCAGTGGTGCCCCTTCCACCGCTCTCCCACTCCCTGGTGCCCCCCTTTACTCACTCTCAGCTGGAACCTCCACTACTTGTAAACCGGCCCCCTGTACTTACTTATCCATAATCTGGCCCTGGAGCCCTTCCATTGGCCGATGCCCCTGGCAATTGCCATTCTAGCCAAGGGGTAGATAAGCACCTGCTTATAATCTTAATTTTTAGCAAACTGTGTCTGTATTAATCTTTAGACAAAATCTAATTATTTTATTTAAAAGTCTAACATATACATGAATTACTTTTTAAATGTAAGATTTGTATTTCATGTATTTATATATTTATCCTTATTACATTTACATTTTTTCCAATTGAATTATTACTATTTTATTGTAAAATAAAAAATAATACAAATGCATAACTTTGATATTTGAATTTTAGATAACAAGATTAAATTGACTGTTCTAACAACAAAAACAAATTGTCATTCTACTCTCTCTCTCTCTCTGTTCTTTAAATAATACAAAAAATATTTCTTCACTACTAACATACTGCTAAACCTTCTCTTTAGTGTGTTGATACCACAGGAACTAAGTAGTTAAAACTAGCAGGAAAAATAAAAATGTTAATGCAGGCAACAACAAAAGAGTGATCATTCAGTAACGATAGCTGCCTTAGTTAACAAATACAGATCACATTTTTATTGTAATTAACAGAAAAAACTTATGTAAACAAAGGCTGCTTGTACTAACTAGCCTATGCAACCCCTCTAAGCTAGCATGTGTAACAAAAAGCAATACACAATCCAGGTTATGTGTGCTGTTTGCCCTCAGGAATGAATAGCTGCACCTGCAGCTTTGCTCAGACAGTGTTGGCTCTATCAAAGTCTTTATAACTTATTCTGCTTTTATTTCTATGCATTTTTAGATCTGTGGAGCACTGAATAAGTGTAAAATTTAGGTACAGTTATAATAAAAAAACAGTTTGGTATTGTTACTAAAGTATAATAATGTATAAAAATTCCTCAATATAAATATTTGTCTAAAACTTTATTTCAGGACTGTGTGTTTAATGTTAAATTTGAATGACATTCATGGTGATCTTGTAAGTCTGCTAAATCACTGCAAACAGTGTTGCTATGTTACAGAATAATATAGCAGTATCACAGATGTATAGATGTAGACTACTGAAATAGTATACACAGATAAACCCCTATATCACCTGGCAGCAGTTGTTGGTCTCATTATGTTTTTATCTCAAAACTTCTACTACTTTAAAATTTACAGAGATATCCATAGCTTTAAATTTACTGCATTTTGTTTTTAATTGTGCTTGAATGTTTATCTCAGTAGATACTTTTAAGTGTGTTGTGTATTCAAAGATTTTGGGGTAAACTTACTAAGTGGGGAGTTCACAAACTGTCAGGATTTCTGCAAATTCCTAGTGATTTCAAAACCACAACTAAACTACTATTAAACCACATATTACAACAGAAATGTTTCCCTATTACAAGTATACAACCCATCAGATTTACCAATTGTCAGTTATTTTAAAATCTTTCAAAACAACTGCAAAATCACCCACCAAAATTGAGTTGACTCCGAAAAGTGTGTTTGTGTGAAGAGCTGCAGAAATATCTTGAATTTATGCAACTTTTGTTTTTGTTTATCATTTATTAGAGGCCCACTTCAAAATTGTAAATAGTACCAGGCCTTAAAGTCTACACAGCTAATATTCCCTAAAAGGATTGAGAACAGCAAAACAATGTGCCCCTCCCCCCTAGGAAGTCCTGCTCTATGTTGAAAACATGGCTGTTCTCAGACACTTTCCAATTAGAGCACACCCACACATTTCAATGGTTCTAAGGTTTTAAACATTTCATTCTTGATGATTCTCTTAGGTATAATTTTTGTGGCATTGTCATAAGGGTTTTTTTGCCAAGTCACCACATGGGTGCTACTTGGGCAGAAGTGGATGTTTTTATTGTATTTGTATAAGAAATAAATGGGTAAAATAGTTATGTTTAGATGTGTTTCAGCAAACATACTTTGTTTATACTGTGTTCAGGTTTTAGCTGGTACAGGATGCAAGGGCATGCTGGCACATATGGTTATCCAAGTGACCACCATTTAAATTGTAGTGCATCACTGAATAGATTTGTAGTGCAACATTAGGCTGGGATTTAAGGGGTGGGCATTTTTTTCTGGTCCAGATCCAACTAGTGAATACAGCTTCATGCTGATGAGCTTAGATCTTGGCACTATGGTAGGGAAAGCCCACACTGTGGGCATGATTCAGAGATGGATGCACATCTGCTTCTTTATGCTAATTCCACAACTGATCCTGTTCTTACTTAAATGCTCACTTGCAGTAGTGCTAATGAATTTTGTGTCTGGGCTATGGCATGTTTAGATGCAATGGCTATTAGCAACACATCGGCATCTTCCTAACCATCTCCCTGTTACCTCATAGGAATTCCCACATAAATCCGCAGCACATGTGTCCAAATCCATTTTGCGTAACCATGAGGATGCTTGCACTGTGCTATTTGGATGCTAGAGCAGCACTTCTGACATCAGCCAACTGCATGAAAATTAGCGCTGCATGCATCCATGAATCAGCCGCTGTTTGTCCTACTCTATAGTGGCAATAACTCTAGCTGATAAAGCCCAGTAATGTAATGTAACTTATGGTGGGAACCCTATGTACTCTGTCACTCTGATTTCTCCAATACAATCCTATGCTTTAAATCATAGTGCTGGTTATTATTTTGGTGAGGACCCCAAGCTTTTTTTTATTTATTTTCACATATGCTTGTACAGCTGACATAAAATGTATTAGACTAAATGAAAGCCACAATATACAAAGAAGGATTTCATAGATAATTGTATACAATAAAAAATAGTAAAGTAAAATGCTCATCATATTAGGCAAGTATAGAAAATAATATGCATATATAGTTAAACATGCAACCATGATTCCAATGGATTAGTGTAAATTAAGTGGTAGTACATTGAACCCTAACAACAGTAGTCCAGAAAGAAAATTATAATGTTTAATAGAGGGACTAGGGAGAAACATTTGAAGATAAGAGAGAGGAGGGAAATTATAAGAGGAGTATAAAAATGCACAAAAAACTGTCATAACACAGTAATGCTGAACTTATGACTCCACATACTGAGAAAAATATGCAAATATGCATTAAGATAGAAATCAAGGCTCTGTAACCCTTAAGGTAGTGCTATTTGCTGACAAAATGTTGTCATTTTTATTTGATTCCTTTTACCTTAATACCAGCAGCCATGGGACATTTTTCATTATTTGGTCACTTTTCAGGTTAAATTTTGAAAAGTCAAAGATTCTGTTTGGTTTCATACTCCTTAGCTTCATTCCATCCCTATTCTCAATACTTTCAAACATCTGACTCACCAAATTACTGTAAATACCTAGGCATACAAATGACTTCTGACCTCACTCAGTTCTACAAAGTTCACTTTAAACTGGTTATCTCCAAAAATAAAACCATACTAGATAGCTGGATGCTACTTCCCCTCTCTTTGTTAGGCCACATTGCTGCATTCAAAAGTGTAATTTTTCCCTGAAAATATATATAATGCAGATGGTGCCAAATGCAATATCAGCTACAGATGTAAAAACCCTTAAATCCCTTATGTCTCATTTCCTGTGGCTAGGAAAAAAGCCTAAAACTGCCATGGAAATAACAAATTAAGACTTGAGGCAAAGGTGGTCTTAGGATACCATATTAAGCTTCTTACTCATTAGCAATCAGTTTTAGACATATTATGACTGACTGTAGTAGTTAATACAAAGATTATAATTTGGAAATGGTGCTTCTCCATACTAAAACATTAGACATTCCCTATGTCTTATTTAATTATATCATATTCCAAGACACATATCAGTCTTACATCAAAATTAACAAAAGATTATATAGGAATCATCTTAATTCACTGTGTACCCTGTTTTGGGGCAACTCAGCAGTCCCCCTTGCTAACCAATGCTAATATTACCTCCAAAGTGTTTGACCCTGGTGGCACTTCATACTAGTGTTTTCTGACTTTATAAAATGTATAACCTCCCTTAATCCCATTTTTATATGCATCTCCAAACACATCAATGTATTTCTTCCCTACCACCGGTTGTCACTCCCTCCACTCTACCTAACCATCTGGATTCATTGTTCAAGTTTTTCAGATCCAATTTGTAGAAAACCAATTATCTGTATCCTGATCTGGCAAATATATTCTCTCACACACAATGGGACAGATTGTTTCTGACTTGGAGCAATGACATTCCCTTATTATTTTCTGTAGACAACTTAACCTCACATTATGAAATCACATTGAAGATTCTGCAGTCTGCATATTTTCAGTAGGTTCACACATGTATGCAAATTACATAGGACCTATGTAACACCTTCAAAGCATAAACACATGGTTTCAAATGAGACAGGTATGTGTATAAAATGTCATTCATCTAATACAAAGTTCATACATTACCTTTGGAACTGTAGTATGATCCAGAAATAATTCTGGAATAAATGAATATGTTTTATTAACAATATAATTACCTCCATATTAGGTTAGATCCATTGGCTTACCTCTGCTCTAGTTTTGCAAATTGGAACCTGGGATCCTGTAAGAAATGACTACTGCCCCTCCTGTCTAAGTCACTGTTGCTAAAAAAATTCATCTTAAATCACTGGACCACTCACACAGCCCCCTCTCTTATGGAGGTTAATCAAAAAATTTGTCCAGTTGTTGTATTTTGATAAATAGGTGACCTTCCCAGACATTAATAAGGGAGTCAGAAAATTCTACAAGAAATTGGCCCACTATATAGATAAACTAGATGTTTCTACTCAAACTCATTTCATAACTTAATGCCAGAATCCGCTTAGTATTTGCTCTTTCTTTACCAGGGAGTTATGATCTGTTATAATCCAATAATAAGTTTATCTTCATATTTATATGTGGAAATTGTGGTAATTTCTGAGATAACTGAATGTAACGAGCTGCCCTCTATGTTTCTTTTTGTGTTTTACAATTTTGGCTTCAGGCACTTTTTATTTCCCAATCCCTCCCTTCCTTCATTTGCTCTCCTAATGTCTACCTCTACATTTCTCCCATGTGTTATGCTGTTTTTACTTTGATGATCTATTAATGTTGTATAGGGATTCTTTTACCCTTTAGCCTTTAACATTAGTTAAGACCTATTTTTGGTTTTCTTTTGCTCATCATCTGACGACAAGACATATTTCATGTTACATAGTACATATGGTTTACTTTAAAACTTTATCTAGCCAGTTCACTTTAAATAGTACTTACTGTATATATTATACTAAAATGCTATATGTGTATGTCTCTCTATGATGGTTGTACTTTTATGGCTAATATTGCTGTTTATTTTAAAACTTAATAAAACAGATTATTCAAAATAAGATAGAATTCAAGGATCAAGAAGTATGCGACAATGTAGATAACATTCTGTTGACTCAAACAACTTGAATATATAATTTTGCAAGTCAAATTTATCAATGTGTAGTCCCAATTTTTTTGCAATATTTCAATTCCTTTGTGCATGTCAGGCAAGGTTGATCTCCTTTTAAAGTATAGGAGTTGAAGCATTTTTTGTTTAACTTTATTAAAAGCGGGAGAAGATTTTGTCATCCAGTGGATTAAGTTAATGTTATTTTTTACTAGAGTTACAAAAATTGTGAAAAGAGGAAGAACATTTTTCTTGTCAGAACCCAGGGTCAAATTTTTATAATTAGAGCAGAGACTATCCATGGAGTCAGGTAAGAGTTGTTTCAAGAATGTATCACATAATAAGTTTGTTCCAAAAATTTTAAATTTTACCAAAGTGCAAAACAAAACAGTGCAAAAAGTTAGCATTGCATGAAATTTTATATATTTATACATTTCTGCAGGGAACATGTGCATGCGTTGTGCATGATATATACAGAATAAGCTCTAGGTAATGTGCATAGATCCATATTGCGTTAATAAATCTTGAATGTTGGTTATGGAAGGTATATCTGTCCACCAAATGTTAAATAGTGTGTTCCATGAAGTACAATGTGATGCACTGTCCAGTTCAAGATAAAGATAACTGGTTTTGTAAAGGATAGTGTTAAGGAGAAGTATGAGGGATATGTAAACATTCTTGAGAGGAGGCCTTTATTTTTGAAAGATTGGTTATATAATGTTGTGCTTGGACATACGTACATACAAAAATATTGATTAAGCAGGTCGTATACAGTAGCTGTTGTAAATCTGTGATCCACCAGGATCCAAAATTTTGAAAGCAGTACAAAGCCCTTTTTTATTCCAAATCAGAAAATTTGCATTCAACAAAGAAGGAGGAAAGGATGTGTTTCATGATATAGGGTATGTTCATATGTTGTCTACCTAATTTTTTGTTTATTTAAATCGATGAATGGTAGGTTTCTAAATATATTATGATTAAGAATAGCAACTGGGATAGCTTTACTATGGAAAAGTGCACT
Source organism: Taudactylus pleione (assembly GCA_031769625.1). NCBI lineage: Eukaryota > Metazoa > Chordata > Amphibia > Anura > Myobatrachidae > Taudactylus > Taudactylus pleione. Next base: position 10,464,696 of record JAUIMM010000082.1, read on the forward strand.
CGGGGGATATGGGGCATAAAGAGCTTTGTCTAATTTAGTGTTAGTGTAAGTACATCTGTCTAGTAACAAATTGCTAATGCTAGACTGACAGGAAGTTTGAATGTAAACATTGGACTCTCATGCCATCTTTCAAATGTGTAGTCATTAACTTGGACATGGCTATTTTTGTTTATTTGCCTTTCCACAAAAATGAGACATAAGAGGATTGAATTTTTGAGTATCTATTTTAGAGAGGCTTATCGGAAGCTTCTGTATATTATATAAAATCATGGGGAAAATGATATTCTTGAGAACAGCAGTGCAACCAATTAAGGAGAGACAAAGAAGTTTCCAATTATCAAGCATAGTACTAAGTTTAGTGAGGATAGCTGTAAAGTTTGCCCAATATAGTTGAGTAAGGACTGAGGTTATCTGTATTCCTAAATTTTTTATTTAAGAGGTGGCCTGTTGGAAAAATTAAAAAGTTGGAATAGAAAGAAGGAGGGTGCGAGATCATCTGATAAGTAAAACCTAATATTTTCCAACAATTTTTTACTCAGAAAATGACAAAAGAATTTATAATGCCCATTACCACTGGGAAGGATGAAGCCAGTTCTGAGACATAAAGCAATATATCATTCGTGAACAGTGCTACTTTAAGGTCCACACTGTCAACCAAGATTCCCATAAAAGAGGAGGAAGTACATATACCTATAGCCAGGGATTCTAATAGTATTGCAAAAAGGAGAGGGGAATAGGGCACACTTGCCTCATCCATCTTTGGATTTGAAAGAGTTGACAAAGGTAACCAACGCAAGATATTTGAGATTGTGGGTTTGTATAAATAATTTGTAGATTTTATATAAATTGTGATGGGTACCCAAAATTGTGTAATGTTTTTAAAAGGTGTTGACATTTTTCTGTTTCAAACAATAAAAAAGCTACATGAAGCCAAAGGATCTGGAGAGCACTACAAAACTGACACATTTTTTACAAACAATGCTAAAAATTGCAAATTTGCACTAAATGACAGCAACTAGAATAGTAATAAACTTGTATCAGTCTATTAATGCTATTCAGTTGCTATTTTGTGCTGCTAGTTGCTTAAGAAAGAATTGCTTTCCAGTCTAATCGTGTGGCTCCAAAGCACAAAAAGTTATTTATGTAAAAAGGGGTAACACGATGTAAGTTTAACAATTAGATAAAAAAGCAATAAAATAAACAATAGTACAGCCGATACATACGCGTACGCACTGGTCCCAGTATACAGTCATTCATTCCAGAAGTCTGTGGTTGCAAAGAAGATGTCTGTGCACTGGGGTCAGGACACAAACCTATATACCTTACAGGTTTCAGAGTTAACAAAGTGACAAATTGACAGGTTTTCATTGGTTCTTGCTTCTGGTCAATCTGGTCATTGGTCAGTTCATAAGGTGTCTTCAGAGGTAGGGCTTAGCCTTCCAACAGTCACATTGTTTAGCTTCCCGCTGAAGAACTGGCTACAACACTGCATACAAGTAATAACATTCTACTCAATAACTCCCTATGATCAATAAATAGCGGACGCATGATTCGACTTCTTTGCCGATAGAAACAGATGTCTGCAAATAAACAGGGATTTAGTATGATGCCAAACATGACATGTCCACTGTATACTGAACCTTAGATCTATTTTAAGTACATCTTACATCATAATTATTAGCTAACAATACCTTTAATAACTCTGGCTATTATCTATAATGTGTGGGAACCATTTTATACATATGCGTTCGCATATGTGCGTGTGTATGTGAATACATGTGTGCATTCACATTTGTGCGCATTGGATTGCAGCGATGCAAAGTAGCATCCAAGTAACTCATCATGACTATAGATGACTATATCATCAGATAATAATTGTAAAGTGATCATACCCAATTATTTGACTTTGAGAAGTCTAATTCAGTTTAAGCTATGAAGACAGATGTCTGCTTGATCTGCAGATTACCCCCCACCTTGTTTTTTAACATGCTAAAATGTCAGATGAGAAGCTATAGTACACAATGTATTAAACAGCAAACAATCTATAGTACCGTATGCATGTTGTGTGTGTTAAATCCACATACCTCATATGGGTGTAAGTTCTTTACCGACCCTCCCTGGACACACTTTTTCATTATTACTGACACCTGATGTGCAAAGTGTTGGTGAATGATACATGCCTCTCAACATTTCCAGAAAGTCAGGACAAATGTCCTAATTGGTAAAATGATTCCAGTACTATCACCAATGTAGCTACAATAGTGTGTCCACTAATGAAGGGGAAAGTATTGGGCAGTAATTGAAAAAGTCTAGGTGAAATGATAGCATAGAGAATACAGTAACAATGCTCTCTAACTCAGGGCACACTGGACATGATTCAGACTATGCTGATATTTTCACATTTCAGTGATTATTGGCCATCTACGCATGCGTCCAAGTAGCAATGTGCATGTTTCAAGACAGCTTATCATAGTCTTTCACAGCTAGTATGTTTTTGCAGTGTAATTGACAGTCAGGGACAGTGGTGGATCTTACCTAGGGGCTGCAAGGCTGCAGCCCACCAGTAAAATCCTCCACTGTTCAGTGAGCCAGTGCAGTCTGGCTTCACTGTGACTGGAGGTGGCTTCCTATTGGAAGTGCCACCTGCCAGTCATGCTGAAGACAGGCAGCCAGGGGAGGTGTCTCCTCACCCTGGGACTGCCAGTCCAGGCTGCGATCAGCAGAGAGAGGCTTCCAATGCAAGCCGCTGCTCTTCCTTTTGGGCAGCCCTACAGGAATTCTCGGGGCTGCAACCAATGCAACCCCGAAAAGCTGATGTTAGGCATGCGCATGTGCGGTGCCACTGCCGCTCATGCACATGCGCAGGTCCTGATGCCTGCCAGATTCATGGAGCAGGCACCAGGACCCAGGCCAGCAGCAGCGGCAGTCCCCCTCAGGTAAGAGGGCAGGAGCTGCTGCTGGTCAGGGAGCATATGAGGGTATTAACAAGGAGTGGCACCTAAAAACTCAGGCATATCATGACCTTTACGGGGGCATGTCACGTCCTGCATCTGCGATCCCATACATATAAACATGGCTCCACAATTAATTTTCTGCAGCCATTCTCAGATACCTTTAGAGTTACTCACGACTGCTAACATTGAATTAAGGGCCTGATTCAGATGTGGATGCATATGCAATAGCAACTGTGATCTTGCACTGATCAGAATTAAAAAATATGCTATTGTCTCAAAAGATTACCCAAGCATAGGGACGCCAACTGCTGCCTTCTCATATCCATCCATGCCTATAGATTGTAAGCCTGCGAGCAGGGCCCTCTTATATTTTTGTATGTCTTTTATGTGTGTATTTTATATGTGTATGTCTCTCTGTCTTTTACAACACAGTAAAATGTTACTGTTGATTAAAATTGTAAAGCGCAATGGAATTTGCTGCGCTATATAAGAAACTGTTAATAAATAAATAATAATAAATCAGACGACATGCAACAGAGTAAACATCGGGAACATCAATGCACTTTGAGCAGCCATGTATCTTCTGAGTAAGTCTTACATGTCTCAAACACTGCGTCTCTCCTGATATGCAGAGAGCTCTCATGCTATGAAGGAGATTGCAATGGATAATTTATGCACACCCATGAAATGGAGTTTAAATGGTCCTGACATGCCTGCATTTGCCATGCCATCCCCATTACCTCCCCTAAACCTGTCACTTTATGATGGATTCCTCTATGTGTGCATGATTGCTAATCAAGCACTTGCTCATTGCTGCTCTAACGCATGCACAATGCCTAACAATCGCTCCCCTTGCATGAATCATCAACTTTGCATCTGGTTCTGAATCAGACTTAAACTGCAACAGATGCTGAGTCTTTGTACACATATGCTTGGATTTGTAAAGCCACCAGTGGGTGTCTGAATTCAGAGACGGCTGCAACATTTGCATATTTTCACACAGTAGCTATAGTATACCACTGTGATTCAGGCCCACTTACTGGTAATAGATCAGCTTTTCAAATATAGTGCAATTCGACAATAACTTGATTTCATACATTATACTGCCTAGTGGCTATTCTTTTGTTAAGGCAATGTGTACAACTAAACAATTTATTTGCATCATTTTTATCTATTTGCATTATTTTTTGGAACTCTTTCACTGCTAAACATATTTAATATATAATATTGTATTACTCAATACAGGTATTTGAACAGGGAGTTGGATTTCTTATATACTGCTTGTATAATGCCATCCTCATTGGGGAGTACACCATTATGATTCCAGTGAAGTTAGCACTGTTATGCTCTTTTCAGCTATCACTATATAGAGGCTTGGCACTTATTTGTTTTCTGCTGCTCCCCACTGCATGCAAGGGCATCATAATTACAGAACTAATTAGAAAGTGCATGTTTTCTGCCAGTTTGGAACAAAATGATCAGGCTACCATAACAGAGGAATAGTCTTCATTAATTGGAACTGGGTCACCTGAATCAGAAGAACTAGATAGACAGACATCCACAAAATGCTCAATTTAAGCTGAAATCTAGAAATTCCAGCCCTTTAATTTAAGTGGTTATGTAATAGGTGCCGATTTCACAGAGCCAGCTGTATTTCTGCACAATTGTGGCTACCTTTAAAGAAGCAAACAGCCTTATTTCTTCTTTATACAGTAGTTCTTTATTGTGGCTTCTTTAAATTTAGCCACAAAACCACAGAAATAAAGATGGCTCCATGAAATCAGACCTATTACTTAAGCCCCATAGAATTTCAACAAATCTGTCTTTTCAAAGCGGTCTACACAGGAATCCCTCATTTGTGTTAATTTTCCATTTTCGGTAGGCCATGTTCCTTTTGTAGCGGGAGTAAATTCCCAATCAGAAGGGTGTCACCTTTGTCAGCCACACAGCATATTCAGACAATTTAAAATAACAATAACTTATACTAAAAAAAAAGACTCTGACAGAGTAACTTATATTAAAATAAAGGTCAGCATTTATTTATTTAAATTTAATTTGATAAAATTAACATGCATGAATTATACAGTCTATATACAAAATATGTAAAGTGCTGAAGAAAAAACAACTATAACATGCTCAACAAAAATGAACAAAAACATAAACTGAAAGGTAGACCACCTGGGTGCTGTAAACAACAAGAATAATACATATCCAACTACTCCTTCTATACTTGTCTACTCATCCAGCTCTGAACATAGGGGCTTATTCAGCAGCCCTTTCTATGCCTCTGCGTTATTGACAGGCAGAGGCATTTAGGAAGTGGCACGGGGGCAGTGACAGCCAGAGTTCCAGAAACAGGGGTGTATCACTCTCACTTTCTGGGAGTGGCAAGGCCAGGGGCTGCATCCTTGGATGCAGTTTCCTGGCTTCACAAGCCAGCCAGCTTGAATAAGCTGAGGCTTACTTAGCTGGCCATCATCGCCATTCACCATGGTCACAGTGCTCATACAGTAACGATTATGCATGCAGTCTCACTGTGAAGATATGCTAAAGTGGGTGATTGCTATGCCATTGCAGCACAACATAAGGATGCCCACCTTACCTTACATAAATCTGTAATATTTTGCAAATCTGCAAAAACTTTGGTAACAAAGAGTAAGGTCTTTAACTCCATCTATTATTGCCAAGAATGTGCCCTAGCAGTTATTTTATAGGCTTATTGAAAAGTTTATAACAAGGATACATTCAAAATAGTATGTAACTAAATACTGTATAAAGTTATAGTTACAATTTCTTCAAAAATCTGCATGACAATACTGGCATTACAATAATGTTCAACTACAGTATATACTGTATATCTCTTTCACTCACCACTGTTTGCAAATTAATAAAAGATAAAATAAATATAGATTGCTCACAAGATTTAATCACACATTAGTTATAGCCACCTGACCACTTATGTGATATTTTGGTTATATAAAGTAAAATTGATAATTATGAACTTATATGTTTACAGTATATGCACAATAAAAATTACACATTCAATACAGTACATAACTACCTATTTAATCATAGTGACACCTTCTATCTATTAAAAAATATTCACATTACATTGAAAAAATTACAATAAAGACAAAACGATTATGTATTTCTAGACATTAACTAAAGCATTAGAATCAGGTGCCCCCTCCTGACCCTCCTCCTGTACATGATCCTCCTCCTCTTTGTTGTCACCCCTGATGACCTCTCCCTCCTGCACCTGCTGTGCTAGAATTGTGAATAGCAAAAATTAAGTTACTGGTACAGTACTTTACATTTACCACTTTTTACAGAAATTATTCTATATGTTTCAGTTGCATTGTGATACAACAATTTAATATTCAACATGTATAGACTATTCTTTCAAACACGTGTGTTATTACTAGAGATGAGCGGGTCCGGTTCTCTGAGAAATGGACCCACCCAAACTTCAGGATCTGGGCCAGGATCCGAGTACGGCTTGAGTTTTCCTGTCTGACTCAGATCCCAAAATGAGGCAAAACATCATCCTCCCACTGTCGGATTATCATGAGTTTTGGATTGTATATACTGTAAGTCCCTCCCCGTGATGATTGGTGACAATTTCTTGCTGAGTCCCAGGCTGTCAGGCTGTGCTGTACTGTGTTGTCCAATACAGGTGTGTTCAAGGGTGTGCTGAACTGGGCTGTATTGTCCAATCCAAACAGGGTGTGCTGTGCTCTGTCCAGGGGGCTGTGTAGCCCATCAAGGGGTTTGCTGTGCTAGGCTGTGTTGTCCAATCCAGGCAGGGTGTGCTGTGCACTGTTCAGGAGGCTGTGTTACTTATCATTGCTTTGCTAATGCAGGGGTGTACAGTGCTGTCCATCCCATTGATATGCATGAATTATACAATACATACTGTTCTGGGTTGTGCTGTACATCTAGTGTGCTGTCCATCCACGGGCTGTAAAAAAAAGTAAGTAAAAGTTTAAAAAAATAAAAATAAGTAAAAAAAAATGTTTGATCTGTACCCCACACTGTGACACTATACTGTATGCCATACCCCCTAGTGTATACAAAACACTATGAGTGATGTTGTAAGTTCATCATACTGCAGTGTATAATTCATAAAGTAATGCTGTCAGTCAGTAATACTGCAGTGTAATAATAGTCATACAAGTATTGTGACATTGTTGGTCAGTAATACCACAGTGCAATATATTTGTAAAAAATATTGTGACACTGTAAATGGTAATGCAGTGTATTATTTATGAAAAATATTTTGACACTGTAAGTGGAAACATAGTGTAATATTCTTAAAAAATATTGTGATACTAAGTGGAAGCACTGTAATATTTATACACATATATTGACAGTGTAAGTGGAAACGCAGTGTAATATTCACAATTTTACAATTTAATAACACAAAATCAGCAATAAAAATGCAACTTTTTACTTCGTTCCTCAATAGTGAATAAATTATTAGTCTACACACCGACTACAAGAACACGAGTACTAAATAACATGTATAATATATAAAACATAATGACTTTATAAACGCCTCAGCTGAGATTAACATAAACATATTTTCAAAAGGTTAAATTAGAGGATATGGTTTAAAAAAACAGAAAAAAACAGCTAAAACTGCATTCTGTGATATAGTGTCCTTACCCATGGCCCCTCTACCTGAATTTCAGTGAGTCAGAGGGGCAACTTCATGCAGTTGTATTCTAGAGTGCAGCTGCTCCTCCTGTAGCCCAGATCAGAAGATGTGTAGGGGGTGTGGTGATTTGGTGATATGTACTAAAATGGAGCTCACACCAATGAATCCCCAATCTAACAGGGAGCACAGCTGTAATTTATACACAACACAGGATGGATTGATGATATAGGCTTGGGTGCTGGTATATTCTGGGGTGATGGTATAGGCAAGGGTAATGATATAAACTGCGGTTATAGGCTGGCTGATTATATAAACTGGGGTGACAATATAAAATGGGGTGACAGGCTGGGGTGACAATACATGATTGGGTGCTGGTATAATCTGGGGTGATAGTATAGGATGGGGTAATGGTATAAACTAGGGTTATAGGCTGGGGTGATGATACTGTATAAAGTTGAGTGACAATACATAATTAAAATGGGGTTACAAGCTGTGGTGACTATATAGGCTTGGGTGATGGTATAGTCTGTGGCAACAATATAAACTGGCATTATATGCTGGAGTGATGATATAAATTGGAGTGACAATATAAAATGAGGTTACAGGCTGAGGTGAATATACAAGCTTGGGTGATATAATCTGGGGTGATGGTATAGGCTGGGGTAATGATATAACCTGGGGTTGTAGGCTGCGGTGATGCCTGGGCATAAGACCATAAAAGTCATGTCTTGAGCATGTAATTATTTTATCCCAAATCCTGACAACAGTTTTGAAGGCATCTTTACTATTTCTGAAGCCAAAGTTAGTAGAGGTAGGGATGTTAATGATCTAGGTTCCTCCTCCCTGTTACATCATTTGCAGTGAGTTCATGCAATTTGTTTAACAAAATTATAATAATTTAAAAATTAATAACATGCAGTCCAGTATCAGATACCAGCAGTTTGGACCAGCACATGCTATCTCCACCACCAACACTCATCTTCAACCTCCTCCTTAATGATTGGAGGTGGTCCTCCCAAAATATTGTTTAGTGGGGGCCCAAACAAACCAAGGACTTTAGCCACCTACTGTAAGTGTCAGTCCTTGTTGCTAAAGTGCTTGGTTTGTTAAACTGTGCATGTCAATTTTACTATCCCACATAAGAGTGGGTAGGAGGGCCCAATGACAATTCCATCTTGCATCTCTTTTCTTTACATTTTGCACAATTTGGGGAATAGCTGACTGACATTTTTATAGTTTATTAAACTGTTATCCTTTCTGCTACTGCTGGTTGGTAATGTTTCATAGATGTCCTATATTTTTTTAAACTGCCATGCGTTTGTGCCGCTGCACTGTTGCTTACTTTAGCCAGCCAGCTCGCTGCAGCCTATGGCCTATATTGGTGAAAAAAAATTGTGAAAACAATATTGTGAGCTGTGAGGTGGATAATAATTACTGGAAATGCCTGAAAATTATTGTTATTAAGGTTAATAATACCTAAGGAACAAAAACATACCCAAATTATGTGATTTTTGTTGTATTTATAATTTTTATATAAAAATACAGATCCAAAACTAAAACCAAAACATGCAAGGGCAGTTTTGCAAAACCAAATCCAGATCCAAAACCTTGAAAGATAAACAGATTCAAAAAATAAAAAAAATAAAATACAGAGGTCAGTGCACATCCCTATTTATTACAAGTATTGTGGATGGGATGTTGAATTTAATTATTTCATAGAAACTTTCATAAACAAGATATAATTAAGTTTTTTCCAAATCCTTTCATCGGGGACCTCTAACAGTACATATTTTGAAAATCACCTTGTGGAGCACAGGAGTATTTATTAGTGACTGACAAATTTAAAAATATACACAAGTGATTGTACATAAACTATAAGCAGAGTATCTACTGTGTGGGGGATCCAGATCCTATTAACTTGAGACTGCTTTGCTCATAACGGTCCAAATTAGGATTTTTGTCTCCTGTGGCCCCCACAAAAAAAAACACCTTAGAGGATGAAAAGGGTGTTTGGTTTGTGACACAGTAATGCCCCTTATAACACATTATGCCACACATTACGACCCTCATAACACATTATGACACAGTAGTATCCCTTAAAACACATTCTGCCACAGTACAACATTGTCTCTGTGCCTCTCAAGGCTGGGATGTGGCTCCAACACCACAAAGAGCTGCAACCTAGCCTCCTAGCAGGCTCACCCCGACACCCACTCAAGTCCAGCACCTGGGTCATGTGCCCCCTTATCCCCTCTAGTTGCACTCCTGCCCTAAATCTATTAGAAGAACTGTGTAACATTACACTCTCATGTCATTATTGTCCTCCTCAATTTTAACAACATACATATCTGACTGTAATGGGCTTATATCACTCCATTTACACTGGAGCAAAATAATAGTACTCCTCATAACAAACTGCTTCCTGACTGATAGGTCCACATTTCTATTACATTGAGATGATCACATCATTTCTGGTGTGCTTGTCCATTTGACAGACAAATAGCAGGAGCTCCTAATGTGCAAATCTAGCCACCCTCACTTTAGTAACACAATGGCATACAGTATTTGCCATTGGTTGCTTACACTACATTTCTCATTGGCAATATTCTCATGAAAGTAGCTTTCATTTGTTACATACACTAAATGTCCTCATTGGTTGCATATGCAGTCTTTCTCATTGATGTTTATCAGTAAATAGAACTTGATTTAAAAAAATATATTAATCAGCCTTAGTGTTGACTTGCTAAGCTGGCTATGACAAAGTACATAGGGTTCCCCCAGAATTGCCATTCTAGTGCTACAAGTTTAGGACATATTGTTGTGGCTAAATGGTGGTTACAAAGGACATGGGGTACAAGGAAATGAAAATCCTAAAGATGGTTTACAGAAGGTCAATAAGCTTACTGTTGTTATTACATATAGTTGAATATACTCTATTTTTGCAGCTCTATTTAAATGTGCAGTCCAGCTTTTTAAACTATTTTTCCATTAAACTCAGCATGGCCCAGGAAGGCAATTAGTATGCAGGTGCATTAAAATCTAAAGAAAGTGCTATCTGTAGCTTGAATTGTCTGCATGATGAAACACCATTGGCTCAAAGCACTTTAAAGCATAATGATTTCTTTAATGGAGCACACCATCTCTATTTATGCTGTGAGTTCAAATAAATAATACATCTGTATACTCCAAAGCTAGACATGTCAGAATTAATTCTCCAATTTATGTGTGTAGAGGGCATCCTCCTCCACATTGTTAGCTATATATTTAACATAGATAGCTGCTTTAATATTTTCCAGCCATACATTATGCTCCAGCTGGCGCCTGCCAAGATCCGCAGGAGGCCAGGGTAAAATGGGGTGTGACCTAATCATGGAAGGAGTGGCCATGCCCCCTTTGGTAAAAAAGTTACATTTTGCAGTCCCACAAAGTGGTGCTGTGCACTGGGGAGGGGGGCACTCTGGGCCCCCTCAGCCCGGTGCATAACCAGTGCGGGGAACAATCAGCTTGATCGCTTCACCCACAGGCATAGAAGACTGCTGGGGCTGCTTCTTAGCATCTGCAAGCAGTCTCCCAGTGCAGCCAAGCACACAGCAGCATGTGCTGGGCTGCTGTTATGTAAGAGGGAGGAGAAAGTGGTGCCGGGCCCCTCCAGCAAGCCTGGGCCTGGGTAATTAGTACCCACTCCCTCCCATTCTCAGTGCCCCTGCGCTCCAGTCACAAATTACTTTGCATTACATTATTTTGTACAGATATACCCCATGTGATACATACATACATATACAAACTTTCCCTTCCAGGTGTGCAACTGCAATTACTAATTTCTAATTTAATGTGGTTTTCAAAGTATTTTCTAAGTATGTATCTGTAATTTGACAACAATTATTAACTGAGTTATTCTTTTGACTAGAGATATATGTACTGTTGTCATGTGGCACTGTGAGCCCCCTCAACCTGGCACATTGCCAGTGGGGGGCGCAATCATAGGAGGCTGCTGCGGCTGCTACTTAGCAGCTGTGAGCAGTCTCCCAGTGTAGACCAGCACACAGCAGCATGTGCTGGACTGCTGTGATTTATTGATGAGGGTGGCACTGGACCCAGACCCCTACAGCAAGCCTGGGCCTGGGTAATTAGTACCCATCCCCCCCCTCTTGGTGCCCCTGGGCACAACAGTATGAAATCATGACCTAGAGTGGGTGCTATTATTATGTAGTGTTAGGGATGCCGATACAGAGGAGCCTTGTATGCAACAAAGACCTCTGGATTTATATTATCATGTAATATTTAAGCTTGCTTACTAAGGGGGGGTTTGCAGTGTGCTGGAGGGAAACTTTTTTCTTTTTTTTCTGTAAACCAGACTAAACCCCTCTCTTTACCTATGAAAAACCATTAAGCCGATATATGAAACTACTATTTTGCAATGAATATATTATGGCTATATATGGTCGTGATTCTTATCAAGTCTCGCTTTCAGCACATTGATGATTTTGACCAGCTTTTAAATGTTTTCATATTCTTCTACATTAAGGGGACCACCACAATGTTGGCATTAAATTGGGTATGGCTAGCATGAATGTAATTATGGAATATTTTCCCACATACAATAAGAAGAGCAGATATATGGCTCATTCTGGCTGGGTAGCATACTGTATGCATCACATTTACGCAAAATGCAAAAACTGAATCTATACATACAGTACATATGCAGTATAGAGCACAGAGCTGGAAAGTAGCATTGGCATCAGAAGCACCACTGTTCTGACAGAATTATTTACACCTCTGCAAATATGTCAACATCCTTAATTAGACACATTACTTACTAAACAGCACTAATTCAGACCAAATAAAGATTACACTTGTTAAATTAACAATGGGCATTTATGATCTACAAACATATCCTCATTAACATATTAATGCATTTTTAAATACTTCACACTGGTTTACTTTAGAAAGACTCCATTATGATAGTTTTAACATCAACATATATTAAATTAACCCTCATTTACCACAAATATGGAAGTATTCTTGGCTAATGACATTAAAGAGGTGAATGTTATGACATTAATATAAGAATTATTAGATTAATTTTATTATATTAACATATATGTCAACATATATGTCAAACATTTTTGAAGTGTGCATGTGATATTGAATAATGCATTATATTACCATCATAGAATTATGTAGACCGTACTGACCATGAAACATTAACACATTCAGCATACTTTAAAAAATATTCACTTCACTAAAAATAAACATAATTAATTACAAAAAAAGCCAAATGAAAATAAATATATTTAATTAAAAATAAATACTAAATAATATATAGACTTTATATATATCCAGTAGGTTGATGTACTGGTGAATGTTATCTATGCTGATTTGGATGTTGTGCCCCTGGTGGTAGTCACACTGTCAGTATTGCCAAAACAATTATGGCAAGTATAAAGCCCCCAAAAGTGTTAAAGAAAGAAAAGCAACATATTAGTGAAGCAGTCATCATCATCTTTATCACACACACTGTATTCATCAATGTTGACCTGTACTGATGATCAAGAGGTGGGCTTTGCACATAGCAACCAATCAGATTCCAGCTATTATATTCTAGAAGGTGCTAATTTAAATGTTAAGTAGAATCTCACTTTAGTAAATATACCCCAGAGTTTTTAAAAGCAGATGCCCATGCCAGGAGAGGAGCTGAAGACTTTGTGCTCACACCACTGGGACAGGAGTCCAAGAAGAAGTAAAAATACCATGTAAGCAATCCTTAATCTGTTGGTTCCCATGGACCAATGAGCTATTTATCCATTTATCACTGGGGAAAATAAATAGGTCTGAAGGAGTGGAGGCCTCACAACCCTGTACCTATAGTTCTCAGTAATCAGGACATTTGTGCAGAAACAAAACTAACATCAACCCTCGATGTTGGGATGGAATTAAAAAATCCATCTAGGATTATGCTTTAGTTTTGTAGTGTCCTAATGATAAATAATTTTGACTTCCCTGTGATATGTGCCATATGTATGCTGTTTAGATTTTGTAAACATATTTGGCAAAGTGGTCAAATTATAAATTATTTCTTGTTTGTATTCTGGCTTGTTTATGAGCATAAATAGAACTGTTGCATGTAAAATTGAAGGATTATTATCTGCTCCTGGAAGCATATCCCTCCAACATTTACAGGGAGAATGTTCTTCCATTTTATTTGTGTTATGTTTGAGGCAAGATAGAATAGTAAGTTGGATACGTATAATTCACCAAATATAATTACAAGAAAAATATTATTTTTGCACATGCATTCGGTAGGATAGTGAAAATTATGATTTTCCAGCCTCAACATCAATGTCATTCTGCTGGCCAGCAACTTTATTCTATTGACCCAAAGGCACCCTAATCTGATGGTGGTGCTATGAAAGACACCACAGATAAATAATACTGCATACCAAATTTGGCACATAAATGGGAGCTCATTTTGACCAGTCTAGATATCTAAAGCAAAATTCAGAAGTAGATGCTAATATTGTTGCTGCTGCATCTTCGTACACAGTGGATCTTAACAGACAATTGCAAAACTGCTGATTTGCATGGGCTGAATTCTACATGAATTCACACTTAATGTAAAAAATTTAATTAATGTAATTTCGTGGGAATACTTCATTCTACCGACGTTCTGCCTCTCTGGCAATAATGGCCCAATATGTGCAGAAAATGTTTTACTTTGCAATTGTACATGTACATGCATTATCATTATGGACATCTAAAGTGCAAAATAAACAAGATATGACACAAACTAGTGTAGTTCTCACTCTGCTTTAAATCCCACATTTTACATCAGGTCAGTATCAGTGGTCTGTTCGATGTGAGCAGACTGCTGTTCCCAGAACTTGCTTGTGAAATTCACTGCCACTGGAACAGTGCTAATTATGATAGGTTTGGCACCTGTGCAGAGGCTTAATGGTTTCCAGGTGTTGGAACACTGGAAGTTTGGGCACCTGTGCAGTCCAGTGCTAACTTTTAATCTGTATGACACTATTTAAGGACTACTCACCAAATTTTAGTTCTTAGATGATTAACCTTCACTGAGAAGTGGACCTCCTGACTCTGACCCTAAAATTATTGCTTCTATCTAGGTCCTGTACATTGGATACAAGTGCTGCAAGACCTTAGAATTGGACTTTGAAATGCCTCTGCCTTGCCCCTGTATATGGAATACCTGTATGTCAGACCTTATAACCTGACTTTGACCTGCATCTGACTTTACCTCTGTTTATTGGAATCCTCATTGCCAGACCTGGAACTGGATTTGACCTGCTATTGCCTTTATCATTTAAAGGTCACCTGTATCTATGCAGGAATTGTTATCTAGCATTAATCTGCTGTGCAGGACTACCCTGGTATTTGGATTGAGAGTTTTCACCTGCAGCTATGGTCAAACTTCACAGAAATTTCAAGAGCAGGTAAGAGGTTTTGTTTTTAGATTGTAAGTATCTTAGACATATTCTGCACATCAGACTACAGCATTGTATATTCTTTTTATATTCCTGTGACACACCACTGTAGTGTAATGCAATTGCTGAAGGTTGATGCTAAAGTATTGTGAGTTCCTTCACTTAAAAAGTGCTGGAAATCACAGTTAATATAAGACAGTAGATAAAATGAAAACTCTTGATAACCATCAATAATACTAATCTGCTGCATAAATAATCAGTATTTCTTACCTCACTGTCATTTTCAAATACCATACCTCAAATAACAACTCATTTTATAATCCTTAAATGGTATTATGCCTAAAATTACAACATCCTCCTTCTACCCCCATGCATTTTGTTCTCTCACTCCTCCACTGTTCTCTAATGAACAATTTTAATGTAATGTTTAATTATGGTAACATATTTTTACTGTTATAATCTACATTCCTTAAAATCATATTACTGGTGGTGTTAATATAGAATTTTGTTACCAAATTGATTTAAATAAATTTAGATTATTTTACAAAAATAATTTGCATATTTTTTACTTTGAAAGTATACAGTAACTGTGAATAAGATTTTCCTTCTATGATCTCAATAACATTAGAGCAGCAACATAGAGTATAGTTGATACCTAAATGTGCGTACACACATAACAATTTTTTGAACGATTTAACTATAACGACGTCATTATCATTAAACCATTTGTAAAATCGTTCATCTTTTTAAGCTGAACAATGAACAATAATCGTTCATGCGCATTCACATTTGTAGTTTGTAGTTCATTGTCCATTCTGACTGTCCAACAAATGATTTTCGTTCAGAAAATAGTTCATGTTGTGCAGAATGAACAATAAACGATGAATAATTTCCATTCACTGTATGCATGATTAAAAAATCGTTCATCATTTTTGAAAATCGTTCATTATTTTAGTAAGCAATGATTTTTAATAAATGATTTTTGTTCACTTTTTCAAGGGAAAATCTGAACGAAAATTTTTCACTAAAATCGTTGGTTACCAACATCATTGTGTGTGTATGCGGCCTAAGAGTTATATATTTATTTATCTTAGAGATTTGCAAATAGCTAAATCTTTTGGCATTTTATAATGTTTTATTTGCAGTATGATGCCTATTTTACAAGTCCAAATATACTCATTGAATATTTGCATCAGTAGAAGACTGACATAGAAAATGTGCAATCTTAATGTCAGTAATATTACTGGACTATAAAAAATTTTGTACCAGGAATAGTGCCAATTTCATTAAGTCCAACTTTTTAAATTCAGTTCACAATCTTGTATTTAACCTGAATGTATTAGGTTCTGCTAATGGCATGTCTTCTGTGCAATAAGATTTATATAATTGATCTAAAAATTTAATTTGTATAATAATTCCTGGTAATATCATAGAGCAATCTTAAATATCCAATGCTTTCATTATTTCATATGGCGTAAAACTTTTTTTCTCTTTAAGTAATATTTTGCTTTTTTCATTTAGACAAGTTACAGTATTGAATATAAAACATCTTCCCTTTGGTAATTACATTGTCAAATTTCAAGATCTTTCCTAAATTAATAAGTACAAAATCAATAAACTTAAACATTAATTAAAATTGCTTTTCAACAGTCATATTAAAATAGGAGAAAGTTACTTCTAATCATCTTGGAATTAGTAGACTCCATTAATTGATTTGTATCATATTTAATATATATAATTACAACTATATAAATGATAATTATAACAAATTGCTAAATAATTTGCATCAGTATAAATAAAATGTTTAAGTGTTCTCAAATTTTAATGAGAAGCTAAATGGAAAACACACATATTGCAATATCTAGAATGAGCCTATTTATAATGATAAAATAACTTTCTTTCAGAGTGATGTATACATTTTTAAGTTATTTGTAAGTATTAAGTCTCATGAGTCATCAAAAATATTTCAGAATGGTATATTTTGGACACTAATATGTAATCTCTGTTCTGCACCTCCTAATAATTTAAATAAATAATGCAGGGGGACACTATAGGGAAGGAGTGTGTTCAGGTGCATGTGAACATTTAAAATTTAACCCTTTCTGCTGGCACTTAGGAGAAGTAAAGCAAATGCTTCTATTTGCACCTACTCCACAGGCTGAACTACAATTCCTACATTTCTCTGTAACAGAGAGAAGCACAGTATACACTATTTTCAGTGCATATATTAAAAAGGCCAAAATGGAGTTGCAGCACATGCAAAACTACAGCAGTACCTCCCATAAGCAATTGCAACCTGCAAGATTTAATGGTGAGGGAAGACATTACTTGAAATAGTTGTTGCATTTGATTGCCATGAAAATAATAGTTTACATTTTTTAAAAGCCTAAAACTGCTACAAATAGATATTAAATGCATTTCACTTAAGGGACTAGAGAGCACACACCCACATTAACAGACAGAAGTTTTAGAACATCCCCATTTTTCAAGTTTTTATTAAATTTTAAACAGTTTAATGTCTCAGTGTACTCAGAAATTAAAGTTTTAAACAAATAAAAAATTAGAGATAAAAAAATAAATTATGGAATCATATTGTTTGACAAAATTTTATTAAAATGTTTGACTCATCAAGGTAGCCACCTTTTGCAGAAATTACCACAGCCTAACCTTGTGTC
The DNA here is from genome assembly GCA_031769625.1 of Taudactylus pleione. Lineage (NCBI taxonomy): Eukaryota > Metazoa > Chordata > Amphibia > Anura > Myobatrachidae > Taudactylus > Taudactylus pleione. The sequence goes on from JAUIMM010000082.1 coordinate 10,482,430, forward strand.
CTTCTTTCTTCTTTAACAGTTGCATAAGTCCCCACAATGTATTTCACTTCTATTGAAGGTTACATTGTTTTTTACCATTTGTCCAGTTCATCCCAAATCAGCTTGATGGAGTTAAAGTCTGGAGACTGTGCTCGCCATTCTGTGATTTGAAACCTACCATAATGTCCTTTTCCTTGAAGGTAATTCTAACATAGCCTGGAGGTATTTTTTTTGGTCATTGTCTTGCAGTAGAATGAACTCTTCAACAACTAGGTTATTGCATGATGCTGCAAAATCCTGTGTTATCCCTTTTCTTTCTGGCTGTCAGTCACTCTGTGCAAGTTGCTGATTAAGAATACAACAAAATACCCCAAGACAAACACACTTCATCCTTAGTGTTTGGTAATTGGTTTTAAACAACGAATAACCATTCTTTTGCCTACCAAAGGTATAACATTTTGACTAATCAGTCTCCAATATTTTTTCTAGTCTAAAGAGTAACATTTTGATTAATTAGTCTATAATATTTTTTTCTAGTCTACAGTTGTCCACTGGCAGTGCTTCCTGGCACAGGCAAGTCTATTTTTTTATTTTGCCATATTTGCAATGACTTTCTTACTGCTACTCAATCTGTCATACTTGAAGCTTAAAGTCTTCTATTCACAGTTGAAAATAAGACTTTCTTTCTTCAATCACTGTTAATCTTTGCTTCAAGTTTTTGTCTTATGAGCTATCATGGAAACTGATGACTCTCAGACCTTTATTTTCTTATTAGATTGTGGCTTTGGGTCTTCCAGGTCTCTTATTGCTAGAGTTTACTCTAGTATCTATCCTTTTAATGGTGTAGGAAATTGTATGCACTGACATCTAAGCTTTCTATGCATTTACAATTTAATGGTTATAATGGTCACAATCTGTCTTTCTCTCACAGCCACTTCATAGAGAGGAAAATAAAAAAAATATATGATAAATGGAAGCTATCCCTGAGGACTCTGCAAGGTATTTCAAAATATGAAAAACACTAAATAATACACAGATATATATGAAAATGAAAATCAGATCACATTTCATCTGCTGTATCTCCCAAGCGGTTATCTATTACTTAGAATGTAGCTGCCAAAAGAGGTAAATAGGAATGACAACATTGTAGTTGAAAATAATAGAGCATATTGGAAATATAAGGAATGCAAAGAATGACCAAAAGAAATACAAACCTTTGATTAGTGTTGCTAAACATTAATGAACGTTCACAACTGCAATCCAAACAACATTAAAGCTTTTGGTCATAAGTTGAGGCTATTACATGAAAGAGTTGACCAAAAAAGAAACAGAAATTATGTTTACTATGAATACAGTAGAACAACAAGGACTAAATTAAAATAGCAACTATGTGGTTTATCTTGACAAAAAAAATCAATAACTACAACATGAATTAAGTAATGCCCATTACATTTGTCCATATTACTTCACATCTATCACAATTGAACATTGACATATTGTTATATTAGAAATGTAATTAGCTTATTTTTACAAGAGACATCTTCTTAAATATTCAAGTGCTGTCACAATACAATAAATATCTTATAAGTCATATTAACTTGACACAAATACTTAATAATAATTTTTTACCAACATTTATCAATAAGTCATATTTAGTATACAAAATATCACTATTGTAATAAGTATTATCTAATTAACCATGACATTTAAATTTGTTAACTAAGATAATCAAATGTATCAAATTATTATTTCACTTAATAAACACTAAATGATAGGTGTTAGAGATAACTTTAGTAGATATATATTATAATACTATATTAACAATTAATTTAAATCATTAATAAGATTAATTAATAATTAAAATTACAATACAATAGATAAGAAATTAAAAATTAATAATACAAATAAAAGCCTATTAAACCATACTTACCCAGAGGTATCTACAATAAAATAAAATAAATATTAACATTACACATTAATGTTTATTTTTTCTACTAAAAATTAAAATAGAAAAATGCTTAATATTATTTAATATTTGGTTCTAAATATAATAAATATTTATAAATGTAATTAACTAATGGTATGAAATAACAATAAATAATAATGGATTGCACCATCCACTCTGTTGCTACTTATAAATACATTCAAATTGGCTGACCCATGGCGTTATTTACATCTGGTGTCCAGAGAATACACTTTCTTCTCCCATCCACTCAGATAATTTTTTTTGGTAAGATTACTGGTAGATCCCTGAGTCCTTGCTCCATAGGGTAATAGAATCAGAGCTAGCTGAAATCATAATCTCTGATCATGCCCCAGTATGGTTTTCTCTTCATTTGCAATTCTCCCAACTTTTTCCTCCCATAATTGGTGCTTCCCAGATTATCTTTCCTCTTGAGATGATTTTCAGCAACAGTTGGTGGGGCACTTTCAAATTTGTTTAGATGACAATCTGGTTCATGGTAAGGGTATCAATCTTTTTTGGCAAGCCTCTAAACCAGTCATGAGGGGTCATGTGGTAGCCTATGTCTCTCACAAGAAAAAAATCTCTTAAGCACAGGCTACAGCAAGCTACTGCTTCAGTAGGCATATCTTATGCTTAATTACTACTGGATCCTTCTAATTCTCACTCTAGATTACATAGTGATGCTAAGGTTTCATATGATCTATTATGCATGGAACAGGCCCAAAGGAACCTTAATTTTCAAAAGAAAGAATATTTTCACTGGGGAATCAGCTTGGCAAACTCCTAGCAAGAAGAGTAAAATTACCCATTCCCTAAACCTAATTCATTAATCAAAATAACCCCTTCTGAGTCGACCATGATTCTTAACAGAATCGCAGAGTCATTCCTGCAGTATTATGAAGCATTATATCGGGCACCTGTAGATGACCCTGACAAGGGCATTGAGTTTTTAAGACAGGCGGGGTTAACTAAGCTCACAGCGTCGAATATGGAGAATCTATTTCTACCTATAATGAAACAAGAGATTGCCTCTAATATCAAATCATTACCTACTGGTTAAACTCCTGGCCCAGATGTGTTGTCGGCAGCATATTATAAATGCTTTCACCACAAGTTACTCCTCACCTCTTGGTTTTATTTAATTCAATACTTCATGGTAATCCAGCACCCCCTACATTCAATACTGCATGTATTACTGTCCTCCCGAAACCTGGTAAGGACCCTGCTTTAGTCTTCTCATGCTGTCCGATTTCTCTGCTCAATCAGGATCTAAAATTGTTTTCCAAAACTATGGCCCAGCATCTCCAATTATTACTCCCTAAATTAATCCATCCTGCTCAAACAGGCTATGTTAGAGGACATCACTCTACTCACAACATTCACACCCTCCTAGCTGCAATATACCAGTTGCAAGTGGAGCAGGGGAGAAGGCATTTTGTGAAAAGTTGTGAAGCCAGTAAGTGTTTCAACAGAGCTTCCTGGTCCCATTTAATCCAAATATTTAACCATCAATGATTTGGCACAGATTTTATTTATATATTTGAAACATTGCACCAGGTCCCAGAAGCCTTTTTGACAATCAACTCCTTAAATACCAGTTAATTTTACTTAACTCAGAGCATGAGACAGGGCTTCCCAATCTCACCTCTACTCTTTAACCTAGCCTTAGACTTGCTATTGCATCATTTTGAAATATCAATGGGATGGCAGGGCATTTCCTTGGCAAAATATGAGATAAAGTTCTCAGTTTTTGCTGATGGCCTTTTATTATATTTTAATAACCCGAAGGAAGCTATAACATTCCTTTTACAAATTCTTCAAGACTTTGAATGGATAGCAGGCTTCAAAATCAATTATGCCAAAACAGAGGCCTTGCCCTTTTTAAGGGTGGCTAAGGCAGGGTGGAGAGACTTATTTCCCTTTAAATTGGCATACAGATGTTTCACTTACTTGGATATCAACATTCCTTCACATCTTTCTAAACTATATAACATTAATTAAAGTCCACTACTGTTAAGAACATATGCCAATTTTAACAAATGGGCCCATCTCCTGTCTTGTCTTACATAGGCAGATGCCACCTTTATAAAATTATTTGCTTTCCCAGATTCCTTTATATTCTCCAAATATTGCCAATTATACCACCTAATAGAGATTTGAGGCTTCTCAATCAGGCCCTTCAGAAATTTATATGGGGGGAATTGCCTTGTTTAAGTTGCTACAGCAGATGCAATTGGGTGGTGTAAACCTACCAAGCCTCCAACAATATGCTCTGGCAGCTAACTATTAAATTGCCATGGACTGGATTTGGGGCTCTAAAATTATAACATGCATTCTATGAAGAAGGCCTTTACTCCTAACCATAATTTGTTGTTTCTCTAATTCCTGTTGCTAGAGAAAACATCTTAATAAACATGATATGCTTAGCATGGTGTACTGTTAAATCCCAGTCCTGCTTGTCCAAATTGTCCTAGCTTTTTATACCATTATGCCCACCTGGAAATTCTGCCCATATCCAATGCTTGAAAGGTGGTGATCTTTGTTACCTCTATCAATTTCTACATAACCAAATACTCCTACCTCTTACTTGTTCTCAGCTGCAAGAGAAATTTCCTTCCCAGTTTTTTCCATTGTTTCCTTATTTGCAGGCAATGAGTTATATTCAAACCATTTTGTGTGGTCTCCTGGAGGCAGACTTTAACTGGAGGCTGGATGGTGCACTGCATCGTAAACAACATAGCCCTTTCTCCAACTCCTTTTTATATTTTTGTGCCCAACCTATTATTGATCTTTTTATATGTCTGTTTTATTGTGCTTTGGATTATTCTTCTGTTCATTTGTATTGAATTTGTTGTTTTCCTAACAATAAACTATTTAATGGATTACAATAATATGAAAATATAGATTTTTTGAGAAAAAGAAATAACTATCAAATTGATATTTATCAGTAATGAAATATAAATATTAATTCAAAATTATATGAGTCTGCAATTATTTTACTACACATTAACAATAAATTGAATATTGAAAGATATGGAACACCTAGCAAAAAACCAAAGCCAAATGAACAACTGTAATAATATTGGGATGTAGTTATGAGACCAGTGGCTGCATGGCAGCCAGTCTCAATCCTGACACAGGAATCCCGGCAAGGGATTTAACATAGGCATTGAAATACCAACGCCTATGTTAATCCAGATGCCAGAATGCTGAGATTATGCCAGACCAATCATCCTTATCCTGGGGTAAGTATACACTTAGCTGGGGATGGGGGGGTTAGGTTAAGGAAACCTTCTGGGGACTTATGGTTAGGCACACCCCCATGGAAGCTTAGGGTTAGGCTAGGGGCAGGGGGTTAGGTTTAGGCAGTAGGAGGAGGTTAGGGATAGTACACTTACCTGCACTGTCGGAATTTTGAACCATTGGGCTGCCGGCATTGGGATTTGAACTGCCAGAGCGCAGTCCGGTTGTCATTAATACTGATTCCATAATATGAGCTACATCTGGCTCTGAATCAGGGCAACTGTTATTAATAAGCAGAGTTCCATGATCTCTTGTTGATGTAATACATATTAAGACTATTCTGAATGTAAAACCTATAAAAAAACAGAGATCTAATTGTACCAAATTAGAGGGCTACACTATAGCAACTTTCAAAATACAACCACTGAAGCAAATCTCTTTTTTCACCACACTACAAATAGAAGTCCCCCAGGATGTTGGCAAATAATCACTTTCTCTCTGCACTTATATAAAATAATACTGTTGGGAGAAAACAACATTAACTAAAATAAATAAATAAATAAATACTACATTTCTTCTATGGTATGTGCTCATTAAAAGTTACAGTATGAGTATAGGGAATGTGTGATAAAATACACTGTCTGGATTGTTCTCAATATTACATAGGGCACTAATTTCTACAGTGGAGATTTTGGGCTAATTTTAATAGGGAGTGATTTTAGAAATGTGACAGATAAAAAGTAAACTCTCACACTTTTTACACATGCCCAATGTAATAGAGTCCTATGACATGCAAACTTGCATGTTTTTAGACTCAAAAAACTTTCACGATTTAAACTCTCAGGAAAATGTTTTCCCATTTTGAAGATAAAACTCGACCAATGTGAGAGTTTACTGCTAAACTCTCACATTTTCTAAACTTTCACCCTGTTACATTTGGCCCTTTGCCTCAAATGATATGAGTAGAATAAACACTCCTGATTTACATTTACTTATTTAAATTAGGGATGTTTGCCGACCCCTGTGTTTTGGTTTTGATATTGGATCTGTATCTCCTTTGTGTTTTGGATCTGAATTTGGTTTTGAAAAAACATCCCTGCGTGTTTTGGTTTTAGATCTGTATTTTTTTTTAAAAAAATTCATAAAAACAGCTAAAATCACATCATTTGGGCCTATTTTTGTTCTTACAGTTTATTAACCGTAATAATATTTATTTCCACTTGCTTTCAGTAAATTTTGACCACTTCTCAGCTAACAATATTGTTTTCATCCAGTTTAGGCCCATAATTTGCATCAAGAAAGCTGGCTGACTTTGCTAAGTGGCAGCAGTGGGAGGCACAAACACATGGCAGTTCAACTTCAAACATGGCACATAGGAATCATATGTTTTCATTAATCAAGAGGCCTAAGGGTGATAGATTATGTATGTAGTTGAAGGCATGGAAAGGAAGGTTTGATTCATAGTAAATTGAATTTAAGTTTTGGATTCCAAAGCAAATTTATGAGGGAGGCAGGTGGGTAGTAATTTTCAAAGAATATTTGATTCATTCACGTCACTCCTTCCCCCAGTTGAGCTCTTGTGGTGGATTTTTTTTAATGAAATGGGCATGCAGGAGATGCTGTCTGTGGCAGCACATAAAACAGATGCTCTGAACAGGAAAGGGGCAGAGGGATTTTTAAAGTCTGGTACTAAACATCTTTTATCATTGTGCTTCTAGGATTATGGATGGAAAAGCTGTGAGGGAAGGAGAGAGAACATCTCCAGATACCATCACAAAATAGCCTTTCCATTTGGTGTTTGAGATAAGAGTATTTTGCAAGTATATCTATTTATGATTTTAGTTGAAATAAATCTAGTATGAAACTATAATAAAAAAGTTAGCATCTGAGCAGTGGCACAAAAGCATGGCAATTTAAAAGATTATAGGACATCTATTAAACTTTAGCAACAAAGCAGTGGCAGACAGGATGGAAATTTCATAATCTAACAAATTTAAAATGTCAGGTAGCAATGTCCTGAACAGCACATAATGCAAAGAAAAGAGATGCAAGATATAATTTTCCTTGGGTCCTACCACTCAACCTTATGTTGTATATAAGACATGCAAAGTTTAACAAACCAATCACTTCAGCGACAGGGACTGCCAATTTTGCCTGAAGTGATTGGTTTGTTTGGGCCCCCACAAAACAATATACAAATAATCTTTCCATGCACAAACTGGCTTTAGAGAGGCAATATGTTGTTGCCATTATCATCCGATTCCTCACCCTCATCAGTGTGTACATCATCTTCACACAATATTAATTTGTTCCCACTGGAATCCAGCATTACAGCCTCAGGTGTCTGTAATTTTTGGATGTAAATGGTGGTAAAAGTCTTATTCATAATAATTTGTAGTTCATTTTTATGAAAATCATCTTTTCTACATTTTGAGGAAGTAGCCTCCTACGCTGATCGCTGACAAGGTTCCCAGCTGTGCTAAAAACACTTTCTGAGTAATCAATGGAGGGTAGCAATCTCAAGTAAAGCAAAGTCAATTTGTGCAAGGGCCTCCAAATTGCCTTTTTTCCTGCCAGTAGTGAAACAGACTGTCTTACATGCCTATTTGGATGCTACCATTAAAATAGTCCTCAACCATTCTTTGAATGGTGACCATATCAGATGAAGTCATGATAGAGGTCTCATTAATTGTGTGCAATTCTTTTAGACCCAACCAGATGTCAAAACTTGGTTGTGTTGACTCATCTACACCATTGGGTCTTTTTTTGGGAAAGTTTAGTTTTTTCCTGGCAGCCACACTTGCTGGAGCAATTGAAGAAGGAGCCATCACTGCATCATGTGCCACTTGAGCTGAAAATTTGCTTACCAATAGCTCTTTGCATCTGTTCAGATATGTGTCCATTGGGAATAAAGACACAATGTATGACTTAAACCTAGTATTGAGCATGGTTGCCAAAATGTATTGCTCTGATTGGAAGTTCCTGACAACCCTTGGATCCTGGCAGAGTGAATAAAGGACTTGATCTACAAGTCCAACATGCTTAGCAGAATTGCTTCATTTCAGCTCCTCTTTCAGTTTCTCAAGCTGCTTTTCCAACATTCTACTGATGGAAATTAAGTGACTCAAGCCTGCAGTGTCTGAACTCACTTCACAGGTGACTGTGCATTTTCCACTGCACTTGAGTAAGGTACAATCCCCCTCCTCTTCCCATGTCATACTTCATTGTGTATCTTTGGATAGCTTTATGCTGTTCCTCCATCCACTCAAGCATATAAAGGGTGGTGTTCCACCTTGAAACTACCTTTTGCTTCAGTTGGTGACAGGGCAAACTCAACATTTCTTTCATGTGCTGCAATTTTCTACATGCATCTGCTGAATGATGAAACTGTCCAGGCTACGGAGAGCATCTCCTGCATGGCACCTTCATTTAAACAAAAATAATTGCACCACCAAATTAATAGTATGAGCAAAACATGGAACATTTTGGAATTCACCCATCTGTAATGCTCTCACAATATTGGTGGCATTGTCCGAAATCACAAATCCAGACGAGAATCCAAGCAGGGTAAGCTATTTTGCAATGACTTCCCTGAGTTTTTCTAAGAGGTTGTCAGCAGTGTGGCTCTTAGTGAAGCCAGTTGTACACAGTGTAGCATGCCTCTGAAAAACCTGCTTTTTCTTAGATGCTGCTGCTGTTGGTGCTGCTGAAGGCAATACACACACCAAGTGGACTGTTACAGTCATGTAATCTTGCATTTGCCCTGTCCCACTTGTCCACATATGTATGTTTAAGTAGACAGTTGGTACAATGGCATTTTGGAGGACAGTAATTAAGATTTTTTAATGTCCATGTACTGGCTGGTAATAGCTTTTCTAATGAAGTGGAGCCTAGATGGTATTTGGTAGTGGGAACACAGGGCCTTAATTAACTGTCTAAAACCCACTGCACTATTAGCGGATATCAGAAGTACATCCAACACCAGCATAGATGTTATGGCATCAGTGATCCACTGTGCAACTTGATGACTTTTGTCATACTTGCTCTCCCTTGCAAATAATTGTTTTTAGCAGTCAATTGTTTTTAGAACTACTAGTAGTAGTCTTCCTAGTCCTATTCTGAGATGAAGATCCACTCCCAGCAGCAGCATCAGGCATAGCGCTCATTGATTCTTCTAAGGAATCCAGGATAGGGGAGGACCGAGTTAGCCATATCAAACTGGATGCAGGACTACATCCGATCATGATTGAGGATATTGTTGATGAAAGTGTTGGTGGTGAAGATGCCAGGTGCTTGGATCTAGCAGAGAGAAGGGAGCTAGCTGATGCTGGATTGCTTGTTGTTACTTTTTGACCCAAAGTTTGTGAATTTTCTAACACTTTTGATGGATGCACTGTAGATGATGTAACATGGAGGAGGTTCCTATATGGTTAGGGTCCCTACATCTACTTATTCTGTCATGTCAACAGGTAGAGCTGACTTGGCAATTGTTGTCCAGTTTTGGGTAAAAAGTATTCCACACATAAGAAGTGAATTTTATTATTTTATGTCCAGGCATGACAATGGGCTTTTCCTTATCATGGGCAACAACTATTTCCACTGGGGCCTGATTTACACAAACAACATCCTTATCAACAACATTTTCATCATCAACATTCTCATCATCAATATCCTTATTAGCATCAGCTACATAAATATCATCATCCTGGTGCACTTTCACAGAAGCATCCTTAATTTCTATGTCAGCATGTTGACTTATGCTGCTCATCCCCACATTTCAGAGGACACACAAGTTGTGGAATGAGGCTCCTCTTTGAGTACAGTTTTGGATCACACATTGCACCCACCAATACACTTAGACTCTCCTCAGGGATTTGTGAGATTTCTGAGTGCACAGTTGGTTCCTGTGCCTCAACAATTTTCATTTTTAAAAATATCTACAAGGAGAAGGGCTTACATCATCATAAGAGGCAGAACCACTAGTCATATATAAAGATCAAGGCATTAGTCTTTCCTTGCCATTTCTTGTGGTGAAAGGCATATTGCCAATTTTGTCTTTCTGCTGCTAACTTTCCCTATGATGTTTTTTCGTTATTAATGTTAAAGATTGGTTCTTTGATTTTAGATGCCCTGTATGCCCTTGGGCATCGGCTTTAGTAGATGAGATAGACGGACTAGTATCGTCATGACTGGTTGCACTGGCAGCAGCTCCATCCCTAGTATGTGGTTCCTGCTCTCCTCTCAACTGATTATTCTCCATATCAACAAACACAAATGAAGTGGGGAAAAGCATACATGTCAATGTGTACCAATTTTAAATATTACACTGCAATATCAATGATCTACAGTGTCACAATATTTTTTTATGAATAAGAAAAGAATAACACACTGCACTACCACTTACAGTATCACATGATTTTTTATGACTAAAACACTGCACTACCACTTACAGGGCCAGATGTACTAAACTCTGGAAAGTTATATAGTGGTGAATGTTAAACCACAAGCCTATCAGCTCATAACTGTCATTTTTCAGACAGAGCCAGTAACAAGACAGTTAGAAGCTGAGCGGCTGGCAATTTATCACTCTCCATTTTATCACTTTTCAGAGCTTAGTACATCTCTCCAACAGTGTCACAAGAATTTTTCAGAATAAGAAAAGAAGAACACAATGCACTACCACTTAAAGAGATTTTTTATGAGTAACACTGCGCTACCACTTACAGTGATAGATTTTTTTATATGAATAAGAATAAATTAACACACTCTGCTACCACTTACAGTGTCACAAGATTTTTTATGAGTAAAACACTGTGCTACCACCTAAAGTGTCACAAGATTTTTTATGAATAAGAATAACACACTGCACTATATCTTATAGTGTCACAATATGTGGATGATAAACTGCGGTCTGCGAACAATAATAGCACACACAGAAAAAAATGAAAAAAAAATATTTATTTTTGTGGAATGCTAATTTTATTACACTTTTTTATTTTTTAACACTGGGGAAGAGCACCCCTGGATGAGGCAGCAGCCCCTTGACGAACAACACAGCACACCTTTATGGACACCAAAGCACCCCTGAAGAGTGCAGATGGACCAGCTGCAGAGTCACAAATATGTGGATGGCAAACTGCGGTCTGGCCGGCAGTGTCACCGAAAAATAATAGCATAGCTATATATAGCACACACACAAAAATTACTCTTTATTTTATTTTTTGTGGAATGATAATCATTAATTTTAATTATTTTTTTTAACACTGGGGAAGAGCACCCATGGATTGACAGAACACCCCTGGATGACAGAGCACCCCTTTATGTACTGCAGCAATAGCTCTTTGATGCACAGGACAACAAAACAGCACCCCTTTATGTACTGCAGCTCCCCTTCATGTACTGCAGCCCCAAGGCATTTATAGACAACACAGCAGCAGCCCTTTATGTATTGCAGCCCCTTGATTGACAGGACAACAGTGACACAGCAGCGCCCCCTTTATATACTGCAGCCCCAGTCTGAGAACACTACACCCTTGAGCAGACAGAGTAGCATAGAGCACATCTGTTCTCTGTTCACTTTCCACTGCCAGAGTGAAAATGGCACTGATCACTGGGACCTTTATAGAATCCGGACCCGCTGATCTCTAATTTAAATATATACATAAAGTACGAACCACACATAACACATTGTGGACTTTGTCTATAAACTGTGTGTGACAGTCTCAAAGTGTGGTATGTTAGAAGAACTGGTGGCAGGTGGTGGTATATAATAGGATATAGACATAAAACTATATAAAGCCACTGTTTGCTTGCTTTGTTACCTTGATTATATTATTTTTATAATTACAACCACATGGAATCTGTATTGCTTACAGCCATTTATAAATAAACAACAGTTAAAAAGTGTTCAACAGTAGCACAATATTGATTACAGTACCAATGGAGATTCAACTCCTCTGGACATGTAAGTCAGGAACAGAGACAATTTTAGACACCATTGTACTGTGGTTAGGGCACAGGTCACTAGGGGATGTTCTAAACATGACCCAGGGCAAGGGGTGTATTTATTAAGGGTGCACCTATAGTTAGTTATACTTACTATTCCGCAGATTCTGGTGTCTTGCTCTGCAGCAGCCATTTTCCCAGTGACTGACGCGTGCGCAGAAATGATGTCCCTAGGAAAAAGCCACAGATGCAAATTTTTCCAGAGACCTGTGCATGCGCAATAGATTTTGGCATGAAGCCAGAATCTACTGTGATGACAGAGAGGAGGGAGCCCAAACAGAGGCTGCAAACAGACCCCCTCTTATATCAAAATGTCCCTACCCGCTGCACATGATAATTCTGTTGGTAGAGCCCAGGGCACACAAGAAAGATGTGTGAGGGAGGCATAGCACACTGGATTGCTCTCAGTATAGTATGCAGTGCAAGCTGCTGCCACAAATGATAATGGATATACAAGTCATCATTCAGAATGTCAACATAACTTGTGCCATTGATCAGCAATCATTGTATAAGACAAGACTGATCAACATGGGATTCGTTTTGACTCCGCTGGTTTCATTCCTTACTGTTGTCGATTTTACCTGGTCGATTTTACACTTACTTCACTCATCCCTCACATGGATTCCTTTACAGTTTAGTGAATTTTTTCATTTTTTTCACAGAGGATTTTTGAATGGTTGTCCCCCCATCCCTCTTCCCATTTTTTCTTAGAGAAGATGTATAATTTAACATACATCTTGATTGAGCAATATTTTTTCAATTAGTACAAAGTAATATGTCCATATGGATCTGGTATCATTGGGTCCTCTATCTATGTGATCCTCTTTAGGAATAATATTTAGAAGTGATATTGGAATTTGAGTTATTACTGAACAATAATTATCATATTATGACTGCCAGGTTCTATTTTAGCAATGTATTATTTGTTTAGATGTATTTAATACATGTATTCAATATATTTTTTAGATATTAAAGAAATTGTTGTAATCTTATAATAATTTTTATTATTAGTAATTATTTAAATTAAATTTCTTTAGAAGCATATAATATTTTGAGGCTATATATTTAGATCTATGTATTATAGTTTACAGTATGTCTGTCTTCAAAAATATATTGACACTTTATTTTTCAAGATAGGTTCTTTTTTTGATTTATGTAGTGTTTTTGTATGATGTATTCATTCACGTATTGTGAGAGTCTGTAATTGATTAGCAGAAATTTTACACCTAGTTAATATCTTTCAGTATAAGATATTGTTTTACAAATGTATTAATTTACACTACTTGTTCTACTTATTATTATTATTATTATTATTATTATTATTATTATTATTATTATTATTATTATTTATTTATTTATATGGCATCACAAGTGTTCCACAGCACCTCCCAAAGTACATAAATAAACAGGTTGATAAGTGCCTTACAGTACAATACAATACAATACATGATGAGGACAAGGATACAATACATTGCTACATTAGTGACTATAACACCCAGATAAATTAAAAGTAGGTGTGCAGATAGCCCTACTTAAATCAAGGAAGGTGAGGGAAGCTACATTGCTTTGAGAAATTCCACTGATGTAAATATTCTGACCACGTAAGAGGCTTTCTTTCTTTTAATGCAGTAAAACCCAGTGTGCAATAGTGCATAGCCTGGAACCAGTCCACTCTTTAAAATCCTTGGTGGAAGAGCTTTTACCCACAGATGAAACCATCACTCATACTGGACAGCAGGTATTCAATATTTTGGTCAGAACATATGGTGACAGTCCAGACTGGCACTTACAAAATTTTTGGGCACTGCATGGTACTTCTGTTCCACCTGTATTCTTTATATTGTGTAAAAAATACAATTAATTTCCAATTTTCAGGTGAGCAGCTGTTTTGATGAATATATAATATATCATTCTGACTCCTATTCTCCTGTCTACTATCATCTATAAGGCTTATATTAACCTAACTGGCTGATTGTTCCACTGACTAATTTGACCAGCTGATGAACAGTCTCTGGGCCTGATTCAGACCCAATCTAGCAAGCGCTGGGCACTCACAAGTGGGTCGATGTTGGCCCAGTGCGCATGTGCACGATGGACCCGGCTCTGTCAAACACATGCGTGAGACACGGATAGCAATGGCCAAGCCATCACTATGGGTCTCATACCAAAGGCGGCGTGCTGTCAATGGTGAGTGACAGAACGCCCCCTTTGGCGGGCGTGCAGGGGGTGTGGCTGCCCAGATGGAGGCATTCCTATGGGAACACCTTGTGTCTGGGGCCGGCACCACTGACATCACAAGTGATGTCAGTGGGAGTGCCTTCGGCTCTGATAGAGCCGAAAGCACTCCAGGGCTTGCGGCAATGAGACCCTATCATAAGGGTCTCGTCGCAAGCCCGATGGTCGAGATGGTCTTGACCATTGCGACCATCTTTTTGGCTGCTCGCTATAGCTGTGGGTGGTCACCCACAGCTATGCGAGTGGCCTGGAGGCCGCTCTAAAAAAAGAGAAGGATGGCCTTGATTCATAGCGAGCACTCTTTCAGAGCTTCCGGCTCTGAATCAGGTCTTCTGTGTTTAATACTGCAACTAAACATCATTATTACCATGGATATTCACAGTGCCTGCTAAGATGTTATCTACTAATTCTACATGGCATATACTAACCAAGCTGCATGTTTTGTTGTTGATTAAGGGGAATATGTATTTAGCCTTAAAAAGTGATAAAGTGAATGGAGATAAATTACCAAACAATCAGCTTTGAACTGCCATTTTTCAAACACAGCCTGTAAAGTTACAGTTAGGAGTGAATTGGTTGCTACTTTATCACTCTCCACTTTATCACTTATCAAGGCTTAGTAAATCACCACCTATGTCTTTTACAGCCTATTCCTTGTTGTTTGCAGTGCAGGTTTTCTGATTTCATCTGCACTATTATCTATACATAACATTGGATTATTAACTGTTAATAATTCCACAAGTAATCATAGTGACTATTTTGTATGTATATGAAGGGTTTACGTATATCTATTGTATTTTTTGTATATTATTGATATCACATTTATGCTTCTGTCAATCACAATTTCCCTATTCTTTTAACTTTTATGTCATCCGAAGCACAACACTGGTACACATTCCCAGGGCTGGACTGGAACTAGAAATAGACCCTGGCATTTAAAGCACAAACAAGTTCACTTTGTGTCAGTATCTGGCTCCTGGCATAGACTCCTCCCTTTACTATTCCTGACTCCTCCCTCTTAGCATTCTCTTTTGGAATTTTTTAGAGCAGTGGTGCTGAACACAAAGGATGACACATCTGTGCACACCAGAGCAGTAAGTACACATTTTGGTGCCCTGTGTACATAAAGAGCATTCGTGTCACATCCACAACTGAAGTAGGCTGAGTGCACCAAAAAAAAGGTGTGTTCTTGTTGGGAAGTGGCATGACCACACAATAATACCCCCAATTCAAATGATGCCACACAGTAGTGTCCCTTAGTCTCAATACACCACACAGTAGTGACCCTTCATTACATTAAATACACTTTCTTAACTCACACAACTTATTGGACCCACTTCAGTCTGGCTTTCATTTCCAACACTCCACAGAGACAGCACTGACTAAGGCAGTAAATGATCTGGTCACTGCCAAGGATAAAGGTCATTACTCACTCCTAATTCTTCTAGATCTCTCTTCTGCTTTTGACACTGTTGACCACTCTCTTCTCTTACAAACATTACAATCCCTAGGTCTAAAGGACAAAGCTCTTTCTTGGTTCTCTTCCTACCTATCTGATCACTCTTTTACTGCTAGGTTTTCTGATTCTGCCTCCTGTTCACTACCTCTATCAGTTGGAGTACCACAAGGCTCTCTCTTAGGTCCTCTGCTATTCTCAATCTGTACTACCTTTCTTGGCAAACTAATCTGCTCTTTTGGATTCAGTACCATCTGTATGCGGATGATACTCAAATCTACCTATCCTCCCCAGATTTATCACCATCGGTTTTGGTCCATGTCACTGCATCTCTCATCCACACGCATTACTTACTCCCACTCATGGTTACAGGACTTTCTTTGGGTTGCACCCACTCTATGGAATGCCTTACCACACACAATAAGACTTTCCTCTTGTCTCCAATCCTTCATGCGTTCCCTGAAAATTCACCACTTCAGGCAAGCTTATCAGATTCCAGAACCGCCCACATAACCTTCATATCTTCCATATCTAATTGCATCCCCTTTCACAGTCCACACATAACCTCACACATTGTCTTTCTTTCACATCCTCCTGATATTTGGCCAAAATTCCTGTGTGACTGGATCATGCATCCCAACAAGAAACTCTCCATTCTGGCTTGTCCAAAATGGCAATATATAGCACCTATCCTTGTGTATCAATGCCTATTTCCCTATAGAGTGTAAGCTTATGAGCATGGCCTTTCTACCTACATATCTGTGTGTTATTACCCAGTTTTGTTCTATTTATGTTTCCAATTGTAAAGCAAAATGGAATATGCTGCGCTGTATAAGAAACTGTTAATAAATAAAATAAATAAATAAAATTAAACCACACAGTAGGGTTCCTTCATCACATTACACGGCACAGTAGTGTCCCTTCATCACATTATACCATACAGTTGTGTCCCTTCATCACATTATACTGCACAGTAGTTTCCTTTAGTCACAATACACCACACAGTGTTGTCCCTTCATCATATTACACCACACAGTAGTGTCCCTTTGTCACATTACACAGCAAAGTAGTGACCCTTCATCACATTACACCACATAGTAGTGTCCCTTCATCGTATTAAACCATGCAGTAGTATACCTTAGTCCTGGGGCGGCTTAGCTGGGCTAGTTTGGGGGTGTCCTGCGCTCTGGATTTGAATCGTAGTATGTTAGGGACCTACCCTACAGAGGTTACCTGGATATGATGGGTAGGCCCATAACCTTGGCCAAGATTATGCTAAAAACCTCTATTGATTGCAAAATGTTATTGCATTTATATATTATTAATAATTTGGAGTTGTGCACCTGAGATTTGTCTGTTTTTGTGCCTGCAATTTGTCTCATCAGGTAGCACCTCCCATTATATATATATATATATATATATATATTCAGGGTGTGCAGTCCAGAAATCTTTCCCATATACTCCATTTAATGTGCTTCATTGCACACCAGAGGGAAAGGAGATGCCCTCAGTCTGGATTAGCACCCCTACCTTATTGGTTTAAAAGCATGGAGTCTTGTAATGAATATGCACACTAGTAATAGGCACAATTCTAGGTAAGTCCTAAAAGTTTTATATACTGTAGTGCAACTTTGGTTCATTTTTGGGGCGTGGGTCCCCCTGGATTGCCTGTGTTGATCTGTTTCAGGGCACCGCATTATAACACATTTTTCTTTTATAACACATTTTAACCCTTCACTGTTTGTTTATTATATATGTACCTCACTTTTTATTTTCATACTTTATATGCAGCAGTAGATGCTCCTAACTATCTCTTTCACACTGCACTTTTCTTACTATAGTGGTGCCCTGGGGCGGCTTAGCTGGGCTATTTTGGGGGTGTCTTGTGCTCTGGATTTGAATCGTAGTATGTTAGGGACCTACCCTACAGAGGTTACCTGGATATGGTGGGTAGGCCCATAACCATGGCCAAGATTATGCTACAAACCTCTATTGATTGCAAAATGTTATTGCATTTATATATTATTAATAATTTGGAGTTGTGCACCTGAGATTTGTCTGTTTTTGTATCCCTTAGTCACATTACACTGCACAGAATTGTCCCTTCATCATATTACATGACAAAGTAGTGACCCTTCGTCAATAGGGCTTCTAAATTAAATTATGCCACACAGAGCCCATTCATTTTATGCCACACAGTAGTACGCCTTGTAAACATTATGTCACACAGTAGTAGTGCCCATTATACATTATGCCATGCAGTAGTAGTGCCCCTTACACATCATGACACACACTGTAATGCCCCTGTCCCTTATAACACATTTTCCCACACATTAAGGTCCCTTACACATTATGCAACAAAGTATTGCCCCTTACACATTATGCCACACAGTAATGTACCTTATAACACATTATGCCATACAGTACTGCCCCTTACACATTATTCCACACAGTAATGCCCCTTATAACATTAGGGTACACATAGTAATGCCCCTTATAACATTAGGCCACACGCAGTAATGCCACTTATAACATTTGGCCACAGAGTAATGCCACTAACACATTATGCCACCCCCCAGTGTCCCTCCCGCAGCCTCTCACCTCTGCTCTCTTTTTGTTCATCAAGCAGTGCCATGAGTGCCATCAGCTGCAGCAATTGAATTTGCTGCTGGCCCGTCAGCTCATCGGCATGCAGAAAGTAGAGAAAGGGATCTATCCGCAAGATTACAGCCAGGGATAGACAGCGCTGCTAGCATTTCAAATGTGGTGCCAGCTGTGAGCCAATCAGAGCTCATGGACCAGCAGCCTTTACTGATTGGCTGCCGGTTCAACAGCTCTGATTTGCTTGTGACTGGCATCAGATTGAAATTGATGGCAGCGCTTTCTCTTAAGGGCAGCCAAGCACCAAACTGCCAACATTGCTGCCAACTGGGCCATAACCCTTGGCAGCACTGGCCGGACAAGCCCATCTGGCCATTGGCCTTTCTGGCATTTGTCAGAACTGCCAGATGGGCAGTCTGGCCCTTCAAGTAGTGATTAGTAAACATTGTTGGTATTTGGCAAAAAAAGCAACCTCAAATATAGAGCTACATGTTTCTATAGGGTAATAAAAGGTTGGTGCAAATAACGTATATATGATATTATGATGATGATGAAGATTGTAATCAGCAGCACCTTTTGATTGGTTGATTGTGCTCAGACCTTTTCAGTATTTATTTAATTTGTGTTATATTATATCAAGTTGGGTCATCTATTTACATTATATATTTGTAATTCACATTAAAATTATTGCAGAAAGAAGATGCACATGACTTTTTGTAAAGAGTCAAACAATGGATATGTGGAGCTTTGTATTTGATTATATTTTCTATGCAAAATGCTACTTTTATTCATTAACAACTGTCAATGCACTATTCTCTCTTGTGTACATATCACGTTGTTACATTATTATATTTTGTACAGATAAGGTTATGTGACTTTTGCATTTATTTTTAATATTTTCAAACAGAATGCTATGGTTTTATTATGTAAAAGGTGGATGTAACTGTTTCTGAGTCGAATGCCTCCAAGATACATCTGACTCAACATAAACATGTAAGTACATTCTTTTGCAGTACTTCTTTTTGTACGCAAGTTGTGCAAATGCCGCCAACTCTAAAGCAGGCCACACATCTAAAGATTATCTGTCCAACCAGCCAACTAGTTGATTGGTTGGAATGAAAATCTGGTAATTTATGGGATTAAAAAATGATTAGCAATTTGCTCCTAAATGCAAGAAAATAGATGAAAATGGACATTCAGACAAGTTCATTAAATGTGTGATCTAAACAATTTGTTCAAAACTTGTCTGTACATCCATTTTCATCTGTTTTCTGGCATTTAGGAGGAAATTGCTGGTCATTTTTTAATCCCATATGTTACCAGATTTTCATTCCAACCAATCAACAAGTTGGCTGGTTGGATGTAAGTTGGTCTAGTGTGTGGCCAGCTTAAGAGTCTTGCTTACCAAAAATTGTGGTGTAACCTCAAACCACCAAACTGTAATATTCATTATCACATTATCATCACATCATATCACAGCAATTTACCATCTATTGCAATAACTTCCCTGTGTGCTGCTGTTAGCAAAGCAAGATAAATGTCCATTTCCACAATTTTTTAAGAACATAATTACTATGCTAACCCTAAATGAGGCATTTTAGGTTGAAGACTAATACCCCTTTTACACCAGAGCAAAAACCTGGGTTTTTGCTGGGTCTACCCGGGTCGCAGCTCAGTGTAAAAGGGTCCCTGAAAAATAACCTTGGTCAAGTGACCCTGCAATCCAACCCAGGTAGCTACCAGGGTTGTACCCAGGATGGACCCAGGTAATGGTGCAGTGTAAACGGTGCAACCCGGGTTATCTGACCTGGATCATGCCTAAAATGAGTGGATTGGTGGTTGTGGAGCATTCACCTCCCACTTTTTATGACCTCACAGGTTTAGCAGGGCAGACCTGAGTTCAGTGTGAACAGGGCTGACCTGGGAGTAACCCAGATCAAAGGTGCAGTGTAAATGGGTCTGACCTGGGTCTGACCAGGGTTGGAACCATGTCCAAAAACCCAGGTCGGACCTGGGTTTTTGGTGGAAAAGAGGTATAAATGTACCCACACATGCTAGGATTCTTATGTTTGTGACCATAAGGGATGCAGATCAAGCTACAATTTCAAATTCAGGTCATGCCATTAAATTTGCTTGTTAAAAGATAACTAACAAACAAAGCATACAGTATTTTTCTAAAGTAAGCAACACTAAAATATTAACTTCAGTTATTAATCCATGATTATTTTAAAACAGTTTCTACCACTCCCAGGTTGTATGGGCTCAATGTAAACCAAATGTATGTTAAGGGAAAAAATAATGAGCAATGTGCTTCCAATTATATGCTAATTATACTAAATACTTAATGAACAGCAAAGCCTAAGGCAAAACAATAGAGGGATAACCTTGGGGGATCTGACCTTTAGAAAACAGCAGTTATTAAGTCAGTAAAATGGATAATAATAAAACAAGACATAAGCTTGTAATTTTATAAGCAAAAAAGGAAGGGAAAATATGATATAGTTCCTTTAGGCTATCTCTCATCTATTTGGACTTTAAAGGCTTATGCAGTTGTTGTACTGCTCTATTGTGAATTACAGTATTATAA
Source organism: Taudactylus pleione (assembly GCA_031769625.1). Lineage (NCBI taxonomy): Eukaryota > Metazoa > Chordata > Amphibia > Anura > Myobatrachidae > Taudactylus > Taudactylus pleione. The sequence continues at coordinate 10,503,502 of JAUIMM010000082.1, forward strand.
GGCTGCCAAAAAGAGTTATTATTACTTACTTTTATGCTATAGAACTGATTCACATAATTATACCTACAGTATATAGTGTGTGGGTTTGCCCTAATCATGTCAAAGAAATTCTGTTGAATAAAAAGAACAGACAATTAATATTTAACAAGGAGCTAACTAATGCATTGTGTCATACAGGTCACATATAGTCTGGGCTTAATATATTGCATAGACCATTACATACAATGATTAATTATGTTGCATGAAGGTTTGCTGATCACCAGACAGCACACTCTAAAATGATGTTATCCATATATTAAAATATACAATTATAAAGGTCTAAACTATGATATTTTTTACAATTATTAAAGCAAACTCACATAGCAGCAACATGTGACACCCCAGCTGCAGTGGAACTACACATACCAGCATACCCTGTCACAATTTTGCTGTTAGGGCAGGCTAAAACTAGCAGGGCATGCTGAGATGTGCAGATTCACAGCAGCTGAATTGCTATAGGTTGTCTAACCCTGATCTACAGTATATTATATTTAACTTAGTTGAGAGCTAAGCAAAAAAAAAGGCAAGTAACTTTGCACCTGGATAAAACCTTGTTGCACTGTTTGTGGGCAGAATTCGAATGTGCAAAGAGATTTCAATTTGAGAGAGGTGTGTCTAAACCCAAATCTAAAGTGCAGTATAAAAATACAGCTGTCTAGCATGTGTGAACTACATGTAACAGCAGCCAGTATTTACCCTGCATGCAAAAATAATAAATGTATTTGCACCGCTTGCATTGCAACATGGTTTGTTCAGTTTGCCAGTCCTTCACACTGTGTTAAATCTATATATTACAGCATCTTTCTATAAACTAAACATTAATAAAATAGAGACATTACCTTTTAATATCCAAACCCTGCTTTGGACTCTCTACAGTCCTGAAATAAATGTAACTGGAAATCTGATTATCCCCTTTACCAGGGTATTAATACCCAATTACATTTCTCCAATTTCTTTAATGCTAATTTTACTTTCCTATTTAAACAGATAGCTTAACTGTTGAAAACCTGGCTGGGCTTTGAGGTTGCAAGGCTGGGACTCTTGGCAGCTTTTAAGAGGATGTTTTACCAAAAGTTATGTACCTGTTGTGTACAATTCATTTTATTATCCCAAAACAATACCTAAACCTAGCACATAAACTAATTCTACTCTATATTTTAAAGCATAAGCCCCCCCCCTGTATAGATTTTAACTATCTGACTAAGTGTAAAATTCAAGGATGTTTAAGGTAGCTGAAGGCTGTATAAGCCTAAAGCTACATAAGTGTACAGGCTTGGAGCCGATAGTAATGAAACCAGGTTACATAGTTGTTGATTGACAGGTCAGTAGGACCTGTGTTTCTCTTTGTCCTATCAGAGCATAGGTAGAGCGGGTCTTTAGAATTTATATAGGTTTAAGTGGAAGCTAAGGACCTTCTCTTTGCTCCAGGATTCCCAGGATTATGGAAGGCTAAGTGTTCTGTGTGCCACAACTTGGTATTGTCAAATTGTTTGGCATATTTTATAAAATAAAGAATTCTTAATTTTTATTTTACCTTTTTCCTTTCTGTCTTTGTTTTTCTCTGCAGTATCAATTTTATTTCAGTTCTCACATTAGTTTAAAATTTGTTTTTTATTTCCTTACTATTTCTTAATTTTGCCATGTCTAGGCAACAGCGCTCTGCCCCCTCCCCCCCCCAGCCGTTTGGCTGAGTTCTCACACTCCCGTTCATCTGGCTCTGTGGTCCGCAGGCACTTGTCCCCTGCTGGGCAGCTCCCCCAGCCCTCCTCTGGAGCCCAGCAGCCTCCTGCACGGCGTGCTTCCAAAAGGCATGCACCGCCGCCCCCCCCCGCTTTCATCCCCCCGGCGGCTATGCATGCTAGCACCGCTGCCGGGGGCGCACTGGCGGCATCCGCCGCAGATGAGCTGGTCGCAGGACCAGCCGGCGTGGGCTTGCAGCCGGCACCATTTTCTTTGATGATGGCGCCTGTGGCTCTTCTGGTGGGAGGTTTGGTTACCCCCACTGCACGCGCTGTTTCAGGTCCTGCCATGAGTCATGCGGTGGTCACCATACCCCTACACATCTCCTCTTGTTCTACCCCCGCCCGGGTGGGCTCCGGCCGGGGACGCAAAGGGCGGCGTGTGTCTGCCATTAATGAGGCAGACACAGCAGTTTTAGCCACGCCCCCATGTCCATTTTATGTTCCCCTTCTGGCCAAGTCTCTCATGAGTCAGCCAGTGCTGACAGAGACTTGGCCCCTTTAGCCCCACCTCCTTCCACATTACTGTCCATCATCCCTGCAGGCAGCCTCACTGCCATAAGTCCCCATGCAGTGCAGGTTCAGCAGGGCATAGATTTATGCAGCATGTCCACCCCCTGTTCCAGCACACAGGCAGTTCTGCAGCAGGTCCCACCTTTATCCAAATATATAGTGCAGCCTCTCCTGCCTGCCTTGCACTTAGAGTCTGCCAGTGGTTCCAGCACACCTAGTGAGGAGGATGATTGTTTGTCTGTTGTAGCTGAACCTATGCATTCTGCTCCTCCCCCTACATCGCCACTCCTTTTTTCCGGGTCAACGGCATCATCTTCTGCTCCAGCCCCCCAGGCGCACCTTGGCTTAAGTGGGTCAGGTGTTCCCCCCCCTTTTTATTCTGCTTTTCCATTTGCGCACGGTTTTAATGCTCAAGTGTCTAATATTGCCAACCCCACCTTTCCTTTTTGGCCATTTTCTCCTCAAAATATGCAGTCGTCAGCAAGCGGATTTAATCCAGCTGGCATGGGTTTTTTCCCATATTGGTCTCCGCAAACCTGGGGTTTTCCCCATTTAATTGGCCCGCGCAATCACAATTGAATTCTTCAGTAGCTAACGCTAATGCGGCTCCTACCCCAAACGAAGTTCGGGAGCAAGTTTTAGCATCACAGGCGAAAGTCACACCAACCCCTTCTCCTGTTATGTTACCAACAGCCGCTCCTCCAGTTACATCCTCAATTGCAGCGGTGGACGCTGGATCATCAGTATAAATGGCGACATCTGAAGCAGGTGTGGAGAAGGCAAGGGAGAAAAGTGTCTCACAAGCAGTGGAGCCAGTGGCTGGTACATCTAGTGCCGGTGAGTATGGTCCTATTACACACACATCAGATCATACTAGCTCTTACACTAGCAATAGTAGTTCTTCTTCTGGCTCACCTAAGAGGCCGAAGAAAATTATGAAAATTTTAGAAAAACATTCTAAGGGAACACATAAGAGCGATTCCAGCAAGCATACTGCGCAGACAGTTAGCCATTCTAGCAGTGGTGGAGATTTAGTGCATTGTGCGAATACGGCAATCACAAGGGGTTTGCGCAGAAGCGTAAAAGAAAGGATAGTAAAAGGACGTTTTGTGGATATGTTCAAAATTACGGAGGAAGGAAGAAAGGGTTTGTCAGCAGCAAAAGCATCAGGTGGCATAGGGGAGGAGGCCTATAGATGCTACAATAACTGGCTGAATGGTATGCTTGTTTTTGGGGCATGCTATGCGGAATCTAGGCCCACGGAGTATTTGAACATTCTTAAATACATACATTTGATACATGGTATGTATGTAAAATCTAGGGGCAATATTTGGCGATCTTACGACGAAGAGTTTCGTAAGAAGCAGGACAGGCATACCATTATGTCTTTTGGATTTAAAGACGTAGAGGTATGGTTAGAAGTCACTCACCAGAAGAAAGGGGGACCGGAGGTAACGGTTAGTAAAAAACAGTTTGGAGCAGCTAGAGTGAAGCAAAACAATTTTCAAAAAAGGAAATGTTTTGCTTTCAATGGAGGCCAATGCGATCGGGGGGCGAGCTGTCGTTTTCGACAACTTTGTTCCAATTGTGGGGGAGGGCATTCTGCAAAGGAATGCCAGAGAGGAATGGCAGCAACAACTCCCTCAGCAACAGAATCTCGTAAATGAGTTAAATAGAGCTTCTACCCCAGTGCAATTATAACAATTGTCAAAATGGTTGGGGTGGTATCCAAACAAGTTCGATGCTGAATTTCTTAGGGAAGGTTTTACTGTGGGTTTTAGAATTCCTGTTTGCAGAATGGTGGTTGCCACTGCTTTGCGCAACCTTCGTTCCGCCAGGGATTTTCCTGAGGAGGTGCAGGCTAAGTTAGATGTTGAGCTAAAATTAGGTAGGATGGTGGGGCCGTTTAACAGCCCGCCTATACAAAATTTGTGCATCTCACCATTGGGTGTTGTACCTAAAAAGACGGAAGGAAAATTTTGTTTGATTCAACATCTTTCTTACCCAGCAGGTACTTCAGTAAATGAGGCCATTGATCCTCAGATTGCCAGCGTGAAGTATCAGTCCTTTGAGGAAGCTTTGGAATTAATTAGAAGTTTTGGTCCAGGGGCTATGTTAGCTAAAATTGACATTGAATTGGCTTTTCGCCTGTTGCCTTTACATCCGGAATCCTTCAGGTTGATGGGTTTTAGGTTTAAAGGACAATATTACATTGATCGTTGTTTACCTATGGGTTGCGCAATATCATGTGCTTTTTTTGAAAGGTTTAGTACCTTTTTGCAATGGTGTGTGCAAGCCGGTACAGGTCACACAGGGGTCGCACATTATTTGGACGATTTTCTGGTGGTCGGATCCCGGGATAGTGAGGCATGTAAGAAAACATTGTTTTCAATACAGGCATTGTTTAAGGTTTTGGGAGTACCCATTGCTCAAGATAAGACGGAGGGTCCCACACCCTGTTTGTCTTACTTAGGTATCGAAATTGATACAGTAATGGGATGCTGCCGTTTACCATTAGACAAGGTACAGCGATTAACGGAAAAGATAAGCGGTTCTTTATCAGGTAACAAGATTGAACTCAAGGAAGTTCAATCCCTTTTAGGTTTAATGCATTTTGCATGCAGGGTAATACCGGTTGGAAAGGTTTTCTGTTGGAAGCTTGAAAGGGCTACAGCTAGGCTCACTTCTCCGCATCATAAAATTAGATTATCTAGGGAAATAAAGGATGATCTGACCATATGGTTGTCATTCTTAAGGGACTTTAATGGGGTTAGGATTTGGTTGAGTGGGCCCACAGACAGCCCCTGCTTGCAACTGTTTACAGATGCTTCAGGTTCGGTGGGTTTCGGTGCTTACCTAGATGGGGAATGGTGCACGGAGCAGTGGCCTCAAGCTTGGCATACTGCTGGTTTGACCGCAAACCTACTGCTATTGGAGCTTTTTCCAATAGTTGTGGCAGTTGAGTTATGGGCGCAGCAATTTCTCAACCGGAACATTGTGTTCTGGTGCGATAACTTAGGGGTGGTACAAACTATCAATAATCAGAGAGCTGAATCACCTTTGGCGTTGCATCTTTTATGACATTTATTGCTTAAGTGTTTGGAGGCAAATGTCTTTTTTCAGGCAAAACATGTCCCGGGAGTAGACAATTGCATCGCCGACGCGCTTTCACGTTTCCAGTGGTTAAAATTCAGAGCGCTCACTTCCAAGGCGAATCTCCAAGGTTTAAAATGCCCTTCCTCTGTCTGGCAGATTATTGAGACGGGTTAGAAGGATTAGCTGCCATGGCATTGGCGTCGTCCATGAGACGGGCCTATTCCAAAGCATGGAAAGATTGGGAGCAGTTTCGGGTTTCTAGTTTATGCGAAGGTAAGACCTGCGAGCAGAGCTTAAGTGCATTTGTTTGGGGGTGTTACAAACAAGGTCGATCTAGAGCGTCGACTGCTACAGCATTGGCAGGGATTTCATATTGCTCAAAGATGCATGGTAGAAATGACCCCACAAAATCATTTTTAATTACAAAAGCGATGAAGGGTTGGGCAAAATCGGAAGGAATAAAGGAGGATAAGAGACGTCCCGTTGACTTGGACTTGCTTAAGGATCTAATTAGTAGTTTGCCCAATGTAGCTTCCAATGAGTTTGAAACAATATTGTTTCAAACCGCATTCTCCATGGCCTTCTTTGGAGCATTTAGGGTTTGTGAGCTAGTAGCCGCCTCCAATCAGTCTATGCAGCCTGGTTTTCTTGGAAAGAATGTGGTACAAAAGCCTAAGGCCCTACTGTGTAAAATTCATAGGTCTAAAACGGATCAGCTAGGTAAGGGAAAATGGGTGACAATTCCAGCCCAGGTTGTAAGACAGGTTTGCCCGGTAACCTTAGCCGAAAGTTACTCAAGAGTATGTCCCAGGGATAGCGAGCATTGGTTGGCGCATGCAGATGGCTCACCGCTTACTAGATTTCAGTTTTCTGCAGTGTTTAAGCGACGCTTAGTATTTTTGGGGTTGGATGTAGCAGTATATGGCACACATTCATTCCGTATAGGGGTGGTCACTTGCACAGCGGAAGCGGGTTGCTCTGATCCGGCCATTAAAGAATTTGGCAGATGGAAGTCAGCAGCGTATAAGAAGTACATTCACAGTAAGGCGCAGCGTTAGGCATTATGCGCTCCTTGCGGGGTAAACCCAAGCTTTGTCATTTAACTCGCCACTATTATGGGGGTACGAAGGGGATTTACCCTAAATTTTTTCCCTTTAACTAAGGTTTTTTTTATTATACAGGTTTTACCTTCGTCTGGGTTGCCGGTCCTATTGCGCTCCACTCCCCTTCCCCCCCATCCCAACCTTTTATGTTTCATGTTGTTTGTGTGAACATGGGTTGATTGGTTGGATTTATTATTAATTATATATCGGATTGTATTTGTTACAGATGTTGTCCGGACCTCTTCAGAAGTCTGGTTCGTGGGTCACTCGTTCATTTATTGGGCGGCCCACTCGACATCGGCCATGGAGGCTACTACATTGCTCAATGGTCGGAGGGTTAGGTGAATAGGTATTAGGGGCCTAAAGTGGGAGGGTATGGATGGTTTAATTGAGGATTCCATTAAAAAATGGGGACCCCTGTGATGCCTAGTCATACATGCAGGGGGTAATGACTTATGTAATTGGACAGGGATAAAACTTATAATTAACATAAGGGCAGATATTGAGAAATGGCATTTAGTTTACAACTCAATGCAAATTGTTTGGTCAGACAAAGTACAGCGTCGGGTCTGGAGGTGTCCTCATAAAGGACTGGTAATTGACCGCATACGTAGGAAAGTTAATGCTGCAGTTGGAAAACACATCATTGGCTTGGGAGGCCTTGTGGCAAGACATCTGGGTATCCGGTATGATGACCCATTAACCTTTCCGCAATGATGGGATTCATCTGAGTGAGGATGGGATGAGGGTGTTCCTTCAGGAAATTTTTTCAATATTGGAAAAATAGTTATAGGGTCACTTGGTGGCGGGCTGCAATTTTAGTGATCGCTGCTTTGGCGGGAAAGCATTGCTTCTCAGCGGCCAATAGTGGACGCAAGTTGTAGCTGTTGGGTGCACCTTCCCTTTCGCAGGGCGAGCTGTCTCTGCCCAATGGGGGGACCTGGGCTTCTTCATTAAGGTTGGGCCCCTGCAGTGCTAAGCCAATAGATGGGGGAGTTTAGACCTCCACGGCTCAGTTTGCGTCGGGGGTGTACAGCCGCCTCCCCCCATTTGATAGTGAAGAATGTTTGGGCTAGAGCTGAGATTAGCAATGCTTTCTTTGGCCACCTTCTTTTTTCTAATAAAAATTTGATTAGTTAAAATTAAATAATAAAAGTTGTGACCTTATTTAAATAGCAATTTTTGTGTCTGTCGTGATTTCTAGTTATATAGTTATTAGTGAAGTAGGTTAATAATGTTTAGAGGTTATCAGACTATAGACAACTTAAGGTAGCTGAAGGCTGTATAAGCCTAAAGCTACATAAGTGTACAGGTTTGGAGCCGATAGTAATGAAACCAGGTTGCATAGTTGTTGAATGACAGGTCAGTAGGACCTGTGTTTCTCTTTGTCCTATCAGAGCATAGGTAGGGCGGGTCTTTAGAATTTATATAGGTTTAAGTGGAAGCTAAGGACCTCCTCTTTGCTCCAGGATTCCCAGGATTCCCCGCCCACCCACCCAATTAATTTTATTCAGTTTAGTGGTCGTTGTTGTTTGTCTTATGGTCGTTTGTTTTGAATGGATGGTATGTTCTGTCTAATAAATCGAATGAATTATAACAAACATCATCAAGGCGGGAAAGCATTGCTTCTCAGCGGCCAATAGTGGACGCAAGTGGTAGCTGTTGGGTGCACCTTCCCTTTCGCAGGGCGAGCTGTCTCTGCCCAATGGGGGGACCTGGGCTTCTTCATTAAGGTTGGGCCCCAGCAGTGTTAAGCCAATAGATGGGGGAGTTTAGGCCTCCACGGCTCAGTTTGCATCTGGGGGTGTACAGCCGCCTCCCCCCATTTGATAGTGAAGAATGTTTGGGCTAGAGCTGAGATTAGCAATTCTTTCTTTGGCCACCTTCTTTTTTCTAATAAAAATTTGATTAGTTAAAATTAAATAATAAAAGTTGTGACCTTATTTAAATAGCAATTTTTGTGTCTGTTGTCATTTCTAGTTATATAGTTATTAGTGAAGTAGGTTAATAATGTTTAGAGGTTATCAGACTATAGACAACTTATGTGTCCTAAATATATCATACTGCCAGCTTACTTTCCTATTTAGGAGACTGATCTCTGCCACTCAATGTAAAGTGGGTTGATCTAGAGAGAGATGTTCTGCACAAATACTTGTCAGATCTTATCTGGACTCCCACACAATCACACCTTTGTCTTTTCTTTCCCCATAATGTTTTTTAAATGCTCTCAGAGCTTGGGATAAAATGTTAACTCTATTCAAATACTTTGTTCTCTCTACCTTAAACCTTTCCATTGCCACAATGTCCAATTTGATCCCAAACATTTGTTCAACATGTTGAGTGATAGTTTTGATGATATTATGTCTGCAAATGTTGTGATACTTTTCTCTCACATTCAAGTCCAATTTGATCTCCAAACTCACATCATGTTTAAGTCTGCAAATACTTCTTTGGATTAGCACCTTTGCATATATTAGGTGAACCCTGACATTGCCTCCAAATAATCTCCTCTCTAAACTTACATGTGGATATGCCAGATGCTGTACTGGATTTTTGGCATGGATATCTATTAAGATATACTGTACATCTGTGGATAAATCTAAATGTCAAATACTGTACAATGAGAATTAGTTGTTAAAACATGTTTTTAGCCAACAATGGAATTATATCTACCTCTCTATCCAGTGTATGTCCAAATGTTATAATCATTTAGAACTTCAAATTAAATTGATTAATTGGTCATATCTTACTCCAGCTAGGATCCACAAGATACAGTATGGTCTCTTAGTCTCAGCTGTGTTGGGGACATACCCTGATAATCTGCTGTAGATGGTTTACTTCATGTATTTTGGGAGTGTCTTTAGCTCTGGGATGAAATTTCTGATTTAATTGCCAAAGTTTTCACATAATTCAAACACCTTTATTAGCATTTCTTCACTTATTCCCTTCTCAGGTACAGCAAGACTGATATATTTTAGATAATATTTTGGCAGCCACAAAGAGTTCCATAGCCCAATTATGGAAAAAAGGGTCTCCCCGGTTTTATTTATTATTTATTTATTAACAGTTTCTTATATAGCGCATATTCCGTTGCGCTTTACAATTGGAACATTAATAGAACAAAACTGGGTAATAACAGACAGATATATAAGTAGGAAGGCTCTGCTCACAAGCTTACAATCTATAAGGAAATAGGCATTGATACACAAGGATAGGTGCTATATATTGCAATTTGGTCCAGCCAGACTTCAGAGTTTCTTGGTGGGCTGCATGATCCAGTCAAACAGGAATGTCAGCCAAATTTCAGGAGGATGTGAAAGAAAGACAGTATGTGAGGTTATGTGTGAACTGTGAAAGGGGATGTAATTAGACATGGAAGCTATGAAGGTTATGTGGGTGGTTCTGGAATCTGATAAGCTTGCCAGAAGAGGTGGGTTTTCAGGGAACACTTGAAGGATTGGAGACTAGATGTAAGTCTTATTGTGCATGGTAAGGCATTCCATAGAGTGGGTGCTGCCTGAAGAAAGTCATGTAACCATGAATGGGAGCAAGTAATGCGTGGGGATGCGAGACGCAGATCTTGTGCTAAGCAGAGAGTTCTGGTTTTAGCCAAGATAATTGCCAAAATCCACTTTGCCTTCATGAAGGAGACTGAAGGCCACCCTTTCTCCATTTTGGCATCCTTACCACTCATTAAATGGTATAAATGGTACAGATTTGTTACAAATAAGAAAAATATGAGTGCTAAAAATAATATGAGAGAGTAGTTAAAAACAATTAAGAAAGCAAAGACTTGTTTATAGCCCTTTTTAAGGGATAGATTGTGAGTAGATAGAGATCGATTTTGCAAGTCCTTTTCCAAAGGAATGATATTAAGTTCCAGGAAGCTGGGTTGGTAATGGGACTATAACTCACCCTATTATTCCCTACCTCTAGGATCTTTTTAGTTCTCTTGTGGAGCGGGGATTCACCCTCAGTCAGCTGCTTGTGAGATGATCGCAGCACCCAAAAGTGATGTAATCTGCCCGGACCGTGCTTTGCAAACACGAGCAGCTTCAGTGTGATGCTTCTCTTCCTCTCTCCCTTGGATATCCAATACATTTCATGCCACTGCAGGTGCTTTGTCAAGGATTAGTGGGTGTTTCTTGTTGAAGTCTTTATATAGAGACAACTTTATTTAGATATGTTTAAAAAAAATGGAAGTTCCGGCCAGATGTGACATATTTATGCGGTATGCACATGGTAGTGAAGAAATAGGTTCTATTCATTATTAAAATCTCTCTCTTTGATTGAATAAAAAATTGTTTTTGATAAAAAAAGTGGTATGTTGTATTGATTATAGATTACGTTTATGAATAAGTGAAGAAAAAATAAATATAAAAATGAATGAAAATAGAAATAAATAAATAAAAATAAATAAATACAAAATAAATAATATAAATAAAAATAAAATCAGTGATTTATGTGAAGGAGGGAATGCAGATAAGATGCATTGACTATAGTTTATGAAAAAAAATATTTATAAAAAGACTTTCAATTCTATATAAATGTTCAAACCATGTGGTTCCAAGGTTTGTAGTTGATATATCCACTTTGTTTCATGTTGTTTTAATTTTTTTTAACCAGGTCTTCTCCTCTCCAATATGGTTGTATTCATTGGATGTCATTAAATTTCAGACCTTTTGGGTCACTATTGTGATATTTCAAGAAGTGTGCAGATAAACTGTGAGTGGTTAGACCTAGACATTAATTTGTGAGTTTGGTATTTCCAATTGGGTAGATAAAAATTTTGAGTTGCCTGACACCCTGCTTCATGGTCTATTACCGTGTAAAGTGATTTGATATCACTTATACATAAAATATATGTATTTTCCAATTCGATGTTTTAAATTTTCTGTAAAATCTTCATGGTATCTTTCAGGAAGCTCTTTTGTTTTTCTACAAGATTTTGTAAGAAAAAATCCAGATATATTGATAGGTTGGATGTTATCAAACCGATTCCTGAAATTATCAGTCTTCCAGGTGGATTGTTTTTATTCTTGTGGATTTTCGGTAGGAGATACATGGTGGGGATTTTTGGATGTTTCTCATGGATATATTCAAATTCTTTTTTGGAATTATTCCCATTTGTAAACCCTCTTCCAATTTTTGGATCAATATTTTCTAAAATTCTTGGGTTGGGTCATTAGTTAGTTTTTTTATATGTATCCTTATCTGAAAGTAAACAAGGCTTCTTGTTCGTAGTCTGTTTTTTCCATCACTACCACCCCTACGCCTTTATCGGCAGGCTTAATGATTATTGTTGTATAATTTTTTAAGTCTTTTAAGGCTTTTCTTTCTTCCTGAGTAAAGTTATAATTAATTTTCATATTTTCTGGGAGTTTTGCAATGTCGTCTTCAACTGGTCTTTGAAGCGTTGAAATATGGGGACCTTTGATGTGTGCTGGGTAAAAAAATGATTGTGGTTTGTATTCAGTATGATGGAAATTAGTAGCATTAGATGTGGCTTGTTCTTTTGGCTCAGTTTTTGCAAAATACATTTTGATACATCTTTCTGATTAATTTTTGTGTGTCTATATATAAATCAAATTTGTCGATGTTTGATTGAGGTGCAAATTTTAAACCTTTTTCCAATACTTCCATTTCTGTTTTTGTCAGATTTTTACTGCTCAAATTGAATATGGTTTCTTTGTTATTCATGGTTTCTATAACTTGTGCTGGTCTCTGTGTTGATTTATTTTGCCTTTTTCCTCCTCTTGTTCCTCTTTTTCACTTATGGTGTTTAATTTTTTCTTCACTGATGATTTGTGATTATCTGGTGATCTTTCTTGTTTCCAAACCATTTCTAAAAAATCTTGTATATCTTTTTTTTCACTTTCTGATTCTTCTTGATCGATCCTTTTTTTTCTGAGTTTCTGATTTATCATCTATTTTCTCTATTCTATTTAATAATGTTTGATACTTATGTTTGGTTTCTTCTTCTGCTTTTCTTGTACCTTGTTGAAATGACTGTCTAATTATTTTGTATGGGTTGCTTACTTGGTATGTGAAATTTCGCCAGTTGTACGGTTTGTAGTTTCATTTTATTCTAAATGTTTGTGATTGTTGAAGTAACGGGGCATGTTTCTGATTCTGAAAGTTGTTGTTTTTCTGTTTTCTTTTAATGTTTGTCTTTTTTCATTGATTTTGGTGTTGAACTCTACTTTTTCTTTTTGATCTCTTTTTTAAAACTATCTCAATAAAGTTGTCTCTATATAAAGACTTCAACAAGAGACACCCACTAATCCTTCACAAAGCGCACACAGCGGAGTGAAATGCATTGGAGATCCAAGGGAGAAAGGAAGAGAAGCATCCCACTGAAGCTGCATGTGTTTGCAGAGCATGGTCTGGGCGTCTGATGTCACTTTCGGGTGCCGTGATTATCTCACAACCAGCTGACTGAGGGTGAATCCCCACTCCACAAGAGAACTAAAAAGCTCCTAGAGGTAGGAAAAAATATGGTGAGTTATAGTCTCATTACCACATCAGCCTCCTGGAACTTTATAACATTCCTTTGGAAACAGACTTGCAAAATCGCTCTCTTCCTACTCACAATCTATCCCTTAAAAAGGGCTATAAACAAGTCTTTGGTTGTTTATTTATTTTTAACTACTCTCTCATATTATTTCTAGCGTTCAAATTTTTCTTAAGTCAATTTGTTTATTTGAGCTGCTTTCAGTACATATAGCACAAAATGCTTATTATATACAGATTTGTTACAGATGGAGAGGGTGAAGATCTTATCCTTTCACTTCCTTCCACTTTTCTACAGACCATTCACGTGATGCTCTCTTCTCTATATTTTTTTTCTTATTTTTGTCATATATCCTCTGCAATAAATAGTGCTGTCTAGAGAATGTACCTTGAGTGATTTCTTTTGTCCTTTAAAGCCACACATTGAAATGTTCAATATCTTTTTGTGTCACCTTGGTTCTACTATTAATCCCCTTTCCTATCCTTTTTTTGGGTACCCCACCACATATAAGCTTGTTTTTGGAAACTGCTCAATAAAGATATTAATGACAATAAATAGATATAGAGAGTGGGTCAGAATAAAAAGAGAGACACCAGGAGAGAGAGAGTGTGTGAGAAAGAGAGTTGGCACATTTAAGATTGAGAGAGACAGAGTGAGAAAGATAACCATCACAGGAGAGAGAAAGAAAGTAAGAGAGAGTGGGAAAGGCAAGTATCACAGGGGAGAGTAAGAGAGAGTGAGAATGATAAGCATCACAGGGGAGAGTATGAGAGAGTGAGAAAGACAAGCATCACAGGAAAGAGTATTACAGAGTGGGAAAGAGGCATCCCAATTAAAAGTGAGAAAGAGAGGCAACTCAGGGATGAGTAAAAGAGACTGAGATAGGGAGACATGCTGTACTCATTGAGAATGAGGAGAGTGAGAAAGAGGTGAAGTCCAGAGGAGAGTAAGAGTGTACAACATAAGTGACACATGGGAGAGAGTAAGAAAGAGAGGTTGTACAGGGGGTAGTTGGAGAGAGTGAGAAAAAAAATCATCCCAGGGGAGAATGAGAGGGAGTGAGAAAGAGATGTGTCCTATATAAGACTAAGGGATACTAATAAATAGAGGTGGTACAGGGCTAAGACTAAGGGGTAAATTGACTAAAGCGAGAGATTTTAGAAGTGAGTTTTAAAAGTGATGTTGCCCATAGCAACCAATCAGATTCTATTTATTATCTTCTAGAAGGTGCTAGTTAAATGTTAAGTAGATTCTGATTGCTTACTATGGGCAACATATTTTTTAAAACTCACTTCTAAAAACTCTCACTTTAGTAAATTTAGTAAAGTTAGTAAAAGAGAGGTGGCCCAGTGGTTAATAAGAGAGAACAAAAAAGAGGTCACTCAGGTGAGAGAGAGAGATAAAGAAAGTCAGAAGGAGAAAGTGAGAGGGGCAGATTTATCAAAACTCCTAAAAGCGGAGAACTGAATATGTAGAGAATTTGAGAAAATGGAAACAAATCAGCTTCAACATTCATTATATAGAATGTACTTGCTAAATGATATCTAGTAGCTGATTGGTTGCTATGGGCAACTTCTCTATTTGTCTACTTTCCATGCAGTTTGTTAGAAGGAATGGAAACCAAGTTTTGTTTAATAATCACTCCTTCATCTATGTTGACTTTTTCTGCTGTGGTGTTGAGGTCATACAGAATTAGATTACATTTATCTGGGGTTATTATAATAGCATTAGTAAGAACACCATGCTTTCCTCCAGAACTCAGTTTCTAAAAGTTTGTCAAGTGGACAGAATTAATTTTGTCATCTAAATAAGCATGATTCCCAAGTACAGTACTTTGATCTACAGGTATTATAAGGAGCTCAACAAGGAGAAAACTAGGACATGGATTTCCAAATGGCAACTCAAGTCCCAAGCATTCCAGATTTAAATTTTCACACATGCAATATCCTAAATAGTAAAAGTGCTAAACCTTAATTACATTTTATTTAAAATTATGTATTTCTAAAATATATTGGAAAATTAATATAGTTTGCATAATAGATTTATCCTTTATTATTTATCCTACTACAGTTTTTATAATACAATAATATATTATAGTGATTAGCTGCTTAATTATTGATGTATCTACTGTGATAGGTAAGGCAATGCAAGGAGAGGAGTACCCAGACCACAGTAATGTTAGCAAGGGATTAATTAAAGACAAGGTTAGTAGAGAGCCCAGGGTAACAAATCAAGTGTGGTCTGTAAGACAGACCAATATTGTAACCAAAATGAGTAGTCTTACAGGATATTGTTTAAAACCAGAAGTTTAGTATGGACACAATCACAAAAAGAGGTGCAACAAAGGAAGCAATGTAACAAAGATTGACATTTTTTTATGTGATGTCATCATTGAAATAACTAAGTCAACCATTTGTCATGTTTTTATGAATGTTGTTATCCAGAGATGGGGAATGCTAAGGTTTTGCAAAAGCTGAATAGCCAAATATCTACTCATGTATTCATTTAAAAATCATTTTAATTGATAGATGTTCTATTTTTTGCTCAAATTAAAAGTTAAGTATACTTAAAACAGTGATATTACCAATTCAACCTATTGCATTTGAACCACAATTAGCATAAATAATCAGACCCTGACCAGATAATCTGGACACTCCTGCCTCATCTCATATCCCTGTGCATACTCACTTTTACACATGGAAAAGTAGTGCTTCTTCTCTCATGTTCTAAACTAAAAGTAGACTTGTAAGCCTGTTTTGGTTGGTTAGTATAATTTCATGGAGAGCTACAACATGGAATTCACAATAACAAAAGTAAATAATATAGGTTATGTTTAAAAAATCTATATAAATATTGATGTATATAAAAAAAACTTAAGCAGTACTGCCTTTTTTACTAGAGTAATTGTCATAAGTGTTGGGTACAAGAGCACATCATTGCTCCAAACAACTTCCCCTGCCAACCCCTCGGTTACTATGGACACTTCTAAAGGGCTGGGTGAATTGTTTAAAAAGTGATCACATGACTTCACTACAGTGAATCTGGTAGCCATTTGATTGCCTGCCCAGTGTAGGACTGAGACATGAAGGGCCCACCAGGGAAATGCAGTTGTATGGGCCCCTGTTTAAAGGGTGTGGTCAGCCAACAGTCTAGAACCTGATCCCTTGAGGAGGGGTGGAGCTCACAGGCAGTGGGGCCCACCGGGGTTTTCCCCTGTACTCCTGTGGGCCAGTCTGACACTGTGCCTGCCTAAAACTTTATTGTACATTCAGCTGATTGGATCTTCACCTATGGCCAGATAAATGTTTGTGGTGGCCACAAATCAACTAAATTGTAGGGGCTCCTACATGTCCCTGCTCAAACCCAATTTAGTAGTTGAAGTATAATTCAGCAACTGCAGTACTACCTATGACAAGCTCCCAAAAAATTCATATTTTCAAACTCAAGCAGAATTAAGCAAGATAAATATTATTTGGAAATGTAAATATTGAAACTTATTATCCATCTCAACTATGCACTCTCTGCTGTGTGACTCTGGTGCCTCCTTTCAGATGATCTATTGTTACATAAGTGCAGCATCTTTAGCCTTAGCTTACAGCCATGATTCTGAATTGCAATAAATGCTGTACATGACCTAACATAATTTTTGTACGCCAATGGTTGGTTCTCCTCAAGTACTAGATCTATGTGTGGGATTTCCATATATAAAAGCTTCAGGATGACATCACTATCCACAAAGCTATTAACTTGGCACTGGGTTCACTGCCCATGATAGATATTATTACATTTGATGAAAATATATCTTTGTTGCCTGGTTCTAGTATTGCTAATGGTTTTATCTTTCTTCTGGTTTTGACTTCATGAATTTTCTCCATCTTTTGGCTAGAAGCCTGCGCTGACTGTTTACCAAGACATTGAAAATGCCTGGATTACCATCCTGAATTCTGATCAGACAAAACACCTGGTAGTTCTGCTAGATTTAAATTTAGCGGCCAACTTCTGCAATTAGCAATCAGTTCCAGCAAGAGACACTGAAATAGTAAATTGATTTATATTTATGGTCAGAAGGAAAACCGATGTATTGGTGGTACAACTACTGTTGATGTACACTCTATGGTCAGGCTTATTTTCTTTATTCTACACCGGTGCCTAAATTCCTGATTTTTATTGTGACTTGCTCCTTAGGGATACATTTATCAATGGTTTTCCTTGTGCTATTAATGCTTTATTATTGTAACATGCTTAATTTTTGAGTGCAACACTGTTTTTATTGAACAACTGTTTCATTGTATGTTGTTATCATTATTTATATTTTTTATTGTAACTTTTTATCCATATGTGAGCCTTTTACCAGCACAAAAAGTTTAAACTTATGTATTTTTACATGTTTAATAAATTATATTACTTATATATTTAAGCTGACCACTATATGATTATATATATATATATATATATATATATTACATAGATTTGACAACTCTTTATACATTTTCTCCTTAGTTGGGAAATTGCAGAAGATGCATAACAGTGTTGGCCACTCACTTTACTGTAGACCTGGGATTGTTTCTATATTAGTACTATGTTGGGCAACAAGTGAACCTTTCTTTGCCACTATTGGTGGTGTTTGGAATGTTCCTTATTTTGGCAAAATCACTACATTCATCATCAATGACATTTCCACTGCCAGTCAAATCACTATGATGTTTTATTTGACATTGAGCAAAATGTATGTGATTAGAATGGCCTCACTTAAACTTTCTTCTATCCACATGAACTAAGGGCCTGATTCAGACCCGGTCACAAGTGCTGAGTGCTCCCAACCGGGTCGATGGTGGCCCACAGCGCATGCACACGACGGAGCTGGCTCCGTCATGCGCATGCGTGAGACCTGGCTAGCGATGGGCAATCCGTCGCTCTGGGTCTCGCACCAAAGGGGGTGAGCTGTTGATGTTGAGTGACAGCTCGCCCCCTTTGGTGGGCAGGCTGGGGGAGTGGCTGCCCAAATGGAAGCATTCCCATGAGAATGCCTGCCTTTTTGGGGCATCCCCACTGACATCACAAGTGATGTCAGTGGAGAGATTCCGGCTCTGTCAGGGCAGAAATCTCTCTGGGGCTTGCGGCCAAGAGACCCTACCACAAGGGTCTCATCGCAAGCCTGATGGTCACAATGGTCTTGACCATATCGACCATCACTATGGCCACTCGCAATAGTCACCCACAGCTATGCGAGCGGCCAAGAGGCCGATCCAAAATAAAAAAAAGCCCGGCCCTGATTCAGAGTGAGCGCTCTGTCAGAGCGAGCAGCTCTGAATCAGGCCCTAAGTTTCCACTAGAAGTTGTTTAACTACTAGTGCCATTTTTGCTGCTAGTACTAGAATGACCATGCTGATCCATAGACTAATCCATCACTTAACATAATACTGTCTGATTTACATTTAATTTGCAAAAAGTAAACAGTATGCTACACACAGTGAGATAGGAAAAGGGAGAACTGAGAACTTGCAACTCACAAAAGTAATATACCATTGTAGTAGTCCAAACTTTTGCAAAGTCCTAGGTTAATAATGATATACAGTAACTCAGCATTGGTTGTAGTTAAAATTTAGACTCAAAATGTAGACACCTACATTTTTGACTAACAATATGTCAACATGGTCAAAATGTTGGCAACCAATAGGTAGATACAGTAAAAATATTGACAATTAAAAAATAAATATTGGCAGTGAAATTGTTGATAGTTAAAATATAGACAAATCATAAGGTTGGCAACCACAATGTACTGTATTCACAGTCAAAATGTGGACAGTCATAATGTGGTCAGTCATAATAAAATAACTCTGTCACTGCTAAAAGCTATCATGGGTCTCAGATGCAGCAAAAAGTTGACATCTGAAACCCACCATTCTGTATACTGCTAGGAGCAGCAAAATAGTAAAAAAATAAGAGAATAAATGTGTGGGCTCCCCTATCAAATCCATTACCATCCATCTGAGCCTTAACTGGTATTAGAAAAATGTGGAAAAAAATTAAGTGGGTTTCCCCCTATTTTCCAATAAACAGCACCAGGATATACCTGCTGGTGGGGGAAAGGGCAAAATTATAGCAGGAAAAAACACAGTAATTACTGACCAGTGCTGCTTTTTAAGCAGTTGGGCCAAAAAAATGTAATAAGTGTTTAAAACAAAAGAAAAAAGGAGAAAAAATGTTATTCTCACCCACTGCCCATCCATCTCTCTCCCATTGCCCCCTCCATCTCTCTCCCATTACCCCCTTCATGTCTCTCCATTGCCCCCTCCATGTCTTTCCCTTTGCAACCTCCATGTCTTTCCCTTTGCCACCTCCATGTCTCTCCCATTGTCACCTCAATGTCTCTCCATTTGCCCACTCCATGTCTCTCCTTTTTTCTCTTTGCCACCTCCATGTCTCTCCCTTTGCCAGCTGCATATCTTTCCATTTTCCTCTCCATGTCTCTCCCTTTGCCACCTCAATATTTCTCCTTGTTCTCCCTCCATGTCTCTCAATTTCCCCCCTCCATGTCTTTGCAACTGCCCCTCATTGTCTCTCCCTTTGCCACCTCCATGTCTCTCAATTTACCCCTTCCATGTCTTTGCATTTTCCCCATCCATGTCTCTCCATTTTCTCCCTCCATGTCTCTCCCTTTGCCACCTCCATGTTTCTCCCTTTGCCACATCTATGTTTCTTTATTTGTGACCTCCTTGTCTCTCCATTTTTCCCCTCCATGTCTTTGCATTTGCCCCATTCATGTCTCTCTATTTTCCCCCTCCGTGTTTTTCCATAGGCCACTCTCCATGACCCTGTTTAATTACTTTTAGGTTGTGATCATCAGCACCATTCTGCAGCATTGCTCCTCAGATCAGATTAGACACTCCCTGTCTGATCTTCCACAACACACTGCATTGTAGTACCCCATTCAGCAACAGGAAGCCTCAGGATTAAGTGCCTATTGATTTCCTGTGATGGATATCCCCCACACATCAGAACCCTCCAATGTGGCACTCTGTACTACTCCACACAGCCAAACCCTCTACAGCCACTCTATATAAAAAATATATACTGGCTGGCCTATTTAGGCCTCCAGCCACTGCAGCACCCTGCTGACAGTGCCACAGCACCCCAGGGAGCCATGATTCACAGTTTGGGAAACACTGTCCTGGCCCAAACTGCTCATATCTAATAAATTTGCAGAATCGCAACACCAAAAGATATGGCCACATCTGAGTCCAAACATGAAAAAGGCCCATACTGTAAAACTCTTACACTAATTAAACAGGGTAATAACAAGTTGTCTTCAAAATAGCTTTCCTGTTTTTATATGTTCTAAAGGCATTCAATATAGGGGCACTGGTCGATGAAATTGGTTCAATATTATTTGAAATTCCTTCAAATATTATTAATTAATATATTTAGAATATATTCCATTGTAGGTGTAGAGATGTGTCCTGCTACATCTTTGCTCCATATACCATGTAGCATGTCCTGCTAGTCAAACTGTGCCGTGCCATATTGAGTCACATTGTAACATACTGAAGTGCTGGAAGAGCCATAGAGTGTAATACAACTTACTGTCCACCAGATGTTGCTTTTCCTTAACTGCACTGTGCATGAATAAAAAGAGACAATGCAATGTCTGTAGTACCACCAGCTGATTGGCTGACTGAATTTGTCATTAGGTACAGCACACTATACTGTACTTGTCAGCTAGAGTTGTCATGGATTGAGAGCTGTAATTTAGTGTGTAATAAAGTATTAAATCACTCAGTGTGTGAGTCCTGAGTACACTTTTGAAAAACAAATTAATAAATGTGTTCTGCCATAATTATTATAGTATATTATTCTAGATACATTCACCAGCAAGAGAAATCCTCATTTTAGAAAAGTCTGTCCCAGTCCTTTTGACATTGTTTAGCAATGAGGTGCGGCACTTGCACAGTGATAACATGCCTTAGAAACGAACAGTTGTGTTTGAAGGGCACTGTATAAAACTATCACTGAACTACAAGTCTCCGCCCTGAAGGAGGTTTCTCTGGATTACAAACTTTGCACTTTATGCTGCACACTTGTGGCAATGTTGGCACTGCTGTGCCACTAGAAGCTTGATGCTAATCATTACACATCAGTACATGCCGGTCACTGCAGCATTGTAGAAAGTGATGTGTGGTGGTCACACAATGATGGCATGTTACAGAAATTAGTAGTGGTGCATAAAACCATTACTGTACTACAAGTCTCAGCCCAGAAAGAGATGTCTCTGGATCACAAACTGAATGTGCATTTTATGCTGCACACTTGCAGCAATGTTGGCACTGGTGTGCCAGTAGGGGCTTGTACAGCATGTCACTAGTTGGTACACATCAGTAAGTGTCTTCACTGTGGCACTGTAAATATTGGTAGTCAGTGGCACTCACACAGTGATGGCATGTCTTAGAACTTAGTAGTGGTGTGACCACATTGCAAACTTGGTGTGCCCTCTATGTACATGCCCCCAAAGCAAGCAAGCATGGCTGTTTATTTACATCATATAGCTTACAGTCAATCAGCAGACACTTATATTAAAAAGGCCTCTGATTGGTTGGCGGCCTGGAAAATGATGGAAACCACCTGGTCTCTGTAATTTACCAGGGTAGATAAAGTATGTATGTGTAAACATATCAAGATCAAGCTACTACAGCAGAGGCTCAGTTACATTCTCTACAGCAAGGAAGGAGAACCACCAAAGCATACTGCACATAATTCCTCTTGTCCAGTATAGTCAGGACTTGGCAAAATAAAAAATCAAACACTATAGAGATGTATGTGTAAACACTTGTGGAAACTCTACTGGACAAGAGCAATTCTGTGCCATATGATTTGGTGGTACTCATTCCTTGCCAAAGAGAGCATAACTGAGCTTCTGCTATAGTATCTCAATCCAGATTATCATATAGGACCCCCAAGGCAGTAAAGAATACATCCACTGACTGACAGGCTGGATATTTTGCAGATAGACCTAATGAATAAGTCTGCAGGTCACCTTGGAGCAATGATATAACAATCCCTACTCTTTGGACCTCTGATCCAGGGGAGTGTGGTCTAATAGTATAGCTTGCATACCTCACAAAAATTAAAGAACTGGCTCTGATCTCCCGAAAATTGATCTGGGAGATTAATCATGGATTCTTTTCTAGCTAATGCTGATAATTGAGCAGTGCATATATATATATATATATATATATATATTGTCAAAGCTGAATAATTGAGTGAGACAAGTTCAGTTTAAAATTTAATCGCAGCGACGCCATCTTGCGAATGGCCACAAGACTCCATTTTGGAAATGAGATCACAAGACACCATTTTGTGTGGTCAGCATTAATTCAAGTTATAACCCATTAACTAAGAACAGATGGCAATGTTTTTGTTAACACCAAGGGCAACGGGAAAAACCAGCTTTCTAAGTAGAAGTAAATAAGGAGAGACAATGGGTATTTTACATACAAATTGGGAAACCCGGGATGCAGATAAAGTATAGTTGTGGCAATTGTAATATAATATCTACACAATTGGATTTGCCTGAATTCTAGATAAGATGGCTCTAAATCCCATAGTTTGAGGTGATAATACATTTGCACTTCACACAAGTGTCTGTGAGAACAAAAGAGGTTTTGTTTTCCTTTGAACACAGCAGGTGGGGGCCTGCTGACAGAGGGCATGACAACCCGCAGCCATCCACACTACTGGATGTTCACTTCGTGTATGAGAGATTATGCACTTAAATCTCACCCATTAATAACTAGCGTCCTTATATCAAACCCCGAATACCAACACACTACATATTCGCACATAAGGTTCCACAAGCATCAAAATGTATGATTCAAGTTGGTTAAGTTAGTTTAAATGCTATGAAATAGAGGTTTTTGATATCTAAGGTATTATATATGATAAGCAAGGTATGTTTGATCTCGTTCTGATGCCTACGCTTTTTACAGAATCCCGGTGTTATCGGTGGAGAGATCGCATAATGCAAACTCAAGTTATGGATCGCAGAACTTAAAAGCAACAAAATGTTTTAGTTGATGGAATGTTACAGGAGGCGTTACCAGAAAGACCCCGGCTGTTAGAGGCAGGAAAAGTCTATTTGAAACAACCTGTTAAATGTGTCGTTACATATGCTCCTCCTCTGGGAACCAATGAGATCAGCAGGAAGTTTCCCCTTTGTCCTGTTTCAGTCTGGGGGGGAATAAATACATGTGTCCAAACACTGGTTTGGCAGTTCATGCTGAATTTTGGGTGAGCTGAGGATATCTAGTCAGAAGGCTATCTCTGGATCCAGAGGCGCAGCGTATGTATAACCGTACTTGGTCTGTATTATTTCCTTTTACGCCTAAATTATGTATGTATAGATTGCGTGTAACTGACTGTACTTTTACCTGAATAATACTTGTGCATTGGAACCACAAGATTCCACTCCTGTCTTTATTTGCGGTCATACTGCGTACGCAATTAGCGTTGTCTTAGAGGTTTTTAGGCAGGGTTTTGTCTTAGAGGTTCTAGGCAGGTGAATCTTAGAGGTTTATAGGAAGGAATATATTAAAAGGTTTATTTATAAATTTAACAATATATATATATATATATATATATATATATATAAATTTGTTATTGCAAACAGCCAGGTAACTCTATCAGGCAGAGGACAATAAACTAAACATATTTAATTCAAATAGTCTCATTCAACAAAGAGTATTTAATTTTTTATGTGGCTACAAAATTCACAAGTGTGCCGTTATTACCACAACTAGCCCCACTCATCCAATTAGACCAGAGATTCCCAAACTTCACCATTTACAGGCCAGATTTTAAGGATATGCATGCTTGAGTCCAGATGATTTAATCAAATTGACAGAGGTACTAAATAAGTCACCTGTGATCACACATGAATATCCTTAACTATAATGGTGGATGGTTGGGAACCTATGCATTAGACCATTCTTCAGATGCTGCCATCTAAACACAATAATCCATGTATTTCCCTTAATTTTTATTTCACATGAAGATCATTGTTACTGTGTTATTAATATGACCTTCACCTAAATGAGACACATGCATCTGTATTAAACAACCATAGCACAAAGAGATACAGTTATTAAGCAGTGTTTCAAGATAATTATTCACTTTCTAGATATTTTATTTTTTAATTGAGTTTGAAATTATAAAATAGAATGTAGATTAGTAGTGTTTGTTATCATAAATTTAGATAATTGTTTCAGCATGTGAATATAATGTTAGGCTTATGTTAATAGGATTCTTTGTTAAGCTACAAATACAGTAGATAAATACATTAACATTGAACAATATAAAAAAACCTGTGACATGCTCTATTGAAAATAATAAAAATGTAAGCAGGTTATGTTAAAATAACTATATTGTCCCTATATTGAACAAAATAATTAATTTTGAGGTTCTGAATTTAATAATCTGTCATAGTATCATTTTTCTCAACAAAAATGGAGAGATAGGACTGGGGACAATAGAATAATTAGATAATATCCCACAATCCAATTGCCTTACATATTTGGGGCTCAACACAAAAATATGTTTAATTTTGTACATAGCTAGTTCAGGGACTCTTTAAGAGAGGAGGGGGCTTGTGTGCAGGCTCCGATCGGGCCCCCTCCTCTCTGGCAGTGCAGTAAACTCTGGCATTGTGCCAGAGTCTACTGTGTATGTGCAGGTCTCTCGGGAACATGGCACCTGTGCTGCATTTCTGGGCCATCTCTACTGTGCATGCATGAATCATGGCCATTTCCCTGGTGATTTCTGCAGCGCTGGGCCGACAGAGAGGTGGCTATATTTAATTGGGGGCAAGGTGTGCTGTGTGTGGCCCCCCTGAACCCAAGGGTCCAAGAGCACAGCACAACGTCCAGCCATTATAAATGCACCACTGATATAGTTTAAAAAGATGGACACCCTTCTTGTGTCTTATTTTGAAAATTCTTTTTATTGAAAACAGTTTCTATTATACATATAGAAATAAATTTGAGAATACAAGTGTTGTATAGCAAATAACTAACATTCTTTTTGACAAAAAGAAGAAAGGCTTTATCTGATCTGCAACATATTCTGTATGTTATGTTTAGAAAGTTATATTAACCATATAACAGAAGTAAAAAAATGTGAGAGTAATGCCTTTGATCAGTGTAAAGAGAGCAAAGATATGTAAAAACATTTAATATTTCATAGAAAAATGAGTTAAACAAACATTATGAATAATGCAGACAGTGGATACTGGAAAATACAAATATATAGTATTAGAGAATGTTAATACTATTAAAGGTATTAACATTGGTTTATAAGTCAAGTATTATATCTTTTCAAGCTATGTAGTAGAATAATTAATCATACTGAATCAATTCAGGAATCAGATACACCAGTATCGAGCATGAAGAGCATAAAAGGGAGAGAGGAGGGTAAGGGGTGGGGTAAGACAAAGGTGTAACACATAGGGGAGGGATCGGTAGCAAAGGTAAAGATTACAAAATGCACAATGACTTCAAACTTGTGATGGTTAGATGTATATATATATATATATATATATATATATATATAGGAGGATAGCATACAGTGCATACAGAAAGTATTCACAATGCTTCACTTTTTCCACATATTGTTATGTTGCAGCTTTATTTCAAAATGGAATAAATGTTATTTTGTCCTCAAAATTCTACACACAATTCCCCAAAATGACAACGTGTAAAAAGTTTTTTTTGAGATTTTTGCAAATTTAATAAAAAAAAAACTAAGAAATCACACGTACATAAATATTCACAACATTTGCTCAATACTTTGTTGATGCACCTTTGGCAACAATTACAGCATCAAGTATGTTTGAATATGATGCCACAAGCTTGGCACACTCCTCTTTGCAGCACCTCTCAAGTCCATCAAGTTGGATGGGAAGTGTTAGTGCACAGCCATTTTCAAATATCTCCAGAGATGTTCAATCAGATTCAAGTCTCTCTGACTTGACAGAGTCTTCAAGACTCTGGCTGGGTCACTCAAGGACAGTCACAGAGTTGTCCTGAAGCCACTCCTTTGATATCTTGGCTGTGTGCTTAGGGTCGTTGTCCTGCTGAAAGATGAACCGTCACCCCAGTCTGAGGTCAAGAGCGCTCTGGAGTAGGTTTTCATCCAGGATGTCTCTGTACATTGCTGCATTCATCTTTCCCTCTACTCTGACTAGTCTATCCAGTTCCTGCCACTGAAAAACATCTCCACAGCATGATGCTGCCACTACCATGCTTCACTATAGGGATGGTATTGGCCTGGTGATGAGCGGTGCCTGGTTTGCTCTAAACATAATGCCTGGCATTCACAACAAAGAGTACAATCTTTGTCTCCTCAGACCAGAGAGTCCTTCTGGTGCATTTTGGCAAACTCCAGGTGGGCTGCCATGTGCTTTTTACTAAGGAGTGGCTTCCATCTGGCCACTCTAATATACAGGCCTGATTAGTGGATTTCTGCAGAGATAGTTGTCCTCTTGGAAGGTTATCCTCTCTCCACAGAGGAATGTTGTAGCTCTGACAGAGTGACAATTGGGTTCTTGGTCACCTCCCTTACTAGGGCCCTTCTTCCCCGATCACTCAGTTTAGACAGATGGCCAACTCTAGGAAGAGTCCTGGTGGTTCAGAACTTCTTCCATTTACAGATGATGGAGGCCACTGTCCTCATTTGGACCTTCCCAAGATTTGTGCCTCCAGACAATCCTATCTCGGATGTCTACAGACAATTCCTTGGACTTCATGCTTTGTTTGTGCTCTGATATGCACTGCCAAGTGTGGGACCTTATATAGACAGGTGTATGCATTTCAAAATATTGTCCAGTCAACTGAATTTACCACAGGTGGACTCCAATTAAGCTGTAGGAACATCTCAAGGATGATCAGTGGAAACAGGATGCACCTGAGCTCAATTTTGAGCTTCATGGCAAAGGTCATTAATATTATGTACATAATACTAAAAAACTTTACACATTGTCATTATGGGGTATTATGTGCAGAATTTTGAGGATATAAATGTATTTATTCCATTTTGGAATAAGGCTGTAACATAACAAAATGTGGAAAAAGTGAAGCATTGTGAATACTTTCCGGATGCACTGTATATGGCCTTTAAAGTTAGAGGTCACAATTCGATTGGAAAAGAGAAAGTAGATAACTTTAAAGTTTTCTAAAGCACAAGACATACAGATAAGTTTAAGATCAAGATTCTAATAATATACGGCAATGGAGAAACCAATCAGTTGAATGAAAAACTTTAAATATGTGATCTTGTGTAGATGGTTCTAAGGTGTTTATGTATAGACTCCATTTTCTGTAGAATTTGATAGCTCCATTTTAAATGTATGGGAGAGAGGATCTTCTGTCGAAGTACAGATGTTGGAGATTTTTTTGTTGTACCTCATTAAAAGAGGGAGAGAGAGGGAATGTCCAATGAATTAGTATAATTTTTTTGCTATGGTCAATATGATTGTTAAAAGAGGAATGAGGGTTTTCTTTTGTAGACCTAACTCCCAGTTCTTGAAATTTGAACAAAGGCATGTTAATTGGTCTAAATGTAGATGCAAAGAAAACCTGGAGTTCAAATAACCTACAATTTTAATCCAAAATGTTCTGATCTTGTAGCAGTCCCAGAAGCAATGTGTAAATCTAGCATTATTCATGTGACACTTTACACATTGACCCGAATCAGTGGGAATCATGTTTTCATGCAGCAAGGGCTATGTAAACCCTAAATAGAACCCGTACATGTACTTCCTGTAAATAGGCTGATGCAGGATACAAAGAGTTGTATCATAGTGATGAAAAAGGTGCTCTGGGGTAGGAGTAAAAACAGAATCTGAATTACATCAGGAAAATGTTTTATGGGCAGCATCTACTAATGTAGAGTAAAGATAAAAGTTTTATAGGGGTTTAAGGTAATATATCAAAGCAGAGGAGTCAGTAGATCCAGGTGTAGAGTTGAGCTATGTACTTAGGGAAGAGACTGTATATAATGTCTCATTTGTAAATACATAAACAATTACTATCTAGGAATATGGAAAAGTTGTTGTAATTCAGAGAAGGGGTACATTTCCTCCCGGATCAAATATTTTGGATATATTACTGAAGCCCTTGATTTGTCAATTTCAAAATTTGGCATTGAACAGGGAAGGAGGGAAGGCCGGATTGCCCCATAAAGGTACCAAAGGTGAGTTAAGGTGATTTCTATGCAGTCTCTTATTGATAGTAAGCCATGAATAGTAAGTATGTTGGAAAATAATATTTTTTAAAATGTGATGTGAAATATCTTTAGGATTGCTGTGGAGTGATAAAGGGAGAAGCTTCCAGTTTTCTAATAAGAGAGAGATTTCAGAGATTATTGGAGTGAAATTTACTGAATATAGTTGTGAAATGTCAGAGGGGATTTGAATTCCTTAGTATTTGATTTTGGTGGTATCAATTTTAAATTGATTAATAGTTGGGTTATTCTGTAACTGTGTTTATTGAAATAGTAAAACTGCAAATGGCATAATTTCAGATTTGTCTATGTTGACTTTTTAGCCAGTAATGGAACTAAATGATTCTATGATGGCAGGAATAGTAGTGATTGGATCAGTTGTAAACAGCAGCATATCGTGTGCAAAAACAGCAACTTTATTTGTTATATCTCCTACCATTATACCCTTGATAGGGGTGTAAGATCGATTGGCGATAGCGAGGGGTTCTATTGTTATTGCAAATAGAAGATGTGACAATGGACACCCCTGTCTCATCCCTCTTTGGATAGAGAAGGGTGCAGATTTGTATCCATTGTATCCATTGCATACTATGTAAGATTGAATTGTTGAGGGAATCCAAAGTTATATAGGGTTTGAAATAGGTTGGGCCAGAGAACTAGGTCAATTGCCTTTTTGGCATCGAGTGAGATAACAGTGAGGATTGTCCGTTTGTAAATTTTTTTTAAATTGCATAATTCCTAGTACTTTTCTAACATTTACCACTGAGCGGTATCAACATATAAATCCCATCTGATCTTTGTGTATTATGTTGGGCAACAGTAACTTTAGTCTCTCAGATAGTATCTTTATCAGAATTTTATAGTCCAAGTTTAAGAGGGATATAGGTCTGTAGGAACTTGGGGATGACAGATCTTGCCCTGGTTTAGGTAAAATTTTGATGATAGCTAGGTTGAAATAAAGTGGAAGAGAGTTATCTGTTATAATATGATTATATATGTTAACCAAGGTCTCACCTATCCTTGGCATAATAATTTTGTAAAATTCCCTTCTGAAGCCATTAGGGCAAGGTGCTTTAGCTAGTTTAAGACCTTTAATTGTGTTCAAAACTTCTGCCAAAGTGATTGGTAAAGTTTGCATTTTGGGTTCATTGGTGGATTTTTGAGCATAAGTGATTTTATCCCAAATGTTTGAGCAGGGGGAATCTAGAGGTTGGACATTTGTTGTATTAGGAGGAAGAGGGGTGTATAAGTATAGAGATTCATAAAAGTTCTGCATAGTGTCAGTTATTTGAGTATTAGATATGGTGAATGAGCCATCTGATATTTTTAGAAGGCAAACTACAGTAACGTGGGAGGTTGTGTCCCCTTCAACAGATTTGTCAGGAGGCGACCTGTCTAATTTCCAAATTTGTGGAATTTATGATTTTCAAAAAACAGATAATGATTACCCATAGTTTGCAGAAACTCATCAAAAAGAATATTCTCAGATTGATAGTTACTTTTATTCACAGGAGATGGGCAGTTTTTAAACTTCTGGTAGGCATCTGAAAGTGCTGATTGTAAAGTAACATATGATAAGGCATATTTCGAATAGACAGAAGAAATGTAAGAGATTATGGAACCACATAGAACTGATTTGGCTGTTTACCAGAATAAGGGAGAATTGGTATTAGCAAAGAAAGATTATGAGTTTTGTAATCTTCCCATGCTGTCTCTATTCTGGATTTAAATTTGGAAGAATGTGATAAATGTGTGGGGAATTTCTAAGAGGAATAAGGACCTTTGTTTATTGCAACATTAACAGAGGCCCATACTAGAGCGTGATCAGATATAGTTATTGGTTGTATCACTGTATCTGATACCCTCAGGAATAGAGAACTGGATAAGAATATATAATCGATACAAGAGAAGGTATTGTGTACCACTGAATAGCAGGTATAGTCCTTCTCAGTAGTATGTAAAGCTCTCCATACATCAACCAGATGCAATCTAGAAGTGAGTAAAGGAAGGCCTAGTTTAGGCAGGTTAGGTGTTGTTGTTGTACTATGAAATTTGTCTAAAATTTGAGAAGATACCAAGTTGAACTCTCCACACATAATGAGAGGGTAATCTATCAATAAGGTCAGCTTAATTAACAGTGTTCGCAAGAACACTTTGGAATAAATGTTGGGTGCATATACAGTACATTTTATAGTATGTAAAGGAAATTTTGATATGAGACAGTAGCTATTATGAATATTGCCTCTGGGTTAGCATTCTTTGTAGGAAATAACTAATTGTAAGTATATTTTTGCCAAAACCACTACCCCATGGGCCATATAATTGTACAGGGCTGCTGCTATTAATGACTAGCCTAAAATTTGAAGTTTTTTCATTTCTGATTGGATTAAACGTGTTTCTTGAGGCAGTGTCTATATTTTGCTTAGATAGGTAAATAAGTAATTTACGTCTCTTAGCCAGTGAATTTATTCCTCCAATATTCAAGGAACAGATGGTCAGGTGAGACATATCTTAAGGATTGGTTGGCGTAAATAGGAAGTCACAAGGCCAAAATTCTCTATCTTTCTACCCAAGTGTGAAGGAGGGAAGAAACTTACAAAAGGACAGTAGCAAAACATGTATAAAGGGATTTTTTTTGTAGGATTAAAAGATACATTCCACCTAATCCATCCAGATGTGGATCAGTATCGCCATAGGTAGGACCTGGTGCAGGATTGATTATGTCTTGGACACAGGAATTACCCTTTTCCTGAAGAAAAGCATGTGCATCATTGGGGTTGGTAAAATCAACATATGAATCACCATGGAAGATGCATAGCCTTGCAGGATAAATTAAAGCAAATTTTTACTTTTCCTTAACCAGTTGGTAGCTGAAAGGGGAAAAGGCTTTCCTGGACCTTGAAAGTTCAAATAAATATATTTCCTTCCCAAATAATAGATTTTGTTTTTCTAGATGCTGTCCAGATAGCCAATTTGTGTTGATAGTTTAGGCAACAAAATATAGTCAGGAGTTGGTGATTTTCAGAGGATCTGGGTGTGGGGCCAATCCTATGAACATGCTCAATTATCAGGTTATGGCATTCCCCTTCTATCCCCAGAAGTGATGGGAGAGTAGTACAAACAAATTGTTTCAAGGAAGGTCCCTTAATAGATTCTTGCAGGCCTACTAGTGTAATGTTGTTTCTGTGTGACCTATTTCCTAGGTCATTGACCTTGTTACATAGTTGAAAGTTATCTTTCTTTAATTTTTGAGTGATATACTGTGCAACTTCTAGGTCATGACATATGACCTCTATTCGATTTTCTTTATCATACACCCTGTGTGTGAAGCTCTGAAGCTGGGTTGTGATATCTGCTACTGCCTGATGTAATAGAAGCCCCATCAAGGATTTTATGGCTTCCACAACCTCATTGTATGACAACGGAGCATCAGGGTTGCAATGTACCTGCAGAAGGTCTGCGTTGCTGGTGCCTGCTACTGCTTTCTTGGAGGCTGGGGTGGCTTTGTGAGATTCGGCATCCGGTGCCATGTTTGATCTGCACGGCACTTCTGCTGCTATGGTTCTGTGGCTTTCAAAGCAGATTGGGTGGTCATGAACCTGTCCATAGCATGGACGCAGTGGCCCAGCAGGTAAGTGATTGGAGATAGAGACTGGTAATTGGTTTAGTAGGGGAAATCAGCTGGCGGTGCAAGTGAGCAGCACAGAGCATGTCCTCACTCCATGCAGCTGGAACCAGATGTCATCATTCCTATGTCTTTAAATATTACCAAAGACACAATAGCAACAGACTCTAGTTCTTTATTTTATGGTCCAGAGCCCTGCACATAACACACAAAAAATTAAAGGGAAGTAACACATCTTTTACAACATTGTATAGTACAGACAAGCAAATATTTATTAAAAGAAAACAAAAAAAAATATATTGGACTTCTCTCTGAACTTTACTAAACATACTTTCAAAACAAATAGTTAACAATTATTTTCTCACTCCATTGCCTTAATGGTAGATGTACATATCCTGGGATCCATTTTTCATCTGAAAAATGAAAATAATGACTACTGGTTAACCCGGCATTAATGTGGTGGAAAGTTGATACATGGACATTGATGTGGGACATTATAACCCAGGTATTTATTATTGGATGTAGTCAGCATCCCACTTGTCAGGATGCTGCTGCTCAGAATACCGGTGGCAGAATCACAACAGCAGTTGGAACCCTGGTGCCATAATCTCCACCACAAGTTTTAGGGAGAAAGTTAAGTTTAGGGATTGAGGGTTAAGGTTAGGCACTGGAGGAGTTAGAGTTAGGCTACAGAGGGGAGGGTTAAGGTTAGGCTTTAGTAAAGATAGGTTATGGGGAGGGTTAGAACACTTACCTTAGTGGGTCAGGATTCTGACTTCCACCATCCTGACTGGGGAATCCGTACCCAACCCATATTTTATGCATGATTATCACATTTTAAAGATGATTTTAGAAGATTATTAGTATATTTGGAATAATGAACTATTGAATGAGATATTTAATAAAATAAACAGTCATAGAGAATAAGTAACTTTTTTATTTATATGTAGTCTTAAAAAAAATCAACAATATTGACATAATAACTTCTTTTATTGCTAATATCTTAACAAAAAATAAGCTTTTCATCTAAAATTAAACTTTTTAGTTGAGATTGAGATTGAAAAATAATTAAACAACACAAAATAAAAAAATTGTTACACTGACATTGAGGTTGGGTCATGGTAACCTTTTTGAAGTTTACGCTTGTCTAGTACTCTGTGCTGACCCCAACTGATGCCAACTGATTGAGTGGTAGCGGAAAACATGTATGGTGTGGTCTTAACTCCAGTTACTGAGAGGTTTTTCAACATTGCATACTGTTATTAAGTAAAAAGATACACTTTATTTAAAATGCCCCTGGTCATTATGACACAACTTCAATGATGCTGGGTTAAACTGAACCACCATAAAAATACACATGTTTACAGAGGTGAAAAAAAATGTTGGTTTCCACTGCTTCAGTCTGACATAATTATATATTTAAAGTCCCATCATAGTAACCAGTGTTGTTGTGTGCTGAAGTGATTGAAACCTGATCCTACAGATGAAGGAGTCATATAAGATTGACTGTAACAAGTGTGATAAATGCTTAGAAATTCAGGTTTTATTAGTAAAATTAGTCTTGCATAAATCATAATTAGCAATATAATGCAATCATATTGCATGTGCTTGATGCTCTTAGAGGAGTTTAGGCTGAAATGGTGCAAAAGTACTGTTTGTTAAGTCATTCTTTCTATATAGATGTCTATGAATAGTGTGAAGTCAATGCACATCAAACAATGCAGAAATGGCAGCCACTTTTCTTCTTCTGGGTTTCATATAATGCAAGGCCAGGCTAGCTTGGGCAAGTACGTCATGGCAAGTGAACCTTTAGAATTTATAACAATCTAAATTGTATATATTTGTGAATACAGTACTTTACCTCATTCAGATTTTTCCTGTAAACCACCCATATCTAGCTCTTGCGTAGTTGAGTGATGTATCTTAAAAGTAAAATATGGATAATGAATATAGATAAAAAAATAACCACTCAACTGTGGATGTACTGCATCCACTTATCGAGTGCATATTTATTTTGTAATCTGCACAATACACAGTAGCTCATAATAAAATGCACAAAATATTCTGTTCAAATAGACTAACAGATTGAAGTGAAATACATAATTATTTCCTATTCATACAGCTGGGCTATACAATCTAATGTACAACTGAGATTTATATATCTGTGAGATGTGTATTGAGCAGGGACATATTATTGCTATTATAATTATCAACCTTTACATATATTATAGCAAAATATGAAGCAGGACTTTACAAAGAAGCTCTACCCTGATCAGATATATGAAAGGTTTCCCCATTGACACACACATATTCTAATGAAATAAATAACACTATGGCTATTCACAGGAATGTGAGCTATGTTTATGTAAATGCAGGAGCTTTATGTCATATCTCATGATCTGGGTGTCTATGTGAATATTACAATCTTCCATGTCCTCATAAAATGTATTATACTTTCTCATCTGCATCAGCTGCTTAGAGTTTCAGATAGTGATTTGTCCATAGCTACCTCTATGTTAACCAGTGAACAGTTGCTGGCACTGTTAACTATTCAGAGGCTTTTAATTACTATTGTAACTAGAGATGGATGGTTTAGCTTTGCTTAAAACTGCACACCCAAACTTTGGGGTTCTAACTCTGGTCTTTCCACAAGTTCGGAAGTCGGTTTTGAAAAACAGATCTTGTGTATTTTGGATTGTATTAGGTCCCTCCCTCATGATTTCAGGTGGTGAAAATTGTCTGGAAATGACTGGAAATTAATGTTATTGATGTTAATAATACTATAGGAACAAAAATATGCCTAAGGTAGATGATTTAGCTGTTTTTTCCATTTTTATAGAGATCCTAAACCAAAACTAAAACAAAACACTTGAGGATAATTTTTCCAAAACCAAAACATTTTTGTCAAAATGAAAACA
The DNA here is from genome assembly GCA_031769625.1 of Taudactylus pleione. Taxonomy (NCBI): domain Eukaryota; kingdom Metazoa; phylum Chordata; class Amphibia; order Anura; family Myobatrachidae; genus Taudactylus; species Taudactylus pleione. The sequence goes on from JAUIMM010000082.1 coordinate 10,538,319, forward strand.
CAAGGGTCCTCACACATCTTTAATTGTAACAGTGATAAACTAATCATTACAACAAGCTTTTGAAAGTCAGAGGAGGTGATTTACTGAGAAAAAGAGGGGATCTATTTATTAAGTGATAGTCATGAGCTATTAATGACAATGAAGGGTACTTAATGTGCAGAACAGACTTTAAACCCATAGGTAAAGGGTGGATTGAGCTGCTAGTGCAGGGTCATTAGGGGCTAATCTTAGTTTGCTCTGCCTACCAATAGAGGGTTGCTAGGGGCTAATCTTAGTTTGCTCTGTCTACCAATAGCAATAGGTATGGATGGGGTTAGGTGTGGAGATTCTTCTTCTTATGTGGTTGCAGGGAAGGCATCTGTCTCTTTTGTTGTGAATTCAGAGGCAAGTTACTACTGATGCTTCTGTTACCTGTTATTGTTTTTTATTTGTGCTGTTCTTTCTTTTTCTGCACTTTTGTTTTGCTGAACATGTGGGTAAGCATAATTGTGGCCTTGGTCCTGATAGCGTCCTGGGGCATGGTCCTACATTTTGTTGCACTGAATCCTGACTGGGATTCTGGTGTTACTTTCAGGCACCTGTGCAGCGTTCACTGGACCCACCAACAGCTTGTGGCCTGGGCAGGCAGGGTTGGGGTCTTCCCATCCTGTTGGGTCTGGGTGCTGGTGGCACACATGACAGCAGTAGTGCTCCTAGGCTGAGGAGGATTGGGCACTGCATCTCCTACCCAGTCTTCTGGCCAGGTGGTGTTACAGCAGGGACAGCTGTGGCACCAGATGCAGTCTGCTGTGCACTTGGAGGTATATTAACTTAAGTTAAATATTGTTTAAATTTGGATTTGTGGTGTATTTGAATTCAAATTTTATTTGATTACCACATCAGAGATTTACTAAAGACAAAATTGAATATAAATTGAATATAAAACCGTTCCCATTAAAAATTGAATATTGCCAAAACATCAATACTTTTACATAGACAAATATAGGATCCCCTGATTTTCTAACATTTGTTTTGAAAAACTAACCCAAATCCAACACAACATCGAACCCAAACTCCCTAAATAATAAACTAATAACACACAGGTGATTTGAGCTTCTAACCAGCATTCTATTAGTTGTAAATTGTGCTCCTAATAAAAGTGAACACAAACATGTGCTGCACTGAGGCTGTAGGAATAATGAATAATCCAGGATATGCATTGCTGCCAACTTTCCTGTGGTATGCAAATCACCAACTGACTGACAGGACCCAGGAGCCGGAATCAAAGCTACAAAAGCAGCTTGTTGAGGTTCTGCAGAGCCTACACATGCCTAGTTTCTTCCGTGGGTGGTTAAATATCAATGATTGGTCTGCAGAAGAATAGTCACAAAGATATTTCGACTCAACTGTTCCAACCTTATAATGCTGTATGATCTCATCGAGACTTAGCTTGAGCCAGACACTGCACAATCACATGCCATATCAGGCCATATCTGTGTTCTGCATTTTTTTTACCATTGGCTCTTTTCAGTCAGTGTCTGGGAGAGTATTAGGTATTTCTTATCATACCTTTAGCATGCCCATCTCACAAGTTAGGTCTGCACTGACCACTCTGCAACACCTGCTGAACATCTGCTTTCCCAGCCAGGAGTCACAAGTATTGTAACTGATTATCTTGGTTAGTGTCACAATGCCTACATCCTCAGCAATTTATCTCTCTCTGCAAAGTTCAAGGCAGAACAAATGCCAGATGAATGGTTGCTGTGTAAGTCATCTATATATGTAAAGTGACCAGCTAATTGCCAGTGTTGATATATGTTAAATTTGCATAATTGTTTTTGTTTTGCAAAGTGATTTAGGCTTTAGCTGTTGCTCCTGGCTTCTGAATCTATTGTTGCTACAACAGACTCCTGCTGATCATAAGTATAATGAGGCACATACAGTATAGCCACTCGATCCATGATAGAACGCACCTTTTCAGATGTATTAATAAATGGGCAGGCATATTATTATATCAAACAAATATTATTGACTTTTTTGACTGGGTGATTAAGGAAATAAATAAAGGGGGGGCCACAGATATAGCTTATCTAGACTTTAATAAGGCTTTTGACACTGCTCCACATCACAGACTGTTAGATAAACTGGAAAGCATGGTATTGGATACAAATAGAGTTGAATGGATAAGATCATGGCTGCAGGTTAGGAAACAGAGTGTTTTAGTAAATGGAGTGCAGTCTCAAAAGGGATATGTTACCAGTGGAGTACCTCAGGGATCTGTGCTTGGACCAGTGCTTTTTAATATCTTCATTTGTAACACTGCAAATGGTATTGAAGGGAAATTATGTCTTTTTGCAGATGACACAAAAGTATGCAACAGGGTAGACACACCAGCAGGGGTAAATTGATTGATGATCTAAGTAAACTAGGAATGGTCAAGAACGTGGCAAATACAGTTTAATGCCAAAAAATGCAAGATCATGCGCTTGGGTCTCAAAAATACAAAGGCTACATATAGTATTAATGGCACTATCCTGGAAACTACTGAAGAGGAAAAGGATCTAGGAGTCAATATTTCAGGTGACTTAAAGGCAAGCAAACATTGTAACAAAGCAGTGATGAAAGCAAGTCAGATGTTTGGTTGCACAGGGAGAGGAATCTATAGCAGAAAGAAAGAAATAAGTGCTAATACCACTGTATACGTCATTGGTACGTCCTCATCTCGAATACTGTGTTCAGTTATGGAGGCCATATCTCCAGCAGTATATCAATACATTAGAGACTGTACAAAGAAGGGCAACTAAAATGGTGCAAGGTCTACACCATAAAACATACCAGTAGAGATTAAAATAACTTAATATGTATAGTTTGGAGCAGAGTAAGGAAAGGGGGGACATGATAGAAATGTTCAAATATAAATAAAGGGTTATAAAAAGGTAAAGGAAGGAGTTATGCTTCAAAGAAAGAGAAGTATTAGAACAAGATGACATGTTCTGAAACTGGAGGGTGGTAGGTTCAGGGGACATTTGAGGAAAAAATAAGTGGAATAACCTCTTATCAGAGGTGGTAAAGGCTAAGACAGTAGAGCAATATAAACATGCATGGGATAGACATAAGGATATCCTTCAGAAGAAGTAAGGAAAAATAAGGGTTGAGGTAGCAATATATTTAATAATGGGGCAGACTAGATGGGCCAAGTGGTTCTTATCTGCCATCAAATTCTATGTTTCTATGTTTTCTATCTAGCCAAATAGTCCGATATTGTACTCTACTATTATCTATTGTATAACCTGGCATTAAATCAACCTCTCCCACAAGATTATGCAATAGACAGTGAACAAGCAGGGGTACTGTTACCAACCAGTATATTCAGCTCTAAGATTACTAGAATCTTACAGATTACTAAAATAAAGTTCCCTTATCTTGCAAAGTTAGAGGAATATATATTAAAAAAATGTAAAGAGTGGTTAATTGGACATTTTGAAAAGTTTACAATATACAAAAAAGTCTTTTTTTGTAAAAAATACTGTATTTTTTTACCACTCACACCATTTTGTGTTATTTGTATTGCTTGTGGTGTATTTGGACCAATAAATAATACATGAGGAATTCTAAAATTCTATTTTGTTTTATATTTTAAGTTTAATTTTGAAATGGACATTCAAAACTGAACAAGAAACAACTATTCAAAATCAAACAAGATCAAATTTGATTTTGAAATCAATTTCAATGTCAAATTTTAGTAGATGTGGGTTTCTGGCAGTGACAATGAGTGTTGATTTGGTTAAATTTAGTAAATCTAAACATACAATCAAAAGCAAAAGCAAACTTTAGTAAATATACCCCTTTGACTCTATCACTGGCATGCTAATGTTGCTTTTGGGCACCCTGAAATTTTTGCTTACAGCATAAGTGCCAGCTGCTTGGGTGGCATGACAGCTTTCTCTTACATATAGATGGGGGATGTACATGTGTAGCTTGCTCCAATGGCTTCACAGTTTGTCTGATTCTAAACATTCTTGTTTGAATTTACCTCCTATGCTGTTTCCTGTACATTCCTTAGATCCTTCGTTTGGTGCCTCAGATCCGGACATACCACCAATATTTGGATCAATATATGGCACCAGACATGGGATTCTTCTGTTTCAGATGCTGATGGCGATGGAAAGTTTAATGATATGCTACATGGGGCACATTCATTTTCTTTTCCTCCACTGTATGCATCTGACTCTGAATCTTCAGGTGAGTATTTTGGAAGTTTTGCTGTGGTTGAAGATAATTTATCATTATCTGATAGTCGAGACTCACATCATTTTAAACACAGGTAAATGAATGTCCTGAATCATAATCACTCAGTTCACAGGAGTCTCTGGCATAGTTCTAGTGGGGTAGCTAGTGTATGCAGTGTCATTCACTGTGCCAATACATTGGTACAGTGGTTTGCAGGCAAAGGTGTGCAAGCACATTAGAAGAGGCAATTATGTAGTTGTCTTTGCTTTCACTTCTAAGGCTTGGAAAGTGTTAACCATGAATATGATGGAGGGCAAGGTTGGTGAGTATGTTCACCATTCATATATGAACTGGCAAAGCGAGTTTTACATGTTTGGGGCATACTATCTGGAAATGCACCCAGTGAGGCTATGACTATTGTTAACATTATATGTAGCTTATTCATGGTCTATTTAAGACTGCTAGGGGGACCATTTGGGGGCAGTATGATGAAGAATTCCACGCTAACAGGATAGTGTGCCACTGATGGACCTAGGCTCTAAGGGTGTCTATATCTGTCTGGATGTCATGCAACCATCATCTTCAGTGTGGGTTAGGCACTGTGCAGCCCCTGCACATTTGCCAGCATATTGGACTAATACTAGCCATTGTTACACCTTCAACAATGACAATTGTCCAGTCAGGGAGCAGTGTTACAGTGCAGAATCAGTTATATGAATGCAGGGGTTCAAAGTAAAGCTCCTTCGTTGGTTACCCGGATACCTGGAGTGGGTAAACTAATTAAATAATTGTTAGTCTAGTACTCACAGCACAGCTTGTTTAAGTTTTGTTGAAATGTTTTACAAAGTGGTATCTACTCCTGATTTGTTTTAATTTCTGTAGTTACACTAGAAATTTACAGTCTGCCTCAAACAGTCAAGAACAAGATGATGAAAGAGGTTAATTTAGGGTCCCTTTTCCTGAGCCTCCTCTCCCTGGTTTGATATTGTCTCCTATAATAGTATTTCCCAAGAAAATGACAGGCAAGTTTTGTCTTATACTGTACAACAACTATCTGACCCAGAAGGTTCCTCTGTGGTTGCTGCTATTTTAGAGTCTCTGTCTAGGGTTTGTAATAAGTCTTTTGATATGTTCGTGGAGATTGTATGGTTGACCTGGAAATCTCTTGAGCAAGAGATGTGGAATCTATCTTATGCTTGTTAACTTTGCATCCTGACTTTTTTTGGTTCATTGGCTTATAGATTCTTTATAGCTAAATATCTACTCATGGTTTGTTCTGTATCATGCACATGCTTGGATTACTTTAGCTCCATTCTCCATTGGCACAAGTGTATGGGTACTTGGAAGACAGGAGTAACTCACTACCTCTCTGACTTTCTCTTTGTCATAACTGCTGGTTAAGTTACTACACATCACTACTCTTATTTCTGCTTGCTCTGTTTCAGAGATCAAATTTCCTAATGTGTATGAGAAGTCTTTCTTATCTTGTCATGAAGATCAACACAGTATTTTGTTGTTGCCAGGTGCCTGTGGAATAGGTGGCTATATGTATGATGCTATCATATTGGCCTTGGCAGGGGTAAATTCACACTACAGCAGGGACAATCTTTGCTAGGGATGTTCAATTTGGCATGTTGCATCAGTCCCAAGGAGAGTTTTTTTGCAGCAAATTTGAGTGGGCTACTGCTGGTGTATAAAAGGCTTACCATTTCATCAGGCTATCCGCTGAAATCTGAAGGGACCACCTGTTGTAAGATGCCTTTTTTTAATTTAATGGCCTTAGTTTTAGGCTCCTCCTTATACATGTTTTTTATGTTGTATTGTACTTGTATTAGGTTGCACTGCTTATTATTGTCACTTATAGGAATTATATATTTATGTATGCCTATACCTATATATTTTCCAACAAACTTTTATGTATTATATTATTGAATTTTTTGTTTCATTATAGACAAGATATGATCTAGGATTTTTGTTTTATTTAGTTGTTCCAAGTGAACACAGATGGGGCTTCCAATATTTCAGCTGCAACCTGAACTAAATGGTTAACCAGGTATAGCACAGTCACTATCTCCTTTATTTTTAACCATTTATTTTCTTTGCCTACTTTGGAAGCGTGACTTTACTATGAGCTTCCTGATTTGCACAACCATTCGTGGCTGTGTTTGAGTTGCCCCTGTGCCCAATGATCATAGGTCACCTATTACTCCCAGTACAGTAGTTTTGTCTCTTACAGCTTTTTGCTCTTTCCCTTACAAATCTTTTTTTCTGGCTCACCTTTGCAATGGTTTTTCATTGGGCTTTTCACATTTGGGTGCATGTGGCTTATTTGAAACCAGATCTACCTTCATTGTTGAGGTCCAGTGTCCCCTATTCAGTTTGATGTTGTGCAGGATATGGTGATAAAAGGTTACCCAGCTTGGACATGGTAGCTGAATATTTCTCCCTCCCTTTCATGGCTCCCTTTTCTGTACATTCACATTTTAATGATTGACTTGTTTCCTAGACCTTCAGTCAATGGCACTTAGTTAATACATCCTGATGGTTCCCTAGTTACAATGTTTCAATTTTGTAGTTTTTATTTCTGTGTTGTATCCTGCTGCTTGGACTATCCCTTAGAGATTTTGCATTGGGGCCATCGCTGCTTTGATCAGGCTTACAGTGTCTGAGATTAAAGCATGGGGATGCTGGAAGTTTGATGTTTATAAGCAATCTACAGTATCCATTAAATCATGGGCTCACCTTATACTTTAATTTATATAATTGTCATTTTTAAAAAATTTAACTTTAACATGGGAGCATATCATCACTGTTGTCAGTGGGGGCATCAAAAGATTTTGCCTTGAACCTCACATTCTGATTGGCTGTTGTACTTTGACTAGGTTTTTTTTAGGTTTTTACTTTGGGCCATTTTGTTGCAATATAGATAGATATAGATGCACTCCCCTTCAATACACTGTTTAGGCTAATTTTACCTACTGCAGTCAGCAGCATTGGTTTTCTAGCATGCCTTTTGTGTATTGGTATGGGATTTGGAGACCTTATAGTTGCATTTGAGAAAGAAAATTGGCACTGCAAGTTTTGTAATTTTTACCATAAAACATGTGGTCACTGAGAGGCAAGGAGTGAATGTATTAATGAAGCAGGAAATAACTGTATGAAGGTTAATCCCATAGTTGTACCCATTGCTAATTCAAGAAGGAGTGTCCATGCCCCCTCCAACAGATTTGATCCCCTCAGCTAGTGGTCAGATTCAAGGGGGGGCAGATCCATGAGAGGGTGATCAGTGTGATGCCCCGCAGTAACACCTGCAGGGAGAGAGAGGAGACTACTGCTCAACAGCAGAAGCCTTCCTGGACCCTCCACAGCCCAACACACAGTAGCAGGTGCTGTGCTAGGGAGAGAGTCTCCTGCCACTGAGCAGCATTCTCCTCTCTCACTACCCATTGTGCTACTGACCTGTGCCCAGGTATTGTAAGTATTACTTGTTCCCCCTCCCTCTTGGCACTCCTGGTTGTAACTTGGTGTCTCCAATATAAATTTTGTATATAGATATATTAAGATCAATATTTGGATAGAGGGAGCTCTGAGTTCATGTGTTTTGTTTCAGATGTTTACATGAGAAGAGAGGTCAGCAGTTGTGTTGAGAGATACCAATAACAATTTATGGCATAGGTTACAAATTATCAAATCTTACATCAACATCCCTCAATAATACCTTATCATACCCCTCCAAATCCTTTGGTGTCTGTAGTATTTCTGAAAATCTCAAATGGGGACACATTGCTTAGCAGTCTATCAAATGTTGAAAATAAACAAACCATAAGCTGTCATATTTTGTAAAATATTACCCTTACAAATGTCATATTGGTTATAAAAATGTGGGAACATTTATGACCTGTTGTGTGGATGTAATAGCATTTCTGTATGACATTCTGATAGGACTATGTGTCTGTCTTAAGGAATCAAGACATGAAAGGTGTCTTAAGTCTTAACAGATGGTGATGAAAGCTTAATTGCATTCACAGAGGTCTGCTTTTGGTAATATCACTATGGAAGGAGACCTGTCAGTTGAGATAACACAAGGATAAACTGAAGGCATCTTAGGTGAGAGTGTTAACTATTTAAACAAACTATTGTTGTGGCAGAATTTCAGAGTTCATATTGAAAGTGTTATACAGGTATATGTGTTATATACAGTAATGCTGTTATATAACACTCTAAGGCAGACCAGCTGGTTGTTTTTTATTCATTGTTTTTCATGCCTACATCATGGCAACTTAAATGAGTGCTGATTTGAGGCAGTGAAAATATCAGCAGAGCTGTGTATTAGTAAGTACAACAGGTAACCTAAGGATTAGAGTGCATTTCTAGACTTAATAGCAATTGAAAACACTGTAGCTATTAGATCTATTAAATATGATAGTTGATCAAGGTTTCCAAAGCAAAGAACTAGACATGTTCAACAGATAATCTCCCTACTAACATCACATGTTATTACCATTGTGAATTCCAATCACAAGATAAAAGCCCTGTTGTGCTTATGTATTAGACAAAGAGTTTTCACCTTTGAATATTGTTTTCTCAAATTGCATGGCCATTAAGGAAACAATAGATCCCGATAATGCAAACCGTCAATGCTGGCTGGGCTCCATTAATGAGTTGTCAAATATACTGTAGCAGTGTGATATTTTCATCTCCAAAATTGTATTCCAAAACATTTATCTGGATGACCTAAGCAGATGTGACATTTAAAAACATAAAGTATGAAGGAGTTAATAATAATTAACATTTATATCCAAAACAATTCTGTTTTAGCACATGTATTTGGATTTTAATAATTTGTGGGTGAATGCAAGCATATTGCACCACTTCATTGGATCTTTTTCCTTGTCCTTGGAGATAGAAAATAGAAAACAAGTTAAAATTAATGAAAGGGGTATTTATTTTTTTGCACAGTAATTTTGTATTGAATATTAGTTAAAAAAATGGGTGCACAGAAGAAAAAAAGGGGGGAAGGGAGGGAAGCCATGCACATTGCATACCCATAAAATCAAAATCCATATAAATCTATAAATTTTACATAACTAAAACATATATAAAATAAATATAATGGACAAAAGCAAGGTCTATCATTGCTATAACATATCCTAATTCCGATTGAGAAGAACTAAGAACAGTTAGATCCACGGGGGGGCTTTGGTGGCTACCAAAATATGATCCAAGAGATATCTATCTCCTCGAGACAACCTCCCCAAGTAGTAGTGAAATAAAGCAGTGAAGGGTTCTACAGGAATACGCTCCCATATCACTTTGCTATTCATGAGAATACAGCCTCCCAAAGTGGTCGAAGTAGAGAGCAAGACCAGAAGATACTGATAGAAAGATGGCCAAATATTTTGCTGCTGATCTGGAGTAAAACAACTTATAAAACATTTCAGAATGGTCAATGCATATGGAAATTGCAAAGCAAAAGTATAAAATAATATTCCACTCTTCCTCCAAAAGAACCCTAGAAAAGTCTCTCTCCAACTTAATATATTAAGGACTTACAGGTACAGCTATTGAGCATATTAATACCACACAAAGAGGAGGAGATAGATTTAATCTCCATTGTAGAAGAGAAGCGTTTTGGATATTCCAATTAGATACCCTATCTCCTCGTGGTCTCAATGACACTATAGAGCTCAATAAAGTCTAAGCCTGGTGAGTTGCATCAGGACCCTAGGTCCCTAGGGACTGTATGTTTTACGCTATCAGTTGTCCTATCACTATTCTATCTTTCCTTTGTCCTTTTGTTTGTTGCCTTCCATCTCCACTCTGAGTCTAAATACATCTCGGTTTTTGAGAGGGAAGACACATGCACCTCCCTTTTATTTCCTTTTGTGCTGTCTTTTTCCCATATTACATATTACATTGTCCTAGAGTACAGGTCAGAGTGACGTGTCCCTCCAGTTCTGAGTCTAAATACATCTGAGAAAGGGAGTCACTCGGTCCTCTGTCCTTCTCTCTGTGTTTCAATCTCCTTTCTATTTTATTTCTCTTTCATTTTTATTCCTTTATACTCGGTTCTTCCTAGTTTATGCACCTAGGTTAATTTGTCTGCCAGTATCTCACCACATCCAGTTACATCTTTACTAACCCCTTTCTTCACATATTTGAGATGTTTGATCTTTAACCCTTGGCCATAGATAGGTGCTATTTCAGATGCCTTTTGTAGAGACACACTAATATAAGAACATATGATTAAGTATTCATCTTTATAAATAACATCCAACTGTACTGTATTTTGATGGAGACTTTTTTCTGGTCTATCTGTGATACTGTCATATTATATGTATATATGTATTTATATTTTTATATGTATGTATAGACTTATATATATAAATAAATATATGTATATTTTTTATGTTGAGTTATGGAAACTATTAGGAATATTGCTTCCTGTTCCTGTTTTATCAGATTACTTTTTTATTGTGAATTATTATTTACTGATTGAGATATTATATCAACCTATTTGTAATAGTATTTTTTATTTTTTATTTACAGTAAATATTCATGGAAGATTAGTGATGTTAGACACTGTACATTTATACAATATGTTTTTATAAACCTATTTATATTGTTTTTTAATTGATTCAGTTTAGCCAAGTCCAGATGACGACAATTTGCACACATACATTTATTCTTCTAAGTGATTTTTCAGCTGAGTCCAGTATTTGCACAAGTGGGTTTTAATTGTTTGGTATTATCCAATTAACATCCCCTATTTAAAGTCCTGGTCAAGAGAGAGGGGGTTTACCTCTGAGGAAACAGCTGGTGATCGTTTGGCTGAGAAACACATTAGGTTTCTATACCCCTGTACATCGGTGCACCCAGGACTCGTACTGCATCCTCCGCTGAATCTATCTTTTGAGTCTTCTACTGATCTCATCAATACACTGCACAATGGGCTTACATTTTTCCCACCCAGATGGGGATTGTGCCAGGGGCTGATGGCTCATTCACGTTACACCATGAGCTTCTGTTACATGTGTTAAGGATTACGGCAGACACTCAGGTTCTTTCTGCCGTAGGACATAGGAGAGGCCTCTACGGAGATCCATGCTAATCTATCAACTACATGGTATTTATTTATTTTCCTTTACAAGAAGCTGGTGTTCTACTGTGGACTGGCCATTCCGAGCAGACACTCCCTGGCATATTGCCCTGTTTATATTTCTGCTACTAAGTCTCAATTTATATTACATACTTTGGACACTGCTATTTGCATTACTATTGTCCACAGACGGAACATTTAAGAAAATTATGTGGAGTTCTATCCACTAATCTGGACTGAGCTCTAACAATAATTTTTTATTCTATATTACCATTTATTTTTATTTCTATTTTTTGCATGCATATTTATACATATTCTGTGGCCACAGTACGGTTTTTTACCTATTGTTCATTAGAGTTCTTTTTGTTAATCTTATGCGAACAGCCTCCAATAATAGGGCCACTTAGACTCCACAGACCTAATCTTTTTAGCTAGAGGCTCAATTGCTTCCACAAAAATGAAAAGTGAAAGGGGACACCCCTGATGCATGCCATTGGTGATGTCAAATCTTGAGGAGATGGATAGGTATATATAGCTAAAATAGAGTCAATTATTCTATCCCTAAAACTGAATCACTTTAAAACAGATTGCAAATACCCCTAATGCAGTCTGTCAAATGCCTTTTCGGCATCCAAAGACAAAATTAATAATGGTTCTGTAAGAGAATTGCAATACTCCATAATATTGAGAACTCTGTTGATTGTCTGCCCAACACAAACCCACCTGGTCATGTTTAATTATAGCAGGTAGAAGATGACACAGATGATTAGCCTCCAGTTTAGCAAATAATTTGACATTAGTGTTCAGCAAAGCCATAGGGCGGTAATTTTGCACATATGTGGGATCTTTACCCGGTATAGGGATAGCTACAATTTGCACCTCTAGCATTTCCTTTGGGAATTGTTTAGGCTTCCTTAAAGACAGACAGCAGCACTGGAGCCAGATCAGATTTATAATTCTTATAAAAATTAGATAGGTAACCATCTGGACTAGATGCCTTGTCAAGTGACAGAGAGGTTATAGCTACTTCAATCTCTTCCAATTACAAAGGAGAGTTAAGGGACAGACTGGTCTCGGAGTCTAAAGAAGGGAGAGAGAGGTCATTTTAAAATGTATAAATATTAATCTCAGTTGGTTGAGGAGTATTGGGATCATCTTTAATGTTATACAGTTTTGAATAATAATTAGGAAACGCATTTGCAATCTCAGTTGGGTCTGACACCTTTCCTCCTCTAGAGATAAATACGGCCTGTACCCCTTCTCTTGCCCACCATCCTCTTAATTTATGGGCCAGCAAATGACAAAACATAAATTTTCTGGTTAAGGCATGTTTAATTGCAAGAAACCTCTTGAAGAGAAAAGACATTTACTTTTTCTCGAACAATAGTAAGTGGTTTAAATACAGTTTTTTTAGTAGGATCATCTTTATGAGTTGCCTCCAACCTATCAGCTTTCATTTCTGCTTGTTCATACTGCTGAATATAATCCCTCTTAATTCTGACTGCAGCCTAAATCACCAAACTGTTCACAACCGCTTTTAAGTAACACCAAAAATTTTATATTGAGGTCTCTTTGGGATTGTTAGTATTTAAGTACAAAGAAAGGGACTCTTGTATGGCCTAATGATCCTCTGACTGAGGTAGAATAAAGTTATCTAACCTCCATGGGCCTGTAGCAACTCTCATAGTCCCTGTATTCCATAACAAAAAAGGGGGGAGTGCTTTGACCACATCATAGGGAGTATATCAATTTTATTGATAGAAGGCAAAGTACACTTGTCTGACAGTGCTTAAGTCAATCCTAGAGTAAGATCTATGTACATATGAAAAAAGGAAAAGCCCCTCACTTTAGGGTGTTTGTTCTCCACATGTAAAAATAAATCATATTCTGCAAATAACTGATGAAAACCTTTAGAATTATGTTAGAGTTGACTTGAGTGAGAAACAGTTGGGCAAAACCTATCCATCACAGGATCCAAGACCATATTAAAATTTCCAAAGATCAACATCACTTGGAATGTTTCTGGAGTTTAGTATTGGGTGCATAGCATGAGACTAAAGTAACTTCAACATTTTCCAGATGCCCCACTAGAATTATCTCCCATCAGGGTCAGCATGTTGTGATTTAAATGAAAACAGTTTTGAGAGATAAGAATAGCTATGCCAGCTTTATTAGTAGGGCCATTGGCCATATAACAGTGAGGAAATTCAGTGTTCATGAACAGCGGTGGAGCCAACTTTTGAAAGAGGGTTTCTTGAACCACAACAGTATGGGCCTTAAGTCTATGGAAGTAACTCAATGCTAGACATCTCTTCTGAGGGGAGTTTAAGCCTTTACCATTAATTGAGATAATATTCACCATAGCAGAAAACAAAGAGGCAGTCTACTTGGACCACCATATTAAGGATACCTAAATATGAAATAGACCTGGTAAGCTAAGGGTAATCAAAGGGAAACATTGGTAAGCATAAAAAAGAGATAAGCCATAAGGTGAGGACCCTACAGAGAATAGAGCTGGGGTAGAGGCCACCCTGAAATACCTTAAATCCTAGGCCACCTGGAAATAAACTAACATAGGTGTGGTGCACCCTGTGTTAGCAAAAAAAGTCTAGTAACTGGGCAGCATTAAGCATAATACAACACAGAAAATTGAAGCGAAAATGGCATTAAGAGCAAATGGATATATGAATAAAGGAAGAACAAATTAACCTGCAACATGCCAGAAAGAAAACATTTCAAAAAAAGATATTGAAGCTGCTCAATTTAAACTTAACCACACTAGATACTTAAGCCAAAATAAAACAGTCATAATAAATATAGAGCAGCAATCAAAAACATATTGAACAATAGTGGTACTTATGGCTCAAAGCCTGCTGTGGACCAGTCCAACAACATTCCACCTAGAGAGAGCTTTCTGTCCCTCTTCCAGGTTGGTAATTTAAACAGTGGAGCCATCATGAGACACTAATAACTTAGTTGGTAAACCCCAACAATATTCACTTTCCAAAGGGCACTTGTAATCGGATAGAGAGAGCATCATTTGGCCAGTGCAGCCTCATCAACACAGTTCTAGGAACCCCAGATGGGGCATTCCTGGCCTTTGGTAGCCTATGCATACGGTCAATGAGAAGATCAGCTAACTGAGTATTAGGGAGGAGCTTCTTAAAGATGTTGACAGCAAAGTCATGAAGTCTACTGTTTGAAATGTTTTCTGGGACTCCTCTTAGTTTAATATTGTTGTGTCATGATCGGTCTCCCAAATCTCCAACCTTGTCTCAGAGAGCAGAAACTTTAGCTTGCAAGGTCTCATGTAGTACTATAAGGTTGTTGTGCTCACCAACCACCTTCCCCATTTTAGTTTCAAGATGGTCTGTTCTCTCATCAAGATCATCTATAGACTGCTGACAAGCTTGTAGAGTGGAGCGGAATTCCACTGCTACATCCTCTTTAAATTGTGATAGCAACTGCTTGTTACTGCCTACTGCGAATGCATCACTATCCTCAAGATAATGCTGAGCAGATACTGTATGAGTAGGAGAAGAGTTCACATTATCTGGTGAGACAGGTGTATTTTTCTGAAAATTGTCACCCCAAGGCCTTTATTTTTGAAAAGCTGAGAACAAAGTTTAAAGAAGGAAACTTTGGAAATCGATTTAAGCTTAGGTCCCATAATGAAATTGAGATAATTAAGGCAAATCACTTCAGTAAATAATGTATGGTATCACAATAATTAAGACTCCCCTGTCTTGAGTAGAAGTTAGGCCATTAATATGTGTGGGTGATATGAGACTCAAAGGGTATTTCTCCATCATAAAGAAGATCACATCTCCGCCAAAAAGAATTTTAGAAATTGCAGCTTTATGGCTCCTGAGTATGCAGATATCAGATCCCGGTTATACAATTCTTGGGTGAATGTTCTGGGGTAGTCAGAGAGGGCAATAAGTACTTTTAGATAGTGGAGAGGGGAAATATATCACTCACTAACTCTGCCCCTGAGCACACAGTATATATGCAGCACAGCTTAATATACTGGATAAACAACAGGTCCACAAAATGGCTGCTGACAGAAGCTGGATTCCAGGGACCAGGGGAAGCCAAAAAAAACACCAGCCACCCACCTCAAACAGATTCCAGAGGTACCCAGGGCAGACTGCAGCTGCTGTGACAGGTAGGGGATCCTCTGCATTCAGCCCCAAGTTATTCAGGGCTAAACCGTGGGAGTCATGGCAATCATAGCAACCTGGCATCCTGGGCCGGAGATCACCTAGGAAAGGCCACGGCTTCAGCCGGCACACTAGGCCGCTTTCACAAAAAAAACGGGTGGCCAATTGGAGATCCGGTGTCACTGAAGGTAGGAGGATGCTCCTGGGCTATAATAAAACAGGTCAAGGCCACCAACAGTCCTAATTATAAACCAGGTTGCAGGAGCTCAAGATGCAGGGGTATTTCTAAAATGGTAGAAGGCTTTTTATTGTTACAAAGCCAAAAAATTAGTTTGGTACAGAGAAATTATATTTCTACCATGCCATGTTATTTAATATTTTTTTATTTATTTTTTATAAAAAGCAAAATCCAACCTGTGTATTTAAAATATGTTAGGTCTCCAGAATCGATAAAAATTCAGTCAAAACACGTAATGGAATGTTTAAATACCAATTGCCCTGGATGGAAATAAGTCACCTTATTAGGAAAAAATACCAGGAACCACTATGGGGCCAAATGTAATAGGGTGATAGTTTAGAGATTGTGAGTTTAGCAATAAACTCTCACATTGGTCAAGTGTTATCTTCAAAATGGGAAAACATATGGATGAGAGTTTAAATCGAGAGAGTTTTTTTAATCTAAAAACATGCAAGTTTGTTTGTTCTCGGACTCTATTACATTGGCCAAGTTTAAAAGTGTGAGAGTTTACTGTTAAACTCTCACATTATCTAAACTCTCACTCCATTACATTTGGCACTATATGTGAAAAAGTGAGAAAAAATAAAACATGTTTTTTTTGTCAAAAAAAAAAAATACTCCCACACCTATAAAATTGTTTTACTTATGAAGTGGTTACATTTAAAATATAATGGTTTTAGTCAGTTAGACCATCTCTGCATGCAAACAACAGTGATGACTGTGCTTTACATAGATAAGCTCTGTGAATTGTTTCCCATATCATTTTCATCTCACCCTTATTATATAAAGAAGCATTTGTGAAAGCAGTAAGAAATTACATGGCAGTGCTGATGAATGACATCAATGATTGTTTAGCAGATCTACTAAATAACTTCACAATTCAGCTGCTGGACGCAATTGACAACTCTATGGATAGCTTTGTTCCTTCTTTCATTATCCCCACTGCTTCTTGTTACTAGCAACTAACACCAAAAATGGAGACCAACTGTCCTACACTTTTTAAAGTAGTGAACATGACCTTAAACAGTGATGCTATCAGCTTCAAATACACATCAGTTAGCACTTATAATAAATTACACAACAGTGCACAACATATTGTTGCAGCTCTTAATTTATTAATTGCCTTTTCCAGAGTCAATCAATAAGCAACAGCCCACCGCTTAGCAATCCCAAAGAAGTCATTTCACATGTTAAATTAGCTTCTGTTCCCAATCATAATGACAGTTCACTCCATTACTTCACATAGTGGATGTTAACCCATACTTAAGGATTGAAGAGACCCAGTCCTGAGGCACAGAGTCTAACCTACCCATGGTATTCACCAGGGACCCACACAAGGAGGTTTGGACTTAGCTGCATCCAATAAGCAGGTCATGGACCTCAGACTTCGTTCCCTTGTACAGGTGTTGGTGTTCTTGGATCAAGCAGAATACAATACAAATGGAAATATAGTAGACAAGCCAGGTCAGAACCAAAAGGACAAGATGGTACCAAGAAGAAGACAAATGTCTTGGAGGATAGCCAAGGTCAAAACCAGAATTCAAGTGCAGTACCAGGGAGAATATGGAATCAGGTCATGAACAAGCTGAGGTCAGGAGTGAGTAGGCAGTAATCATTGGGAATGTTGGACTATGGTTTGAGAGCCTATATAGGGACTTTCTTATATAGACAGGGGCTTGAGTTAGGTGCCTCCTGTGACATCACAATGGGAGGCACCTCTAAACCTCTAAACTTTGCTTAGGTTGGCCCTTAGGGGAGCAGTGGCCACCCACACCATGCCACCAGATGCAGGAAGGAGGGACAGAACTACACAATAGCAGGCGCCAGGGACTCCCCGCCCACTTTCTTGCCACTGACCAGCACTGCCGGACCCGGTAAGTGTGCACCAATGTCTGGCAGTCTTTGTCACTTCCTATATAAGCACAATTAAGATATTTAGACCAATGGCTAATAAGTGTACACCATCCTGCCTAAACTACCCAGATGTGCAATCTTCCAATTCCTAATGTTTGAAAATACCAATATTCCAATGTCAATGTAAGTTTATCATTAACTTTTTTGAGACACCTGTTAAATGCCTTACAAGGCCTGCCTCCAGTCCAGCTGCTGTATCATTTCAGACCAAACCCCTATACACCCATGAAGCATGTTTTCAACTAGGACTATCTTCTTGTGTTTGAAATCTCTGCCTATTTGACCATATAGTGATTTCATCATTTTAAATCACAAAAGTATTTTTTTTCTACTTTCATTAGTGGCCTTTCAGAACAGTCAGACTTTACAACAGTTAAAGCAAAGAGAGAATAATACAGCCTTATATAGACATTAAATCCAACACATTCTTTGAAACTACATTTCTTACTTAACTCTAGCAAACTACAGTTTTGTTATAAATTAACTGCATTCAGAACACCAACTCAGACACCTTAAAGGGAGTAACATACAAATTTCATTATATATTATTTTTCACAAAAAGAAACAAATGCAGTAGTACATTTGTACAGTAGTACAGCACAAAGAAAAATAAATTTGATAATAAATTTAAACATATTAGTTATCCTAAAATGCTGCAGCGCTGTAGTAATTATTGATCACTATTTATCAGGTGCACATATTGAGAACCATACTTCATGGATTTTATTTTTATCATATTATTTTCTCTCGCATGCAGAGATCACATGTGAGTATAGTGCTTCCCTACATGTCCTCAAAATTGGAGAAATGGAAAGGAAGGGTGAAGGGTTGCAAAGATCTGGAATAGGGAAACAAGTGAAAAAAGGCATGTAAACAGGGCCGGATTATAGGGAAGGCAACAGGGGTGGTCATCCCGGGGTCCCCACACATAAAGGGCCCCCCATACTGTCCCAGGCCCACCGGCCCCTTCCCCAAGATTAGCTGTTTTTTTTCTTTTATCAGAGCAGCCTGCTACAGCCCGCCATTAAGATCTGACCCCTCCCGGCATTTGGCTTCGCCCCCTTCTGCTGCTGGCTATGAAGTAAGCAATAATGTTTATATGTGTATCTGTGTCTATGTCTATGTCTGTGTGTGTGTATATATATATGTGTTTGTCTATATATATATATATATAGAGAGAGAGAGAGAGAAAATTAGGTGGCACTGGAGGTCTTGTATGGAGATAGAAATGTTTGTCTATATATATTATTATTATCCTTTATTTATATGGTGTCACAAAGGTTCCGCATCACCTTACACAGTGCAAAAATGAGCACACAAGAAAAAACAGTAATAGTAGTACAAAACAATGAAGGACACGGACATGGTTCATAAACATAGCTGCATACCACAAGCAGCAGGGCATAAGCAACCAAGTGTTAGGTGCCAATTTGGGAGTTAGGAGTACATTATGCTATAAGTAAGGGAGGAAAAGCACATGAGGGATGAGGGCCCTGCTCGTGAGAGCTTACATTCTAAAGTGTGTGTGTGCATGTGTCTCCTTCTCTCTCTCTCTCTCTCTATATATATATATATATATATATATATATATATGTATATATATATATATATATATATATATATATATATATATATATATATATAGCAGATACAAAGAACCAGCACATCCAGTAAATTAATGCAAAAAAATCTGTATTCAGATAGCAGCAAAGAGCGGCAGCATGAGTGATAACAGTCACTGATAGAGTCCAAACAGGGTGAAGTATAATTAAATAGAAACCAGGGTGGTCACCACTTCCTGGAACTGTTGTGTACAGGGGGGTGGACGCGCGCACCTGTGGGTGAGTTCATTAATGTGTGTGGCTATATACATGGCTCCTTGTGCTGTAGTCTTCTCTGCTCTTGATAAAGGCGCATGCAGCGCCGGAACAGCTGTCGAGATTAGGCTTGCTGCTCTAGGGTCTGGTGAGATGCATACTGACAGTTTGGTGACCACCCAGGTTTCTATTAAGTATACCATTTAATTATACTTCACCCTGTTTGGACTCTATCAGTGACTGTTATCACTCATGCTGCCGCTCTTTGCTGCTATCTGAATACAGATTTTTTTGCATTAATTTACTGGATGTGCTGGTTCTTTGTATCTGCTATCTACCACTACCATATGTACCGTGCACTCCCTCAATGACTCTTTTAATGAGTGCTACTGGGATTTGAACTCCTATATATATATATATATATATATATATACATACATCAGGCAGGCAGCCCGATGTATGTGTGTGTGTATATATAAACTTTTATTGTTAGGGACCCGTACACATTGCAGGGCCCCCACAGACCTTTTTCCACCACTGCATGTGAACAATGGCTACATTGGTAAACAAAGCCCTAACTTCACAGAATTATAGTATTTAAGGTAAGACTAGTTTGTTATACTTAGCTTGACAAAAGATTTGCAATAAATCTGAAACGTTTCTCTACCCCAGTGTGAGTCCGGAGTGACTCTTTTCTCTGTTTGAAAATCCGTGGAGTGCTGCCGTTTAAGGATCTACATTTATTCAACCTGCCTCTGCCTGCTGTCTTCTGGCCTGAGCACCCTGGTCGTTGATATTAGTAACAGTGAGTGCCAGTCTCCAGTACTCTTCTTGTCTAAGTATTCTTTTGATGACTTGACATGGCACCCTGCATATTCGTTTAAATCTGAGCATCAACAGCATTGGTGTTGGTTTTAAAAAAATGTCACATTGCACAGTATTTTTCAGCGCTTGTGTATATCTGTGGACATCATGATGGACATTTGGAGTCAGGAGTAAATTCTCTACTAAATAGTTTTGGATATTTGCTTTCAGTGTTTGACATGTATCACTTTTCTCCATATGATATATATTTTCTTGTGTCAATTTAAATACAAAAAGGTTTAAATGACTAGTTCTCAGTTTGTGCAAGCCCACTGCTTTAAAACATTAACAATATGGATACAGGAGGATTTGTCCCTATTTCTCTACCATTAGGGTAGATATTAAGTTTCTCTGATTTGGATGTGGACTCAGTGTTAATAAAAAAAACATTTAGAGATGCAACATTTAGAGATGCATGGAGGAAATTTACCACTCCCTGTTAAAATTAAAGAAAAGGGAGGTGGATTTTTATTTCCATGGAATAACATTATCTGACTATCACAGAGACCATAAAATTCCCAGAGGCTTCCGGATCAAAAATGTTCCCACTATAGGGAGAAATAACGTGGACTTTTGTCGTCGTTTGGTAGCAATACTCAATAAATGCTCCTTCGATTTAATCTTATTAGTAGTGGAAGAATCAACACGTGAGTTGAATGAGATCAGAAAAAAGATCAGTGACATGGAAGCCTCTACTAAAAACATATTGTCTAAAGATACTTCTGTTCCTTGACTGGATAAACTTAATACCAACATTGAATTACACAGGAAGGAATTGATAAGCTTTAAGAAGAATAAGCTATCCATAGTTAACAGAGATTATCAAGATCAAATGGTATACGCTTGGGCAACAGGTAAACAACCTTTAACTAAACCCAGAAATGCCAGACACAGACATGAGAAAATAACTCGACAACCAATGGATGATTCATCCACCAATTATAGCCAAACGGCTAGTGACAGTGACTGTACCCCTGTGCCTTCCTCTTACAAGCCCCCTTTAGGGGTTATTACTTGTGCATATGGCGCAGAAGGAAGAGAACGAGGACACAATGAGGTGGCCAGAGGCAGAGCAAAAAGGACAAACAGACGCAAGACCTAGTATTCAACTTGTCTTCTCATATATTAACCAAGGCTGAATCCACTTTGCTTAATAAAGAACTGTCTTTTGTCCCATCCAACAAATTCAATGAATTTGAATGGAAAAAGGACATATGGAGACATAACAGAAGTCTCAGATTAAAAGAGCATTTTGACAATAATCCATCTAATGTCAATAGAGACCTCACTCCTCATCCCATCAAATCTTCTTCAACCTTTGATCCTCCTTCATCAAATATATCTATTTAGAATTACACCAGAATTTTGGACCATGAATTTACTAAGGTGGCCAAAACATCAAAGTGGCCTCTGTCAAATTTATCAAAGGAAGAATATAGAGCATTGAAAAATGTAAGTGAACAAGATTCGCTAGTAATCCGCTCAGCAGACAAAGGAGGAGCTATAGTCCTTCAAGATAAGGAAAAATATAAACGGGAGTTATATAATCAACTCAGTGATACTGCGACTTATGAACAATTGTCCATAGATCCTATGGGCAAATTTAAACAGGAAGTCGATATGATCTTAGTAAAAGCTCACAATGATGGTATTATCGATCATTTGACAAAACAAGCATTGATAGTGGATTTTCCCCTTGTACCTCTGCTGTACTCTCTACCGAAGATTCATAAAAATCTGGATAACCTGCCAGGCCGTCCTATAATCTTGGCCAGAGCTTCAATCTTTTCTTCAATTGCCAAGTATTTAGATTTCTATCTCCAGCCCATTGTCCAAGTACAGGAGACTTTTTTGAAGGACACAACTGACTTTCTTCTGAAACTACAGAATTTAAAAAAAATACCTGATAATTACTTATTATGTTGTATAGATGTTATTAATTTGTACACCAAAATACCACATGATAAAGGTCTGCAGGCTGTCCATACATTTTTGACAAATAACCCTTTATATACTGGACCAGAATTGAATTTTTTTCTGTCTTTGTTGGAGAAAACTCTGACGTGTATTTTTTTTTATTTTGATGGCGGTTTTTATTTGCAGAGGCGGGGCTGTGCCATTGGTTCTAATGTGCCCCCTGCCTTTGCAAATATTTACATGTTCCAAATTGAGAAACAACTTTTTTTTACTAACTCCAGATTTGCATCTAGAATGCTTTTTTTCACCCGCTACATAGACGATATCTTTGTTCTATGGGCGGGTACAATAGATGAGTTTCATGAAGTTATGGATGAAGTAAATCAGATGGATGACACCATCAAATTTACTTTTACTTGTGATCCTACAACTGTGAGTTATCTAGATGTGAAGATATACAAAACTGTAGAAGGGCTTATAACTGATTTGTACACAAAAATTTCTGAAATAAATACTCTATTACATGCCTCGAGCTGTCACCAACCAGCACTCAAGAATGGTCTTCCTTTCTCACAATTTTTGAGGATTAGACGCATTGCAAGTAGGGAAGAAGATGTAGTGACTCAGATGGAGTTGATGTTTAACAAGTTTCTGGCTAGGGGTTATCCAGTCAGAGATTTGGAAATGGCCAGATAAAAAGCTTTAACCATGACTAGAAATTAATGTTTATCTAAACAAAAAAATCTTCTTCAAAAAAAATATTTCTGTTAATTACTAATTTTTCCAACACACATAAAGTTGTAAATCAAACTTCTAAAAGATTCTGGCCGCTATTACAATCTGACAAACGTCTTCCCTCCCTACAGGATACACATATACTTACTTGCTTTAAAAGAGACAGAAATATGAAAGACTGGCTAGTGAAAAATGACTTAACTTGTAAATCAAGTCAATCTTCTCATTTCATGACTGAAAAACCAAGCTCATATCGCTGTATAGGCTGCACTACATGCCGTTTTTTGTAAGTAGGTGCCTTTTTCACACATCCTCATTTGGGGACAAAAATAGCCATTCATCATGTCTTATCTTGTCGAGTAGATATGTCATTTATCTTATTAAGTGCCCTTGTGGATTAGCCTATGTGGGCAAAACCACATGTACGTTTAGGGAATGAGCGGAACAACATAGGTCATCTATCAGATTACCCTTGGAAGGCAGAGAAAGTGACCAGCCGGTCGCGAAACATTTCGTAGCGGCCAAACATGGCTTCTCTACCCTGAGATACAAATTAATTGATCAGGTATTGCCATCAGTGAGGGGTGGTGATCGAGCCAAGAATCTTTTGAGACTAGAAGCTATGTGTATACACCTATTAAATACGGTGGCTCCTGCTGGTCTCAATGAACAACTTAATTTGTCTTGTTTTATTTAAATTGATGCTTTTGATATTTATGTATCTCTGCTATTTTTATGTAATTGCTCTATTTGTTACATTTACAGTTGTACTATTTGGAACTTTATCATCGCCAATCAATGTTTATTATATCTGTTAGATATTGTGGTATTCATACCCATATTTACCAATGACAGGTTTTCAGCACTTTGTTTATGTTTACACTTGTTTCTATGGCTACCTGAGGTGATGGGTTTCACCTATTTCCTTGGCAACAGGTGCCCACCTGACCTGACGTTGGACGCGTGGTGTGTGACGTCACGCCACACGCCGACGAAGGGGGAAGGATGCCCGCCTGGCGCTGTGTACACTTGGGTGCTTACAGTATTTAAGGTAAGACTTCTTTGTTATACTTAGCTTGACAAAATATTTGCAATAAATCTGAAACGTTGCTTTACCCCAGTGTGAGTCCAGAGTGACTCTTTTCTCTGTTTGAAAATCCCTAGAGTGCTGCCATTTAAGGATCTATATAAATATATATATATATATATACACACATACATCAGGCAGGCAGCCTGATGTATGTGTGTGTGTATGTATATGTGTGTGTATATATATATATATATATATATATATATTAGAAAGAAAACATACAAAGAGGGCGCCACATCGTGCTTAAAAGTATAACAATATTTTATTGCAATCTTTAAAAATGATAATGCTCATACCAGAACAAGCTACTGCTAGAGTAAACAGCACAATAATAAGCAGAGGCAGTCACCCGGTCTGTAACCTGGATGTATCCAAGGACTTCTCTGGGAACTGGTTCCTCTGCACAATCCAAAATGCCAAGCCACGCCACTACATGTTACTTCATAAGACTTCATCAGGAGGCTGGCTGGCGTTTCTACAGTCATCCTTTAAATAGCATCAATGCTCTCACATCTCTAAATTCATTACAATACTTAATGATTTACAGCTGTATCTTATTACAATTAATACTTTCAGTCTGCTCAAATGGCAACATACAAATATAAAATGTCTCATTGAAAACACTGCTATATTAAGCAAGCATTTATACATCTGGATCTCAGAATAATAATGCATACAGTGTTAATATATTACATAAAATGTGAAAAACAATATTAATACACCTCAGATACAAATGCATATCTGTTGCAATCCTGCAAATCCTACATTTTAAAAAATATAATTAAAAACACATGCACATAAGTTAGAAAAATGCTAAACCTGTAACACTATAACAGCCATCAAAAGTACAGTAAAAATACATAAAAAAAATGGAATGTAAGGAAACAGGATGGATGGAAATCACCTGTATAATCTATTTTTTCAAAAAGGGGGTGATCTCAAATCCCTCATTTAAACCACAAGGGGACAGAGTATTTAAGGTGATAATTCAAAATGTTTCCCGTTGTGTCAATACATTCTCCCCATCTCCACCTCTTTTATCCACCTTGATATGCTCTATCCCCATAAATTTTAAAGTTGCGGGACTACTATGCTGACATTTTTTAAAATGTCTTGGTAAACTATGATTATCTACCTTATTTTTAATATTTCGCAGATGCTCGAGAATTCTTATTTTCAAAGGCCTTTTGGTCATGCCAATATATAGCTTTCCACACCCGCACACTATTAGATAGACTACAAACATGGTGTTACAATTTATGAATCCCTTCACTTTAAACTCTTTACCCCCTTCATCATGAAATAATGTTTTCTTATTAAGCCCATGTGGACATACCTTACATTTACCACAGATATAACAACCATTACTAATATCTAAAAACGAAGGAGTCCTATTTTCCTCCTTTAATACAGGTAATATACTAGGTGTTAAATAAGATTTTAGGTTTCTTGCCCTTTTAAAAATGACTTCTGGTTTCTCCGGTAAGAATGGAGATAGAATTGGATCCATCTTAATAATAATCCAATATTTACCAAGCACGTGTTGGATTTCATTATGAGAATTATTAACCTGCGTGATAAAAGCACACTTCATATGCTCTGATTCCTTTTGTGTAATTGAATCTTCTTTTTGGTAAAGAATTAAATTATTTCTATCTAGCAGCCTTGCTCTTGATATGGCTGCATTAATGAAAGAACCAGAATAGCCCTTTTCCAAAAACCTTGGGCCTGATTCAGACCCACTCGCGAGCGGCTGTCCGCTCGCAAGTGGGTCGATGTTCTGTACTGAGCATGCGCACGACGGAGGGAGCTCCGTCATGCGCATGCACCAGATGCGACGAGCGAAGGATTTTCCTTCACTCGTAGTGTCTCTTCAAAGGGGGCGTGCTGTCAATGTTGACTGACAGCACGCCCCCTTTGGTGGGCGTGCTGGGGGCGTGCCTCCCTGACAGGGGCGTTCCCACAGTTACGCCTCCCGTCAGAAGCCGGCCCACTGACATCACTAGTGATGTCAGTGGGAGTGATTTTGGCTCTGATAGAGCCAAAATCACTCCGGAGCTTGCGGTTGAAAACCTCAACCGCAGGCTCCGGCTCGCAGTTTCGATGGTCGCGATGGTCAAGACCATCGCGGCCATCAAACTGCACGCTCGTATAGCCTGTGGGTGGTGACCCACAGCTATACGAGCGTCCAGGAGGACGCTTCATTTTCATGGAGGGCGGCCCTCATTCAGAGCGTGCGCTCTGCTCAGAGCGTACGGCTCTGAATGAGGGCCCTTGTTCTGTATACTTCACAAAGCTCATCATATTTTTCCAGGGTA
This sequence comes from Taudactylus pleione, assembly GCA_031769625.1. Lineage (NCBI taxonomy): Eukaryota > Metazoa > Chordata > Amphibia > Anura > Myobatrachidae > Taudactylus > Taudactylus pleione. Next base: position 10,564,683 of record JAUIMM010000082.1, read on the forward strand.
CTACACTTGCGTCTCAGTCTAACTAATTGCAAGAAGGGCAAGTTCTTTTTCCATTTGGTGTGATGACAACTCCGGGAATCTAAGTAGCTGTTACTATCAACTTTCTTAAAGAAAGTATAAGTTTCAACTTTTTTATTCTTACAATTTTCTGTACTGAGTGTTAGATCTAAAAACTCAATCTTTTTCTCTTGGAAGTTGGAAGTGAAACTCAGATTATATTCATTGGTATTCAGATATTCAATACATTTTTCAAATTCACACTTAGTACCCTGCCACACCACTATGATATCATCGATATATCGCTCAAAAAATACGATGTATTCACTGAAAGGGTTATTTGACAACACATATTTACTCTCCCAATCTCCCATATACAAATTCGCCACACTCGGTGCGCAAATTGTCCCCATAGCACAGCCACATGTTTGGATGTAAAACTCATTCAAGAAAGTAAAATAATTGTGTTTTAACACAAAATTTAAACATTCACATAAAAATATGATTTTAAATTTATCTACTGCAGGATCCTCCACTAATTGTTTTTCAATAGTTTCTATTCCTTTTTGATGGGGAATCGATGTATAAAGTGTTTGAACATCGATTGTTCCCCACGAATAGCTTTCCTTTAAATCTTTAAAAAGTTGCAGAACATGTGTGGAGTCTTTGATATATGTTTCTAGCGAGAATACATAAGGTTTTAAAAAAACATCTACATATTCAGAGAATCAATGTCTTATACAATCGGGTGGCCAGGAGGCATATCCCGATTTTTATGTATCTTTGGCAGATAGTAGATGGTTGCTAATCATGGATATTCATTATACATATATCGATGTTCTTCATCTGTAATCACATCTAAACTTTTACCTTTATCTAGCAGAACTTTCAGCTCAGCAAGATACTCTTTTGTTGGATCACTTTTTATTTTCATATAAAATGCTCCATCTAGTAATATTCTAAACATTTCTTTCTCATAATCTCCACGATCTAGCAACAAAATTCCCCCCCCCTTATCTGCTTGTTTTATTACAAGATTTTTATTTTCCCTCAAATTCTTTAAAGATTTATTTGCAGTTAACTTCTTTGAACATGTTGGCAATTTCATATCAATTTTTTCAAAGTCTTTCTTGACTAGATGTGTAAACATGTCAATAAATGAACCTCTAGATTCCACAGGATAAAATGTAAATCTTTCCCTTAATCCTGAAGCTGACTCTTTTTTTTTTGTTTGTTCATAATTTCTTAAAGGAGCCATGGATTTATTATTCTGTCTAATAAAATGTCTTTTTAAAGACATCTTTCTTACATACAAGCTAAGATCCAACATAAGTTAAATCTATTTACCCCTACTGTTGGGGCAAAAGACAATCCCTTTTGTAAAAGACTTTTATCAACAGCAGATAGAGAAACTTTAGATAAATTGAATATACCACAATTTTCATTATCTTTAATTAATTCTGACCATGAAGCATTGTTCTCTTTTTGTAAGGTGCCTTTTCTACCTCTTTTCCCTCTTCTTCTCTGTATCTTTTTCTGAACCCCACAGGGGAGAAAAACCTGTGATTGTGTTCCATTGTGGGTGTTTGGGAAACGGCCCCAACAAATGTTTTCTATTATTTCGGGGGGTCTGGGGGAAATTATTTTCTTTTACAGATTCCAGTGCCTGGAATCTGTTTGTAAGTGCAGGTGAGAAATTAGGTTTTATAGTTACTTTATTTCTCCATGTCTTATTCCTATTCACCTGTTGCCATTGTGGGACATGTTGTTCCACTCTCTCATTTCAAGTTCTCATATCAGGTTGTTTTAATTTCCAGGGTGGGGCTGTTTGTTGCTTCCACTGAGGATGAATGTGTCTTGTTTCTTGTTTAAATCTAGACCAGTTTCTCACATTACCTGTTAGATAATCATTTTTATCCCTCTTAAATTTATGAGTTTTTCTCTCTATAATATCCTGTTCAATTTTCTAAACCTTTGACTTCATGTGCTTGGAAAATTCTAAAAATTATTTTGTATCTTTTTGTGACTCAACTTCATGTTCTAATACTGACATTTCTTTTTCCAATTCATTTAATACTTTCTTTTTTTCAAATATAATTAATCTCATTAGATCAAAAGAACAATCATCTAAGATGCGGTTCCATTCCTTCACAAATTTGTCATTAGAGGCTCCAAAAGTGGGATTCTTTAGTATTCTTAAACCTCTAGGTACATGACCACAGTTAATGTAGTTCTCTAAACCCACTATATCCCACCAAGTTTTCATCTCCTTAATGGTTAAATGATCTATTTTGCCTAATAGGTCATCAGATACGCACATTTCTTTAGTTTGCGATTCACATTGCAGTGCATCATTATTGAACATTTTTAAACATTGCTGTGTTCTTTTTGATCTTGATTCAGCAAATCAAAACATGGTAATTCAACTGAAAAAGCAGCAACCAATACAACTGGATTAAATAAAAAATAAATTAAAAAAAATAATTAGTGCACTTAATTCAGAGTTTGGAACAATACAAATGTCCAGGGAATGAGTCCCACAAGTGATTGCACAAACAGTGTCTTGTAACCAATTCCTCACATATGAAAGTGGGATTGTGAAGCAGAGATCCTGTATATGAAATGGATCGGCGTCTTCTCCAATATAAGAACCCCCGAATCCGGCCGGGAACAACACTAGAAAGAAAACATAGAAAGGGGGAGCCACATCATGCTTAAAAGTAGAACAATATTTTATTGCAATCTTTAAAAATGATAATGCTCGTACCAGAACAAGCGGTCAGAGCCACCGCTAGCGTAAACAGCACAATAATAAGCAGAGGCAGTCACCCGGTCTGTAACCTGGACATCTCCAAGGACTTCTCTGGGAACTGGTTCCTCTGCACAAGTTGATAATAACAGCTATTTAGATTCCTGGAGTTGTCATCACACCAAATGGAAAAAGAACTTGCCCTTCTCGAATATTAGTTAGACTGAGACGCAATTGTAGTACCCTGGAAAAATATGATGAGCTTTGTGAAGTATACAGAACAAGGTTTTTGGAAAAGGGCTATTCTGGTTCTCTCATTAATGCAGCCATATCAAGAGCAAGGCTGCTAGATAGAAATAATTTAATTCTATACCAAAAAGAAGATTCGAGTAAACAAAAGGAATCAGAGCATATGAAGTGTGCTTTTATTACGCAGTTTAATAATTCTCATAATGAAATCCAACATGTGCTTTGTAAATATTGGCATATTATTAAGATGGATCCAATTCTATCTCCATTCTTACCAGAGAAACCAGAAGTCATTTTTAAAAGGGCAAGAAACCTAAAATCTTATTTAATGCCTAGTATATTACCTGCATTAAAGGAGGAAAATAGGACTCCTTCGTTTTTAGATATTAGTAATGGTTTTTATATCTGTGGTAAATGTAAGGTATGTCCACATGGGCTTAATAAGAAAACATTATTTCATGATGGAGGGGGTAAAGAGTTTAAAGTGAAGGGATTCATAAATTGTAACACCATGTTTGTAGTCTATCTAATAGTGTGCGGGTGTGGAAAGCTATATATTGGCAAGACCAAAAGGCCTTTGAAAATAAGAATTCTTGAGCATCTGCAAAATATTAAAAATAAGGTAGATAATCATAGTTTACCAAGACATTTTAAAAAATGTCAGCATAGTAGTCCTGCAACTTTAAAATTTATGGGGATAGAGCATATCAAGGTGGATAAAAGAGGTGGAGATCGGGAGAATGTATTGACACAACGGGAAATGTTTTGGATTATCACCTTAAATACTCTGTCCCCTTGTGGTTTAAATGAGGCATTTGAGATCACCCCCTTTTTGAAAAAATAGATTATACAGGTGATTTCCATCCATGCTGTGTCCTTACATTCCGTTTTTTTTAATGTATTTTTACTGTACTTTTGATGGCTGTTATAGTGTTACAGGTTTAGCATTTTTCTAACTTATGTGCATGTGTTTTTGATTATATTTTTTAAAATGTAGGATTTGCAGGATTGCAACTGATATGCATTTGTATCTGAGGTGTATTAATGTTGTTTTTCACATTTTATGTAATATATTAACACTGTATGCATTATTATTCTGAGATCCAGATGTATAAATGCTTGCTTAATATAGCATGTTTTCTATGAGACATTTTATATTTGTATGTTGCCATTTGAGCAGACTGAAAGTATTAATTGTAATAAGCTTCAGCTGTAAATCATTAAGTGTTGTGATGAATTTAGAGATGTGAGGGCATTTATGTTATTTAAAGGATGACTGTAGAAATGCCAGCCAGCCTCCTGATGAAGTCTTATGACGAAACATGTAGTGGCGTGGCTTGGCGTTTTGGATTGTGCAGAGGAACCAGTTCCCAGAGAAGTCCTTGGAGACGTCCAGGTTACAGACCGGGTGACTGTCTCTGCTTATTATTGTGCTGTTTATGCTAGCGGTGGCTCTGACCGCTTGTTCTGGTTCGAGCATTATTATTTTTAAAGATTGCAATAAAATATTGTTATACTTTTAAGCATGATGTGGCGCCCCCTTTCTATGTTTTCTTTCTAGTGTTGTTCCCAGCTGGATTCGGGGGTTCTTATATTGGGGAATATGCTGATCAATTTCATATACAGGATCTCTGCTTCACAATCCCACTTTCATATGTGAGGAATTGGTTACAAGTCACTGTTTGTGCAATCACTTGTGGGACTCATTCCCTGGACATTGGTATTGTTCCAAACTCTGAATTAAGCTCACTAATTAATATATATATATATATATATATATATATATATATATAAACTTTGATTGTTAGGGACCCCTACACATTACCCAGGGGCCCCCACAGACCTTTTTCCACCACAGCATGTGAACAATTTCTACATTGGTAAACAAAGCCCTAGCTTCATAGAATTGTAATCAGTCTTGATATGTATTATCTGGTTTCTCCACAAAAATTGATGGAAGCACTATTTACTTATACATAATTTCAGTTATTCCATGTTTTTACTGTTTCTTTTTCATTTATGTGAAAAGCAATTCTTAAATTTCAAACAAGTCCAATTCCTGGTAAGAGTCTGCTTTGGCATGACAATAAATAAAGCATAGGGACAGACATTTAATGTGGCTGGAGTTGACCTAAGTGGAGACTGTTTTTCTCAAGGACAACTTTACATGGCCCTATTTTCCTGTCACTTCAAAACTAAATCTTCTGTGTTGATGTCAGGAGGAAAAATGACTAATGTTGTCTACAAGGCAATCTTATAATACCTTGGTTAAAAAAGACTATTACCATAAATTCAAAATTGCTTCCATGAGAAGCTAGGGCAGGTCACAAGTGAAAATTAATTCAGAACATTGTAGGTATTTTATTGTCAACATACAGTATTCCTAATACAATCTAAACAACACCCAATAGGCAACACTTATACCCATTGATGAGGCCTTTTTTATTATACAAAAAGCACAAACTTTATAGCCTCAAGATTAAATGTTTATAACAAGATGCTCATGGTTAATGTCACACTTAGACTGTTTTCTCAAACTAAATTCTCATTATTTACTCTCAACTTTCCTTGCTAATATGATCAGTTATTGTTGTTTCTGGGGGGGGGAAGCGTATACAACCAGAAAAATGTATGATGCACCTTCATACAATATGTATGTTCTCTACTGTATTGTGTCCTTTTGCTATAACAGCTGACAGAAGTGTAAAATAGAAACTCTGTGCATGTCCTTGCTATCATTATCACTTATTGCTGAGGTTGTCTCATTGATCTGTAACTCACTATTGGACTGAAATGAGCCCATTCATCTTAACCTCATTTGTGCTCCGGTTGCTGTGTTTCATTGTGAGTGGGCTGAGCTGTATGCAATCTGAAAATATGTCTCACAGCAAATCAATCAATAGCTCAGAAGTTCTTGTCAGCCTCCCTGTTTGGATGCAACAGAATGAAAACAAATAACTACTATAGTTGGGGAACACCTCCCTTATATGGCATTATTAAAACTCAATTTTTTTAATATTATTAAAATTAGTCAGTAACTATATAGACTACCAACTAGAGGAAAAAATGGTTTTAAAAATGTATTGACACAGCAAGCTTAAGGAACAATAAGTCAATCAGACCTATGTAAATGTGCAAAGAAAAATTGATTGCAGGTAAAAAGAGAAATACAGAGCCTATGTACTTACAAGTGCAAGGATTTGCTTTCCTTAGTCATACTTAAGTATGACTACTACTACTCTATGACATAGTGAGCATACAAATAGGCTGTCTCTGCTGTCGGTGCTAAGCTGCAGTGATCCCCTGATGCAGTGCAGTTCCGGTGGAGTGAATGTTAACTCTATCACACCTAACACATTGAGGGATACCTCAGTCATAATAACCAGTTAGGTTTATTATTATCCAGATTCAAACAAATGGGATGTGGTGATTGTTAAACTATGTGTTTTTTTTCACATTCAATCATTTAATGTTTCACTACTTTGGGTCATACTAATGCTGTTATCATTTTATATTACCTAACACTCTCAAATTTTCTTTGCACATTTACGTACTGTAGGCCTGAGTGACATATTGTTCCTTTAAGCTTTCAATGTGAAAACATGTCTTTTTAAACCCATTTTCCACTAGTTTTTATTCTATATACTGACTCATTTTAATGATAATAATAAAATTGAGTTTTAATAATGCCATATAAGGATGGTATGCCCCAACTATAGGAGTTTTTTGTTTTCTTTTGTTGCATCCATTATTGTATTTTACTCCTTGGGAGCACCCTTCTTTTAAATAAAATGTTAGGGGAATGTATATTAAATGAATAACCTACAGGGGCCGGATTATCAATTTTCTAAACATGGTATTTGAAATGTCTACAGCGCTGAAGACCGGTTTCCTTTTTTCCTCTTTAATAATTTTCAGCCTCCCTGTTTGTAAACTAATGACAGTTCCAATAAAAAACATTTTAATCTCAAAAACTTTCTATCTATCTATCTACATATCTATCTATCTATCTATCTACTTATATTTCTTCACATTTACATCCCTTAATTAAATGCTGGGTACACACTAAAATGACAAATCGGTGAGCTATACACATTTATGAATCAGATGCTCAATATTCCTGGCCTGACATCACAATTTTATGGATATTTAACTTTGCCCGCCCAGTTGTGATGTCAGTGTTGTCAGTCCCTGCAGCCAGTTTCTATGGGTGGTCAGCAGATTGCCTGTACTCACAGTCAGGCATACAGATATATCTGCAAGACATATCAGCATCGGCTATGCTGCAGGGCCAAACTAATATGTCTGTGAACTACATTGTTCATTGACATATTGGGTGTACACATCTGCTGATGCACTCATGATATATTGTTCGTCAATCAAACAAATGATACATTGACAAGTGTTTGCCCAGCTTTAAAGAAAATCTATTTCTGGAGTGGATGTGAATCAGTATTATTTTTTATGTTTAAACAATACAATAACAGTTTAAATTGCAGATAAACCTTTAAACACTTACCTGGCAACATTGTATGTGATGCAGCCAGAGCCAGCTGTGCTTCACCTGCCAAGGTCGCATCACATATGACAGCACTCTGTCCTCTGGCTGTAGTAGAAGAGATCTGTTCTGCAGAACTGCAGAATGGATCTCCTCTGACTCTCTGGACACCTGAACAGTGATCTGGATGTCTGTAACTGCCAACATTGCTGCCCGAGTAGCACCCCAGAATGCCACGTGAACAGCACTCTGGAGCGCATGCGCTGAGCATTAAGGTGCAAGGAGGGGAAATAAGTTTCCCACCAAGCACTATTTGGCTGATCTCTGCATGTGCATAGTTCAGCTGCAGCAGGGGTACTGATCAGCAGTCCTCCCTCACACAAGCTCTGCTGCTTTCTGCATGTGTGGGAGGGGGGTCTTACAAAACTAGGGGTGGGATAAAATAAATCATATGACACTGGAAGGGTAGAGACTGGTTAAAATAATAACAAAAAAATATTAAAATGGTCACAGGGTATGAGGAGGTGGAGGGTGGTTCTAAAACAATGGGCCTGATTCAGAGCCACTCGTAAGCGGCAGCTTGTTCGCTCTGAGCGATGTTTAGCCAACTGCGCATGCGTACGGATCATTATACACATGCGCAAACCAGTCAGTGCGGTCAAAATTCATGTGCTTGCAAAATAGCGAATGCCTGATAATTTGAGTGACAGAATGAGGCGTATGTGGGTGGTAACAGGGGAAGGTGCTTGAAAACGGGGAGTGGAAATCAGAACGCAGGCGTGCTTAAAGGTCAAAACGGGCGTTTTATGGGTGTGCATAATTAAAACAGCAGCGTCATTAACCACGTCACTGGGTTATTTTATAGCCAGAACTGCTCGCAAAATTGTGGTAGCAAAAACCGACCACAAGAATAGCGAGCAGTTCATACCCTGTTCGATGTACTCGATTAATCAAACAAATAGCGGACATGACGTAGGATGCGAGCGGCCAGAGGGCATAGTTTCCCAAAAAACGACCGCAAGTTTTGTTCGCTCATTCAGACCTAGAGGCGTGAACAGACCACAAACAGCGAACGGTTCATTTGAATAGCCACCCCTTTTTTCAGGACGAGCGAGCGCTAATTGCGTCCGGCTCTGAATCAGGCCCAATGTTTTATTTTTATAGGAGGGGAGTGTCTTATAAAACAAGGATTTTTTATGATTAAGGTGGTGTGAGGGATAATGTTATTAGGATTGATGACCACCAGGGGGTCCATTGCCAATGGGGGGGTGAGAAATTATTTGAAAACAGGGTCTATGGACACTGGGGGATGGTGCAAAACATATATATATTCAGCCAAATTAAGCTAGCACTCCTCAAATTCACAACAGGTACTTGCCCAGGTGCCTTCCGAGGTGTGGTAACCTTGTGTATAGGAAAAGGAACAGCGGCACTCATGGGACCTTTGAGAAAAGACTAATGACACAGCAGTGTAGAAGATTCGACGTTTCAGTCGGTGAGGACTTTTCTCTTTATATATAGACAATCAAAGGTTGCACTCCCTTGTAAAAAATCACACAAACTACAGCAGTGATAATAGAACATTTCAGTGCTTTAAATACTGTCTTCAGCTATACAGTACATAAACATACATCTTACCTTAAATACACCTCACTGCCCAATACACAAGAAGCGCGCCAGACTGGACACAAGAGGCCAGCTGGCGATGCATCCTGATGACTTCATCAACAAGCGCTTCATCAACAGCTTGATGATGTTGATGATGCACTTGTTGATGACATCATAAGGATGCGTCACTGTCTGTATTGGGCAGTGGGGTGTATTTAAGGTAAGATGTATGTTTATGTACTGTGTAGTTGAAGATAGTACTTAAAGTACTAAAACTTTCTATTATCACTGCTGTGGGTAGTGTGATTTTTGATTGTTTACTTAACCCTTTAGTGAGGGCACCCCTGCTATTTCTTCATTTATCTGGAGTGCCGGACCTTGGATTGCTATATATATAAATACATATATATATATATATATATATATATATATATATTTAAGGTATTATTAAAAATATATTTAAAACTTTATTAAATTAAAAAACTGATAATTTCAGTGCAGTTTTGTAAAATTTCCAATTTCAAAGTGCTTCTTTATAGCTATTAAACTATGCTCTTAATTGTTTTTAATAAAATATATCTACGATAGAAAAGAATAAATAAACATCATGCTATACCACAGATACATATCTATTGGCTGAACATTTATGTTTCACTTGCTGGCTAACAATATGGGTTTTCCTGTCCCCATCTTAAAATCCTTAATGATTGCAATATATTATCTATCACACATTACAAAACAATTAAACTGCAGTTCATGCAACCTAATGTAAATCGTTCTTTTTTTCATAAGGAGCATTTTAATATATCTATATAACTAGACCAGGCACAGAAATAGGTTTTTGTCTTACACATCAGTGAGTTCTAATTCTACACATACTTACATGCTCTGTGACAATATATCTGAAACATTATCAAGGTAATTATCTCAGCAAGCAATTCAATCACACTAGAGGTTTTCTGTCCCATTATTATATTCTACGTACAGTATATATAATATGGCATTTGTAGAACAACCCCACAATATTCTTATACTTATAAAACATTTAGTGAGGTAGGTACTTTATGCCACAGTATTTCTATCTAACTAGGAATGCCTCTGATCCATTATTATTTATTATATTCTACACAAATATAACATTGCATTCATAAAGACCTCACAATATTTTTGCTAAATTCCCAGAGCTCCTAGGTCTCTCATCATACTGTAGAACATTTCACTGGAAAGTTACATGCTGTACAGTACAACCAAAATTATGCAGTATCTTTAAGTTTTTTAGGCTTGTAGAATTACAATAGGTAATACAAAATGTATAGATCATTCATTCTGTATTCCTAATCTCAGTGTCATTAGTGTATGATTTAGTGTAATGAGTATTCAAAGATATCAGTGTTTTATAATAGCTTAGACAATGCCTGATTCTTTGCAATCTTCTCATGTGCACCTGACCAATCCAGTTACAAGTAATCTGGGGATGGAAATGCAGGCATTTTACTTTACACACTTAAGGCACTGAAATAACACTAACACAACCTTATGGATACTAACATACTTTAGGGAATGTTTGTGGTAACCCCAGTCAGTGGAGTCAGATTCAGTGGAGTTTTGGTTTTTTTCAAATCTCAGACATAGTCACAGCCTTGGTCACTTCCACAGTGAGGGGGGAATTCAATTAGCCATGGTCATTAATTGTGGTCTAAGTGAAGCAGTGGGCTGATAAATACAATGCACTCTAGTCAATACTGCTTGGGTGGTCAGGGGTGATGATTGACACCAAAATGTTTTTTTCTGGGGTTGTCCTTAGTTTAAAAACTGGGATGCTGACAAGAACTTCTGGGATATCAATTTTGTTGTGTCAAATATTTGCAGATTTTATACAGCTCAGCAAGCTCAAACATAGCAAATAGAGCACACACAAGGTTATGATGAATGGGCTTATTCCAGTCCAGTATTGAGTTACAGTTCAATGAGACAATCTCAGCAATAAGTGATAATGATAAAAAGGACAAGCATAAAGTTTCTTTATACACTGGAGTCATCTGCTGTATTAAAAGGACACTATAGAGAACATAATTTTTGCATGAGCATGCATCCTAATACCTAAACCATAATGTTTCTTTTTACACTGATGTCAATAGAACATTGTCAATATATAAGGTTATGTTGTGCTCCAAACTTCCCACCTTGATACCCAATATTGGAAAACGGTAAAGGATCTTTGTTTTGAGGGGCTCTGCCAGTAATACTAATATGAGTGGGAGAGGTGGCAACCCTGTCAAGTCTCGTTGGAAATGTTAAATGGAGATAAGGTGACACCATTGACTAATACCATTTCAGAGGGAGTATGAAATATATGAAACAAAGCAAGAATCCTTATTAGATAATGTGAGTTTTATGGCCTCAACTGAGATGATAAATTAATTTCCTCAATAACTGAGATTATTAACTTATATCTTACTGATGAAAAGTATTCCTTGTCCTTGAACTTTTCTTTTTACTAGTATAAAAAAACATGTGGGAATATAAAACCTGTCTCAAAAATTTCAAGGCCAACTTCAACTAACTTCTCTCTAGTAATAAAGCTGATCTAAATGAATGTAAACCCCTCTATATTGTATGGTTGGCATCAAAATAAGGTGGCGCAACATACTGTCTCAGCCACTACTATTTGTTTGATTACTGGGAGTCAGCATCAGTTTATCGCCCCTGACCACACAAGCAGTATTGAATAGAGTGTGGTGTATTTATCAGATGGAATTTATGAGTATTCTGTAAAATGTTTCCAAAACATTTTAACAATATTTGGGTATCTTAGAAGTAATATGTCAATACTCACTCACCATACTCTTTTTTTAGTTAGTACCTTTCTTTCCCACTCCTTTTTTTCTCTTTTTTTTTCTCTTTTTTTTCCACCTTCGCTAGCAGCCAACCACACTGCTTCTATTCATTTCAATCTTTTATTTCTTTCATTTAAATGTTACTTTTTCTATTACAAAATGTTTGCTCTTTATTTAAGGATAAATTACTTTGCCCTTTTTATGTTGATGGGATGCTCATCTGTTATGTTTCTCATTATATTTTATGTTACCATGATCCTATCATTGTGGGTGACTTTTGTTTAATGTATAATGCAGAATTATCTAACACATAACACCATCTCATTCACAGGCATGCTAATCTCTATATCACTGGCTTCATTAAGAAGCATACCAGTGTAAACCTCAGGGATGTAATAACAGAATGGCTTACCCTGACCACTCACCTCCGAATTTATAGTTTCAGATAATGCAAATAACATTGTACATGCATTGCAACTTTGTGACTATCAACACATACTATGTTTTGCTTACACAATAAACTTGATCGTTCAGAATTTCGAAAAAAGTGGCAGGTCCATGAAGAAGATGCCGACCATGGCCCATAAAATTATTGCCCATTTTCAGCACTTAGCAACTGCATATACAAAACTGCTGCAGCTGCAAAAAAGTTCATTTTGCCTGCAGCAGCAGAAGTAGCCCTATTGCACAAGGATTCTTCTTGGGAACCATGAATAGGGGATTCAGTTTGCCTTTGCAAATTGGAAGCAGGACTACCTCCAATCACTAATGAGGAAGTTGATGATGAAGGTGTTGGTGGTGGAGATTGAAATGTGATTGTATCTATCCATCCTGCTGGTAGCTGATGCTGGACTGCTTGTTAATAGATAATATTTTCCAGATTTTGATAAAACACTTAAATGAACTTCCTGCAAATGATGTAACATGGAGGAGGTGCCTAGATTTTTTTTTTTGTTTAATATTTATTGAAGGATTTTACATGGTAAACAGAAGACATATCATACATAAAATGACACAACTCTAGTGAAGTAATCATGGGCGTCCACGAATACCTCTATGTCTATTACAGCAAAAAAATTAAAAGCACACTTGCTTTTCAAAAAATAGCTTGTAAGCGATTCTAATTGACTCTAGCAAAAAATATCAAATACAATTTTGTATGTCATGGCCATTACACACTCTTAACAATGTTTGACGAGGGAGGGAGAGGAAGACATGGTTAACACATAAGGGGGTAATCTATGTAGAGGTGACTAATATCCATCTGGACTTATACAATTATGACAAAGTAATGTAATGAAATAAAATGGAGACAGCAAACAAATATATAGATTTGTCAAAAAAAATACAATCATACAATGTAAAGGTGTCATATTCAATAATACCGATCATCTTGTTCAGGAAAATATAATGCTAGGAGGAGTAGCTCATGGAAAATTACTTTTTTTTGGACAAGAACCAATCAGTGTTCTCAAACAATTTCAAGATATGCTTTTGGACATCATCGTCTAAAGACTTTATGAATGGTTCCCAATAAGTATAAAATTTTTCTCCTCTTTTATCTAGCGTGGGTATGGAGGATCTATTGAAGTAAAGAAGATGAAGCAATTTCTGTTTAACCGAAGCTAATGATGGGGCTGATTTAGAAGTCCAATTGATTAAGATTGCTTTTTTACCTAAGGTTAAGGAATTAATCAAGAATGGTATCTTGTTTTGTTTAAGAGGGCCCAACTCCCAGTTTCTGAAGTTTAAAAACAGACATGCTAGCGCATCTGGGAGTACATCTATGGAAATAATTTTCTTAATAAAAGCAATCAGCTTATTCCAATTTTTTTTTATTTTTCTACATTCCCACATGTAATGGATAAAGTTTCCCATCTAGTCCCCACACTTTAAATATTTTCCGGTCTCGTCCAGATCCATGTGTTTGCCTTGGGAGGGGATAATGTAGGCTCTATGTAAAGTACGGAAATGCACTTCCTGTAGGTATGCAGATTGAAGATGTTTTAAAGAAGATTCATAATGATCTAGCAAATATTGAATTCCTTGTAACTCTGGTATATCAGACTTCCATTTATCAAACAATATAACCCATTGGCCGGAGGTAACATTGGGAATTATGTTTGGGTAGATATAACTGGTTCTAATGGTATTATTGATCAAAAATGTTAGTGTTTTATCTATGTAGTTGAGTTCAGAGTCAACAGGTATTACATGGTCAAGAGAATTTAGGTAGTGGCGAGTCTGTAGGTACATGTATTTATGCTGAATTTCAGAAAATGAGAGAATATTTCCCCCAGGGTCAAAAACTTTAGAAGAACAGGAAAGGCCTTTTTTGAGCCAAATTTGAAAAGTGGAATTCACTAATGAAGGGGCAAATGATGGGTTTCCCCATAATGGCAAATATTGTGTGACAGACGGATTTCTGCCTTGTTCTTTATTAAGAGCCAACCATGCCAAATATGTGTCTTTAAATAATAAATTATTTAATATGTTATGAGGTATGTGGGATATTTTTGTCTGAATAAGAGCAGCTGGTGCATAGGGGTGAAAAAGAGCTATATATAAAGCTTTATCTGTGTAAATTTACTTTTCCAAAAGCCAGTCACTGAGGTATCTAAAAAATACTGCTAAAGAGTATGCTTTAATATCACGGAATCCCAATCCTCCTTCTTTTCGCAATACTTTTAATTTCTATCTTGCTATCCTTGGTCTCTTGTTTTGCCAAAGGAATTTTGAGAAGATTGCTTCGATTTTTAAAATATCTCTCTGTGTTATAGAAACCGGGAGCATCTGGATAATATAAAAAAAATTTGGAAATATAATGCTTTTTATTACTACCATTCTTCCTAGTAAGGATATTGGTAATGACTTCCAATTATCAAGAAGAAGTGAAATTTTCTCCATGACCGGGTTAAAATTCAATTTGTATAAGGCAGAGAGATCTGATCCTATATTAATCTTGAAATAATTTATATGAGATGAAACTACTTTAAATGGAGGACAGTTTTCTATCACTGGTTGTTCTGTATGAGAAGTATTAATATGTAAAATTTCCAATTTGTCTGTATTAACCTTGTAACCCGACAAGGATCCAAAAGAGGTAATTAATTCCATAAGTGCTGGCAAGGATTGCTCAGATTTAGACAAAAAATGGAGAACATCGTCTGCAAACAATGCAATTTTCATTTCAATACTGCCAACTGTGATCCCCTTTATCTCTTGGGAAGAACGTATTGCTACTGCTAGGGGTTCTATTGCCAAGGCAAATAAAAGAGGTGACAATGGGCAACCTTGTCTAGTACCTCTACAGACAGCAAATGGAAGGGAAAGATAACCATTACAAGAGACTTGTGAGACAGGCGATGAGTATAAGGTGCAAATGGTCTCTATAAAGTCTCTAGGGAATCCAAATTTTTCCAGAGTGAGAAACAGGAAAGGCCATGAAACTAAATCAAATGCCTTTTCTGCATTCAAGGCTAAGACAACTTTGGGTTCTTTAATAAGATTAGTTGAGGATTTAGTGTGTTGGATAACTGACAATAGTCTTCTGACATTTACCACTGAGTGTCTCCCCCAGATGAAACCAGTCTGGTTGGGGTGTATGATATCGGGCAGAAGAATCTTAAGTCTTTACGCTACTATTTTTGTGAGTAGTTTATAGTCAATATTAAAGAGTGATATTGGCCTATATGAGCCAGGAAGAGTAAGGTCTTTACCTGATTTGGGTAGCACTTTGATAACCGCAGAGTTAAAGTAATCCGGAATGTCTTCAGTATTTGATTTAAAAAGGCAAGAAGATGTTCACTCAGTCTAGGAGTGAGTATTTTATAGAACTCGCTTATGAGGCCATCTGGGCCTGGTGCATTAGAGGGTTTTAATTTCTGAATGGCCGAATTAACTTCTAATAAAGTAATATTTTACCCATTTCAGATGATATCTGAGGGAGTGGAAGTGATGACCAGAATGATGGGGAAAATTGTGAAGCAGATGTGTCAGGTAGGGGATCTTCTGGAAATTGGGTCCCATTTTTTACTGGAGAATCACTGATTAAAGAGTTAGGGTGGTGTTGTTGTGGAGAGAAGTACAGTGACTTAAAAAATTCTGACATTACCTCAGTGATCTGGCTGTTGGAGGTGGTAAATGAGCCATCAGCTTTAGCCAGAGGTTGAACCACCATTTGTGGATGAGAGCCTGTTAATAAATTCATAAGGAGTTTACCGGTCTTATTTCCAAATTTATGAAATTTATAGTTAACTGCAAATAAATATTTATCACCTATAATGTTAAGTAGTTCTTCAAAGTGAATTTTGGCGTTAAGATACGTATTTTTAGACTCTAAATTTATAGTTCTGAAAGGCCTCCGAGAGTTTATGCTGTGCAACAATATACGAGTCTGCTCTCTTTTTCATATTGTTGGCCGAATATGAAATGATCTTTCCCCGCCAAACTGCCTTCACTGTTTGCCAGAATATAGAAGAGTTTGTTGTAGCATATGAAAGGTTGTCAAGTTTGTATTCTTCCCAGTAAGATTCTAGTTTTTTTGCAAAAGGTAATAGATTATGCTAAATGAGTCGGAAACCTCCATAACCTGTTTGGGTATTGTTTTATAGTAAATTGGAGATCAAACCATACAAGACCAAGATCCGAGAGAACTATGGGTTCAATTGCAGATTTAGTTACTTTAGAGAAAAGGTAATTAGATATAAGTGTATAATCTATGCGTGACAATGTGCTGTGTGCTGCTGAAAGGCATGTGAAATCCCTTTCTATAGGATGTAAGGTTCTCCATATATCAATGAGATTAAGCCTTTTAGCGAACAAAGGGACTCCAAATTTAGGGAGCAGTGTGGGGTGTTTAGGAGGATTGGATCTATCCAAATATGTAGAAGCTATAAAGTTAAAGTCACCACACACAATAAGTGTGTTGGGATCATACATCAGTAATTTGGCTAGTATAGATTGGAAAAAAGACTTTTTATAAACATTTGGGGCGTAAATGTTGCATAAGTGGAATTTGACCCCTTTGACCAGAATTTCAACAAAAACATATCGACCTTCTGCATCTGTCTCAGCCGATGTCACATGTACCCCCAGTTCTTTTCTTGCTATTATAGCTACACCTCTAGCCTTAGAATTATATGGGGCAGCTGCTATTAATGACCATTGTAACATTTGAAGTTTCTTTGTCTCTATAGATGTTAGATGGGTCTCCTGTAAATAAACCAAATCCATGGTATGCTTTTTCAAATACATTAAAATTTATCTACGTTTGGCTGGGGAGTTAATCCCACCCACATTAAGTGTGCCAATTCTCAGGGAGGCCATATAATTACAGAGACTAAGAATTCAACATTAAGATGTAGACCAGCATAAAGAGACACCACATACAAATCCCAGGTTGGTAAGAGGGGGGTAAGGAAAGAGACATCACAAAACACTGGAGGGACATAGGAGACAATAAAAATAAAAAAAACAGTAAGACAAAAGATTGAGCAGAACATTTGAAGTCATGAAACTTCCGGAATGATTTTCTAAATGTATTGGAACACATGGTATTCGTTATGAGCAATAAAGAGGAGCACGGCTTCCCACTGCCCATTTATAAAAGATAACATATAGGCAGGTACCTGAAAAGGCTATTCCTAGCCCGTAATATAAGATAATGAAAAACTATTACCCTCATAGGGAAAACTTGAAAATCAACCTTTTAGATTGTAACAACTAAGACAAGTTATCACATATTGTGCGATAATAAAAAGAAAACAAGCATCTCAAATATCTTAACTTCTAGCATTTCAGTTCACAGCAGTTTGGACATCATGAATTAGCTCTTACTTCTCTTCATTCAGGAATGCCAGTGCATCTGCAGGATTAGTAAAGTCCTTCTGGGATGATCCGTCAAATATGCGCTAACGTGCAGGATACATCAGGAAAAATTTGCGTTTACTTGCAATTAATGAGGCACAAATAGGAGCAAAGGCTTTCCTGGCTCTGGAGAGTTCCACTGAATAGTCTTGGAATATATATAACTTATTCCCTTCCCAAATTAGCGGGAATTTCTTACGTGAAGCTGACCAGATGAGTGATTTGTGGAGATAATTCAGGCACTTAAAAAGTGTAACTCTAGGTTTCGCTGAAGCAGATGTCGAAGGGATCTTGCTAATTCTGTGGACCCTTTCTATGACAAGGTCTGTGCAATCAGATTCTATCCCTAACAGAGTGGGTAGGGTATTGCGTATGAGATGGGCCAGGGCTGGGCCTTTCATTGACTCTGGGATTCCCACCACCCGCATATTGTTGCGGCGTGACCTATTTTCTAAGTCATCAACTTTGTTCCACAGCTGCCAGTTTTCATCACAACATGTCTTTTTCATCTGCGCTATGTCATGAAAATTTTCACCAATACGTGTTTCTGCTGAGTCGGCTCTATGAGTGAGACGTTGAAGCTGAGAAGTGATATCACTCACTGCCTGCGACAATAGGGGTGTCATGGTCAATTTAATAGCCTCCACTATGTCACTATATGTAACCGGAGAGTCAGATAGTCGCTGTACCTGGGAAGGGTCAAGATTCAGTGAGGCATTAGAGATTGCCTTCTTAGCTGCTGGGGAACCTGCAGCTTTATCAGCGCCCGGCGCCGTGTTTGCACGGTGTTTCTCCTGTCTGGGAGGTAGCGGCTGTAAGGGTTGCGGCAGCTGGTGCTTCGGGTGCGGAGATTTAAGATACCTGTCCATCAGCAGATAGACAGGAAGATTGAGGCTATTTTGCCTGCAGGGAGGCTAATATCTTAGCCAAGAGAAGGTTAGGCTCGTGGTGGAAGACGGAGCTCACGGAGGCTGCTGCTCACAGGAGGTGCCTAGATTTTTAACATCCCTACCTCTCCCTACCTCTGCTTAGTTACTTAGTTAATCCTCCTGATTGTTCAACACATTATAATCATCATCCTCATTAGTCTCAGATTCACATTTATCCCCTACATACTGCTACACTTCCAAAGTACATAGCATCCTCAATTTCTATGTCTACACCATCACCATCATTACTTTTACTACAACTCATCCTCATATTTGCAGAGGGTTCAGAAATGGCAGAAGGAGGGTTCTCTAGTATTACAGTTTGAGAACAAGAAATGTCAGTCACACATAGCACTCGTGTAAACTCTTGGACTCTTCTCAGGAATCTGTGAAGTTTATAAACACAATTTGTTTGTCAGTCTACAGTAAGTGATCTTTATTTGCACTGATTTGCCTGTTTTGGATGTTACACATCACACAATTTTGCCCATGGCAACCAATCCGATTCCACTTAACATTTATCTAGAACCTTCTAGAAGGTAATAGCTAGAATCTGATTGGTTGCTATGGGCAACATTTCCACCTCTAAAAACCCACACTTTAGTAAATATACCACCTAAAGTCAAAGCAAGAAGTTGTTGCATGCACAGCTACAAAACACACCTGACTTTGTTTGACCCTGGCTTTAGGCATTCTAGTACATGAAAGAGCAGTAGCAGAACCGCAACTCAGAAAGAATAGACATGTTCTGGCCTTTTCTCGTCACTGTGTGAGGTGTATGGCATATTGGCAATTTAATGGTTTTCAGCAGTAACTTTTCCTTTATAGTTAGAGTTGATATTTTCTTAAAAATTTTTAAATATTGGTTAGACTTGGAGTGCACTTTGTTACACCTTCCTTCCTCTTGACCTTCTTTAAAAATAAAAGTTGAAGTAGTACTATGATTGCCAGCACTAGTACTGGGTTGCTCCTATTCTTCTATGTATGAATTCATGATTGATTTATTTACTCCAGGAGAGCAGTAAAGCTACTGCACTTGAACTTGTAACTGCCACCATACCAATTGAAGATACAATGAGACAAGGAAATAAGGGATTGTTACCTTTACCATGCAGGTTTATTAAAAGACTTGAGATTTTTTTTTAAATCAAGAAAAACAAATATTTTTTTATCTTCTATTATTTTGGAGCAGAGCTGCCAAGGCCACAACACCCAGTGAGTATAGTTATTTATGCTGCCTCTCAAAAACACACAGTGTTCCCTTTAAATATCAAACTTGAATTATAAAAGACTTGATATTTTTTTAAACAATGAAAAATATTTTTTCATTCAAGTTTTATTATTTTGGGGTGCCACTGACATGTCCGCAACACTCATTAGTAGAGTAATATAGGCTAACTTTCACAAACACACAGTCTTCCTTTTAAATATCGCAATTGAATTATAAGCTACCTTGGAATTTTTTTACAAACACAAAATTATTTTTGTGAACTTTTTCTATTTTGGGGTGCAGCTGACAGGAACCACACCCTGTAAGTATAGCAATATATGCTGCATTTCCAAAACACACACTCTTCAAATATGATTTAAATTGAATTATTAAAGACGTGTAGTTTTTTTACACCAAAATATATTTTTTTAACTTACTATTTTTGGGGTGTAGCAAATGAGGATACACCCACTCCCTGTAATTGCAGTAATATACGCTACCTCTACAAAACATACACTATTACAAAATTGAATTATAAAAGACAAGATATTTTTTAACATGAAAATATGCCATTTTTGGGGTGCAGCTTACTCTGACACAGCACAGTATTTTGTGGACAACTACTGTAAGCTTGGAATCACACAGTCTCTGCCATCATACACAAGTGACAATATACTGTACTGTAGATATCCTTTTGAAAAATAATTGTAAGTGGAAATCACTTAAAGTTTACTTCTAACAAACAATACACAAGATCCTGTTTGCACTGGATTGTGTCTGACAAATACAGATCTGCCCAGCTACATTATTGTCAATAGCACAGTGAATCGCGCTATGCATGGCACAAAATGGACTCCCATGATCGAAGATGTGCATTTGCATCTCCATAGGATATAATGGGAGACACACTCCTGCAATCTGGAACATGCTTGTGCATCTCCATAGGCTTGAATGGAGATGCACTCCCATGATTGGGGATGCACCATAACATAGTGTGAAGCATAGCACAATTTGTGGGCACGTTTGTGCTGCGATCAGTCACAATGAACGTGGTCGTATATGCACAGTAACAGTTGTCTGTTTGCAATTTGCACTTGATTGCAGTTCCTAGTTAACAAACATACACAGTGACAAAGATGCCTGCAGTCTTTTTACACCCTTTTCACCCACTCCATCAGCCTACAATTCTTTCTAATGAAGAAAATGACATTTTGCCTTGTATTGAGATCCAAACTTGGCAGGAAGGACTTGGTTGCACTCGGAACCCCCAAGTTTAGATAAGTTTGGTTCTCTATAAAACCAAACTGCTTATCTCTAATACAGGTTGAGTCTCCCATACCCAACATGCTTGGGACCAGTAGTATTTTGGTTATCTGATATTTCCATATTTTAGATTATTTGTATACCATGATATATCTTGTGAATGGGGTCCAAGATTAAACACAGAATGCATTTATGTTTCATATACACCTTATACACACAGTCTGAAGATAATTTTAAACAATATTTTTAATAATTTTGTGCATCAAATAAAGTTTGTGTACACATATGAAATTCATTAATGTTTTTTATACACCCTATACACACAGCCTAAAGATAATTTGATAAAAAATGTTTAATTTGTTTGTGCATTAATAAGTTTGTGTGTATTGAACCAGCAGAAAGCAAAGGTTTCACTATCGCAATTGTTCTGAAAAAAGCTGTATATTGAAGAATATTCTTAGTCTTAACTTGTAGTAATTTCACCACTGAGTCATTGTCAGACCTAAGACTACATATATAATTTGTAGTGCTTACTGGTGTATGGTCTTATTTAGTTTGGAAAAAGGTAAGTGGATGTGCTACCATCTGCACATTGCATATTAAACCCACTTGCACCTGCTTTGCAGGCCATCTTTCAATACACCATTTTGATGACACAAATATCCCAAAGCCTATATTCTCTGATGCTTTCCTAAACCGCTGTAGCTCAAAAATGAAAACATTTTATTTGCTCCAAAATTTACATCTTTAAGGAAAGAAAAGAAAAATCATAAACACAGTATTTTATTGAGTTACAAACAATGCAGCATATCTCTGGATATCTTAGCTTGTTCGGAGTTATGCCTTTATTTCATATAAGAAACTATTTTAATGGGTAGTTTTCCTAAATATATGTTTATATTATGTAAAATAAGTATAAACAATGGCACTGTAATAATAACTATGAATGTTTAGTGTTAAATAGGTTACCACTTGACATTATATTACATTTTGTTATATTGATAATTTAGTGATAAACATGACATCTAAAATAGAGATATAGTTATTTTTTGGGATATGTTATTGCTACAGACTGCTATCTACAGTACTTATAGAAAAACAATAATATGCAATTAAATACTTGTACAGTACTCCACATTAGTAAACCCATTTCAGTAAGCTGGCACTAGTTAATTTACAATGACATCTGGCTTTTGGCCATGACAAAAAAATTGATGGTCCTAAGTCACAAATATGTCAGCAGTGATAAATTCTTGTTACACTTTAATCTTTTTTCATTTGATGTAACATCAAAGAATAGCATCACAGGCAGAAAGAGACTTTGAACAAATTAAAGGATAAAAAGACTCTGATCTGACAGATTACATTATTACCACTGTGATATTGAAAGTAACCTTATTACTTATCAAGTATTAGGTGAGAACACTCATTATGTATGTAGATTTTCTTCTTTATACAATTATATACAGTACAATATTAACACAGTACATAAATATATTTAGTAGTTAATAGAAAAAAAAATCACACAATGAAGATATAAACTGAGAGCATTAGCTGCATCTACAAAAATCATGGCATTTAGAACAGGATAAAATGAATCATTATGAATGTTTTTCCCCTCATATATATTGACAAATATGATAGCCTTTTCAATTACAAAAGTAGGTTTTCATTTTTGAATGGACAAATATTATCTGCAATATCGTTTAATATATTTTTTTCCATAGAGTAGACATTCTACAGAATTTAAAAAAATTGCAAATATCCCACTGTGACCGAATGTGCAATAGTATATCTAGTTGTGAAATTTTGCTTGTTTAACCAGTAGATTTTGACCTAAATAATCCCAACACAACCACATCTCACAGCATAATTAATTGATTGACATCATTTTAGCTCTGTTTATATAGTGAAACCAAATGTGAATATGCAAACATGGAGTAGAATGAAAAAGTAAAAGTGGAACTTCACATATTTGCAAAATATCCTGTTCTGCTGCAAAACATAATTTGCACAATTTTGTTGTGGGTAAGTTGTCAATGGAATCAAAGATTTTAATCAGCATATCCATTTACATGATTTCACTAACATTACAAATTGTATACAAAATAGTTTTTGACACAAAACAGCATATAATGTAATTTCCACTCTTTTGGTTCCTCTTCAAACAGTAAACAACAGCACATTTTTAATCAATTTGATGTCCTCCTACTAAATAGTTTTAATAACTTCAAATTAATTTTTCAACTGACTATCACTCACTACAGACCTATCTTATTAAAAATGGAGACCATGCAATAGGTGGCAAACATTGGTGAGTTTTAACTTGACAGAATACAGAGATGAATACCAACAGTGCTTTTTGGCAATAGGAGCAGAAAACAAAAAGAAAACAAAACATTTTTGGGGAAACTCACAATATTAAAAAATGATAATAAGTAAAATATAACTTTTAATTTCAATAAAATAAGTGAACAGTCAGAAAGCAGATACAAACTATAAATTGATAAGGGAAGGGAGTAAGAACATACTACTCTTTCTAATTAGAGGCTTCTATGTAGACACAAAATAAAAATAATCAATATATTGGGTGGAAATTAACTTGGTGCGAGTTTTAATGCGAGACAAACTCGCACATTCTTGCACTTTCAGAATATGCAAGTTTATGCCACAACTGGCAAATGCAATACAGTGCAACTTTTCTGGGTCAAATGTAATTTGCATGTGACTTCACGCAATAATTCACACTAGGAAGCATGGCAGTTTCGGACCAACTGAAATTTGAGTTTCATATTGCAACCTACACAGTTTTAAAGAAAGTCACCCATTGGCACCCAAAATACACCTGATTTATAGTTAACAGCCCCTATAAAAGTCCCAGCACAGTCATTTTGTTATTTGATACATTTGTGAAGGAGACTATGAAGGAGAGCAGTGTGATTTGATTGTGAGAGAGTTATTTGTTTTGCTGTGGAGATATGTAGTTCAGACTGTGAGCCAGAAGGATTAGAAGGAGCTGGTGATTTCCACCCAGGGTTTTACTAAGGAGAAAGAGGACAGCAGTGAGGAGCTGGAGGAGACAAGAGGAGGAGGAGGAGGATGTGACAGCTTCTCCAGCACATGGGATCAATCATACTGTGAGAAATGTGTGATTCACTTAAATCTGAAGAACTGAAAATTGTGCGCTTGTCCACACGATGGTGTAGGTGTTTCCGCAGCTACTTGGACAACATGCGTACAAGAAGGCTATGTGGTAAAGTGTGACAGATGTGGTGAATGCTTTAAGCTCCTGCTGCCGTGAAGTCCTAAATGTAATGAGCCTTTTAACAATGTCAAGCGGGTACTGAAGGGGAAGTTTGTGGAGGAGCTGCATGAATCCCGCAGTACAGGGGGTGAACAAACTGTTCCAGTCTGGTACACCAGCTACGAGGAAGAGCTAAAGCAGATGATCCCCCCCAGAAATTCAGCCAGGTACACACATTGAGGGTGTGTACCATCCACCATCCCCAATGCATCCAGGTGAGTAAACAAATGACCCCCTTTTAAATGTACCAACCTAAATCAGTGTCAATTGTACCCTTTTTAACCTCTTCATGAACAAATTAATATGTTAGAGACATATAATCATTTTATTTTATTTTTATTTGTATCTGCATTGCATGTCACTAATTTTAGTATTGAATATAATCAACAATTTTGGAATAAATATAGTATCAAAGTTAAAAAAGTAACACATTTATAAATAGCCTTTTAAAAAAAAAGTAAATGTACACATTTGTGCCAGTGTCCCTGAAAAGTTTACATTTGTGCTTGGTAACCCTGTAACTATTATCCTTTAAATTGATTGAGTGTGATCCACCCTAGCAGGGTAAGGTACATTTTCAAATGTTTGCAATGGGCACCCTAGAACCAACAAACATTATAGTAGTCAGGCCATTAGCACAAAATGGACAGTGTTTATCATCCTTTATGTTGCCTATTAACCAATAGGTACAAACACCACTATTTTTGCATTTTTCTTTCCTGTGCTGCTTCACTGAGAAGGAAGACTCCTGCTAAAAGGCAAGCAGTCTCAAATGGATAAGGAGGAGGTTGGTAAATTCAAAACCAAAAAGCAACCACACAGCATTACAACCATCCCCATGGGTCAGCAGGCCTCTGTAAGACAACTATAATGTCACATAACATTAATTCCATACAATTGTGACATTAAGGCCTACAGCCATTACAGAATGTAATTATACCACAAACATATCAGTGTCTTTTTTTTATAGTGTCAAGCTTAAAACACACTGATATGTAAATTAGAAATTTATAAAAAGCAAAGGTCTTTTAAAAACCATGCATGCATTGTGGTGGTTTGAATAATTTAATGGAGTCCCTATTAAATGCACCTGTGTTGAAGCATGGATATCTGTAACACATGCATTGTTAGGTGGCCTAAATCAGTAGTAAAAGTGTTTTTGCTACAACACAAGTATGTTTACTTACCATTATTTTTCTATTCTCATATTCATATTCATCCCCACCTCGCACACCCATTAGTGTCTGTGGTTTCCTGCCACACTGTTTGGCCTGGTAATATATTCTTATGTGGAGGAGGAGGAGGATGATGAGGTTACAATCATTCTTACTCCCATTGTTCCACTAGTCCCCATCCCACCAACCCAATAGCAGCAACCATCACAAGCACAGCCTCAAGCCACCAGCCCAAGTGTGGAGAACCTTGTACAGTACCTCCACAGCTTCAGGAATGCCCAGCTGGTGTTCATGTTTAGGCAAACCTGCCAAAGGTGTGCCAGTGCACATCAACTGCTCAAGTTTAACTGCACAACCACAGTAGCCCAGGACACCTGCACCCGGATGGCTAATGAGATGAAGCTGCACATGTTTTAAATGAAACAAGCCATCTGGGTGCAAACACAGGGCCTGATTGAGACCCGGTCGCAAGCGCTGAGCGCTCGCAAACGGGTCGATGGTGGCCCTGAGCGCATGTGCATGACGGAGCCGGCTCCGTCTTGCGCATGCGCGAGACCCGGATAGCGACGGGCAATCTGTCGCTCCTGGTCTCGTACGAAAGGGGGCGTGCTGTCGATGTTTAGAGACTGCATGCCCCCTTTGGTGGGTGGGCCGGGGGAGTGGCTGCCCAAATGGAGGTGTTCCCATCTGAATGCCTCCATTTGGGGGTGGCCCCACTGACATCACAAGTGATGTCAGTGGGAGAGATTTCGGCTCTGTTAGAGCCGAAATCTCTCTGGAGCTTGCAGCAACGAGACCCTATCACAAGGGTCTCGAAACAAGCCGATGGTCGCGATGGTCTTGACCATCGCGACCATCTTCCTGGCCGCTCGCTATAGCTGTTGGTGGTCACCCACAGCTATGTGAGCAGCCAGGAGGCCATTCTAAAAAAAAAATAGCCCGGCCCTGATTCAGAGCGAGCACTCTGTCAGAGCGTCCGGCTCTGAATTAGGGCCACAGGCCCTTATCAGCATGCAAAGGGTTCTGGTGTCCCAAAGGGCCATAAGAGATGCTACATCAGTGGTCACTCCCATTAGATACAGTGCACATACATGGGGAGGTGTGTCTAAAAGGGCAGGGAGGGGCAGAGACAGATCCGACTCTAAAGTAGAAATAGTTTTTGTTGCTTTTGTGCTTGTTTGTTTGTTTTTTTTTGTAAAAAAATTCAGTAAACTGTTAAAACAAATTTGTTTCTGTCTTTATTTTAAAAGTATGTTACGTTATTTGTTTAAATTGTTTTTACATTTTTTGAAATTAGTTTTTTTTAATGAACATGTGGGTACACCATTTTGGGGGTACATTATGGGTAATGGTGTTTTTTACATGTAAGTACACTATTTGGGATTTAAATTTACGTAAATAGGCTTTTAAACTTAGATATGTATTTAGATATGTTTCATTATTGTAAATGGAGTTTTAAACCGTGTTTTATATTTTTCAGTAATGTGTCACATTGAACTCACCTATCTAAACTTGGTCTATTGTTTGGAAAGTATTTTGTAAGGTTTTGGATGAGATTTTACAATTCACACTGTATTACATTAGGCAAGCTTTTTATGTAAAATGGCAAAAAAACTGGATGCAAGTTTTGCCGTTGCGGGAATGCGAGGAACATGCAAGGTTTGCATGTTCTCGCATCCTATTACATTGGGTGATTTCTAAAAATGTGCGAGTCACATCAAATATTGTGCAAGTCCTCTCATGTTGAAGTATATTTGAGAGTTGCAGTCATTGTGCAAAATTGTTGGCTGACCAGAGCCATACAGAATATGATCTATTTCTGTAAAAATTAAGATCTATCTGCTGATAGCAGCATATATAAAAGGTTTCAAGGAACAGAAACCTTGTTTTACAACATATTCATATACATGAAACATATGTAAATAAATTAGGGTTGAGCAGGTTCTGATTTCTGAAATCCGAAGATATCACAAATCCCCAAGGAGAGTCCAAGTGTGGTGGCGGTTGCGATGCCTGACCTTTCCAACACTGGACAGGAAGAGGAGGCTCTTTCCACCATTTGCACGCCCTCTGCAAGTGCTGGAAGAAGCACCCACAGTCCACTTGCTGATATGCAAATTGACGATGTCACTGTTGAAGTACAACAGGATGAGGATACTGGTTTAGCTGGCACTGAGGAGGAAGTTGGCGAGGAGTATTCTGATGGTGATGTGGTTTGTTTAAATCAGGCTCCGGGGAGACAGTTGTTGTCTGTGGGATGAAAAAGCCCATTACAGTCATGCCTGGGCAGAAGACCAAACATTACACCTCTTTGGTCTGGCAATATTTCTATCCAAATCTGGACAACAACTGTCTTGCCATATGTACCATAGGCTAAGGTGAAATATGTAGGTTAAGGTGAAATATGTAGGGGTGGGGACATTAACCACCTAGGAACATCCTCCCTTATACATCACCTGCAGCGCTTTCATAAAAAGTTACTGTCAAGTTTAGAAACTTTGGCTACTACCGTAAGCAGTCCAGGGACACCTAAATCCCTGTGTACTATTGTATCCAAGCACCTGCAAACCACACCGTCAACTCCCTCCTCATCAATTTCCTCCTTAGTCAGGATCGGAAGTAGTCCTGCAGGCCATGTCACTGGCATGACTTACTCTCCTATCCGGGATTCCTCCGGAGGATACTGCATTGCTACGCCTACTGCTGCCACTGCTGCTGTTGCTGCTGGGAGTTGTTCATCATCCCAGAGAGGAAGTTGGAACACCACTACTTTTACTAAACAATTGACCCTCCAACAGTCCTCAGCGAGGAGGATGAAGTACGACAGCAGTCATCCTGAAGCAAAATGGATAACTGAGGCCTTGACTGCTATGTTGGTGTTAGACGTGCGTCCGGTATCTGCCATTAGTGCAGTGGGATTTAGTCAATTGATGGAGGTAGTATGTCCCCGCTACCAAATCCCATCTAGATTCCACTTAACTAGGCATGCGATACCGAGACTGTACAGTGACGTCAGGAAAAGTGTCCTCAGTGTCCTAAAAAATGAAGTTGTACCCAATGTCCACTTAACCACGGACATGTGGACAAGTGGAACAGGGCAGACTAAGGACTATATGACTGAAACAGCCCGCTGGGTAGATGTATCACCTTACGCAGCAACAACAGCAGCGTCACCAGTAGCAGCATCTCAGAAATGCGGGCTCTTTCCAAGGCAAGCTACGCTGTGTATCGCCGGTTTCAGTAAGAGGAACACCAATGACAACCTCTTAGAGAAACTGAGGGAAATCATCGCCCAGTGGCTTACTCCACTTAGACTCTCCTGGGGATTTGTGATATCTGACAACACCACCAATATTGTGTGGCATTACATCTGGGCAAATTCCAGTACGTCCCATGTTTTGCTCACACAATAAATTTGGTGGTGCAGAATTTTCTTAAAAATGACAGGGGCATGCAGGAGATGCTTTGGGTGGCCCGAAAAATTTCTTGCCACTTTTGCCATTCAGCAACTGCATGCCAAAGACTGGAGAGCCAGGAAACAATCTTGAACCTGCCCCGCCATAACCCGAAGCAAGAGGTTGTGACGCGGTGGAACTCAACCCTCTATATGCTTCAGAGGATGGAGGAGCAGCAAAAGGCCATTCAAGCCAATACATCCAACTATGACATAGGCAAAGGAGGGTGTATGCACCTGACTGAAGCACAGTGGAGAATGATTTCCATGTTGTGCAAGGTTCTCCAGCCCTTCAAACTTGCCACACGTGACGTCAGTTCAGACACTGCCAACTTGAGTCAGGTCATCAGTCTTTTGCAGAAGCAGCTGGAGAAAGTGAAGGAGGAGCTAAGACGGAGCAATTCTGCTCAGCATGTGGAACATGTGGATGGAGCCCTTCATTCACTTTGCCAGGATTCCAGGGTGGTAAATCTGTTAAAATCAGACCACTACATTTTGGCCACCATGCTCGATCCTAGGTTTAAAGCCTATGTGTTGTCTCTCTTTCTGGTCGATGCAAGCCCGCAAAGGTGCAAAGACCTGCTGGTGAAAACACTGTCAGCTGAAGTGGAACATGGCATGTCAACAGCTCCTTCATATTCTCCCGCAACTGGGGCTGCCAGGAAACAACTTAGGTATCCTAATCAACCTGCTGGCAGTGATGCAGGGCAGGCAGGACCAAGTTTGGACATCTGGTCTGGACTGATGGACCTGGCAACAATTTCTGACATGTCTACTGTCGCTGCATATGATATTGTCACCATTGACAGAATGGTTCAGGATTACATCGGTGACAGCATCCAAGTAGGCATGTCAGACAGTCCGTACCTGTACTGGCAGGTAAAAGAGGCAATTTGGAGGCCCCTGTACAAACTGGCTCTATTTTAGCTGAGTTGCCCTCCCTCCAGTGTGTACTCCGAAAGAGTGTTTAGTGCAGCCGGGAACCTTGTCACCGAAAGGCGTAGGAGGTCCTTCCACAAAATGTGGAGATGATGTTCATCAAAACTAATTATCAACTCTTCCAGGGAGACCATCCACCAGAACGTACAGAGAGACCTGTGGTGGTGGATTCCAGTGGGGATGAATTAGTACTCTGTGAGGATGAACGCAACACTGAAGAAGGTGAGGAATCGGTCAATGAGGAGGATGAGGATGACATCTTGCCTCCGTAGAGCCAGTGTGTGCAGGGACAGATTAATTGCCAATCATTTCAGCCACATTCATGTGGCAGACCCTGATGCTGAAATGATTGGCTTGTTAAAGTGTGCATGTCCTGTTTATACAACATAAGGGTGGGTTGGAGGGCCCAAGGACAATTCCATCTTGCAACTCTTTTTTTTCTTTGCATTATGTACTGTTTGGGGCCTAGTTTTTCAAACTGCCATCCTGTCAGCCACTGCAGTGTCACTCCTAGGTGGGCCACGTGTTTGTGCTGCCCACTCGTGTCGCTTAGCATAGTTATCCAGCTACCTTGGTGCAACCTTTTGGACTAAAAACAATATTGTGAGGTGTTCAGAATAGACTGGAAATTAGTGGAAATTAATGTTATTGAGGTTAATAACAGCATAGGAGCAGAAAAACCCACAAATTCTGTGATTTTAGCTGTTTTTATGCTTTTAAAAAAAAAAACAGATCCAAAACACAAAACCCAGAACCTAAAACATGGAAGGGTGGTTTTGGCAAAACCAATCCAGATCCAAAACATAAAGAAAGATCCAAAACACAAAACACAAAAAATGGCCGGTTCCCACCCCTAAAATAAATGCAGATTATTCACAGCCGATGCCAACCCCTAAAATAAATGCAGATTATTCATATATTCATTAGACAAGTTTCAGCAATGTATGACCAGAAACAGCAATACTGTAGTAATAATCTGACAATAGCAATGATTTGCCAGTACTGTGAGAAACAGTAACAGTGTCCTGGAGATTGTTATAGACATTACCTTCTTGCTATGTTTAAAAGAAACAGAACTCTTGACCTGATTCAGAGGCGCTCGCAAAAAGTGAGTGCTGGCTCTGAATCAGGGGGGCTGCTTTTTTTTTTTAAACTGGCCTCCTGGCCACTCGCTAAGCAGTGGGTGACCACCCACAACTTTTGCGAGCGGCCAGGTGATGGTCGCGATGGTCGCGACCATCGGGCTTGCGACAAGACACTTGTGGTAGGGTCTCGTTCCCGCAAGCCCCAGTGAGCTTTCTGCTTTAATAGAGCAGGAAGCTCTCTACTGACATCACGAGTGATGTCAGTAGGTCCGCCCTCCAATGGCAGGCATTCCTTCGGGAACTCCTCTGTTTGGCCAGCCACCCCTGCTCCCTGCCTTCAAAATGGGGCGAGCTGTTGATCAACATCGACAGCCACCCCGTTTGTAGCGAGCCCCAGAGTGAGTGAATTTCTCATCACTCTGGGGCTTGCACAGTGCCCCACCATCGACCCACTTGCGAGCGCATAGCGCTTACGAGCGGGTCTGAATCAGGCCCTCTGTTCTTTAAATGAAAGCAAAATGATAATGAGTGTGTTGTTTGTGAATATAGAGGAAATACTACAGTATAACCCACATGGGTATATCAACATATAAATGACAACTCTACTGGTACATGTTAGATTATAGTAACCTTACATTTTTGATCAGAATACAAATGTTTTATGGTGTCACCTGTGAATATAGCATATAGGGGACACATCCCAGACACTTAAAGTATTCTTCTTTAGTCTCTCCAAAGGGTGACTGCATTCTATTTAGGTTCATATTATTATTTCTCATAGCATAGTCCTTATTTTTCTTT
This sequence comes from Taudactylus pleione, assembly GCA_031769625.1. NCBI lineage: Eukaryota > Metazoa > Chordata > Amphibia > Anura > Myobatrachidae > Taudactylus > Taudactylus pleione. The sequence continues at coordinate 10,596,649 of JAUIMM010000082.1, forward strand.
CTAGAGTAATAATCCAGTACTTGAGTAATGATGGCATTTAACTATTTTTAGATATTTTTGGAAATGGTGCATACAAGAAATTATTTATTTTTATATAATTTCTATTTACAAGTGGATTGTGCAAGGAGGTCAAATGTGGCCACATTGTACACCAACACTTTCATGTTTATGGTGAAAATATATTTATTTTTTTCCAGTTGTACTATCAGGGATAGTCTTATCTAGTATACTCATTATATAAATTATACTTTACTCTTTTGGTCAGGGACTAGAGACTTATTGACTATTTTTATTAGTACACACAATTTTGGTTAAAGCCCTGTAAAATTGACATATACTGTTGAGACTCATAATATCAGTGTTCTTGAAGTGAATATTACTATACTGGGTTCAACCAATAGCACTTCTCCTTGCACTAAGTCCATGGACAGGAATACATTTCTTCTATCTAGCAATTTCCATCCAAAGCAGTTACCATGGGCAGCATGGATGGTGTAATGGTTAGTGTTACTGTCTCGCAGTGCTGAGGTCTTTCATCCCCACCATGGTCCTGATTGTGTGGAGTTTATATATTCTCCCCTGCCTGTGTAAGTTTCCTCCATGTGTGCTGCAGTTTGTGTGTGTGAGTGACTGAATATTCTCTGTAAAACACTTTGTGCTAAATAGATAAATGGCAATAAATAAACCAAATAAATTACAAAAGGTGTTAACCTTTTCACAAAATCTCATTACTAACGTTTTTAGTGATCCATTAGATACCATAGTCCAAATGGACACAGTGATTGAAAGGTTTGTATAAAAAGGGTGTTATTGAACTGATGTTAACAATATCAAAACACATGTTCTTGCCACCTCATGTACAATCACTGAGCCATCACAAAAATAAAGATACTAATACCACTTGTTAGTCACTTGTTACTGAATTAAGTACAATATTAATCTACAGTTTCTGTAGAATTGTAAAATAGATTTTTATTATTTTTCACAATATGCATATTTATACATATTTGTAATATTACATATGTGTATGATCATGTTTACACTAGCTTTATTTAGCATCTAATGATGATTATTTTTTGTCTAAAGATTGCAAATTCAATACACTTTCAAATGTAATATGATATATGTAACAGTTTAGATTCATGTAGAATTTTAGTCCTGGAATGTTTGTAGAGCCCTACATCCCTGAGCCCAATCCTAACCTACTCTTTTACTACTGTACACGATACTGGAAGACATAAAGATTCCAGCATGGGACACTCTTTGGCAGGTCCGTTAGGCTCTATCTATTTCCAGCCACTCAAACAAAGGAGAAGTTCTGAAACTATCCAACATCCAGCATACATAGATCTGTTACCAATGACTTTGTACCTTGTGGACTCTTTAACCGTTACTCTATAAATTATGTTGCTCTGGTTGTTGGAGGTTAGTGCATTCAGATTTGAAGCCTTGAGTTGGTGCTAAACATGCACACACCTGTTATTGTCGGTATTTTGTATTCTTTAAAATTTGTTGAATAAATCTTGTTGGACGTTGGACATCTACTTTTGCAGTGCGAACTTCCCAATTATTTTAATCATTTTATTAATATTTTAACCATTTTATTTTAATCATTGGGGGCTTATGGATGGAACTCTCAACTCTAGACTAATGGACACAGAAGGATTTTGGAATATTAACAAAACATAAGAACAGTTTCTTCTTAAAAAGACCTACGTTGATATACTGAATTTCTACTTGATAAGTTTAAAGAAGCTGCAGAGTAAGAATTTGGGAATATGGTTAAAAAATTGCATAGTCTGCATAGATATTTGTTGTGTTTTAAATAACTATCTGCCTGTTACATTGCAATAGTACTGTTAAACATTTTAGTCAAAATAGTATAGCTCAATGTTAAAAATGAACCATTTACTGCACCTGTGCAGACTTGCTGAACAGGTTAATTGCCATGAAAAAAGACAGTGACACACAGACAATAGAACATTGCTATCTCAGAGACTGAAACTGACTTATTTGTTATTATTATTATTTTATCAGTCAGTATATGAGATAACTGGATATCTGAGTTAAGGATAGCAACTAAAAGAATTGTGTTATCAAAGCTGTTTACTTATTGTGTATTGCTTTAAACCACTATCTATATATAGGAAATTGTCCTTGGTGAAGGTAATAGTGCTAAATAAACAGTTTATGGTATATGAGAATGCCTGCAAGCAAGAAACGATATAGATAGAACAAAATAGTGTTAGAAACTGCAATATTTGGAGTGAAATTGCAGAATCTAAAAGCATGAAAGTCACAAAAAGGAAATTAAATAACTCACCCAATTTGCTGCATTTTAGCAAGAGAAGCAAAAGAATCACATTTTATGAATGGCATTTAATAAGAGAAGAGTAATAAAAAGTCAGTATCACAACAGCAAATGTTGGATGGTGAATGAGCCTGTACTACCCTTAATTTAATTGATCATTAGTGAGTGTTTTTGGCACCATTAGGACTACAGAAATTGGGAACAGTATGGTTTGGCTTACGAGCAGCTGGGAAGTGTCTCAGGGGTGTATCTACCCATTGGCCAGGATGGCACTTGCCAGGGGCACAGACCAAAGGGGGGGTCCATCTGGAAATGTCACCAGCAGCCAAGGGGTGGACTACCCCTGCAAGTCCCCCAGCCCCACAAGTGTAGTGCAGACTGCAGTGAGAGCAGTCTTCCCTACACACTTTACAAACATACAGCCACTAGCTGGGGGCACTGTATAGGGGGCTACTACTGTGGGCATTTTAGGGGGGTGGCCACTACTGGGGGCAATGCAGCATAGGGGGGACTACTACTGGGGTAACTGTATAGGGAGGACTACTACTGGGGGCACTGTATATGGGAACTACTACTGGGGGCAATGCAGCATAGGGGCACTACTACTGGGGGCACTGTATAAGGGGGACTACTACTTGGGGCACTGTATAGAGGGACTACTACTGGGGGCAATGCAGCATAAGGGGATTACTACTGGAGGCACTGCATAGGGGGGAGTGGGGGCACCAGCCCATTACTTTGCCAGGGGCAGTTGGATCCCTTGATACACCCCTGAAGTGTCTATACAGTATTAATACACATTCCAAAGTGCGAGAGTAGCCATAATGACAAGAAGTCAGTCACAGTACGAGCCTTGGGAGCTGAACAGTAACAGTTTGGAGCCAGTTATATACAAAAGGGGATGAATGTCAGGAATGGTGAATGGGTCATCAACAATGATGCACTGTATAGTGCTGCTAGGATGAGATTGGTTTATTGTAGAGACATCACTTAATTTCTACAAAATCAGGTGAAAATGATGTTATTGGGCCATTCATCAAGAAGGTAAAACAGAAAATATCACAGATATCTCCTATTTACCTTCCTCTTGTGGAATGGCCTGCTGTCCCCATACACTAGTATGGGGACAGAATTCATCAGACTCCGAAAGTATAATATTTTCGGAGCTTGACTGCAGGAGCATTCATCGTCTTCAGATCGTGTTTGCTTCCACTTGTTTTGAGCAAACCGTTCCTTCCCTATGGATCCTTCTGGATTCCTCTGCCCCTGTCTGGCTCCTTCTGCTAGATGTTAGGGCTCCTGTGCACATGCATGACCTGTAGGTCATGTATACAGGCTTGTGTCACTGCTCCGAAAGGAGTAGAGAAAAGTTCAGTGGAGACAGCTGATTTTCAGATTAGCTGTCTCCGCACCAGAGTAATGATGAATTGCTCCAGCACTAGCAGCAGCAAGAAGAAATGTTAATTATCAGGGTCCATTTTGACCTCAATAATTAACATAATGAATAGACCCCTAAAGGGTCTATTTATCAAGTTTTTTTTCCATAAAATTATGTAGAAACTGCAGCTTCTGCTTAGTTTTATGAATTGTTGCTATTTACTAAAAGCAGAATGCAGGAGATTTCACATAAATCTTCATCAGGTTGCTAATTAGCACTTCAGATCACAGTCCCCATTATTATGATTATCTCTATGTAACAAACTTGGCCCTTTTAGTTGTTTATATCATCTTCAGATGTAGTAAACTGTTTTAAACCAATGGAGGATTATGAGCAGGAGAACAACCTTCCAATCTTTCTCCTGAAGCCTCCAGCTGGTTTCAGAACTGGCACTATGCACATGCACAGTGTCAGCTCCCCCCGTAGAAGTCTTTCACAAACATGAATGACTTCTACAAAATGCCAGGGATAAAACTTGCAGGCACATTGGTTAACACAACCACTTTCCTTGCAAGTTTCCTTAAGTACATACAGATGTGTCCACATACACCTTTCTGAAAACTGTGCCATGGCTCTCAATTTGGCATGACATCAATTCTCATATATTGTCGTGCCGTGCTATCTGCGGTGCAGCAAAGGTGCAATTCATACTTTCACCACTGGGTGGCCAGTGTATCATGTAATGTAGCACTTAATAGTGTTAAACCTATGTAGCAAAGATACAGTAGTGGTCTCCTTTGTTTTAACAGAGGGCAAACAAGGAGTTTTGAAATCACTGTACTAGATGCTGAAACACTGTACTAGCACCAAAAAAAATCACTAGGAAACTGTCATCAGTTCCTTAAAAGACTGATTCTGTACTTTCCATCCACCAGTATTATGGCGTAGTGGTAAAGTCTCTGCACAGCACACTTGGCAGTTAGGGTTTGAATCCCAATGTAAATTTTTTTTTTTTTGCTCCAAAAATACATTTATATAATTCAATAATATAATAATATCAATAATATTATTGTAATAACAATAAAACTTTTTAGAATAATATCATATTTCATCTAGAGGCTGTGGGGATCTGAGTCAGTGAGGACGGCATGTGTGTGTAGTGATTCCTTAGTGTAGAAATTTCCCCCTGAAAATATGGCTCTATATTTCATATACAGTGCTGGTTCTAGATATACATTATAATTCAAAAACTGTCCATCAGTAATTTACAGTATGTTAATGTCCTTTTTCAGATTAACTGTCTCAACAGAGGGGGGAGGAGGAATTCTTTTGTAAAGGCTGCACATTTTCCACAGACAACAAATCAAGTTTTCATTATCCCTCCCCCTGTATTTTATTTTGTTACTACTCATTAATGTTGCCATTTTTGTATTGAGACACTTTTGTACTTTTGGCCCATCTCTTCCTCCCAAAATAGTACTCATTTTCCATGGTTATATTGTACATTATTTGACCAGTAATGTAGCTAGAAGAAGTATACACAGTATACTTGTGTTTTGGTTTTGGATTTTTTCTTAAAATATCTTAAAAACAGTTAAAATCACATAAAATGGGCCTGTTTTTGTTCCCACAGTATTATTAACCTCAATAACATTTATTTCCAGTAATTTCCAATCAATTTTGACCACCTCACAATATTATTTTTTTCATCTAGTTAAGGGCAAAAGGTTGCATCCAGCTAGCTGGCTGACTACGCTAAGTGATACAGTGGATGGCACTAACATGTGGCAGTTCAGCTTCCAATTTCCAACATGGATACAGTGGGTTATACAGTGTGGGTTGGATACACCAATAGTGCTCTTACTATGACAGCAGTGTCGGCAGAACAGGGTTGTTGACGGTGTCCTCAGTGTATGGTACTGGCGATGTTGGCAGTGCCAGCAGTGTCTTTAGTGCAGGTTTGCTGGCTGTGTCGGCAGTGCAGGGTTGCTGATGGTGTCCTCAGTACATGGAATGGCAGTGCTGCGGTGCTTGCAGTGTCCACAGTGTAGAGTACTGGCGATGTCAGCAGTGCCAGTGGTGTCTTTAGTGCAGGTTTGCTGGCTGTGTCGGCAGTGCAGGAGTTGCTGACGGTGTCCTCAGTACATGGAATGGCAGTGCTGTGGTGCTGGCAGTATCCTCAGTGCAGGGTACTGGCATTGTAAGCAGAGCGGGGGTGCCAGTGGTGTTTTTAGTGCAGGTTTGCTGGCTGTGTCGCTAGTGCAGGGTTGCTGATGGTGTCCTCAGTACATGGAATGGCAGTGCTGTGGTGCTTGCAGTGTCCTCATTGTAGGGTACTGGCGATGTCGGTATTGCCAGTGGTGTCTTCAGTGCAGGTTTGCTGGTTGTGTTGGCAGTGTAGGGGATGCTGATGGTGTCCTCAGTACATGGAATGGCAGTGCTGCGGTGCTGGCAGTGTCCTCAGTGTAGGGTACTGGCGATGTTGGCAGTGGTGGGGTGCCAGTGGTATCTTCAATGCAGGTTTGCTGGTTGTGTCGGCAGTGCAGGGGATGCTTACATTGTCCTCAGAACATGGAATAGCAGTGCTGCGGTGCTGGCAATGTCCTCAGTTTAGGGTATTGGCGATGTAGGCAGTGCCAGTGTTGTCATTTATGCAGATTTGCTGGCTGTGTCGGCAGTGCAGGTGTTGCTGGCAGTGTCCTAAGTACATGCAATGGCAGTGCTGTGGTGCTGGCAGTGTCCTCATTGAAGGGTACCGGTGATGTCAACAGTGCGGGGGTTCCAGTGGTGTCCTCAGTGCAGGTTTGCTGACTGTGTTGGCAGTGCAGGGGTGTTCTCAATGCAGGGTGCTGGCAATGTTGGCAGAGCAGGGGTGCCAGTGGTGGCCTCAGTGCAGGTTTGCTGACTGTGTTGGCAGTGCAGGGGTGTTCTCAATGCAGGTTTCCGGTGGTGTCAGCAGAGCAGGGGAGCCAGCAGTGTCCTCAGTGCATGTATGCTGACAGTGTCGACAGTGCAGGGGTGCTGGTGGTGTCCTCAGTGTGGGAGTGCCAGCAGTGTCAGCAGTGTGGGCGTCACTAATGGTGTCCTCAGTACGTGGGGTAGCAGTGCAGGGGTGCTGGCAGTGGTGGTGTCAGCAGTGGGGGATGCTGCCAGTGGGGTGCTGGCTGTGTCAGCAGCAAGGGTGCAGGCGGTGTCATGCAGCAGGTGATGATGGGCGCCGTCTTCTTTTGCTTCCTGTGTGCATATTAAATGAGCTTATATGCATTTGCGGCTATATAACTGCACTAGCTGCTGAAACACTATACTAGCACCAAAGAAACTCACTAGGAACTGTCATCAGTTCCTCAAAAGACTGATTCTGTACTTTCCATCCACCAGTATTGTGGCGTAGTGGTAAAGTCACTGCACCTCACCCTTGGCAGTTAGGGTTTCAATCCCAGTGTAAACATTTTTTTTTTTCTCCAAAAATATATTTGTATAATTCAATAATATAATGATATCAGTAATATTATTGTAATAATAAAACTTTTTAGAATTATATCATATTTCATCTAGAGGCTGCCCTTTGTGTATTGAGGCACTTTTGTACTTTCGATCCCTACCATCCTCCCAAAATAGTACTCATTTTCCATGGTTATATTGTACATTCATTGACCAGTAATGTAGCTTAATGTTTTGTTTTCCACTTTGTTATTACAGTAAAGTTTACACAGTATGCCAGTTGCTATATATATATATAAATATATAAATAAACTTGATAGCCCCCCCACATTTGTTGCCCAGGAATCCCCACAGACCTAAATTTGGCCCTGGGTGAGAGTTGCACACTGACCCACCAATGCGGTGTTCATAGAGGGGAAAGGAGGAGGAGGTGAGCTGCTGCTGTTACACTGTTGTGGGAGGGGGAGGGGGGTACACAGAGCCAGTGATGCTGTTATCAGGGGTGGGTGGGGGGGAAGAGCTGTTTGGAGTGTGTGCACTATGGATAGGACATAAAAAGAGAACATTGAAAGTACTGTACCAATGTTTTTAACATTAATTACAAAACAAAATTTAGACCTAAACATTGGTTCTGAAACTTGATGGTTAGCGCACATCTCCGATGGTGGTAGGACTGCGCGTGCGCAGGAGGTGCACTGAGCGTGTGCAGCCCTTTGACTGCGAGTCCGCTTGCAGTGTCTCCTGGCCACAGCCTGATTGACAGGTTGCGGTGTTTTGGAGGTTGAGCAGGGATGTTCCTTAGCAGCATTCCTGGAAATAGGGGCGTGTTGCCCTATTTTTCAAGGAGGGGCGAGGGCAGAGTCCGTATGGGTGCACGCAGACTTTCTGGCCTTGCAAGCTTCCAGGACCTGGCCAGGCTGTGGGAAGTTTTAGCTCCAGCAGCCTGGCCTAAGGAACATTGGCAACCATCATTCGTAATTGTTCTGATGGTGGCACCAGGCTGCGGCCTCAGTCACAGAGCTGAGATCATGCAAATGCAGAAAGGAGGTGTGCGATACCTCCTTCTGCATTCGCATTTTAAATGAACAGAATTGCACAGTCTCTTGTGTGCGCTTATGTGCTCCTCTGCAATTCCATCCAGGCCCTTTGTGTCCTTATATTTACCTCAAAATGATGACAATAAAAGGAAACAATCAAAGGCACCCATTTATTAACTAGTTTTATCACCAAAACGAGAGACAAATGTCACTGTGTATGATAAATGTTGCTCCAGCCAATCAGCTCCCAACTGTCACTTTTCTAACAGTTGACAGTTGGGAGCTGATTCGCTGGAGCACCATTTATCATACACAGTGAAATGTTTCACTCGTTCTGGTGATAAAACTCATTAATAAATGAGACCCATAGTGTAGTTTTTTAAAATTATTGTTGATCCACCCAATGTGAGGGATTATTTATAGCTGAAAAATAGGTGTTGATAGAACAGTCCCATCCACCTGATGTTCAAGGTACATACCTCTTGATATATTTAAAGCAAACACCTCTTATTACCCCTTCAGGTTTTAAGGTTACATTATAATTTTCTTCACATAAAGAGGATTCAACAGCATACAGTAGATTTCAATAAAATCCTTTATTGCAACTCCAACAGATGATTTCCAGATGATATTTCATGTACTATCATAAAAGTAAATAGAGGTACAGTACATACAGTGCATCCGGAAAGTATTCACAGCGTATCACTTTTTTCACATTTTGTTTTGTTTCAGCCTCATTCCAAAATGGAATAAATTAAATTTTCTCCTCAAAATTCTACACCAAATACCCCATAATGACAATGTGTAAAAAGGTTTTTTTTTAGATTTGTTCAAATTTAATTAAAAAAAACATAAAAAATCACATGTACATAAGTATTCACAGCCTTTGCTCAATACTTTGTTGATGCACTTGACAGCAATTACAGCCTCAAGTCTTTTTGAATATGATGCCACAAGCTTGGCACACCTATCTTTGGGCAGTTTTGCCCATTCCTCTTTGCAGCATCTCTCAAGCTCCATCAGGTTGGATGGGAAGCATCGATGCACAGCCATTTTCAAATCTCTCCAGAGATGTTCAATCGGATTCAAGTCTGGGCTCTGGCTGGGCCACTCAAGGACATTCACAGAGTTGTAATGACGCCACTCCTTTGATATCTTGGCTGTGTACTTAGGGTCATTGTCCTGCTAAAAGATTAACCGTCACCCCAGTCTGAGGTCAAGAGTGCTCTGGAGCAGGTTTTCATCCAGGATGTCTATGTACACTGCTGGATTAATTTTTCCCTCTATCCTGCCTAGTCTCCCAGTTCCTGCTGCTGAAAAACATCCCCACAGCATGATGCTACCACCAGCATGCTTCACTGTAGGGATGGCATTGGCCTGGCGATGAGCGGTGCCTGGTTTCCTAAAAGTAGAATGCCTGGAATTCTTCCCAAAGAGTTCAATCTTTGTCTCTCATGGTCTGAGAGTCCTTCAGGTGCATTTTGGCAAATTCCAGATGGGCTGCCATGTGCTTTTTACTAAGGAGTGGCTTCCATCTGGCCACTCTACCATACAGGCCTGATTGGTGGATTGCTGCAGAGATGGTTGTCCTTCTGGAAGGTTCTTGTCTTTCCACAGAGGAATGCTGTAGCTTTGACAGAGTGACAATCGGGTTCTTGGTCACCTCCCTGACTAGGGCCCTGCTCCCCTGATTGTTCATTTTAGATGGATGGCCAACTCTAGGAAGAGTCCTGGTGGTTCCGAACTTCTTCCATTTATGGATGATGGAGGCCACTGTGCTCATTGGCACCTTTTAAGCAGCAGATATTTTTTTCTACCCTTCACCAGATTTGTGCCTTGAGACAATCCTGTCTCGGAGGTCTACAGACAATTCCTTGGACTTCATGCTTGTTTTGTGCTCTGATATGCACTGTCAAGTGTGGGAGCTTATATAGACAGGTGTATACCTTTCAAAATCATGTCCAATCAAATGAATTTACCACAGGTGGACTCCAATTAAGCTGTAGGAACATCTCAAGGATGATCAGTGGAAAGAGGATGCACGTGAGCTCAATTTTGAGCTTCATGACAAAGGTAGTGAATACTTATGTATATGTGATATCTTAGTGGGTTTTTTTAAATTAAATTTGCAAAAATCTCAAAAAAACTTTTTACATGTTGTCATTATGGGCTATTGTGTGTAGAATTTTGAGGCCAAAAATTAATTTATTCCATTTTGAAGTAAGGCTGTAACATAACAAAATGTGGAAAAATTGATGCGCTGTGAATACTTTCTAGATGCACTGTAGCAGAATACTGCTTTAAACAGCTATTTTATTAAAAATATTACAGATAAAAAACAGGACCTCTATATTTAATAACAAGTCCTGAAAATAAAAAAACACTAAGACTCGTTTCAATGAGGATGCCTACCATCCCACTGCCAGGGACCACCCCCTCTCCACCTCCAAAACGTCACAGCCTGTCAATCAGGCTGCAGCCAGGAGACACTGCCAGAGGGCAGCACATGCACAGTCCTCCCACCATCAGAGATGTGCCGTAGCCATTGGGTTAGCGTACATCTCTATCAGGCCCAAAAAGCGCCATTCCAAGGGAGTGATATACAGTATGTGGGACTATACATACTGTAAGCCCTCATAAATTAAATATATAAAAAGCATTATTTCAGAAGTTTATTGCTGTTTTATATGTTTAAGCACCTACAGGTCCATTAAAAAATAGAAAAATTGGTTAACATCGATGTTCCAGATCCAATGTTTAGGTCTAAACAATGTTTTGTAATCAACATTAAAAAATGTACAGTACTTTCAATGATGTCTTTTTATGTCCTATCCTTAGTGCACACACTCCAAGCAGTTCTCCCCCTCCCCCTATCCCTGATAACAGCATCACTGGCTCTGTGTGCCCCCCACCTCCACCCATAGCAGTGTAATGGTGCATACACACGTAGCGATCTGCCAGCAATACAATATTGCTGGCAGTTCATACTGCACACTCCCTGGTATGTTGAATGATCTATATAGATCATCCAAAATACCAATAACTTGCCAGCAACTATAGCGACATGCGATCAGCAAGTTGTGCAGCGTGCATGGACGATGGGCGATATTGCTATCATCTATACGTGCCTGCACATTGCTGGTTGAAGGTAAGTTGGTAGGGTACATTAAAAAAGGATGATTTGATAGATAACGGTAATGATAACAATATTGATACCATTTAAATCGTCCTTGCTATGTGTATGCACCTTTACAGCTGCAACTCTCCTCCTCCTTCCTCCTCTATGAACAGAGCAGTGGTGGCTCTGTGTGCCCCCCTCACCCATAGACACCACTGGCACTGCTGACATTGCCAGTACCCGGCACTGAGGACACTGCAGCACTGCCATCCCATGTACTGCAGACACCGTCAGCAACCCCTGCACTGCCAACACAGCCTGCAAACCTGCACTGAAGATACTGCTGGCACCGCCACACTACCAACACCTCCATTACCTGTCACTGAGGACACTGCCAGCACTGCAGCACTGCCATTCCATGTACCGAGGACACCGTCAGCAACCCCTGCACTGCTGACACAGCCAGAAAACCTGCACTGAAGACACTGCTGGCAGTGTAGGGCAGATGGTGGGCGCCATCTTCTTTTGCTTCCTGCATATTAAATGGTCTTAACGCTGATTGGCTGAGAGCCATGACGGAAGGCTCTCTCAGACAATCAGTGTTAAACCTGCTCAATACAAAACTTCGTGACCCCACAACCTCGTGACCCAAGAGTGGGATCACAAGGCTTTGCCTCGGGTTAGGGATCGGGGGCAGGCAGAGAGATCTTAGCACCCTCTATGGGTTGGTGCCCTTGTTTGACCACACTGGTCGAACATCCCAAGAGTTGGCTCTAATTAGGGGGTCCTTAGCTCCCCAGGTATCCCTGGCCTGGGCTGATTAGCAGTCAGGTTTAATGCTTTGACTGGGGGGCACAGTGAAAGGGCTCCCCTTCCTGTGGCATTTGCCACCTCACTAGAAAAAGTCTGGTGCTGGTTCTGAATTTTACAGGGGACCCTACTCATTTTTTCCCCCTGTATTTCCAAAATCAGATCAGTGTCCAGTGCTAGCTGCACACTGTCCATATGTCATTTGTCCCCCATATTTTTGCAACCAGAGCTGGTTCTGACTAGCACAGTGCTTGTTGTGCTTAAGTACAGGGGACCCCTATGTCATTTGTCCCCTGTATTTAATCAAAACCAGCACTGGGTCACTAAAAGCTCAGGGCTCTTTTGTGGAGGGGGGGAATGCCATTTTTTTATTTATTTGTTTTCACAGGTTTTTTTTTTTTTACCACAGCAACACAGACGGGTCTCTCAGATCCCGTCTATGCTCTGTGTCAATGACCCAGATGCATGTAGCATGGATCTCCTGGTCCATGCATGCATCTATGTCATTGAAATACATAGCCGCTCGAGGGGTCTCACTGATCCCATCCATGCTTCTGTGTCAATGTACAAAAGTGTCTCATGAAAATGTGGTTTGTTGTTTGTGGAAAATGTGCAGCCTTTACAAAAATTAATTCCTCCCCCTCCCTTTCTTTGTTGAGAAAAGCAAAGGGTTTACCTGGAAGGACATAAACATATAGAATATTACTGATGGTCAGTTTTTGAATTATACTATATATATATATATATATATATATATATATATATATAGTATAATTCATACTATATGAATTATGCTATATATATATATATATATATATATATATATATATATATTGAATCATAAAAATGTATTTTTGGAGAAAAAAATAGGTTTACACTAAGATTCAAACCCTAATTTCCTGGTGTGATGTGCAGTCAACTTACCACTATGCTATAACACCTACAGGCAAATACCGAAATACCGAAGTCTTTTACCTCTTACAAAGTGAAAATAAACTGAAACTGACAGCTTCTGTTCTAGATCCAGCTAGAAATATAGCAATAGTTTTTTGTAGTATATGAAATATGGTGCTATATTTCCAAGTTCTATTTTCTATTCTGTAGGACTTTTTACTGTATATATAGCCAAAGTATGCAGGAAATTTTGTAAGCCTGTCTGGCACTGCAATGGGAAGCAGCTTACTGTATTGGATCTTCCTCTCCAGCTTTTTACTTAGGCAGCCGCAGTATACTTTTCTAAAAATGCCACCTGCTGTCTGAAAAGTGGTTCTACAGTATATTTCAGCCTCCTTACACATGTCCCAACATGTACATCTTGGTAGGGCTGGTTATCTGATGCCATGAATGGTAGGCCATGGCTCAATTTTCTCAAAGGTGTATGTGGACACATCTGTATTTCAATAAAAATAAAAATATCTGCCACAAAATACAATCTTTATAATCATAATAATAATATGTTAAGCACATAGACCCATAAATATGCTGTTGATGCAACTAAATAGTGTGGGAAATGGTCAAAAATGTCTAAAAGATGTGTGAGATCCTTTCATTTGTTGGTACTCTTGACAAAGTATGAACAATATCCTGAAAACCTTAGTAATAAAAGTGTGTGAAATAATTTTGCAAGAATTGCAGCTTAAAAGCAATTAATGTTTAGCAATAAAGCAGTGGGAATGTGAGCAGTGTACATTAAATCATAAACCAATGATGCCGATAATAAACTGGCATAGCTGCATGCACCAAGTGCACCACATACAAATCCAAAGAAAATTACCACCAAAATTGAGAAATTATATTTTTGCATTGTCTGTTAATATGTGTAGGGAGATTCTTAAATAAGCAGAAGATGAACCTGCTTTAACTACAGAATTGTCTCAGATGTGGCAGTTATATGTGGCTCAGCGCGAGCAGGTGGGTGAGTTATCTACCAAACCCAGCCACCATTGCTGACAACAGGGTGAAGAGGTAACCCCTGTTGTGGTAGAGGATATGTGCATTTTATGCAGGAATGTTACCTTTGTCCACATAGTAATGAGAGAAACTCACTATCCTTTCACCAGTATGGGTAGGAGACGTGCAAACTCAAACTCCCAAAGTTTAGAACCAAAACCGGGTAGTATAATGTAATTTTTTTATTTATATTGGGTTATAAAAGGCTTCATTGAGTAAATTGATGGATGAGGCAGGGTTAGCATTGCAAGAAGCATTGCCACTTGAATCACACAATATCAAAACCACCCCATGGCCACCATTTAACCTGTCACCAATGGTTATATTTATTTTTTGTTGGACAGATAACCTTAAACTGTGGTAATGAAACCGATGGAAGCTGACCATTATGTGTTGCTGTCTAAAAATTAGTATTTACTGTACCATACGATGGTTTCAGCTTCAAATAAAACCCAACATCAATATCTGTCATTTTTGTTTGCTCTAAACTCCATTGATTTGGACATTTCATATTAAAACTCATAACAATTAGAAGTAAAATATTACTATGAAACAGTGGCGTCCCTCCCCGCGGTGACACCCGGTGCGGGGAGGGACACCTTGCACGTCACAATCGCCGAAATGGGGGCGTGGTCTTCAGGAGGGGGTGTGTCCGGGGCGTGGCCTCACATATTGGACCTTCGGGAGGGGCGTGGCCTCACGGCGCTTACCCTGCCGTGGCCGCGGTAAAAAAAAATGTATGATACATTATGTATCAATGGCGTCGGGGGTGCAGGAGGTGCGGGCATGGACAGTGCTGGCTCCCTCACTGACAGGAGCCGAGCGCTGCACTTAATGCTATAGTGCAGCACCCGGCTCCCATCACTGAAGGGGAGCCTGCACCTTGGTGTCACCCCTCGGTGGGTGACACCCGGGTGCGGGCCGCACCCCCCGCACCCACCTTGTGACGCCACTGCTATGAAACAACAGCAATCCTAACCCAAACAATAAACCTGCCTTAGGCAGACGAGTTTAGTGAGAACTACAGCGCATCTGATCTGTGCAGGCTTCATTAGATTAAAATGTCAAAAAGGGTTAAAGTTTTATAAATGTGTGGGTCCCGCCTCCAAATCAGTAACCAGCCCTAGACCCTTCAGCCTGGGCTGGTACCAGAAAATAGGGGGGAAAATGCATTTGGTACTCCCTATTTTCAAAAAACCCAGCCCCAGGCTGAATCAGTCAGGCAATAATGCCAAGACACACAGCTTGGGGTCATCATTCCATTAAATTAACTACTCCCAAACTGGTCAGCCCAGGGGAAGAATTGTTGGAAAGTGCCTGTTGGCACCTGTAGTCCTCTTGTAAAGATAAAACATATTAAAATAATCACAAGACACACCAACTGTTATAATCTTTTATTACAAACAAATATAAACCTACACATACCAAATAAACCAATTGGTAATATAAAAAATGGGCATTACCCTACAGATATGCACTGTACAAAGGGTGTGATTCAGAGGTGGACACAGTCAGCATTGCCGCTACATCTTTGTGTGCCGCGACTTTGTAAAAAAATGCAAAATCCACATGATGCACCTTGAGTTAAATGACACCCACTACCAGCTTCTGTGATATGTAGCATTGTATTAACTGCATGAGCATCAGATATTTGAGTAACCCTCAGGTTAATCAGAATGTCCGGTTAAATCATATAGACAAGGCCAATGAAACAGTGTCAATGGATGCAGCCAGTGGCTTTAGCATGCCCAGAAAAAAAGGGCAGACACGCTCCTGTTTTCTGTAATGTTTCATGTCACTGGCCCAAATGCCAGCAGAATGTAAAACATGCTGCAGCATTAGAGGCAATGTAACCGACATCGCAGACTCAAATTTGCACATGTGAAGTGCAACTTTAGCACATATCTAAAAATATCGGAGACTGCGTAAATATTGTGTTTATGTATATCTCTGAATCAGGCCCACTGGCTATACAGTGCAATCCCAAACTGACAGGTCACTTGGGGACACTTTCATAGAGATGCATGGGGAAGCACTGATTGTCTAATAGTGGATGGTTGCTATGGCTTTGTCTTTATTTCTTGTGTACTCTTTAACTGCTACTATTTAAATTATTTTGCACTGGCTTGTGGGTCAGTGCTTTCAGAATTGAAGCTTTGTGGTGGTGCTTGTTATTGGTGATACGTTGTATTCTTTTAATTTACTGAATAAACCTTATTGGACATTGGACATCTATGCTTGCAGTGCAGACTTCTCAATTATTTATTTTAATATACTTTAATATGGTCTAAAATATCTTCTGTAGCTAGCTTTAAATCTTAGCAGACAGTCAAGTTCCATTGGTCCATAATTCAGTCCAACCCTGATTTGTTATCATTACGTGTCAAGAGAAAAAAGAAGAAAAAAGAAAACTCTCTTTTTTGGAGGCACTCTATTAAAGATATTATATATCAAACAATAATGCTAATAATTAACTTTTATTAAGTATGTATTAAAATAACATTATTGGATCTAAAACTTATATTCATACACCCTTATTGTTCAAAGACAACTAAGGGTGGTATGCAATTAAAACATGAATCAGACAAAACATATAACTTAAAAGTAATATCACAGATGTAAATGAAGCAAAGTGAAATATTACAAAATAATCACAGATATAGACACAGATATAAATAATAGTGTAAGCTTCTGCTTATATATCTGGATATAGATTACAATAGTGAAAAAACCTGATTAAATGATCCCGTGATAAATCACGGCGTGGATAAGCAATCAATCAAATGCTACATTTTTAAACATCACTCAGGTAATACAGTACAGTGACCAAATAGTGAAATAACGGCACAGTGGCCAATCAAAAACCACAGCAGACACACAAAAACACATAAATACATAAATAAATTCTTAGATGAATTAATTATATTGTATTTATCAACAAAAAATTGTTTTATTTATGTGTATTTGATATACAACATCATATTGCAACAATCAGAGGTAGATCAACTGTCGAACGTCTATAGAAATAAACCCAGAGTAGAATAGATAAGAAAAGGGAGAGTGAATGAAAACCAGACTACTCCCTTATGGGATATCACAGCAGCAGCTGCTGCATGTCATTATTATATATCATTGAATGGCATGTGAGCGTACTGCTAAGCTTACCCAGGGTTGAGAATAAGAGAAATTAGGCATCTGCTTTTAGGTCAGGTTGATAAGAGAGTCCTGATGTATAGATATATACATAGTGCGGGAGCCCCTGATGACCAGACTCTAATGAGAGTGCCTGAAAAAATAATAATAGAAAAGTGTTTAAAGGTAACACAGCACAAAATCGGGATCTGCGTTGCTGCCACTCACATACCACAGGTTTTGGTGAATGGTGGGAAGCGCAGATCGCGTGTGCAGTGATAATAAAAAAAGTAAGTAAAGCAATAGTGTGGCTAATGCAGGGTAAATAAAGCTCTGCTACCACAAGGCACTGCAGGGTCACTCATTCACCCCTGCAACAGATAGTCACTACATATGCCAGAGTGGAGAGCAGAGGTACATGGGTGCTCACAGTGGAGCCGGCGTATAGAGGGAGAGGATCTACCACTGAAGGTGCTTAGTGTGCTGCTGTTCTGAGTCCCACCTGCACACAGCGGGACTAGCTGGTCTGAGACGCACATTTCACGTGTGCTTCATAAGTCATCAGACACAAGAAATGAGTAATGTATTGTTATTCTAGAGGGAAAAAAAGAAGGAAAAAAGATGCTCTGCACTCATGGAGTACCCTCCAAAGTCTATTATATGTAAGAATACGGAATGTTAGTTACATATTGTAATATATGTTAAGTTGGACAACGGCATTAAAGTTTTACTTTTCACTTCCGGTCAGTACCTTACTGTCTCTCAGAAATGTAAACATATCAATAGTCAGCTTTCTTTCACAGTAGATATCACTCAGATTTTAAATAAATTATAAGATATACTTTTTATGTGGATTGAGGCATATCTACCCTCAGGCTTTTATAGAGACAATGAGTTAAATATAATATTCTCCAAACTTCAGACTCTGCGGAGATTTATGCGAGTCTCCCGGTATTTTTAAAGTGACAATCCTTTTAAAGGCTAAACCAACTTGAAGACTCGCATAAATCCATGCAGCGTTGGAAGTTCGAAGGCTATTACATTTACTGTAGCCCAAGTTCTTATATAGAGACAAGACAAGCAAAGCAATTATGGATGTCTAGGGGTCAATTTACTAAAGTGAGAGTATTTAGAAGTGAGTGTTAGATGTTGCCCATAGCAACCAATCACATTCTACTTAACATTTAACTTGCACCTTCTAGAAGATTATAACTATCTGGTATGGAGCTGGTAGTCACTGGAACAGAAAGTAGTACTAGATGCCAGAGAGTATATGGAAGTGTATTTGTCTGAGTGTTATTAACCAATTGTGTAATCACAGAACAAGGGAACAGGTTAAAACAGGTAACAGAGAAACCAGGATAAAACTAGGAATCACTATTCACTGTACCAGTGATAAGATGAAAATAGGGCAGAAACCATTATCAGATAAATAGCTGTAACCAGCACAGAAATGCTTGAATAAGGGATTAGACCTAGTACTCTGGCACTTGTCAGTACTTATAGACTTATTTTTATTGGTTGGAGATTCAAATTGGGCTCTCAACATTATATCATGTTCGGTGCACATTCCCCTTTAAATTTCAAACAGGTGAGCATGCATGCCCCTTTGGGGGCTGTGACCACCTGCATATAAAGTAGGGAGAGATGACAGGAGGGAATAACTGGCTGTCGCCATGTAAGCACTGTGGTCACAGCCAAACATCAACCCACAGAGGGAGCACCACAGCCAGGGCAGACCAGTACTGCCAGACATGGTAAGTAAGCTACAGGTTACTGTGCACAGTGACAAGTATGTTAGAGTAGTCCCATATCTAATATGAAATTAAATTTACTGTAGTACGGAGTAAAAACATTTATTTCATTATTGCACCATACAAGGAATACACTATTTTCTTAATTCCAAGCACTAGAATTTTAGCAACTTTGTGAAAACTTTATTTTTTACATGACTTTGTAGCTACAATAAGATAAATGACTAAAGATTAATTTATATCTTTCCTTAGAGGCAATGGGGTGCTGGACATTTCTATGTTATTTTTGCTTTTGAAACATCAGGATTTATAGCTTGGAAAAACATAACATTCAATGTCCTTACACTTCTTTACTAGCTGCCAATATAATTCACTTACAGCAGATCCTATTGATTCCCAGTGTGAGCATAAGTGATTCCAGAAATAAATGCTATTTAAAAGCTACTTATAAGTTGTTATTTTTCATTATGCTGTTAGAAGCTTTGAATTTAGAAAAATACATACAATAAATAGTTACATTTATAGTCATACACATTAAATGCTATGCAAATTATCTGTTCAGTCACTATACCATTTCAAGTGTTGCTATTGTGTTTCACTAAACCCATTAGCACTGAAAAACTTGTTTTCTTTGAAGAGAAAGATATCCAGTTGATATACACAATGCAGTATACAGTATTTAATAAAAATCAGTGGTTCAGCTACAGTGGTAGAACCATTTCCAAGGCTCAAACACCTCTCTAAGGATGCACAACAAAAGAGCAGAAAAATATTCCTCATCCAATCAGTGCATGTACTGTAGGTTAAACTCCCCCTCTTAAGTATGACATGACACTGAACCCCTAACTACATTTTGTTTTGAGCCTAGTTATGCAATGTCCTATCTCTGAATACTATGCTGTATGTAAGTCTTATGTACCAATGATGTCTTACACAAAGCAAGAATACCAGCATTTCATAAACAGAAGAGATGAGGGGATAAAAATGTAACATGAACAATAACTCAAGCTTAGCTCTTGAGAAAATTAAAATGAGAAAAAATAATAACATTGGTAGATATAGAGTACCGTCTTAGAAAATCTGCTTAAGGGTGTTTCAACAGTGTATTCTATTTCTACAATCAATTTTAAATATTTTAATAAATATCTGATATGAGTAATTAATTATCAAATGCATTGTATATTTATAATGAAAAGGTTGTTTAATAACAAAAAGTCAATTAGTAAAGTATCTTCTAATTAAAACATCAATTTGGATGTTAGTGACTATCTTACCTGGAGTATACTGTAAGTGATAAATTACTAAGAATCATGTTTGGCTTCTGAACAAAATCTCTGGACATCACCGGAACATTTTACGATCAAAAACCCAAATTTACAAATCAGCGTATTTGACTGACTAGTTACATTTGATTGTGTTACTCAGTGATTTCTGTCATGTGCAAGATCATTAAATTTGCTCTGTTAACAATAGACTCTGCTGTCAAATCAAAGCTTACA
The DNA here is from genome assembly GCA_031769625.1 of Taudactylus pleione. Classification (NCBI taxonomy): domain Eukaryota; kingdom Metazoa; phylum Chordata; class Amphibia; order Anura; family Myobatrachidae; genus Taudactylus; species Taudactylus pleione. The sequence goes on from JAUIMM010000082.1 coordinate 10,617,079, forward strand.
CTATATCAGGGAGATTCACAGTGTAAGGTCCCCCCTGCCATAATGTAAAACCTGCCCCAAACTGGTCTGCTCAGGACTGGAATTTCTCAGAAAGTGGGAACCCCAAAACTAAAAGGAGGTCCTTCCTCTTGATGATCTACTCTGTACCTTAGAAGGCATTGGGTGTGGGGGTAATGGTGTAAAATATAGCTTTCATATTGTTCTTTAGAGTGGAATTGCAGAACCCAGCAAGGCTGCCGTGGTATGCAAGTCACTTGGAGAAAAACAAGTGCCAAAATCCCCAGACATTAAGGGTGCACTGGCACCTAAAATTCCACTGTAAAGAAAATATTACAAAAACACTCAGTGAATTTTGTAACACTTTATTACACACACTTACACTAACAATTCATACTTACATTGTCCTTGGATGTGCTTGGTCCCCATGTCTAGGTAGAAGTCCAGGGCCTTGATAAAATAAAAAAAGCAAATACCAGAGCCCACAGATACACTGAAAAGTCTGTACAGTGCAACCCAACATCTGACAGTTCCCACATGGGTCACTACATTAGACAATGGTAAAGCACTGATTAGCTAAGAGTTGGACATTCATAGCCAATCAGCGGATGCTGCCATATAAACCATCCACCATCCAACTCTTAGCTGTTCTGTGCTTCACCATTGTCTAGTGCAGTGACCCATGTGGAAACTGTCAGATGTTGGTAGTGCTGTACAGAGTATACAGCATGTCTATGGGCTCAGGTGTTTGCATTTTTTTTGTTTTGCCAAGACCCTGGACTTCTACCTAGATAATGGGATCAAGTACCTCCAAGGACAAGCTAAGCATGAAGGTATATATATATATATATATATATATATGTGAGTGTATGTAATAAAGTGTTACAATATTTGGTGTGTCCTGTGGTTGTTGTAATAATTTTTTTAACAGTGGAACTATAGGTGACAGCAGGCTCTTAATGTTTGGGCATGCTGGCACATGTGGTTCTACAAGTGCCTTGCATGCTGGAGTAGGCTTTCAGGGACCTATCATTCCACTGATGAACAATAAGAAAATCTATTTTTTACACCATTACCTCTACATCCAATTCCTCCAGGGGTATTGGGTATATCCTTGGAAGGGAAGTGCCTATTTTATTTTTGGTGTCCCCATTTTCTGAGGAGATCCAGCTCTGGGATGACTAATTTGTGGCTGGTTTTACATTATGGCAGGGGGACCCCATACTGTGTGTCTCCCTGCTACTGTTTAAGCCTCCAGACTGGTTCATCTTGATGATGGTTACTGGAAAATAGGAGGGACTCACACCAGTTTCTATGAAGATTTCAGAGTACCAAACTAGGCTCAGAGGTCCAGGGGTGGTTATGATTTTGGTGCCAATGCCATTTTTTGTATATCAACCCTTTTTTACACATTTTAAAACAAATGCATGCACAGATCATAATGATCTGTATGCACAGATCATAATGATCTGTGCAGTTCTTTTGACAAACGCCCCATGCCGCAGGTAGGTCTATATATTTTGTGCATTGTGCTGTAATTTCGTTGTGATTTTGAATGATTTGACAAACTTGATTCTTTTTTAATCCATGACTTTTATTTTTGCCAATGTTAACCATATAATATTTGGTCTGATGGTGTATAATAGGGGTGGGCAATACGCAGCCCCCCAGATATTGTAAAACTACACATCCCAGCATGCCCTGCCATAGTTTTGCTAAAATGTTACAATGCATGCTGGGATTTGTAGTTCAACAACAGCTGAGGGCCACTTAGTGCCCACCCCTGTTGTATAGCCATGTATTGGAGTGTGTAGTCATGTTTTACCTGTAATTGGCTGTGGATTTGGGCTTTAGTAAATCTCTTATTTGTAAAATCACAGAAAAACACAAAATCAACCGAAACTGAATTTTAGTAAATTTTGTAAATTTTATTGTGCAATCATTTCTAAAGGCATTTTTTAAAGTGCAGATATATATTTCTATATATCTTTTTCAAAGACTTTACACTTTGAGACAAGTGAACTTTTAAAAGAAGTTTCCCATTTTGCATATACTGCTTTTTCCAAATCATGAATAAGTCAATATTTGGATAGGTTGGAGCTATAAAATGAAACAGGACGTTGAAACCATGACATTGAGGAAAGTCAATCATTCAGATTTTATTTTTTATAACTTTTGTCTAGCTAGCTATTGTTTTTTCTTGTGATTTATTTTTTATATGCGAAACTTTAAGCACTTGTTCACATGAATGTATTGCAGGAATTTTTTCCCACTCCTCACTCAATGTAAGCAAACAGCTCTGAAAATAAAGCAGACATTAGAATGATCAATATTGGTACCTACAGGCCTTTCTGTTCAAATGATTTATTATAAAAACTTTTGTTACAACAAAATAGTAGAACTTCATTCAAATAATAAATGATTGGCAAGTATAAAGGTAGTCAAATAGATTGATGATCTATATGACTGACCCACTAGATTATATCTCTAAGCTGCCCATGTAGAAGATGACAGTAGATACAAAAGAAAAACAGACATGAAGAACAAATGAAAAAAAAAAAAATTCATGACTATAATGTTTGCTCTGAGAACCTTATCTTGTTTTCTTGTTTAAATATTTTTTTTAGTAATAATCTACTAGTCTACAGTACAGGATATATTATGCCATTTATAATTAAAATCTTCAAGAGCGATTATCATTAAATATTATTCTTCTTATTCTTCTTATTATTATTCATCCTCTTCCTGTATCATATCATGTCCACTGACATGTCTTGGCAGCTGACCCTATATAATCTGAGAGAGGACTAAGGAGCTCATTCAGACCCACTTGCTAAGATGCATACTCTCGCTGCTGCCGATGGTATGTAGTGTGTATTGCATTGTGTGCATGCGTATGCATCACACAGCACATGTGCATACCTTAGCGAAAGTTCACAATGCATTCACTTGCTGTGCATAGACAGCCCAGCAGTGTGAGTGATAGGGGAAGCTGTTTGTAGGTGGTAACAAGGGCTGGCCATTGAACACGGGGGAGTGGAGGTGCAAATGCTGGCATGCCTTAGTATCTCAACAGTGTTTTAGAGGTGTGCATAATTAAAATATAGTATCATAGTACATGTCCCCTGGCTTGTTTTTCCATTGACATGCTCGCAGTGCTTGCGGCAGGGTATAGTCAGCCTCAAGCGCTGCGATAGTTTCCGATGTACCAATGGTTGCGTACACTTTCTGGACATGATGTGCACAAGTGGGCATCTTAAAACAGGCTGGTGGGTGTCTGCATACACTATGTGATCTCTTTCTAAAAAATACTGGGCATGCTAGTGCATAGCTGTGCATTAGCAGTGATTACGCAATTTGCATACACATCGTGTGAGCGATCACATCTAGCAAGCGGCACTCAATCAGTCCCTAAGTGTACTGAATGACCAAAACAAGTATATAGCATTTTTAGGTTACATATAAATTGGATACCTACCATTATAATCTGAACCTAAAGAAGACAGACACCCTGAATGAGTTGTATTTTAATTCATTCCATTCAGTGTTCTAAAAGTCTTGAAAATATTTATTGAATATGGTAATTTAGAATGTAAACAGTTTTGCTCATCTATTTGTCCATCTATGTTAATAAAACAGTGGAATTACTGTAAATATTAAAATATATGTAACACAAATAAAGTCTGCTTTTAACCTACAGATGTGTCCTTTTACATCTTTGGCAATTGTGCTACAAACGAGTGCATGCATCATGCCATGCGGATACCTGCAGCAGCATATGCTATGGAGCACACTACAATTGCACCATATATTCCTATGAAGTCGCAGGTGTGAACACTGTGCACATATCCACTTGCCTTGTGCCATGAGTGGCGCGATTTGCCATGTATGCAGCAAAGATGTAGCAGGACACATTTGAGATGTGTCCTGATACATCGTTGCTGCATATGCATCAAATCATACCATGCATGGCACAAGCCGTGCATCCGCAAGCAGACACGTGTACTGTGTTCGCACCCGTGCCACCATGGGATTGCATGGTGTGATCACAGTGCACGCCATAGTGTACCATAGCATATGCTGCTATGGCTAGTCGCATGGCACAATGTGTGTGCACTTTTGTAGCATGATTGGCAAAGATGAAGCTGGACACATCTTTAGCTGTCATATTTTTATTATTTTGCTTATTGAGTCTCTTTATTGAATCTTAAAAGTAGGAGCCAACTATTTTGATTCCAAAGACACAAACAACAGAATGATATGCATACTGTTTAGTTTGCAGTTCCTCTAGACTCAATTATAATTAAGAAGATATAAATCTCATAATGTGTTTCCTGAGTGAGCTATAAAGTTCATAAAATGCAAAGTAGAGATTTCAGGACATCTCCTTGGGTGTCCTTTGGCTTTGCATTTGTATTAACCCTCCTCTTTTTAAAGATCTTAGAAATCCTAAAATAATTGGAACATTTTAAATTATCATCTGCTGACAACTAGATGTATATATAAATTAATTTGTAGAAAATCTTATGAAGAGATCCAGAGCATTGGATTCATGAATATACTCTTTTGTATATCATTATATGACTGACATTGTTACAAATTAACTGGTGCTGCAACAAGCATTTCATATTGCTTCCATATGAGTTGATGTTAGAAAAGAAGGTCATACTTTTTGTAGAAGAGTTATTTCTATTGTATCTTGATGGATATTATTCACATAGGGCAGATGGTAGCATTTCCCTGAACATCTGTTGCCCATCATTCCTATGCAAGGCAACCCAGATGCTGTTGACAACTTGTATGTAAATCATGCTGACAATTTGTTCAGTGTCTTCTCTTTTGAGACTTAGGTTATCTTGGTCATAACATTTATCAGGTATTGGATATATTACAACCCCACCAGAGTGCTTTGTATTGCAGTGAATACCACTAACTGAAACATCTAAGCCTGTTCCTTTATCTTAATATGTAACTCACTCTTAATCATGAATCATATATTATAATTATTGTTGTATGCTAATAACTATCTGTTAAATTAGGATTGTTTTATTGTAAAAAATATGAACTGCTCCAGAGTAACTATTGTATTTAAATTATGGTTAGTGGTTATCAACAAAGAAATAAATATTTGAATGGAATTATTGAAATTCATATTTCAATCTCAAAAAATGTTTGCTGTAAATTAAAATGTGCATTATCATGGCCCAGTATATTATTGATATAATAAGAGGGTGCATTGTGCAAAATCTAAGCAACTATCATTTCAAGGTGCTACACCGCAGTGACTGAATGAAATACAATTCAATGGAAAAAGCATCCCTGAAAACATTAAAACACTGTATTAATTACATATATACAGTATGAAATAACATTTTGGGTTGCTGATACCATGGGTCGAATAGGCTAATGTTTTTATATTTAGAGCAAGTTCTAAATTCAACAAAACCTCCTTGAAAACACACTTTAAAATATATCAGAATAGAATAGACCAGAATATCATAGCACCCTCTATTATATAGATCATGAAAATAATAGAATTAACAGATTTATCAAGCTGCATTTTTTAAAATCATGCTAAAACCACCTGCAAACCTGCCCAAAAAATATAATTAGGTACAGACAGGCATGATTGCTGAAACTGCAGTTAAATTAATTGATTTTAAGATGTGAGATTGTTTGGGCTATGGAGTATTATGATGTCTCTCACCAGACATGACTCGACTATAACATAAACAAAATATATAAAAAACTAAATCAAACCACACCACACACACAGAAAAAAAACCATTCACTGGACATGAAAAGAACCAGACTATGGAAAATACACCTCAACTAGACAACAAGAAACTAGACAAATTTTAAAAAACTAATCACAAATAGCAATCACTTTATAACTTTCTCCTACCACTCTCCTATAACCTTTTCCTTCTCCACATAAACTCCTCACAAGCCCACAAAGTGAAAGTAGCCAGCTATTTGTTCCCTATTCTATCAATTTAATGGTGCTTTGCATAACACCAAGAGTAGCAAAAGTAAGTTACTATGAATAAAATAGCGTCTAATCCACAGTTGTCTGATTGTATCATGTCATTTAATAACTGTTATTATAAGAGATTCATTAAATGAATATGAATACAATAGCTTCTAATATACAGTGATATTAAAAGAACACACCATGGTGGGTAGTCATTTCTAATTCACATATTATGACACACCAATTACAATATCACATTTTTAATGTACTGTACACCATGTTTGTTTTTCTGTGTCTTTTTACTCAATAGTGTAAAAAGACCACAGTTTTGCTATTTGTTTGATTGTTGTTAATATTAGATTATTTTCCACATACTGTGGTTATAGATGATATCTGACTAGTGTCTGAATTAGAGTAACGTAGATTAATTACTGAATAAGTACAGTGGAAGCACATGTTTGTAACTCCACAGGCATCTACTTGTTTAGTCAATTTCTCATTACAAATGAATAGGGGTGCTCTACAAACACCAATGATGTGTAAGGATTTTTTATTAAGCATGTTAAAAGTTATGTCTTAACTAATTATGTCTGTACTGATATAGAGTATGCCCCTGATAAGTGAGTACTTTTCATTTTCTTTTTCTTTATTAAGAACCTGGTAGAAGTCAACACCAAGCTCCTACCAATGTAGAAAACCTCCGGAAGTCTCAGACACACTTTTTAATAATATACTTATCAAATCCCCTGGGCACAGTTGCCAACATACTCTGTGTTTTGCAACTTCCAGGTGTTGTTAATGGGTGGTTTGAATAAAGGGAACTGTTTGAGTGCCATGTTGTAACTTGTCATTTTACCTCACTACCGCCTGCTGATCTACTGCCAGTAAGTCTCTTCTAGAACAATATTGGTTTGGTTTGAGTGCGGTTTCATAACTTGTAATTTTTTACCACTACCACCTGCTGATTTGCAGCCAGTAATTTTGTTCTAGAACAATATTGGTTTGGTTTGAGTGCCATTTCATAGCTTGTAGTTTTTCACTCCTTGCTTTGCTGCCAGTAAGTCTATTTTGCAACAATGTCCAATCTATAGTATAATTAATGGAATAAGCAATAAACTATACTACTATTATAAAATATTATTAGAAATCAACATGTATACATTTCAATACTAAAACATGATACCATGATGTGTGGTCCTGCCATTTCACTGCATCAGCACTTTACCAGTTGCAAGTTTCTCAAAACTAGTCAGGATAAATGTATATATAAGTGCTAAGTAGTTGTTTTAAAGAGTTTCATAGCCTTAGCTTGTGTGGAAGAGTCAACAGACTCAATATAAAGGCCCCATTTTTTATATATATTGGATACACTGGCCTCAATATTTGGTAAAATAGCTGTTCTAGCAAATATAAAACTTCGAGCATGTAGGACCAAGATAATTCTCAAGGTGGAATCATAATGTTTTTAACAGAACTTCAAAATAATTAATATTTGATATATATTGTTGCTATTTATGGACAGTCCTACCCCACACTCCACACATTAGGACTTAGCAACTCTGAATAAAAGTACCTTATTTTATAGGGTATTGTTATTAAAATCAAAAAGAAGTTCAGGGAGACAGGTGAGCCAGGCATGAGCATAGGGCCTGATTCAGACCAGTTTGCTATCTGCGCATGTGTACAAGATGCAGTGCATGGGAAATGTTCGCAGCCTGTACACAGACGTACCGCAAGCATGAGTGACAGGCCATGCCATTTGTGTGTGACAGGAAGTGGTCAATGGTAATGGCGGTGTTGAGGTGCGAATGCAGGCCATTTCAGGGGCATACATAATTAAGATGCGTCATCAGCGTACACATCACATGGCTGAATTACACAAAGCAGCACTCACAGTGCTTGTGGTATGGTATGGTCAGCCACAAGTGGTGCATATGGGTCCGATGTTACTCAATGTTACTGATTGTTTAATACACTTCCTGGAGATGACATATGTTACTAAGGGAAAGTGGACATCTTGTGTCAGACTGGTGGGCGTCTAAATACATATTGCTATCACACAGCAAGACATAGTGTACATGTTAATGTCTTGCTAGTGATCACGGGATTTGCATACTTTAGCTGCTGATGGCTGCATGTGAACACAGCCTAGCAAATGGGTCTGATACAGGTCCATAGTTTGTTATACACACTGGACAAAATGAGCAAATTGTAAGTACTTTTAAAATGTTTTTTGTGGAATGTTGTGAAGAGTCTTAAAAGACAGTATTGTATCTCTGGGTTAAAGACATCCTCACTAATGCTATCCAATTCACCTTCCACTGTTGAAAGATAACATTGTCCAGACCAGGAGAGAAAAGAGGTTTTCCCAACAAATGAATGTACCTTGGGGATGAATGATGTCTGGAGAACTTAGAGTTAATTGCAACCCAGGCAATCTAGGTGTCATGGAAAAGGTTATTAATCAAAATATAGGGTAGTATTTACTTCTTAGAATCATGTTGGAGAACTACAGGGGAGAAGAATCATTTATAAATCAGAGAGTTTTTGAGAATATTGTTTTTGAGTTCATCAGGAAGTCAGTAATGTATCTGAAAAAACTGCTTAAGTGAATGCAATGACATCAGCTACTCACAGGATTTCCTTTCCTCTAGGTAAATGCAACTTTGGCTTGGCAATACAAGGATTTTTGTGAACCTACAGAAAATAGATGAGAGCCACAGGCAATGGCAGCATGTAAAGGCAGATAGGGAGCATCTGGATTGGGCACAGTAACTTAGAGAAATGATCTTTCTTATGAAAGCTACACAGCCCAAAAGAGGAAGGGGAAGAAATTTCCATGCACCCAAAAAGTTAAAAAGATGATGAGCAATTGGAAACTGGTTTAAAATATTAGAGTCAAATGAATCTCCAGAACACCCTCCCATGGGAAATATATCTGATTTGTAAAGTTTTACACTATTATTCACAAAGAAACCAAGGTGGAATATTAATGTGATGACAGCTGGCACTGAAATGTCAGAATCAGATAAAAAAGTAACATATTGTTAGCAAAAATGGAAGTTTAAATTTAACCAAGCAAACACATATACCCCTGAAATCAGACTGTTTCCACAATGCCATAGCAAACTGCACCAAGGCAAAAGCAAATAATAAAGGTGAAAGGGGCAGCCCTGATGGGTTCCCCAGTGAACTAGAAATTGAGAAGTCAAATACCCATTTTGGACACATAAGTTGTTGGAGCAGAATACATCATTTGTAGAGCTGTCACAAACCTCTTAGGTAAGCCAGATTTTTGTAAGATGGTATATTAATGATGAGTACAAAGTCAAATCCTTTTGTGCAGCCATAGAAATAATCTACTAAGAACACTGCCCCCCCACTTAAAGGTGGCAGGTGACTGAAGCACAGATAACACCTTTCTAATATTAATCATGGAGTGGCATCCCCAAATGAAGCCTGTATGACTAGAAGATACAATAGAAGGCTAGTATAGTTTCAATCAATTTTGTCAGGATTTTGTAATCGACATGTAGCAATGATATCAGCCTGCAAAAACTAGCAAGCTTGGGATCTCTCCCGGGTTTAGGAAGAACTACTGTATAATAATGGGGTATTTAAAATTAATGAGGGAGCATGCACTTAGAAATAATTGTGTTAAAAAATGTAATCAGAATATCATACACATATAAAATCCTGTAAAATTCCACAGATAACTAAACAGGTCTTGAAGCATTCATTGGTTTGAATTGTTTAATGCCCTTTACCACTTTCTCACATGCAATTGTGCTGCCAACATGTCTGCATGACAATGTTATATGAAGGGGAGATGGATGTCATTCAAAAATTCCTCTTTACAATTGAACAATGTGTACAATTGACACATTAAATTATACTCCTCTCTCTGTGATGTCAGTAACCGGCACAGCTGATTTCCATTGAACAGCAATATTACTAGTTCAGAATAGATGTGGTATTTTGGAAATTTTTAGAAAGTACAGTATATACTTGCCACAAGAATGTGTAAAACTCTGTTACTTGAACCTACCGCTGTGGGAATAAAGACCTAAGTTCTCAAAAGAGAATACCGCTTGGAATTATATGAAATCTGCTGCCGTCAGACAAAGCTGCTACACAGAGATCCAAGCTCCCCACAAAGTGGGTAGAGTTATTGCATCGTGACCTGCGTACCTGGCTATACATCCATATTGTCAGCTCCCTAGATCTAACAATACAAACTCTGAAGACCCTCAGTAACAAGGAAAATAATGAGAGTTTTACACATTCCGGTGGCAAGTATATACTGTATTTTCTAAAAAAAGTCCTATATATCATATCTATTCTTAACTAGTAATATTGCTGTTCATTGGAAATCAGCTGTGCCGGTCATTTACATCACAGAGAGAGGAGTATGATTTAAAGGTGTCAATTGTACACATTGTGTGTTATACATGCTTTTTAATAAGTACTGTTTATGATCACTTGCTATTTTTTATCTTTTATAATTACCAATTCATTTTTGACACAAATCATAGTATCCATTGAAAATGTCAATTGTATCCACCCTCTGATTCATTGGCTGCTTTTATATAATATGGATGGACACAGGGCCTGATTCAGCAAGGATCACTATTCTGCTAATACATAGGCACCGCAGTTGCTAATATCAGCAGTGAAATGCAAATGTTTGCAATCACATTGTGATCACAGCCTAACACAAGGATGCCAACTTCCCCTTACACACATCCATATACTTGTGCAACAAAGTGAAATAATCGGTAACATTGAGTAATATCAGACCCATATGCATGGTTAAGGCAGGTCAGACCTCACTCGGGAATTGTTAACTTCAGCACACGCTATGAGCCCTCAGGCTATGTATGGGATTGCAGTGCATAATTAATTCATGCCCCTGCAATGGCATTGCAACACAATGGCATGTCTGCGTTCACTTGACCACCCCCCATCACTGCCCACAAATGGCACTTCTTGTCAATCACTGTGCTCTGGGTCTGCGTAATCTCTGCAGATGCAATTCCCATCGCAATTGCTAGTTTGTGCACATGCACTGCGATGCACATGCATGCTCAATGCAAAATCAACCGATTGCGTGCATCTTTGCAACTGCATTCCTTGCTGAATCAGGACCACAGACAGCAGTCCCTGGAAGGGAACAGCACAAACAATAGACTGGTGACAGGGGGGTACAAAAGGGACACTTGTACCAGGCCCTGAGATTCCTAGGCACCTGTTACACCCACAAAATAAGACATGGAACTGAGGCTGAAAGACAAAGTGGATAAGCATGAGAAACGGGAGTGGTCAGGATTTTTAGACATACTGTACAGTACAGTACTGTTAGAGCATAAGCTTTAGAGATAAAGTACAATGGATGTGATTTAGGTACAGACACAGTGAGGGGAGAGAGACAAAGTGAGGCATGAGGATTACATACAAAAGGTTGGGGAAGGAAGTTGAGAGACATGGATGGTGCTGCAGCAACACAGGCAAGAATGAGGTGAGAGACATGGGGGATAAGATTGGGGAGACAAGTGGAGATGAGTCAATGGCTGACCAGCCTTTACATACCATGCAGGGATGGGGGTTTCCAAAAACAGTAGTCTACATGCTGGGCCTGCATAAACTATAAACTGTAGAGTACTGTCAGTCTTTGATATTCTGTGTCCAGGACCCATAGCAGTTAATGTTTTCAACAGCATCTGTGGAGTTGTTAAAAAGTCTCATTCACAAATATACCAGTATAATACAGTACTTAAAATACTCATTAATAAAGGATAGCAGTCAGATACTAAACATTTTTGGGAGAGAATAAATGCTATTAACTGTATAGGTACTGTACTGTAGGTCGTTCTCTGTATACTGTTGCAGTGTTTTTAAGTCCAGCAGTGTTAAATTGTGCTGAGTCCATGGAGATCGTTGGATGATAATCCTGTCCGTTGGACAACCATCTTACATGGTAGTTTTCTCTTCATCCTTAGCACACCATTCAGTGTATCTTTTATCCTTTTCATCTCAGCATCCCCAATCCTGACACGCCATTTGCCTCTTGACATGATGTCTTGCCTCACATTGTTGGGCATCAGGGTTTTGCCTTTGGCACCATAATAATTAACATGATTGGCCCACATCAAGTAAACTTCAAATGCCACATGCTGTTGGAAGACAGCTTGTGTATACTTATGAATTTCCTCTTTGCTTGAGTTGTCCAGGACCGTGGAGATGACAGCTAGGGGTAAATCAGCCAATCAGCCATAGCTTGTCCATATGTTCTCATCATTGACATTGGTGCAGGTGTGCTGAACATCATGTGCCTTCCAGGTAACATAACAGGTGAATTGTTGACAAATGTCTGAACTTCAATTGGAAAGTTTTCCAATGGAACTGATGTAGTATTGACGTTCATATTGTCATGACAATGTACATCCGGTGCTCCATATTCATCCAGCTCCATCCAGCTCCATCCAGGTCTCCAGGTCCATCCAGATCTCTATCCAATTGGACAGCTTGGTTATCCATTTTCCTAATGGTGTGGCCAACAGCATCCTGCCATTCATCCTTGGTGTGGCATATAGCTTCTTTCATGGCTTCTATTAGATTATCCTTTAGGCCTTCTTTCAGACAAGCCATTTCTAACTGCATTTGACTTACCTGTATACCAAGCTGTGTCTGCAGATTACTCACCTTGCATAGAAGCTCTTTAACCAGCCCAGCACAACTGCAGTGGCAGTCATTCACATCTGTTAAGTTGAGTTTCTGATGGGACAAATGTGCAATGTATTGTACAGGAGTGCCAACAAACTCCAACATGAAAACTTCTTGATTGAGTGTGTTGGTCACATCCAGTAGCATTGGTGTTTCATTACAAACAACTGGAGTCTCCATGATTATTGCAGGCTCAACTTCTGTGCCAGCATCTGAAGATACTTGAAATTTCTTTGAAACAGGTCTCTTTCGCTTTGTCGGCATCAAAACACTTACGTACCTAAGCCTTTGCATTTTTTCTAACTTTAAGGACATTTTCTTTTTCTACCTTGTTTGCACCCTTTTTTTCTGGAATTTTCAGAACTGATGCAGCCAATATTTGTGTCATTGAGGGTGAGCGGGATTTGGCACTACCATATAATATGGTTCTCTGCATCTTGGTGCCATACAGTATGGGATATAAAAATATTTTAAACAAGTAACCAAGGAGTATTTTCTCAGTACTTTACATGGCAAAACAGAGGCTATGGTGAGCATACAGCAAGCAACAGGGATTTACTGTAGTCAAGTAATGGTTGCAGATCCACAAAATGTCTGCAGGCCAGAAATAGCAGCATCAAGGCAACCCTCTCCCATGGAGTTAAAGTTGGCATACTTTTTGAGTGAGCAACAGCAATGCTGCTCTTGTGTTTTAGTACATGGCAAAACAGAGGCTATGGGGAGCATACAGCAAGCAGCAGGGATATACTGTAGTCGAGTAGAACCACAAAATGTCTGCCGGCCGGGACTAGCGACATTGAGGCAACCTACTCCCATAGAGCTAGCAATGGCTTACTTTTTGAGTGAGCATCGGCAATGCTGCTTGTGCGTTTTAGTACATGGCAAAACAGAGGCTATGGGAAGCATACAGCAAGCAGCAGGGATATACTATAGTCAAGCACTTCAATGGTCACAGATCCACAAAATGTCCACCAGCTAGGACTAGCAACATTGAGGCAATGCGCTCCCATGGAGCTAGCGATGGCATACTTTTCAAGTGAGCATCGTCAATGCTTCTAGTGCAAATTAGTACATGGCAAAACGGAGGCTGTATATGATTGAATATATAGAAATACTTAGAGATTGAGTATGAAGAAACTGTAGAAAAGAGCTGGAACAAGTAGAGCCACCAGATATTCAGACAGCAAAATCAGGAGTTGTATTCCCAAAAGCTCGAGATGATCCAAACAGCAAGTCTGCACACAAAGCAACAGATTCACAGAGTGGTTTATTGACTGCGTCTGAGCTGCCTTTTTATCCTGATTCAAACTAAGGTATGAGGTGAAGGAAGAGGTGAAGTAAGAGCGAAGTGGTGACAAAGGCATTCATCTGCCTATATTGCAGATGCAGCTGCCATATTGGGATCACCTCATATCTTTTTGTGCATGGAAAATGTCACAAACATCTCCATTCAGCTGGGGAAGGACTCCTCTAAAAGATGCAGCAAGGTTCAGGAAACCCCCCATAGGTCTCTTTTAAAGGATTATCTGAAGCCAAAGTTGAGCAGCTTTAAAGTATGGCCATCTCTCCATCAGACAGACTAATACTGATTTGTATATTCTACATACTGTACACATGTGTAGTACATCATACAAAAATTATAAATACATTATAAATGTTCTCAAATGAGCATCAATCTGTCAGAAATATATAAGAAAGCATTCACAGAGATTGAAAGATATCAATTATAAAACTCAAGCCAATAAATCAAAATATTAATAATGTATAATGTTTATTTATAAAAAAGAAAAATCACACATGCGATCTTGCATAATACATAATAAAATTATATAGTATATATTAATAATAGTAATAAGCCAATATATAGCTATGCACACATCTAAACAAAATTTAGGAGAAATCTACAGTACTGATCTCAGGAGAAGGCCCAGATTATTGATCTCTCCTTAAAGAGATGGGAATGTATATATATATATATATATATATATATTGTTTATGGTTTTGGTAATGCGGGCCTCTGGGTGTTTGGGGCTGAATGGGCAATGAGTCCTGTTATTATTACCTGCCGGCTACAATCCTTTGCAATGTGAAGTTAAAGAGGGTGATGACGCCCTAGTACCCGACTGGTACTGCGCTCAACCCAACCAGTGGGGAGCAAGTTAATTGAATATATATGAATTCTGGAAATTGGGAAAGCTGCAGTGCAGGGATTGTACCTCAGTGCTGTTCAGTCTGCTCCAGCAGTGCGAATTGTATGCAGGTTCTCAGAGGATTCCCCAGAGCATTCCTGATGCTCCTGTCTCATATTCCAAAGCTGCCGGGTGTGTGGTAAAGTTCATCCTTCCATCTCTCACGTTACTGGAATTCTCAGTGTGAGAGGGAGGCATAGTGGTCGGCACTTGTCTCCTTGTCCAGCAGGTGCAAAGCTGGAGCCATCGCCAGGTCAAGTGAGCCAAAGTCGGGCAACTGAGATAAGCCGTGCCCTAGAGATCCTGAGACTGTGAGGTATCACCTACATGTTTCAACATCACATGGGCATCTTTGTCAAGGTGGATACATTGTAATCAATTTCCAGTGTTTAAGTAGCATTCATAATAGGCCTGATCTGATACAATTAGAATGATTAGCTTGAGTGATTTGCTTGAAAATGCTATTGATAGATTTCAAAAGGAAATAATACATCTATTGATTGTATATAAATCGCACATATGAAACAGAAATTATCATAGAGAAAAAAAGAATAAATGAATAACAATAGATAATCAATAAACTCTACACTTAGATAATAGTGTTTCCACTAGGAATACTTAGTGCATTAATTTAAAATTATGTGCACAAGTATCCAAATTCTTATATTTAGTGAATAGATAAAGAGAGGGATAAATATCTTTTTGATGTCACCAGATATGACTATATAAGATAAGAAATAAGGAAACCAAGATCACATTTAAACATAATAATAATAATAATAATAATAATAATAATAATAATAATAATAATAATAATAATAATAATAATAAATAAATAAGGATGAAAATGAAATGAATAAAAAGAAATAAAAAGAATGATTATAATAATAAATGATGAATATATATCAGAAGAAGCGGCTTGTACTAAACCTTAACCCCTTCACTGTGAGTGATGAGGGGTACTCTTCATCCACTCTTACCTAAATAATGTAGATGATAGGTCCCACTTGTCACCCACAGTGATGCACCTTAAAGAAGAAAAACATTAATCAGATGTACCCCTCTGGCACTGATCTATGGTGGGGAGTTGTGGGAGACCTTAAAGGACAGTCTTTGAGCAGTGATGTCTTCATGCATTTGTGATTAAAAGGAAAAAAATGCCAGGGAGTAGGGAGAGGGACTGTAAGTCCCCCCATTGTCACCAACCCTGTCACCTAGAGAGATGTGGAAAACTTGTTTGAAAGATGGCAGTCCCATCTTTCAAATTAGGTGTCATACAATCAATCACAAGACATTATTCCCTTACCTGTTTTTTTTTTTTAAAAAGGGGACCCCATAAGAAACAGGGATGTAACCCAATAAAAGCAACCCCCTATGAACACCAAAAAATATCACTGTGTACTAAGGAAAAATTATTTTACTTTACCACCCCTAGCCTGGCCTATACACACATGGATTAACTTGTTTGAAGTTTATAATCCATTATAAGTTTCAACTGCAGATTTTTTTCCCCATGAAAAACTCACTTATTGTTCTATTTTTTGTAAGTTTGGAAAGTGAATTAATTCCAAAGCAAGAACTAAAGTATTTATTTGTGGTCTTTATATAAAAAAGCACATTTGTTTTTGTTTCATGTACTTAAAATTTCAATAAAACACTTTTTTGGCATGTTACAATTAGCAAACAGAAAAAAGGTATTTTCTGAAAAAAAATAATTATTCTAAAAATGTTTTCAGAATTTACAGTATTTGTACTGCAAAAATAATATGGAGCATCAAAGCTCCTTAAAATGTTTTGAGGGACTATATAACATAATGTTATGAAAAGACAACAAATACAAGTTTTCCAAATTAATTCAAATAACAATAAAAATATTTGTTTATTTGGACACATCATTATTTATAGCTTTTAATAAAAGGGTTATATTACTTATTTAATATAATAAAGGTGCAAAGTAGTATTTTTTATTACTTTAGGTGTCATATTACTGCATTTTACAAGGGGACATATTACTACTTTTTACAGGTAGGGATTCACTTTTTTCAGACCTTTATACACAAATCCTTTTATTCATTCAATAACATTATTGGAGCAATGTAGAGGGGAGGTATGGGGTTCCTTATGCTGCCCATTATGGCAGGTTTCAATCTATCATTCAAATTCAGTGGATTGGAAGTGAAAAATTTAGGTGATGCACTGTGGAATTAAAATACAGCCAAACCTGCCCTTTAGAAAATTTCCTCTTACAACTTTTGCAAATGAATTAATTATATTCTATAAATTGCATTATTTAATTATGTATCTCCTGCTTGTAACATTGACTTAACTGTCTATATACTATATATATATATATATATATATATATATATAGATATATATATATATATATATATGTAGAACGGCACTCACCAAAAAAGAGGAATCAGCTTGTTGGGGTGCACCCCAACAAGCTGATTCCTCTTTTTTTGGTGAGTGCCATTCTACATACTATTGGACTATATATAAGGATTGCTTTTTGTAATCCTTTGAATGTGCACCCTTGGATGACATGTTTTTCATTGTTTATTTCACTGAGGACTGTGACTGGATGTACCGGAAGAAATGACTATTTGTCAGAGATCATTGTCCCCATTTTTTCAGGGAATGCAATTTCCATCATAATGAGTTCTGTGTATATAATTTTTTGTTGTTTGTTTTTTAAATAAGAACACATGGTACTTGTTTTTCTGCGCATATTGGTGATGTTCATTAAGAACCAAGTTTTTGAGTATTAGTGTGGTGAGGTTACGTTACAATGAGCTTTGCTGTACTAGATGAAATAGCACTTAGTGACGTTGAGAATCGTCAGATTAGTTTGGCTGACGATGAGATTGATAAGGTTTTGTTTAATGAGTTGGAGTTTGAACAGCTACCCTCTGAAACTCCGCAGGATTTGTTTAATAAATTGAATCGTCTCAAAAAACGTGAGACTGACCTGACCCTACATGGTCAATTTCTTTCTGAATATTATCGTAAGAAGCGTATACCACAGGGTTTCAGGATGAACAACACCCGCACCATTGGTCACAGAAACCCTGCATTCTGCGTCAAATGGTGTGGGGTGTTGAATAAGTGTTCATTCGATTTGATTGCCCTAGTCAATGAAGAGGTTGGGGTAGAATTAGCCAAGGTTAGGGTTGAAATTAAAAACTGTGAGAAGGATTTCTTGCCCACATTGAAGGCAGATAAGACTGAAAATTGGGTGGAACGGTTACAGACCCAGTTGGATAAATACAAACTGGATCTGATTTTGTTCAAAAGGCAAAAGCTAGAGACTGTAGAATCTGATTATCAGAGACATATGGTATATAAATGGTTGGTGGGGGAGAATAGAAGATCTAGAGGCTTTTTCCATCCAGAGGGGGGGCATCAGTGGGCACACAGAGGGGAAGGTGAATTTTCTTCCCACTCCTCCTCTGAAGCAGAATCATCTGAAAGCCTACCTCCCTCTGGTGTAGCTTTTTTAGGACCACATCCAAGGGTCACCAGAAGTGGAATAGGCCCAAAAACACAAGGCCACACCCCAGGAGGGGTCATGGCAAGAGGAAGAGGGCATCCAAGAAATAGACAGGGTCGGAGATATTAATTTTTAATTTATCTTCCCGTATCTTAGGCCCTGCTGAACATTCTCTATTATCTAAGGGCCTATCGTTTATACCAACAACTCGCTTTGACACTTTTAATTGGTCCATTGATCACTTCAAGATGGGGAGGAAATTATGCTTAAGGGAATACTTTGATAATCGGAATAATACTGGACCGGGTCCATCTATGCCATTATTCAAATGTCCCAGCCAGTTTGACCCTGTTTCTTACAATGCTAGTCTTAAAACTTTTCTGAGGGTTGTGGATTTAGAATGTCAGCAGGAGCTTGCAAATTATCAACCATATGATAATTTAAATTTGTCTGAGAAAGGGGCTTTGAAGGTCCTAAAGAATGACACTTCGATTGTAATCCATAATGCGGATAAGGGGGGCGCTGTGGTACTCCAAGATTTTGAACAGTATGATTATGAGATCAGAAGGCAATTATCCGACAGTAGCACATATAAGATGGTAGAGAAGGATCCCATTCATTTGTTTAAAAAACAGATTGATGCATTATTACACCTGGGTGTGAGCAATGGGAGAATCAGTGATGAGACTTTGGACTATTTGACAGTGGAATTTCCTATTTGCCCTATACTGTATACTCTACCTAAGATCCATAAGTCTCTCACTGATCCTCCAGGTAGACCCATCATCTCAGCCAGGGGCTCATTGCTCCAGCCACTGGTGAGGTTTGTCAACCATTTTTTGCAGCCTGTCGTTAAATCCAATCAATCTTATTTGAAGGACATAGGGCACTTTTTAAGTGAGCTAAGGTTGTTGGGATTTATTCCTCATGATTGTATATTAGCAACACTAGATGTATAATCTTTGTACACTGTGATCCCTCATGAAGGGGGGATACAAGCGGTAGAAGAAGCATTGCTCAGGGGTCCTTACAATGGGCCACCTATTGAATTTTTGCTATCATTAGTGCGTTTGGTGCTGGGTTTTAACCACTTTATGTACCAAGGTGATTGGTTTATACAACTGGAGGGTACCGCGATGGGTTCTAACCTAACCCCATCGTACGCTAATATTTTCTTGAACCAATATGAGCAGAAACACATTTTTGGACACTTTGCAGAGAGGTTAGTTTTTTTCAAGATATTGACGATATTTTTGTTGTCTGGAGGGGTGATAAGGATTCTTTTTTTGGAATGGTCAAGTTTTTGAATGATCTAGACTCTCCCATTCGTTTTACGGCAGCAGCGGATGATCTTCAGATGAATTTTCTGGATGTAACAGTGTTAAGGCATGAATCAGCAATAGGATACATGTTATATAGAAAATAAACTGATAGAAACACCCTCTTATGGGCCTCGAGCCATCACCCGGATGCTCTGAAAACCAATTTACCGGTTTCTCAGTTCGTGAAGGTGCTGAGGAATAATTCAGACCCGATAAGGGCTGATGAGAACTATTGGAATGCAGTAATAGATGTTTTGAATGGGGATACTGCAGGAAGGACATTGAGAGATGCCTCCCCAGAGCGAAAGCTATTGTGGGTAATAGGCAAACTAGGCCGCCAGGTGATAAGTCTGATAAGATCATATTGGGATTATGTTGTGACACCAATCTGAAAGCTACAAAAAAAGCGATTAAGAGACACTGGCCATTGATCACTTCTGACCCTGCTTTCAAGAATTTGAATCACGTTTCTCCACTTCTAAGCGTAAGCAGAGGTCGTAATTTAAAAGACATATTACTTAGACCTGATTTACGCCCCAGCAAATCCAACAGAGACAATTGGTTGTCCATGACTAAAGGCTGCCACAAATGTTTGGGATGCATAACATGTAGATCCCTCATCATGGGATGTTTTTTTTTTGCCATCCTCATAATGGACAAAGAATCTATTTGAGACATCGATTGAGATGCAATCTGGATCATGTCGTATATTTTCTCATATGCCCTTGTGGGCTAATGTATGTGGGGAAAACAATACGCACATTTAAGGAGTGAATGACGCAACACCGTTCCTCCATACATTTGGCTTATGCCACAGGGACCACTGACAAACCTGTGGCGTCACATTTCCTTAGGGAACATCATCAATTAAGTACTTTGAGATACATGATCATAGACTGGATTCCACCACTGACTCGTGGTGGTGATAGAGGTCTACAACTCCTTAAGCGTGAAGCAAGATGGATCCACCAATTGGATACTGTGTCCCCTAAAGGACTAAATGAAATGAATCCTCTAAATATTTTCATCTGACCTATGGGGTTATAATAACCCTTTCCATGGTTTTCTTGCAGGGGATTTCTCCGGATGGAGTTTAACCTTATGCAAGATGCACTTGTTTAGTTGTAATTATGCAAAGGTGTTCAGTACCAGTGTGTTCTCTTTTTTATAAAAAAATTTTGTTATATTTTGTGCATTAATAATTTTTTTGTATAATGTGTCAATGTAGTGTCTTTGTTTTACTTGTGTGTCAATGTTGCTTCTGGATCAAGTTCTCACTATACCTTTGATCTTGTTAATACTTATTTAAGGGGTTGTTTAGTATTGTGTTTTTAATATTTTGATATTGCTATGATGGCAGCTATTATGAGGTGTCCATAGATACTATAAATTCTGTGAGTGAAGGCGCCCTGGTTGCCATGGCAACACGAGCGCATCACCCATTGTTGAGTGGACTGAGGGGTGATTTCCCATTTGATTTGTGCTAATGCGCTGATCAATCGAGATCTATTTGTATATTAGAATGTTCCTAGTAGAAATACAAGGTATCTTGTGAGCATCACGTCTATAGTCTGATGCTGCTATTGTTTATGAGCTTGTATACTGTTCAGCTATGAGCTTTTCTTGAGAGCTGGCTTGACCCACTCTGTTAGCCATACAGAGATGAGGTCACTTGCGGTTTGCGTTCCAGCCGGTGAAACGCACGCCGTAGAGCGGTGCCAGGCACATGGAGTATAGCTCGTGCAGTCTGCATTCCTGATTGTGAGCACTCCTGATTGGACATTAGGAAGCAGGTAAATGCTCATGTATTGATTGCATGATTGCCTGTGAAGGACATCTGTGGACATCTCTTGATAGCGTTTCTGTGTGTTTTATTTGATTGGGGGTGTGTCTACCTGCTATATTTGGGGGGTATATATAGACTTTTTAGCTCTGGTGGTGGGACTTGCTGCTTGGACTATGTGGGATGTGATTCTTTGGTCTTGACAAAGGGCACTGAGAGGCCCGAAACGTCGACTGTCCATATTGTCTATGGTGCTATTATGAATTATTAAAGCTGCCTACCCACTTTATGAAGATTGGTGAGTGCTCTCTCTTTGATTGCACACATATATATATATATATATATATATATATATATATAGATCCAAGTTTCAGTTCGCACACACTCTTAGATGAATGTTGTGGGTGCCAGGTAATCATAAGTCCAGCAACAGAACCAAAAGTTTGCCAACCAGGAACCAGAGGAACCAGCACACCACCATATGTACTTCAATCAAGCATATTGAATATTAATAGAAAAAACACTTAAAAAGCCATCATCAAAAAAATAGTCATTAGTACTCATCCAAAACTGGAGACTTCAAACAGTTTGACAAGAGATGAGAACCGGCCATCCCAGCCAGAACCGGCTGACACTTGAAAAAGGCTATATGTGCTAAAACGGCCCATTGGGATGGTTCCTCTAGTTTATCCAGGTGGGCAAACGTTTGGTTCTGTTGCTATATATATATATATATATATATATATATATATATATACACTGTATATATATATATATATATATATATATATATATATATGTATATATATAACAGTCAAACTAGATCTGGCACTCTAGGCTGCTGTAAGCCTATTGCAAAATTGCTTGGGTGCCATCCAAAGATTGGTGTTGCTACCCTCCAAATACTTTAAAACAAAAGGCAGCACTCCAAATCTTGCAAAGGTAAGTAAAGCTGTGTCTTTAATACATCTTTAAAGACACAGCTTTACTTACCCTTGCAAGATTTGGAGTGCCGCCTTTTGTTTGATGTGTATATATATATATATATATATATATATATATATATATATATATTTACATATATCTTTTGTTGATATCTTGTTCTGTCACTGCTGTCATCAATGGACTTTTTATATATATTATTTCAAAGATTTTGGTTGTCTAAATATGCTGTTTGCTTTCAATAACCTGGTAACAGTATTACAGTTATTATTGTACTAACTTATTCTCTTATAGCATGTTGTTGTCAATTAAAGGCCATTTGACCTGTGATGCAGTGTATTATTCTTTTTCAAGATGTTTCTACCTTCTGCTCACATACTTTTTGAAATATACTATTGTGTTTTAGCTTTCCCTGACCCTTAAGTCATAAAGATTTGTGCTTTACAAATATTTTTTCTTAATTCTAAAACCATGGGAACATCATTTCTGTTTTTGTTTATTTGTATAACAGAATACAAAATCCTGTGGAACACAAGGAACATATGTTATGTTAAATTATTATGCAGAGTTTTGCTACCAAGTTATAGCTGCACATGTAAATATCAAATATGGTATAAAATAGATACTAGTTAAAATATATTTGATTTTTATAATACAATGAGCATATGTAGAGCTATAACTAAGGTGCTATAACCAGGGCAGTCTCTTAAAGTGCAAGGTCCCATGTGGTCTCCTAAAATAGGTGTTCTGCTTTTATATTAGTTGGGTGACCAGTTGGAATAGCTCCTGGAAGGTAGGGTCATGCATACACAGGAAATTCCTGAAGTTATCAGGACTGTTCTCAGGTATCACCTATACCAGTAGACTATGGGAATAAGTGTCTCACCTCTGCATTCAATCTTTGGTCCAGCAAATAAGCTTCTTGCTTCTCATTGTTTTATTAATTGTTTGCAGTGCTGTCACCATAGCAACAGTTTCTTAAATTCAAACTCATGTTGTGGAAGTTAACAGAATGTTTTCTAATCTCATCACCACTGTAGAAAATGAGGACACGTTGCTACCAGTTTTCTACCTGTATGTTTGTTTATGTGCTGTAAATCATGCCCTTTTCCAGCCCATTATGGTAATTGTGTTTACTGTACATCTAGCATCAGCATAACCTGAAATCTGTAAATTGTGTACAACATTACAATATTTTTTTCTGATATTTTAGAAAGATGAGTTTCAGGGATTGCAAGTTAGATTGTATAGGTGTGTGCACAAAAACCAGCACTTTGGGGCTTCAAAACAAAGTTAAATCGAAAGTAAAATTACTTCAAAAGTATGATTGCACAAAAGTGGACCCAGCTTCACAGTATGGAATGGGAGAGGCAGAAATGAGTTAGCAAACAAGGAGACTGTCAAATTTGGAAAAGATGGAGGAGAAAGGAGAAGGTTTCTTATACAGAGTGGAGGCAGGGGAAGATTAAAGGGGAGGTATAACACAAAAAGGGAATTGATACAGGGGTGGAGGTTGTACAGTAACATGCTAATATGGGAGGCAGAGGAAAGGCTGTTATTTGTGGAGATGCCTGTCATATATGGATGCAAGGGAAGGTGGGACAGCACATGAGTCCTTGATACACTGAAGAAATATTATAAGTAAAGATGAGGAGTTTGGTAAAAAATTGCATTGTATTAGCTATGCAGCTCCACAGGTTTTGGAAAGCCAGTAAGATAAACACATATGAATTGAAACTTGCTGTAATTCAATGAAAAGAGCCGAGGTTAAACTGAACCACTCATCTCTAGTTATAGGATAAAAAGGGAAATTAAGACAGTGGGAAAGATGTCACACACGAATGGCAGGGAGGGAGAGACAGAAAGGAGCTTTCACATCAAGTGAGGTGTCACCTCTTTTCATGATAGGATTGTTCCTGATCACTTCCATAACAATTTTAAACTTCCAGATAGGGGACTTACCTAATTTAACTAGGTTACATATAGGAGCACAGTCCATTCACTTACCTTACTGAGATAATGAAGCTATGCACTTTCCTCTAAGTGAAAAATGTAGTTTAGTTTAGTTTTTAACATGCCAGCTCAGTCACGTGGCAATATATGTGATCATTAAGATCCTTGAAAACTATTGCACATTGGTTAGTAGAGATGTCAGAAGGAAAGGCACATAGCTACCTGGGTAGCTCTCATAAGTTGTTAGAACCCACAGCAACTGCTGCTGTTGCTACCCAAGTAATTTTGCATATCCCTTGATTAACTGTGTCCTCAACAATCTGTCATTTCACATTTTCATAAATTTAAAATGACATAAAATTTGTAACACTAGATATTGACTTTAATGTTTCTGTGACAGCATGGGTTAATAAAGCTTGCTGTTACAGCTATAAGGCATACTGTAAAAAGTATAGCTTTGTTAGCAGTGAAATGCTACCAATGCATGATAAGTTGCAAATACTACAGAGGTGTTATATACAAAGCGTATGAAATTAAATATTATGTATCTTATACTGCAAAGTTATATATATATATATATATATATATATATATATATTATAAATTGTTATTGGTGAATTTCCTGGATGTTATTATATTAAATCACACAATTTGTTAACATAAATATATCAAACAAATCATCCAGATGTAAATACTTCAATGGCAATTGATCATCTTGCATCTTCTTTTCAGTTATGTATTTCCTTATACTATAAGACCACCACATACAATATGTGGAGAATTATTAAAAAAAATATATTCTAGCAATATATATTCAGATCCTTAGGTCTCTATGTTTAACTTCTCAGCTCCCTTTCATAGAAAAAAGATAAATACTTGATAGTGCACTACTGTACCTCTAATTTGGTACATGAATCTCGTTAAAAACTGTTGACCTCTAGCAATCCTGTCAAGGAAAAATGCAACTTTTTATGTTTTTTCTCAATCAGCAGTATGGTGTGGAATTCAATTAAGAAAAATACAACATGTAGTCAAAACAAGAAAACTTTCCCAACAATCTCCTACAGTGAGTTCTAGCCTAGTTGTTAATTGCATTGGGCCACCTTTTTTATTTGTCCTCCCTGTGCATTATCTCACAATCTGGGTAGCCGGCTTAGTTGGCTAGTGCAAGTGTTTGTGAATATTGGACAAGTGTTCTAGATAACATTTAACATGAAGAGGGATCCTGAAGATAGTGATTAATTAACACATAATGATATTATCCCTTTGTAATTGCTTAGCACCACAAGTACCAAAGTCACTCTGAATTGTTCTTTTATTTCAATGTTGTGAGTTGCTGCAGTATGTAGGGGCATACCTTCCATTTACCATATATTGGCCATTTATATTATAAACAATGAGTCAAGGGGTATATGTTATAAGCTGTGGACTTCAAGCATGGGTGAGTCCCATGTGAGACTGCCCAATGTTTTAAAGTAGCAGTCATTTAACAGGCAAAAACAGGTTGATTTTGCCTTTTAAATGACTGCTACTTTAAAAGATCGGGAAGTCTTGCATGGGACTCACCAATGTTTAAAGTCTGCAGCCTATTACATATACCCCCTAGATTTTTTGAGCCTTAGTTCTTGTCTGTTTTAAAAATAAGTTTACAACATATTTCTTGCTTTTTCTCAAAGTAAATGTTTAAACATATAATACTGTAGCATAATTTCAAACAAAATTATATGGATTTACATTACACATTGTAAATAATTAGTCCATGAATTTAGTAATCAATGTGAAATAAACCCATGTACAAAAAAGTAAAGGAATATTATCTTAGCAGACAAGCATAATGACAAGATTTGACGTAGAGAATTATCAATAATTATAGTTACTAAATCCATGTAATCTTTAAAAGATTATTTCAGTATAGATGTTATTTGAGCTTGTTTTTACTAAAGGGATGCAAAAAAAATACAGTAAAAACAATAGCTCCCTTCTTAACATGGACAAACCAATCAAAACACCATCAATTTAAGGGACTTTTTTTTCCTTTGTTTGCTAGTGCAACTAATAAAGAAAGTTTCTTGGACCACTATCTATCACTGTGCTTTACTTTAAAATAGCTGTCAAAATCAGATTACCCAAAAAATAGTCTATAACCACTAATTATTTATCCAATACAGTCCAAATAATAAACTAAAAAACAACCCAGAAAAATCATTGTAGAAATAAAACACTCATTATATTAATTGCTTAATCACTATGATCAAGAGTAAAAAAAACTCTTTACAGTTAGAATATTGCAAACAGTTTCCCACACTGACCACTTAAAATTGGCTAGTCTCTTGGGATCTGATCTTTGATTATTTGCTTCTGACATTCATTTATGGGTATGTTGTTTTTTCATTGATTTGAAGAAGACAGACAAGTTGATTTCTCTTCCCAATTGTAATATAACAATCAAGGAAGAATATGTTATTTTAACAAGTCAAATTAAATTAGGGTGTGTTTTATCCATTCTAATTTTATTAAAAATTTGTGTATTTCTATTTGCCTTTGGGATAAATAGTGAATTATAAATAAAAAAGAGCTATAAACTGAAAAAAATAGTATTTTGCTCTGGATACTAAACAAGGAGATAGCTACAATGATAATTTGTAGAATTTTCCTAAGAATTTTGTGAGCAACCTGCACACCTCTTTTTCATATAACTTCACAAACATCAGTAATGTAAATGTCCTTACTTTTCTAAACACAGAAACGATTAAATAATGTGAGTTTGCACATCAATTCAAACTAATAGGTCTCAAACATTCCTGGGACTCAAAACATACCAAGTAAGAAAAATGTAAGTCGTCTACAACCGAACACAGAAATAATCATTGCATCACAGAAACACTACTCACATCTTGACACAAATGAACAGAACACTTTCCCATACTGGTAGAAACCTCCAATGGAACAGAAGGGCAAAATACTTTACTACTATCACAGTCTAGCCAAATCCATGGTGTGAACCAGGTTCATTTACTACTGATTTCTTCTGGCTCCTTTTTGTTACCACTGTTTTCTCCTGACATAAAGCTAAATGATATGCTATGCTTGCAGAATTTAAAGCATCTTGATAGGTGTCCAACTACACGCAAAGCATCTTTTTCCCAATTAATTTAGCATCTGCCTTTTTGGTGCATAATGTGTCCAACTTGACAAGAACTCCAAGTAATCTACAGTCCTATTGAAAATGCAATCATCAAACATTTAACATACTGTTAGATGTAAGTTATATCACTTTTGGACCTATATTTTATTTTAATCAACATACGAATGATCTAAATCTTATTATGTCTAAAAAAAAACTAACTTGAGGTTATTGATAATTTTTTATTGTCATACAATGATAAATAGACTGAGAAAATAATAATTAAGCTATACTTGTGACAAGGTTGAAAATAAATGGCACCTGGAGACAAAATATTTGATTTTGTAATTTTAAAATGTCTACTTAAAGCAAAAAGGCATATGGCAGGTTACCTGAGTAGCACTAATGGGGAAGTATTTTTTCTGAAATAAGAGAGGCCGGTTTTAGTAGCAATAAAATGCTTGAGGGAATTATGTTAAGGTAATTTACCTGAAATGAAGCATGTTTCGAACATCTGGACAAACTCTGTACATAATGTACTACACAATGGTGTATTTAAATATGTTTAATGATATATGCTGTTTTTCAGTGAAAATAGTTTTCCATAAATTCAATAGAAAATAATAACTGACAGCAATTTAAGCACATTAATGAAGCATGTACAATATAAAAATCAAATACATAATGCTTTTTATGGATATTTTTTATCAGAACATTGCAGTATTTCTTAATTTTGTACTAACATATTGATCATTTTGTAGTATTGCATCTAAAATATAATTTTATGTCATTTTTTCTATGATAAATTCTATCATGTTGTGATTTTATAATCTACAACTATTATTCAATTACTGCTTATTTTCCAGTCTGTTAAATATTCAACAAATAATTAAAATTTTTGTGAATCTATATGTGTACTATAGCTCAACAACATTTTAAAAAAAGAAAGTAGTAACAGAAACAAAAGCACACTTTAAAAGGATACAAATTTAAATTATCATATGCTGTAATTTAATGCATCATGAATCCAAAATCTTTCTGCTTTTTTGCTTTCAATGGAATAATGATAGCATTTTAAATTAAGTATATGTTGAATTGGAGTTGGTATGGGAGAGAATGAGATTAATTTTCATTACAATCAGATTGAACAGTTTGGGGCCACTAAGTGGTTTTCTGTGGTCCTGATTTAGAGTTGTATGCTATTAGCATCACTGCTCTGTCTCAAGACACAGCAGTGATGCTAAAATATGCTAATATTGCAAGAGTGTATCTTGTGCTAATAGAAACCTCCTGCCAACTTCTGAGATCTACTACTGCATACCTGACCATCGATCATTTGAATAACCTTCAGGTCGCTCAGGATGGCCATCATTTTAACACATTTTGCCAGTGAAACTGTGTACAAGGATGCAGTCATTGGCTTCAGCATGTCCAGAAAATGTGGTCGACATGCTCTCCTTTTCTGTGATGCTGTATGATGCAGCCTTGCTCCACCCCCAAATGGCCATAGCTTGTCAATCAGGCTGTGGTGTCAAGGATATTTGAGTGAGCTCAAAGACACTCTGCACATGACCTGATTGTCCACCGTCTGAGTTGTTAGCAAACTAGCAGGTTATATATTTATATATATATAAATATATATATATCTGGGGAAAAATCCCCACTTTCACAGTTTCTGAAATGTATATGCATACATCTAAGTCATGTTATCTTTTTATGCAAAAATTTGGCAAAATCTAGCTTGACTTTTAAAATTTCTGTTGGACTCTACATACATGTATTGTGTTGACACACACACAATCATAATATACCAGAAAAAAAGGATACACCAACTATTAAAAGGCAATTTAACTTATAGCATCATAATTGGACAATTTTTTAAAGTGAAAAATATTATTATTTTTTTTTAATTGATGGAGATGAATGAGCAGTAACCATGGAATGAAATGAGACAAAATGACGATGATATCATATCATGGTAATAAAAAAATGAATTTATTAATGGAATTACATAGCAACAATCTATGATAACATTATATGGTAATAACACTTAGTGAGGAAGTGTAGCAGCACTGGTAAATCGATAGGTTCACAATGGCAACACAATAACATCCTATTTAAATATTGAGAAAAATGTCTTTCACAGACACATAGCCTGTAATATGGTGTACGGAGGTATGGGCAATGTTGGAACAGTGCTTGGCGTGTAGTGAGATACACAAAGATGTTGGCACTGTTTGCAATGAGATACATGGATGTGTTGGCTCTGTTGCAACAGTAAGTAGTGTGCAATGAAATGCATGGCATAAATGTAATAACCATGGATCTCAAAACCATGGCAAGCAATACACAGATTTACCAGTGGGTGACCAGTGCTGCACTGATAAAAACTACAGAACTGAATACAATAGCAGTGGATGTAGATGGCACTACAGTATAGAAAGCCCTGACAGGCATACTACTCATGGACATACCCGCTATAAAGCTGCAGATGTAGAGGTTGGCAAACCACCATAGCAGCTGTGCACATGTGAGTATTTTGTATAAAAGTAAAAAATGTGGCTTCTAATATGTTGCATGGGCAGTCTTTGATATTTTCATGATGAGAATTGAACTCTTACAATACAGTAACTTACTGTTTGCAATAATGTTATAGACAGCAGCCTTATTTAAAGTCCGAGTTTCTCACACTGCACTGCAATAACAGTGAGAATAATCAGGGCCTGAATAGTTGACTTCTGTGACTGATTTGTATTTTGAATGCTTAACATTGCATTAACCTAGAGATTGATTCCTGTTGAGGAAAGGGGTATTGAAGAATAATTTTGAATTTAATTATTGATTATTCTCAATGTTATTATGGAGCTTATGCAGTATGAAAAGACAGCACTTTGAATGAGGCCACTGTCTGTGACATTACTGCAAGCAATAAAATTCTGTATTGTAAGCGGTTAGATGATATTTCAATGTTTAGCTAGCGTTCAGTTAGTGTCTTTTACACAGGATAACCTCCCTGTGCACTGCTGCTCTCAGGGTTTGCTATACTTTACATTTGCAAATTTATAGCTTCTTCTTTTATGAGCAGCAGATCTGTTGACACTGTACAGTACAATAGGTGATTGGCCTGCCTATCAGTGCTTTATACTGCAGTGATTTCACTCAGGCATAATGATGATTATCAAAAGCAACATCTGGTGGACAGAAGTACACTGTGCTGCAGTTGAATACATTATGCTATGACTGAATACATTATAATGCAGCTTGATGCATGTGTATGAGATGGAACTAGCTAGTTGCGCTACATGTCATATGGACACTAGACAAGCAAGGACACATTTGTACCATCATTAAGTGCTCAAATTTCTGTTAATTTACCAGAAAGCACTGGTAAGTAGAAAACAATACAACTCTATACCACCAACTCAACCCAATCGTGGTCTCCACACATATGGTGGTCCCACACTGAAAAGCTCTGATGACCCATAAACAGCATCACTTCCTAAATGGCAAAAACATATTTTAAATAGTACATCAAATTAATGTTTCATTTCATGCTACCTACTACTTAAATGTGTAATAATTTTTTTTCTGATTATGTTTTTAAAATGCTAATATCACAAACTGAATGTTCCAGTAAGCACAAAAATGTGATATTGTGGTTTTGTTTTATGTTTTTCACAATATATTTCAACATGCAAAAAAAGTATTTTGAAGTTGTTATTATTTCACAACACATTGCCTATGCTGAGATACATCAAATAGCTACAGTATCCTAAATAAAGTTATGATTTTAATTAGTTTGTTAAGAGTAAACAAAAAAGAAAGGGGCTACTGAAGACATTTTAAATAAGTGTGTAGCTAGCCTGCCTTCCACTGTCTGTCACTTGAAGTCAACAAGACCCATACCTGCTCACTGTTATTGCCACCACATTTATCAAAAAACCTGAAATTAGATTTTAGTAATTTAAACGTGTGTACTATTACTTATCAATTAAATGTATGGGCCGCATTATACTTATGGTTAGCAGGAGTAAGCAGAAGTGACCAAGGAGTAAGAAGCCAATAGCAAAAGCCTTAGCCGGAACCATCTGTGTAAAAAGAGAAAGAAATATGCGCAATAGAATATAGATTTACCTATAAAATTTTACAGGTAACATACCTTTTAGCCATCGGTCAGGCATTTGTTCAACCTCAAACTTAGATTAGAGGCATGACTGTCTAAAGTATCTCACCTACATTTGGCCCCCTCCATAGAATCGTTCAGCAGCATGACATCAACTAGTTCAGCCCCACCTACTCCACCCAGGGGTAGGCTATGCACTAGAGGTAAATATATACAAGGTCATCATGAATGACCCTCCAATGCTTTACATCTTTAAAGGAAAAAAATAATTGTGATGTAATTTGTTTACCTTAAAAAATATTTATTATACTTATCTCAGCTTAGTTAATTTAAACACATATTTCCACTTGTGTAAATATAACATGTTAAAAATATTTAATTATAATTGTTTCACATTCATACATTTTGGTCCTGTCATTTTGTATTATTAATTCATTTTGGGGAGTAAACCTGTCTAGTTGCTTGTCAAAGAAAAGTTAAGTGTATTTACACAGTAGTTGGATAAGTTACACACAAGTTAACAATCTGCATATAAAAACAATGGGCTGAATTCAAGTCAGTGCAATGTTGAATAGCTGCGGGAGGGAGCTCCCACAGCTATTTAATTCAATGTGCTATTAGCGTTGTCGAGAATGGGTTAAGTCTGAGAATGCCGGTTATCACTACTTAACCTAAGTGTTAAGGTGTGGTAACTGGCATTCTCTGACTAAAGTGCTGGGTGTGTGGCTGTTTGCACCGTGCAAAGCCGGTAAAAAGCTGCGCGCCTGGCACATTTGTTGGATTTCTCCTCACATCCCCAGTGGGTGTGAGAAGAATATCTTTATCCACCCAAACAGCGTGGTGTATTTAATAGTTGCAGGAGCCTACTCCCTCGGCTTTTCAACATCTAACTGAATTGAATTTGGCCCAATATACCCATGTAACCTATGAAAGAATCTAAAACAAGAATCAACATAAAGGACTAGTAAACTTAGTTAGCTAAAAGGACAAGTAACCAAAATTAAAATAGTTGTTAATCAGCAATTGACTCACCTGCCTCCTAGTAGCTGTGCTCTGAGATTCCTGTATAGGTTCCATGGTTTATCAGCAAAAATGCTGATGAATCTCAGCTTCTATTTCATGGATCCTTCTATTTAGCTGGTGGAATGCTGTATTTATCATGGTGGTGGATATAGCACAGCCTGGAAAATGTATATTATTGCATATGGTTGCTTCTGTTTTTTTAGGCATAATAATGAAGCTTTAGAATGTGTTTTGATATGCATTCTAGCCTCTCAGTAGCTAGACAGTGTGATTTTGATGGCGGTTTTCTGTAAGTTTATTATTGTCACGTAATAAATATAAATGGTAAACCCGATAATCAATTATTTTCCAAAATTTGGGGTGTTTCCCCAGCCATCCAAATTTTAAAGAAAACTGTCTCTATTGGAAATATATTATTTTAAAATTGTATTTGTATCCATCCTGTGTTATGAAAATTTGGTTCACCATGAACTCCAAAAAAGTTAAGGCAAGTTAGGAAAGGAAATCTCCCCTAAACCTAAAAGCTTTGTAAAGGTTTTCTGGCTTCACCAATTAGTATACAAGATTCATTAGGGGTTTTTCTTCTAAAATGGCTCCACACACAAATCAAACTCACAAAATACCTGACCCTACAAATTGTTAGAATATTCTTCAAGAGGTTTTGAGGCTTTAAAAAATAGTCTTTAAGATTTTCCTGTCCTTCATCACCGAGGTGCTGAAATTAAAATCCTGTTGGAAGTGGATGCTTGTTTGGGTTCTGGGGATATATATTAGATAACAAATTGTACCTCTGTGCATAGTAATGGGCAGACAATCACAGTTCATGTGTCATGATCCTTGCAGTTCCTCTTCTATTGACTAGATGGATAAAGTTGATCAAACCTTACAGCAGCTGCTACATCTCCTATTCTTATGATAATGTGAAAAAGCTTGAGAAAGGGCTCTAGGTTGCCTGAATCATTGCTGTTATATATTTTTATGGACCTATGTCCGAATGAACATTTAGGTGTTGTATTATCCATTGGAGTGCTATTTTTTCATAAATATATATATATATATATATATATATATATATGAACCCGCTCACCCCTAATATATATATATATATATGTATATATATATATATATATATATATATTAAACATGATGTTTTGTTTTTGTTTTTTGGTTGCTATGGCAACAGAGGGAAGGCCATTATGGTGACCACCTGGGCAGCGTGGCTGATTAAATCACAAACATGCACCTCTAAGTTCATGAGCCATGTGAAAGGGAACTGTCAGCAGTCTGTGCTGAACAGGTGAGTATGATCACTGACCTAATTGATAGTTCTGTGGGGTATTTAAGGGTATTGCATTGAACTTGTATGTATCCTTGATAATGGGCAGCAGCCTGAAACGCTGTTCGATTAAAAAGTAACCCTTTTCATCCGCAGCTGAGTGCTGCCCGTTCTTCTTCTCATCTGCATGTATTGGAGCAGCCTTGTTCCAAGGAGGGCACCAGCGCACTTTTACACCTGATATACCAGTGAGTGCCGGGACATTGCCAGACACATACATTTGTGACAATGGTCATTCTGTGATCAGTTCCCCAGTCCAAGGCACCATGCACAAGGTTTTTACACCAACAAGATTATTTGTTATCTCCCTGTAACTAACAAAGCAATGTGTAAACTGGCAAGCATTTAAAGGAAAACAGTATGTTTATTACTTGGAAGCCAACAAATTAAAGATCTATCATAAATACCTTTTCAATTTTAGATGGAAGATACCGTACACAATTTATTTGCTCAAATAGAAGTGAATAAAACTTTCAGTTATTTGGATGCGGAGGTGGAGGCCATCCTATTTAAAGAGCCACTGCTAGATGAGAATTATATTACACCAAAAGATTAATTGTATAAAGAGTGGCTCAGATTGAAGAAACATGAATTTGACTTTCTTTATCATGTGATAACATTATCCGTATCCGCAACATGCCTACCATAGGCAGGTATAGCGCTAACTTCTGCAATAGATAGATCTTGATCCTTAACAAATGCTCTATGGATCTGATGCTCTTAGTTATAGAAGAGTCATCCAAGGAGCTAAAAGAGAGGAAAGAAAAGATCACAAGTTTTGAAACATCTCATAAAGCCACCCTAGAGGGAGATCGACAAACCAATTTGCTTGATAAGATCCAATAGCAGGTGGCACATTAGAAAGTGGAACTAATTTGATATAAGAAAAAAAAAATATTGAAAGTCAAAAGTGATTATCATCAAAGACATGTATACTCATGGCTCAGTGAAACCTCCAGGAATAATAACCTGAAGAGGGAGCGGAGATTCCAGAGACCAATATGGAGAGCAACACCACAAAGTGGCTCTAGCACTTCATTAAGTGACATGGATAATTCAGCTATTAGATCAATCCAGAGTCCAGGATACCCTTTAGGGGCATCAACCAGTGCAACTACAGAGGTGGTCTTTCCAGATGAACGAGGAAGGGCAAACAGAATCATAGGGAAAATCATAACCAAGAAACCTCCAAGGAGGAAATGAATACAGTTTTTAATCTCTCAAATAACCCCTTAACAGAAGTTGAAACACGAGTTTTGCCCAAGGGACTGTAATTTATTCCATCAGTAAAACCTGACCCATTCCAATGGAATATTGACACCTTTAAATTGAATCACACACTCATATTAAAAGATTATTATGGAAAAAAGCCACAGATAGAGCAAATGCTAATCAGGAGCCTCTAGCACAGCCATCCCGAAATCATTACAGAAGTTCAAACCACGATCAAAATTTAATCCTATTACTATTAATTCATCCATTAAGACCTTCTCCAAATTGCTAGATCAACAAGTGGGTGAAATAAAGCCAACCACAAAGTATGCCAACAATCTTACCAATGAAGAACACTAGCACTGGAGTAGAGAACTGATATAATAATCAGAAAAGCAGACAAAGGTGGCTCAGAGGTAGTCCAAAATATTGAAACATATGATAAGGAGTGTTGTAGACAATTATCAGATTAAAAAATCTATGAGAAATTGTCAAGAGCACCCTTTGAAACAGTTTAAAAATGAATTAGATCATATCCTGAAGATAGCCGTAGAAGAAGGAGATATCACAGCTGATATATGTAATGCATTAATGGTAGATTACCCAATAACCCCATATTTTTAGACAGTAAGACCCCCTGGTAGGCCAATTATTTTGGCCAGGGGTTCACTCTACCAACCCATCTCAGTTTATCTAGATGGGTACCTTAATCCTTGTGTGCAAAAAATACCATCATACTTAAAGGATATGTCTCATTTGTTGACAAAATTAAGTGCATTCAACCAGGTCCCCCCTGACACCTTACTCTGTAGTGTGAATGTGACAAGTTTATACACTTGTATCCCACATGAGAAGGGTGTCAGGGCAGAAGATTACTTGATTAGAGACAAATCATTGTATGAGGGTCCACCAATACATCTGTTCCTTAAATTGTTACAACTCATCTTGGAGAGGAAATATTTTCTTTATGACAATAGGTTTTACCTACAATTAGCAGGATGTGTGATGGGGTCCAATGTGGCCCCATAATACACCAATGCTTATATGAACATGGTTGAGCAAGATAAATTCCTAACATTGCAAAATTTCTCCCAACATGTCCTCCTGTACTATAGATTTATTGACAACCTCCTAATATTCTGGTCAAGTACCAAAGTGGAACTACAACAGTTCCTTAAAAGTCATAACACTACTGGATATGAAGTCCAGTTGACTTTTGCCATTTCTGAAGAAGTACACTTCCTTGATGTTAAAATTAATATAATGGAGGGGACTTTACACATGTCTATCTTTACCAAAGAAACCAATAGAAACACTATCCTTCATAGTACAAGCTTTCACCCCCAACCACTGCACCATGGCCTTCCATACTCCCAATTCCTAATGTAGAATTAACAGTAACCCTGAGTTGTTGGAAGAAGAGATGGATAAGATGGTAACTAAATTTATTAATGGAGGTTACAGTAAAACATAGCTGATATCTACTAAGATTAATGCCATGTGGATACATATAGAAACTCTATTAGGGCCTAAAATTAAAACTAGTGAACAAACTAGTGTAGTCCCTTGGGTCAACAGATATATGACCAATAGCACTAAGATAGCTAAAAAACTATGGCCAAAAGTTAACTCTGATAAAGAGCTACTAGAGTTATTAGATAAGCAATGACTCCCTAGTTATACTAGGGGCCGAAACTTAAAAGATCACTTGGTCAAATTAGATATAGCAGAATTTAGAGCTGCTAACAGACCCCAACATTTTCTTACTAGCCAAAGGAAGGGATATTTTCAGTGTTTGGGATGTATTACATGTAGGGGAGTTTTGGTAGGTGATACATTTCACCACCCCTATACAGGAACAAAGTATACTATTAAGGACTCAGTGTCCTGTAATACCACCCATGTTGCATACCTTCTGTCTTGCCCATGTGGGCTACACTATGTAGGCAAGACAGAGAGGCAGTTCAAGGAGCAAATGATGATCTGCCATTAGAGCGGCATTAAATAGAGGCAATAGTGAACAGCCGGTAGCCAAACACTTTATGACTGCCAAACATGGAGTGGCTGACCTGAGATCAAGAATCATTGACCACATACCACATAGTATAAGAGGAGGCAATAGGGGTAAGGCATCACTGGTGGTTATTCAAATTGAACACCCTCACTCCGAGGGGTTTGAATGAGACACTTGGCCTCCATTGTTACCTTTAGATAATGGATAATGTATAATAACCCCCATTTATTCTATTCTCTTATACAATTTTACAATATACAGAACATTAGTATAATATTAGTATAAGAGTTTAAGTATAGGTATAAGGATACATGAAGATAAAATTGTGTCATGTTATAAGGTGTTTGTAATATTGTCAATCGAGTGATCAAATTAGCTTTTGTTGTGCTTTGAAAGTAACATTGTTTGGATATTTTAAGCATATTACTAATAGTGTCAATTGTATCTATGATTAAGTATTAAACACAATGTTTTGTTTTTAGGTTGCTATGGCAACAGAGGGAAAGCCATGATGGTGAACACCTGGGCGGCACGGCTGAACATGTACCTCTGAGCTCATTAGCCATGTGAACAGGAACTGTCAGCAGGCCGCGCTGAAAAGGTGAGTACGATCACTGACCTAATTGATAGTTATGTGGGGTATTTAAGGGTATTGTGTTGAACTTGTATGTATCCTTGACAATGGGCAGCAGGCAGAAATGGTGTTGGATTAAAAAGTAACCCTTTTCATCAGATGCTGAGTGCCGCCATTTCTTCTTCTCATCTGCATATATATATATATATATATATAAATATATATATATATATATATATATATATATATCAATCAACAAGACAGTGACACTTGGAGTCTTTTGAAAAACTTCAATATGACACTTCACATATGACATCAATGTTAAAATGTCACATTAAACTTTTTCAAAAGACTCCAAGTGCCGCTCCCACATTGGTTGCTCTTACTTCATTTTCAGAGTGCTCTGGAGCAAGAAGTCTTTTCATGCAGAGTTACAGTCTTCCAGTTGCTTTTTACATAGTGGACAGTATTCCAGTGCTGTCCAAATTTAGTACCTTTACCAGATGATTAAGCCATGGACAATTCTGTGTTTTGTTACATTATAGAGATGGCTGAATCAGTTTCTTCTGTTGATGAAGCACCAGGGTGCAGAGGAATTTCCATCAGTAAAGGCGAGCTGTATAACTTTACCAACAAGGATATGAAACATTTCTTGTTCAAAGAATACCTACTTCATGCTGAAAAACATTATGGAATACAAATACCTACCACCAATTCTTAAAATTAAAAAAAGATACAGACTTTTTATTACATGGCATCTACCTGTCAGATGTAGCATGGACATAATTAGACTCATTATAGAGGAGGTGGGATGTGAGCTTAAATCAACCAGAGATAAGATAGCTGCTTTTGAACTAGTGTTTCATCACTATCGACTTCATCAGGAGGTGTGCCTAGTGACGAAAAGTGTTCGGCGTGGCATGTGATGTGGACGTGTTTGACGTTACCTGCTGTGTACCGGAGCGGGCTTTTGATCGGGCTGTATCCTGAGACATGGTGGAATCAGACTGATTTGCAGCTAAGATCAACTTTTTAAATTTCAATGTATGTGAGCATATGTTGTGCAGTAAAACTTTTGTTACTTATTATTTATGAGTGCGCTCTCCCCTTTGTTTGCATATTCCTGGAATCTTGTGCTCCGTGGCTGGAGACTGGGATGCAGCTGCACTTGATCTGATACAACTGACTAAATCTGGACACATTCTAATAGAGACTGTTGCACATATTGGACTTCATATATATATATATATATATATATATATATATATATATACATATATAATATATATATATATATATATATATATATTATGTCCTGGTAGATGTATTGGGAACAAACACACCATGGTCAGCACTGCAGTATTATTCCAAAAAAGTTATATTATATGTAAATCATGCAAACAGCAGGCAGCAAACATTTCTGGACCGTGCAGGGTCCTGTCCACAGGCAGTCAAATGCAATAATTTTATGAAAAAGAAACAAAAATAGATCTTACCTTATATCCCCACCGCTGTGAAAGCACACCATCCCGGAGATCAGCATGGTCCTGTTGCACGTCGGGGCACCTCTCTGTAACGTCACTCCGAGGCATGGACTTCACGCGTCACATGGTTGCTGAGCAACGAGACGCCGTCTGACTCTCCGGGATGCGGGTATAAAAAAGTGAAAATAACTACAATGGATGCATACGTAGTCACTATGTCCCATGGGTGTACAGTAATAACTGCATGCCCGTGTCAGACAATATGACAGAAATTACATATATATAGAAATCAGAAAAGCGTTACATATAAAAATAAAAAAAAAAATGAAAAAACTAATGACTTCTAAATAAACGAATGTAACATTACATATGGAAAAATGTTCTAAGGATGCATCATATACAAAAAAGGTACATAAATATATAAATGAATGAAAGCATAAAAAATGAATGAACCAAGGAAAAAAAGGGAAAATATGCTACAAATGGACATGCTAAATAACTAAATAGATCCCTATACTAGGGTCTGCCACAAGAATAAATGAACCAATAACTTCTGTTAACAGAAAGCATTCCAATTGACATGTTCACTAAGTCCTTTGGGATGTATGGTGTCCAATTTGAAAATCCAGCGGGACTCCAATCTTACTAATGCTGCATTCCGGTTCCCACCTCGTGGTGATTCTGGTACATGGTCAATTATTTGATATTTAAGCAATGCCAATGGGTGTTGTTTAAGCTTAAAATGGTGAGCCACTGGCTGATCGCTATCCTTCCCAGTTAACGCTAATCTGACTGCAGACCTATGTAATGCCATACGTTCTTTAAACATGCTGCTAGTCATCCCAATGTAGTACAAGCCACACGGACAGATAAT
The DNA here is from genome assembly GCA_031769625.1 of Taudactylus pleione. Taxonomy (NCBI): domain Eukaryota; kingdom Metazoa; phylum Chordata; class Amphibia; order Anura; family Myobatrachidae; genus Taudactylus; species Taudactylus pleione. The sequence continues at coordinate 10,657,222 of JAUIMM010000082.1, forward strand.
ACAGTAAATAACAAATCTGGAGGAACAAGTCAATGTATGTTTGATGTTAAACGTAATGTCTCTATGAGGATGTCTAAACTCTGATCCTGTTATTAAATAATTGCACGTGGTGCACGAAGGGCACCGATAGCAGCTAGGCTTCTTATTTTGTCCAAAAATGCCAGATGGGATTTTATAATCCGTGACGTCTGCTCTCACCAAATAGTCATGTAAGTTCCTCCCTCTTTTATAACAAGTCATGGGTCTAACATCCTTGAAAGATGATAAGCTCTGATCGGTAGATATTATAGGCCATAATGCATTAGTGGCACGTGGGATAATCGGATTAGATGTAGAAAATTTGTAGTCCAGATGAATCTGTCCTCTTTCTTGATTTTTTTCTTTTGATGATAATAAGTTGATTCTATCCAGACTCAGGACTTTGTTCTTTGTCTCCATCAAAGAGCGATAACTATATCCCCTTTGTACAAACTTGTTAGCTACCTCATCTAGAGCTGCTGGGAGTGTATCCCGATCACTGATGATTCTTGCTGCACGTAGCATTTGTGAGTATGGTAATGCCTCTTTCAATGCTTTCGGATGATGACTGCTTGCATCTAATTGAGAATTGCGATCTGTGTTTTTATGGAACTTAGATGTACTTAATCGTCCTTCTTTCAATTGTATTGTAACGTCCAGATAGTTAATAATCTCTTTATTACAATTGTATGCAAATTTAATAGGCGTAGGTCTCTGATTAATTTCCTCCATCATGGCTACAAATAATTCTCTCTCACCCTTCCAAATCATAAAGAGATCATCAATGTATCGGATATACCAAACAATATGTTTGTTATACTGATCATTATCAAAAAAGATTTTTTTTTCTTTTTCAAACATATAAATGTTTGCATACGCCAGAGCAACGCTGGATCCCATGGAACAGCCACTCTTTTGCCTAAGTATTTGCCATCATACCAGAAATAGTTGTTCATAAGAATAATCTCAAGTAACTGGAGAAAAAGATTTTCATCAAATTCAAACGGGTGCTCTAGGCTTCCAAGAATTTTTTTTTACTGCGACTAGACCTTCCCCATGGGGGATGGAAGTATATAGCTAACTGACATCCAAGGTACAAAGAATGGTATCCTCTTTTAAATTCTGGAATTTGGTGAGGTGATTGAGGAAAGTAGTCGTATCCTTTAGCTACATAGACTGGCAAATAACATGGGGCTGTAGCAATGCATCTAGGAATTCCGCCACTGGTTGATATAAAGACCCCCTGGCAGAGATGATCGGTCTGGCAGGGGGTCAATCAGACTTTTGTGCACCTTAGGTACAGTATAACTTAAAGGAACAATAGGATTTTCTTGTAGCAAAGCTTGAAACATTTTATTGCTGATAAGTCCTTTTTCCCTCGCATCCTTAAGGACCAATTCCAATTCTTTATGGTATTTTTTAGTTAAGATTGTGCTCTAACCTCTCATAAGTATTAATGTCCACCAGTTGCTGGTAAATCTCCACTGAAGAATCCAACAACTGTGTATAGGTTCTAATAGAAGAATTTGTTGACTGCAGATCAAAATTAGATTTAATGTGTTTTTGAAGGACAGGGTGTAATGGTTGTTCTGGGGAAGGTGTTATCAGCATTAAAATGTTTCAAGCTTTGCCACAAGAAAATCCTATTATTCCCTTGATTTATACTGTACCTAAGGTACACAAAAGTCTGATTGACCCCCCTGGCAGACCGATCATCTCTGGCAGGGGGTCTTTATATCAACCAGTGGCAGAATTCCTAGATGCATTGCTACAACCCCATGTTATCTGCAAGTCTACTTATCTAACGGATACGACTACTTTCCTCAATCACCTCACCAAATTCCAGAATTTAAAAGAGGATACCATTCTTTGTACCTTGGACATCAGTTCGCTATATACTTCCATCCCCCATGGGGAAGGTCTAGTCGCAGTAAAAAAAATTCTTGGAAGCCTAGAGCACCCGTTTTAATTTGATGAAAATCTTTTTCTCCAGTTACTTGAGATTATTCTTATGAACAACTATTTCTGATACATATAGTTTGGTATATCCGATACATCGACGATCTCTTTATGATTTGGAAGGGTGAGAGAGAATTATTCGTAGCCATGATGGAGGAAATTAATCAGTGACCTACGCCTATTAAATTTGCATACAATTGTAATAAAGAGATTATTAACTATCTGTATGTTACAATACAATTGAAAGAAGGACGATTAAGTACATCTATGTTCCATAAAAACACAGATCGCAATTCTCTATTAGATGCAAGCAGTCATCATCCAAAAGCATTGAAAGAGGCATTACCATACTCACAAATGCTATGTGCAGCAAGAATCATCAGTGATTGGGATACACTCCCAGCAGCTTTAGATGACGTAGCTAACAAGTTTGTACAATGGGGATATAGTTATCGCTCTTTGATGGAGACAAAGAACAAAGTCCTGAGTCTGGATAGAACCAATTTATTATCATCAAAAGAAAAAATCACAAAAGAGGACAGATTCATCTGGATTACAAAATTTTCTACATATAGTCCCACGTGCCACTAAGGCATTATGGCCTATTATATCTATCGATCAGAGCTTATCATATTTCAAGGATGTTAGACACATGACTTGTTATAAAAGAGGGAGGAACTTACATGACTATTTGGTGAGAGCAGACGTCACGGATTGTAAAATCCCATCGGGCATTTTTGGACAAAAGAAGAAGCCTGGTTGCTATTGGTGCCCTTCGTGCACCACATGCACTTATTTAATAACAGGATCAGAGTTTAGACATCCTCATAGAGACATTACGTTTAACATCAAACATACATTGACTTGTTCCTCCAGATTTTTTATTTACTGTATTATCTGTCCGTGTGGCTTGTACTACATTGGGATGACTAGCAGCATGTTTAAAGAACGTATGGCATTACATAGGTCTGCGGTCAGATTTGCGTTAACTGGGAAGGATAGCGATCAGCCAGTGGCTCACCATTTTAAGCTTAAACAACACCCATTGGCATTGCTTAAATATCAAATAGTTGACCATGTACCAGAATCACCAAAAGGTGGGAACCGGAATGCAGCATTACTAAGATTGGAGTCCCACTGGATTTTCAAATTGGACACCATACATACCAAAGGACTTAGTGAACATGTCAATTGGAATGCTTTCTGTTAACAGAAGTTCTTGGTTCATTTATTCTTGTGGCAGACCCTAGTATAGGGATCTATTTAGTTCTTTAGCGTGTCCATTTGTAGCATATTTTCCCTTTTTTTCCTTGGTTCATTCATTTTTTTATGCTTTCACTCATTTATATATTTATGTATGTTTTTTGTATATGATGCACCCTTAGAACTTTTTTCCATATGTAATGTTACATTCGTTTATTTAGAAGTCATTAGTTTTTTCATTTTTTTTTATATGTAGCGCTTTTCTGATTTCTATATATGTAATTTCTGTCATATTGTCTGACACGGGCATGCAGTTATTACTGTACACCCATGGGACATAGTGACTACGTATGCATCCATTGTAGTTATTTTCACTTTTTTATACCCGCATCCCGGAGAGTCAGACGGCGTCTCGTTGCTCAGCAACCATGTGACGCGTGAAGTCCAGGCCACGGAGTGACATCATCGAGAGGCGCCCCGACGTGCAACAGGACCATGCTGATCTCCGGGATGGCGTGCTTTCACAGCGTGGGGATATAAGGTAAGATCTATTTTTGTTTCTTTTTCATATCATTATTGCATTTGACAGCCTGAGGCAGGACCCTGCGCGGTCCAGAAACATTGCTGCCTGCTGTTTGCATGATTTAAATATTACTTTTTTGGAATAATACTGCAGTGCCGAGCATGTTGTGTTTGTTCCCAATACACCTACCAGGACATTTATTTTATATAGCATGAGCACGCAGTTAGGTACATTTATTGCAGGAGAGTTGTATTATCTTATATATATATATATATATATATATATATATACAGTCAGGTCCATAAATATTGGGACATTGACAGAATTTTCAGATTTTGGCCTCTATTCACCACCACAATGGCTTTGAAGTGAAAAAAAACAAGATGTAATTAACTGCAGACTTTCATATTTAATTTGTGGGTAAATACATCCAAATTAGGTGAATGGTGTAGGAATTACAATGGTTTCTTTATGTGCCTCTCACTTTTTAAGGGGCCAAAAGTAATGGGACAATCTAAACAATCCTAAATCTAACTTTCACTTTTTAATACTTTGTTGCAAATCCTTTGCAGGCAACTACAGCCTGAAGTCTGGAACACATAGACATCACCAGATGCTGGGTTTCATCACTGGTGATGCTCTGCCAGGCCTTTACTGCAAATGTCTTCTGTACCTGCTTGTTCTTGGGGAATTTTCCCTTCAGTTTTGTCTACATCAAGTGAAAAGCATGCTCAATCGGATTCAGGTCAGGGGATTGACTTGTCCATTGCATATCTTTCCACTTTTTAGCCTTAAAAAACTCTTTGGTTGCTTTTGCAGTATGCTTCGCGCTTTGTCCATCTGCACTGTGAAGCGCTGTCCAATGAGTACTGAAGCATTTGACTGAATATGAGCATATAATATTGCCTGAAACACTTCAGAATTCATTCTGCTGCTTTTGTCAGCAGTCACATCATCAATAAATACAAGGGAACCAGTTCCATTGGCAGACACACATGCCCACGCCATTACACTACAACCACCACCATGCTTCACTGATGAGATGGTATGTTTTGGATCATGAGCAGTTCCTTTCCATCTCTTTTCTTCCCATCACTCTGGTACAAGTTGATTTGTCAATAGGATGTTGTTCCAGAACTGTAATGGCTTTTTTAAGATGTTGTTTGGCAAACTCTTATCTGGTCGTCCTATTTTTGTGGCTCACCAACGGTTTGCATCTTGAGGTGAACCCTCTATATTCACTCTTGTGAAGTCTTCTCTTGATTGTTGACTTTGACACATATACATCTACCTCCTGGAGAGTGTTCTTGATTTGGCCAACTGTTGTGAAGGGGTTTTTCTTCACCAGGGAAATAATTCTTTTGTCATCCACCACAGTTGCTTTCCGTGGTCTTCTGGGTCTTTTGGTGTTGCTGAGCTCTCCGGTGCATTCTTTCTTTTTAAGAATGTTCCAAATGAAGAAGAGTGGTGGGAGGGGTTATAGGCTGGTACAAGACCTTAGAGGTGTTAATAAGGTAGTAGAGAGCCAATTCCCCGTAGTGCCGAATCCAGCTGTCATTTTGATGCAAATCCCACCAAATGCAACCCATTTCACTGTCATTGACCTCTGTTCAGCTTTCTTCTCTGAGCCTCTCCATCCTGACTGTCAGTATCTATTCGCATTTACATACAGAGGTTTACAATACACATGGACACGATTACCCCAAGGTTTCATAGACAGCCCCAGTATCTTCTCCAAGGCATTGCATGACTGTTTACAATCTTTTCAACCTGCCAATGGATCTGTTCTAATTCAATATGTGTACGATTTATTGCTATGTTCTGACTCGTTTATGTCATGTTTGAATGTTTGGCCACACCTAATGTTTTTGCAATCTCTCTGATGGGTTTGTAATCATTTTTCAGCCTAATGATGGCTTGCTTCACTGACAGTGACAGCTCTTTGGATCTCATATTGAGAGTTGACAGCAACTGATTCCAAATGCAAATGTCACACCTAGAATAAACTCGAGACCTTTTACCTGCTTAATTGATAATGAAATAACGAGGGAATAGCCCACAGCTGTCCATGAAATAGCTTTTCAGTTGATAGTCCCATTACTTTTTGCCCCTTAAAAAGTGGGAGGCACATATTGAAACTGTTGTAATTCCTAAACCATTCACCTGATTTGGATGTAATTACTCTCACATTAAATCTGAAAGTCTGCAGCTAAAGCACATCTTGTTTATTTCATTTCAAAACCATTGCGGTGGCGAATAGAGGCCAAAATCTGAAAATTCTGTCAATGTCCCAATATTTATGGACCTGACTGTATATATATATATATATATATATATATATACAGCAATGGCGGTGGCACTCGGATCAGTAATCAGCACTCAACAGCAGGTAAGTATAAAACTCCAACGTTTTGGAGCATACTTTAATGCTCCATCTTCAAGGCATAATAAATACAAGCAAAATCACTCACTTTATAACACTGCCACCACACCACATGCATTACGGCTCCAGGACTCCGGAAGTGTCGGAGGTCAGACGCCCATGTGTGATGTCATCCCCCCGCATCGGTAGTCATAGAAACCGCTGAAACAACAGAAAGATAATTGTGAATCATTACATGGAGCTCAGGTTTTAGACTAAATTGTAACATTATAAAGAGGGATCGAACATAAATCCTCTACACAAAATAAGCCATAATATATTGCGTCATAGCAGAGTCAGACATATACCTACATATTGCAATGATATAATATCATAAAGATATTCCCCATTATCACGATCCATATGACCAATTAAATACTAAGCAAAACAGTGTAATCCTAAATTTTCATTAAGTGCCTTTGGGGGCCATAGTCCCCAACCGATAGATCCACTGTGTTTCACATTGTAGCAATTTGAGTGACCTATCACCACCACGTATCAATTTTGGGATATGGTCAATAATAATGTACTTCATAGTAGCTACATTGTGTCCTTCCAGAGCGAAATTTCAAGCCACCGGTTGGTCACTATCGCCAATAGAAATAGCTGCCTGTATTGCCGACCGGTGAAGTGCCATATGTTCCCTCAATGTTCAATCAGTCTTTCCAACATAGGCAAGACCACATGGACAATTGAGGAGATAGACTATAAATCTTGTAGTACAGTTTACCCTATGTCGTATTGTATATCTCTTACCGCTGAAAGGATGACAAAAACTGTCAATCACAGTCAAATAACGACATGTTAAACAATTAAGGCATCAAAAGCACCCATTCCTGGGCCTCAAAAAATGACTACCAGACTGCATACCCAGACCCGCAATATCGGTCTTGACAAGCAAGTCCCTGATATTACGGCCTCGAGTATAACATTGCATAATTCTCTTGTTTTGTAATTTCAATTCTTGGTCAGATGTCACAATAGGCCAACGTCTATTAGTAGCCCTTTTGATGTCATCACTACATACACTGTAATGTTCAACCCAAGGCATTCTCACATCCATTTTAGCTTTCCTCTCAGAAGATGTATTAGCCATCAATAAAAGACAGTTACGTGATCTAGCCCATGCTTTATGTATGGCTTTATCCAATAATTGAGGACTATACCCCCTAGCTAAAAATTTAGTTTGCATAATCTCCATATGATGATTAGCAGACTCATCATCACTACAAATTCTGCGAGCCCTAATGAACTGCGAATAGGGTAGTCCAAATTTCAATGGCTTCGGATGAAAACTATTACAGTGTAAAATTGAATTTCGATCGGTGGGCTTATTGTATAGAGATGAGGATAATCTCCCATCACACAATCGTACCCGTACATCCAAATAGTTCACATATTCAAAATCAGCACAAAAGTCAACTTCACGGGACTATCCGATTGGTTATGGTTGGCAATGAATATCTCCAGCTCATCTCTAGTACCAGTCCAAATCAAAAAAATATCGTCTATGTATCTGACATAGAAAAAAATCCTGTCAGATACATAGGAATTATTGAAAAAAATATCATCCTCCGCCATAAACATGAACACGTTGGCGTATGATGGGGCCACATTCGACCCCATCGCACAGCCAACGAGCTGTAAATATATCTTACCATCAAAAAAGAAGAAATTACGTGTGAGAATCATCTGAAGTAAATCCTGGACTAGATCAATGTCTGGTCCATTATACACTTTACTCTGAGTGATCAACTGGTGTACCGCCTTCAAACCTTCATTATTTGGTATAACAGTGTAAAGACTATTGATATCAAAGCTACATAATAAACTATTATTAGGAATATCACCCAGATTATTGATTTTATTAAGGAACATAGTTGTATCCAACAAAAACCTAGGGTGTTCCATCACACAAGGCTGCAAGATTGCATCAAGATACACTGAAGTCACCTGAAACAGTGACCCCCAAGCAGAGATGATAGGTCTGCCCGGGGGGTTGTCAAGGCCTTTGTATATCTTGGGCAGCGTGTACAAAATTGGAATAATTGGGTATTCAGGCACCAAAGCTCTACTCAAATCAGATGAAATCATACCCTGATCAACCGCTACAGTTAATCTGTCTCTTAAAGTCTGTTTAAATAGTAAAGTAGGATCAGAATCCAAAAGCCTATACACATTTGTATCAGCCAGTTGTCTTTTAATCTTAGATTTATATTGTACCAAATCCAGTATCACCACAGCACCTCCCTTATCAGCAGGGCATATAACAATGTTGGAATAGGAAGCCAGATCTTTAAGTGCCTTCCATTCACCTGCAGATAGGTTGCTGTGGGATCTAGGAGTCAGACCATTACATGACATACTAGATTGAACATCCTGATCAACAAGGCGTATAAACGTTTTAATAGCAGCATTTTTAGACACTGGATCAAAATGGGATCTACCCAGCAATTTGCGAACCTGCATAGGTATATCACAAGATTGATTCATCATGGATGGAGGTGGGGCTCTCGCACCATGAAAATATTCATGTAATTTAAGTTGTCTATTGAGCTGGTATTTTTCAACCTCACACCTCAATCCATCAAATTTAGTAGTAGGCACAAAAGAAAGTCCACGACTGAGAACAGACATCTCACAATCAGACAACATATGAGATGAAAGGTTAAACACTATCTCCTCCTGGACAGAGGTGGTCTCCCTCCCTATATATGAACAGAAAGGCGGCACTCGGAAATCAGTCACCAGACTCAGGCAGAATAATGCTTCAATGTTTCGAGACCTTTTATTATCTTGTCTTCAGGATATACAATACATATAAACACTGACCTTAAATACCCTCCTCGTGCAACGCTGGTCCATTCCCGCGGCTGATGGCGTCTACATACTGACATCATCCAGCCACAAGCACAGCCAGCTGATACAAATACAATTTACAATGTAACATATAGCGACCACAATAACAAACATAAAAACCATCCCCTTAAAAACATTGTGTTTGCATCAGCTGGCTGTGCTCACGGCCTGATGACGTCAGTATGTAGGTGCCGTCAGCCGTGGGAATGGACCGGCATTGCACGAGGAGGGTATTTAAGGTCAGTTTTTATATGTATTGTATATCCTGAAGACGAGATAATTAAAGGTCTCGAAACATTGAAGCATTATTCTGCCTGAGTCTGGTGATTGATTTCCGAGTGCCGCCTTTCTGTTCATATGTGTTGGATCCTGTGCGGGGATGCCTAGGAGGGCACCAGAGCATTATTTATTCAAGGTGGGAGTGCTGCCTATTGTGGATTTATGTGTTGGGAGCACCCCAATGGGCAGACAAGGGGTTCCCTAGGCTGAAGCACCCACGGAGATTTAAACTACTTGTCCTCAGTGTAAATTTGGGCATCATTTTTAAGTCAGCATTATGGCTGATATACAAGATGTGGTGATTGGATGCGACACAGAGACTGTTAATTTGTATATCCAGACACAAGGGTTGGTGTTAACATTCTCCGAGTCAGAGGCTGACACTATTCTGTTTGGATAACAATTATCAGATGATACAGATGCAGTAACCCTGGATAGTCTCTAAAGGGACTGGGTGCATTTAAAGCAGAAAAAAATGGATTATTTGTATCATGGTATAACGTTGAGTGACTATTTTAAGGCTAAGCGGATTACAAGAGGTTTCAGGGTGAGGAATGCCCCTACGATTGGCAAGTTTAACACTTCATTTTGTAAACGCTGGATTGCGGTCCTCAACAAATGTAGTTTGGACCTTATGCTGTTAGTGATTGAGGGAGCAGCAAGGGAGCTGGCCATGTCTCATGATAAGATTAATGATTTTGAAAAAATTCATAAAGCGGCATTTGAGTCTGGCACCACGGGAAATTGGCTTAAAAAATTATCTACTCAGATCACTACGTACAAAAAATATCTTATTGCCTTTAAAAAGAAAAAGCTGGTAAGGGTGAATAAAGATTATGAGCAGAACAGGGTCTATCAGTGGGCCAGTAGCAATTACCGTGACTTTAGTTTTCATGGCAGGATGAGAGGCCAGTGACATCAAGCTATGCGTCGTGGTTTTGGCATGGATTCTTCACAGGAACTTACTACTACCAGTGACTATGATAACAATATGCCAAGGGACTTGATGGCTCAGGACTTCCCTTTAGGGGCACATACTTGCAATATGGGAGGTGGCAGAAGCATAGCTGCACACAAAGAGGTGGTCAGAGGCAAAGGGCAAGGAAAAAAGGGGAGACCTCCGTTGTTACGGAGGAGGCAGTGATTAATTTATCCTCACACGTTTTGACAGATCTTGAATTGAGGGTATTACAGAAGGGTTTGTCTTTTGTTTCCGTAGCTAATGTTGATACAAATTGTGGGAAATTAAGAAGTATAAGTAGAATATGCAATTGCGTTTCCATGAATTTTTTCGGGGGTCCAAGGTTGTTAGCAATGTGGCCCTTAATGCGGAGACAACTATTCCTGATCAATTGCGTAAATTATCTAGTAAAAGTACATTTGAACCCAATTCCAACAATGCATCCATTAAGACCTTCAGTCGCATGCTTGATCAGAGAGGGTCAAAGGTGATTGGGTCAAATGCAAGTAGGTCCAGGTATAATAATATGACTAGGGGTGAAATGGATACATTAAGGTATTTGTCGTCATATAATGACATTATCATTCGCCCTGCAGATAAAGGCAGGGTGATTGTTGTTCAAGATTTAATTATGTACAAGGAGGAAATTTGCAAGCAGTTGTCTTATACTAATGTATACAAAATGTTAGATGGTGATCCCACAGACATTTTTTCTAAGAAATTAAAAGCTATACTTGAGGGAGCTATGAATAATGGATTGATTTCATCTGAATTGTTTGAAGCTCTTGTACCAGGTCACCCGACAGTTCTGTTGCTTTCTACTCTCCCTAAGGTGCATAAGAGCTTAATTGCACCCCTTGGGTGGCTGTTTTTTGTGGCCCGGGGATCCTTGTTCCAGCCTTTGTCTACCTACCTAGATGCTGTATTACAACCATGTATAGTAAACAGTCCTGGGTTTATGCTAGACATGACTGCTTTTTTGAATTTATTGTCTAGAGTTGGCTGTGTACCTGCAGGGAGTTTATTATGCAGCATAGATGTTTCTAGTCTGTATACTATCATTCCCAATAATGATGGATTATTGGCTGTTAGAAAGTTGATTGATGGTCATGTGATGGTCATGTGATTGATTTCTTTTTGGAGCTGTTTGGAGTTAATTTTAACTCATAGCTATTTCCTCTATGATGGAAAATTTTATCTGCAGCTGTCTGCGTGTGCGATGGGGTGGAATGTGGCCCCATCGTACGCAAATTCATACATGATGTTAGCGGAGCAGGATATATTTTTTAGGAACATAATGTTCTCTAAATATATTCACACCTATGCTCGCTATATAGACGACTTGTTCGTATTTTGGACAAAAAAGTGGGAGGCACATATAGAAACCTTTGTAATTCCTACACCGTTCACCTGATTTGGATGTAATTACCCTCAAATTAAATCTGAAAGACTGCAGTTAAATCACATCTTGTTTGTTTAATTTCAAAGCCATTGTAGTGGTGAATAGAGGCCAAAATATGAAACTTCTGTCAATGTCCCAATATTTATGGACCTGATTGTATATATATATATATATATATATACAATCTAATAAACTTATGAATAAACTTACAGAGACTATAATTTATATTTAAAAGGTGTCAGTGCAGATGTGCAAAATAGTGCTGTAGAGTATAAATCTCTATATAAATAATAAAGATGTATATCTTTATAATTTCTCTCAAACCAAATGATATATCTCATTCAAAAATAAGTATTTCATAATTATATTTGCAATATATATTATAACAATTAATAATCTAAAAATACACATAAAGCAATATTAAAAAAGGAGATAAAGGATAAAAAATGGTAAAAGCATACATATAGCAGGAAGTCTATGTTTAAGAGATGAATCTCATAGTAAACATAATGAACATTTCTGATGCAAAGTATAAATAAAGTGAATAAGTGGCAAAAGTGCCAAGTGCTCATTTATAGATCTTTCAGGCAAGTTCATATAAGGAAGGTATGGAGCTCCCCAATGCGTTTTGTCTGTTCCACAGACTTCTTCAAGGGAAATGCAGCTCCATTAGGGATTCTAGTACTATATATACCCCACTAATTGGGATTCATTAGTGATTGTCAGTGACCTCACTTCCTGTGATTAGTAATGCCCAGATTTAAATTAACGAATATATATCTTAGCTGTACGACTTGCCACCATATAGTCACTGGCTCTACTTTTCATCATCTGCACTCCAGGTGTGTTTTCCACATCAAACTTTTCCTGACTTTTACCTCTTTATTCATAATATACCTACTTACCTGTCCCTCTATGTTGAACTATGTTGGACCACCAGGACCATGAGGGAATGCATTTCTCTACACCAGTCTGCTATCAAGGCTACTCTCTCTGGTAAAATCTCTGATCAACTGGTGGCCAGACGTTTTGCAAAGAACCATTCTTTGGCTATTCTTAAACATATGGCCATTGATGAGCTGTCTTCTTCAACTTGCATTTTGTCTTTATAAGGACTTCATTAGGGGTATATCACAATTTGTTGTATAACAAGATTCCATCCCAGTTTGCTATTGGATACAAAGTTTTTTCTTTCTTTCTTTTAAAAAGCAGCAGCTTTTCAGCTCCCAAAGAAAATCCTCACATGTAAACCTCAGTGGCTATGTATGCATCTACTGTACCTAGCCACTGAGGTTTACATGTCAGGATGATGAAATCTTTATAATGATGAAAAGGATTGGGTAACATTGTTGGTTGAAGGTTCAGGGTCCACCATAGTGAGCTTTCACCAAAAGGTGTAGCAGTGGATACGATAATGAACCTGACTATGCTTATAACATCTAGTTGGAAATATTTGATGTAGGCAGGATTTACAGTTTTTTATTAATAACTGTTATTATGTTTAATAAATATTTTAACATTTTTAATGATGGTCTTTCGGCCTATTATGTCTGGGTGATTTCTTGCTATGAGGGTGTATTCAAGTATGAACCACAAGGAAGGATTGGTGATTCAGAGAGTTGCATCATTGCTATCCATCCATTCTTGGTATCCATCCATCCATTGAAATATTCCAAGGAAAACTCCAGGAAAGTTTTTTACAAGAAGATTTCACATTCACTTCTATCATGCATCTGGGACTGATCCATTTTCATAAAAGTTGTTAATCTAAGGACTGAATAATCTTTTATTGTGTATATTAACAACTAATGTGTTTTAAAATAAGATTGATCAATGTAAAGCGCCCTTTCTTTTTTCTTTTTTCATATATATATATATATATATATATATATATATATATATTAGAGTTGCCTTAAGATTGCACTCTCAAACTATAGTTCTGCTACAATCGGTAATCACACCAAAAGCTGCTCCCCTCACAGAACCTCCTGTTAAAAGGGCTAGATTTAAACACACAAAAACTATATAAGAGAGAGGGCGCTCAATAGAGAGCTTAAGTTTATAGAATTTTACAACCCAAGATCAATGTCCTTTTGTTAGATAACATATAAAGAACATACAGTTCCTATTCGGTGGAACACAGTGTTATCTTCTGGATCCTGATTTCTTTCTTTAGGGAAGTAAAACTTCACAAGGCCACTTTTCGATTGAAGAGAAAGACTTCCAAATTTAAGATTCTTCACAGGCAATAATGGAAACTTCAGATGTAGGTCAATAATTTTAACCCAAAGTTCCCTGTGAATAAACCCTCACACCAAAAAGACACCCAATAAATGAATCAATAAAACATAGAACATATGTAAATTTATTAAAACTTAAAAATGTTTTTTCATATAAAAATCTCAAAAAAATTATTCCAGGTATAATTGATTCCAGGTATATATCATCACATTTCATATAATATTTTAATAAAACACATCTTTGTTTGTGGGTATATACATAAATATCCCCCACCTTAGATTTCTGTAATCCAAATCAGTGGGGACCCAACAAACGTGCCCATTAAGTACCCAATGTGTTTCATCCTTACAAGGACTTCTTCAGGGGAAAATTCTAACAAAGAATTACGCCACACCAGGTTGATGAATGGGATTCTCTGGAATCCTACACAACACTTTTAAAAAAGTACAGATTAAGTCATGAGAATAAAACCACCTTCAACTGACAGTGGATGTTTCAAGGCACATATAGACCGAAAAAAGCCAATATATATGGAGAGAAAGGTAGAGATAAACTTATGAATGTGGGAAAGAGAGAAAGATCCAGATTCTAAATCAAGGTGTATCTACTGCAGGTCCATTGTTGTTTTCAGAGTGAGTGTGCTTGTGTGAGTTGGGATATTCATGTGCAGCATGGAAAGTGGTCAATACCTATTTTCTAATGTTGAGGCAAGGCACTGCATGTGTGTGCACACGCCACATCTGTTCAGATGCTACTGGAACAGAGTATCACATTTCTGGGCAGTGATCAGTATATGTGTAATATAACAACTATGTAAATATATATAAATATATAAAATAAAATAAGTATAATGGAATACTAGATGAATGCAGGCTTTTTTACCACAGTATTTAACCATAAATAAACATGCATACTCTATAATGATAACAAGTGGCACAATTGAAGAACACCTCCAGGAAGGGCACCAAACTTTTTCATAGTTGACTTAAAAGCAGGGGTGGGCATTAAGTGGCCATCCAGATGTTGTTGAACTACACATCTCAGCATTTCTTGCAACAGTTTTAGTATGTTCAAATAGCAAAACTGTGGAAAGTTTTGCTGGGATAAGTAGTTCTGCAGCAGCTGGGGGGGTTGTTTGTTGCCCACCCTTAACTTAAAGTTTTATTGTCAGTACTTGGCATCTTGGTCTGGTAAACACATGTATTAATTATCATCTTTTTGTGAATAACATCTTGCATAAAGTAAAAATGTAATTGTATAAAGAAATGCTTTTAAAGCCATTCCAAACTTGGTCATTTTTACTGCTGCAAACGTATGTAAACATAGTAATAAGATAAAAAGAGATACAAGCACTCCAAATCAAAAGTGTGACTTCCAAAACGCTGAGGTAGTCACCAAACCTCCAAATGTCATATATGAATAAAGTACTTGCATTCTTTGTGCCCCCTTCGGGGTATAGATATCAATCAATCAAAAAAAGTTCCAAAGTATGGCAATGTTTTTTTTCTCACTTTACTACTTCTAATCCATGGATTTTCCAGATGATAAATATTTTTTATCCAAGGTTAATTTCTCCTCCAAAAGGGTATATATAAAAAAAACATATATACATAGATCGTATATAGTGAAATATTGTTTAATGTTAACACACAAAAAATATATATATAAAACCACCACACAAATATATAGCAGCATTCTAGATAATGGGGGTATAGATCTCTCACACCCACAAATGCATATAGGTAGATTTACCCCAGATACCTCCTGAGTATAGGTGTAAACATAGTCATGCCATATGTAAAGTCAGTAAACTATGTGTTTTGTTTAGTTTATAGAATGTGTGCAACATACTATTAAAAATCACTGGCAATTATAACATTCAACAAAGACCTAGCATGAACTTTCATATAACAACCAGTTTCAGCACTAATATGCTGGACAAGTCAAAAAAATTATTAGGTGACTAAGAAATACTCATAAGGACTATAGTATTTACATTATGCCTTAATAGAGCATACCATACACTGAGCATCCCAATCACCACAAAATCATACAGAGAGCATCCTTGTGACTGCCATATAAAAGATCAGCTTTATGGCCACCACATTTGCCCCTAATCTTAGATTAACTCCCACATCCTCAAAATAATAGCCTTCTTCAGGTTCAACCCTTTTGGTCTTTATTAACTGCTTTACAGTGATTAAAGCCCACATCCCCAATATTAATTAGCCCCAACATCATCAAATAATTAAATTCACATGCATTGCTTGCTTTTTCATTCTAATTAACTAAATTAAAATCAGTGGTCTATTCACCCTCATAATAATAGTAAATAATATATTACTAACCCCCTTATTGTTATGATTACTTTCCCTCAACTATACTTTTTCCTCCCTGAACCCACACTTACCTATTGGTGAATTGATTTTGTTATATGTGGATGTCATGCCACTTGCCTATCATTCCCCTCTACTGCTCCTCAGTGAATTGTAAGTACTTTTTTTTAAAATGATAAATAGGAGAAAGTTAGGGAGCATTCTAAAAGTATGGAACAAGTCAAGTAGATGGCAATGACTATGAAGGTTGGCTAACCTTCTTAAGCATTAAGTATGGAGTCAAAAAGGAGCACTTGTAGACTAGTCTAATTAAAAAAAATAACATAGTATGTTTTGAATATAGTGATTTATTAATATTAAAAATACATGGGTTACTAAGTATCACAAAAAATTCCTACACGAGCTAATCATTTCAAATTAAACACACATAAAATGTATCCAGGCAGGTGTGAATATCATAATTACTTAAATTATTAATCATATCAATATTAGACACTGTCTATTTAAATTCCTAATGCTCAAAAAAATTCCTGTAGTTGTAAATATGCTAGACAAAAAAAAATTCCTCATAGGTAATGATATGTACTTGGATAATATTGATTTTGGAAAAGCTACAGACTATCTATAGGTTCTATATACATCTATGTTTATGACTGGACCATACCAAATGCAAAATTTTGATTGCTGTGGGAGAGTGAAGCACTTGGTTTAAAATTGGACTATCAGCACTGTTAAGCTTCAAGCAAGCATGTGTGTATTTCATTGGGCATAGTCTTAAATGTATGATGTGATATTAATCACATGAAACCTATTGGAAACTAGTTGTATTCCAAATCTGGCATATATAGTATATTTCCTGTTGCATAATTATGAATAGGAATATATTCTTATTTTGTAATAAACACAATCTAAATGCAAGTGTAAACATCTAATTAATGCAAACAACAGCTTAAACTATACTATGACATCTATATTGCATCATAAAATATATTTGTCTTGTAATTACAAAAATTGCAGTAACAAATTCATAAGTATGATTAACAATGTATCTTACATGATAAAAAATGCCATAATAGTCACTATGTAAATTTAGATTAATAGAGTGGAAATTATATAAAAATAATTTTAATCACTATTATAAATTAATGTAGATATACAGCAGCTGAGACTTAGACTGAAACATTCATGAATATGGTTTCTGGATGGTTTCTCAATTAAGCTTACTGAATGCAGCAGTAACATAATGATCAATAATCTTAAAAACAATCTGCAATGTAAAAAATATGTGCATGTAGTTAGGTTTGTATAGCACACCACATGTACAGCACAGATCGATGGAAGAATTACATTCAGTCTTTAGGCTTTACAAATATTCTGATGTTCTGTTTCTATTTCATTATGTTTGTATGAGAGGCAGCATAACATATTGTTTACAAACATGATAAAATATTGACTACAACATTGTTGTTGGCTTTCTAAGAATTATTAATACTTTTTTATTATAAATAAGTTGAAACAAAATAAAAATTAGTCAGCTTCTATGTGGCCCCATAAGGCAACCAACCTACTTGGAAAAATGCTAGAAAGGCTTTTTGCCAATCCGCCCCAAATGAGATCATATTGATTACTGTGTCTTTGTGAATTGATATTGTTTTGTCATTGTTTATGTATTTATTTTTTTCAATTTATTTGTCTTTTCTTATTTCATTGTCTACTGTCATAATTGTGTGAGTGGTGTGTACATATTAGTATTTGAGGGTTTATTTCTGTGTACTGTGCTGTGACCTTTTTATACAGTATGTTCTTTATATGAGGATGGAGAGATGGAGGAGAGAGAATGAAGATTTTAGGGTGACTGAGGAGAAGGCTCAGGTTAAAGGACATTTGGGGACAAGGGTGAAGAAGAAGCTGAGAAAGGAGGCAGTCAGTGTGCCCCAGTAAAGACTAAGGGCAAGATGTAATAAGATCCGAGTTTGGAAAATTTGTGAGGATAGAGCTAAACTCGGACATTTACAGAATTATCCCGATGTAATAGGGTGCAAGAGCATGAAAATTCTCACACCTCCTCAACTCGCAATGGAAAACCACGCATTTAGTTGTTTTGCCATTGTGAGCAAACAAGTTGGGCAATGTAATAGGCACTCTATATTGCTACCATTAAGTCATATTTTTGTCTACACACCACAGAGTATGATCTTGGAGATGTGACCAAGCCCACTAGGTGAAACAGGAACCTGACCGCAAAGTACTTATTTAATTGTTTGTCATGTATGTAAAAAAAAAATGTTGATTTTTTCTTACCTATTTTAGCCTTATCAAATAAAAGTTACGTTTTAATTTGATCATACACACAGAAGACAGTCTTTTTTCTCTCAATAAAGACATGTGTTTGTACCACAGTAGATGCTGTTACAACTGACATTATATGATGTTTTAGGGATAAACTGTCAGAGCAGAGGTAAGCAACAATAAGAGAGGAGGTGACAACCTCTTAAAGTAAAGTTAACAAACTAGAAGCAGCAGTTGCAAATCTATTCCTGATGCCATGGTACAAACAGATCCATGTAACTGGTAAGTAAACACAAAATTGGTTTCACCGCAATTATGTTCATGATGCTTTGAAAGCATTGCTTTTTACAAAGTATAACTGTTTGAACTTAAATAATGCTATCCATTGTACATACATAAATATGTTAATTTTCTAGATTTTCACTAGAGAAGTTGATAGTGGCAAACAAGGCATACATCTGAAGTGGACCACAGGGATTATTTTTTGTTGAGTCTTTAGTAAACAAAAAAAAATAATAGAGACTGTTGGGGCCACATTTTATTGTTACACTACAGTCACTAGAGTTTACTTTCTTACACATTTACAACATATTTACAGTTTGGAATAATAATACTGAATAAAGAAAGGCAATTAAAAAATGTCAGACATGTGGAGAACTATACTAGGGAAGTAGGTAGATTAAGGAGATTTCACTGATCTCCTGGGAATATGGCTAAAACCTACTAAATTCTAAAGTTTCTATGATATTATGCAACAGTAAACATGTACAGTATGATTTACAAAATTGTTCACTAAAACTGTAATACTTACATTAAGTGTTTCTATTTACAGTATCATCACTTGTTTTAACACAGAAGTTCCACAGTAGTAGTCTCAACCAGGGCTTCCGCAGGACATTTTTCTATATTTTGTTCAGGAGTCATCCACTGTACAAAACAAGTATGATAAGACCCCCTCCAACAAAGACCAACTGTGCAAAACGTTTATAACACCTAGGATTATATCTGTAATTTAATTTATGCTGGATCAGAATATCCAGGTGCAAATTCTA
Source organism: Taudactylus pleione (assembly GCA_031769625.1). NCBI lineage: Eukaryota > Metazoa > Chordata > Amphibia > Anura > Myobatrachidae > Taudactylus > Taudactylus pleione. Next base: position 10,676,766 of record JAUIMM010000082.1, read on the forward strand.
TAAATCTTTTTTTAATAAGATGTAGCCCAGTTTAGAAGAGGCTGACTTTAGGCTATTGTGCTACTTGTACATGTAGCAATGCAATGTCCCAGATTCATACACTATCCTGTAGCAATTGGCAGGCAAAGGTTCTTCTGATGGAAACAGTCAAACCATGACCTGCCAGCTTTAGCACCCACAACGTCTCCCAGTCAGAGTTTGCCGACCAAGTGAGGGAACATTACAGACTCAAGAGGTTCTATATCCTGTATATATAATTCTATTAAAAAAAAATATATATATATATATATATATATATATATATGTATAGATATTTACTATATATATATATATATATATATTCCATATTCAAAAACCTTATGGTTCACATGTCTTGCTAAGGCTTCTTACAAATTATTGGTAATTTCACAGAACCTGTTTAACTCTTCCACTCAAACTCCAAAATGTGAAAAAGCAATGACATTCCAATCATTAGGGCTGATGCCTTAATGAACATGTTCTTTGCACAATACAGATCTGGTATGCCATCACACCGTGTGGTTAACTGCAGATTTAGCCTTCTCATGGAGTGAGACTGCTGTCACTCACAAAATGGTGAATCTGCTTTTTCAAAGATTTGTGTGCTCAATGGAATACACACATGCAGTGTATGCAACTGATGTTCTGTGCAACTATAAAACACAAATTATAGGCCCACCATCCACAAGCCACTCCATCTTCTCCCACACTATCTTCTCTTCTCCCAATTTGCATAACTCTGTCTCTCTTTGATTGCATCACTCTTTGTTTCCTCCATCAGCACTGATCTGTCTTCTATCTCCCCCCATATGAACTGCTTTGTCGACCCCCATATGTGCTCCACTGTCTCCCCTATCCATGCTGCTTTGTCTCCCCCTATCTATGCTGCTTTGTCTCTTCCATCTATGCTGCTCTCTCCCATTTGCATTGTTCTCTCCCATCCATCCATACCACTCTCTCCCCTACATCTGCATCTCTTTCTTCCACTCACCCATCTGTCCTGCACTGTCTTCCCACCCTATTTATGACACTTTTCTCCCTATCTTTGGCACCCTAACATCTTATATCTGCATAGCTCCGTACCCATCACCGTGTTACTCATCAACTCCACAACTTACTCAGTCCTTCTGTGATCTAACACACTCAGTCCCCACATAGACTTTCAATACAAGTATTGATTTAAAAGGAAGTAGTGGATAATGAATAAAAGGTTGGGTGTCAGCATGTTTAAGAATATGTGGTGACATTTGAGTGTTGGGACTGAGTGATGTGGTAAGAGAGTGGTATGTAGAGTGATGAGTGTGAAATAGACAATAAAATGTGGAAACTAGGTAGGTGCCAAATAACTGTGTAGACCATCAATTGTATAGACTGCATGTGTGTATTCCAGTGAGCACATAAATATGTTAAGTAGCACCTCCACCATTTTGAGTGACAGCAATCTCACTCCATGTAAGTGCGGGATCTGCAGTTAACCACACAGTGTGATGGCATACCAGATCTGTTTGCACAAGGAATACACCCATTAAGACATCAGCCTTAATGTTTGGAATTTCATTGCTTTTTGGAGTTTGAGTGGAAGAGTAACAAAAGGTTTCTGAAGTTTCTGATCATGCATAAGAAGCATTTTTTGGACATGTAAAACCATAATAGTTTTTTGTTTATTGATTTTCATAGCTTTTTAAAAAGTCCCCCCCACCTAGCATAACCAGCAGCAGACTCTTTGAGCTGACACTGGTTTAAAAATTTTAGGGGACAAAAAAATGTAGGGGGTCCCCCATATTTAATGAACCAGCATCGGGCACTTGGGCATGGCACTGGCTGTAGAAATAGAGCAAATTATGGTGTGGAGTTTCCCATATTTTTAGAACCAGCACCAGGCTCCACTAGTTAGGGTGTAATGTCATCCCTGGCTGGTGGATGTGGGGTTGATAGAAAAAAGGCATGGGTTCCCCCCAGTATAGCCAGCACTGAGCTCTTTGAGGTGAAGCTGGTTCAAAATAATACAGTATGGGGACAACAAACATAGAGGTCCCCAATATTTGATAAACCAGCCCTGGGTTTTTGGAACTGGTGCTGGTTGTAAAAATACGGGATAAAATTATGTGAAGTTCAACATATATTTAGAACCAGCACAGGGCTCCACTAGTTCGGGTGCAATGGAACAGCCAGGGGACACTTTTCCTGGGGTCCCCCGGCCAAAGTATTCTCACTCTCAGCTAGTCAGCTCTGGGGAGGGGGGGAACCAAAATAAAAGGGTCTTACCACTCCTGGGCATCCTAGGTTTAAGCTGAAGCCCATGGCTATCCCCTGCATCCCTGGCAGGTGAATGCAGGGTTGTTAGAAAGAAAATGGGGCAAAAAAGGGCATAGGATCCCCATAATTTTAGAACCAGCACTGGACTCCACTTGTGGGGGTGTAATGCCACAGCCAATGGACACTCTTCCTGGGGTCTCCTGGCCAAAGCTTTCTCACCCCCAGCTAGTCAGTACAGGCTGGGAATCCATGAGAAGGTGGGGACACCGCAATAAAGACCCCCCCCTCCAGGGTACTCCAGCCTGGGGCAGAAACCCTGGGCTACCCTCTCCACCCTTGGCCGGTGAGCGCAGAATTACTGCAGTTTAAAAATGTAATATTGTCTTTTGCAGGGAGGAGTAGTGGTCCAAGAATGCCTCCCCTTCATGCTGGTACTTATGGAACTACCTTAATGCAGGGCATTAAGTGCTCACTGGTGCGGCTGTTGCTGGTGCTGCTATTCCTCCTGTAAAATAAATATTAAAATAAAGACACAACACATATATATTGTTTTAATATTTTACTTATCTGGATCTTTACCTGGGCAGCAGCCTTAAATCCACTGCAGGATTTCCAGGGACTGTACCTGAAAAGCAGTGGCCTGTTAGCTATTTTACATTGCCTCCACCTATCCAGAACTTCCACAGCATCTATTCTCTTCAGCACTACCACGTGCTGGCTAATGTAAGCTGGCATGAGATGGTGGGGTGATGATGCAGCTTCACTTGGGAGCCGCAATAAGGCTATCTTATCTCGGCATCCAGCTTGGGATGTGGCAGTGGCAGATTTTGTGGCAGAGGGCATGGCAGCAGTGGTGGAGGAGTACATTTTGGAGGGTGGGGAGGGCATGTCAGCAGTGGCAGCAGTCATGTTGGGACATGGTGGGCATGTTTTTGGGCCTGGATACTGAAGTATACAGTCCCCAACTGCTATAAATGCAGAGTTCAGCAGCTGGCATGCTTTGGCGGCATTTTTAAAATTTAAGATGGAAACAGCAAGTCAATCGCAGCTTGCAAAGTCATTGCCTTACTCTCTTGTGCCAGTTTATATTATCCAGGGGGTAGGGCAATGGCATGGCAAGCAGCAATTGACTCTTCAATTTAAAAATGGAGCACCACCATTTTTAAAACTGGAAATGCTGCCACAGCATGGCCACGGTTGAACTCTGCATTTATGGTGGACAGAGTCTGCATTCTCCCAAACTGCTGCCTTCACCACCATTCCCACCAAGTCCCAACTTCATCTGCCACCATGCCCTCCCCTGCCCCCCACTCTGCTGCTCCACCTTCATTCCCTCCATATACCAAGCTGGATGCAGTTAAAAGGCACCCATGTTGTGGCTCCCAAGTGAAACTGCTCTCAGTATATACCCTGCTGGTGCTACTTGGCATCCACAATGAATTAAAAATCCATATACGTAAAAAGAAACCTAGTTTTTCTTATTATTAAAAGATTGTAATATTCTCAAAAACCTTATCCCCAAAAGACCCTACACTGGAACAAATGCTACCTAACAGAACAAATGCCAAGTCTTAAATCGTACTCTAACCTGAGTTATGCCTTCCTAAATATTCCTCATACACTACAGCAAAAAAGTGTCAGTTTTGGCCAAATAGGAAGTGAAAGAAAAAAACTGACAGTTTAAACATTAGTTTACTGGCAATTACTTATTTTTTATTTTTGTATTGTTTTGTATTTGGCATACAGCAAAATGTTACAGCTCTACACATCCATGCCAAAGTTCAGCTCAGTACATGCAATAACATTTGAATGGTAACCCCTCAAACACTATGTCTGCATCTGAGGAATTCCATATGGGAGAATTCAGTTTATTCGATTAATGTAAGGGCCCTTATACTATTAAGAATTTAAAGCTAGGTAAGCATTATTGAATGTATTTAATGCAAGGTATCCCTGCACACTGATATGGCTGGCCTATTGAGTTGGGTGGAGCTGCTGATCAGTAGGTTCCCCAACTTGAATGAGCATAAATACTAGATATGTTTGCGGATCACCGTATTTTGGTTTTGCCAAAACCACCCTCAAAGTTTTTCAGTTTGGATTTGGATTTGGATTTCTTGAAATATCCATATTGTTAACCTCAATTACATTAATTTCAGTAATTTTCAGTAAATTTTGACCACCTCAAAGCCCACAATATTGTTTTCACCCAAATTGTCAAAAGGGTGCAGGCAATTGACTGGCTAAATTAAGTGACAGAGCAGCAGCAAAAACACATAGCATTTTAAAAAATAAAATCTAGGAAACATAGAGACACTGCAGTGGCAGAAAGGTTGGCAGCTTAATATAAGCTATACATTGCTATACAATTTATTAATAAATTAAAAACTAGATCAGAGGCCCAAAGCTAGCACAGGTAAATGGAGGTGAAGTACTATGTATTGGAAGCTGGGAAAATCATTGATTGACTGATTGATTACAAAATATAACTGTAAATAAAAAAAATATAAATAGGACAATCCATTAAAAACAAGAATGAAAATGAGATTGATTAGTGTTAATAATTTAACTATAAAATAAAACTGCCAATCCTCCAATCGGGCCAGAACTGCAGATCAGCTGGTTGGAAATGCTGACAGGCATCAATGATTGCAGATCTGTCAAGTAATCTGTGAAATTCTACATGTTAACATTTTTGATTTGCTAATCACAATCATATTTTGATCATGATCGCAAATTAATTAACCAATATTTTGAATTTAACAAATGTGCCAACCCCAACATCTGGATATTGGCAAATAGGGCAAATCTTTTGCTAGTGTATGGGGGCCTTTACAGCCTAGTCAAATTAAATAATTAATTATTAATTATATGTCTATATGATTTTTTGTAACTAGTCTTTATCTGCTAAGAAGCTGCAGGAAATGGATCCTATATGACTGAATGAGAAACTGGTGATGAATATCATTGCAAGATACAAAAGAACATAAATGCCCTAGTAAAGTACAGTAATATACAAAACACTGCCTCTCAAACACATACAATCTTGGCAAAGCATATAATGTAAAATGGTGCACGATGGAATTGTCTTTGGGCTCTCCCACCCATCCTCATGTTGTATATTAAAAAGGGTGTGCACAGTTTAACAAACCAAAAATTTCAGCAACAGGGACTACCATTTTTGTGGCTTAAGAGCTTGGTTTGTTTGGGTCACACCAATACATGCTACCAATGAGCTTAAGGTGGCTAACAGTAATGTTAATCATGTCATTATTATCCTCACCCTCATCAGTGTTGGAAATATCATCATAATAAAATATTAGCTCATCATCACTGGTATCCACCATTACAGAATTATCTGTACTTTGTTGTTATTGATGGAAGGGTTTTACTAATAGAATTAGTAGTTTATTTTTATGAAAATAATTTTTTCCACAATTTTCAGCAAATAGTCTTCTCTGCCGATTGCACAAAAGGAATCCAGCAGTGCTAAACACTCTTTCCAGGTACACACTGGAGGGTGGGCAGCTTAGGTAAAGTAAAACTAGTTTGTACCAGGAACACCAAATTCAGTTTTTCATAAAGTGTTCAAAGGGATTCTGTGACATGGAATGTAGTACATAATCATTATAATAATTCTCCACAATTCTACTGATGCATAATGTACAGTATGTCAATGTATGTTAAAAGAGGTGTAAATATTTGTGGGCAATTCTTTAAGCCTGACTAGATGGCTTAATGGTGTTTCACTTTGGTGTGTTGAGTTGTGGGTCTCTTGGAAAAGGTAACTTTTTCGTGGCAGCAGCATTTGCAGGATAAACTGAAGGAGGAGACAACATTGTGTCATATGCCACTTGAGCTTGCAACTGTCTAGTAAGGAGCTCTTTCCATCTCATAATATCTGTCTCAATTGGAAAATAATACATTACATAGGACCTAAACCTAGGATCATGGAAGGTTACCAAAATGTATTGATCCAATTGCAGGATGTTGCAAACCCTTTGGTCCTGGTAAAATAAATAAAAAACTTGATATACAAGTTCAAAATACTTAAGTAAACTGCTTAATTTCATCTCTTCTTCCAGTTTCACAACACAGTCCCTATGTCATGGCTTGTTGTGTACATTTGGTTGGCTTGTTGCTGATCCTTTAGTCACTGAAGTATATAAAGGGTGGTATTCCTCCTGATTATTACTTTTTAATGTTTCCAAATAATTTGCATGAACCTGCTGCAAATGACGTAAGAGGAGGTGACATAACAGGGAGGAGGTGATGTAACAGGGATAATGTTTTACCCCCTGTTCTTCGGCGTATACGTACTATAAATATTGTGGTGAGAAACCCAAGTTTAGATGCTTTGAGTGGTGTTGGGATGAGGTGTGTACACCAGGGCGGGAAACGATGCAGAGAGCAGCACCATTGGAAAGGGAAGAATTCCATAAGATGTCTAATATATTTAGATGTATATTTAGCAATTTTAGATGTTTCCAGATGGATTACACAAACACTATACTATGTAATGATTGTTAATGTCCCTACCTCTATTTAGTTTGGCACTACAAATGAAAAAGATGTCTTGACAAGTATATAAGGAAATAAATGAGAATAATTAAAGGACATATAGCTGAAGTAAACACAGCAAAATAGCAGTAGAACCCCTTCTACTTCTATCACATTAATTCATAAATTACCTTTAACCCCAAAATTCAATTAAACACAATTCAACATGATTTAATCAGGCATACATATAATTTACCACAGTCACATGGTGTAACCTCCTTTAAGGGTATGGGCAGCTCTCTGTCAGCAATGTATTTGGAGGTGAAAAGGGGTACAGAATTTAGCATATTATAATTGAATAAAAATAGGGTTTCCTTGCTAAGTGCAGAAAAATAAATTCTGTACCTACCAATGTATTGACAAGCAAAAACAATATTTCAGTGTTAAGGATTATATCATTTAAGTCCATTTAGGGGAATGATCACTGTTTATGGCTTGCCATACAACATTTTCCAACCCTGTAATCATAGTTGGTAATTTTAAAGGTACTTCAGAGGTCATTATTATTTTAGTGGTTACAAGAAAGCCAATTTATAACTACACTTCAACCAATGTAATAAAACATTCAAACACACAAATATATGAAGTGTAGGGGCATGTTGCTTGACTAGCGGTAGAGCAGAAATCTATAGTGCTTGGCTCCTGCTAATTTTGATGGGTATTGGCACCTTTCTCAGGAAGTTACAGAAGTGTCCTCTTACACATTTGCTATAGGTGCACCAAATAGCCCCTCTTGGTGCCCTACAGTCCTTGCAACTCAGCTCTAAAATGACAAGAAGCAACTAAAGTACATTTCTGGTGTACACTGACAACCGGAGCTTGCAGTACTTTTTACAACTGTGTGCAGTGTAAGAAAGGTATTGATACAAGTGGCTGTTAAGTCAATTATCCTGTCATTCAGATTGTGATAAAGCAAAATGTGATTTCATTTAAGTAGACACCTCCATTTTTCTTTGGAGGGTGACATGAAACAAGTACATTGAATAATCACTTTGAATTATGATTTTTAGACAGATTGCTAGACAGTTTATACATATCATTAACAAATCATTAACAGAAAGATGTTATGATTACATTATAATACAGACATTTATTTGGTTAATGTATGGAAAAGAAAATGAAAGGGAGCACTTTTGCTCCCTTTTCAATACATTAACCAAGTGAGTGAATGTGCTCCTTTTCACTCAGGAGATCTATAAGGATGGTCTAGGGGCATACATAGATGAAATCAGGTGATATTTGTGACTTTGGTTACTTGGTAAAAGTGACATCCAGCAGATAAGGGTGATGTTAACTCTTCAATAAAACAAATATGTGCCAAGGCCGGTATCTGTATTTTTCAAAACTGTCAGTAGCCTTCATAGTAGTATTCCATTAAAAATATTTATTTTCTGCTTTTATGCTCAGGTGTTTAACCTCTTATCATACATTTCGGTCACTGCAAGAAATGCATAATTAATAATGAGACAATACAGAAATAATTTGATTCAACTTTAACAGTCCACCCATTGTTAATGCTAATAAACACCTATTAATTTCATAATCAAATGTTTTTAATTATTGTATTACCTTTTCCTAATATTTGAGTATCTGGCCTCCCCAACTCCCATTTCTCTCCTCTCCATTCTGTCCTCAATGCTGCTGCTTGACTCATCTTCCTCTCTAAATGCTCTGCATCTACCTCCCCTCACCTAGAAGCCCTCCACTGACTCCCCTTCCCTTTTAGAACCAAATTCATGCTTCTCACACTTGCTTACAAAGCCCTCACACATTCCTCTCCCATTTACATCTGTGACCTCATCTCCCTCCACTCTCCTGTCTGTCCCCTTCGCTCAACTAATGCACACCACCTCTCATGCCAACTGATTACTTCCTCCCACTCCCACCTCCAAGATTTTGCCCATGATGCTCCTGACCTTTGGAACTCTCTCCCTCTCCCTATCACACTCTCCTCCTCTTAACAATCCTTCAAACGAGCTCTCAAGACCCACTACTTCATCAAAGCCTTCCAGCTCCCATCCTAACTTGCTGCAACATGCTCTTTCCTCCCTGTTTATCCCATCTGTGTCACACCTGTTTGTCTGTCCCTCCCCTGTAGAATGTAAGCTCTTTTTTGAGCAGGGCCTCTACCCTCTTGTGCTTCTCCTTACTATACTTTCACCTACTTCTTGCCTCCCACCAGGGCACCAACACTTGGTTGCTTACACTCTGTTGCATATCTAGGTGTTATGGTCACTAAAGTAGCAATGTATATTATCCATGTCCTTGTCCTATTTTGTACTGTAAGTCAGTTGACAAATTAATTGTTTATGTAGTTTGTAAGGTGCTGCAGAACACTTGTGGTGCCATATAAGTAAAAATTTATAATAATAATAATAATAATAATAGTGCAAAAGGATAAAGATATCAGTGTTTATATGGATACAGTAGCTGCTGTCTATGCATTTCATGAGCCCTGGACCATTAGGGATAATGTGGAGCACACTATGCCTTCCAGAGCTAGGGAAGAGATATTTAACAACAATAGAGAAAGTCTTCTGTCCTTCATTGACCTGAGGCACATGACATGTTTAGGATACACCTTTGTGATTTTTATGGTACTGTACATGTGAGTAATAAGAATGAAAAGGGGGGCAGATAGTTGGTATGTATTTATTATCCTAGTACAAGTGGTTTACTCACTATTGTTTTATTGGCATATAGATGACAGGCTTCAAAGTCTTCTGTTGTGAATTAGATTTTAATTTGAGGTATCTAGTCTCTTATTCTTTTTTACAATAGTAGGCAAGCATTAAAAGCTGATATAAACTATAAAAATTGTCAGACCAATCATTACATAGTATAGTGTTTATGTAATCAATCTGGAAACATCTAAAATTGCTAAATATACATCTAAATATATTAGACATCTTATGGAATTCTTCCCTTTCCAATGGTGCTGCTCTCTGCATCGTTTCCCGCCCTGGTGTACACACCTCATCCCAACACCACTCAAAGCATCTAAACTTGGGTTTCTCACCACAATATTTACAGTACGTATACACTGAAGAACAGGGGGTAAAACATTGTACTTATTTAAATAATCCCAGGTATCTCTTTTCTATCTTGTGTTACTGTCAGGTCACTATAATTGGGTGAACTCAGTTCATGGACCATAGGGTTGGTTGGGGTATGAGTGGAGTTATGGAACATTTGTAGTTTTGCAAAGTTCTTTCTCATGAGAGACAAATCAGAGCTGCTGCTGGTACAGATGTACTGTTAAGGTGGGCAACAAGTGGAAGTAGTCCTTCATAGTAGGTAGGAAATATAACTGAATACTGAAACACTATGCTATAGAGTAAGCCAATACAGTGAGGACACATGCTGGCAAGGCTGGATATAGCAGTCAGTGCTGGCGGCTGTAACATTGATGTGAACTAGAGAGTGCTCTACAGATGTGTCCTTTTTCATCTAGCCTCAATTCACCATGCAGTGCAGTATGACTGGTGTCAATGAGCTTCCAGGTTCCATAAGACTCTACTATCATCAGGCATCCCTTTTTGATGAAAATGTATCTAAGTTGCACTGCAATGTGACTAGGACACCCCAGGAGACTGCTGATTTATTTGATATGTGACACTTGTATGTCTGTGTGCAATGAAGGCTGAAACGTGAACCTGGTATGGAAAAAACTGCACACACATCATAGAACTTCAAGTGCTGATTGAGAGACTCAGTTGCACACAGACATACAAGTGTGACATATCAAATTAATCTGTACAATCTCCTGGTGTGTTCTAGTCACATTGTATTAGGACTAAGACACATTTTTGGGAATAAAAGATGCAAAACAATGCCGAATGCTAGCAAAGTACTATGGAACGAGACACACCATGAGAGGCTGTTTGACGTGACTGCAGCAAAGATGAGTGAGGGCACATCTGTAGGTGTAGGGCACAGTATTGTTAGCTGCACAGCAGAGAACACTGATGTATGCATTGATAGTTGGAGACAGTACTGTATATCTGCAACAGCAGTAAGAGCTGCTGTTTGCACTGGAATCTGTAGACAGTGCTGTTTAGCTGCAACAGTAGAGAGTATTGATGCATGCACTGGTGAGTGTAGACAGAGCTGAACTATACTACATGAAGTACTGGTGTCTGTGCTGGTGAATGGGAACAGTGGTGATGACTGCTGCAGTGGTGATTTTTGGAACAGAGCTATAGCTAAGAACTTTCTGGTGAGAGGAGCAGACAAGACTGCAAAGTTGATGATGACCACACAAGTGAAGAGACATGGAACAGATCTTCAGGGTGGCTGATAACTGCACATGTGTACATGTGTAACAGGAACAGGACTGCAGGGTTTGAGAGCTGATATGAACTGGTTTGGTTACTCTCTTGCAATGCAAAGCATGAATCCAAATAGGCTTCTCAGCAACCTTTACTGCAGTGGATGTGGTTAGTAGCTCCTGATATGATCATTTCCATTGATCTACAAAGGAACCCACACAAAGAAAATTAAACACCATTATAAAGACATTTCTACAGGGTGGAAACTGTATATAGTCAATCTGTATTATAGAATGGAGATGTTCAAGAGCATGTAAAAGGACACATAAACATCAGGTATCAGCCACAATCAAATCTTCATTCTTTAATTTGAGGAACATAGCCAAAATCAAGCACATAATTCCCTCTGAAGATCTACCTAAAGTCATACATGCATTTATACCATCACGCCTAGACTACTGCAATGTCCTCTACCTTGGTCTCCCAGCAAAATAATTGCACCACTTGCAGATGGTACAAAATGCAGCTGCCAGGCTATTAACCATCCAGCCCTATTCCAGCCACATATCACCCATTCTCTACTTCCTTCACTGGCTGCCTTTCAGATGGCAAATTGTTTTCAAGATTGGCTTACTAACTTTCAAAGCCCTAAACGACCAGGGCCCAAGGTAACTGAAGTAGCTTCTGATTGCTTACTGTCCCACTTGATTACTGCAATCCATTGATGAAGGACTTTTTACAGTACCTAGAATCTCCTGGAATTCGTCTGGGTGTCGAGCTTTCGGCTTTGTGGCTCTGACTCTATGGAACTCACTTCCCCACATAGTTCGAGAGGTCTCCACTCTAGAATCCTTCAAAAATGGACTCAAGACTTACCTATTCATCAAAGCATTTCATTACTGTCTCTTGTTAAGCTTGTTTGTAATAATGCACTTTGAGTCCTTTAGGAGAAAAGCACTATATAAATAACATTATTATTATTATTATTATTATTATTATTGTCTGGAAAGGTTGTTGTGTAGGCAGAAAATGGGTGTAGGGACAGTTTTTTGGGTTCTTTCTTAAACAGGTAAGGCATGACTGTGCTCTCTTACCTTTGTAGGAGGAGAAGCCTGTAGCTTCTACTACTCATATTAATATTTCATAGGTCACAGGTGTAAAAATTTGCAGTGACACAACATTATCAATTTCAAGTACCAAATCCTCCCTTGATCTTACACTCATGGTAGACTGCTTTGCCACTTCATCAGCCCTTTTATTGCCAGGTGAGCCCAGATTATTGCGGCTAGTGTATGTTTGGCATTTAACCACAGCTAATTTTTTAGGCAGATGGATAGTTTGCATTAGATATTGAACTATGCCTTCATGTGATATAGGTCTACATCTGAATGTTATACAGTTTCTGAGTTTCCAAATAACCCTAATCATGCAGGACACCGAAGGTGTATTGTGAGTTAGTGTAAATGCTGTCAGTTTTCTTTTCTATCAGCTAACATGCTTTCCCAAGTGCACTGAGCTCTGCTTTTGAACTGAATGCCTCTACTTTGTCTGAGTTATTCACTATGGCATATCCTGAGGTAGGTATTCCTTCATGATGTTGTATGTGGCAGCTGCCATTTGCATAGAGATTTTTATTCTGCATTTTCAATGGGTGCGCCCCTAATGTCACATATGTAGTGTTACTGTTCATTCCCTACACCCCTTGTGACAGACTTGTCACACCAAGTTGGAATGTGGCTTGATTAAGGACCTCATTCAGAGGTGGATGTTAGATGCAAGCAGTTGCCCTGAATCAGGGCGGCCGCTTGCATCCTGAATGGCCGCCTCCTTGTTACCACCCACAGCTTAATGACCAACCAGGTTGGTGGTCGTGATGGTGATCACCATCACAACCATCAGGGCTTATGACCAGACCCTAAGGTTGGGTCTGGGCACTCGTAAGCCCCAGGGTGCTTTCTACTCTGATGGAGCAGGAAACTCCCCACTGACATCACTAATGATGTCAGTGTGGCCGCCCACAAAATGGCAAGTGTTCCTTAAGGAATGCCTCCATTTTGGAAACCACCCCCCAGCCCGCCTACCAAACGGGGTGAGCTGTCAATCAACATCGACTGCCGCCCCTTTGGTAACGAGCTCCGGAGCGACAAAGTTTCTCTGTCACTCCGGGGCTTGTGCACGCGCAGTGCAACCAACTCTGAGTAAGGTCCTAAGTGTATTGATACACTGCAGGATGATGTTAGGAGGCATCATTAATGCCAGTTAAATATTGTTCAGTCTATAAGCAGTGATATGTTTGGTGTCAAGCCATTAAGTAGAGCTGCAACCACATATGGTACATTAAGATACAATGTGTGTCCTTACATAATATCAGCTGTTTTTTCTACAAGTAAATTCGCTACAGCAACAGCATGCAGGTATTGATATAGTTCTGTGACAATGGTTTTTAACTTAGCACTGTAGTAGCCTATAGGACAGTTGCTATGTTTCTGGTAAGCACTTACTGTATGCTGCACATACAGATAATTCTGCATAAATGAGGAAGCATGGATTAGTATAGAAAGCCAGTCCTAATGCTGGTGATGACATGAGAGCTTGCTAAAGCTCAAGAAAGACAAGTTCTGTACTATCATCATGGATAATAGGGTTAGGTTTTGTGGAGGATTTGATAGTGGCAAAAATTCACTTCTCCACTTCAGGCTTCAAAGGATATTGTGCAATGCATGATGGCTTCCATCCTAGCTGCAAAGACTAACACTGGCACAATATCTTCAAAAAAACCTTACTTCCTCCTTATGTGCAGCCCACAATCACAGAGCTACTTGCTGTAGATGTTCCTCTTGTATGTGAAGATTGTTTTTTTTTCAATATGAAGATACAGCAAAGGAATTAGGATAGCCAACATAGGGCCTGATTCAGCAGCGAACACAAATGCAATCACAACTGCAATTGCTTATGGATCACGGTTGATAAAAAAGGCTAATGCCTGAAAAAGCACAGCTGACATAATGATGCCCAATGCTGCCTGCTTAAATCCAACCAATGACTCACTCCTGCATAAAGATCGGTACCATCAACGCACATGAAATAGTCATGCAGCATGTACAGCAGGTCTGACCAGCTGCAAACACTGCAGCTCTCCCCCACACTCTCATACTGCAAATGCAATCACTATGGCTAATTTATGCACACCCATGAAACAGTGTTGAAATGGTCTGACACGCCTACTTTTACTTAACCACCCCTCGTTACCTTCCCTAAATGCTGACCACATGACACTCACTTTGTGAATGGATCCTCTGTGCATACATAATTGCAATGCAATCGCGACACCTGGAAGTGCGACTTAGATGAACGTGCAATCGCAAATTGTAAATATAATTCTACCTATGTTTGTTGGCCCTTTAAATTTATTGTTACATACTTAAAGCTAACTTTGTTTTTCTATAAGAAACCCACTTTAAAAGAAATGGTCATCCCTCTCTGTCCTCATATAATTTCCTTATCTTAGTAGGTAAGGTGGCCCCCCAGACCATAAAGTCGGATAAGGTTTATGACCCCAATTCCAAACACTTCAATTTTTTAACTTGTTTTTTTTGGTGAACTTTGGAATGTTTAGAGGGGTCTCTAATTTGGGTATGATCTCAACATGATCCTATCTCTGGATGTTGACAGGTTTAGTGGCAAATGCAGGATTTATTGAGAGGAGTTTCCAAATGCTTGATTTAGGGTGAGTGTGGCCAGTCCATGAAGAGGGTATAATTAGCACTTAACCAGCTTATTGTGTGTCATAATTCCAGCATATACAGGACCAGTGATCATAGTAAGCCAATAAATGTGGAAGTAGGGTCATCCTGTCTGAGCTGAATGTTTCTATTTCAGATGTGGGCTCCATTCCAAAGTATTGGAGCAAGTCTGGGAGTCTGAGGGAGCAGCAGAAGAACATAGCACTGCCCTGGACATATATATATATATATATATATATATATATATATATATATATATATACATGTTGGTCTTGTTATGCATTTGATAGTGTATTATTATACAGTATTAATAAGTAACCCTATTGATAGATTATATCAGTGCACCTCTATCAGTGCATGTTTCCCAGATCTTCTAGTTAGTACACAGATGTATTTACTACTGGCTGACACATGTTAAAAGATCCACAGGTGGTGCTGATTATTTAATTTGTGATACTGAGAAGAACAAGCAGCACTAGTAAATTTGCATTTTATAGTATTTCTATTGTGGTCATGGTGTAGGCTGAGGTTTCCAAGCAACTGGACCCCCTCCTGCTTTTGCCTATTAGGTTAGGCTTTAGGGACTCATTTACACCCAAAACTAGTTATACTGTAAATCACTCTTTAGACACCTGGCCTAGTATGGAATGTTTGACACATGGCAGGCACTTAATCCCACATCTATGAACTACAGCTTTTTCTCACACCTCTATCAGTCCTGCTACTGCACTGATATATACCTGGAATGTAGTCATTTACTTCAATTAGTCACCTGATGGTCATCCTTCCTAAAGTGCGATCTGACCACTCCATTTGTGGATCCTTCACACCAGGCTTCCTGACTATTTGGCTGCCTCTTCCAGGAGAGGCAGTCTACTCAACACATGGGGGGTGTGTCAGAGTTTTGAGGGCGGGTCGGGTGGTGTGACCTCGTGATTGCGTCATCGTGGCCCCACCCCTGGCAATATAGTGCCTGTAATCTCTGCATTGTTTTGCCGGGGGCAAGACCATGATGACGTGATTATATCCTGTGGGCAGGGGGAGGGAAAATACCAGGACAAGTGCCTACATTTCCAGGAGGTCGGGAGTGGCACCTGATTTCCGGGAGGCTCCCTGCCAAACTGGAAAAGTAGGCATGTATGCTTCAGACTCTTAAATTCTGGTCAGTTAAATGACAATTTTGCAATCAATTTAACCCAGATTTATCTCTAACACCATAGTTCGAGAAACCCACAATATGAGTTATCAACATAAAATATGAATTCAATCACAAGAGGAAACAGTCAGATGTGTTGGATGTCTTTTACTACCAGTTAAAGCATCTTGAGTGCTCACATACTCCCTCCCACACTCCAACATTTTATCTGCAGATTAAGGTGATATGTGGTGAAATTAAGTCAATCCTTGCAGAAAGAGACAAACTTTGCATGGTTAATTAGCAGTTTTATGAGAGGAGAATAATTAGTGTTATGGTTCTTGCATGGTTGTGTAAGACCTCTAGAGCAAATGAGAGAATCTTCCACCACTAAAAGCCACCTGTTGTTCCCTTAGTGTATGTTATTCACACTGCTAATTAGGGGGCTGTGTGGATTGAAGCCTCCAGCAGTAGAGATTTACACAATCAACGAGAGACCGCAAGATTGATGACTGGAAACAAGGCAGATATGAGAAGTGCAAGTCCTCCCACTACTTGGACTAGCTGGAGTGAGGCTTCAGGAAGATGTTACTTGCACAGGAGTAGTGGACAAGGAACACAAGCAGTGGCAAATTATGTAGGTCTCAGGTACATCTTGGGACCGTGGTGCAGCTGGGTCACCAGGCATAAAGCAGCTAGACAACAAATTCAAGCTGTGGAGCAGGAGTGACCTGGACTGTAGAACTGCAGGGTTTAAAGACTATAACAAGACAGATAAAATATCCAATGCAGCTGAGCTGCATGTTATGGAGTGGCATTATCATTGGTCTGGAGTGACCACACTTCAGGCTGCAGATTGACTAGACTGAAGACAATGATGTGACTATGCCAAGGCTAAAAAATAACTGGCAAATGGACAATAATGCAGGTTTAACCACAGGCTGCAGTGACTGGTCCTTGATTGGTAATGTGGCCTATGCTGCTGACTGAGGTACAACAGAAATGCACTATAATGTGTCAAGACCACTGGCTGAAGTGATAGACTTAGGTTTGAGTTGTGGCCTTGAGGGCCGAGGTACAACAGGAACAACACGGTGTGGCATTGAGGGCTGTGGTGCAAGAAGAACAACACAGTGTGGCCTTGAGGGCCGAGGTGTGTCCTTGAGTGCCGAGGTACTACAAGCCTGCTACTGAGGTTTGGCCGACAGACTATCACAGGAGCAGCATAGAACACAGGATGGAGGCAGTGAGGTAGAAAACACTGCTGGCTTGAAGCGTCTGAACATTGACTGACATGGCTTAAACTAGGCTTTGGTGTGGACATGACATGGGCTACAGAGAGGTAGGCCACTGCAGCAGAATTTACTGCTCCAAGTGGTACCAACAGCATGGAAGTGAGCAGGTGAAATAACAGCAGGATAACTCAGAGTGACAACTGAATCAGGACAACAGATACATGACTGAACGCAGGAACAACAGAGAAAGAAAGGAATCGGCTAAAACTCAGGCTGCTAAGCACAGGGACAAACACACACTCTGGAAGACAGACGATATCACAAGCAGGAAGTGTAGGGCTGGCTGTAATTTATCAGAATCAGGAACTAATTTGCGGAATCCCTGCAGAAAGCCTCCCTAATCATAGGATAGTATGCAGCTGAGCTCTGCACACAGACTGATTGGTGGGAATGCAGCAATGAGCTGCACAGAGACAAAGGGCCTGATTCAGACCCACTTGCGAGCGGCTGTCCGCTCGCAAGTGGGTCGATGGTCTGCACTGAGCATGCACACGACAGAGGGAGCTCCGTCGTACGCATGCGCCAGACGTGACAAGCGAAGGACTTTCCTTCGCTCGTTGTGTTTGATCAAAGGGGGCGTGCTTTTGATGTTGATTGACAGCACGCCCCCTTTGGTGGGCGTGCCGGGGGCGTGCCTCCCTGACCGGGGCGTTCCAAAGGGAATGCCTACCATCAGAAGCCTAGTGATGTCAGTGGGAGTGATTTTGGCTCTGATAGAGCCAAAATCACTCCGGGCCTTGTGGTTCGCAGTGGCGATGGTCGCGATGGTCAAGAACATCGCGGCCATCAAACTGCACGCTCGTATAGGCTGTGGGTGGTGACCCACAGCTATACGAGCGTCCAGGAGGATGCTCCATAATTATGGAGGGTGGCCCTCATTCAGAGCGTGTGCTCTGCTCAGAGCATACGGCTCTGAATGAGGGCCAAAGACAGCTGCCTGCAGCAGTCAGAACCGGAAATAAGTCATGATGCAGCATCCCAATCGTCTAATATCTTGGACCTACAACCAAGATGATGCACTGCAACAATTCATAGCAGCTAGCAAATATATTAAAAGCTAAAAAGGCTTCCTAGACTATTGTGGTGATGAGAGACAAAAAGGGTGATACCTATTAAAATTTTTGATTCTTTTTGACACTTTTACAAGTTTCTTTACAAATTCCATAAGCCCAACTCCCCCACCCTCCTCTGTGATACAGCCCTATCTGACAACTGATTGCTGTTGCCACCAATGAATGGATAACCCATCTACTCTTAAGCTTAACAGGCCCTTCATGTGTCCCAGACCCTGATGATTTCTCTTTGGAATATTATAAGTCATTATCCCCACTCTCTCCCCTCATTTTACAAATACATTTTAAATAATTATGCTGGGAGTATCTTACTATACAGCAAACACCAGGCCCACTATTATTGTTATCCCTAAGTCCAAAAAGGACCCCAACTTGCACGCTAGTTATAGCCCTATCTTTTTTACTTAACAATGTGCATCAACATTTTTTGCTAAAGTCCTATCCACTAAGCTCAGTTCCTACATTATTTATTTTATAGATCTGGATGAGGTGGGTTTTGTTCTTACAAGACACGTCTTCATCAAAATGAGCTGCACCATAGATTTAACATCTAATAAAAAATGTTTTGAAGCTACTCTCTGTCTGAAGAAGCTACTACTATATTTTTGAAGCTACTATGTCCATCTGGAATTTATAGGCTTTCCTGGGCCATCATGTTCCGCACACTAAGTACCTTTGGAATATGTGGCAATTATTTTAGAAAAATTTTAAATTAAGGAACAGATGGTGGAGCAGGTAGTATTGCAAGTTGGCTTTAGTTATTTTGTGGGTGTAGCATTGGTTCTTATGGAAAACTTGGTAGCACTATGACTGCTGTGCAAGGCTAACACATGGTGAGCGTTCACTGAAGATCCGCCCACCTCCTGTTCATCACTTTGTGATTACTCTGGAATGGCTCCTGCATCTATATCCTGCTGGTGCGAATACTGCTCCCATGCCGGTGATAGAGTTTTCGTGTTTCTGGTTCTGGCTTTGTCTCCTGTCACCCAGTCGAGCTTCAGTTTTCCTGCCTTCTATATTGTTATTCTGCCATGTGTGTCATCCAGGCGGCATGGTTTGCATATCATCTACCTGCCGTTAGTGTCATCCAGCCGACATGGACCGCAAATCTGTCCTCTTCTGTTTGTGTCTTCCAGGCAGCATAGACAGTACTCTGTATCCGGAGTACGCACTACTGCGTCAGCTGCTTATGTCAATTCATTGGCACAGGCAGCACTACTGCGTCAGCTGCTTGTGTCAACCAGGTGGCAAAGGCCACACTACAGCATCAGCTGCTTGTGTCAAACTGGCGGCACAGACCGCACTACAGCATCAGCTGCTTGTGTCAACCTGGCAGCACAGGCCACACTACAGTGCCAGCTGCTTGTGTCAACCCGGTGCCACAGGCCGCATTACTGCATCAGCTGCTTGTGTCAACCTGGTGGCACAGGCCGCACTACAGCATCAGCTGCTTGTGTCAAACTGGCGGCACAGACCGCACTACAGCATCAGCTGCTTGTGTCAACCTGGCAGCACAGGCCACACTACAGTGCCAGCTGCTTGTGTCAACCCGGTGCCACAGGCCGCATTACTGCATCAGCTGCTTGTGTCAACCTGGTGGCACAGGCCGCACTACAGCATCAGCTGCTTGTGTCAACTTGGCAGCACAGGCCACACTACAATTACTTCAGTGTGCAATCCTGCGTACCAAGACCAGTGACTTATTACTGCACTGCCCTTCTGCTGCCACATCTTGCTAAGTTAATTCAGCCCTCAAGGCTGCTCCAAGGCCCAAAGGATGCTTCATATTCTACAGCACACCGGCCACAGCTATCCAAGGCATACCAGCCCTCAAGGCTGCTGCACAGCCCATAGGCCGCTTCATATTCTATGGGACACTGGCCACAGCTAGCCAAGGCATACCAGCCCTCAAGGCTGCTGCACGGCCTATAGGCCGCTTCATATTCTATGGGACACTGGCCACAGCTAGCCAAGGCAAACCAGCTCTCAAGGCTGCTGCACGGCCCAAAGGCTGCTTCATAATCCATGGCCCTCAGGCCCATCTAGTCAAGTTAAAGAAAATCATTAAAACTAAATTGTGCCACACCAGGTAAGGTATACTGATCAACTCTATAAGCAAGAAGTCTGGTTTAAATATAGAAAAAAAATGTAATCACAAGAACAGATTAAACATGTTACAAACACATATATTCACAAAAGAAAGAGAAATCTCTTTATCATATAAACATACAAACAAGATCAACTAAATTGCATTAGTCCCAGCAGCAATTATGCTCCTTTAGAAAGGTATATCTCTGTGAAGAGAAACAAAGAGGATACACTTGCTCTATTAGTATCCACTATTCTCAAGATGCTTGCCAGTTTTAATCCTTTTTGAAACAGTGTATCAGATTTCCTCCTGCATGTCAAATTCTAACCTGCCACATTAGTACATCAGACGGGAGTTGTGTACCCAGTTACAGGTAAGTTGCAGTTTTTAAATGGAGTATGACACCTCCTCCCCACTGTAGTATTCCAGAATCGGAGCCACTGGCTGTGCACAAGCTCAGCGGCAATTATATACAAATAAATATGTCCCGGACTTGGCAATTAATACCGGAGTTGACACTGCAGCAGTTATCAATAGTAGGGACTGAGGAGAGCAGATCTCAATCCCAGGTCTCTCAGTCATTGTGTGCAGTGTGTCTCAGTGGCTAATACTGTAGCACAGTGACAGTGAATATATCCTCAACAACCATGTTTACCTTACTGCATCATGATCATTGCAGGTAGTGTGTGCCGGTGGGTAGCATTGTAGCATAGTAGTGGGCAGGGAATTAGATCCTCGGGCAGCTGAGTTAGACTTGCTGCTCTGTTTTAAATCCTGTCGGACAGAAATCAGTGGCCGGTAATTGCCGGAGACTTGGTGCAAGAAGGTAGTCAGGGAGATCCCACAGTCCTATCTAGCCAAGTTAGTTCCAGCTCTCAAAGCTGCTTCATGGTCACATCCAGCAAAGCATTCCAGCCCTCAAGGCTGTTGCAGGACTATACTCTAAAGAGTCACGTACGTGCCTTAACACCCTGGCCTCGTTCCTCCCAGAATATGGGGACAACACACCCTCATTTCCAGGAACAGTGACCAGCCACACACCCTACTCCTCCCCCAGTCATGTTAATCATGCAGCATCTTGGGGGGTGTCTGCGAGAATAATCGCAGAACCCGTTCTGCACGTGCGCAGAACATTTTCTACACAGATGCAGACCTGGAAACACTGGAGATGTTCGTTCATCACTGGATGAACATACTTCTCTGTATCAGTCCCAAAGTTTGTTAGCAGAGTAACACTGCTATGTAATGCAAATCAAAGTGTGCAACAGACAACGGTGGATAACTATGTATCCCAGATAGCTTGGTAAAATTTGATGAATATATACTTGGCCAGATTATATGTAATGTTATGTGTTGAACAATTGTTTGGTACTGGTGGCAGTTAGTCCACATGTGATATCATTTAACCAGTTCTTAGGTTTATTGAACCTGGTAGAAACAGCAAGTATCAAATAACACAGGGATGTAAAATGTACAGTTGCAATAGAGCAGAAGCATGGAGTCTATTGTTCTGTTGCTGGTCATTGTAGTGCACCACGGGGATGGGTGTAATTAACTCCAGTGAGTAGCAGCATTAATTCCCCCTAATACAGCAGTGGTAGTATATCATACTTGCAGTAGCATAGGATGCTGATACTGATAGTACCTGGTGTCGTTTCTTGGTTCTATCCACTTGTTATGAATGCCAGGGAGAAAGGCATTCAGATAAGCTGTGCATTCACAGTAGCACATGTCAGAGTTTGGCTGTACTGCGGCAGGTCCTAGAGACCACAAGATGAGACTCTCTGCTTGCCTACGGATTGAGGCAGAACTGGAGCTCACCTCATCCAACAATTTGAGCCACTGCTCTCTCCTCAGGTGAAGTTGAACTTTGCTAAATTATAGCACTCAGTCCATTGTGCCACACTGATTACAGTTTGGCAATTTCAATGTAGTGATCTGTGGTCCTGGTACTCATACTCATGCTTGGCTGACCTGGTTCTATATTTCATGTTGCTGTTTTCTATTACACTGATCTTGGATTTTCAAATGACCATGATTTGCTTGCTGCCAGGCCTGACATGTTTAACATTATTTTGTTTGTCTCCAGCCTTTGTATTTGATATGCACTATTGCTTTTGTTGGTTTTCTATTAGTTTGGACTCTGGAGACTGCATCTACAGGTATACCCTGACCACTGCATATCCACTTTCAATTATATTTGTACAATAAAAGTTTTTGACATGGTCAAGTACTATTATCATATTCACTCGCTTTGTTTGTATAGGATTTGTTTATCAGATAACACCAAAAATAATGTCCTGTCAATTTATAGACTATAAAAAAACATAACTAATGACAATTATCTACAACTTGTAATGGAATTCCTGGGCTCACCTAAGTACCAGTATGCATGTTCAGCGGTAAATGAAATGTGGCTTATATAGATAGAACTTTTATAACAACTAACAGCAGTCTCTAAGACTTTCTTCAGGTATAACCATAATAATAATGAGGTAATCTATCAGCAGACCTTTGGTAAAATATATCACTGAATATATTATGTAGAACAGGAACATTATAAATACAATTTTTACCTAAACATATCCATTGACTTTATCCCATTTTCTTACACTGCTCACCCCCTCTCACAATGTCTCTTTCTCTCCATTTGTTCTCAGAGTTAGGAGTGTTCAGTCAGAACAAGTCCTGCAAAACCAGATATATACATATTATACAGAATACAACAGGTATAATTACCTCTGATTTGCACCTTGATTTCTATTGCAGAATTTCTACTACCAACCTAATGAATGCTCAAACTGTTAGACTCATTCCTATGAACACCACACACTCCATTGTTTTCAGAAGTGTCATTTTCCAATTATAAGATAAACTGTCATATGTGAATGGCCATCCCTACCCTGTATTTTCATGTCTGCATTTACTTTCTTGTCACCATAGGGTTAAAATGGTTATTTGTGTATGACTAGCAGAAATCGGTGTAGGAGTCATCACATCTCTGTACATATATTTGTATTAGAAGATAAACTACCCTCAAAATAAAACAATGAGTCATGATGTCATGTATTTGTTTCTGTGTGTCTACAACATATAGTGGGCAAACACTAAACAATATGGGTCAATTACAATACCAGTTAGAACCATATACCATGGGGAGTAACTTTGTTAGTAAAAAAAAATCTAATTTTTATACTTTACAAACTACTTAAACTATAGTAGATTACACCCTCTTAGCACTGTGTCTGACATGCATCTGCCCTGCTTTTAGTCTTGCCCATATGACTTGTCTTGTGCATTACCCATAACTGATAAGGTTCTAGCAATGAACTACTCACACTTATACTACTCATACTGATATGACTTTGCTACTATTCAAATCACTACTTTGAACAATATATTGTCTCAGCTCTGCTCTTTTGCCAATAAATTGGAGCTCTCTCACAACCAGGCCTCTCCCTAGCCTTTTGTTTTTAAGTCAGTATTTAATTTGTTTGTCTTGTACAGTATATCCCTGCTTTCCTGGATCAAATTTAAATTATCTAGTCTAGATTTATATGAAATTATAAGATGTATCTAAAATATGTTTGTTTATTGTACAGTTACTTGTGTGTGTCTTTTCATTCTTTGACAAGTTTCCAATCAGACTCTTCTCAACCTCATTGAATACTCTTTTCTTTAACCCCTTCACTGCAGAGGATTTTATCACGCCACTACTGATGCTATTTTTCCACACTTGCACTCATCCTATTCCAAAATCAATATCATTTTTTATGCAGTACAGTACATACTGTATACAAATTATACTGTACCTTATTCATTTCATAATATGCTGTAGTTTCAGAAAATACTATTAATAATTTGCTCATGCTAAAATGACAAATACAATTTAACTATTTGCCCCAAAAAAGTGTTTTGTATTGAAATTTCAAGGCAATAAATGTGATTTTAATTTTTTTAAATACCACAATTACATTATTTATGGTACTTGCTTTCACATTAATACACCATTCAAAACTAGAAAGAAGCTGGAATCTATGTTTAGGTTTTCACAAAAGAATATGCACTTGAATAGAATGCATTATTAAAAAAAAATGTTATATCCAATTTTTTCTGTCTCGATTTAAATGCTAAGCATGTGTAGGAACAATACTGCATCCCAAGAAGACCTAACATTTATTTTTAAATTAGGTAAGTTGCTGCATTAAATGATGGGACCCCTTTTTATACCATATGGGTGTGTTCTGGGCTTTAGATTTCTCAGGCATGAAATACATTTTTTGTATGCTATTTAAGTAATTGTTTGTTGGTGACCACCAGATAATAACTCCTAGGGGGCACATCATTTGAAAGTCAAGGATGCCCTCATGTGTGCATGCCAATATGGGAGAGTTAGGGCACCATGTGCCCTCCCCCATTTGTATAAAACAATTCTTTTCTGTAGCACAGGGTGATATTTTTTAGTGATCACCAGAAAATATATGACATGGGGTCACATAATTTAAAAGCGGAAACTTCCTTCTTTCAAATGTGGTTGCCCTTTTGTGTATGGGTGCAACTGTGGACATAAGAGGGTACACATGTTCCTGCATTATATCTCAATAAGCATTGACAGCTGCTATTAGTCCCCAAAGGTCGTCAGGACCTGTTCAGAAGAGGTCAAATATTTTTTTTCTAAGCTGTGAGGAACAAGCCTGCATCATCATTTGCAGTTTTAAGGTACATAATGAGGACATGTCAGACCCATCTTTTGCAGTGTAGGGTTTAAAGAGCACTATACCTTTTTAACCTTTCCATAGTCACTGTTATTACACTAGTACTATTTTACACTAACTACTTAGACTTTTCCCCACAACAATAAATTGTATGTTTTTCTACATTATATATCAATTTCCCCACCTGTTTTATGTTACCGTATGTACTCTGTTGGTATCATTATCCCATCAAAGCATAATATGTTACCTACTTTTTATACTAATACTACTACAACTACTACTGCTACTAATAACAACAACAACAACAATAATAATAATAATAATAATAATAATAATAATAATAATAATAATAATAATATCATTGTTATTATTATTATTAATATTATTAGTAGTAAAATTATTGTTCATGCCCTATACTCCTACTCCTAAAATTTGTAATTCAATAATGTTTTATTTTTGATGAAAGGTTACATTGAAGTATTATTATCAAAAATATGCACGGACTACCATGTTTTGGTTTTGGTTCTAACTCATCATCATGTTTTGGTTTTGGTAGATCCATCCCCAGGTGTTTTGGTTCAGATTCGGTTTGGGTTCAGTTTTGGATCCCTTAAAAATTAATAAAAAATGCTAAAAATCGATAAAAATTATTTCAAACAGGTAAAATCATGTAAATTAGACCTGTTTACATGCAATCCAAAATACAAGTCCAGTTTTTAAATCCATTTCCCTAGCTGACTAAAGAACCAAACAAGGACTCAGATTGACTTAGAACCCCAAAGTGATTCCTAACTGAGTTTTGACTCAGATCCCCTAAGTTTTGGTGTTTGTATTTTAGAAAAACCAAACTGCACATCTCTAATAATTATGTTAGTCCAAATAATAAAAGCATCATCAAGTACCACTATACAGTACTGTACATTATTACAACTTGGCTAATATTGTTATTACCTTTATATGCTAACAACATAAAGCTATTTGAATGTGTTATATCTAATAAAATATAATTTAACTTTGTATTTTAATATGTAAATGTGTAACTTTTTCTTATTATTTTGTTACAATCCTGTAGTATCTTGGTTAGTCTGTTTTTATAACCTGCAGTTGTGATTGTTAATCTGGATGTCCATTAAGAGGTTTAGCTTGAGAAAAAAAAGCTTTTCATAGATAGGAACATACTCATGAAGAGCATTAAAACAAAATAATACATTAATTAAAATATTTGTTTTTTTTTACAATATAATAAAATGCATTTTCCATTTTGGTTTAATTTTACACATATTAGAAACATGTATTTTGATTAGTGTTGTAGTATTAAAATATCTAGTCATTAAGCAAGTTGTAAAAACAGGTTTATTTCTTAAAAATAAATACAAAAATATAAATATAAAACATTGGCAAGATACTATTTGATGAAATGAATTTCTACTAACATATATCTTCACCAGCTGCATCACACTAACTTCACATGTACATTTTAAATTTTAATGTACATAATGTATCATAAAAACCATTTCCTTCTTCCGTCTGGAAAAAACAACTGCTGCAAATGGAAGGGCAGCCAAATTACCCGAAAGAAGCAATGTATATATGAGTTTGTATGGGGAATTATTCTTTTTTTTTTTCAAGTTTTCAAAATGATTGTTTGATTGACAGACAACATATTAACCATGGCATTCAATCCATGGTTTATAATAAACATTAGCCATACTCTAGGGTGATATTCTACATAGAATAAAAACTGATGAAATAAATGATTGTGGTAAAAAGTTTTTCTTTTCTTTTTTTAATGTATTATTGTTATTATTTTAACACTGTGCTGAGTGTCAGAAAAAAAAGTATTTTAAACTTGTTAATACTATATCCAAGTGCCTGCAAATGTATTCCACTTCAAAATAAAAAAAAGAGTGATGATACATTGTTCAAGTTAGGAATCTTTATCACTCTCCCCATTGCCATACATTTCAGCTAGTTTGTTGAAGCGTGGACCCCATTCTTTGAGGTATTCATAATTTTGGTCCCCTTCTGTGGTGCTAGACTCTAAAGAACTTAGAGATTCAGCTATAGAATCATTGCCTTCATATGCATATGTTGCAAGTGAATCATATGGTGGTGCAGTAGGATCATTATCATGCTCTTTTAGCCTTTGGTTAATAAAATCACGAACATCTGTATTGTCTGGGACAGAAGCAGTTCTCCTTGGTAACAACAAGCTTTCAGGTATAATATCTCTGCGATGTTTCTTATCCTCAATAGCACCAGGATTTCTAAGAGTGCCAATGTCAAAAGCTTGTGTATCTTCTTCTCCACCTCCCTCATCATTGTAGCTGACAATGTTGTCTCTGATGTCCTCTTTTGACAAAACCAATGGCTCTTTCTTTCGCTGTCTTTTCAGGGCAGCAAACAGTACCACAATAACTGCATAAAAAAGACAAAATATTACAATATGTAATTTAGCAAATAAACATTAATTGTACATGCAAACAACTCTGACTGCATAATTAACAAACCTTAAAAAATAAATCCACTTTGATGTAAATATTCAACACAAAATATCATAGAAAATCATTGCCCTGACATAGACATCTAGTGCCTGACTTTTAAGTCAATCCTGCACATTTCTCTTTAAAAATACATTACTAGTAATGATTTTATTATAAGATGTAGTTGCAGTATTAGGAATAATATTATTAGTATCAATATATTTTAAGCTAGTTTTGGCTTTTATTGCTGAATTCTGATTTAAAATTAATTCTTCAAAACATATGGTTCAGGATGTATGTATGTATTTTTATTTATATGAATATTTTGCAAAAACGCTGTACTGAAAAACATTAAATCTGAATACTGTATAATGTAAGTGTGTGACACAAATAAACCCTGAACTTTACATGTATTATACTAATGACATTGTAGCCTCTATTGATTGAACATGAAGATTCCACCAAGGATCATTAAGTCACCAATTACAGATTCTGTCTTGGGCATCAACACACCATTCTGTGAGCACATCCACAATGGAATCCTTATTAACAATAAGAAAATAAATAAGATGAGATTCAAAACAGTTTATTTAAATGAATAAAAAAGTTAATTGTACTCAACCAGGAAATAACTTGGATAACAAAGATAACTAATTTTAGATGAACAGGAGATCCTACTGTTTGCAGTCTGTGTCCAAAGAGCCTGATTCAGAGATGGACAGAATAGCAGACCGTGCTGCTCTGCTATTCTGTCCATCTCTGAATTAGGCTCTTTGGACACTTGTGTGCTACAAGTGGCTGTGCAATTCCATCATCTCAAATGCAAGTGCAGCAGGAGGTTTCTTTAGGAAACATACACATCCTTGCTACATCTGTGTGATCCCAGGGCTATGAGTGAGGTTGAAATAATATTCCCTTTGGCCAGGCTGCAGTAGCTGAAGCTTAATTCAGCCTGACCTGGTCCTGGCAGCTTGTGACGCCAGGAAGTCTGCATCCATGGACACAGACTCTGGGCCCAGCATTCCCAGAAAATTGGACAACATGCCCCCATTTCCAGGAATGCAGACTGTCCCTGCCCCACCAAATGATTCTGCCTGTCAATCAGCCAAAGGCTTGGGGGACACTGTGCGGGTCCTGCACACGAGCAGAGTAGAAAACATTAGAGATGTGCACTATCCTTCAATTTACCATACATATCTGAATCAGACCCAAAATGCATTACATTTTCCCTCCAGATAGCACCCTGTACATGAGACACACAACTAATTTCTTGTTCCACTTTTTTTGTAAAAATATCTTTATAAAAAATTGAGAAATTTAAACCTATTTTTGGAATAAATCACTGTTAAATACTCTATCCTAGTATATATTCAGGTATGTGGTTAGCTCTAAAGTGGACTTATAGTAAAGAAATGTCCTCTATTAGGTTGTAGAAGTTTTACATGCACTCCCTTTCCACCCACACAAATGTTTGCTACCAGAAATATCCCACTATTTGACAAAGCCTGTCTTTTCCAAAGTGACTACTCCTGAAAATACCTAAGTTAATAACAGAGTACGGCCACTACTGTTAGTTAACAGGAAATGCCAATACGAGGATGAAGAGTTTTCATTAAATCAATTAACAGCGCTATTATTTGCACCCTTTTACAGCTGTGATATGCCTGAGTGGAATGGCTGACAGGAAGTTTGTATATTATTATTATTATTATTAGTCATAGTTATATGCCAGTCAGCCAAAAGTGTGGCCACATTACATGTTTGGAAATAAAAGTGCTTTTTTCCAATATTTAAAGTTGCAGACATCTCTGCGACCGCACCAACCCCATTCATCTGCTTGTGAAGGTATTCATCATCTATATTCATGAACATTTGCACCATCGCCATAGAGTATCCAATGCTAAAGAATGAACTACCCTGATTGGCCTGCAATACCAACTACACTGTAATGAAAAACCCTCAAAACATAATCTACTTGCAACTACCAGTTGCTGCCCAAATACACATATTCAGATGCAAGAGAAGATGCACCTAAGATGTGTATGACTCTGCAATGACAATAGATTCTCATAATTGCATATCCTCTGCCCAGATATATGTGAACCATTAAAACTTGCTAAATCCTGCCACACAACTGACTTGTGTACAATTCTGAATTGGGCTAAACTCTGGTTTTAACCCTCCCCATATGGATTTTCCTAATATATTCCACTTGAATCCTGCTTGTAAACACAGTGCTGACTATGAGGGAGTACAAACACCATTTCAGTTTAATAATCACTCAACCCCGTATTATGTCTTCTAAGATTTAATGTTACCACTCTGAAGTTCTGACAAGCATACACCAACAGGAGGTCTGAGTGGGAGCATAACCCCTCAAAATCCTGGCCAGGATCAAACTAGACAATCTTGCATTGGTTTCATCCCAATTAGTGCAGGGGTGTATCTTCTAGTTATAAAGTTTTATTATATGGTGTCATCCAAATCCATCCAGTGGAAGGCCCAGAACCACCTCCCTGGATGAAAGTTTTGACCAGTGTACACCAACGGAAGGTCCGACCAGGACCTCAACCCCCTAGTATGAACAGGCTCCTTAGGTCCAAACAGGCTCCCTGGATCAAAGTTCTGCCTGGCACACTCTGCTGTGAGGTCCGACTGGGACCTCCACCCCTCCTTTAGGCATCCCAGAGCAATTATCACCCCTCTGTGAAGTTTTCAGCCCAATCCATCCAGTGGAAGGCCCAGAACAGGCTCCCTGGGTCAAAGTTTTGCCCAGCATACCCAGGTAAAAGTTCTGCATAGTGTACACCAACAGGAGGTCAAACTAATACCACAAAAAAACCTAGTATGTGTTCTGGGAATCAATGTTGCCATTCTGTGACGTTTTTGTCTAAATCCATTTAGTGAAAGACTCAGAACAAGCTCCCCAGGTTAACATTCTGCCCAGAGTACACCAATGGGACCCTAACCCCACCTAAAACTTGGCTAGGATCCAACTTGACCACCTCGGTGCAGGAGTTTCCAAATGCATAACTGGACAGATAAACAAACAAACAGACTAATGAATTTTAAATATAAGATTTGTCACTCTGTCACTTTGTTGCATTGTTGCTATGTGGTCTAAAAGCTTACTTTTTTTATCATATCTAACTATGTATGATTTGGCAGCTTTATCTTGAGAACTGTGGAAGGTGGGCCTGATTCAGCAAGGAATGCAACTGCTAATGAAATTGCTTATATGCACGCAATTCCACTGTGAAAGTATGCTAATCCATTGCAATCGCTATTCCTATGCAGCAGTACATAAGGACGCTCACTTTCCTTACACACATACGTAATGATTAGCAAGACAGCAAAAACATCGGTACAATCAAGTACCATCACAGCCTCAGAACACGTGAAAATTCAGTTGGAATAATGACATCAGATAATAACATTAAGATAATCTAACTAAAAATGTAACAAAAAAGCAAATAATCTTTTCTACATACTTTCACATAGGAACCTTATCTTGTACTCTTCTTTTAGGTGCCATAAAGAGACTTAAGGCCGAAGTCAATTCGCCACGATAACATTTTTGTTACCTCATGTTAAATTAACACACATATCGTCTGGTAATTTCACTTAACATGTGTGTGCATGCTCCCACTTAATGCGCAATTCAATTGGAAAAGGCTTATTTTGCTATTTGCGCAGTAATTCTTGCTGGTAATACCCGCGTTAAGTTTAGGTGGAAATTATGAAATCAGTCTGTTCCCGCAAAAAATGCAAGCTAATATTGGATGACAGTTTGGAAGTCTGTTAGTGGCCAAATGCAAAGTATTTGGGGTCCTTAAAATGTGTCAAATGGCTATTACATGTACTTTTTAAAAATAGTGAAAATATTATAGAAAGCAACTGTTTATCTGCATACAAATGCATCTTAGTAGATATTTGTGTCATTTTAACCAATTTTAAAAACACCTGTAACTCCCACCTACAAGCTTAAAACACCTGCTCTATCCATACAGCACCCACATCTTGTAACCAATTATTCTGCATTATGCAGAATTTAACTCCAAAAATGATGTCATCATTGGCCAAATTAAGCTAATTAAAAACTTCTAAGTTCCTAAGGAATCATTAGGGAGGATGTCCCAGTGGATCTGAACCAAGTCCCCACATTATACCCTAAATTAGCGATTTTCCCCAACTATCCATCTGCTTAGGGGTTACGAAAAATAAGTGCATTAAATCCTATGGAGCATTAACAAATATTAACTTGCATGCTACTGTAAATTAAAATCTTAAAACTCACATTGCCCATAAAGGGCACATCTACTCGCATGAATTGGTTTTCGCTGCTAATTGAATATGGCCCTTACTATGCAAAAGTTAAAAATAGGTGTTTATACTAATCTAATTTTAATGTTATGTACAATAAATGCAAGTCATACTGAAGAAGAAAAGCTAAATGCTACACCTACTGTATGCTATAACATTTATAATCTAGACTATCCACAAAGTAAAACCTTTAAGAACATTTACTAATAATTTCTAACACAATCAGGTGATAAAAACAAAAATGTTAATGTGTTTTTTGTTTGTTTAATATCACATAGTCATCATGTATTTCTTCCTTTGGCTTTTTGTAAAATTTGTGCTGTGGCTTCTTTGTGGCTCCAAAAACTTTCAAATTGAGTATGCTTGGATTGGAAAAGTAGCCAGTCATAGAGCTGGAACTGGGGGTTTGGTTCAGAGTGTACAAGATTACATGTCTGCTGATAAAATAGATGTGTTTTGTAAAGTGCTACTATTGTGGCCAAGGGAATATAGGGATGATTCAGTTGTGGGAGTGAGGTAACATGGTAACACATCAAAGGACAAAGCACTCTATAGGTAAGACAAAGACAGAATGTGAATCTCTATTAGCAAATATCAAAATGCCATTCATGATAAAGTGGTAATGTCTTCTTTGGTTTTTTTGTCTAATCTATTTCAGGAGATACTGCAAGGACGGTCTCCACAACATAAAATGTAATACATACGGGAAAAACTGAACAGCAGGTAACTTTGCTGGCTATCATAAGCTGATCTAATCAAACAATGTACCCTATATTAGTACAAGTTATTTCTAAATAGGATATATCCAGGACCAGACAGGTCAAGATTTTTGTTTATTTTTGTGCTGCTAATAAAACTAGCTGCACTTACATATATATCACATCTGGAGTAACACATTCCCCTCCCTTGGCTGTGTTGTAACATATTCACTTCCCTCACCCTGTAGTAACACATTTGACATTCCCCTCCATCACCTTTGTAGTAAAACATTCTCCTCCCTCATCTATGTAGTAGCACATTTCCCTCCCTTCCCATGTAGTAACATATTCCCTTCCTTCACCTCTGTAGTGACACATTAACCTCCCATATCTGTGTAGTAACACAGTTCCTTCTCACTACTGTTGTAACACATTTCCTCCCCTACATCTGTAGTAACACATTACCTTCCCTCACTATTCAAATAGTGCCAGTGATATATGGCAGCACTTGGGATGATAGTTGGTGTTTGAATATTTAACTGTGGTGCAGTCATAATGAGACAATCAGGACATTGCACAGGGGGAGGAAACATTTTCGCCCTTTTCACCTCCTTAGGAGTCACATTTTGAAAAATCCCTTCTTAGTTGTTAGCTACGTCATGGAAGGCAATAACTGTACTCCTTAATTTTCATGTTTCTAGGTCCAGGGTTTTGGGCTGGGCATTGATGAATCAGTCAGAGTCAGGACATTTGATTATATGTATAACTATTAAGTCCAGTTTATTATGGATTCAGTCTCATGAAAAGGCATTCACAGAACTGTAAGTGAAACAATTGGTTCCATTGTACTGAGCTTTACCAATGTCAATTTGTAGTTGACAGAATAGTGACATACATAACATTTCTATGTGAAAACAGGTTCTAACAAATATATTTAGAAATGAAATGTCTTTGGACAAGCAAATTGGATTTAAAACATTATAAAAAATATTAATAATGACCTGAGCGAGATGATTCACTGAAACAAATAGTGTATAAGCATGAAATGTATCACTTAATATAATTCTCATTTTTATATCAGCTCTGTTTAACTTTATTCTCATTAGCAGCTTTGAATATATAAATGTCATATTTGTGTCCATTTTTTAAAATTAATAAAATAGACCTTTTGATATTATAAATGCATTCACTGCCCTTCTGTGCCTTTAGATAAGCAAGCACATAATTGTAAAAACTAATTGCAATATTTGAATATTGTTGATTCTTTTTCAATTAAATATCTAATTTAGCTCTACATATGGTTTGCTTTGCAAGATGCTGAAAGTTGGATAATCAGTCATATCATAAAATAATTATTTTATCAGTTACTGTAACTTATCTTAAAGTAATACCAGTTGGAAAATACATTTTATAACTAGGTTTCATGGTTGTGCATGTTATGAACACTTTAGAATTCATAAATATGATAGATAAAAGCTTTCCTATTTGTCCAAGACAAGAAATACAAATGATACAATGTAACCAATGATGTTTTCAGCCACAAATACATCTTTTATGGTCCTCATTTGTATTTAGTTGGTTAGCTGATGTAAAAATAATTATAACGTTTAATAGATATGCATTAAAAGATCGGATCTGCCATATATTGCTATCTGTGAAACGCGCATCTTAGATCCGGGCATTCCCGCTGTTTACAGGTGGGACTGCGTACAGCAGCACACGCGTGGACTCCCCACATGGCAAATTTTGCTCACCTTATGACGGCTCTATTTGGAGCAAGCAAGTACCTTTCTATCTCTCTTTCCAGGTGCACATAGCGACCGGTTTACAGCTCTGCAACAACCATTTGGCAGACAGAGCGCTACTCACCACGCAAATGTCATAGTGCTGCCCTAACTATCTTTCTTCCTATCACTGTATTCAAATCTGTGCTTCTCACCACACACCAATACCATAGTGGCATGTGATTGGCAGCAGCACCATTTTCGATTTTATACTGTGTTATTTATCTTTTTTATTTTTATTTTTGATTACATATTTTTATTTATTTTCATCTGGGCACTCTCATTAGAGATCAGTCAGAATAGGCTCCTGCACTATTCACACCAGGCCCCTTTTCCTGACCAGGCCTGATAGCAGATGCTCATTATACTTATTCTCACCCTTGGGTGAGCTTAACTGCACGCTCACATGTCATTCACTGTTTGATTACATAATGACATGCAGCAGCTGCCGTTTTGATACCCAGCAAAAGGAATTTATATATATATATATACATACAGTCAGGTCCATAAATGTTGGGACATTGACAGAATTTTCATATTTTGTCCTCTATTCACCACCACAATGGCTTTTAAATGAAACAAACAAGATGTGATTTAACTGCAGACTTTCAGATTTAATTTGAGGGTAATTACATCCAAATCAGGTGAACGGTGTAGGAATTACAACGGTTTCTATATGTGCCTCCCACTTTTTAAGGGGCCAAAAGTAATGGGACAAACTAAACAATCCTAAATCTAACTTTCACTTTTTAATACTTCATTGCAAATCCTTTGCAGGCAATTACAGCCTGAAGTCTGGAACGCATAGACATCACCAGACACTGGGTTTCATCTCTGGTGATGCTCTGCCAGGCCTCTACTGCAAATGTCTTCAGTTCCTGCTTGTTCTTGGGGCATTTTCCCTTCAGTTTTGTCTTCATCAAGTGAAATGCATGCTCAATCGGATTCAGGTCAGGGGATTGACTTGGCCATTGCATAACATTCCACTTTTTAGTCTTAAAAAACTCTTTGGTTGCTTTTGCAGTATGCTTCGGGTCATTGTTCATCTGCACTGTGAAGCACTGTCCAATGAGTTCTGAAGCATTTGACTGAATATGAGCATATAATATTGCCCGAAACACTTCAGAATTCATTCTGCTGCTTTTGTCAGCAGTCACATCATCAATAAATACAAGAGAACCAGTTCCATTGGCAGCCATACATGCCCATGCCATGACACTAACACCACCATGCTTCATTGATGAGGTGGTATGTTTTGGATCATGAGCAGTTCCTTTCCTTCTCATCTCTTCCCATCACTCTGGTACAAGTTGATCTTTATCTCATCTGTCAATAGGATGTTGTTCCAGAACTGTAATGGCTTTTTTAGATGTTGTTTGGCAAACTCTAATCTGGTCTTCCTATTTTTGTGGCTTAACAATGGTTTGCATCTTGTGGTGAACCCTCTATATTCACTCTTGTGAAGTCTTCTCTTGATTGTTGACTTTGACACATATACATCTACCTCCTGGAGAGTGATCTTTATTTGGCCAACTGTTGTGAAGGGGTTTTTCTTCACCAGGGAAATAATTCATTTGTCATCCACCACAGTTGTTTTCCGTGGTCTTCCGGGTCTTTTGGTGTTGCTGAGCTCTCCGGTGCATTCTTTCTATTTAAGAATGTTCGAAACAGTTGATTTGGCCACACCTAATGTTTTTTCTATCTCTCTGTTGGGTTTGTTTTGATTTTTCAGCCTAATGATGGTTGCTTCACTGATAGTGACAGCTCTTTGGATCTCATATTGAGAGTTCATAGCAACTGATTACAAATGCAAATGCCACACCTAGAATCAACTCCAGACCTTTTACCTGCATAATTGATAATGAAATAATGAGGGAATAGCCCACACCTGTCCATGAAATAGCTTTTGAGTTGATAGTCCCATTACTTTTGGCCCCTTAAAAAGTGGGAGGCACATATATTGAAACTGTTGTAATTCCTACTCCGTTCATCCAATTTGGATGTTATTACCCTC
This sequence comes from Taudactylus pleione, assembly GCA_031769625.1. NCBI lineage: Eukaryota > Metazoa > Chordata > Amphibia > Anura > Myobatrachidae > Taudactylus > Taudactylus pleione. The sequence goes on from JAUIMM010000082.1 coordinate 10,713,223, forward strand.
AAATTAAATCTGAAAGTCTGCAGTTAAAGCACATCTTGTTTGTTTCATTTCAAAACCATTGTGGTGGTGAATAGAGGCCAAAATATGAAAATTCTATCAATGTCCCAATATTTATGCACCTGACTGTATATATATATATATATATATATATATATATATACACAGTTGTCCGGCACTCTCACTCCAATTGGTCTTTTTCACTGGGATGCTATCCAGGGTTGCTTAATCAGCTTCCCATATATATAGTATTTATGCAATCATCTCCCGATGACACGGAAACACTCTCCAGACTTTATTATGTAGTTGCAATATTAATCAGCTTTATTATGCATACCAGATTAATTTGCCGACGTTTTGGTTCTAACTGAACCTTTATCACGGCATCAGTATTCTTAACATCAAGGTTTACAGTTGACTAAAGTATAAGTAAATACAATAACATCAGATGAATGGTCTACCAGGTCCTCTCTGTTAGGTAATATTAATATCTAAAGGTCATTATGCTCAGAAACAGTGCCTAGGCAATGGTCTATGCTGGTGTGTAGTTATAATATGTTATATGCATATTAATATTCACTGTGTTAGTGCCCCACATACCTATTACTACTAGTGAATTTGTGGTAAATGGCTGTGATGTTAAATGGATATCTGGCTAAACAGTATTCAGATCGTGGTTTTCTAATATACATGGATCATGTTGTGCTGTGATTAGCAACTGAAAATACAGTTGCTGTGGTGACTAAGTCTATGTAATGGCATTAGGTCGTTTGCCAGTGATAGACTAACAGCTGACCAACTCGATGTAACAGAAACTCTGTCTTACCTGCTCATAGTGTCTCTCAGTCGAAGTATGCAGTGCCGCTGATGGATCAATGTGGGGCTCTGATGGCTGGCTTTATACCCGCCTACCGGAAGTGCGTCACTCGTGAATTTCCGAAACCGGAAGTGCACGCGCTCTCCGTCATGGGCTAACTGTACAGCAGTTTGGAGACTTGGGCATAGGGTGCGGGTGGGTGTATGCTTGTGGTATGCCCTGGGTGTAACAGGAGAGTTCTAAATAGATATATAGGGGTATTCCCCGTGACCGGAAGTGGGGCATATAGTCCCGATAACCGGAAGTGGGGCATGTCACCTTTCTGCAGGAAGTGGGGCATAATTACGTGTCCGCCGGAAGTGTGGCAAGACTATGATGGTCTCACTCTGTCCAAGTCTATGATGAATGCATATAACACTATGTGAAGTAATGGTGATAACAGTGTAAAGGAAAAAAGTGACATATATTAGTCTATACATGCAATGGTGTACAAGTTAAGACATACGAGGCACATATATTACCAAATGTTAATAGTAAGGTTGTATATTGTATATCCTAAATGAGGACCTGTGACCAGTATAAGCTATAGTGATAGACTTCAAGTACATAGATGTAAATAGGTGCTATAATGTAATATATACATGTTAGACATTACAAGAATAATGTATACAATTATATAAATATTTAGAGGAATATGTTAAGTGGGCAGTATTCATTTAGTCCATTTAACATCACAGCTATTTACCACAAATTCACTAGTAGTAATAGGTATGTGGGGCACTAACACAGTGAATATTAATATGCATATAACATATTATAACTACACACCAGCATAGACCATTGCCTAGGCACTGTTTCTGAGCATAATGACCTTTAGATATTAATATTACCTAACAGAGAGGACCTGGTAGACCATTCAGCTGATGTTATTGTATTTACTTATACTTTAGTCAACTGTAAACCTTGATGTTAAGAATACTGATGCCGTGAAAAAGGTTCAGTTAGAACCGAAATGTCGGCAAATTAATCTGGTATGCATAATAAAGCTGATTAATATTGCAACTACATAATAAAGTCTGGAGTGTGTTTCCGCGTCGTTGGGAGATGATTGCATAAATACTATATATATATATATATATCTATATATATATATATATCTGCTATTCCACTATATTCATAGGTACCTGAAAGTATTGTGAATACACGAGATTTGGTGGATTCACATGTGTTAATTTTTTACTATTTATTTGTGCAATTTCTGCTATCACAATATATGTGTAATTGTGTTGTTTTCTCTTTATCATGCATACGTTGAAGACAAAAACATTGGGAGTTCCTACTATACATTCATGTGAGATATCAATAGATCAGTTATATAATTTTTCTGTGCTTGCTGATAATTTACTTTTTCATTGCTCTTATCAGATCCAATGTTGATTGTTTTATGACAACCATATTATAAAAGTTATATACATTGGATCAATATAATTATATATTCATGTATTTGTGTTGGCTCATATACAGATGAGTCACTGTACCTGCACTAGATGTATCTTTTCAAATATCTACCAGTCCTAACACTACGCTGATTACATCATTGTGCTTTGACATTAAGGGAGGTGTACTCTGAGATCCAATTTGATGATCACATCATTCTCCCATTCTCTGATGTCACCAGGCAATATTTCACTTTGCTTTCCGCAATATATATATATATATATATATATATATATATATATATATATATTGTTATGTAAGAATGTTTTGTCTTGTTCTGTTTATTGTCATTAATATTTTTGTTTTTCACGGTTGACAGCAATATATGGCAGATCCAATCTTTTAATGCATATCTATTAAATGTTATTTATTGATTGACTTATTATTTCAATAGAGCGACCCCAACCTGAGATTTCTTTTTCTTTTTTCTTCGCTATGATAATCCTTACTCTCGAGGGGAGCACCTTCACCTTGTAATATTTCTATACCAAAATTAGGGTCATATGAATATAATTGTGTATCCAAATACATTATATTACACTATACATACCAGATATAATTTTTTTATCCAGTGCTCAAAAATTTTCCCTACTTCCCTTTCCCTGGTTACTATGCAAAAATAATTATCTAAGGGGATTTGATCAAAATTAAACTTTGATAGATTTACCACTTTGAGGTAATTGATCTGAGTTTGGTGCACAATTGTACTGTACTAGTTGGAACATGTGGCTAATTTTCATCAAGTTTGCATAGTTTCTCTCTGAAAGTATTAGGCCGTGCTCAAAAAGCTGCCAATGTTAATCTCTAGCATGTTTGCACAATCTAAACAAAGGAGCTTTTTCTGACAGAGGACCTGATTCAGCAAGAATCACAGTTGCTAATACACACGAAATAAGATGATTGTTTCAATCTGCACATGCATCACAGTGCATGTGCATCAACTAACTATTGTGATCGAGACTGCAATCACAGAGGTGACGCAGACCCATTGCAGAGTGAATGATAGGAAGTGTCGTTTGTGGACGGTGATGGGGGGGTGGTTAGCGAAATGCAGGCACATCATTGCATGGGCATGCATAAATTATCCACTGCAATGGCCTCCGCAGTGTGAGGCCTGTTAGAGTTCATGGTTGTTAGCAATTTCTGAATTAGGTCTGGGCTTGTGCAAGTGTGCATGAGGCTGTGATTGTACTCAATTGCAGTCTTGCTAAACAGTAAGTATGTGTGCTAAGTAAAGTGGGCATCCCTGTGGTGTGCTGTCAAGGAATTGTGATCACAATGAATTAGCAATGGATTAGCATACTATCACAGTTGAACTGCATGCATAATCATAGCTGCAATCACAATAGTGATCCATAGTGTATAAAGCCCATAAAGCATGGTTTGCATTGGAAGATAGAAGTCAAGTGAGTTTGAACTAATTAAACCTTTATAAGTCTTGTTTGTGCATATCTGACTTTGAGAGCTTTGGGAAGGAGGTCAGAGGAGAAGAATGCGAAAAGGCTCAGTTGCTGAGGAGCATTCAAAAAAACAAGAATTAAATCTGTTGTGTATTTAAAAACATTTTTTGGGATATTACATTTTAATTTTATTAAACATTAACAATAATTATATTTTTTTTCTTAAATTTGCAAAAAAACCATATAGAACATATGTTACACAACTGTACATCTATCAAATTACTTACAAAAAATAACCCAGACATTTCTCAAAGGACAATTTTGATAATAATTAAAGACAGTATTTTACATTAAGAATATTTAAAAAAATAACAGTTAAGCATTAAAACATAACAGAAGAGGTTTTTTTGTAGTATAATGGCTTGTGGCCTGGCTTATTTAATCTTTGAATGTGTTTAAACAAATTAAAAAATGTGAGCTAATAAGACTTAAATTTCATATTTAATCAATCTTGCTGCCTAAGAACAATCTATTGTTTGTCAAGTTATTCTGGTGAGTTTATGGTGAGTTTACAACTCACTGCCTAATACATCCATCGAGTTGTATGTTTAACATTAGAAACATCTGAAAAATTTGTTGTATCACAGCAAGAATGGTGAATGAGAGATTCAGGTGAGTTATCATGTACTCACATACAATAACATGCTATTACATTCAATAAAATTAATCTCGCCAGAATATAGCACATATGTCAAACTCACACTCTATTACATTTACCACTTACAGTTGTTCTAAGTGTGTTTTAAAATTGCTGCCTTAATGTGTATTTTAAAAGGTGTTTCAAAATATATGACTGCATCATGATACACTTTAAGACCATCTTCATGCAGCTAAAGTAAAGACTCAACATCACAACCATTATCAACTTGATGATTGCCATTTTAAAAATAAAATTAGTAAATTATTATTAACAGTTTTTTATATAGTGCAGCACTTTGTGTTTTCAAATGGAAACAACATTAATAGAACAAAGGTGGGTAGTAACAGACATACTGTACATAAAGGTAAGAGGGCCCTGCTCGCAAGCTTACAATCTATAGGGAAATAGTTGTAGATATACAAGGACAGGTGCTACATATTGCAAATTGGTCCAGCCAGATTGCAGAGGTGAGTGTAAGTATTTTATATTGAAAACGCCAGAAGACCGGTAATCAATGGATAGACTGACAAAGTGGATCAGCAGACAATGAATGTTTGATGAAGAAAATTAGCCTTGCAACTGCAATCGAAAAGGATTGTAGTGGCAAGAGTCTGTTTTTGGGAAGACCAGCAAGGTGATTATTGCAATAGCCAATGAGGGAAATAATGAGTGAATGGATTAGCGTTTTTTCAGTGTCTTGTGTAAGATGAGGTTGAATATGTTTTTTAGATGTATGTAACATGATTTTGAGACAGATAGAATATGGAGAACAAAAGACAGTTCAGAGTCAAGGATGACAACTAGGCAGTAGGCTTGTGTGGTGGGGTTGATTGTCAAGTTGTCAACATTGATAAAGATATCATTTTGGTAACAGGCTTTGGCCAGTGGAAATATAATTAATTCTGTCTTGGATATATTAAGTTTGAGGTGGTGAGATGCCATACAAGAAGAAATGGCTGATATGAATTTAGTGACACGGGCCAACACAGATGGTGACAAATCATGGGAGGATAGGTTGATTTGAGTATCATCCATGTACACATGATACTGAAAACCAAAAGAGCTGATTAGTTTTCCAAGAGAGGTGGTATAGATTGAGAAAAGCAGAGGACCTAAGACTGAGCCTTGCAGTACTCCAACTGATAGAGGTAGCAAAGAGGAGGCAGAATCAGAAAAGCAAACAGGGAAATATTGATTAGACAGGTAGGATGAGAACCAGAAAAGGGCTGTGTCTTGAAGACCTTGGTATAGTAGTGTTTGTATGAGAAGAATGGTCAACAGCGTCAAAGATATCAGAGGGATCTAGAAAAATAAGAAGTGAGTAATGGCCTGTAGCCTTGACAGTGACTAGATAATTTACTTCCTTAGTCAGTGCTGTCTCTATGGAGTGTTAGGAACAAAAGCCTGACTGAGGGGATCCAATAAGTTGTGCAAGATAAAAAAGTGTGTAAGGCAAGTCTCTCCAGTAGCTTGGAGAGGCATGGGAGCTGGGAGATGGTAAATTGAGAGAGATTTAGGGTCAGAATTTTGTTTTTTCAAAACGGGAGTAATCACTGCAGGCTTGAATAGTGATGGAAAGATACCAGTAGAGAAAGAGAGATTACAGATTTTAGTTAAGTATGGGATGAGTACAGGGTGTAGATACTTCATCTTCATTTGTGGGGTCAAAGTGTAGACACTTCACCTTCATTTGTGGGGTCAAATGAAGAGAATGTGTTAGCAGGTTCAGGTAGGGAACAGGTCACTGGCTGGGGAAGAGCCCACTATTCATTTGGAATATTAACATTCTTGTCCTTAAAACAGGAAGCAAGATCTTGTGCACTGATAGTAGCAGGTGGGTTGAGTGAGGGAGGGGGTAAGAAGTGATTTCAATGAAGTAAATAATTTAAATACATGTCACTCACTTAACAGGTGAGCAGAGGCAGAATTGTAGTATGTGCTGGTTACTACAAAAGCAGGGAGACAAAGGTTCTTATGCTAAATTATCAACTGGGCTATGCTAGGCTGATCTTAATTGGAAAACCAGCACCACGGATTTAGCTCCACAAAAACAGTCCAATCAATCTTGCTGAATATTAGTGGGGTGTTGCCTGGCAGTAATTGGGTGTCATCGGAATAGTAAAAAGTCATTAATTTATTAAGTAGTTTTGTGGAAAAACATGTGCCAGTAAGTCCAGACAGCCTTTTACTTGAATGTTGTTGTTTAAAGTACTCAATGTGTTAGCAGGCCCATCACTCTCAAAGTTTACAAAATAATAAGAAACCACAAACACCAGAGACAGCACAAATATATTCTGTTCCACGTAAGTACCAAATACTCGAATAATAGTACTCTAATCCATAAAGAATCTGTTGTCTGTAGTTCAAGACACTAGAAGGAAGAATATCTTATGTATTTAGGCATCTAATAAATTATTGGAGGGATTTGGATCATATTTATTGCACTTCAAATAATACAACATTCAGTGTGAGCATTTTATTTAGCTATTTTATATATATATATATATATATATATACACATTTTATTTAGCTATTATATATATACACACAATTCAGTGGCGCTCCAGTTTTAGAAGATGCACAGGCATAGGAATAATACATCAACGTTTTGATGCCTTTATTGCATCATCATCAGGATACTGATGGTGATGCAATAAAGGCATCAAATCATTGATGTATTAATCCTGTGTCTGTGTATCTTTTAAAACTGGAGTGCCGCTGAATTCTATGTATATGTTAGCTGCTATGATATAGCATGCTGCGGAGGGCACCCGCGACTGTACTTGATTCTCTGTGGAAGTGCCATTCTAATGCTGCATATATATATATATATATATATATATATATATATATATATATATACATATATATACACACATTTATTAGAACTGAAATACGGTGCAAGCCCAGCTATATACAAAATGTCATATATGTATATCAGATATCCAAATATTAGTTGCAATGATTTCTAAGTGCTAAGTGTGTCAGTGCAATTAATATATAAAACTTACAATCATATAAGTGCTATAAAATTAGCAATAATTACTGTATGTGCAAAGGTTATGATTTAAAAATTGCCAATGAATTAGCAATAAATATGTGCAAGAAATTAACAATAAATTAGCAATATATATGTGCAAAAGATTACAAATAAAAAATTGTGCAGAGTAAGCTACTGTATATGTATATCCTAACACATCAATTTGCAGGTGCAAAATAAAATAAAAAATAAAAACAATTTATCAAACATTATGTCAAATATATAAAATAAAATTTTATTTGGTGCCAAACAATAACCCTATACATATAGGGCTTTAGACATATGAGTTCACACATTTACACATAAAAAAAATAAGAATTCATACGGACATCACTTTAAATAGTAATAAAAAATGGCTTATCTGATTATTTAACAAGGTAAGTTCATGAAAGGTGGAACCCAGGAGCACCCAACGCATTTTGCCTAGGTCTTCTTCAAGAGATAGAAAAGCACCTAGGTCTTCTTCAAGGGATAGAAAAGCAGTTTGACCTTATTAAGGGGGTATATATATATACCTAGTATATATATACCCCCTTAATAAGGTCAAGCTGCAATGGATTACAGTTAATTATGACCTCACTTCCAGTTTCCGATTTCACATACTGTAAGTTGTTTAGTGTTGGTAAATTACTTCTTCATGTAAATAAGGAATTCAGTTATGACTATATATAGAACCATTTTACCAATTAGTTGTTATTCTATTTCCCAAGGTGCAGCATATTGTTATATCCGACCTTCCTGGAACCAGGCATCACATCATTTCCGCCTGCATCCACCCTTCATGGAGCTGGGCATCCCATCCATTTCATTCGCATCCATCTTCCCTTCCTGGTGCAGGGCATCACGTCACTTCCATCTGGTCATATGATCAACAGCATGACTTCCGCCCTTCTTCCTCTTAACACTTCCACCCTAAGTTGCTTCAGAGCAATATATAGCAGGGCAGGCACTGTATTTCAGTTCTAATATATTTATTTGCCTATACGTATAGTACCAGATTGCCACTGTTATATTGCTGCTGTTTGAGCTGCCACCCATACCAGTGGGGAGTACTGCTTTTAAATATTTACTATTCTTGATATTTATTTATATTGTATATTTATACACATAATTTTAAAATCTTTTAGACTTGACAGCTAGAAGGGTTATAAACTCATCTGGTGCTGTAATCTTCTATATTTCTATAGCCCTGTATATGTGTCAGCATGACCAAACACTGATACAAATTATGTTGGAACATCTCTTTCAGTGTAATTTATTCTGGATAATTTTCCTTCATTAACCTCCAGTTTTCTTGTATTATTGAAACAACATTCAGAAAGATGGACCAATGTCATTCTACAATGTCCAAAACCCACATTGGCAGAACATTTCCTTAACAATTAAAAAACAACATCAAGACATAATATTTAACAACACCAATCAATACCAATTTCAATTTACACTGGAGGATTGGAAAAACATTTCCTGGTCATACAATTTTTTTATTCCTATTACTACATTGTCATGAAAGGATCAGTACATTGTGAAAATTCCATGAGCTAAGGGACCCTTTCCTCAGATTGTCTAAAATAAAAGCTAATAAGTAGAGCAACATTTGTCTACAAAAGAATAACTTAGCATCATGTGGTGCATCCCTTTATGCTAGCATCGTTTCAATCTGTAAATGTTTAATTGCCAACTAGAAAGTGATCAATGTGACAAGACTAGAAAAGTACAGTATTTATTGTGAATTCACCTTAATATATTAACCTCCCCTGCATCACATCACAACTCATTACAGCATCAAGTGGGAAAATGGATTAAGCTATGTAAACTGGACTTTTACCACTAGTTTACTTGTAACAAGTAAAATCCTCAAAAATAAATAAAATATAATCACTAGGAAGCATGAAACTCATGAATATATTGAGTATGCATTTAGATGAGGATACAATAATCTTAGCTCGTACAATACAAACTGTACAAACAATTAAGCACCACCATTACAAAATAAAAACCTCCAATATCTGGATGTGCAGATTTGTATGCTTGTTTTAATAGCAGTATTGTTTGACTAACATAAGGTGTATCATGAATCAGCATATGTGCTCCAAAGCCCATTTTTCCTTCATCCACTAGGAAACACTACAGCTAAAGATACTGGGGTATAGACAGTGGTACAGTAGAGCTTGGCACTTTAAATGATTTAGAAGTGTGACTGGCTCAACCCCCTCTATGCCCCATTAGCCCCAGATTTTAGAAATGTGCCCGAGAGAGCCAGTAGCACAACAGGCTGTCTACAGCCTATTCATATACAGTAGTTTCATATTTAATATTATTCTATTTATACAAGCAATGAGGACAGGCAGACTGTTTACTGTGGCAGTCTGACTTCTATGTGGGAGCTGCCAGGAAGAGAGCCTCCATGGCTACTGCCACCTGTGTCTGGCATCCCTGAAGGGGGGCTATACTCACATTGAGTCATTGGACTCAGCGGGGCCTGCCAATGCTGACACCGACTTGTGTCCAGGTCCCCCACTTGCCCCCTGCCCAGCCTCTTGGCCGCAGCAGTGGTGAGTATGACCACCACCCATAACTAACAAGGGAGGAGGAAAGAGAACACTGGGCAGTGTGAGTTTCACACACATAGGCCTCCTATCTTAACCACAGGAGGAGATGCTAAAAAGACAGTGCAGCGCTGACAGGCGAGGTCCCACCATTTTATCTGCCTCTGCCCAAGGTTTACTTAGGGCAGTGTAAAGGTGGGCTAGGCTGAAGAGAGGTCCCAATAGAAATTAAACAGTGCCCTAATAGAATCAACAGAATACAGAGGCAAAGCAGTGCAGCATCTCCCACCACCAACTCCTCGCTCTGAAGGGTCTTGCTCTGTAAAGCACTTCTGTGCGCTGGTCAGCCAGATATGAGGATCCTATTTTTACATGTGCTCAATGTGCAAAACATTTCCCTATGTGAGTATGCACACATGGGCTTGTGACAGGTGGTGCAGCCACACTATCACCCATCTCCCACTCCCTGTATTGCCGGCACCGGCCGGACTCTAAGATTCCACAGAGTGCTATGCGATCAGCTAGTGCTGCTGGGTGGTACAATAGAGAGACACTCAGGGCTGGCTATTACATGCAACCGCAGACCAAGCACCTTGCAGTATAATTTCCAAACTTACTGCGGGTGGTGTACTAGCGCACCAGTGCTCTGCTGAGGCACCTGAGCTATTTGCGTAAGCTGACTACATCCCAGCTAGGTAAGGAGCCACCCTCCCTGCTCACCACCCTGGGAATGTGTATATATATATATATATATATATATATATGGAAAATGGGGTGGAAAGGACAAGTGCCAAATAGTGTGGTAAATTAAAAATAAATGTGCCCGTGCTCAAATAATAATGTGCGTACCAAAGAAAAATTCTTTAAAGCTTATCTGTAAATCCTGTCGGTGGATGAAATAAACAAGGCTGGACCCGGGTTACTGGTGCCAAATAGGACCTTGATGAGAAGAGGCTCTTGGCAGAGCCAGATGGAAAAGAGAAATAATATAGAGTAGTACTTCCAATATAGTGAACCTCATAATAATGGTTATGCGTACCCGATCAATTGTTGTATGAGTGTATATAGTAATATCCTTAGTAGCTTATCCAAATTTGTTTTTTCTTTTTCAGCCCCAGAAGTACCCACATAAAGAGGTGATGGTCTTCAAATAAAATAAATACCCATCAACAGCAGTGGTGTACTTAAAACAGGGGGCTTTATTACATATATAGGGTAATAGACAAAATATGGGACAGGTTAACACAAAGATTAAAAGAAAAATGCTTATCTGTGAGGTGGTATCAAATCTGTCTGAGAAAGGCTGGCAATGCCCAACGCGTTTCGTCCTTTGGCCTTCCTCAGGAGGAAGGAAGGAAGAACTACTATCTTTATATATATATATATATATATATATATATATATATTTAATTGTACATAATAGCAGTGCTGTGCTGCTATTCCAATAACTCCTATAGTTGATAACTCCCTTAGTTCAATAACTATAGTGGGCCAAGCCTTAATCAAAATGCTGACACTAGGTGGCTAGGCCTGATAGCATAGCCAGGGAGCACGGAGATCTGCCCATTGTGCAGGTTCCCTTTATACTCCTGCTACCCTGCTTATCATATTGTTTGGCAGTACAGTGGTGTATTGCTGGCTGCCAGCAGAACACTGAACACATTATGGGTTTATATTCTTGGGGTGCATGCTCACATGAGCCGCTAGTTTCTAGTAAGAATACACCGTACCCATAGCACAGGGTTAGCATCTATTGCTGCAATGTAATCTCATAAGATTCTAGTCCCAAGCATACTGTATAAAAAAATTGCACCTAACGCTGAGATGTTTATTCAACAAAGATCCTCTGTGACTGAATCGCCACTTTCTAGGGCCACTTAACCAGGAGAAATTGGCAGGCACCTCAATACATTAGTGTACAATAGATAGTAGCTCTATTCTATATAACCAGCTAGCAGCTGAATGGGAAGCAGCTTGTGGTGCAGTATTTCCTGCTAACTCTGCTTGAGATAAGCTCCCCTAATGCCATTTTAATTCTGGCTGTCTGCTCATTTTCAGCTTGCTCACACTGATATCCCGATGTTTTACTGTGAAGCTGCAGGGGGAGCCTGATAGGCAAGTAAACTGCAGACAAAAGACTATTGCACATACTCTACAGCTGCTAGAGTGGCTGTCTCATATGAGCCTCATAGGCTGGTTTTCATAGTACTCCTCCCTTATGAGTCCACACCACCTGTGGGAGACTATCTGTGTATCTCTCTAAGGGGAGATATATATGTGTGAGTATGAGTATGTGTCTGTGTGGCATATATAAAGCACACAGATGGCGTGTTGGTTATTATTACTGCTTCAAAGTGAAAGAGCGCAGGGCTTATAGATCCCACCATTGGAGCCAGCTGGCGGGGTAGGGCTTGCCTCTAAGCTTATAAGCAAATGCCTCCAATGTTACAAGGATGATAGCTGACCTTATGGTTACACTTCATAGGTGTATGGCCCTCACTCATGCATACCTGTAGACACTCATACTTAGCCCAATATATCTAGCACTCTGCCATACTGTTAGATACTGTAATACATATTATGATCACTCTGCTCTGCACTCAGCTTGTTTTGTTTTATGCACAGTAGTGCCTATGTGTTACAATGTATGTATATCCGTATCTCGCAGCAGAGGTGCAATCATGAAATATCCAGGTACAGAGATCATATGCCTCCCCTATAAGTGGGGGAGAGAAGCCTGAGTCAATCAGGGAAGCAGCCAGAGAGTCCCATTGCAGGAGCAGTCAGCCACCCTGAAGCAACATCACCCCAGTGGCTCTGACCTGTTCCTTTACTATCAGAAGGTATGCATGTGTGTGTGATGTATATAATAACAGCATATAAAGCTCCACCTTAGATGAGATATAGCGTATATATATATATATATATATATATATATATACACACAAATATATATACATATCTAAAAAGGTCCTCACATGCTTATACTTTTATGACTTTTCTGCCTTTTGGCTTGTCATTCCTGGGCATGGTGGTCCAGGTACAGTTGTAGCATGAACTTGCTGATCTCGTCTGATCTTGGAATTTGGGTCAGGTTGGTTAGTATTTGAATGAACATAGTGTTCAGACAGACTGTATTTTGGAGTATATGTATATTCTCTATATGTATATAAATCCATAATGGAGCACCTTCAAGTAAGGTCATAGAGTGTGGTCCTGTTGTATGACTGAAATGTCTCCACTAACAGTTCTGCTAGATTGCAACAGCATTTTTGACTGCAACATCTGCAAGCTGAAGTCCGAACTGTAGATATTTGGGTTTTAGACTACTACAGAACTTATTGCTACTCTTCATACCTGGTGAGGCTGGTTGCTGCCAAATGAAAAAGGTCAGGAAAAATTCTTTGAAGTCCCCAAGGGGCTTTTGCTCACTCACACGTCAGTGGGCTTGCCGCACTCATGCATTTGAAGATGCTCTTGGTAATGCATACCTGACAGACATTGCACAGCCATTATTCTCTCTTCTGCACTGTAGCTGCATTCATAGCTGTTACTCACCCATGGATAGTACCTGTTCATGTCTGTTGGCTATTCACCATAGAGATTCCTGCTGTGTGGGTCCAACAGTTCCTTCCTGGAAAGATAGGTTGTCTGTTTTTATGTGTGTTGTTCGTGAGATGATTCTCGGATGCGTTTGAGCTTCGCTAGCTGAGGATTCGATTCACATTGAAGTCTAAGGTATATCCCTTTTGTCGCACTTCTTCTAAGAGCGTTAATCCTCAATTGGAGGGGAATGTCATTCTCTGCCAGGAATCATTATATTTTCAACCTACTTCAAGATGTTAGAAATAAGATTCTATCTTCAGAGTGCGAGGTTTGCTCGCAGTATGCCTTCAGGTGTTGATTGTTTTGGAGGCCTTTCCTGATTCATCTATTTGGATGGACTAGAGATTAGCAATGCCTTTTTACTAGCTTTCTGTTGGGGTGATGCTACATTCAGGACGGATGGTACAACTGATAGTGTGGCTTTATAGCCAATGGTGCAGCTTAGAACTGATAGCAGAGGAAAGTACGCAATTGATGCAGCTTTGAGAGATGATGGTGTGGATTGTAGCCGGTTACAGAAGAAAGTACACAATTGATGTGGCTTTGAGAGCCGATGGTGTGGCTTGGAGTCAGTAGCAGGAAGAAGGTAAATAATTCATGCTGCTTTGAGAGCCAGTTCACAAGTTTGAGTACAAGTTTGTGTTATAATTAGTGTACTGTGTCCATAAAAGTTGGTTCACAAATTTGTGTACTAGTTTATGTACTAATTAGTGTACTGCAGCTTTGATAGCCAGTACACAAGTTTAAGTACTGCGATTTTGAGAGCTGGTACACAGGTCTGTGTGCTATTGTATGGCTTTGAGAGCCAGCAGCAGCACAGAAGCTGTTGATATGGCTAGGGAGCCATTGGAGGGGCTGGCTAGGGAGCTGCTGGAGAGGCAGGAGAGCCAGTGGAAGCACAGAGGCTGCTTGTGCAGCTAAGGAGGCATTGGAGAGGCAGGAGAGCTGGTGGCAGCATGGAAGCTGTTGGTGCATGTAATAAGCCATTGGAGAGGCTGGAGAGCCGGTGGCAGCAAGATAATACCACTGGAGTACCCTTCCATGAGGTGATACAGAATGCTGACAGTGCGAGAGGACCTACAGGAATGCTATAGTCAGCAAGGTGGCAAGAGGCCAGCATGTACAAATAGGAAGACAAACCAATCACACTGTGTTATGGACAATCATGTGACCTCCTGAGGTGTGCAAATCACATAGCAACTGAGGGAACCAGAACAACAGCGTCCTGAGAAGGTAAACTGTTAGAGAGAGACAAGTCTTGACCGCAACTTGTAACAATGCTACTGTTCTATATAATTAGGCATGAGAATCCCAGGTTCAGTTCCTTCACAGTAATGTTTCCATGCTGGAGTCCGTGCTGTGCTTACTGCTGATGAGGAGCTATATATATACAGTCAGGTGCATAAATATTGGGACATTGACAGAATTTTCATATTTTGGCCTCTATTCACCACCATAATGGCTTTGAAATGAAACAAACAAGATGTGCTTTAACTGCAGACTTTCAGATTTAATTTGAGGGTAATTACATCCAAATCAGGTGAATGGTGTAGGAATGACAACGGTTTCTATATGTGCCTCCCACTTTTTAAGAGGCCAAAAGTAATGGGACAAACTAAACAATCCTAAATCTAACTTTCACTTTTTAATACTTTGTTGCAAATCCTTTGCAGGCAATTACAGCCTAAAGTCTGTAACGCATAGACATCACCAGACGCTGGGTTTCATCCCTGGTGATGCTCTGCCAGGCCTATACTGCAAATGTCTTCAGTTCCTGCTTGTTCTTGGGGCATTTTCCCTTCAGTTTTGTCTTCATCAAGTGAAATGCATGCTCAATCAGATTCAGGTCAGGGGGTTGACTTGGCCATTGCATAATATTCCACTTTTTAGCCTTAAAAAACTCTTCGGTTGCTTTTGCAGTATGCTTCGGGTCATTGTTCATCTGCACTGTGAAGCGCGGTCCAATGAGTTCTGAAGCATTTGACTGAATAAGAGCAAATAATATTGCCCAAAACACTTCAGAATTCATTCTGCTGCTTTTGTCAGCAGTCACATCATCAATAAATACAAGGGAACCAGTTCCATTGGCAGAAATACATGCCCATGTCATGACACTACTACCAAAATGCTTCACTGATGAGGTGGTTTGTTTTGGATCCTGAGCAGTTCCTTTCCTTCTCCATATTCTTCTCTTCCCATCACTCTGGTACAAGTTGATCATTGTCTCATCTGTCCATAGGATGTTGTTCCAGAACTGTAATGGCTTTTTTAGCTGTTGTTTGGCAAACTCTAATCTGGTCTTCCTGTTTTTTGAGGCTCACCAATGGTTTACATCTTGTGGTGAACCCTCTATATTCACTCTTGTGAAGTCTTCTCTTGATTGTTGACTTTGACACATATACACCTACCTCATGGAGAGTGTTCTTGATTTGGCCAACTGTTGTGAAGGGGTTTTTCTTCACCAGGGAAATAATTATTCTGTCATCCACCACAGTTGTTTTCCGTGGTCTTCCAGGTCTTTTGGTGTTGCTGAGCTCTCCGATCGGATGACTGTATAAATATATATATATATATATATATATATATATATACTTGTTTTCCTTAGTTTCCCCTTGGTTCTTCTTGGGACTTGCATCAAGTTTTCACATTTCCCCTAACAATATGGTAATGGTTGACTAATTATGCTGGTGAATAGAAAATCATGAATTTACAGTACCTGTTACACAGACTACTATATGTGCTACACTCACTGTGTGTTTTCAAAGTGTCTAAAAAAGATTGATGGGGTAAACAAGATCTGGAGGGCCAACAATTATCAACTGCACATGTTGATAGATTTTCATATTGAAATTCAACAGATGACACAAATTGTAGCACAGGCATTGCTTAGGATCTCTCCAAAACCCATAGGTTTTCTGGTGCTCTATTTTATAACAGGATTCAAAGCAGATACTGTATGTTACACAAATATTTTTTATTTATTCATTAAAAACGTCAGTTGCATAAAATTAACTCTAACAATATGTAAGTCTCACTAGAAAAATTATTGTGTGTTAATATGTATGAACATAGGTCATATCAAGTTTTGGAGTTTTGGTAACCTGCAAGAATGAGTCTGAACTAATTAATAGTATTATTATTATTATTATTATTTTCTTTTGAGGCTTTACAATAATCCACAGGATTTGACGGTGTCAAGTATACCTCTATTCATGGTATACAAAACTTTAATGAATAGGGTGGACCTTGTTCCTAAGGAAGCTTACAATCTAGTGAAAAAAGGAAAGCTGAAGAAAAAGGAGTGAGTGTGGCTCGGGGCCTGATAAAGAGATGGACGCTTTTTTGATGGTCATGCAGATTTCCGATGTTTTTTTATCTGCGCAGGATCAGCACTGTGCAGATCTTGTCCTGTAACATCAGGCCTTCAGTGTGGAGATTGGTAGAGTGGCCAGGGTGTACCAGTGTAAATACTATAAATAGGTAAGTAGGGGTAACGTAGCCACTAAAAAGTGGCTGGTTTTCAGAAGTTTTAAACATTTGATATCTGGTTGACCACTTGAACAGATGTGGCAGGTAATTGAAAAGGTGTTTGGTGTAACAGGAGACATGAGATATGGGGGTAAAATTACAAAAGTTTGATTTTGTTCAAACTTGTATGTATGGTGATTTTGCAATCGATTTTCATTAAATTTTGATTATCTGAGATTTACTAAAGTCAAAATTGAATGTAAATTTGAATATAAAACCGACTCACCTTCAAAATCTAATATTGTCAAAACATCAGTAATTTTACAAAAACGAACATAGGTTCCCCTGATTAACACAAATCAAATATGATATCAAACACAACACCCCCAAAATAATATACTGATGTCTGACAGGCAATTTTAGGCTCTAAACAGTATTTTATTCCCTAAACCTTCATTATGTTGCCTATAAAAGTAGAGATGCTGATGTGTTTGCAATTGAGCAATAATTTTTTTAACAACCCGACACTTCATAATTAAATCCCCAAGAGAGAGACGTAATGTTTAGTAATAAAAATCCTGAGACAAACTCTGAATTAAATTCTAAGCTATTAAAAAGGTTTCTGTGAAGTCACTTTTTTGCCCTTCATATTCATAATTATACCTCTTCACAGACAGGGTCCCCACCTCACCAATATGCAAGCAAGCAGCTAGATCCATTCTAAAACTTTTCCAAGACTTTGAGTCATAAGTAGAGTGTAATTTACACTGAAAAATGGTTCAAACTATTTGTTTCTCTGAATCTTTAATAACTTCGAATAAACTTATATTCAATCCATTATTGTCATACATTTCATTGTTTACACCATCATGTTCACATTGTCTGTCTTCAATCATGATGTAGAAATAGCCCAAAGTAAGGGAGGGAAATTATTGATTTTCATAATTATCTGATTTTGAAAATTATATAGAAGTAAAATGTATTTTTTAGTATTCAGTATAACATATTTTTACATTGTGGTAAACGTTACTTACGTAGAAGTATTATGATGCAGAGCAGAATCGCAATCAATGCTCCTGTACTAAGGCCAGCAGGTAAGAGTAGGGCCTCAGCACTGCAGGACTGCCTGTTTCCTCGGTTATCACATGTACAAACTTTTATAGTTAATGTCCCAGTGCTGCTTTGGATAGGGTAATCATTGTCAGATATGACCACAGGTAAAAGATATGTGTTTATTTCATGTCTATTAAATCCATTTCTTCTTGTTAAGATCCGGGCAGTGTTATCTGGAGATTTAAATTAAAACATTAATAACATATAGTATTCTTATAAGTGTTGCTGTATTTAATATTATTAATACTATAGTGATAGCTACAGCAGCAACAGTTGAAGTAATAGCAAACAGATGCAATGAATTCACATATATTGGCGTCAAAGCAGAGTTGGACAAAAGTCGGCATACCAATAAAGCTTGTACAGCAAGGGCATCTTAACAGAGGAGGTAGCCCGTGTGCACTCCCTGTGCATGCCCCCCTCTCTGATGCAGCTGGCCAGCCACCACAGCATTCATAGACTTTGGGCACTTGAGTGTGCTCGGAGTCTACTGCACATGTGCAGAATGCTGAGAAAATGGCCATGGCGGCCATTTTCCGGTGTTCTAAGCAACGCTGAGACCCACCGCAGGACCACGGACAAGTAAGTTTAAAATAATATGGGTGCAGGGTGTGCGGTGCATGGCTTCTCTGGACCCAGGGGCCCATGTGCCCTGCACACACTGCACCCATTATAGATATGCCACTGTTGTATAGGGAAAAACATGCATTGTATGCATCTATGCAATTTATGCGATTAGGGATGCCATCAGAAATTGTGGGGCCTGGTATTGACAAATTAAACAGGGCTCCCCCCTGGGATATTAGACAGAGGTTGGCAGAGCTGTGGATAATGTGGGTGGAGCTACACTGTGGTGTTGTACATCAATTGGTGCATAAACCAGTTTAAAAATTCTCAAAGTTTGAGCTGGGGAAACAAGGATGAATATGGGGGCACAGGGCTGGGAAAGCTAGACTGGGAGGGCACAGGGAAGTCTGGACTGTGGTGACACAGGGCATGGAAGGCTGAACCTTAATGGGGGTGCACAGGACATGGAAGGCTGGCTGGACTAGGGGGACAGGGAAGGAAAGCCAGCTCGACTGGGAGGGCACAGGGCAGGGAAGGATGGCTTCACTAAGGGGGGCACAGGGAAGGCTGGCTGGAGTAGGGGGGCACAGGGCAGGAAAGGCTGGCTGGACTAGGAGGAAGTCACAGGGCAGGGAAGGCTGGCTAGAGTGAGGGGGGCACAGGGAAGAATAGCTGCACTAGTGGAGGAGCACGAGGCATGGAGTTTTTACCTACCTGTTTTTTTAAGTGGGCCAAGGGAGCTGGGGGCTCGAGTGGCATACTCTAAGTACAGATATGCACCGGCAGCTGGGGAGAAAAAACACCGCCGGCAGTATTTTAAGTATGGCTCTGACCATGAGCCAATCACAGCTCATGGAACGATCTGTGATTGGCTCATGCCCGGGGGCCATATTTGAAATACTGCTGGTGGTGATGTTTCTCCCCGGCTGCTGGTGCATATCTACAGTGCTACAACATGGGTCCCCTGCTCTTTCCAGACCCAGGGCTCTGGGCCCAGCAGTTTCCTCCTGACTGCGGCCCTCTATGCTATACACTTTCCAATCAATATGCTTGGTTTCATAGATGTGATCACTATCAGTGCACACCTGTACCAGAACTATACCCAAATCAAGAGATCTGTCTGAAAACAAGCATATCACCACATACATACAATTATGAAAACCCCACAATTCCCTAAACACTCAAATCCACATGTGGAGATGTCTCTGAATTGAATATATATCTGAATCATATGTACTTGTGTACCATCAGCTACAGAGAATGCACAGAGTGAAAAAATGCTAGATACTGTATGTCCACAAACTGTCTTTAGTTCATCTCGGCATCAGACCCATTATTTCCTGCACTGTACAACATTCTACATAAACAATCAAAACAGTTATTAATGCTTATAAATGAGATATTTGAGCAATTTTAATTGAATGTATTTACATAATTACTTAACTTAAACCAATAACTATAGGTATTAACTATATTAAAGGGAAAGACAACCACTTTTAGGTTACATTCCCCTAACCCCCCATTTTCATTGTTTATTTTATTTTTTTCATATTACTGACCTAGGTGTGCATACCATCTGAAACAACTTCTGCAGTGACTCCCTTGGTGTGGAAATATATTTTTTCTTGTTGGGGGAAACTCTACCTGTTGCTGTGGATGATTAGTGGAGCTTGTCCACCACAGTCTGAGTGTACATACAGAGGATGAGCTCCACTCATTCTATGCATTGAAGGGGCTAAGGTTTTGTTCCTTGGCTTGAGAATATTGTAGTCTCAGAGACTACCCTAGAGATTCCTCAAACCCTAAATTAGGTTTGTGAATTTTGTGTATTCAGTCAATAATTAAATAGATATTAGTGTCAAGAATATCATTCTCACTCCAGATTCTAACTCCATAGAGCTGATGAACTCTTAAGCCACCATTTTATACTGAATTGCCAATATCATTTCTGCTTGTGACCAATGCATCTTAGTTAAATATTTATGAGAATTAATGAGTTCAAAGATCTTTGTCTCCAGATAATCATTTGTCTCCAATATGCCTTATTGAAACTTTAAATATATTGTAAAGAGCCTGCATAGATTTTAGTGTCAAAGGTTTATCTGCCTCCTTCTAGAAAATATTGTTCCCCTCTTTTTATGTGCCACATATATACTGTAGTACACTAACTGGAATACGTGACATTGCCCGGTTTAAATAATGAACCTTAAAGTACATGTGCAGCATTCATTTTTTACAGTGAAGATGAATATTAGAGACCATGGCATATGAAAATGTGCTTGGAGAAATTTGTAACTGTCAGTGCAGGTGCAGTGTGACAGTTCATCCTCTGACACAATGCTCTTCTCTTGGAGCTCTGTCTGCCCCCTCACTGGTACATATCAGCCTGTGCAATTTTAGGCAATGGAATACATCCTAAGTGAACTTGCTTAAACCAAAATTTCAAATTTAAAGACTCCACAATCTACTTGGTGTGCACCATGTAAACCTCCATGGCCCTTACGAAATTCAAACTTAGCCAGAAAACATAATCCTTGTCAATCTACACAACCATGCCAAATTTGGTGGAGCTAGGTACAAAACTCTGGCAATGCACACAGGACAAACACACACACACACACACACACACACACTTTCTCACATATGATACAGATATAGATATATAATAGATCATTATTTTGTATACTATTTAATCATTCAACAGTATTTAGGGGACAATTGCATGTGCTATTTCAAGCAGAATATTATATTTTAATTACAGTTACTAACTAATGAGGTTGAACACATTTTAATAGAAATATATGCAGACCAATCTTAACAAAGTTTAACACCAACAAGGCAGTAGTGGGTAGTAGATTTTAGTATCCACATATCTTGATATAGTGTATAGTACAGTGAAGACATTTTTGTTGACATTTGGAGCTTTTGTAGTGACTCATTTTAAGACCCCAATTTTATTTGCATGCCCAAATCATCTAAAATACTTTTGCTTCAATATATTGCCTAGATATAAATATATTTGCTAACAATGAGTAATATTGATTGACAATATTAATTTTTAAAAGCATACCTTCGTTATCTTGAACTGTGAAGTTTGGGTTAACGGATGCTAAGCTGAAGAAGAATTTTTGTCCACCAGGGGGATCATCTTTGTCCACTGCACTTATTGTCTGTATCAACTGCAGGAAAACATATAAAGAAATATATCTATTATTTTACAGTTGCAAGTAGAACTGAAAGTAGAATACAGTATATCTAAAATGTTTGTAAACTTTTACTTTTCTTTAATGTCATAACTTAAACATATTCATAATTACCTTCAGTAGAAAATTATATCTGTATAATATTTTCAGAAACATATTTAATTTTGAATGACTCAAATAACAATATGTATTATAGGTTATTTATATAAAAAATACCCCATAGAAGTGTATCTAGAAATAAATTCTATTTAACATGTTTTTAAAAAAATAAACATACATGAAATTGGTACCATTTGCAGAATGGGCTTTCCTATATGTATAATTGTTAGTATCACTGATTGACTTTTTGATACGTATCCTAGTTAATGAGACTGAATTAGACTAAAATTTTTAAAACAAGGCACTACAATCTTAAAACAAAATTTTTTAAATAATACTTTTCTGTCCACTTCATTAATATTTACATATATATATATATATATATATATATATATATATATATATGTTTATTTAGTGTAATATGAATATTTCCCTGTAGCAGTACATTAAGCATCACATAGAGTAAAATACTTTCAAAGTTTTAGGAAACATGGAATACATTATCAAAACCTATTATCAATATCAATTTGAAGAAATAAACTACAAAAATGTAAAAATTCCAATTTTGGCACTAGAGATAAATAAAGTAAAATGTTTCACAAATTTTGGTGATCCATGGATAACAAAATAATTCACAAATTTTGGGCAACGCATTTTGCAGATCAGTTTTTACATGAGAAAACTGCAAAACAGAAGTCAATCATTCATGACATGACCTTAGATTTCACTAATCCTTCTACTTCCTAAGTAACATTGCCTAAGAAGTAATAGGGATTCACTGTGCTGCTTTTATTAGAAAACATCTTATAAGAGGTACAATAATATTAAAAGCCTACTGTTATTAGTGAAATAAATATGAGGAGAAGATCTGAAACCTAGAGGAAGGAAAAAACTGGAAGGAATATTCTTTCAGCTTGTAGCAATCCATAGTGAAGCCTAGTGAGTTAATAATAACAGAAGGTAGCACTAGCCAGCTGCTTATCATCCTCATTTAGTTTTGTTTGTTCACAGCCATACCTGTTTTCAAATTTGTAATTTCTCCTGACCATGCAAATGTCTATGATGTGTGTTATGTGATGAAAACTCATATACAGATGTGTCCTGCAGCTGCTACCTCTTTGATCATAGTGCAGTATTCTGGCCTCCTTGCCACAAAATGTCAGTAAGCGTTATGGCAGATACTGAGCTTTATGTCCTGGCAAGGCATACTGTATGCCACAAAAGACTACACGCCATGCAGTACACAGTTTAACCGCTGTGTGGTGAATGCTCCATGGATGAAAACTACAGTACTGAATACAATACTGTAGCAGTGCACAGTAATCTGTAAGAGGCTGGCCAATCACATTCAGGCAGTGTAACCAGTCACTCCTCGTGCTTGAACTTATCACTTTGTGTCAAAACTACAGTAAACTATAATAGACATTACTGTATATTGTACTTACTATATTACAGGCCATCCATACTGTATACTGTCACTACATGTGTGAAAGATGCCTGTTCAAAAAGACAGAACAATTCAGGTTCTATACTTTTAAAGTACTGTGCTCAACTTTGTGCATTGCTCCGCACTTTCCTCATCCCTTCATCTCCATATTATGACATCCAGCTTCATTAGACTATAAACCGCTACTGACATTGTACTTTATTAAGCACATTCCCTGCTGTAAAGTTGCACACATCACATCACATACATGAGAGGTGTGGGTCTAGACATGGCTGGCATGTGTGGGTGAGTGGTTAAGATGAGTGCCTTTCAGAGTGGGCATCCTTGGTTCGATACCCGGAAAGGGACTATGGCATTTTGGACATCAATATTTTCTTTCTTTAGATTTATTTTTTTATAAATCTTCACTACAGGATTAAAAATTAATCACTTGGTGTGTGAATTCTGTCATTTATAAAAATACATATAGGTATCTGTACTGGCCAGAAGACGCACTCCCAGCTCTAAATAAAGACAGAGCAATTGAAGTTGAATATTCTTAAGGAACTCTACTGAACTCAATTCATTGCTTCCAATTTCCCACCACCTGGCATTTCTGCTATACAGTAAACATTGTTCAGTACATATTACAGGGCTGTCCGTATGATGCTCGAGAAGTTTTTCATAAAGCCAGATCATGTCATGTCTATAGTTTAAAATACAGTACTCTGCACTTTTCTCCTCCCTTCCACCCTGTGTTTGGCCACCCAAGTCACTTCACCACCTCCCCCCTCCATCACTCATTACTATTCAACCCCACTGAGCTCATTGTATGGCTCACCACCATCTTCCCCCATCATTCACTTCTACTCAATGCTGAACCCCCTATTTACATTGTACGCATTCCCTGCTGGAAAGTTGCATACATGTATTCAATTAATTGGTTTTTGTGTCATTACTTTTGGAAAGACAAGTGAGTACATAAAATGATGAAACCAAGTATAAATTATATATTGGAGACTGTAGACAAAATGTTTTTGAATTCACTACCAAAGCAACAGAAACAACTTTCTCAATCCAAAAAAGTATGAAATAAATCCCTCTTTTCTCCTATGTGACTGTGCCTTCACTTTCCTCCAATATTGCTGCCATTTTATGTGTATATTTAACTAAAAGATCATAGTGGCCAACTACTGTGAACAAAGCTTGCTATACACCAATAAATATGATCCTATACTGATCAAAAACTATGTGCGACTCGGTAGAGCTGAGTATCTTTTTCGGGCAACTTTTTTACCTTTAAATGTGTCTTATTTGCAAAATGATATGAATAGGAAACACAATGAGCTACTGCTGATTAAAATGATAGGCAGCATCCTATATTATGTGTGCAACTGCGGGTGTATCTGCATGCAAAATACTACATTACAGTGTCAGCGTCTGTGACACTGTAACATAGCATTTCACATGCAGATACACCTGCAGCAGGGACTCGGCCAGAAGTGCCCATGGTGTGTTCCGGTGACTTCAGACACCAGCTGCTCTCTGAATCTTCACTCCTGCTCTCTCCAGCTAGTGCCTGCTTGTGTGCTCCCACTGTGTCATACAGTGAGGATACAGTGTATACATTTTTTTACCTAAAGTATGTTAATAACTTTTATTTTCCAAAAATAAATTAGTTTCTATTGTATGTTATTGTAATGACAGGTGAATTTGTGGTTAATTTGAACCTTATTTTTAATCACTGATATCTTCTTACTGTATACAACTTTATGAATAAAATGTTAAATGCTTTCTTTAAAAAGAGCTATCAAAGAGTCAAACCCAAATTTAAGAAATCATTCTGCATTCCAATTTAATGTTTTATTGCAATTGAATTATTTAATTATAGATATATGTATTTTATAATATGCTCAAGTTAGGGATGTCTCATGTAATTAGGAATGTCATGTACATTAATACATTTATCAAGTGTTACCACAAAAGTTATACAGTAAATATGTAGTACCAGATAATGTACTCAATGACCATGTGAGACCATGGGTAGAGTCAACATTTTGTACTAATTTTATGGATTGGGAGTTCTCAAACAAGCAATATGTTGGAAATAAGGGACACTGTCACATGTTTGCAGATATCAATAAGCTCCTCCTCTTCCAGTAACTATTTGATGAATTCTCAAGTTCAGATCATTAAGTCACTAGGGACCACAGCAAAATCTGAGTAGAGTCACAGCAATGGATCTCTAGCTTCCTGGGCCTTTTATGCTGTTCTTAAAAGAACAGAGCAGTTGGCTTCTTCTAGTCATGTGCAGCATGTTACATATACTCATTGTGCACATGTTCTGTCTTGTCAAAGTTGTTAAGTCTTACCCTGTCTGGGCTTTGTTATTGAGGAAAGGAAAACTGCATACCTCTTTATAACATGTTAATGCATTATTACACTTTTTCTTATCAGATGTTAGTGGAAAATATCAATTGTTCCCAGCAATGACTAACATTGTTAAGTGAATTTTTCAGTGATTATATGCTAGTACATGTCATGAATATTCAAACTGTCAATTATTCAATTAATGTTTTACTACTAAGGTATTCTTCATTATAATTAAAGAAGACTGTCTGGCAGTGAGATCAAATTGATATTAAACCATTTGTCTAATGATTGCACATCTTTTGTCTGCTGCATTTTTTTGAAGTCCTATTATACAGAACTGGGTCTCTAGTTTCTAATTCATTCACTAAGGTATCTGGATTAATTACAAAACAATCAGGCTTTATATATGTTATCCAGAGTGAGTTCTGTTTTCACCAAGTAAGATATTACTTTGACTGCAAACCTACTCTCTGAGGCCTTGGATGTAAAAGTTCTGTAAAAAAAAGTTCCAGGAGTTTACAGACCAGGTCTGCAATTATACAGATCAAATCACTGATACACAACAGTAGATTCACAAATCGTATGTTGTTCATGAACCTTCTGAAATGCTTCAGAAAACCTATTTATCACTCCCTCCAAGGTTAAGCAGAGTGCAACACTGTTAATGGGAATTCCAAATCAGTGCAGTACAATTTTTCAAACCCCAGTTCCAAGCTGCAACAGAGAATGTGGTTTGGATAATATAATTGTTCAGAGGTAATGCTTTAGGTATTTACTTACTGTAACTTGAACAGTACAAGCTATAAATCAAGAAATCTGGCTGATTTCATTAACTTCACCTAGTAGGCCAATTTGGTAAACACACTAAAAGTGGTAATGACATGAAACATGAATTGTGATTCTTTTATATATATATATATATATATATATATATATATATATACAGTCAGGTCCATAAATATTGGGACATTGTCCGAATTTTCATATTTTGGCCTCTATTCACCACCACAATGGCTTTGAAATGAAACAAACAAGATGTGCTTTACCTGCAGACTTGCAGATTTAATTAGAGGGTAATTACATCCAAATCAGGTGAACGGTGTAGGAATTACAACGGTTTCTATATGTGCCTCCCACTTTTTAAGGGGCCAAAAGTAATGGGACAAACTAAACAATCATAAATCTAACTTTCACTTTTTAATACTTTGTTGCAAATCCTTTGCAGGCAATTACAGCCTAAAGTCTGGAATGCATAGACATCACCAGATGCTGGGTTTCATCCCTGGTGATGCTCTGCTAGGCCTCTACTGCAAATGTCTTCAGTTCCTGATTGTTCTTGGGGCATTTTCCCTTCAGTTTTGTCTTCATCAAGTGAAATGCATGCTCAATTGGATTCAGGTCAGGGGATTGACTTGGCCATTGCATAACATTCCAGTTTTTAGCCTTAAAAAACTCTTTGTTTGCTTTTGCAGTATGCTTTGGGTCATTGTCCATCTGCACTGTGAAGTGCCGTCCAATGAGTTCTGAAGCATTTAACTGAATATGAGCATAAAATATTGCCCGAAACACTTCAGAATTCATTCTGCTGCTTTTGTCAGCAGTCACATCATCAATAAATACAAGGGAACCAGTTCCATTGGCAGCCATACATGCCCACGCCATGACACTACCGCCACCATGCTTCACTGATGAGGTGGTATGTTTTGGATCATGAGCAGCTCCTTTCCTTCTCTTCTCTTCCCATCACTTTGGTACAAGTTGATCTTTGTCTCATCTGTTCATAGGATGTTGTTCCAGAACTGTAATGGCTTATTTAGATGTTGTTTGGCAAACTCTAATCTGGTCTTCCTGTTTTTGTGGCTCACCAATGGTTTGCATCTTGTGGTGAACCCTCTATATTCACTCTTGTGAAGTCTTCTCTTGATTGTTGACTTTGACACATATACATCTACCTCCTGGAGAGTGTTCTTGATTTGGCCAACTGTTGTGAAGGGGTTTTTCTTCACCAGGGAAATAATTCTTTTGTCATCCACCACAGTTGTTTTCCGTGGTCTTCCGGGTCTTTTGGTGTTGCTGAGCTCTCCGGTGCGTTCTTTCTTTTTAAGAATGTTCCAAACAGTTGATTTGGCCACACCTAATGTTTTTGCTATCTCTCTGATGGGTTTGTTTTGATTTTTCAGCCTAATGTTTTTCAGCCTAATGATGGCTTGCTTCACTGATAGCTACAGCTCTTTGGATCTCATATTGAGAGTCGACAGCAACTGATTCCAAATGCAAATGTCACACCTTGAATCAATTCCAGACCTTTGACCTGCTTAATTGATAATGAAATAATGAGGGAATAGCCCACACCTGTCCATGAAATAGCTTTTGAGTTGATAGTCCCATTACTTTTGGTCCCTTGAAAAGTGGGAGGCACATATTGAAACTGTTGTAATTCCTACACCGTTCACCCGATTTGAATGTAATTAACCTCAAATTAAATCTGAAAGTCAGCAGTTAAAGCACATCTTGTTTGTTTCATTTCAAAACCATTGTGGTGGTGAATAGAGGCCAAAATCTGAAAATTCTGTCAATGTCCCAATATTTATGGACCTGACTGTATATATATATATATATATATATATATATATATATATATAGAAGATGATGGGACAGAGGTATCAATAAGGAGACAAAATGGATATTTTTCAAGGTCTAGCATAAAAAGATCTGTGATTAGATTTCTAGTTTTGGAGTCTGGACAGATTACTATGGGCCTGGTTCATCAGTGCACGAAAGTGCACTGCTGATCGCAGATTCCTAATTATCAGGAATCTGCTTGTGCACAAGACCCATTCTGCGAGTGTGCAGAAAGGGTCCTATGTAGTTGCACACCAACCATTGAATGCCTCTACCTGATTGACAGACAGAGGCATTTAATGGACAGTGCAGGGGCAGCCAGCGTTCCAGAAAAATGGGGGGCGCGTCCGCCTTATTTTCCAGGAGTGGTCAGCTCAGGATCTGCGTTGGTCAACACAGTGTGCTGGGCTCGCAAGGCGGCCAGTCTAGGTAAGCTAAGGTTCACTCAGCTGACCGGAGGCCCAGCACCATCCACCATTGACCATCACTCGCAGTGCTGGAATAGCAAATGCAGCAGGGGGTGTCATACACCTCCTGCTGCATTTGCATGCAGATTTGCAATTGCGATCCATGAATCAGGCCCTATGTCCTTTTAAAGTTCATAACTCAGGTGTTGTTGGTAAAAAATATAACACTTATTTGAAATAGGAGGGTTTTCAAATGATGTTTAAAATGATTTGCTGTCTTGATTCTAACCCTTCCACATTTCTAAGAAACTAATATCACACTATTTTTAATTAGAAAATTCTTCTCCAAAGTACAGTAAATAACCTGACATCTCTAGGTTCATTTGACAGCAGTAGGAGAAACTGTCAGGATACCCAGTCTGATTAGGACACATATACTGTTCATCAGGGGTTTTGATACTGTATCTTAGAGTATTTAATAAGGGACTGGACTGATACAAACTGAACAGTTTGTAACAAGTACAGCATGTAGTACATGTCAGAAATGGTATCATCAGTGATTAGAAGAGTGCACAGAGAGAGGATGAGAAATACAAATAAAGAACCGTCAATCTAAAAGAATAGTGCAGTATGGAACATAATGGCTTTGTTGGTTCTTTTCAATTAAGTATTTATTTGATAACAATTAATTCTGCATATACAGTTATATGTAACATATATGAATTTACATTATTAAATTTTTGCAGTTTATGTTGCATAGTGTATTTTTATTGCATTATGTACTGTGGTTGTTCTGTACATGGAATACATCACAATGAGTATAACTATCATGTCATTTTAATGCATATGTGAATGTAGTTTAACGTACATTAAGTAATTGAAACATCACTTTTGTGCGTAGATAACAAAATATGCACATTTGCATATTAAATGATCTGTAATAACAACAATGTTATCTGTAAATACATATTATAAATGGCTTAATAGTGAGTAAAGAGCTTCAAAAGCCCATAGTATTATTTATAATAAAATAATGTAATTCTGATACCACTTTCCATGTATCACAGATGATGCATACAATGAATAATAAACAATAATACTGTCAGTTTTAGCCAGGACACTATAATACCCATTTTACACCAGAGATAAAACCTGGGTTATTGCAGGGTTAACCTGGGTAGCTCCTTGGTGTAAAAGGGGAAAGGGTTGTATTGCCAGGTTGAGTGACCTGGCAATCCAACCCAGGTAACTAGGAGG
Source organism: Taudactylus pleione (assembly GCA_031769625.1). Lineage (NCBI taxonomy): Eukaryota > Metazoa > Chordata > Amphibia > Anura > Myobatrachidae > Taudactylus > Taudactylus pleione. Next base: position 10,743,364 of record JAUIMM010000082.1, read on the forward strand.
GTTGAACATGGGAATAACCCGTGAAACCCTGCTGTGTAAATGGTGTGATCCAGGTCAAAGTGACCTGGATCATGCCGTATGTCTGCCGATTGGCCGGCTTCAGTGGCGCTTGGAGATGACGTCATCTCCAAGCGTCCACTTCAACACCGGAAAAGCCGGGTCTATGCAGACTCGGCTCTGGTGTGAACGGCGCCGGCTCGGGAAAATTCTGGGTCGGCTCCGGCTAAATTCCAGGTCTTATCCGGACTGGAACCCTGTTCCAATCTCTGGGTCAGACCCGTAATTTAGGTTTAAAAGCGGTATTATATAAAATTACCTTTTATATGTAGCAACGGGGCTGTGTTCCTGATGCATTTTTTACCAATAGTGTAAAAGTGCTCTTATGTTTCAATAATGGATTACAATTATATTATAAGAAATGTAAACTACACCTATATTTTTACTTTTTTTAGTACATCATGGTACACATAACAGATCATTTAAATTCACTTAAATAGAAAATGTGTGCTAACCATTTATTTCATTTGCAATACTTGGTAAGTGAATTAAATGTTGCAACAAATGCTGTTTCCTCCAGAGAAATTATATTAATCAAGCATTACTGTGTTCATGTACCAAATTGGTGTACATAATACTCTTCCAGGTTGTTTAGGTAAACAGGAATCATGAAATTGTCATTATCAGGAAAGAAAAAAAACATCAACAGACAATATTTATATATTAGACACAGTTAAGAGTTAGATTTTATATGCACAGCTTGAGGCCTATTTCATGTGTTTAGATGTTAGATACATCTAAATCAGCATTTTGCATTACCTGCCACTCGCTTGTCTTTTTTTTTATGTTCAGTATTTTAAATCTTTGCAGAATTTATACAGAACTTTCGTTTTATTAATATGTAGAGATAATTGGTTTAGTTTCTGAAAAAACTTTGTGGTTCCATGTTGAACCGATACCAGCTTGGAATAATTTTGGGGTTTTGAGTAGAACCGAGTCCTGACTTGGGTCTTCTAGCGATTCAGAACTTGGAATTAAAAAACAGTTCTTGCATGTTTTGGATTGCATTTAAGTCTTTCCCTCATGATTTCAAGTGCTGTGAGTTGGTCTGAATTGACTGGAAATGACTGGAAATAAACGTTTTGATCTTAATATTACTATAGGAACAAAAACACATCCCAGTTACATGATTTTAGCTGTTTTATCAAGTTTTAAAGAAATCCAAAACCAAAACCGAATCCAAACAAAACCACTTGATGGTGGTTTTGGCAAAACTAAAACCAAAACACGGGGGTTCCACGCACATCTATATTAATATGTAAACACAAACATAATAAATTAGAAAAATGTAGACTGCGCAGACTATAAAAAAAACACTAAACACAAACATTTAGAATGACATTATTTTGTTATGTTTTCAGAAGGTTAGGCATGGTATTTTGTCTTTCATATAGACAAGATTTATCTTCTGTTCCAGTGATATATTTTGCTTCTTTTGCAGAATACACAGTCTGGATACTGACGCTCCTATTACCGACAACGAAATCCAAATGCCAGTCTGAAGCCCTCCGCCCGCATCCCTACCACTGGGATACTGAAGGTAAGTATCAGGGGGTTAAGTTTAGGGTTAGAGGTTAGGGTTATGCACGAAGGAGGGAGGGTTAGGGTTATGCACTAAGAGGGGAGAGTTAGGGTTGGGCACCAAAGAGTGCGGGTTAGGGTAGGGAGAAGGGGAGGGTTAGCATACCAACCAACAAGTGTCGGTATGCTAGCTCTTTCGGGATGCTGGTGTCGGGATTCTAACAGCCAGGATCCCGAGCGCTGGCATCTCATACCAAATCCCAATATAATTGCACTGCACCTTTTAGCCAGGAGTATAAATTACATAGAACACACTTCACAGTTGTTAAAGCATAAACAAGGTTGCATTTTTCATTTCACTTTCACTTCCCTCTCCACAATCTCAAGACCTGAGTTTTGCTCCTGAGTTTCTTGTAAACAAATCTACTTTACACACCCATCCCCATATAAAAGTTCCTTGCTAAATGCCAGTGAAAAAGCAATGCATTTGTAAAACATTTTGTTCATCCTCATCCAAATCCCCTAATCCGACAGAGATATTGCTTATGGCAACATCACTTATTCCTGCTCAGTAAAACAAGGACTATAAAATTAAACACTGTAGGAAAATCAGTGTAGAACTGCTGATACTTCTAAAGAGAGAAAAATGTACTGTACAATGGGCATTTACTGAAATAAAGAATTGTATGTATTAAATATATTTTCCTTCCTTGAGTCAGCAGACTACTGCTATGTATTCTTGATGTTTTAATGGTAGTGAAATGCTGACGTGCATCAATAATTCTTTTTTCCAGCCTGATAAACAAATCAACTTTAGTAACCTTAACTTTAAATAAAATATTGTCTGCAGTTTTTCTGTTCCAGGAAAAGTAAAAAAAAAAAAAAACACAACTGTGAAAAATTCAATTTCCTTTTCTATTTAAGATATCTCCTTGACAGATACCTTTCAAGATTTAATGGGCTTTTTCAATGCTCTTACTGTGATAGAAACCAACAGGTAATGGCTATTGCAATAAAACATTGCTGTGTCCAAGTTTTCAAATTATATCCTGCTTACTTATGTGAAACCACATCATACTTTTTATCTGTTGCCATGTAGCTAAATTTTAAATTGTCACAAGCATAAAAGATTTTGTGTGAAATGGAGATTTAATTTGCAAAGTAGAAAAACATTTTACAAACTTTAGCAATAAAAAGGAAGACATACATATGTAGATAATCATGTACACTTAAATACTGATATAAATTCTTTTTTACAGTGTACACTACATTAGAAAATTGTCTGAAGCCATTCAATTTACTAGGTATGATGTCTGTTACAATATCAACAACATTATGGGCCTCATGCAAAGTTGATTGCAATTTTTTTGCAATTGCAACTGTAAATCCCCCCAAAAAAGCATATTGCTACCAAACCAAAGTATTTTGTGCACAATTATAAGATGGAACCACATTTAAATAGTTTTTTTTTGTTGGGTAATGATGCATTTTGAATTTAATATTAGTCACTAATGAAATCCATCCAAAGATCGGTATTCTCTGCAGTAAAAATACATAATAAAAGTGGCATGCCTACCCTAGTCCCACCAGTACTAGTGCTGCTATAGTGCCACCAGTCCAGTGTTGGTATCAGTCATTTTGGGATGACCACATACAATGCAAAACCCGTGCAGGTGATTATCGCATCCTACACCACGGTAGAGGCAGCCACAAATGATAAGCCTCCTAAGAGGCATATTTTCAACTTCCTCAACTCTAAATCAGTTGTACGGTGTGTGAATATTTTACTGAATTTGGGCTATGACACCCTGTTTTGTTTCATTTATAGAAAATAGAGGTACAACAGGTATACATAATAAATAAACCAGGAGATAGAGCTTAGTTTGCATACAAACAGAGACAAACTCTATTTTATTGCTCATGCTCAGTATGACACATGTATTTTGTGGGGAAAGAATCCAGAAATGTGTATTTATTTTCAACTCTGCATAAAGCCCCATACAGTATATTTACGTTGTATGTGGCCCATAACATGCAAAGTCCGTATTAGATTACTTAACATTGTTTGTATTATTTTTTTAAGTAGCCATGAAGGATGTACATATAAAAATGTGATATATTGTGTGAGACAGTACAGTTGAAATAGAGTGGCAGCAGAATAACAGTATGCACAAATTAATTGCTGAATGTTAGTTTAAAATACAACTTTTCTGATGACATGTATAGAACATACTGTAAGGGTGCTTAAGACTATATATGCTGCAAAGAGTACAACAATGAAAGTGGGCTAATATATGTATTTTTCATAATATATGCACTGATATGTATGCCATCTAACTGACATATTCATAAGCTTTCATAGGGTTCATTTATCATCTTTTGGACTGCTGTCACAAGTGTTTGTCAGTTAGCAAAACCACTACAGTGATAGTTATAGAAACAATTGTAGCAATAATTATATCTGCAGGCTTACATCATGAATTATGTAAAGCCCCTCAAACTTGCTTCTCATGAAATAGTGCAGAGATATTTAGACACAAAATATTGAACCAAGAATAAATAGAAACCAGTCCAACAAAGCAAAAAAAATAGTAAAGCAAAAAATGAATGAGATTGTTTTTTATCAACCTCCAATTTTTAGCATGATTAAAACCTAAATAGATATAACTATATGAACACTAAGAAAGGAATGTATAGTAATTAGTAATACGGTAGGTGCAATAGTGCAGATTCTTGCACAATTTGGGGATTTGAGCTGGCAATTTTTTAAAAATCCAAACAAATCTGGTTCTGCCCCTAAAAATATAGATCTATTATCCCTTGGCAAAATTGCTTGGAAATTAGCAATTTTGCTAAATTAGACCCTATTACATTATTCTTTAATGTATAGAAACCGGCATATAGCTTTAAAAGCAAGTACCACTTAATATTTATTTGCATTTTCTTTTCAAAATATAACATTGCTAAGCAACTCAAGGTGCATTCAAATCAAAAACAGTAGCATTTACACCAGATGTATGTCTGGCATACAAGTGCTCATATTTATACCAAACAAGTGTTAATAGCTTGACAGTGTTAATTGAAAATGCTAAAGTCATATTACATTGTATATTATATTCTACTGAATTATAAAGTACTTAAGTGTCTTATGCAAAAGAAAGAATAGTGTCTGAACAGTAAAGGTATTTAGCAGTTCAATATAACGTGATTAAATACAAAGATATCTGCATTTGAAGTGGAAAACAACAAGGGAATATTCACCCATTTAAAACTAAAAAGGGAATCTTAATTTCTGCAGTAGTACATACTGTATAGAAATGGCAATTAGGTTATCCAAATATATGACTGCAACATGATATTACAGTATGTAGCTAAGATGATAATGAATAAATTACTATAGATGGAGATGGTAAAAACTCAATCTGAAGCAGTTAGACAGTCCCACTGATCAACAATGTGGCATAACATGGTGGCAGTGTGCCCTGTATTGGCCCCACCCTCTGAATGCATTAAGATGACATCACGTAGAGGGGGCAGGGCTTCCAGAATCAGGGAGTGATCACTGCCCAGAGCAGTCTGCGGATGCCCAGAGTGGAAGCACAGATGGCATGATGAGTGCCTGGACCCAGGGGCATAGGGAGGGTGGTTCCAGTGGAGCGCAATCTCCAGGTGCCTTAAAATGTCTGGAGACACCACCTGCTGTGTACCCAGCAGCTGTCTAAGCTGGCAGCCTGCTGGTCAGAGGTGGGCTTGGCCAGGGTAGCATGTGCCCCCCAGGCAGCAGCGCCATGCGGGCTGTGTGCAGTCCGTGTCTCTGTGACACAGCTGCACTACACATGTAGTGCTGACCAGACAGAGTTCGGTCAACACTACACAGTGACTGACAAACACACAGCCGCCAACACCAGCAGCAGTGTGTTTGTTTTAAAAAGCATCCAATGAGATTCTGTCAGACTCTCATTGACTGCTGCTGCATGCACTTCCAGAGCTGCTCCATCTTCTGGCTCCTGCAGTGGATAATGGGATAATGTCATGACATCTCTCCCATAATGCAGAGCGGGCTGGCCCAGGAGTGTGGATGGTGGTGGCAGGAGCAGGATTCAGGTAAGTGTTTATTTTAATTTTATTATGTGTGTCTACTGGGGGGGCACTACTGCTGGCACTACAAGGGGGAGACCACTACTGGTGGCACTACAAAGGGGAGACCACTACTGGGGGCCCTACAAGGGGGGGACTACTACTAGGGGCACTACAAAGGGGAGGGAATACTACTGGGGGCACTACAAGGGGGGGGACAATTACTGGGAACTACTACTGGGGGCACTTCTAGGGGGGGACAACAACTGGGGGGAGTACAAGGGGCACTACAAGGGGAGGGGATTACTACTAGGTGCACTGCATAGGAGGCAGGGGACAAACACTGGGGGCACTGCATTGGGGGACCACTCCTGGGGGCTCTATATAAAGTACAATACTGGTGGTACTGCATGGGGGGACTACTAATTCAGGGGCACTGCATAAATGTTACTACTATTGTGGGCACTGCATGGGGGGTGGACTGCTACTGGGAGCACTATATAAGGGGCACTGCATATGGGGTACCACTACTGGGGGCACTGCATAGGGGGTACCACTACTGGGGGCACTATATATTGGGCTTACTACTGGGGCGACGAGGGGCACTGCACAGGGGGGACCACTACTGGGAGCACCATATAAGGAGCAGTGCATAGGTTGAATCACTACTAGGGGCACTACTGGAGGCCTGTATAAGGGTCCTCTCCTGGGGCACAGGGGGCACTGCATATGGGCACCACTACAAAAAATTTTTTTTTATTTGTACTGTACATTAATCCCATATGGACCCGCCTCCTCCCTTGAACACTTGAAGGGGGGGTGCCATAGCATGCACATGCTCAGGGCACCCTGGCTACATGCTACTCCTAATCCTAATATTAATCAGTAACTATTGGTTCATTCTTCAAATTGTTCAGAAATTTGTGTTTATCAAATGTTGCCCACTTACATCAATTGTAAATTTATCAAAACCACTTTTTTGTTTAAATTGTATTTTTATTGACTCTGAAGCATTTTAAACATTTAAAACTTTTTCACATTGCAGTCCAATGCACATAGCACTAATCAACAAATAATAATTACACAAATGTTCCATAGAACATGTAACAAACAGAAGATAAAGCAATGTCATATGAATCTACACTTGAATAGAAAATTTCATAGTAGATGTGCAATCAATAATATCTGTCACTGTGTGGACTAGTGACCCCACCCAACGCTATTGAAGGATCATTATCAACAATTTTTGATTCAAACCACAAAGTGGAAGAAAAGCATTGATGAAGTAATTACTGTGTTCTCAAGTGAGGAGTAGTGATATAGCTTTCCCATACCTAAAAAAATTCCCATCTCTAGATTCCTTATCCAAGGATGCCTCCAACCAGTCCATCCTAAACAGATAGAATATTTTTCTTAAAACAAAGAAAAAGGGGTACACCTGGTTGGATACAAACCTGGAGTATGTTTTTTTTTTTTTTGCAGTGGTACTCAGCATCAAAAGTTACCTGCATCCTTCGCTAGAAACCCTCTGGGCCACTGGTAATATTCCCAATAGGGTAGAAAGTTGACAAATTGATCCATTGCAAAATGTTTGACCAGCCAAAAGAACCTTACATGGGGACATAATCATAGACAGTGGATTAAATCTGCATTTTCGGGGTCATCTATGAGAAGAGGATAAGCCCATCAAAGAGCATCAGTGAGGACTAATATATATTCTGTGAAATTTGATTAAAAAAGTTTCCTGCTGAAACTGGCAGGTATGATATGGCAAGAATTTTCCAGGGTAGTAAGTAAATTATCCATTGTTAACTCTGTGTAACCATTGGGGCAGCACTTTTCTAATCCCCTCATAATCAAGTATTTCCCACAACAAATTGAAATGTACAGAGATGGCTTTAGAGATGTGTGATTGGTGAGCTAACATGGTATCCAAGGAGTTGAACCAATCTTGAGCAGAAAAAAACATAAAAACCTGACTGGTATATGGTAATGTTGGGCCTAGTAATATGCAAAAGAGAAATATAAAAGGAATCCATACTTCTCTACTACCCTTTGACATGTGAGAGGCCTCTATAACTGATCATCTAACAAACAACCTATAGAGCAGACACCATTGGATGCCCAGAATACAAAGAGGTGGTCAGTCTGGCCATGTTAAAAGTTAGGGTTATGTGTAAAGGAACAAAAAATAGTTTTGTTAATATTTAAATGAGCTTTTAATGTCAAAATATGCCATAATCTGTGCATGCTCCAAAGAAGGGGATTGTCTTTGAATAAAAAGGAGACATCATGATCTGGAATATGCAGAAAAGAGACTAAACTGAAGTCAGAGAGAAAACTATTAGAGTAATTGTATATATCTGCATTATGCAGCCAATCCCAAAGAAGAAGCAGTAGGGCTGCATTATTATAGTGCCCTCATTTGATTTCTTCTGTTGTAGAAAGTTAAGACCAATATTTCTGCATTTATGATACCAAAAAAATTACTAAATTCCTGATTTATCATTTTAGTATCCTCCACAGTGAGGAGAAGGGAAATGGTACATTATCCTCGGGGAGGAGACCATTTTCATTAAACTTGCCCTACCTAAATATGAAAGCTGGAGGTGACCCCACTCCCCAAAACCCAATGTCAAGGCCTTGGATACATTCATGCAGTACAAGGAAGATGGGTTTTTAGTAACTTGAAAACCTAGATAAGTGAAACTCCTTCTTGCCCTTTGGAAAGGAGTGCTACCATGCCAGGAAGAATGCACATAACCTGGCCTAAGATACATGGTGACAGATTAATCCATATTCACTTTGAAACCCGAAATCCAAAATCGCTGAGAATTCATGGAGTATATTGAGTAAATGATGTAATGAAGAAATAGGTCTGGACAAGTATACCAAGATGTCATCAGCAAAGGCAGTTATTTTCAATTCAGAGTTTGTTGGATAAGACACTATAAAGGGTCTAGGGACAAACTGAAAAGGAAAGAGGATAGGGGGAAGCCCTGTCTATTACCTCTAGACATCTCTACATTTCATCCCCACATCCCATTTAACAGTAAAGAGGTCTTTGGAAAAGTATAAAAGTAGTGGATCAGACCAATAAAGTCTTGGCCAAATGCTCTGCATGTGAGAACAACATATAGGTGCGACCAGAGGACAGTTTTGAATGCCTTATCAGAGTCAAGACTAAGGAGCACATTATTAGAAGTAGGGTCTTGGGGGGAGAGTACAGTGGCTGCTATGGCTGCTCTAATGACTTAAGCAGAATGCTGGCCTTCATGAAAACCAGGCTGGTGGGGTGCAAGGATATTGGGGAAAATTTACTCCAAGTGCGTGACCAACTTAGTCAACTTAGGGAGTTGTGCCTCTTCTAACAACCTGTCCTAGAGGGCTGGATCAACTGGCGTAAACTGCTGCCTTCCTAGAAACATAATGAATGATATGGCTCTGCATCACCGCCTTTGATGCCATCCAAAAAAGCACTGGGTCATCACAATGATCTATATTATTATCAAGATATTCATTTCACATAAGTACTAGATAGTTGTGAAAATCCTCTGATTTGGACAGATTAGAAGAGAAGTGACAAAGGCAGGAGGTTGATGACAATGATGGGTGATGTAGAGACATACTAATAGGGGTATGATGCCAAATGACTATTTCACCCAAGGGTGCATCCAAATCTATGTGGGATAAAGATCTGTGGACTGCTGAAACATGTGTATAGGACCTATCTGTGGGATTTACAGTAATAGGCACCATGGGTCAACTAGTTTATGAATGGACATGAAACAAGGAATATGTTGCCAATGGAGAGAATGAGATGTTGAAGGGGAGACAAGACTTATCTAATGAGGCATCATAAAATTTGTTGAAAGTGTCCCCCACTATAAAATTAGGTGTGTCCCTTAATGACAAGAATTGAGAAAGATCTGTAAAGAAACCAGAGGGGTGTTGGGGGCATAGAGGCTCAGTAAGGTATACCTGGTGTGGTGTATAGATATATCAACAAGACCATAACACCCCACTGGATCTAAATACTGGTTCAGGATAGTGTACTGTAAGGCACAACTTAGTAGATTTGCCACACCCCAAATGTAGCATGAAAGGGGGCAGATATGCACTCATTAATCCAGGTGTCATGTAAAGTAGAGTCATCTACAGTCATCTAATGAGTCTCTTGCAAGAATACTATGGAATTTCACAGTTTTTAAAGAAAAGTGGTAACCCTCTTATGCTTTACAGGAGTGGTGAAGCCTACCACATTCGAAGAGACAAGTTTAAAGCAGGGAAGGTTCTTCTGTCTGGGGAGAGGGTGGTGTGAAATAATTGGCATCATCCTATTCACTCTGGGGAAAACCTGTCAGAGGAAAACATAGACAGAGGTCTTCACATACCAGCCTATGTGGAGATCCCAGGAGGAAAATCCGCATAGCAAACAGAGTGACAAAATATCAGATGCAAAACAAACACATCAGCAAAAGAGCATGGTAAAGTGCAGCACACAATAAATTAAAATGTAAGCGCTTCTTAGTCATAAACATTAAAATTTTTCCAAACAATGAAAACAGTTTATCCCCAGAAACAACAAAGAGTACACCAGTTATTTTAAACAAATATGAGATATAAAAAAATATATATATTATACCAAGCTTGTGAATCAAGAGAGATTACCAGTGAAGTGGGGATCAATCACAAGTTACAAAAATCAAACATGACTAGTTTGCACAAAGTAAATTTTGTATTTACATTCAGTGAGTAGAAAAATAGAGAAAAAAGAGAAAAGAGGATATCCCCATCCACTCCAAGGGGCATTGAGATAGTTGGATGACCACAGTGGGGAGCATTGGTTAAAAAAATGGCCATTGGGTTTGTCAGGATTGGCAACAAAGAGAGTAAAGCCATCAACATCCACTTGCAAGTTACGCAGGAAAAAGTAGAGCAAAGTGATGGTTGTTTTCCACCAGAAATCTGCTCACCAGGGAAAAAACCTTTCTCTTCTGAGCCACAGAGGCAGAAAAGTCTTGAATTATCAGTATACATTTATCCTCTACCTGCAGCTGAGGACATTTTCTGTAGGCCATAAGAATCTGCCCCAGAAACTGAGCAATAACAGGCCGGGGACGATTATCAGCATTCTCCCTCTCCAGTCCAATTTTGTGCACCCATTCTATCTGTGGCAAAGGTAAATCGGGGGAGGCTAAGTGCCCTCAGCTGGAAATTTGAAAGATGGTCTTTCCCCTCTTCTGGAATCTGATAATCCATAGATTGTTTGGCCTGTTTCTATTCTGAAAGTCATCAAGTTTTTTCATCATCAGGCCAGAAGAATGGGAGTAGGAATCAATACTTGCTTGGAGCAAGTGAATCGTACCATTTGCATCACTCAGCCTTTGTTCCAGATCTGAAATCCATGAGCTATTAGAGTCAATTTTGGCTAGAACAGAATAAAGGGAAGTCTACATAACAAATTTCCTATCAATCTGGGGCATATGTGCTCTGGACATTGCTGCAACCATATCCACAATGGATACAGGAGCCATCAATTGGGAGGTGGAGGAAGATCTGTAAGCAGCTGGTCTATTTCTGCCATTCTTAGTTGGAGTGGATTGTGAAGATTCTCCTAAATGTTATGATCCGTCCAAAAATGTGTTCATCCCCCACTGTCTGATTGGTAAAAGGTTAGTGCACTCAATTAAATGTAAAATTACTAGTAGTAGATGACACCAAATGACAAATTAACCAAAAACCTGTAGTAAGTTCCCCACCAACACAGAAAAACATTACATATGAATCACATAATAAATGCAACAGTGTGAATATAGTATATGGGTTAGTGATAACCTGTTAAACACCTTTGGTAAATAAATAGGCCACTAGGTGGCACTAGACATGCAAGACTATTACAGTCTAGTTAAGCATCTCAACCTGAGGAACCAGTGAAGAGAATGTAGACTGAGATATTGTTGCACTCTTGCATTGAAATTAATTGACAAACATAATGCAAATATTAGGGGTAAATAGGGAGACCAAAGCCCTGGTAGTGAAATAGATAGTTTTCTAGTGACACACAATTAGTTAATAGTGGTACAGAAAATTTTGAATACACACAATGGTAGAACATGGAATATATCCAAAGCAGGTGGAAAGACTGCAGTTAAAATGCTATATTATGAGTCTAACATGTGTAAATAGCTCAATTACAGAATCAGACCACTAGATGGCAGGTGCAACCACAGTATGAGAATCATAGCGAATATTATGTAACTGCTGAAAGAGGTCTACATGACTGATCACACAGCAATAAAATATAAAGGCAATGTGTTAATGCAGAGTATTATTCCAACAGTTTTTTTTACTAAGTTCAGTTATAAACCCTTACAATAGCAACAAATATGGGATTAAAATGTAAACTATAGGCCTGTTTCAGGATACAGATGGTGGTCATCCATTGGCATTGGTCATCCACTGGTGGACTGTCACTTTGCAGGTTAGTAGAAGGAGTGTGCACCAATGGTGGTAAACAGTCACAAATAAGAAACAGTTTAACTTCAGAAACAGTAGGCAAACAGTAAGGTAACAGTTTAGTAACAGGGAAAAATTAACAGATCACTCCTGGAGAGCTGGTCACCACTCCTCCTCAAACCAGGACAGCAGCAGCAGGCGTCAGCAGGTATGCTGGAGGAGCAACCAAAATGGGTTTCATCACACCAGGGCAACAAAGGCAGCAGTCAGGTTGTATGAAGAACAGCATTCTTGAGGAAAGCAGGCTCAGACAAGAAACCATAGCAGGATATGGACACCAGGACAGAGGCTCAAGCAATCAGACTTCCACCAGTCTGTAAATGAGCATACAGCAGGAAGCACTCAATACCAAATAAATGCTCCAATGTGGGCAAACAAGCCAGAAGACCACAGCATTCAGCAAGTTACAGGAGCAATCCATGCAGGTATAGAGTCTTGCAATGGTAGCAACAAGGCAACTGAGATAAGCAGGCACTGCAGTTGGGCTGGGTGCAGAGTCTCTGCAGGAAAACCACTCGGTGAGTGTTGGCCAGATGGTCTGACAGCTAGCTGGTTCAAGAAGGCACAGGGGGGAGTATCGCCAAACCACCAGACCTCCACAACAGCACAGCACGGGATCTGGCTCCACACAAGATGGGGGTGCAGCATCCGGTCAGGCCACACTGCAGGGAGAGCTGCAGACAGGAGGGAACTATGATCACCAAAAATTGCAACAGGTGCAGTGCCAGTAGGATAAGTTCCCACAGAGTCTACCATGGAGGCGAAGGTAAATGGTGGGAAAGAGGACACACGTGGCTCTAGAATCAGAGGTCAATTCCAGGAAAAAGGGTTTTTTATCACCTCTGTGGTCCACAATACATGGCTCAATAGGATCACCTGGATGTCAGGAATGGGAATCCAGCAACAGAGATTATGAATCTCAACTATAAGAGAACATATGGGTGAGGAGTATCAGGCAGACAATAGAGCCCATTTAAATGTCACCATCTTGGATGCACCACCCATTGGAAGTCCTCAAACCACTTTTTTACTTATTACATTTTACCCTGACTTGTCTCAGGTAAGAATAACTCATCCTCAGTGTGCATTATACAAAATACTTCTAACACATGCTCTTATTTTAAGAGCATGTGGATCTTGGACAACATCATTTATAGATTTGTCTGCTTGTGTTGTCTATGTTATACTGAAAAAAAATCCTTACATACACTGGAAGATAAACTATAGGAAGACTTTAAGTCAAGATTTTATCAATAATGCTTAAATATAGAAATATTTTCTAATGATAAAGATTCCTGATGAAATACTGAGCAGGCACAAAACTTTTAGTCATCAATTACATCTATTACCTCAATTTGAGCAACTCATTCACAAAAAAATGTATGTTTTTTATTAGAAATCGGTTATGGAAATACTGTTTTACATTAGGATTTAAATGTGAGTTATTCCATGTTGGCTGTCTGGGAATTACTGTTTAGGTTTCTAGAATATGATAATTTGCTGACACTACAGAATTTTATTGTGTCTCTTAGAGATGTAAATAAAAAATTGCATTCCAAGTCTCACAAATTCAGATAGAAAATCAAGAATAATTTCACTGAGTTTCAAAAATAATAATTGTTTTTACTGGTGAATTGCAATTTGTAAATTCCAGCTGATAAATCACATTATGCCAGTTATCAAATTTGAATTGTTTTTGAGAAGTAGAAATGTCTGTGCACTATGGCCTTAAAAATGCACATTCTCCGCTGCCTTCTGTTTTATTAATCTTTTTTATTGATCTTGAGCCACAGAAAAAACCTTTCAAAACTAAGAATAAAGTGCATTTAACAAGACCATTTCATTTCATAATCTCCTCCCACTAGCTGATGCAAATTCCACCATTCTATCCCACAAATATATTAACTTAGCCAGAAACATATTCTTATTGGTGCAAACTGAGAGATATGGTACAAATATTTTTTGTCCATTCACAAGGGTCTCTGGGCCTGATTCAGAGACAGATGCTCTGAAAGAGCGCTCACTCTGAATCAGGGCATTTTTTTTTTGTTCGGCCTCCTGACTACTCGCATAGCTGTGGGTGACCACCCACAGCTATTGCGAGCGGCCAGGTTGATGGTCGCGATGGTCAAGACCATCACGACGAGACCCTTGTGGTAGGGTCTCGTGGCCGCAAGCCCCAGAGAGCTTCTGGCTCTAATAGAGACAGAAACTCTCTCACTGACATCACTGGTGATGTCAGTGGGGCAACCCACAAATGTCAGGCATTCGCTTGGGAACGCCTCTGTTAGTGAAGCCACCCCCCGGCCACGCCTACCAAACGGGCGAGCTGTCAATTACCATCAACAGCTCGCCCTCTTTGGTGCGAGACCCAGAGTGACGGAGCACCCATCGCTAGCCAGGTCTCGTGCATGCACACGACGGAGCCAGCTCCATCGTGCGCATGCCCAGTGGGCAAACATCAACCTGGTTGCGAGTGCTCAGTGCTTGCGACCCGGTCTGAATCAGGCCCTCTGTCCCAGAGGAGCTTACATTATATATTCCCTGAACCTCAGAAGGAAAAATAGTTGCCTCTTTGGTGGGGCACTCTTTTATCATAATACATAATTGTTATTTGCTATATACTGTATATATGAAAAAATAGCAAAACAAGTGTCAACTCAACTTGTTACAACTTAAATAAAAAAATAGAAAAACATGAAAAAAACAACATATATAGAAAAGTGTATAGGGCAGAATATAGCTAAACAATAACAACAATTATAGTGTTAATCACACATTTTAAAATTGACACAAACCACAGCCAGGATATGAAATAAAGAAAACCAATTTGTCAGATCAGAAATATATCTGGATAATCTGTCAGTCTAATGACTTCATAAATAAGATTATTAAAAATATAGTTAAATTGTTTCTATCCAAAAATGACAAGAAGTAACAATAATAATAATAACATTGGAAATCAAGTAACAATGCTCTTTAAGGACCACAGTGGTTAAAAATCATTATACCGTATGTACATTATAATAAATGAGCTTCATGATATGAGGGATATGTTTCCCATAATAGTATATAGAATTGTTATTATTTTTTTAGAATGATAGTATAGAAGGTAAATATACAGAGGCAATGTACACACGGAGATGTTCTTTCAGCTTTCTACTGTGTGCCATGTGGGCAGTGAATAGTAGATGAGTGAAGTATATTCTCCTGTGTGGTCAAATTCTAAGAAAGTAGTATAATATCTGCGTTCAGTCTCACTACTCCATTCCCTTATAATTGAGCCTGTGGGGACATTGTTCAGTCATAACGATCATCTGAAGAGGGTGTGAATAAAAAATAGCAGAACAGAGTAGGTTGAAAGTAGAATTAATAATTCCTTTTGGAGCTAACAAAGTATCTATTCATAGTATATTGTACTGGTATTTACAAAAAACATGCACTCACAAATATTGTCTTAGTATGATAGGTTAAAGCATGTACAGTAGCTGTGTGGATGAATCTACAGCTTTATGAATATTATCAAGAAATACAGTAACTGACAACAGTATGAAAATAATAAACCACAGGTATTCACAGTTGTTTTGATAAATTAATAAAAAAGTAATTTATCATATGCTTTTCATATCACTGTAATGTACCTAATTTCATGTGGTGTGTTATTGGCATCTAGCAAGCAAGCCCGCAATAATATTACTAGCTACAGCAAGGCATCTCTGCTCTGGTTGTCCACTACTACAGTATATGATAATAGCACCACTTTGGGTCTTATATTTATGTATTTCTAAATCGAGAGATAATGCATCTGGAGTGGTGCTATTATCATATAGTGTAGGACCACCTTGCTGAAGCTTGTGTCTTATCATATGTTTGCAAATATATGTATCTAAAATCTCTACATTGCAATTATTTTGAAGGATTTTCTGAAAGTCTCTTTTGCTGGCCCATTGCATTTTTGCTGGGGGAATATCTTCTGTTTCTACTAGATTATTTCCTCAATTGCATGCACCTTTGATGTAACCAGGGCCGCCATCAGGGGGGGACTGCCGGGACTGGAGTCCTGGGCCCAGACACTCGGGGGCCCGCCCGTCTGCTCCTACCCCCTGCCACAGTCCAAGCCCAGGTAAGTCCTCCCGCTCCGAACCCTAATACAGCTGTGGCTGAACACTCAGGGGGCCTGCCTGCTCCTAACCACTGACGGTGCACAAGCCACGGCAGCAGCTAGACACTCTGGGGGCCCTGCCCACTCCTAGTACCGCCGCCAGCCAGCACACACCATACACCTGTTAATTACCATTATTAACTGTGTCACAGCAGGAACTGCCTCTGCACTGCGGAGCTCTATGGTCTTGTTCAGCGGTGCAGCGGCAGTTCCTGCTATGACACAGTACCTTGAAAGACTAGGGGATGGAAAGGGGGCAGGTACCTTGAAAGACTAGGGGCTGGAAAGGGGGCAGGTGGCTTGCAAGACAGGGCAGGAGGCTAGAGAGACAAAGGGGGTTAAGGCAAGGGGTCTTGAAAGATGGGGGCAGGTGGCCTGCAATTCGGGGACAGAAGGCTGGAAAGACAAGGGGCTGGTGGCTTGAAAGATGGGGAGGAAAGTGGGCAGGAAGCTGGAATGGCACAGGGATCTGGAGATGACAGAGGGCAGAGAGGCTGGAAAGACAAAGGGATCTGGAGGGGAGACGGGACAGGAAGCTGGAATGTTGCAGGGATCTGGAGGTGACACAGGGAGCAGGAGGCTAGAGATGAAATGGGGTATGATAATGTAGCTGGCAAAGATGGGACATGGAGCAGGAGGCTGGAGTTTCACACGGGCAGGAAACCGGAGGGGACACAAGTGGCAAGTCTTGGTTAACCATTGTTGCATGATAATGATTTTAGTTATATTCCTACACAAACTGACATTTTACGGACAATGGGATTTCCTACATGAATAGTGAATACAGAGTTAAGACACCGTCTGACCAGAGAGGATCAAATTTCTTCAAAGATTCCCCATTGCAGAGAAACCTCCATATCGTTATGGTCAGGTGTATTTTTTTATTCATATGCACATGCTGTACCTGTGCCAAATATATTAGAATTGCACATAGTACATGTGCCGGGATATTGGAATTGAAGAGAGAAAGAGAGAGTCCAATGAGCTGCAAAACAAAAGATGTTGAAAAGCAGTTCCACAGATGACATCTTTTGTGCTGCAGATCATTGCTCTGTTCTCTCTGCAATTCGAAAACCCCAGCACATGAACTGTACTGTATGCAATTCTATTTGGTGCAGGTACTATGCATACAGTCCAGTCACAGTGAACTCCCTTCTCATCCAGTCCAGTGTCCCCCATCCATCTCACTGACTCCCACATCCCAGTGTCTACCCCCTTCTCTCCCCAACCAGCCTAACTGCCCCTCAGCAAGAACCCCAGCCAGTCCAGTCAGTGTCCCACCATCATCCAGCCCAGTGTACCCCTTCTCCAGCCTAGTGTTCCCCCCTCCCACCACCATCTCACTGTCATCTTTCTATCCAGCCCAGTGCCCCCCTATATATCACCCACTGCCTCTCCCCATCATCCTTTACCTGTCACCCACTGCCTTTCACCCTCTACCTGGCATCACCCACTGCCTCTCCTTTTCTCCCTCTACCTGGCATCACCCATTGCCTCTCCCTGTCACCAACTGCCTGTCACCCTATCCCCAGCATCACCCACAACCTCTACCTGACACTATCCCTGGCATCACCCACTGCCTCTCACCATCACCTTCTCTTTCCCATCACCCTCTGCTTTCTTCAAGGTATCACCCTCTCCCTGTCACTCTTTGCTTCTCCCTGTCACCCACTGCATCTTCTCATCACCCCCTCCTGTCACCCACTACCTCTCCATCTGCCACTATATCTACCAGTCACCTATCTCTCCTGCCAGCCACTGTCTCTCACCATCATCCTCCACATCACACCTCTTCCCATCACCCTATCCATTCACCCACTACCTCTCCATCTCACACTATATCTACCAGTCACCTTTTTTTCCTGCCAGCCACTTTCTCTCCCCTTGAAGCTGCAGCATGTGAGGACTGGGGAGCAGCTAGAATGGAATAATAAGAAGAGTGGTAACTAAGTCCGGGGTAGATGATTTCTAATGGCAGCCGTGGATGTAGCAATAAATTAATTGAGCAACCACCATTCTGTTACTCATTGCAGGATTGTCTCCTATTAATGTGTAGCTGCAACAGGTAGTTATAGAGTGATAACTGACTTACCATGCTGTAGAAAGCTAGATTTATGGAAAATGATAAAATATACATTTCATTTTAGTAGAAGGTCAGGCTGTGGTATTATCAATGTCAGCAATTTATCCTGTGTTTGACACATAGCTGTACTGTGCTTTATTTCATGTGATGTGTTATGGGCATCTAGCAAGTTAGCCCAAAGCTGTATTACTATCATATGAGTGTATCTCTGAAACATAAATATAACATAAAACAAAATATCTCATATTGTGGATATGAAAAATGAATTAGTTTTATTTCAGCTTCTTCTATTACTTAAAAATGTAGCATATAATGGTAGTTGTGACAGATTGTTACAATTGCTGTAGTTGCAGAAGTTCCCATAATAATAGTTAGATGTATTAGGTTTTTCCTAAAGCAATAATTTACCATGCTGTAGTGATAGTTTATATATATATATATTCACATAGAAGAGGATAAGAGATTACTCTCATCTTAGTAGGAGGTCAGTAACTGCAACTGTGATAGTTTGAGTGTTGGCTGTGCATACAGCTGTCACTCCATAAATTAATGGAATGTGTGTTTCACCATGTATAGAGGCTTTTGCATGCTGAAATAGACTCAGTCAGTCTTTGTAAGGGTCCAGCATTTGTCCCTGTTAGTGGCCAACAGTAGTTTGCTGGAATATATGGCCTGCAAACCTTCTTTGCTCTAGGGAATAGGATTGCCACCTAGCAACAGCTGGTGGGTGCATGAGCAGGCCTCCCAAATAACGCTGGAACAAGGTAAAGTGAAAAAAGTTCACTTACTTTGCTTGTTCCTATATAGGAGGGCGGGGCTGGGCAACTGCTCTCTGGCCTAATGGTGAGGTGACCGCTTGAGCCCGCCCTCAAGTAGATTTTTCAGAAGCCTACTGATGGCAATCCCAAGACTAGTCTTGGATAATGAAGGAAAGTTTATCAGTTCAAATGCAATGAAAGAAGACACTGACATTAATCTCTCCAGTTAAATTGTTTATTGAACTGGTAACAAAAACATACTTTTGATAATTGCAATGAAGCAATTATACAGTACAAACAGAGCATCCACAGGCTAGGCACAACTATAGACCCAAATGGCATGAAGGAGAAAGAACAGATGCTGACTTCACCATAATTTGGACAAGCACATGGTATGACAGAGAGAATTATTTGATGTCTCTAGCAGTTGATGCCTGTGGCTTGCTATGATCCTCTGGATTACTCAAGAGAAATTAATAAAGATATCAATCTCCGAGATCAACTTTGGAGAGAGCAACCAACAGACCTAGTAAGATATTGGGTGGGTAGGGTGGGTGCTGTTGCTAGGTGGCAATCCTATTTCCTAGAACAAAGAAAGTTCAGGTTATAGATTCCTGCAAACTACCTTTTGTTTGCCAGGAGGATTGCCACCTAGCAACAGCTGGTAGGCAGACTAACACATACCTGGTGGTTGCTTGGAAGATCAGTTGGTCTCCAATAATGCTTGGCAAGCATATATTCTGAGGAATAATGAGTGGCATGCATTATGGAATGTAGAAGCATAATTTTTGCTGTTGCACTAGAGGAAGCAGCTCACCAGATGGAGTGTCCTTTAAAGGGGTTAATAACAAGTGATAAATAACCTTGAAACTTCACCTTTTAGTGGAGCAGTAAGTTTCAATTATGAGATAAGTTGGCAGACAAATAATTGGATTTGTCCCATATTTGATTATATCAAACTCATCTATACAATTTTCAAAGGAGGGTATTTTGGATTGTTAATATAAATTAAAGTTAACCTTGCATCCCTGTCCCCTAAAGCTAAATCTAGAAAAAATGCTAATTTTCTCAATAAAGTATTTGTTTTTTTGTACGTGTGTCCAAGGCAGCTTAGAAGGTTATAACAAGTTCTATATTCAAAGTACTAGAATACTGTGGGTTAAAAGCGCTAGGTAGAAAAAACTCCTCCGCCTTGGTAATAAAGGCAAGAGCTGAACCATAATAGCAGATGGTGGCTGATGCAAGACCTGCATCATATTTGGCAGCCATAAGTCCAGGAAGGAGAAAAGCTGTTCTAGCTGTATTAGCAGTACTATGCTATACATTAAAGTCTCTAATCATGGTAGAATATCTGGTCCTTGAATTGCCTCAGTGAGGCAATGATAAGGACTACTGTAGAAGATAGTCTTGTTAGTAGCCCATTCATGTAATTCTCAATATGCACAGTTGCAACATGTCCAGGAGATCTGAAGAACCCTGGAAGCAGTCTTTGGAGAGTTCCAAAGGAATTTTGGGCCCTTTACACACCTAACTGATTAGAGGAAACAATACCCTGGATGGGCAGAAAGCATAAACCAGTATTAATTGGAATATCTGGTCTACTCTCATTTCTGCAGTATCTTCAGGTGGTGAGAGAGCATATGGGAGAAGGTCTGACCACGGGAAATACATTACATCCCCCTTGAATGATTCTTGTTTCCACACTCAAGACACAAAGGTGGGAACCTGAGCTTTAGAAAATAGTTGCAAAATGAACAATTCAAGGAACCCCTGAAGGTTTGAACTATTGTTAGAAATATTAGTTTAAGGCAACATTGCCCAACATTGCCCAAAATCGGATGATATCGATGGAGAATTGTCCAGTTCATTAGTTTACCAGAATGCAATTGCTGTTAGGTGAATATCCTTTGAATTGCCCATTCTCTAATCCCTAGGCTTTTTGCAACAGAGAACAGTAGCATGCCATCTTGTTGGTAATATACCACAGTTGTTATCCAGACAAATGTAAATGGCAAATTCCCATGCAGTGTAAGGGAACATGGAAAAGCTTCAGGCATAAGGCCCTCGCTTACTAATAGCTTTGTCTAAGTCCTTTCAATATATATCCTGACTTTGAATTATTATTGAAACTTAATTCTGCCCACTTTTCTGGAAGAAACACCAGAGATAAAGAAGGGATATTTCCTATGGGATTGATTGATTCAGAGCCGGACGCTCTGACAGAGCACTCGCTCTGAATCAGGGCCATCCCTCCTTCATTTTGGAGCGGCCTCCTGGCCGCTCGCATAGCTGTGGGTAACCACCCACAACTATAGCAAGCGGCCAAAATGATGGTCGCATTGGTCAAGACCATCGCGACCATCGGGCTTGCGACAAGACCCTGCGGTAGGGTCTCGCTGCCGCAAGCCAAGGAGTGCTTTTGACTCTATAAGAGCCAAAAGTACTCCCACTGACATCACTAGTGATGTCAGTGGGGCCGGCCCCAGACGGTAGGCGTTTCCATAGGAACACCTCCGTCTGGACAGCCACACCCCCGGCACGCCCACCAAAGGAGGCGTGCTATCAATCACCATTGCAGTGACAGCATGCCCCCTTTCATGCGAGACCCATAACGATGGCATGGCCATCGTTATTCGGGTCTCGTGCATGCACACGACAGAGCAGCCTCCATCGTGCGCATGCGCAATAGCGCAACATCGACCTGCTTGGGAGCGCTCAGCGCTCATGAGCGGGTCTGAATTAGGCCCTGAGTCAGAACAGAATTTAGCTCATTTGTGCATAATCCAAGCTTGGCCAGGGTAGACAGAGTTAGCCCTTGGTGATGGATTAATATGTCACAGTCTATTATGCAGTGGACTCCTTTTTGATGAAGGTGACAATAACAGAGTATGGAACCTCTGCTTTCATTAAACATGTGCAAGTGTAAGGTGCTATTGAGAGTCCAACCACCATTACAGACCATTGAAGCAGGTGGTCTCTTTATTACAAAATGGCAAAGATTCTAATGGTTGTGGTAAACTGAGACCAAATGCAAAACCTACTCTAAGTATAATCTGATGCAAAACTAATTAGTGATAAAAATAAATAGGGGATATATGTTAGCCATTTTATCCTGAACCCTTTCTTTTTAATATATGTATTTAGTACCTTCACATTTAGCTCTAGTTTGAATGACACATTTGACCTCTATGGGAAATGAAGCGTGTAGACTTTGGAGGTCATGACTGCCAAATCTATTTTCCCATACTGCTAAGCTATAGACAAGACTTTGTCTAGCAAGGAGCTGCAACTCATTGAGCATATTTTAGAAAGAAGAGTAAAGGAGGATATTCTGACTGCTTGAAAATATTTTTAGGAGCAACCAGATTGAGCAAGATCTGTGGACCTTGAATGTGACCCCTGAAGTCACCTATGAAATCTGGCCAAAAAAGTCTGCATCTACCAGAATGGGCATGTCAAGAAGCCTCAGTACTGAACTCATTAGTCCAGCCCTGGAGAACCTGGTAGCCTATCACCAATAATGAGAATGGCTCTACTAGTACCTTGAGTAAGATATACTTAAAAGCTACTAGAGACTCTATTGTGCAGAAAATGCCTACAAATCCTGGTCTCCCATCTAGAGCACTGCAGGGCTCACACTGCTTAGCATCCCAGGTATGGCAGAATCAATATTTCTGAGCAGAACATAAAAGACTAGCAGCACCAGTAATTTTAAAGCTGAATTTGCCTTAACATTTGGTTAATTGGGGTGCTTTAACCACTTGCCTGGCACGGTCGTATCAGATACTACCACACCAGGCTGGGCTTTCCCTGACATGGTCGTATCTGATATGACCAGTCAGAAATGCCCACTAGGTGGCTGTGGGAAGCTAATCTTCCTGCAGCCGTCTACATCAGAGGGACCTTCTGGTCCCTCTGCAAGCATGGCTGCCTCTCTAGCATGTCCCGATCACTGCTGGCCACAGTGGTTGGGCACCGTCGGCAGCCCCCCACCCATAGAAGCAGCAGTGCTGCTGCTGTGACCCGATCACTGTGGCCAGCAGTGATCGGGCAGCCATCTCCACCCCCTTCAGCAAACAGCAGTAGCGGTGGCTCTGGTAGCTACAGCCACTGCTATGTATCCGGGCTGCCAGCGGGACACCTTCCCACTGTGGCTCCGGAACTACAGTGACCATGCCATGACACTACCACCACCATGCTTCACTGATGAGGTGGTATGTTTTGGATCATGAGCAGTTCCTTTCCTTCTCCATACTCTTCTCTTCCAATCACTCTGGTACAAGTTGATCTTTGTCTCATCTGTCCATAGGATGTTGTTCCAGAACTGTAATGGCTTTTTTAGATGTTGTTTGGCAAACTCTATCTGGTCTTCCTGTTTTTGTGGCTCACCAATAGTTTACATCTTGTGGAGAACCCTCTATATTCACTCTTGTGAAGTCTTCTCTTGATTGTTGACTTTGACACATATACACCTACCTCCTGGAGAGTGTTCTTGATTTGGCCAACTGTTGTGAAGAGGTTTTTCTTCCCCAGGGAAATAATTCTTCTGTCATCCATCACAGTTGTTTTCTGTGGTCTTCCGGGTCTTTTGGTGTTGCTGAGCTCTCTGGTGTGTTCTTCCTTTTTAATAATGTTCCAAACAGTTGATTTGGCCACACCTAATGTTTTTTGCTATCTCTCTGATGGGTTTGTTTTGATTTTTCAGCCTAATGATGCCTTGCTTCACTGATAGTGACAGCTCTTTGGATCTCATATTGAGAGTCGACAGCAACTGATTCCAAATGCAAATGTCACACCTAGAATCAACTCCAGACCTTTTACCTGCTTAATTGATAATGAAATAACGAGGGAATAGCCCACACCTGTCCATGAAATAGCTTTTGAGTTGATAATCCCATTACTTTTGGCCCCTTAAAAAGTGGGAGGCACATATAGAAACCATTGTAATTCTGTTCACCTGATTTGGATGTAATTACCCTCAAATTAAATCTGAAAGTCAGCAGTTAAAGCATATCTTGTTTGTTTCATGTCAAAGCCATTGTGGTGGTGAATAGAGGCCAAAATATGAACATTCTGTCAATGTCCCAATATTTATGCACCTGACTGTATGTCTATATGTGTACATACAGTATATATATATATATATATATATATATATATACACACACACTGTATATATATATATATATATATAATGTTCGATCGATATATATATATATATATAGCGATCAATATCGCAGAGCCTCTGATTAGTGATGGCAACTGACCATCGATGGTTTGCAAGCCATCGGTGGTCTGACTGAAAACAAGTGGTTTGCCATTGCTGGTGGCCATCAATGTTGCACCATCGATAGCAACCCTCAATCGATGTTTAGGAAACATCGGCAATTGTGGTGTACACAGATCTCCTCGACCAATTGCAAAACAATTGATGACTTCTAACGATGGTTGAACCATCGATGGTACAGCCGTCAATGGCCATCACTACAGTATAATATAAATTTTTTTCAAATAAAATAGTGATGGATAAATTTAAATTTATGTTCTTGACGTAATTCAATCATAAAAGAAACCGACAATTTTGGAGCGGTTTTTGGAAAAAGAATTTGTCAGTTAAGTGGTCAAGACCTATCACCCCCATGTGACCTTAAAGAGGAGTCAACTTCAGGGCAAATGATGTGGGTGCATCTTTGAGCCCTGTATAATACCTTAAACCCCATTTATCATTTTTGACTAGGGTTTCTCTGCAGCAGGGGTGGGGAATAACCAGCTCCTTAGCTGCTGCTGAACCACACACATTGCCACAGCCTTAGCATGCCCTGATAGCAAAACTGAGGCAGGGCATGCAGGGATGCACAATCCCACAGCAACAGGATTGCAGCCTACAGCTCCTGTAGAGGCAAGATTGACAAACTTGTATACCTCATATCAGTGTGAGTTATATAATTTAGTGGAAGGTTTTACCTGCTAATACAATGCTGGACATCTGTATGTTGCTATACTTGCCTCTTCGAAGGGGCTGAGGATCTAGTCACCTCATCTGACTAACAGTCAACTGAAGAGGGACATGGTGGACAAAGATACTCAGGAGAGTTTAATAGTGGTTTAGTACCCCTTTTGTCTTAAATGGGTGTCTTAATAGTGCCAGCATCAGGCAGAGGAACTGTGCCAGCTATGGGCAGGAGAATTGTGTCTGGTGTGGACACTGGTGCTTTGCCATCTCCAGGCAATTTCACGGAATGATCCATTTTTGCCTTATCAGGCATCCCTGTGTGAATTAGCTTTGCTAATGATAGCCCTACCCTGTAATGGATTATTCATAGCACTTTCATTGTTAGTTGATTAGCAGTTTAAAACCAAAGGATAGATTTGTTAATCTATCATTTTTGCTGATCCTTCCATTCAAAAGTTATTCTGTTTATTTTTTAAAAGATCAATAGTATTCGGGCACATAAACTAATCCTGAAGTAAGTTGTGAGTGCTTAAAGTGCATACAAAGTATTGTGGAAAGGACCCTAGTGTCATAATAAAATAATATTAAAGTAGGAGTTTGGTGGATCAGTATATATATATGGAGTTAAACACCATTTAATAAAGTAATGGAAAGCAAAGTTTATCTTGGTATATTTGACAAGGATGTAGCTAATGCTTGTATTCGTATGTACAATATGGCTCACTACACCATTGTAAAAAGCAGAAACAGGCTCTGTTGAAATATGGAGTGTGCTACTGCACTGCCTCCATAATGCTCCTTTAGGGAAGCATATTTCTTTACCAAGATGGCCGCGTCTTGTAACTATGTTAAAGTGCCATAGTGGAACACAAACATATTCAAATAGTATCAACAGGCATTACATATTATATCCTCCTAAACTTGTGCTATTGACTCTCTCTGTCCCCATTCTCTGTCTAAATGACACACGAGACACAACAGATGTGTTGCACTTACAAATTGGATCCTTTACACACTACTGTTTCCACCTTATGCTACTTATACTGCATCAATTTAGTGTTTTTTGGGGGAACCAAATAAACACTGTTTGCCTTAATTTTGGTTATTCAAGTGCATTTTGGAACACAGTATTGGTTGGTTTATATTAGGGGTGTGCACCGGCCACTTTTCGTGTTTTGGTTTTGGATTGGTTTTGCCAAAACCACCCTTCCGTGTTTTGGGTTCTGGGTTTTGTGTTTTGGATCTGTATTTTTTTTTTAAAAAGCATAAAAACAGCTAAATCACAGAATTTGTGGGTTTTTATGCTCCTATGCTATTATTAACCTCAATAACCTTAATTTCCACTCATTTCCAGTCTATTCTGAACACCTCACACCTCACAATAGTGTTTTTATTTCCAAAAGGTTGCACCGAGGTAGCTGGATGACTATGCTAAGCGACACAAGTGAGCGGCACAAACACGTGGTCCATCTAGGAGTGACACTGCAGTGGCAGACAGGATGGCAGTTTGAAAAACTAGGCCCCAAACAGTACATAATGCAAAGAAAAAAAAGAGGTGCAAGATGGAATTGTCCTTGGGCCCTCCCACCCACCCTTATGTTGTATAAACAGGACATGCACACTTTAACAAACCAATAATATCAGCGCCAGGGTCTGCCACACGACTGTGGCTGAAATGATTGGTTCGTTTGGGCCCCCACAAAACAAGCTGGCAATTAATTTGTCCCTGCACAAACTGGCTCTACGCAGGCAAGATGTAGTACTCATCCTTCTTATCCACCGATTCATCACCCTCTTCAGTGTTGTGTACATCCTCATCCTCACAGAGTATTAATTCGTCCCCGCTGGAATCAACAACCACAGGTCCCTCTGTACGTTCTGGAGGCTGGTCTCCCTGGAAGAGTTGATAATTCATTTTTATGAACATCATCTTCTCCACATTTTGTGGAAGCAACCTCCTACGCCTTTCGCTGACAAGGTTCCCGGCTACACTAGACACTCTTTCGGAGTACACACTGGAGGGGGGGAAACTCAGGTAAAATAGAGCCAGTTTGTACAGGGGCCTCCAATATGCCTCTTTTTCCTGCCAGTACAGGTACGGACTGTCTGACATGCCTACTTGGATGCTGTCACAGATGTAATCCTTTAACAGACAGATGCATGCTTGTCACTGCTGCTTTGAGGATGCAGGTGCGGCTACAGCACACACAATTCACAAAGACAGAAAAAAAAGAAGAATTTTTTTATTGTTTGTGGAGCGCACTTTGAGGGATACACCACCCTTTAACAGACAGATGCATGCTTGTTGCTGCTGCTTTGAGGATGCAGGTGCGGCTACAGCCCACACAATTCACAAAGACAGAAAAAAAAAGCTTGTCGCTGCTTCTTTGAGGACAGTATCATATGCAGTGACAGTAGACTTGTCAGAAATTGTTGGCATGTCCTTCAGTCCGCACCAGATGTCCAAACCAGCCCTTGACTTATGACACAGGCGCACGCTTGGCGCTGCTACTGTGTTGATGCACGTGCCGCTAGATCGCACACAAGTCACAAACAAAGAAAAAAAATAGTTTTTTTATTTTTTGGAGCACTTTGGGGGTTACACCACCCTTTAACAGACTTATGGGATACAGGCGCACGCTTGGTGCTGCTCCTTTGTTGAAGCACGTGCAGCTACAGTGCACACAATTCACAAAGACAGAAAAAAAAGAATTTTTTATTTTTTGTAGAGCGCTCTCTGAGGGTTACACCACCCTTTGACAGACAGATGCACGCTTGTCGCTGCTGCTTGGAGGATGCAGGTGCAGCTACAGCCCACAAAATTCACAAAGACAGAAAAAAAGAAGAATTTTTTTATTGTGTGTGGAGCGCACTTTGAGGGTGAGGGTTACACCACCCTTTAAGAAATGAGCCAGGTGGCCCTTTACTTATGGGACACAGGCGCACGCTTGGCGCTGCTCCTTTGTTGATGCACATGCAGCCACAGTGCACACAATTCACAAACACAGAAAATATTTTTTTGTTTGGTTTGGAGTGCCCTTTGGGGGTTACAGGACCCTTTAACGGACAAGCCACCTGGCCCTTTACTTATGGGACACAGGTGCACGCTTGGCGCTGCTCCTTTGTTGATGCACGTACAGCCACAGAGCACAAAATTCACAAACACAGAAAATATTTTTTTATTTGGTTTGGAGCACACTTTGGGGGTTACAGCACCCTTTAAAGGTCAAGCCAGCTGGCCCTTTACTTATGACACAGGCGCATGCTTGGCACTACTTTGTTGATGCACGTGCAGCCACAGTGCACACAATTCACAAACACAGAAAATATTTTTTTATTTTGTATGCAGAGCCCTTTGGGGGTTACAGCACCCTTTAACGGACAAGCCAGCCGGCCCTTTACTTATGGGACACAAGCGCACGCTTGGCGCTGCTCCTTTGTTGATGCACGTGCAGCCACAGTGCACACAATTCACAAACGCAGAAAATATTTTTTTGTTTGGTTTGGAGTGCCCTTTGGGGGTAACAGGACCCTTTAACGGACAAGCCACCTGGCCCTTTACTTATGGGACACAGGCGCACGCTTGGCGCTGCTCCTTTGTTGATGCACCTACAGCCAGAGTGCACACAATTCACAAACACAGAAAATATTTTTTTATTTGGTTTGGAGTGCACTTTGGGGGTTACAGCACCCTTTAAAGGTCAAGCCAGCCGGCCCTTTATTTATGACACAGGCGCACGCTTGGCACTACTTTGTTGATGCACGTGCAGCCACAGTGCACACAATTCACAAACACAGAAAATATTTTTTTATTTTGTATGCAGTGCCCTTTGGGGGTTACAGCACCCTTTAACGGACAAGCCAGCCGGCCCTTTACTTATGGGACACAAGCGCACGCTTGGCGCTGCTCCTTTGTTGATGCACGTGCAGCCACAGTGCACACAATTCACAAACACAGAAAATATTTTTTTGTTTGGTTTGGAGTGCCCTTTGGGGGTAACAGGACCCTTTAACAGACAAGCCACCTAGCCCTTTACTTATGGGACACTGGCGCATGCTTGGCGCTGCTCCTTTGTTGATGCACGTGCAGCCACAGTGCACACAATTCACAAACACAGAAAATATTTTTTATTTGGTTTGGAGTGCACTTTGGGGGTTACAGCACCCTTTAATGGTAAAGCCAGCCAGCCCTTTACTTATGACACAGGCGCACGCTTGGCACTACTTTGTT
The DNA here is from genome assembly GCA_031769625.1 of Taudactylus pleione. Classification (NCBI taxonomy): domain Eukaryota; kingdom Metazoa; phylum Chordata; class Amphibia; order Anura; family Myobatrachidae; genus Taudactylus; species Taudactylus pleione. The sequence continues at coordinate 10,772,725 of JAUIMM010000082.1, forward strand.
GATGCATGTGTGGCTACTGCACACACAATTCACAAACACAGAAAAAATATTTATTTTTTTTGCACTTGGAGGGAGCACCCGTGATGGACAGAGCACCCCCTGGACAACACTACAGCACCCCTTTAGGACTGGGACACTGCACAGGACTTTGGAGTGGACACAACACCTATGGACAACTGACTGCACAACACAGTCCAGCCAGCCCCTATGGACTTTGGAGGTGTGGACACAGCCCCTATGGACAACAGCAGCACAGCACAACACAGTCAGCCCCTATGGACTTTGGAGGAGTGGACACAGCCCCTATGGACAACAGCAGCACAGCACAACACAGCCAGCCCCTATGGACTTTGGAGGAGTGGACACAGCCCCTATGGACAACAGCAGCACAGAGCAGCACAGCACAACACTACACTGCACTACACTACACTACACAGCCCAGCCAGCCCTAACTCCCACCCTCCCTCTTCACTGTACACAGCCAAGTGAGAAAATGGCGCCAACGCAGGTACCTTATATAGAATCCAAAACCCGCGAGACCCGGAAGGTGGGTTGATGACGTTTTTAATCGATTTCAGATCCGAGTCAGGCGGGAAAAGTCAAGCCTGACTCGGATCGGCCTCGGATCGAGAGGGCCCAGGGGGGTTCGGATTTCATAAATCCGAACCCGCTCACCCCTAGTTTATATGTATGTTTACTCATTTATTAATTTATTTAAAAACTTTTTATATATTTCACAATGTCAGTATTTACCAAATGTGATGGAATGTGATCTTTTAATATTTATATACCACATAACTCTTAGATAATACAAAGGAGAATCTTCTCTTATCGTTGTTTAAATTATTTAAGCAACAGTGTACATACAAAAAATATTAAAACAAGACTGGTATATATATATTGGGTCATTGCTCTATATAATTTATATTATCTCATTAAAAGTGAAGTTTTATATTATATGACAAACTAGCCCCCCTGAGAGTATACTTTCCCTCTTTTTGCCTGATACTCTTATCCTTTAATTTAGGGGTGGACCACCATTCTAACCATTTCCATTTCATGTAGTCTTATATTAAGATTTTGATTACTTTAATTTGTGGCACATACTGGTCAGTTTCCCTGTTATATCACTCTAGTCCCCTTTCCTCTTTTGTAAGCTATATTCACTACCACATGCACACACACAGTAAGATTAATCTTTGTTGGCCAATCTGCCAACCAGTATATTTTTGGATTATATAAGGAAACTGTAGTATACAGAGGAAATCAATGCAAGCACTGGGAGAACTTATGGTAGTTTTGAATGTTATAAATGACAACTTAACCATTCAAATCAACATCTAAATATGTATCTACTGAAACATATATTTGTATTTGTAGTTTAATATCTTATGATAGAACAAAGCAAATAAATCTTACTGCTGCAAAAAAGATTGTCAAGCTGTTGCTTCAAGAGGCTCTGCAAACAGTTATTAAACTAAAGTATGAGCAAACATTTGTGCTAATAGAGGTGAAAAATTGTCTTTTGTTTGCACCAGTCATTGTGTTTGGAAAAATGCATACTTTATTATTGCAGTGTATTGTCTGTATATTTGTCTAACTAGATTGGATTATAAACTAATGATTACTATAGGAAATGATTTACTTTTGCACCAATGACAGACAGTATTTTAACAAATCACCAGTTGAAATTATAAGGTATATCCATATCTGTATTTGTATTTTATGTAGCTGATGGTCTTTATGTCAAGATATAATACGAAAAATGTGTTAAGCAGCAATGAAGTGAGAGTGACAGAGAGATATTGTGAGTGAGGAGCTGCAGAGAGAAAATAGAGAAGACAAGAATAGAATGGGTTAGAGGATAAAGGGGGAGAGAGATACATGAGGGAGAGAGAGAGAAAAGAGGAAAGATGAAACAGGGGAAGAGATAAAATGTGTGGAATAAAGAAAGAGAGGGAGAGAGAAAGACATAGAGAGACCTATAGGGAGATGGTGGAGAGAGATGGGAGAAGAGAAATACAGATGTGTCCTCATACATCTAGCCTAATAAAACCACATGGTGTGAGACACCTGGTGCAAGTGAGCAGGGCTGTAGCTAGGTAAGTGTGGCTGGTGCCATCGCACAGGGCACCACAGGTCAGGGGGCACTGTTTGGGCCTGTCAAATTTCTGTTTATTATAATTCTTGCTTATAGCATCCTCTTGTTTCATCCCCAGCATCTCCTGGCCTCTCTTATCTCTTCCCTTGCCCTTCCCCATGAAGCCATGGCCCTTTTTTGGGTGCATTATGTCCCTTTGAAAAATGAGGGGGGCACCAATGCTCTTTCTGGCACAGGGCACCAAAAAGTCTAGTTACGGCTCTGCAAGTGAGTCATCAGGTCCCATAAAACTTGGCTTGTACCAAGCACCTTTTTGGCATTTTTGTTGCTTAAAAACAAATGCAATACACTACAACAGGAGACTATACTGATTAATTTAATATGTGACTGAGACTGTATATAAAGCACAATAGACTTTGGCAGGGAAAATAGATATACACATTTCAAATTAATCAGAGCAGTTTCCTGATGTGGTTTGTTGATACTGTGTGTTTGCCATGAAAATGCTTTTTCAAGTGAAAAAGATGCTCAGCACAAGGTGAGTTACATGGGACCCGGTGCGTCAGGAAGGGTACATCTGTAGGGAGTACTGGTTGAGAGAGAGAGAGAGAGAGACATGGGATAAAGGGGAGGGATAGATGGAGTGGGAAATAGAGACATTGGAGAGAAGGGAGGGAAAGAGAGATAGGGATATTGTAAAAACCCAAGGCAATTCCTAGCACGACAGCTAGTATTAAAAAGTTTTTCTCAGGAAAGATTCAACTAAAAAAATCCTCTTAATAGCAAAATAGAATAGTATATAATGGTTACCATACCTGCCCTGTTCTTGCATTCTCACAAACAAATGTATCGTAAAACATCGCAAATTGTGGTGCATTGTCATTAACATCCAGAATTAGAATGTAAACAGTGGCTCTGGTGGTTTGTTTGGGATTATCTGTAGAAAAAAAATAAGACGTTAAATTTTTTAACAAACAACTTCCATATTACATTACATTTATTGTAACTTATTTTAGATATATAATGAAATTTGTACATAAATGATTGTAAAATCTTATGATATGTATGTTCATTGCTCCTTTGTGCAGTGTAATAAAATATTATTGTGGCCTAAAGGATGTATTTATCATGGAATATTTGTGGCATATCCCATGATAAGACATCCTTGAGGCCCCTGTTTTTGATCATAAAAACAGCCCTCATAGAAACATATGGGGCAACTTATTTGTGAAACTTACCAATCTGTAGAATAGGAAGAATTCTGCAACTTGGTCCCATATCTAATGCCATCTCCAAATGGCACTAGCCATTGTAGCCTATGGGCTACAGATTGCAAAAGCTACTGGAGAAGGATCCATAAGATCCCTCACTGGCATGATCCACTCATACATGTGTGGGTTGCAAACCTCACTCGTGCAGTAGTGCTCCTGGCTCCAAAAGGAAAAGTAAAGTGATCACAAAAGTGATCACTTCATGTCACTACTGAAGGGCTGAAAGTTGTTGTCCTGGGTCAAGGAAGGAATCAGGAGCCAGGGGCCTGGATGATCAGTCTCCTCGTCCACAAGCATCAGATATTGGCAAGACCTGACCTAGGGTGCGGAGTCTAACCTGCCAGGAGGTGTTCTCTAGTGACCCCTCCAAGTTTGATAGGGTTTCAGCTGCACCTGGCAAGCAGGTCATGGTCCCCAGGTCAGGGATCCAATGCAAGTGGGAATGGAAAAAGACACACCACTTTGGCCCACTGGTAATATAATCTCTGTAACACTAGTACAGAGTAAGCACAATATAAATGTTTCCTGAAAAAGTGCAAGACCAGAGAAAGAAAATCCACTGAGGAGTACGTTCTGTAGCTAACACTGGAGAATAAGGATATGATGCTGACTCGAGAAGAATGAGGATCTGTACTTGTACACCACTGTGCATACCGGGTACACAGGCAAAGATATTCAGGTGCACTGCTGCACCAAAAGGTGGCACTTGAAGTTGTACACAGACAATGACAAGGATATGGCACTTGCAAATATTACTTAGGCAAAGGCACTTGATATAGCACACATAGGCAAGAGGTGTTCTGTAGCTCTGCTGTAAAAGGATATGGCACTTGTTAATAACACACAGGTAAAGACACCTGAAATAATCACTGGGGCTCAGTACAAAGGAGATGTGCTAAGGATACACTGGAATACCACTGGGAAAAGTCTCAGGAAGATTGCATGTTAAGCCTGGAACAAAGCAAACAGCAAACTGCAACCATCTGGGAATAACAAAGTTGATCAGGCAATTTCCTGTTCACCTGAAGTCCTGATTTTTACCCCCAGATAGCTGTCCATTGGATGAGCAAGTCAGCTGAGAACTGACACAGCTACCACTGGATAAGCATCTATCAGGTGATTCAGCCAAGATGGCTGCGCCCATGACCATCGCCGCAGGAACTCCGATTTGGAGGATTGGGTGACAGTCACCTGTGCCCCGGGGAGAATACTCAACAAGTCACCCCCACTGCACCTAACGTTTCACCTCTTACGCTAGTGAGGGGAAGCCGGCGCTGCGGTAAGTAACAGTCGATCCCAGGCAGAATCTTGAAACTTCACTTCTAATGAACCACCCTGGACCCTGTCCCTGTGCATGTATTTTCAGAAACCAAGGTGATCTTAAAATTTCTTAGTGCCACAATAGGAGGCGATAAGAAATTATAAGTATCGGTATCGGAATCAGATATTCGATAAATATACACCTTAAACTATACAAAATAATGTGATTTAATATGATTAGGCAGTTAAGCCACACTAGAATACAACAATTCACCTTATTTGTTAATAAAAATAAAAATAATTAATCTATATTATAACATGAACTGTACACCAAATATGCATTAACTCTTTAGTGTACTTTTTGAAGAATTTTCACACATACTCATAATTCTAGCATATTTTATATGCCATGTTTAACCTCTTCAGGGATACTGGCACATATGTGTATATTTACTTTTATTTAAAAATAACGTTTATTTATTATTGCAAAACATTTTGAAGTTTGAATATATATTTGTAACTAAATTGGTCAATATACTGTAATCAATATTAAAATCTATTTACAGACAATGCTTTTATAATTTCTGTGCATTCGATTGGGACACATCACAAATATTCACCAACAATTTGCAACAGTTTACAAGTGTATTTTTTCATCATAATATAATTAAAATTTTGTGCAGTAAAAACGGTATGTATACTAGATATGTTTAAGAGTTGTTATTACATTCATCTAACACATTTTTTGTATTTTATCTATACAATTCAATGCAAATAATAAACTTCCATTTAGCAGTTGCCTGTATTTTTGTGTTAGTGTATATTCTATATGTATTTTTTTTGGGCAGTGTACAATGCATCTGGTGCATATTGATGACATCACTCTTGCTCTATGCCACTACTCTCCTCTTTTCCCAGATCTTGCTAGGGATGGACATTGGGTGCCCACCATCAAAAGATGTCTGGACTTCTGCCATTGAAAGTTTTGATGCAATGGTAACTTACCATCGCATTAAAATAATTTGATGAAAAAATATTCTTATGATTTGTACTGATGCGAAAAATACTGCTTGCACATGTGCAATACCCCTGCAGCATGACCGGCTATGGGGTGATCTCTATATATGCAGGAATAGATCTGTGAGATGACATCTCCAGATGGAACAGAAAACAAAAGGAGTATGACCTTAATTGTCCTTACAAAGAACCTTAAAAAGGCCGTTTGCTGTCAAACAATAAAAGTTATGTATGGAGTAAATATGTGAAATAGGATGATTGCTCACTACCCTCATTCAATTAAAAATCAAAAATTTTATTATAGGATTGCATTCAAATATGGCAAGAAATCAAACATGAGTTTACTAGCATTCAAAGTGGGAATTGTGGCAACATTAATTCAAGTGGGCAAAAACTCCAAAAAATGGGGTAGGCTTTCTAACTAATTTGAAAACACAACCATTAAAAACCTAAAAGTTGTCAAAAAGTTGTAACTGAATTAAGATTGGGTAGAATTGGACATTATCTGGATAAAATGGATCTTAAAAAATCATCCACAATGCTTCAACAAAAACTGTAAAAGTAGCACTTGTTATATTTGCGGAAAATGGTTCAATGTGTCCAGAATGTATAGAGTCATTTCATGCTTAACAACCACCAAAGACCAACATACACATGTGTGGCTGGTGCATTTTTCTGGATGTTCATAACTTATATATAAAACATTTGTTTTAACTTGAAATCTATTTTCTTTTGCATAAAATAGGAAAATATTGTTTTAATATATATATTTAAAATTAAAATGTAATCCCGGTAGAGTTTAAGTTACTTATACTGTAAGTTCTATCAAAATGAGGTTATAATGATGGAGGCTTGATACATTTCTCAATGCATTGTGATTGAAGCTACTGTACATACAGAATTTGCATGGAAAACATTTAATGTTAAGTTCTCAAAAAAGTTTCACAGTGCAAGCATCCCATGGTGGTTAGGTCTAGACTATACAGCGCTGATGGACCTGTGACGTCACATCCATGTGACCCGGCCTGAAAGGGGGAGGGGCGGGGATGCTAATGGGGGACCAAAAATGTCCCCTCGCGGGCTCGCTATGCTCGACACGCTTTGGGCATGGTGGCTCGCTGCGCTCGGCACAAATATTTATTCCCCCTCTATGCCCTAGTGGATGGTAAGGCAGGACCGGTCCAGCCTCCTGCAGCGGTCACGTGGTGGATACGTCACAGAGGTACTTTAGCCACATAGGAAATAGCAGCAACCATCCCATGGTGTGCACTGACAGAGGCACAGTTGTGATTGAAATGCAGTCTCAGTAATGTATTAAAAATGTATTGGGCATTCCTGGGCAGTGACTGGGAGGTGGCCATTGAGAAGCCCAGAGAATTACTATCTTATGGACATGTTATGGGAGTGTCACAGGCGAGTTGCATTAGAAGTTGTGAACTTACACACTTTAAGGCACATTCTGAGTTGGAAGCATTGCAAAAGAAGCAAGTAACTTTGTATTTTGAATAAACCATGTTGCAATGTAATGGATGCAAATACACTTTTTTGTACACAGGGTAAATCTTATCTGCTTATGCATGTAACCAGCCAGCTAAAACATTTATTATTTTGAATTTGACTTCATATTGCACCTGTACATTAATAGAAATGTGGATGTTCTAATGAGGAATACATCTGCCCTCGCCCAATGTGGTATCAATACAATATGAGTAGAGTCTACAGTTCCCAGGAAAATATTCAGAAATAGCCCCTTATCAAAAATTAGTAACCTTCATTTTTGCAGTGGAAGCTTGTGGGGTCATAAAACCATATAGAAAATGCATGGGATAAAAGGGGAAAAGAATACAGGAGAGGATCCTGCTTCTCTAAATCCAAGCAAAAGCTGCCAATTTAAGTAATTTGTGCATTAAATCAAGTTTAAGAGAATATGAATGGTAAGTCCATGAGTACATTTGGAGGACCATTGGTTTTGGATGACTAAAAATACCCCAGATACCTTTTCCTCGATGGAAGCTGACATATATAAATCTGAAAAACAGATGGAAACTGACCAAAAAATTGGAGAAACCAACCACAAGCTGACAAACACTTCCGAGTACTTTTCTAATGTTTCAACATACCAAATGCCATTTTTTGATGTCACAAATGCCTTACAGTTTAAAATGCAACTAACTGCCTATTTGCTTTGAAGTTGGTAGTGAGGTATTGGTGTTCCTTGTTTTGTAAGTTTTCTTTTTTTTTGTATAAAGTTTATTTTCTAACTCTTGTGATTTTTTTGTGGAGTCTGTTAAGGTGCATGCATACACACATATGGATTTTTTGAACGATTTGTCAATAACGACGTTATCGTTAAATAGTAGTAAATTGTAGTTTGTAGTTATCGTTCATCGTCCATTTCAGACTGTCAAACATGACGATTCTTACTAAGGGAAGGAACATTATGCGTTCATCATTCAAAAAATCATTTATAATGCTTCAAAAAATTGTTCACTTTTTTCAAGGGAAATCTGGCAAAAAATCGTTGGTTACAAAATCGTTACTTGTGTTCCAGTACCTAATTATAACAACTGTCTTTTTTGATTTTTGTTTAAGTTTGGGTTGGTTGTGAATTAGTAAAGAGGAAGTAGTTGAGGAACATTTAGCAAGAGAGAGATAAAGTACCAACCAATCAGCTCCTAACTGTCATTTTTCAAGCACAGCCTGTAAAGTGACAGAAGCTGACTGCTCAATACTTTATCTCTCTCCACTTTATCTCTCTCCTAGCTTTAATAAATCTCCCACTAAGTATGTAAGTAATACTCGGTAGTCAGGTGGCTAAGACCACTGTCAAGCAAAAGAGGCAGGTATGGTTGCTGTGGACCACTTTAAGTGCTGTGATGACCATTCTTAGAAGCAGTTTTTTGACATTAAAAGAAAATTCAAAAACATAATGGCTGAGGAGTAAAAGGCATCAGTCAAAACTTCCCTGTCCATGGACTAACTGGAATATGAGAAGAAGTTGTGGGGGATTCTTCCACCTGAACTCATACATAGCATCAATGTGCATGATTCAGTTGCACCCCCACTGCAACCACAGCCTGTTGAGTATACATTACTAATAAAGTTACAAATTTTAAATGTGTGCATACATTTGTCAGTAGCACACAGTACCCAGAGACTCCCCCTGACAGACTCCAGAGCAAGCACCATGTTATTAAGCCATGCCCACTTGCAGTAAAATGCCATGACTTGCGGGTCAGTGGAGAGGAGGCAGAGTCAATATGACATGATTCCATTAGATTTGAGTAATTTGGCATTACCCTTCCCTGATTGACCCATAATGGTGGTATTTTGCCATGAAGGGGTGGGGCTTAATAACATGGTGACAGCCTGCCAGGACTGATCCCCATCAGATCTACAACCTGCAGCTGCTGTAAGGTAAGTGTGCATGTAATGTGTGTGTGACATATGTGTATAGTGTATAGTGTGCAAGGTATGTGTGGCACAGGTATGGCATATGTATATATATATATATATATATATATATATATAAATGGGTGTATATATATGTGTAAATATATTTTTAATGCATATATATATATATATATATATATATATATACATACACACACACACACACACAAGTCCACGATCTGGCATCCTGTAGGACAATAAAGCAGCTGCGCCGGGTGCCTTTCCACAACAAACCCACTGAATGTAGTAGCTGAACTATAAAATCCCAAAGGAGGCACTCTGGACACATAAAAAAAAAAACGACAATAGATGCGGCATTCAGTGCAATATATTTGGCTTGACATAAACACTAATAAAGGCGTCGAAACGTTGCACTGAATGCCGCATCTATTGTCATTTTTTTCCACGAGTCCGGAGTGCCTCCTTTGGGATTTTATATATATATATATATATATATATATATATATATATAAATTAACGGAGGGTGTGCACTCACCAGTCTTCTAAAATAAATCTTTATTTCATCTCATTAAAAACGTATTACAGCATCTCAATAGAGTTCTGATGTTTCGGTCCTATCCATGGACCTTTGTCAAGGTACCTTGAGAAAGGTCCATGGATAGGACCAAAACCCCCCTCCGTTCATTTTTTGTATGCAAGGATACAGGTGGTCCCATATGGGCAGCTACCCCAGAGATTGGAAACCCCAGACGTGAGTGTGGACCAATATTGGACTATATATATTTTCAAATAAGCCCATCAGCCCAAGTTTCAGTTGTCAGGATGAGTAACTGTGCAATAGTTATGCACACAGACAATCTAGTTCATAAAAATTCATTTTTAATAGTGTTGTACTGTTTTATTAACAGAACCATTGAACAGATCTTCAAGATGTCCAGAGGCAGACAATGTGAAGGAGGTAGCAGGTAAATGTTTAAAATAAAATACTTTTTTGTGCAATACTGTCAGAGGCCTTTAAAATAGTTGTTTTTTTCTTCATAATAAAATATGTGTTATTCTTCCAATGGATTATAACACGTATTTGCTGGCCCAACTTAAAGGGTGGAAGGTGAGGAGTAAAGAAAAGGTTCTTCCAAAAGCAATTTTGTACCTTCAACAGTTATTACAGCTCAGGGGGTTCCAACTTGTGAGTGTATCCTGTATAAATGATAAAAACCAGTGAATATAAAAAAAAACAAGTCGGCCACCTTGTTGTTTCCATTACTTTAATAGCCAACCTAAAATCTGAACAATAATATGCAGAAATTATTATAAAGTATTTCCTTTAAATAGTATGATACAGCCCTTTTACAATAATCAACTGTTTTTATTGTTTAAACACCATTTGTTAAAATAATGTTACCATTTATTATTTTAATGCTACTACAGTATATGCTTATGCTACTGTACACAATTTGCATTACAATAAATTGCGTAGGGTTTGACAATGTACATGTGTTTATATGCAAAAGGAAAGTTTTTTGGAGAATCTTTATAGTTTTATTTATATTTATATGCCTACCTCGTTTTTTTCATTATTTTAAAACAAATGTTTTTTCTTGTTTTGATATTAACAATACATATTTTATAGTAAACCATCAATTTTAATGTTTGCAACACACTATTTCTTTTAACTCTAACAGAATGTCCAATGACAACAGCAGGTAAACCATCAATTTTAATGTTTGCAACACACTATTTCTTTTAACTCTAACAGAATGTCCAATGACAACAGCAGGCAGGTCATCTTGCAAATCCTGAATACACAAAAGGGAGACCTCATCATGTTTCATCTATTCCCATTAAGCCCTACTTTATCTGAAACATAGGAGGGCCATACGGCTCTCACTTATACTGTAGAACCACCACTCTCAAGAGCTCTTCCACAGAATATGATAGAGGCCATTACCAATTTGTAGCACACTTAAGTGGACTGTGTGGCCAAACAGACCTATCAAAATCACAACAACATTAGACAAATGTTGAGGATACAACATCTGTATTCACTCACAAATGCAATAAAATATTGCCACCCATTCTCTGTATTTTGAGAGTCACCCATTGGTAACAAGGCCCCTACCTACTCACTGTCTATTGAATAATTTAAGGAGCAGATTGATTTAATGCAATATTATGAAAAAGACAGCAACAGGGCACAATATCTGCATTCATAGATGCACTATATAATAACAAATTACCAGACCTATAAAGACATCTGAACATAGTGTTTAATAGTGCACTTTATTATAGACTTTATATGATACCTTGACCAAACTAGCTATGTTTAGTCTATTTGTCTGTCTGGTTGCTTGTTTTTGGTTAACTCAAAAACTACTGAACCAAAGTTGATAAAACATTCACAATCAGGATATATATATATATATATATATATATATATATATATATATATCACTTCACTGTAGGATAGGGTATTTGTCACTGTAGCTGGACTAAGGAAGGTACTAGGAAACAAAAATACATTAATGTGTACAGGACAATATGACTCCAGGGTGAGTTGTGGAGGAAGGTGTATCCACAACTAAGAAGCATTATGATAACCTTAAATATATTTTTAAGCTCTTACCAATACTTTTAATCTCTTTCACAAGGAGCTTAATTAATATGTAGACATATACAATAAACATTATTTGTTCATAAAAAAAGTATCTGCAGTAATTATATGCATAGGTTTTCCTCAATACAAATAAAACACATAAAATAAAATAAAAATGTCAGCACAAGCAACTTCAACATGGTTGAAGCTATTGGCAACTGCTAGTTTTAATAAAAGCTACCCAGCAGCCATCCCCATGGCATTAATTCATCCTTAAAAATCTGATGTTAAATTGACTGCCTGAGGATTAAGACTACCAAGACATGAGCCAGGATAGCAAGATAAAACAATTATTATTTTTAATTTGACATCATAGGCCACCTGTACATACAGTAGGCATGGTCCCAATAACGAATACCTCTGCCCTCAGCCTACTGCGTGCAGTTTATAACTCCCAGAACATTAAGCAGAGCTATCCCCTTTTTGCAACTTAGTACTGTATGTTTAAGTTTTGCAGTGGCAGCTTGGTGGGGTCATGAAAAGCTAAGGAAAAGACATGGGATAAAATATTTAAAAGTAAAGAAATTAATTTTGCATCTGTATAGGGGCTATCCAAGCAAAAACTGACAATTTTTGTAATGTCTGCATTAAATTGACTTTAAGGGAATATGAGTGATAAGTCTTTAAGTGCATTTGGAATACTAAGATACATTATTCAATAAATTGGCAGATACTAAAGGCGCGTACAGACTGGTCGATATTATTGAGCGACTGCATTTTAATGACATCGTAATTGTGCAATCGCTCAATAATCATGCACAAATCATGCACTATAATATCGGAAATGACCAGTGATGTGCGTGCCCGCTGGTCATTTCCCACATTGTCCATCGCCTGAACACTGTCCAAAGCACACAATACAATTACCTAGCACTATGTGTGCAGGACCATTTTTCTGGTTTTTGTTCTAATTAGTCATCCGGTGTTGGTATTGGTTTTGCCAAAAAGCCGTGACTGGTTTTGGTGTAGGATTTTTGTCAAAAATGTAAAAAAAAAGCTAAAATTACATAATTTCAGCCTTTTTTGTTCCTACAGAATTATTAACATCAATAAAATTAATTTCCACTCAATTCCAGTCAATTTTGACCACCTCTCAGCTCACAATATTGATTTCATCCAGGGAGATGGAAAGGCAGGGAAAGGCTTGTGTCAGGTTTGCAGGGGTAGAATCCCCTACTCAGGGGTCATGATCTAGTTCTAGAAGGCTTCGGGGTGAAAGACCTAGATACAAGAGCTCCTCATCCACAGATCTTGGACGTTGGCGAGACCTGGTCAAAGGTGCGGAATCTAACCTGCAGGGAGGTGTTTGCCAGTGACCCCTCTGAGCAGGATTTTGGCTTAGCTGCACCCTGCAGGCAGGTCATGGTCCTTTGACCAGGTATCCAAGACCCATGGGAATGGAGGCTCAAGATATCAGCAGCCCAAGGGAAGTGCCTAACCTAGGCACTGTTACATTAAGAGTACACAGAGAAATAATATTTGAAAGAATTCCAGTAAAACAGTACTGACACACTTAGCACAACTGGGTGGCACTTGAGAGGACACAGGGAGTGACATGTAGAATGGCACTAGAAGTATACTTGAAGAAATGCACAGGAGAAAGCGTGCTGATGCACCTTTGCACCGTGGAGTGGCACATGAGAGAAACACAAAGGATACACAGGGAGATGGCGTGCTGACGCACATTAGCACCACAGGTAGAACACAAGGGATACACAGGAAGATGGCATGTGGATGCACTTTTGCAGCTCGAGGTGGCACAGGTAATATATACACAGGTTGAGAAGTATTGCACTGTAGCTCACAGGAGGCACTGATAACTTAATGCACAGGCAGGGATGTTGGTCGCACTGCTGCTCACTGGAAAACACTGGCAGTAATACACAGGTAGAGATGTTATAGCACTGTCACTGAAAGTGAAAGCTCTAGGCTGAGATGTAATTAACACTGCTGCTCACAGGGAACACTTGTAGCTGGTAATCACAGATAAGAGATGCAGCTGTGAGATACTCAGGATAAGCTTGTGACTTGAAATCACAGAAACAGCATGCACAGGCAGAAAAGTTAATCACACTGGTGCTGAAAGGAGACAATGGAACTCCTACACACATAGAGATGTAATAGCACTGCTGCTCACTGGAAAACACTGGTATTAGGCACACAGGCAGATATGTAGATCGCACTGCTGCTTGCTGGAAAACTCTGGAACAAAGGCTTGGAATCCAAAGGAACCTGGAACAAAGCTCAACTAGTAAACTAGGAGTGACAACTGTTGATCAGGCAACTTCCTGGAGTTCTGGAGGTGGATTTATACCCAGGGGTAGCAGATGATTGGTGCACAGTGTCAGCTGACTGAAGATCATGCTACCACAGGTCAGGAGGACTGTCACATGATAGGAACTGTCATGGCAGCGCCCATGATGGGAACTCCGATCCCCACCACACACAGCCTACCATGGGAGTCCGCAAAAAGGGGGTCATTCAGACCCACTCGTGAGCGCAGGACACTCGCAAGCGGGTCGATGTTCCCCCACTGCGCATGTGCAAGATGGAGGGAACTCCGTCGTGCACATGCACGAGACCCAGCGAGCGACAGGCTCTCCATCACTCCGGGTCTCGCACCAAAGGGGGCATGCTGTCGATGTTGATTGACAGCACGCCCCCTTTGGTGGGCGTGCCGGGGGCATGCCTGCCAGATGGAGGCGTTCCCATGGGAAAGCCTACCATCTGAAGCCGGCCCCAGTGACATCACTAGTGATGTCAGTGGGAGTGATTTTGGCTCTGATAGAGCCAAAATCACTCCAGGGCTTGCGACAGCGAGACCCTACCGCAGGGTCTCCGTCGCAAGCCTGATGGTCGTGATGGTAAAGACCATCGCGACCATCATCATGGACGCTCGCATATGCTGTGGGTGGTCACCCACAGCTATGCGAGCGGCCAGGAGGCCGCTCCATTTTCATGGAGGAGGGCCCTGATTCAGAGCGAGCGCTCTGGTCAGAGCGTTTGGCTCTGAATCAGGCCCAAAGCACCTAAGGCAGAATACTCCTCAGGAATTTGCAAAATTTATGTTTCTGAATGCACAGTTTGTTCTACAGCCTTAGTGGTTTTCATTTTTTGACACCTATTCTACACTTTGAGTGATAAGGTCTTGCATCATAATGAGATACAGAGGAAGATACCTCACTGACACTTGCTGAACCAACTCATAAATAAAGGTCATGGCCTCAGTCTTTCCTTGACACTGCATGTGGTGAATGGCATGTTGGCAATTTTATGTTTTTCTGCACCACACTTTACCTTTATTAGAATTATTTTTTCTTTAGCACTGTATTTTTGTATTTTATTTTATATGCCCTGATCTAGACCCTCTATGCCCTTGAGCATCGGCTTTAGTAGATGACATTGAAGGACTGGCATCGTCATCATTACTGGTGCCAGCAGTTGTGACAGTCTTTGGTTTCTCATCTTCTCTAAGCAGAACATTAACCATTTTTTAATTTGCAGATCACTGCATGGCTTATATATGCACGTGAGCTAAACAAAGTGCAGCAATCAGTACAAACAATACAATTATTTAATTATTTTTGTTATTTGTTTTTGTCACTGACACATCTCTATTCAAACTAAGTGGAGTCTCAGGGCTTATGTATGCACTTGAATGTCTTACTGATGGAGTCTGGACACCACACAGCCAATACAGTAGAGCATAGCACAGCATACAGCAGTGTGCACCCCCTATACACATTGACTAAGCAGCACAGCCACTTGTGACTGTGGACACTGGACACAGCTTATGCAGCAGAGTACAGCACAGCATACATCAGTGTGCACCCCTATACACTACACATTGACAAAGCAGCACAGCCACTTGTGACAAGTGAGTCTGGACACGACCTATACAGCAGAGTACAGCACGGCAGCATGTTCCCCCTTATATACACATTAACAAAGCAGCACAGCATATACAGCAGAATACAGCACAGCAGCATGCACACCCTATATATAGTTATACACAAAAGCACAGTCTATACAGCAGAGTAAAGAGCAGCATACAGCAGTGTGCTTAACAAGGAAATGGCACCAAGTCCTGTGTGTTGGCGCCTTATATAGAATCCAAAACCAGCATGAATGTGAAGCTGCAAGGATGATGTTTTGCATTGAATTGGAATCTGAGTCAGGCAGAAAGATCCGAGCTGCCACTCAGATCTACTATATTCTAAGTAATCCAAACTGCTCATCTCTACCTAGCACTGATTGCTTGTTGAACACTTAATTTAAGGCATATGGGGCAATGATCCTAAGCTGTGCAGGACTGGTGATTACTGCATGTGTGCCCTCAGTTTCCACAGACATGGAGGACCATACTCTGCTACATGCTGTGGGCAATGATGCAGAATGAAATGACAAAGACACATATTGTCAGGTCAATCTCCATAAGTGAGTGACTCAGACTATAAAACAGTGTTTTGGCATCTTAGAAAGTAACACTGAACTTGGCCAGTCTCCTCCTCTTGCTGTAGTATGTATAAACTTTCCAAATGGTTCTGTTGCCCCTTGTGTTTTGCCTGTTATCAAAGACCCAGCACTGGATCCATTATAGCCCTATGAATCACTGATAGTGTTTTTCATGTTTATATTCTTATCTGTAAAATCCATGATTATTAAGTAGGTCATTCACAAGTGGCAGCAGTTCTTGACAGTGATAGGAAGAATGTAATTGTTATGCCTGAGTATAAGACCAAAATTTCACCTCTTTTGTGTGGAATTTTTTTACCCAAATCCTGACAACATTGTTCAAGCCATCTGTACTGTTTGTGAAGCCAAAGTAAGTAGAGATAGGGATGTTAACCTTCTAGCACCCTGCTTGCTGTTATGTAATTTGCAAAAAGTTAATGCAGATTATTTGAGAAAATTGCAAAAATCTTGTACAATACTAAAAGGCAGTCCAGCATCAGCTGCAAGCAGCATGGATAGATCCCCGAACATGCAATCTACACTGCTAACACCTTCAGCATTAATCTCCTCATCAATAAATTGAGGTAGTCCATCTGCAGCCAATTTGTTAAGGCTGACTGACTCCTCCCTTATCCAGAATTCCAAAGAACAATTCTTGCTGCTGAAGGTGAGTCTTCATCATAGATAATGACCATGAAGACTAGCAGATTTAAATAACAATTGACCATGAAACAATATTTACAAAAGGAAGCAAGTATGAAAACAGCCATCCAGTTGCAAAACAGATCCCTGAAGTAATGACAGCATTAATGCATCTGGTTTTAGACAATTAATTGAAGTCCTGTCTCCTTGCTACCAAATGACATCTAAATTATATTTTACCAGAACAGCAATTAATCACTTGTGCCAGGAAGTTAAAAAATATTCTTGGCCTAGAAAATGCCATTGTGCTGAGTATCCACTTGTCTACAAAAATGTGGACAAGCAGTACTGGTCAAACAAAAAATTACATCACTGTGACAGCCCACTGGGTAAGTGTATTGTCATCAGCAGCAACTCTGATTAAAAATCTGCAGAACTTGGTTGCTACTGGCTAAAATAGCTTACACTTTTGATATGGATGCAAGTTTTTTATAAATTTGAACCATATACCCCATCTTACCTATTTTGCTTGACTCATCCTTTTTTGTCAAATACTAATGTATAACCAATTTTTTGGGTTGTTTCATTTCCACCACCTTTGTAGAACTCCATTGTCTCAACCCTGACATTAAACCACATTTGAACACAGTCCATTAGACAATTTCAATCTTTGCATATTTTCACCAAGGGTTATCTACGTGTGTCAACCAACTGACAGTACCATATCAGGAGTATTCAGTCCACATGATTGAAGTCTATTCATTGAATATAGGGTTCTGAAAGCTCCCAATAAAAACAAAAAGATAAAGTACTATCAACTTTTCCTAAACATAAAGCTATATAAGAAACCTTTTCTTTTATGCTAAAACTTCCCCTCTCTTAAGAGATAACCACTATCCAACCTGGTACAAATCTAATGGATCATTCAGGTTCAACTGTGTAGCCTTATTATGTAGCTCAATTTGCTCTTTTTACTTAAAATCATGCATATTTTTGATACTCACAGGATTCTTAGAGAAAAACAAAATTGTAACAATTATTTTCTTGTATGCTTCAAATTTCAGACAGATACCAATCTTGAAAGAAGTGTTTAATGAAATAGATAAATATAAATAGCTTAGCTTGGTCATTATGGATGACATAACTGAGTAGCAGACTCCAAATTTTATAGATTCACAATATTCCCAACCAATTCAACTCTAGCATATTCTCCATCAATATCATTCAAGAACTTTTGGCAGAGAATGGTATATAAGACATTTGAAGTGGTCATACCCTAGAAACCTTGACTTCTGCTTTGCTACCTGCTTTACTACCTGTTAATTTTATTAGAAACTAAAACAGCACTTATAACAGCCCATATAGTATACACATATTTTAACAACCCAGGTGACCCCACTGGCAACCTATGGCATCTCCAAGTTTCTTAGACATTTTTCTAAAATGTATCTGGCATTCACCTCCCATAGGTTCCCACCATTTTGAAATATGGGTGCTACCATCTTGGACAGTGTCACATGATATGCTCTGTCAAATAGATCTCAGTAACTTTAGTTACATGTTTCACTCAGCCTATCAACACCAAGGGCATCCTATTTAAACCAGGAAGTACTGGAAGTTCATTGCCACTACAATGTCTCTCATATAGGATCTATTACCCTTGCTTCTAGTTCTGTATTACCTCCAACATTTTGTTCCAGTATATTCCAGCATTCTGCTTCATTTGTGCTTCCAGCTCCCAGTGTCAGTATGTTACTGCAGCCTGCTTTAGTTGTGCTTCCAGATGCTAGTTCCATTATAATCTGCAGTCATCTCAAGATATCCCAGTAGACTGCTCCAATATATGGCTTTAAATCTGCACTTACCTATCCTCCAGATATTGGCAAATCCTGCTAACCTGCTAAAGCCACTGGCTATCCTGCTAGCCTGCACCTGGTCTTAGTATCTGTTTGTCTGCATTCCTCTGCAGCATCAGTCTCCCAATACAACTACCAGTGGCCTGAAGAATAGCATTATTAGGCTATCCTGGTTCACTCACACTCCAGCACATACAGCCATCAAAAGAGGTCCCAACCAAAATCACCATCCTCCTAGTGTTGTGACATGCTGATTGACTTGGAAACTAGACTTGTTATTAATGCCCATTGAAAAATCCAAGCAGTTATGTAAAGTCTGCTGAAAATATATGGTACCAGGCCCAAATGAGTACATAAACAATTTCTTCAAAATGTTCAAACAAAATTAATTCCAATACTTGAACAACTCTATAATGCAGGCACTGATAAGAAAGTTGTCTAGAATAAATGTTTAAATAATACATTTTAACAGTGTTAAAGAAACATGACCCTGTGGATTTACACTGATATAAAGATATACTGTATTTGTGAGGATACTGGTGTTTATGTGTGCCCTCTTGTCTGTCCAAAGGCTAGATTTCTCTTGACAAATATGAATATTTATAGAAGCATGATACTCCAGAGGTCACAGATCACACAGGAGGCAATCAATTGCAAAGATTCAGCTATACCTGTATTACACAGCACACAATGTAACAATGTAAACAGTGATCAAATAACTAACCATATTAACTCTATGTACAGACATGCTAGTAGTATTAACCCACCTCTTGACAGTTCTTGAGCCCATGTGCTATAGGTATTTAGCATAAATAATGTATTGTCCTTACCAGTTCCAGTAAGGTGTGAAGAGTTACTAATAAGCAAACAGTCCCTGCTGGATTGCACTGTGTGAGTTATCCTCACAGAGCTGATCTTGTTGTTTACAGCTGCTTGACATGATACCCTCTACCATTATGGTAGGGCATAGCTGCTAATTAGACAACTCTTGTGGGTACACAAGATCAACCATACCACAAGTGGTGCCTAATTGAGCATGCTGCTAAAGGATTGAGTATATATGCATAGTTCCTAGCAGAAGCAGCAACTATGACATCAGTCCTTACAGATGAACTTGAACACACACACACACAATCTCTGACTCGGGACTTTTATCACTTGAAATCCCCTGAAGAATACCAGTTCTAGC
Organism: Taudactylus pleione; assembly: GCA_031769625.1. Lineage (NCBI taxonomy): Eukaryota > Metazoa > Chordata > Amphibia > Anura > Myobatrachidae > Taudactylus > Taudactylus pleione. The sequence goes on from JAUIMM010000082.1 coordinate 10,792,583, forward strand.
TATGTCCATTGTGGCTTTCAAATACTTGGGTTGGTCAGCGTACATTCGTCCCCTAACATTACGCTGATGTGGTACCACACCATATAAGAAGATACCTTCTAGGAACAATAGGCTCTCCGTCACTTGTACTAAGGATTTTGACTTCCTAAATTAAGAGAACTTCCCAAGTTTTCCATTCTTTAGTTATGTACCAGTCTTTCTGTAAAATTATAAAGGAGTTGCTTTAGGGCTAACTGAGCCAAATTATTGTGGCTTTATATGTAATAGCTGAATCATTGAAATCTCATGATTGCCTGCAACATATAGACTATCACTGTGGATTGACTGCCATTTGTTCAGTAAGCTGACTGTTAACTGGAAGAAGGTAGCATACCCCTTATAGAATTTCAGAATCATATATTGGAAGGGGTTTATCGAGATAAAACGGTGCAGTCGTTTTTGTTGTTGTCTAAGAAAGGAGACCCAGGAAGACTTTAAGGGAGCCATGAGGATATGTTATGAAGATATATCAAGATACTCCCTATCCAACTGTAGTAGAGTAAGTAGGGACAGAGCAATAAAAAAAGAAACAGCTAATGCATCGTGTGAGCAGCTATTTCTGAAAATATTATTTATATCCAACTAATATTATTTATATCCAACAAAAAATCTCATTTATACAAATATAGTATTCATAAAGATGGACATCACCAAAAGAGTTAATGGTGAGCCTTAACATTATGTAGATCTTTTAATGGATTTCTTCTGTAGGAATACATTGTAAATTAAGTTAATCTTTCACAAAAAAAATCAGAATAAGAGTTCCATTCATGAACTACTGTTCCAACTAATATCATAAATTGATTTTTATGAATACAACTATTTAATTGGCATGAATGAATTTGCTTTACAATATATCATGATATATTGATTCACCTTTTTAAAGGAAACAGAAAAATCATTCTTGCTACTCAGTAGGTAGTCAGTTATAAATAAATTAACAAATGTTAGTTTGTAATACTTTGGGTGAAAGCAAATTACTTACTGATGAGTGTATTTGATGTTAATGTTTCCTTAGGTAGCAGATTTATATCCTTATAAAGTCCAGTTTAACCACAATTAAAGCAATTTGGCTGAATATGTTTGTTGAAAGGATATGCCTGTGGTTTAATTATTGTGGAAATTATGTTAGAGAAAAGTTGAACTGAAATTCATAAAAAATAATCAAATTAAATCATCCTAAATGCTACTGAGAAATCTTAAGAATTATCTGGCATTGGGGATTTGAATCAGTTGATAAAAATGCTAGATCATGGCAGAAGACTGTTAACATGAGGCTAAGGGCTGCATGGTCAATAATGCTAGGGCTACATAAATTATATTTATTATCTTATATCGAAACAAATGAGAAGAATAACTTAAGAAAACACATTATTACTTTACTATTTTGAGATTAATCATCTGAAGGGGAAAAATCAACTCCGCGTGTTTTGTAATTCACTGAGCACTTCCTGGCCACAACTGCCAGGGAATGCCTTAGTTTTTGATTAATTGTTCATCCTGTTAAACTGTATAGAAGACATTTATAGCCTGAAGTTAATGTTTTGAGATTAAATTGTGGTATGGAGCAATTGAATGGTATAATCAAACTAATAATTAAAAATTGGTTGTGTAGCAAAGCTGATCAAAAAAATAAAAATAATGAAAATTGAGTAATCTCTGTTATGAGATTAATCTATTAATTTCTTGTGACTAAAAATTACCCTTTTAACTTTGCACTGAGTTGTGAAAGGTTTGTTCATTATTTAAACTATAAACATACTGTATGCATTTGTAGTTATATTAGAACTTCTCATTTATTATTCTAAAGAATTGTTATTAAAGGAAAACACTGCATCCAGAGGGGCCTATTGAATGATCAATGTCACTTCTCATAGGATTGGATTGATATCACAATAGATTCTACATAGGGCCTGCAGTTACAAAACCAGCATTGATAAGGTTATTTATCAATGTACAAAATCCACCATCATAGCCCACTTAACAACTTGTGTTGACATGGAAATGTATGCATTTTTACATGAAGTACATGGATTTGCTTGCCAAGATGAAAACATCTGATAATTGTGCCTTCTGACAGGAAGTTCTGGGGAGATCAGGGCATTCTTAGCTACATGTAGCCTAGATGCATGCAAACATAATTCATTTCATGTGTGCTCTATTCAAGAAGTGAATAACTATTTGTGTAAGGGCATTTACTGGTTATCAGTTGACAAATACTAAGCAATTGCTCAGGAGCCATCCTATACTTTAAATTGAATTTTTGTTTAGTTCTCATAAAACAAAAGCAATCACACAAGTAATAAATACAAGAAATCAATAATGTGATACATTTATTTTATTGGGTAGCAGATACAATCAACACTAATCAAACATTTGTCTTATACTGGGTACACACTGGCAGATATATTGGCAAATCAATTGATCGGCCAATATATCGTTTGCCCATCATCCAGTGTGTACCAGTGATATGTCTGTGACTGAGTGACTGACGTTGTTCACAGATATATAGAGTCAGCTGTGCTGCACAGCCGATGGAAGATATCTGTCCATCATGCTTTGTGCACAGTCTGACCACCTGTACACTTGTAGCAGAGGGTGCAGGGATAGGGCACAATGTGGCCAGATGACAGATGAAGGTTTTTCAGTATGTACAACTCAATCTGCATATATATATCATTTAGGTGTGTACCCAACTTAAGGCTGGCATCTTTTGCTTTCTTGCATCTTGTAAGTTTAAGGATAAAATAAAAGTTATATTTTATATACTGGGCAGTAGCCTTTATTCCTGATCACCAGATCATGATTTGACAATATGTGAATATAATTTTTTTGTAATCCTATGAGTGCCCCACTCTATAAATACTTTTTCTTTTTTGTCTAACTTTGCACCCTTGCAGTTTAGAGGTAAAACAAAAGTCTCCATTATGCATCAGTAGCTACAGATTTTGTGAAAGTGGCAGTAACAGAGGAGACACACAAATTCAAATATGGAAAAATAAATCTGAATTTAAATATTTTTTTTTTCAAACCTAAATATGCTGCTTAATATAGATGAATCACAATTTACACAATATGTTATTTATTAATTGGATATATATAAAGTGGAAGGAGTCAGAATGCAACATTTTAACTCAGTCCACTGAGTGCAATCCTTGACCTACAACTGCAAATTTACAAAATTACTCACAAAGTGACTCAATGGTGGTAGATTTTAAAAGTAGAAATTGGATGTGAAAAATTATGTACAGTACGTGAGGTGGTTAGACAGGCACAATTGTGCATGATGAAAATTAGGTACCAACAGCTGTGTAAATGACTTTTAACATATTCTGGTTTTTAGATTCAACTGTAATAAAATAATGTCAGAATACATCTAACAAAGTAAAAAGGCAATAAACAGTAATGTAATTGTCTTAAAAAAGTTTAAGTTTTCCAATATCCACCACAAACTACTGTATATTTTAAACTGATAAATAAAATGTTTTTCTTTAGTTGCTATTAGTTTATTGCAGCTCCTTCCCAGTCACTCTCTTTGCTTTATTATATTTGAATTTTTGACCTATTGCCTTTGTAAATAGTTCTTCCAGTTGGCAGCTCAACAAAGACAGATGGTTGACTTTATGAAGCAAACTGTGCTTGTGAATATGAATTTCACATTCAATATTTATGTGTCTTTTAAGTGGGCAGTTTAAAATAATGAATTGGGAAGCTAAGTATAACATTATTTATTTTACTTTCCATCTTTTTCTGTAAATGTATTAGCAAATGTATGCATTTCTTTAAAAATGACATACATCTAATAGTGTTAACACATGCTCACATAACCATTTTTTATTTCTGTCTCTTCACTATTTTTATTTTAAGGGGCATGTAAGTGAGGTAGATGCTAGCATAGAGAACACTAATCTCTACAGTAATGAACTGCACATGTTAGAGTGCTCTTTAAAGATTTTAAAGCAGATATAGGAGAAAGTAGAACATTGCAAGATGCAAATAAATAAACTGTCTTACAGAAACATTTGAAAAGTCATCAAAAATATCATATCACACCATATGTTGATGGAAATTTACATTTTCTGGCTTCCAAAGTCAATTAGATCCAAACCAGCTGACAAAATAGTACTATATAAGTTATAACTGGAATAAATGGCCTTCAGACATTGCATTACTCCTCTTATTCCCACAATTCTGAAGACCAATCTCCAAAATAACCATAATCAGCAAGATTTTAGAAAAAAATATATTTTAATCCAACTTGCACACTTCTTTGGTTGTGATGTCTCAAAATATGTTTTCCCTTCTACTATAGAAAACAGATGTGCTGTAAAGCACTGGATGGTATACTGACAGACTCCCTAAGCATATACCTGGAAAATTAACATAGTAAAGTGGGCTCAGTATAACTCTATACCTAAACACACATTTTACAGATCCATTCAAAATGTGAAATTGAATATTCCATAGCATTAAAATCATATTTTCTTAGTCATAATTCAAACTGATAAAAAGTAAAAGTTATATAAAAGTATATATAAAAGTGCAAAGCCCCTTCAACTACACCCCACTACACTGTCTGTCTCTAGAAATATGAATTGCTAAGACTCCCTTTCATTTGTTTCACAGTTTCCATAGATTAGACAATTTGGAAACATTCCAAAAACATTCTAACTGTTTTTAAGAATATCATAGGTAGGTTGCTCAAACTGAAATAAGTCTCAATAAAATGCCTGGTCAAAAATATTTACAGTAAAATTGAAATGGGTGAGTTATTGTTTGGCCGTATTCAACATTTTTATTGTACTTTTTTGCAAAAAAAAAAAGACTGAAGATGCGGTAGTCATTGAGCTGATCTGTTAAGAATTCCTATTTTTCTGGTCTCTTTTCAATGATAATTTATTTTACTATAAGTGTATAAGTGTGGATATACATTTAAAAATGCAGTTTGAAGTTTGTGAAATAATTATAAGTTAAAAGGCGAATGGGGAATAAATTAAATGGAGAGGTGGAGGAAATGAATTACAGGTAGGGGATGGTGGAAGGGCAATGATTTACAAGCTGGTTGGTTCCTGTCAGTATTCATAGATGGAGATTGCTACTAGAAGTGTTAACCCTAAACCATTCAAACATTTCTACATAAATAGGATTATTAAATATGTACTACAAAAATGAAATGGGGGTTTAAGCTTTGCCAAGAAAGCCTAGTGCAAGCAAGCTACTGTAGGGGATACTTTTAAGAATTCCAGTGAAATTCATGTGTGGACCAGTTCTACTTAAGACATTACAAAAGTTTTGCAGCACAATACAAAAAATATACTTAGTAAAAATGGTACTTAAGTTATCATAAGTACAACAGAAAAAGGAGGACTCAGGATAACAAACACAGGCTAAGAGTGGGGAAACTCTATCAGTATCAGAGTCATTGAATGGACTTGTAGACCAGTGAAAATGAGTACAGAGGGTTAAGATGATATTTGAAAAGACCTTTCAAACTAAGAGGTATGGGGAACATGGGGAAACATAATACATAGGGGCTGATTCTGAGTAGCATGCAGACTTTTGCTATAGCCATATCTGTGTCTTATGGTAATACTGTGGCTGATTTAATTAATACCGAGATGCCCTCTTGCTATGTTTTGTTGCAGTGCAGTTGCATCTCAGTACATCTTTACTTCAATCATTTTTATTAAATAATTTGTAATGAAAATTACATATGCAGAAATACAATATAAATATGCAAAAGTATAGGATACAATGAAAAAATGCAGACAATTAAACTAGCAAATAAATTATTGCAAGAGGAGACAAATAGACTAGTTGACCAAAATCAAGTAGCTCACTGTGACGGTTTGAGGGAATGTTTATCTGAAGCCATAGAGTAACAAATGTGTTTGAGGGCATCAACTTCCTTCCCCTCATTAACATATAAATACTGAAAGAACCATTTCACAAGAAGACAGGAAGGTAAAGTAAAGTAACAGACTTCAAAGGGTACCATTTCAGAACTGAATTTAGGAAATTACCTTAAATAAAGAAGGAGGGCGGAAATTTCCATAAAGTGTCTCTAGCCACCAATAATATCTGATCTACAGAACCAAGTACCAGTACCAAGTAGCCATCAAAATTAGGGCTATAAAGGGGGTACCACTGTAATAAAGTGAGGCTAGAGCTGGATCTGGAGCCATGGTAATTTTTATAACTTTAGACATTAAATCAAAATGAATGAATAACAGAGCAAAACCAAAATATATGGAAAAGGTCACATTTATCAGAGCATTGATGCCAGCAATATTGTAAGGAAGATGGTAACATTTTATGTAATTTAATAGAATTAAGGTACAATCTATGAAGCAATTTCAATATCTCAACATGGTTGGTACACTTAGCAATACAAAGTAAAATACTATATATTTCCATTGTGAAGTAGTAAAAGTACAGTGTACATCTGTTTTCCATCATATTTGTACAGCAGTTATATCAGAAATCACAGCCTGCATATAAATTTGAACCAAAAGGTAATTTGTCCTGTAGAGGAGCTAGAGATTAGTCTGCTCAAAAACAAAACTGGTGGTAAACAAAAGCCATTAGTCAATTCACACAAATATCACACACAATGAACAATTTGGAGGTATCTATAGTGATCGGTAAAAAGGATATTATAGATTTCTGAGGAAAGCATATAATTGATTGTAGACATATCATTCGTAATCCAAATATTGAGATGTAAATGTGGATTTAAATAAATTACTGCTTTGAGGGATAAGTTTCAGGAAGGTTGTCCCCAGTCATCCCTTTGAAATACATTAGTGTCTAAGACCTGAAGAGCATCAGACACTGCTAGTAGGTAGAATTTAGTCAGCAAATGGACTGTCTGAACTAGGGATTACCCCTTGAAGGCCACAGAGGTGTAACACTTATATAGCTAGAGTTCAGCCTATAAAAGTCTTTCTCTGCATCTAAAATAAGCAACACAAAGGGTCAAATGTAATAGGGTGAGAGTTTAGAAAATGTGGGAGTTTAGCAGTAAACTTTCTCATTGGTCAAATTTTATCTTCAAACTGGTAAAATATATGGATGAGAGTTTAAATCGTCAGAATTTTATGAGTCTAAAACATGCAAGTTTGCATATTCTCAGACTCTATTACATTGGCTGAGTTTAAAAAGTGTGAGAGTTTACTGCTAAACTCTGACATTTTCTAAACTCTTACCCTATTACATTTGGCCCAAAGTGTTCTTTTCAGTGTGAAACCAATTCAATTTTGCCAAGTACCATACAAATATTGTTGAAAACCTATCAGTCTAGAACAAACCCCACCTTAACAAGAAGGAGGAAGAGGGGAGACAGACAGTTAGCTAGAAGCTTAGTGAAAATTATAACATCTGTATTAAGGAGAACTATAGGCCTAAAGTTCTTGCAGTCAGAAGGGTCCATACCCAGTTTAATGATTGTGAATCTTTTGGGCTTCCAAAAGTTCAGTGGGGAGATGACCGAACTTTGTTGCCTTGTTAAAAAGATTTACCAAATTAGGGGCCAACTAATCACAAAAGATGACATAGAAATTGTTATTGAAGCCATCAAGCCCTGAATATTTACTGCTAGAATGGTTTTAATATTTTTTTGTACTTTCTCAAAGGACATAATAAGTGAAGTTAAATCATCTACACTTAGAGATGGCAAATGAAGGCCAGAAAGTGATGGCTTTACTAGTAGGTTGCGGGATGAAACTGTTGGATGGTAAATTATATAAATTAGCATTATATATATCAAAGTGATTTGAAATCTTGTTAACTTTCTTGTTCTGGGCATATTCTATTATGGACTTTCTGCCCCTTAATATATGGTTAAGCAGTCTACTGGCTTTATTACTGGCCTTGTAATACTTTTGTTGGCATTTAGTAAGGGTTGATTTCAACCGAACCATAAAAAGTTTCTGGAGTTGAGATCTCATAGAAGTTATCAGATTTTTCTTAAATTCTGGAGTGGCAAGTTCAGTTTTGAAATTCAGGGGTTGAGAGATAACATTCCATATCTTTTTGCATTTTAAGATAGTGTTTCTTTAGACAGAAACCTTGTTGAGTACAGTAGTTGTCCAGGAAGAACTAATTCAAAGAACACCAATAAGCTAATATTGTATAAGTACTGTGTCAGCTGGGTAATTTGCAGTAGTATATTTAGACAGGGAGAGCATCAATCCTTGCACTGACTCAGGTGATCAAAGGAGGTGCTCAGAGAACCAACAAAGTCTCACCACGGGTCCAAAAGGGAAGGATTCCAAACCCAAATTAAAAGGAGAATGGCCTAACTAAGTTATGGGCAGAATCTTAACAGTATGATTGAGTTGGAGAGCACATGTTGTGAACATTAGAAAAACAAAAGAGTAGTGTCTCTCTTCTGGGAACACAGTACTTCAGACATTGTAAAATCAGATAGAAATTTTCAAAAAGCAGTTGCAAGACTCAAATCCTGAGGTGAGATACTTAACCCAGAAACTCCAGACCTGTTGAGAAAACAATCAGGAACTGTACTGAAGTGACATCAAACATTAAGGTCAAGAACATCACAAACCTCTCTCATGAAAAGGAACTGACAGGAAATAGAGGCATAAACTAAGACTAAACTCTCCTGGAGGTCATTTAATGCTCCCACTAAAATATCTGTCAAGCTTGTTACATGCATGAATAACCAAAAGAGTTGCTGGGAGGAGTGATTGGCATTTATAGGAACAAATCACTCCTCAAAAATGACACAGATTTACAACAACAGATTTGACCACTTGCCTGGCGTAGTTACATCAGATGTAACCATGCCAGATTGGGCTATCCCTGAACTACTGTAACCTCCTCCTATCTGGCCTCCCCAATGCACATCACTCTCCTGTCCAGTCTGTCCTCAATGCTGCTTCACAGCTCACCTTCCTCTCCAAATGCTCTACATCTGCCTCCCCTCTCCTACAATGCCTCACCCATTCCTCTCCCATTTACAACTTTGACCTCATCTCCCTTCATTCTCCTGTCTGCCCTCTTTATTCAACAAATGCACGCAGCCTCTCATTCAAACTAATTACTTCCTCCCACTCCTGCTTCCAAGATTTTGCCTGTGTTGCTCCCCACCTTTGGAACTTTCTCCCTCTTCCCATCAGACTCTCCACCTCTCTAAAATACTTCAAATGGCTCTCAAGACTCACTACAGTACTTCATCAAATCCTTCCAGCTCTCATCCTAACTACATGCTCCTTCCTCCCTATCTATCCCATCTGTGTCACACTGATTTGTCTGCCCCTCCCCTTTAGAATCTAAGCTCTTATGAGCAGGGTCCTCTACCATCTTGTGCTTCTCCTAACTTTACTTTCATCTATTTATTACTCCCCACTAGGGTTCCTAACACTTGGTTGCTTATGCTCTGTTACTTATCTGGGTGTTATGGTCGCTAATGTAGCAATGTATATTATCCATTTCCTTGTCCAAAATTGTATGGGACTGTATGTCTCTGGTCAATCTATTTGCTTATGTACTTTGTAAGGCACTGCAGAACACTTGTGGCACCTTATAAATAAATAATAATAATAATAATAATAATAATAATAATAATAATAATAATATATGACAAGTCAGAAATGCTCTGTGGACTGCTGCTGTAAGATTATCTTTCAACAGCCGCCAGTCTTAGAGGGACTTCTCAGCCAGTCTGCACCCATACTCCTACCCTAGTGTCTGCCAATCACTGCAGGGTGCAGTGATTGGCCAGCCCAGGGACACAATCCATCTGGCAGCAGCAGAGAAGAGCAGCCACCAGTGAAATGTACACAGTGACTGCAGAGAGCAACAACTGCAGGGAAATTGTAAACTCACAATGGTCATGATTATCGATGGCCTGATGTATTGTTTAACAATATTTTAAAATTGATGTTAATGTCATGTGTTTCAAAAAATAAATTTTTTATAAAAAGGTATTGGATACATTTTAAATATAAGTTTTTGACATAATTGAATTCTAAAAAAAAATTACAATTTCTTAGCGGTGTTTGGAAAAATTATAAGCCAGATAAGTGGTAAAAGACTGACACAGTTAAAAAAGATTTACCCATCATTGTAAAGGGCCAAGCATAGCTGATAAAGTGCTATTTGCACTAATCATTATAAGAGGAAAATAGTGCATCAGTTCATATTTCTTATGTATTGTGCAGTAAATACACAAATTTGTAGTGTAACAATAATGCAAGTGACAACAGCAATACTGTTATACTGTACTGTACCTTTCAGTATAAAATAACAACTGCATATTCTGTCCATCCTACATGGTGAGTCCAGAATGGAGACATGGATGACCAATAAAAATTGTTAAATCTAAGATGGTGATCCATATTCAATAATCGGAATGCCGCATTGTGCAGCTGCTCCATATAGGATGACATCCTGTGAGTGAAATGTTAATAATAGTAGAGTAGGGCAAAATGTATAAAGGTAATACCTAGGAAGTAAAGAAAGGGGAGCAGATTAAATGGTATTATATTGTGCTTATGATGTATGACCAGTTATCACTGCTTAACCATCCCATAAAGAAGGGAGGGGCACAGTATAAGTAGATACACTATATGGATAAAAGTATTTGGCCATATCTGTTAATTATTGAATTGAGGTGTTTCAATCAGACCCATTGCCACAGGTGTATAAAAGTAAGCACCTAGCCATGCAATCTCCATTTGCAAACATTTGTGATACAAAATGGGTCTTTCTGAAGAGCTCAGTGACTTCAAGCGTTGTACTGTGATAGTATTCCATCTTTGCAATAAGATGGTTTGTGAAATGTCATCCCTTTTGGATATTCCATGGTCAACTCTAAGTTATCTTATTAGAAAGTGGAAGTGTTTAGGAACAACAGCAACTTAGCCATGAAGTGGAAAACCATGTAAAATTACAAAGTGGGGTCAACAACTGTTAAGGTGCCTGGTGTGTAAAAGTCACCAGTGCTCTGTTGATTCCATAGCTGAAGAGTTCCAAACTTCCACTGGCATTAATGTAAGCACAACAACTGTGTGGCGTGATCTTAAAGGAATGGGTTTCCATGGCCGAGCAGTTGCATGCAAGCCTCACATCATCAAGTCCAATGCCAAACATTGGATGGAGTGGTGTAAAGCACACCAACACTGGACTGTGGAGCAGTGGAAACATGTTCTGTGGAGTGATGAATCACACTTCTCTGTTTGCCAGTCAGACGGACAGGTCTGGATTTGTTGGATGCCAGGAGAACGTTACCTGCCTGACTGCATTGTGCCAACTGTGAAGTTTGGTGGAGGAGGGATATTGGTATGGGGCTGTTTTTCAGGGTTTGGGCTAGGCCCCTTATCTCCAGTTAAGGGCAGTTTTAATGCTTCAGCATGCCAATACATTTTGGACAATGCTATGCTTCCAACTTTGTGGCAACAGTTTGAGGAAGGCCCTTTTCTATTCCAACATGACTGTGCCCCAGTGCATAAAGCAAGGACTATAAAGACATGGTTTGATGAGTTTGGTGTGAAAGAACTTGAGTGGCACACAGAGCCCTGACCTAAACTCCATCGAGCATATTTTGGATGAACTAGAGTGGAGATTGCAAGCCAGGCCTTCTCATCCAACATCAGTGCTTGACCTCATAAATGCTCTACAGAATGAATGGGCACAAATTCCTACAGAAACACTCCAAAATCTTATGGAAAGCCTTCCAAGAAAAGTGGAAAATGTTATAGCTGCAAAAGGGTGATCAACTCCATATTAAAGTATATGTATTTGAATACAATGTCATTACAGTCCCTGTTGACGTAATGGTCAGGCATCTGAATACTTTTGTCCATATAGTGTATTTCAGAGTGGTTTAATTTTAATCCAATAAAGAAAGGGACAAAAAGTGGTAGTTAGTAATAACTACATTGTTATTAGTTCTAATTAAAGTTAGTGATAATAGGTGATAACATGGTACACATCAATAATTCTAAAATAAGTGAATGGTGCTAGTGTTTTATATACTGTAGTGGTATTGATGAGAGTCGTATGATATATTAAAAATAATAAATTGAGATCTTGCTGGGAATTTGTAAAAGAATATATATTATTTTTAATAATAACCCTATTGGTAAAAAAACCAGGCATCAGGATTGGTAAATAGCATTGACAATTAAAGATAATTTACTATGATTGGAAACAAAAATAAGCAATTGGATTGACAGATAGCGCTGCCAATCAAGGATATTCTATGATTGTTATGATTGTTTGATTACTGCCATTTAACATTACTCATGGAATCCATAAGCAGGCTGGTTATGTAAACAAGCCCCCCCAAGGTGAATTGTACAGCATACAATGAAAACCACCAGCAGTGACGATGTCCCAACTCAGGTACAGGATAATCTTATCTCATCATTGCTCTACTGGTATTCTATCTCTGCATGCCCTCAGAGCATACATGAGATAGGACTCATGCAATGCCCTTTGATATCAGGACTCTAGTTCTTGGTGTGTGCTGACAGTAGAATCAACCACTAGTCTTCTTTTACACCAGTACTTAACCACAAGACTCTCATTTTCTGTATAATGCTGAGACACACAGAATGAAAGCAAAAGCTGGGGGACTCATATTGAAGATCTGATCTCTATTTACTTATCCTTTTGTAGCACAACACATACTATCTCCAGTAAATTAATATGCAACAAATTCTTATGCTAGTTTAGATGAGCACCCACAAAATTAACAAATAGCTTTCTTATGTGTAAAAACTTTGAGTCATCAATCAGCATTTACCACTCATAATAGTGTGTTAAACCTTTAGGTGTAATTTATAGATCACCTGTAAAAGGTTAATTACCGGTGACATTTACTTTGTGTGTTTACTATTGAAGGACCCCTGCAGCAGTTATATTTTTTATATTTTTTTTCGCCTCTACTTACTTTGGGATTATTTAGCTGAAACGGACTCAGAATGGTGATTTCTAATACAATTGGATATTTAGGGGTAGATTTACTAAAGCTTCTAAAACAGACAAGTGGTGATGTTACCCATAGCAACAAATCAGATTCTAGCTATCATTTCTTAGTTGCATTCTAGAAAATGATACACAGAATCTGATTGCTTGCTATGGGTAACATCACCACTTGTTTGTCATAGAAGTTTTAGTAAATAAACCCCTTAGAATTGTGTGTCCATTTATTGTGAAATACAACCAGCAATATTCACCCATTTAATCCCCCACATTTAACATATTCATAATAAAAGTTATATTTTATATTTATAAACAATGTAAAATGTAAAATCACCCCTCAAGAGTCCACAACTGTTTTGTTCATGTGCATTAACACATGACCTCATACAGTAATTAACATACAAATCTGGTGCAGAATAAAATACCTTTTGTTTTCTTGAAGATTTTCAAGAACGTGATAAGTGACAAGTGATAAGATCTGGCTATGGGCTGTAGCCCCAGAGAGCAGAGCATGTCCCCTGGTGAGTGTTTCAGCAATGTGGCAGTACTTCCATAACAGCTCAAGTTGCACAGTTCCATGGTTTGGGGTTGTCTCATGTACAGGAGCATCTGACTGGGCCCCAGATTAGGGGCCTACCCAGTCAGATACTAGCCAGGCATCAGTGGTTAGAGAAACTGAGGTTCAGGTATCCAAGATGGAGCTCCAGAAGGGGCTCAATGGGAGCTCCAACTCACTGGCAGTTGAGTCCAGCAGGTAGTGCAGCAGAGGAACAACTCTGACAGGAAGATCTAATGCCTCAAGCACTGGTGGAGCTCTGGGGAAAAGCACCAACCATCTTAGGACTCCAACCCATAACCCTTGGTGCATCTTTAGGCTCATCATTGATGCATCTTCAAAACTTGCACCAAGCGTATGTTAGATGCATTGTCTACATTCTAGTATGGCCTCCTGTGTGAGTGATTGTGCATCTTTGGATGCAACCGCTTACAGCTCCTTAGCCATCCCCCTGTTACTTCCCAGGAATGCCCACTAAATTCAACAGACCATACATCTGATGCTGTTCTGCAACTGTGAGTGCTAACAATCAGGGTGCATGTGTTGTGTAACTAGGACACATGCACAGGCTTAAAACATTGGCCAAAAGCATGCAGCAAAAACACTGCTTTGTTGCATAGTTGCATACATGTTACTGTAATTATATTTTTCTGAAACTTGTTACTTGTCTGTTAGTATTACAATTTTTTTGTGTTTTTTTTCTGTAAATCCTGTCTGTGTTGTATGTGTCTGAGTTGGGTTTGACTACTGTAATTAGTTAGATTTTTTTTCTGTTTGTGTTAAGGGGAAGCTATAGATATAAAAAGGAATGGGTTGATTTAACCATATATTTATGATGTGTGTCCCTTTTCCCCACCAGGAATGGTGGACATTTTTTATAAATAGCATGCACTTAGGTGGTAGAAATCACTGCACATTGTATAGTTAATCTGGTAATTTGTAAGGCAAAATTACCAGTGATTTACAGAGATTTCAGACCCATCCACAAACTGGTAATTAATAAATCATCATCACTAGTCTTCATTGAGTTAAGTATTATATGCTTTGTATTATATTCAAAGGGGTATATTTACTAAAAGCCATGAGTTTAGAACTGGAGATGTTGTCCATAGCAACCAATCATATTCTACTTAACATACATCTAGCCCAGTCTAGAATATAATAGCTAGAATCTGATTGGTTCCTATAGGCAACATCTCCACTTCTAAAACCCTGCATTTTAGTAAATATACCCAAAAAAACTCAATAAAATATGAGTTAATTTCCTAAGTATCTGTATTTGACTCAAGATGGCAAATTGCATCCCTGGCAGACTAACTGCTCTTTGATTTGGGGCAGGTAGGCTAATCATTTACAAATTAGTCAAAAATTGTACTGAAAAAAGTTCATAGGGGAATAGTTTTCAGTAAACCATTTACTGTGTGCACAGTTTATACGTTGCATGATTTCCAAAAATAAGACGGTGTTCAATAAATTACCCAGTATCAACCGTTTGGAACAGAGGAACTGATGCTATGGCCTTTGCAGGTAATTTAATTCCTTTAACTCATCCTTCATTGACATCCTCATTTACATAAGCAGTCTTGTTATATATTTGAAAATAATCTTGAAAAACCCTGTGGCAAACAAGATAAAGGCATCAGATCACATTTACTTGGATGTACACTTAGGGCCTGATTCAGTAGCAATTGCTAATACAACTATGTACGCAGATCGAGCGATTGTTAGCACATGCATATAAGCAGCACTGCAAATACGTATGCACAGAGGAATCCATTGCAGAGTAAGTGACAGGCTGTGAGCATTTGGGGGTGGTGACAGAAGAGTGGTTGGAAAAACGCAGGTGTGCCTGTCAGTTCGAACGCTGTTGCTTGGGTGTGTATAAATTAGCCGCAGCGATTGCATATGCAGCTTGAGAGCCCACTGCGTGCAGTTTCTGCGGCTGGTCAGACATGTTGTAAATGATGCGTACCTGTGCGATGTGTATCGATGGTACCAATGTTTACTCAGAAGAGCGACATTGGACGGATGTGAGAA
The DNA here is from genome assembly GCA_031769625.1 of Taudactylus pleione. Taxonomy (NCBI): domain Eukaryota; kingdom Metazoa; phylum Chordata; class Amphibia; order Anura; family Myobatrachidae; genus Taudactylus; species Taudactylus pleione. The sequence continues at coordinate 10,808,166 of JAUIMM010000082.1, forward strand.
ATCAGTAGTGGGCGTCTTTATGGCGCCAGAACTTTGGGAAGCATTAGCATATTTTGCAGCTGTGCTCCATGCAAATTCGCAGTTGCAATCGCAATAGCGATCCTTACTGAATCAGGGCCTTAGCGTCCAAATCACTGTACAAGTAACTTGATATGTTGCTTTCAGAAGATCTTGTAAGTGGGATATTCTTATAGCTCATAATTTTATTTTTACATTTTTAAACTCCACCAGGATCACCTATCTTCCTGTCATTGGTTTTTGCATCTACAAAAAAAAAATAAAAGATGCTGTCAATTATGCCTACATCTACAAGCTTATCTTCGCTGCATGAGATATTTTCTCATTGCCCTTTGGACAAGTATTGAAAAAATAGCAATGTCTTTTCACACACAATCAATTGCCTGAATGATTTTAATTCCACAAGCAGAATTGCTATATTTAGTCAGTTTACCAATTATTACAGTACGTAACAGAGCACAAAAAGGGCACTGTATTCATTTGGTTTCCTAAGACAGGAAAGCCGTAGTTCAGATGACAGGCTGTAACCTTCTTTATCATTTTAAAACAAGATTGGCTGTAGGGTATTTTGAAAAAGGAATAACTCTGCACTCCTTGCTGCAAGATTTTCCAATATTAATTTCATATACGGTAAGTGTCAACATTTTAGTTATTGTTGCTTTCTTTAACATGTAGAATGTTACTGTTGTCTCTGCAAATAAGCCTACATTATATAACTGGATTCAAGTTCAATCTACCTACTGCCCACACTTTTGTGATTCTTTTACAAGGCAAATGTATCTGTGACACCTAATAAGAAGAAAGTTGCTGCAGTCCAATCACATATCACTATTGCTCCAAGATGTATACAGTGTTTTGTGGAATTGCAGTAGGGTGGTTAATACTGTAAATACACATGACAGTGTCTAAGACAATAAATAATATATTTTGAATTCGATATATATATATATATATCCAGAACAGGTCCAAACTCTCATCCTAATCATATATATTGTACATAACTTGATGTAGTATATTTTTCAATCTATACATTAAACCATGTCAACTACACTACTGCCGCATGTACCTGTGGGTAGTGTACTTACTTTTATTTAAATATCACATCAGTAAGGATTTTATATACAGCTATGCATATTTCCCTATATGTTGTAACATTTTATTACATTGGGAAAGATTTTAAAGTTGCTCACTTTCCACTTATATTAAAATATTAAAATAGAGAAATCAGATTTTTTTTTTCCAAAGTCAAAAGCTTTTTTTTTCATTCTCCTTTTATGAAACAATTTTGTGAAAGTGGTTGTTTGATGAGAGCAATTTTTCACAACATCAGGATAATAGTGCTGTTTCCTCTCACCCGCATGTAATGATCAGTAAAGTAGAACCCCTAAATAATGTGCATTAAGGTGATGAAGAATTAAAATAACATTTGAAAAGACAGACCATATAGGTCATTGTCCCAAAGGTTACATGTATGCCATTTAGAGACTGGATGAAAATAAAAAGCTTTGAAAGAAACTATAACATTGACAATCAGAGAGAATCAAAGTGTGACCTGAGGGAAATTCAGAATTTCTGTACGTACTCAGACTGAATGTATAAATAAGTTGTTCATCTGAAGCACATCATTTTTAAAATATTACGGTTACAGAACAGGATTTTGGCGATTAGAGTAATTGATGATAGTGCAATGAAGAATACACAGTAAACAAGTATGATTATGAAATAGCTTACTAATTTCCGTAGCGATAATGCTAAGATTATGCCACTGGGATATTTCACGGTCCAAAGGTTTTGCAGTATAAATTGATCCATTTCCTGAGTGTATATTAAAAATTCTGTCAAGGTCAGTATGGCGATCCAGAGAAAACCTAGTAAGAAAAACATGTTTATGGAATAGTATTTACTCTTACTGTAATTTATATTTAAGCATTTATAACACATATCTAGCTATAAAATATCTATATCATACAGTACATATATTGTATTCCACAGTATGTTCCATATCATGTATAATTTTATTTGTTTCAACTGCAGTTCACTTTTTTGTCAATTTAGATGCCATATGCTCTAATTATTATTGGCAGTAATGTCTTGTTTTTTTATCCCTTCTTTTCTTAAATACATAATGGCAGTAGTTTGATGCTTGCCTAGAATAATATAACAATACTGGGTTTCATGACCATTGAGGTAGGTATTTTATATTTTGTTTGGTTCTGTTGGTGCTTGCTTTATAGAGGGGAAACCACTGCTGGTCTATAACAAAGTGTAAGGAAACTGCTCTGGATATAAGTGTGAAGATTAAAAAGAGACAACTAGAAGATAAAATCAGAGTGGGTGTGGGGAAACAGAAACAGGAAGAAAAGAGAAAGTCAAAGTGATTTTGAAAGGTTAGACAACCAAAGAAAACAAGAATCAGGCAGGAGGAAGAGCTGGATTGCTGACCTATACCGTAATTATAGGAACATACTATAATAACAGCATTTGCCACTATAATTATGTGGTGATGTAAAATACCAAGGTATAGGATACAGCTATATATATGAGGGTTGTTCAATAAGTTAGGTAACAAGACCCTCATTGTGTAAATTTATGTAACTCATACATATACATACTGTATAATCAATAGTATGGCCTTGATACAAATATTTTTTCCACATAGTCCTCATACTTGTCTAAAGCCGTGTATCCACTAGCAGATACTGGCATGACTATATGATTATGACATCATAATCATACCATTGTTCCCCTTCCACCTGCAGTGTCTACACTGAATGATTGATCGTTCAGTGTAGGCACATCAATCATCTCTGAACATGGGCAATCTGTCGTTATCGGAAGATTGACCAGCATGTTCAGTAGATAATTGATGTCGGAAACGACCAGCGGGAGCATGCATCGCTGGTCATTTCCAACATAATAGTGCCCGATTTGTGCATGATTTGTGCATGATTACTGAGCGATTGCATGATTATGATGTCATAATCGTGCAATCGCTTAGTAACATCGCATAGTGGATATGCGGCTTAAGCATTTGTTCCAGTGATACAGCAAGGCCTCTATCCTGGCATAAAATAAATTAGTGTCAAGCATATGATGCCTTGCTGAACTTCACTATCAGTTTCGAAACACCATCCACCCTGGTGCTTCTTCAATGGTCCAAAGAGATTAAATCACTCTGTACCAGGTCAGGGCTCTAGGGAGGATGGTTCAGTACCTCCCATTGGCTGACCATCTTGAACATCTGACCTGCCATTATCAAAGGCAGTGCACCAAACCGAAACCTTTTCCATGACATGACATTATATTTGTGTATCTCAAGAAATGGTGATGAATTTCAGTGCTGATGTGCCCTTTATATGCAGAAATCTGATCAAACTACAAATTCAATGTTTGACTATATTCCTGCCAGCCCCACCATCTTAAAACTGACGTTGGGACAGTATGACTAATATGAGGTGCAGTCTAATGACCATGAGGAGAAGCAGTGGTCTACTTGCTCTGGCCTGGAGAGAAATTAGAATAAAATAGAGAACATTAGACACATGAGAGCTTTTGTTACCTTACTTATTGAACCACCCTCATACCATAATTTTTTCCTTGCTGACTTATTTCTATGAAGACTGTATTTTTTATCTGATAAAGGGTGTGAAATTTGTGAAAAGATTTCTGGGCCACCAATTAGAAACAATCTTTACGAAAGACCTCTACTGAATAGTCTTGGTCTGGATCCAGACTGTGACAAACTGGGCTCAGACTGTCTGATAAAACATTTAATACAGTTATATTTGTCACTATCATTGTCTTTTTTGCTTGTTTTTGCTCTGCTGTGTTAGACCAGGTTGTGATATAATGCTATTTGTACAGGAGAGAGAGGAACAGAGATCAGAGCCTAATACACAGATACATTTACAGCAGACAGTTCTACATGCTTTTTGCTGCAGCTCCCAGGATAATGTCCTACACTAGCACCATAGGAAAATGCATTTATTCTTTCTATGTGAGCATCCACAGTTTACAGCTATTGGACAGTAGAAACATTTCTTTACTGGTGAAAGCCAGGCCAGGATACAAGTGATAGTGCATGTCAGGTAAGAGTGGGCACTGCCATTGAATTACATAACAACTTTTTACAGTTGTAAGTGTACTTCAGGAAAATTTAGAATGTAAATCCATAATTTTGAAGGTTTCATAGCATGATTTTACGTATTATAGTTAGAAACTCTCTTTCTATGTATTATGGTTAGCAACTCTCTGTGAGATAGAAACACACCTTTATTACAAGTGCCATGGAAAAGTTGAGAAAAGGATAGAGAGAAACTCATGTGGAGTAATAAAAACTAGCAGGGGGTGAAAGAGGGACAACAGGCCCAAACAAGTGTGATATTAAATAAGGAAACATATTTTCAAATGCTTGCCCTTTGCTATAAATAAAGCATCACATTTGCATTTTACTAAATCAAATAATATATTGAATCTAAATAAAGTGAAAATATAGTTATATTGGCTTGACTATGAACATTTTGATCACACAATTCCTAGTTAGAGGAGAATATAATGATCTATTGGCATACAGTATATTATATATTAATAGAATAATTATTTGTAATTTCACTACAATATAAAATTTTGCTTTAGAATAACATACAAGTGTTAATACAAAATGAACACTGATCATTATAAAAGCCTGAATTAGCTCGAAAAAATAATTACTGTTCTTTAAAAATTAAGATAACATAAATATTGATATTTGCATAACATAAAATAAATTATACCTGATAGGGCTCGAAATTGTGTCAGGATCTCTTGCCATCACAGTTCCAATTATTGTCCCCAATTCAATATCTTCATGGACCTTAAACATATAGCCAGAGCGAGCAAACATTGGAGGCTCATCAGCATCGTCCACTGAGATTTTCACAGTAGTGGTATCTTTGAAGGGTCCAAGATAGTGAAAATGTGGATCCACATGTGTATTCTCAGCTTCCATTTTTAAAGTGTACAATCTTTTGTTTTCATAATCTAATTTCTGGTTTTGGAGAAAAAAAAAATTTTTAGTTGAGAAATTCACACACAAGTGTACACACAGAGGGCCAGATTCAGAGGTGGATGAATAGTCGATGTTGGACACAAGCAGCCAATGTTGAAAGGTTGCTCACATGCCCACATGCATCCCAATGGTTACCACCGGTGGGACACAGAGCGAATTTGGATGCAGAGAGGAGGAACTAAAGTGGGCATTTGTGGGGGGTAAAAGTGGGGTGGCTGGGCAGATGCGGGAGAAGTGTGTTGCGACTGATGGTGCAACTTCAAAGTGGCATATTAGTGCCAGAGCCAGTGGATGTCTCTGTATTAATTCCAACTGCAGTATAAACATAAAGATGTTCTGCATAAAAAGTCACAGTCACAGAATCATTAGTGTCCACCTCTGAATAAGGCCTTAATTCTTTCTCTCTTTCTTTCTTTTTCTTTGTTTTTCTTTCTCTTTCATTCTCTCTTTCTTTCTCTCTTTCTTTCTTTGTTTCTCTCTTTCTTTTCTCTCTTTCTTTCTTTGTTTCTCTCTTTCATTCTCTCTTTCTTTCTCTCTTTCTTTCTTTGTTTCTCTCTTTCTTTTCCACAAATGTACTTCCTACCACAGTTGTTAATGTAGTTAGTTGTTTTGTGATATATCAATCATATGTGTTTATGAAGTTTATGTTTACCAATGAGAAACTGTTGATTACACTGCTACACTGTGATTACATAGCAAATTTACTGATATTGTTGTAATCTTAAGTATATTCATTATAATGTGCTATCATGTGCTGTGCATTTTGTTAAAAAATAAAATATATCAATTTTAATACACTATTTTAATATAAATAAACTATATGTATAAAAATATAACATTTGCTTTACACTCTGCATAGAAATAAATGTCTCTCAAAGTACAGGATATGCAGCTTTTAGAAAATTGGTCTACTTATTCCCCTGCAGTTAAAATAAGAATTGAAGCTTACTTAAGGAATGGCAACACTAGAAGACAGTAGCATGTTAAAGATTATAAAAATGTTTTTATCATCTCACTAATGGACAATCCTGACAGCTCAAGCACAGCATTCCCTTAACAGGACTGAACAGCTCTGTTCATTTAGTTTCTTTCACAATTAGAGCACTAAAGGACTTCTGCTTCTCCAGTGGGTATTAGCCAGAAGGTATATGCTTGCCCATCTACTATGATGTCATTCAGGTGACCTATTACTATTCCTCCAGTGAGCCCTTCTTAAAATAGTCTTTGATCTGTTAATTAACTGCATACACTGTCTCGAAAGGCTAATCTCTGTCTCTACTGACAAATGCAAGGCCACCAATTGATTCTAAAATATTCTACTGCGATGCAAAACAAGCTTGTAAATTAGTATTACCTGACATTTGTTATGTAACTTTTTTAATTAATATGTATTCAACAATATAACAAGAAACATACATAACAATTTGCCACCTTGCAGGGTAGTGATCATATTTAGAATCAATTAGTTACAGAAGGTTAAATACCTACTGTACACCATACTGAGCACAATAAATAGAAAAAGGAAAATTACTAGTATCATTTAGGAACGTATGAGACAAGTTCTGTAAGAAACTACATTCAGATAATAAAAGTTTCAATAAAATTAAACTAAAATGAAAAATATTATTATTATTATTATTATTATTATTATTATTATTATTATTATTATTATTATTATTATTAGTAGTAGTAGTAGTAGTAGTAGTAGTAGTAGTAGTAGTAGTGGTAATAGTAACAGTAGTAGTAGTAGTGGTAGTAGTAGTAGTGGTAATAATAATAATAATAATAATAATAATAATAATAATAATAATAATAATAATAATAATAATAATAATAATAATAATATATATTCCACATTGTGAATAATGGTGTGCTTGCTTGCTGGAATATAGTCACTAACATGATAAATTTTACCATTATATTGGAAAGGCCTTCACTCTAATCTTTCAAATATATGAATGCAAGTACAAAAATGGAACTGTAATAATGAAAAGATATAATGGTGTACAACATATAAAAGTGACTAGAACTCGATGAAAATTTGATCAATAAGCAGAAATTGAATGGAACCATGTTGAACATCTGCAAGCAGACAATAATTCACCTCCCAACAATTTGAAACATAAAAGAAGAAATGCACTGCTAATTATTTAAGCCTTTGTAAGCCAAAATATGCCTCTTAGAGAAAATATACATTGCTGCACAAAAAGTAATGTAAAGCAGGCTTAGTAGTAATAAATGTTGTATCTTAAAGTACAGTACAACATTGAGAATTTTGTATTAACCCAGTAAAATGTATTCCTTACCAAAATCAATATTAAGCTCTTGTAACTAATTAAAGACACACACACACACACACACACCCATTGTGCGCTACAAAATACTATTTAGTTATGTCACATGTGCACCTAGTTTTCTGGCGAGATTTGCTAAGTAATATGGAGGCAATTGTAATGTAGTAGACATTAAAATATGCCAATTTTTGTGGAATGAGGAATCTAAGAGGAATGATGGTGTCTCGTGGAAGTGTTCATGGTTTAAAAAGAATAAACAGTACATCAAAGCCCAATCTAATTGCATTGTAGGAGTTTAGAATTAATTTGGTTTCCTAAAGAAATTCAGCTCAATTTAACCTCATGTATCATCACAGTGAATTTACTTTAGGATTGTCTTTATTCTATGTGTTACTTTTGTTTTTGAAGCTATTTATTATATTAGTGGAAATGAATCTAAATATGTTTTCCTACAGTGTTGCAAATGGCCAGTGCAAAATGCATGCCATTATTAGCATATAGGTTGGTGATCCAGTCAAAATCGCAACAGTCGTAATTCTGGGGCTTAGAACTCCGGTGCTTAGAATTCCGGTGCTAGAATCCCAACACCTGTCTGAATCCTGGTGCCAGCATCCAGACTGCAGGCATCATGATGGTAAGTTACGGGGTTAGGGGGAGGGTAAGGATTAGAGGTAGGCACTAGGGGGAGGGTTAGAATTAGGCACTAAGGGGGTAGGGTTAAGGTTTAGGGTGCAGGGATGGGGAGGTTTGGTTTAGGCACTGGGGAGCACCAGCATCCCAGACATAACCCTATATATAGGACCTAATAAACAGAACATTAAATGCTGTTGAGAATTTAAAAACAAATTACAAATCTTTGCAATTTCAATATTCACATCTTGCAAAAAAAATATTTTTTACCTTCAGTGTAAAATAAGTTGTAGTCATGCACTTAACTCAACAATTCATTCAAATCAGTGTGTTCCAGCTTTGTCATCCCTACAGATACCGCAATATATACTGTATATATATATATATATATATATATGTGAAGTTTGGAAAGAACATGCGCCTGATAGTGTAGTAGTTATAAAGAAAAAATGCATGTGCTCAAATACAAATGTGCGTACCAGATGATAAAACTTTCAAGCTAATCTGTAGTTATTTTACTGGGACTACATGTGGTGGGATAGTCCTGGTACTCCAAAATATCCAGAAACTTGAATAGGAGGGGACTCAAACAGAGCCAGATGAAACACATATATAGTGTAGTATTTTCTTTAAGAAGCAATAGTGTAATTAATATATAATGCGCTATTGGTTCTTAAACAAAATACTACACTATATATGTGTTTTATCTGGCTCTGTTTGAGCTCTCTAAACAGCTCTGCTGTTTAACCTCAGTAACTGATGCAAAATGCATTCTCTTGAGTACATATTTGAATTTAGGGAAATTAAAAAAGTCACAGGGTGCTAGGTCTGGTGAATAAGTAAGGTGTTCCAGCACTACAATCTGTTTCTCGGTGAAAAAAACACTTCACAAAGAAAGCTGTGTGGGCTGGTGTGTTGTCCTTATGGAGGTTGATACCATTTTTCCACAAATCTGGCCTCTTTCTTCTGATTCTTTCCCACAATATTGCTAGAACATTTGAGTAGTAATGTTGATTCACTATTGTGCCTTCTGATACCCAGTTTTCCAAAATACTGTAGCAGCCTGATATAAAAGAATACAATATCACATGGCTTTGAATTTGGATTTTCTTCAATGTGCTTTCATCATTCTTAGTGATGATGGTGTTTTCCAGTCCATAGACTGGCATTTTGTCTCAGGATTGTACTAGAAGATCCATGTTTCATCACAGGTAATAACTTAATCTAAAAAATGTGAATCCATTTGAATTTGTTCCAAAATGTCTGAACAAATTTGCTTTCGATTATTTTCTGCTCAGAAGTAAGAAACCTTGGATACATTTTAGAAAAAAGTTTTGCAAGTTAAAATCTTGTCTAACAGTTTCTTTGTCAATGAATACCATTTCTGCTATCATTTGGATGCTGAGGCAACAGTCTATTAGAACAGTTTTCTAATTTTTTCCACATTTTCATTTGTTTTTTATGTGCAAGGCATTCTGGGATGTTCATAAGCTTTGAAATACTCACAACCATCACTAAATATTTGTGCCACTCAAACACACAAACACGTGAAAAACAATTTGCCCCGTAAGCCTCGGTTAGCATACTGTAAGATTCGGTGGGTGTTTTGTTCAATTTAACAAAAAACATTTATGCTCTTCTTTTGAACTAAGCATTTTTATGATGCACGGGAAAAACACAACTTCTTCAAATGATGTGTGACAGAAAACTATCTGTGCAAGAGGGGTGAAATTTGCAAAACCGATTTGGGATAATGCAAGGTCAATATTCCCCCATCCTTTCCACACCATATATATATATATATATATATATATATATATATATATATATATATATATAAATCCAAGCTGGAATCTGGCACACAATACAAATAAAAGTATCTTACCCCATTGCCTTACGACCCAAATGAACAACAAGTGTGCAACATGTACACAGTGAACTCGGCGGCACTAAGGGAATTTGTTATAAATGACAATAGACACCACCAGATTCAGTCAAGTCGACGTATCAATGCATGAAGCATATTCATCAGGACACAACAGCATACAAAAAACACTCACCTTAAATAAGTGCTCCCCATCACCAACAGTTCCATGTGCTCCTTGTCCGCTTCCGGCTTGAGACACGCAGGAGAAGCACACAATGATGACATCACCAGAAAGTGAGAGATTGGCAGCACGGATCGATGATCGGTGCATAGCCATTCTCTCCTTGAAGTGGCGATCTGTCTTACCGACATAATACTTGCCACAAGGGCAGATCAGCACATACACCACAAATCTGCTTGTGCAGCTAACACGGTGGCAAATCCTAAAAGGCTTGGCAGAATATGGATGTTTAATGGTGTCACCAGTGAGCATGTACCCACAGGTGACACAGCCCACACATTTAAAATAGCCATTCTTAAGCAGTCCCAGCACATTTTTTGAAACAGGTTTACCCAAAGCTGACACATCTGTGTGGACAATCATGTCACGGATACTTTTTCCATGTGAATAGCACGACATTATGCGCTTATCATGTAAAACCTGTAGTTCTTTATCACTACTTACTATCGGGCAGTATTGCTTATCATACTCAACATTTTATCATGCATATCAGCATCATTATTACAAATTCTGCGAATATGCAGAAGTTGAGAAAATGGCAACCCCTTATGAACTGCTGTAGGATGAAAACTCTGTGGTGAAAGCAACATATTACGGTCAGTCGGTTTAACAAAATGAAATGTCTGGATTTTATGATCAACAATGCTAATAATCACATCTAGGAAGTCGATGCTAACATCTTCTATTCTGTATGACAACTGAACAGGGCCCTGTTCTAAGTTATGGTTGTTAAGTATAGAGCAAATTGCCTCCTTAGTACCAACCCACAGTTACAGCACATTGTCTATATATCTGGTATAGTATAAGATATTAGCCAAAGTAGTACCATCATTAAAAAATAAATCCTCCTCTATGCTAAACATAAACGCATTAGCATAAGAGGGGGCTACTGACGACCCCATGGCACAGCCAGAGGTTTGCAAATAATGCCGCCCATCGTACAAAAAGAAATTTCTATTCAATACTAGCTCAAGTAATTCACAGAAAAAAACGATATTCGGTCCAGTATAGTATTGGTTACCAGAAATCAATTTTCTAGTTGCTTGAATCCCCAAGTTGTGAGGGATACAAGTGTACAAGAATTGATGTCAATGCAACAGAGCAAACAATGTTCTGGAAGGTCACCTAATTTATCTAAAGCAATCAGTAAAGCAGTAGTGTGTTTCAAAAAGGCCCCCTTAGCCTGCACATATGGATGCAAATAATGGTCGAGAAATATTGAAATTGGTTGAAACAGTGATCCACGAGCAGAAATGATTGGTCTGCCCGGGGGACACTGCAAGCTTTTGTGCACCTTTGGCAAGGTGTAAAGTAAAGATTTAATAGGGAATTCTGTCATCAGACAACTTTTAATTTGCGGTGATATAATATTGGCATCACATGCCCTTTATAGCACAGAATCAAGTTCCCTTTTGAACATGGTATTAGGATCTGAAGCAAGTAACTTATATGTATCAACAGCAGAAAGCTGGCGACAAATCTCTGCCTTATAATCACTTAAGTCTTGCACAACAATAGAGCCGCCTTTATCAGTGGCTCTGATGACAGTATCTTGTCTAGAGCCAAATGACTTAAGGGCAGCAAATTCACCAGACAACATATTAGGAAAGCTCTTGCTGTTATGAGTATCCGCATTATCGATTTCAGCATCAAGCATCTATACAAAAGACTTGATAGAAACATTCTTGGAATGGGGTTCAAAACAAGATCAAGATTTCAATGCTTTCAATTTCTCAGGTATAAGATCAACAACAGGTTCAGTTGGATGTAGTGCAAAATGTTCTTTAAATTTTAACAATCTCTGTAATTTGAACACTTCAGTTTTCCACAGAAATGGATCAAATTTTGTGGTAGGGATAAAGTTAAGACCCTTATGCAGCGCACTTAATTCATCATGAGTCAAGGTAGAAGATGAGAGATTAAAGACTACTTCTTCAGCAATGGGGGTTTTTTCTGCCAGTCTTTCCATTTTCCATTGTCCGCCTCTGCGGGTGTATTGACATTTAGTGTACTGTGCTGGGCTCTGGTATGCATCCCTCAAGGGAGATGTTTATACTTATTGCCCCTGCGTGACTTGTTGTCAGACTCACTTACTGAAGTGCCAGAATCATTAGAAGAATCAAAATGAAATTTTTGATGATAATTCCTTCTAGTAAATTTGCGAGAAGGGTCATACTGAGTGCCACCTGTGAGCCAACAATAGACATTATGGGTTTCATAATCCTGGGTCACTTTCACAAATTTGTTGCATTTGAATTTAATTAATTCAGCACGATATGTCTCTACTTGCTCAGTGAGTTTACTAAGTCAATCACACGTTTTATCATCAGCCAAGTTATTTTATTGCGTACTTCAAAGGTGGAAATTTTTTCTTTGGTTACATTCAGCTCCCTGGTTGACTCCTCAATAACGAGGAGCATCAAATCCAGGGAGCATTTATTCAAGATAGCAACCCAGCATTTGCAGAACTGAATATTGTGTCTGCCTAGTGTGGGTATATTGCATATCCTGAAACCACATGGTATTAACTTATCTGTGAAGTATTCAGAAAAAGTCACTCCATGATAGTAAAAATCAACTTCTTTCTTTTTTAATTTCAGCAAGTCAAGAAATAAATCAGCTGCAGATATGTCATACATTTTGTGAAATACTTTATCTTTATAAACAGAGGCTTCCAAATCAGAGAGGCTAAGAGTGTCATGTTTATCCAATGACACAAGGCTGTTAGCATCAGACACAGTATTAGATGGAACCACAGCCATGGTATATAGCCAGACAAGTCAAGCACACAAGAACAAAGTTAAAAGGAGCTGATAAAATGAATCATTTCAAGGTGCCTTGATACGAAAATGTGTGGATTGAAGGAGCAAGCCACAGCACATATAAATCTAAGCTGGAATCTGGCACTCAATATAAATAAAAGTATCTTACCCCGTTGCCCTCTGACCCATGCTCGTTATTGAGGAGTCAACCAGGGAGCTGAATGTAACCAAAGAAAAAATTTCCACCTTTGAAGTACTCAATAAAAAAAGGCTGATGATAAAACGTGTGATTGGCTTAGTAAACTCACTGAGCAAGTATTTATTATTATTATTATTATTATTATCCTTTATTTATATGGCGCCACAAGGGTTCCGCAGCGCCTTACAAAGTACAAAAACAAATGAGCACACAAGACAACAGTTATTAACAGTACAGACAATGCAGGACAAGCACATGATTTATAAACAATGCTGCATAACACCTAAATAAGCAGCAGGGTGTCAGTAAGCAGTTTTAGGCACCATTGTAAATGAAAGTAAAAGTAAGGCAAGAAGAAGCACGTGAGGAAAGAGGGCCCTGCTCGTGAGAGCTTACATTCTGAGGGGAGGGTCAGACAAACAGGGGTGACACAGATGGGCTAGATAGTGAGGAAGGAGCATAGAGTAGTGGGTTAGGATGAGCGCTGGAAAGCATTGAGGAAGAAATGGGTCTTGAGGGCCCAGTTGAAGATTAAAAGCCAGGAAGCCAAGTGATGGAGGAATTTTGCAGGAGCAGTGGTGTCAGAGGGGTAAACCCAGGGTTTGGTGATGGCAAGGAGAATCAAGGCATTACAGATGAAGTGCTCATGAACAGGGACCAGTTTATTATAGACAAAACTGGCTTTCCAGAAGGAACAGGAGAGAGGGATAGAGTTAAGAGGCGAGAGGAGAATGAGATTATTAGGGTTGATGTAGTGTGGAGGTGATATTGATCTAGAGAAGGGGGATAAGGAGTGTGGGGTTATGTTGCTGGCTTCTGAATGAGGAAGGGTGACAGCAGGTGATGGGTAAGGTGGAGGTTTAGTGTGGTGTGGGGGGGAGAAGGATAAGTATCTTGGAGAAAAGAGAGGGTGCAGGGTTTAGTGGTGGTGCAGCAGGACCATGGTGGAAGAGTAGTGAATAATACTGGAGTTGTGGGAGATGCAGTTGAGAGACTAATATGTGATGAAGAGAGACAGAGGAGGGGGAGAATGTAGAGGGGACTATGGATGGAGAAAAGAGGTGAAAACTGGTGGTAGAGGAGAAAATAATGTAGCAGCTGAGTGAGGGAGGAGTAGAAGAAAAGAGACATCGTGTAGATGAGGCAGTCGGGGGGGGGAGTCAGTAGTAGTAATGAGTGTGAGATGAGGGAGCAGTACAGGTCAAAGGTCAAAGTCAGATAAAAGGAAGAACAGTGCAGGAAGATGTAAAGGCACAACTACAATAGTATATTATAACCAAAAAAAGAGTTTAGAGCTGCTAAAGTAGCAAGACTTGAGAATTAGTCTAAAGCATGAATATATATATATATATATATATAAAGAAAAAAGGTATACGTGTGAAACAATGGTAGGTACTACAGTGGTATAAAGATAAATTGACAGTGGTATTGGAATGATTTAAACAATGTAGAGAAGAAACGCAATCATACAAGTATTAAATGTTCAGTAAGCAGGTAGTTGCATACAGTGATGAAGCAGGGTGTTGGCAAAAGGTGTGTCCAGGTTATAATGGAAGTAGCAGGGTTTCCAGAAGCTCAGAAGATCCTTTGCTTTTTCAAAGTTATAGAGAGTTCTTTTAAAATGTTGTCCTCCTGTCTTCCTCCTGCTTAACTCCTGACTAACTCTTTAAGTTATGCTGTACATGTAGTCCCACTTAGAAAAAAACCCACTTTGAAATAAACCTAGAAGCCTTGTACAAGCCTAAAGCCTTGTAACCTACTGATTATATAGTTAAGCATAACCTGTGTAGTCACTGATTACACCCACCCTCAATACCCTCACCAACACCAGAAACAAGTCATAAAATTCTAATACAAACAAGCAAGGCCAAAACAGCATCCCATGAAGCTAGGAGATAAGATCTGACTAGATATTTACATTTAAAGTTACTCTGGATTTTACAGATATTAAAGACAGTATACCTAGCAAATGAGAAATCCAAACAGCATTGGTTTTTCTATAATAGATGCCTGGTGCAAATATATGATTACCTAGCAAATGAGAATTCCAAACAGCATTGGTTTTTCTATAATAGATGCCTGGTGCAAATATATGATTACCTAGCAAATGAGAATTCCAAACAGCATTGGTTTTTCTATAATAGATGCCTGGTGCAAATATATGATTACCTAGCAAATGAGAATTCCAAACAGCATTGGTTTTTCTATAATAGATGCCTGGTGCAAATATATGATTACCTAGCAAATGAGAATTCCAAACAGCATTGTTTTTTCTATAATAGATGCCTGGTGCAAATATATGATTACCTAGCAAATGAGAATTCCAAACAGCATTGGTTTTTCTATAATAGATGCCTGGTGCAAATATATGATTACCTAGCAAATGAGAATTCCAAACAGCATTGGTTTTTCTATAATAGATGCCTGGTGCAAATATATGATTACCTGCAATGAAAGAATGGAAAAATCCGTCAAATCATCATCCCTCACTGATCGCAGAGGATATAGCTAGTAAGAACTCCTGACTAACTCTTTAAGTTATGCTGTACATGTAGTCCCACTTAGAAAAAAACCCACTTTGAAATAGAGACATATCGTGCTGAATTAATTAAATTCAAACGTGACAAATTTGTGAAAGTGACCCAGGATTATGAAACCCATAATGTCTATAGTTGGCTCACAGGTGGCACTCAGTATAACCCTGCTCGCAAATTTACAAGAAGGAATCATCATCAAAACTTTTGTTTTGATTCGTCTAATGATTCTGGCACTTCAGCAAGGGAGTCTGACAACAAGTCACGCAGGGGCAATAAGTATAAACATCTCCCTTGAGGGATGCATACCAGAGCCAAGCACACTACACTAAACATCAATATACCCGCAGAGGCGGACAATGGAAAAGGTAAAGACCGGCAGAAAAAAACCCAGTTGCCGAAGAAGTAGTCTTTAATCTCTCATCTTCTACCTTGACTCATGGTGAATTAAGTGTGCTGCATAAGGGTCTTAACTTTATCCCTACCACAAAATTTGATCAATTTCTGTGGAAAACTGAAGTGTTCAAATTACAGAGATTGTTAAAATTGAAAGAACATTTTGTGCTACATCCAACTGAACCGGTTGTTGATCTTATACCTGAGAAATTGAAAGCATTGAAATCTTGCTCTTGTTTTGAACCCCATTCCAACAATGCCTCTATCAAGTCTTTTGTATGGATACTTGATGCTGAAGATGATAATGCGGAAACTTGTAGAAGCAAGAGCTTTCCTAATACGTCGTCTAGTGAATTTGCTGCCCTTAAGTCATTTGGCTCTAGACAAGATATTGTCATCAGAGCCGCTGATAAAGGCGGCTCTATTGTTGTGCAAAACTTAAGTGATTATAAGGCAGAGATTTGTCGCCAGCTTTCTGATGTTGATACATATTAGTTACTTGCTTCAGATCCTACTACCATGTTCAAAAGGGAACTTGATTTTGTGCTATAAAGGGCATGTGATGTCAATCTTATATCACCGCAAATTAAAAGTTATCTGATGATGGAATTCCCTATTAAACCTTTACTTTACACATTGCTAAAGGTGCACAAAAGCTTGCAGTGTCCCCCGGGCAGACCGATCATTACTGCCCGTGGATCACTGTTTCAACCTATTTAAATATTTCTCAACCATTATTTGCATCCTTGTGTGCAGGCTAAGGGGGCCTTTTTGAAAGACACTACTGCATTACAGATTGCTCTAGATAAATTAGGTGACCTTCCAGAACATTGTTTGCTCTGTTGCATTGATGTCAACTAGAAAATTGATTTCTGGTAACCAATACTATACTGAACCAGATATCGTTTTTTTCTGTGAATTACTTGAGCTAGTATTGAATAGAAAGTAATTTTTGTACGATGGGTGGCATTATTTGCAAACCTCTCGCTGTGCCATGGGGTCGTCAGTAGCCCCCTCTTACGCTAATGTGTTTATGTTTAGCATAGAGGAGGATTTATTTTTTAATGATGGTACTACTTTGGCTAATATCTTATACTATACCAGATATATAGACAATGAGCTATTACTGTGGGTTGATACTAAGGAGGCACTTTGCTCTATACTTAACAACCATAACTTAGAACAGGGCCCTGTTCAGTTGTCATACAGAATAGAAGATGTTAGTATTGACTTCCTAGATGTGATTATTAGCATTGTTGATCATAAAATCCAGACATCTCTTTTTGTTAAACCGACTGACCGTAATATGTTGCTTTCACCACAGAGTTTTCATCCTACAGCAGTTCATAAGGGGTTGCCATTTTCTCAACTTAGGCGTATTCGCAGAATTTGTAATAATGATGTTGATATCCATGAGAAAATGTTGAGTATGATCAACAAATTTGTTGACAAAGAGTATAAATTGAATTCACTGGTTAGCATTAAAGAAAAAGTTCTCTCTATTCCACGTTCACATACTCTGATGCCAAAAAAGACAAAAAATCTTGCCAATAAAATCATTTGGCCTACTTGATTTAGCACGGCCAGTTTCAAAGCTCGTGGAGCCATTAAGCAATACTGGCCAATAGTAAGTAGTGATAAAGATCTACAGGTTTTACATGATAAGCGCATAATTTCGTGCTATTCACATGGAAAAAGTATCTGTGACATGATTGTCCACACAGATGTGTCAGCTTTGGGTAAACTTGTTTCAAAACATGTGCTGGGACCGCTTAAGAATGGCTGTTTTAAATGTGCGGGCTGTGTCACCTGTGGGTACATGCTCACTGGTGACACCATTAAATATTCATATTCTGCCAAGCCTTTTAGGATTCACCACCGGGTTAGCTGCACGAGCAGATTTGTGGTGTATGTGCTGATCTGCCCATGTGGCAAATATTATGTCGGTAAGATGGATCGCCACTTCAAGGAAAGAATGGCTATGCACTGATCATCGATATGTGCTGCCATTCTCTCTGGAACTGGGGATCAACTAGTGGCCAAACATTTTGCCCTTGTTGGTCATTCATTGACTTCAATGCGACACATGATTATTGATCATGTGCCGCCGCCAATGAGAGGTGGTAATAGATCAAGGACTCTCCTGCAAAGGGTGGCTAAGTGGATTTTCCTGCTTGATAGTTTGACCCCAAGGGGTTTGAATGAAACTAACAGTTTTCAGTGTTTTCTGTAAGTGACTATAGTCACGGTAATGTAATAGTCTTATTGCTCTTTCAGTGATGTTTATCTGATCTCGCTCTATAGCATTTAAGTAATTTATGTAATTATTGTGCTATTTTTATGCAGTATATGACACAATGGTTGCTGTGAGCTACAACATTGTTGTTGTCTATTCTTATTGTATTATGACTATGTGTTTATAGCTGTTGTCTTGGTGATGGGCACACTTTCTGGTGATGTCATCATTGAGTGCTTTTTCTGCATGTCTCGAGCCAGAAGCGGACAGGAAACACATGGAACGGTTGGTGATGGGGAGCACTTATTTAAGGTGAGTGTTTTTTGTATGCAGTTGTGTCCTGATGAAAATGCTTCATGCATTGAAAAGTCGACTTGACTCAACCTTTGGTGTCTGTTGTCATTTATTATAAATTCCCTGAGTGCCGCCGAGTTCACTGTGTATATATATATATATATATATATGTGGGTTTGGTATGAAATACAGATGGCTCAATCCTGACAGCGGCAACACGATGACTGGAGATCATGACAGTGGTGTAAAGTACCCTAACCCTCCCGCTCTCCCCCTAACCCTCCTTTAGTGGCACCTAACCCTAACCTCCCCCTCCAAGTGGCTAACCATAACCTACCCCCAGTAATGCCTAACCCTAAGCCCCCCTTCATGCACCCTAAACCTTACCCTTCCAGGGGTTCTACCCTAACCTCCCCCAGGGGTGTCTAACCTTAACCCCCCCTCCCTGTAGCCTAACCCTAACCCTCCCTAGGGGATGCCTACCCATAATTTTGGGGGTTTCTAAACCTAACCCTCCTATCCCCGGGGACAGTGATACTTATCTGGCATCTGGTAGTTCGGGATTATGGCAGTCGGGATGCAGGCGCTGCTATCCTGATCTCAATCGGGACAGTGGCATCGGCATTTTGCCTGCAGTCTGGATTCCAGCATCGGTATATCATCGGCTGGGATCCCATCTGCCGGCTTTTTAACTACATACTATATATATATATATATATATATATATATAATATAAATATATACTGGGGGTAAAATAAGTATTGACAACATCAACTTTTCTCAGTAAAAATATTGGTAATGCGGCTATTGTAATGATATTTTCACCAAATGTCATCATCAAACCATGCAATCCACACATGCAAAGAAATCAAACCGTAGATGTCCATAAATTAAGTTATGTGTAATAATGTGAATTGACACAGGGAAAAAGTATTGAATACGCTTACTGAAATATATTTAACACTTCAAACAAAAACCTTTGTTGGTAATGACAGCTTCAAGACACCTTATGTATGGAGAAGCTAGTCGCATGTATTGCTCAGGTGTGATTTTGGTCCATTCTTCCACACGAAGGTGCCATGGGCCCTTCTAAGAACTCTGATCTTCAGTTCTTTCCATAGATATTTAATTGTATTAAAGTCAGGTGATTGGCTGGGCCATTCTAGCAGCTTTATTTTCACTCTTTGAAACCTATTGAGAGTGTCCTTGGCTGTGTGTTTGGGATCATTGTCTTGCTGAAATGTCCACCCTCATTTCATTTTCAGCATCCTGGTAGATGGCAGCAGATTTTTATCAAGAATGTCTTTGTACATTTTTCCATTCATCTTTCCTTCAACTATATGAAGTATGCCAGCCCCACACAATGTTGTGCTCACCTCCAAACTTCACTGTTGGTATGGTGTTTTTGGGGTGATGTGCAGTGCCATTTCTCCTCCAAACAAGGTGTGTGTTATGGCACCCAAACAGTTAAATTTTGGTCTCATCTGACCAAACTATATTCTCCCAGTATTTCACAGGATTGTCCAAATGTTGCGCAGCAAACCTTAAATGACCATCAACATGCTATTTCTTCAGCAATGGAGTCTTGCATGGTGAGCGTGCATACAGGCCATAGCAGTTGAGTGCATTACTTATTGTTTTCTTTGAAATTATTGTACCTGCTAATTCCAGGTCATTCTGGCTCTTGGACAACTCTTCTGATAATTATTTTCACTCCTCTTTCAGAAATCTTGCGAGGACCACCTGGTTGTAGACGGTGTATGGTGAAATTTTCTTCTTTCAACTTCTGGATTATGTCCTCAACAGTGCTCACTGGAACAGTCAGAAATTTAGAAAACCCTCTTTAACAATGCCATCAGTATGTTTTGCAACAATAAGGTTGCAAAAGTATTGAGGGAGATCTTTGCTTTTACCCTTCATGAGATGTTTCGTGTGTGACACCTTGGTAATTATAGGCCATCAGTTGGGACTGAATCAGTTTATATTAATTTGCACTGACAAGGGGCAGGATTGCTTTCTGATTACTGATAGACTTCAGCTGGTGACGTGGCTTTCCATACCTTTTTGCACCTCCCTTGTGTTCAGTTCATTTTCCCTGTATCATTTCAAATTATTACACATACTGTAACTTAATTTATGGACTTCTATGGTTTGATTTCTCAGTATGTGTGGATTGCATGGGTTGTTGCTGATATTTGGTGAAAATTTCATTACAATAGCCCCAATACAAATATATTTACTAAGAAAAATGTTAATGTGTTCATTACTTATTTTACCCGCTGTATATATATATATATATATATATATATATATATATACATATATGAATGCATTGGAGTGAATATAGAGGTTTATTTAACCCTGCAGTAATTGTGTTTATTTGGCGAGTGCCGCTGCCCATTGCATTCATTTTTCTATTTTTTTGTGGAGGGTACCCACACTCAAGCTTTGGATCATGAGTGCCGAGCCCATGCTATGCATACATATATATATATATATATATATATATACATACTGTATATATATATATATGTATATATATATCTGTTAGTGATATTTCTTTATTATGCCTGTTTATCAAATAATATTTGCAGGATATCCCCCCAAACTGCCTGTTTTCAGGGGGTACCCAGATATATTAAAGACCTCATGAATATATCTACTGAGGAAGGCAGGTGATTTGGAGATATAGATTTGTCCTGCTACATCTTTGCCGATCGTGCTACAAACGTGAGCATGCATTGCACCATGTTATTACTCGCAGCAGCATATGCTACAATACGCTATGGCATGCACTGTGATTGCACCATGCAATCCTATGGAGACACAGTGTGAATGCAGTGTGTGTATCTGGTCGTGGGCATATGCAGCAAAGATGTAGCAGGACACATCTCTAGCTGCTGCAATTGCAATTCCCAATTTTTTGTTTGCAAAAGTAACCCCCATAGGTTTACATGTAGCCTAATTAATTGCTAATATACCAACCTTCAGTTGGTTTCAGCCATTTTAGTTTGTGGACTATAGACCACACTTTTTTTTGAGAGGGATCCATAATATCCCTTGCCAGTGCAGTCTGGCTTCTTTGTACACCAATGCACATAAGCGCATGCACAGTAGTGCAGTGGGGGGCCAAAGCAGGAAGTAATATTGTCAATATGTGATCACTTTACTTTATCCTTATCAGTGGGATGTGCTTCTATTGATGCCCCAGTCCTCACAATGAAGAGATGATTAATTGCAGCTATAAGGTATACTTTATATTGGGGGTATCCCAAAATTATTGATAATTATACCCCCGTAAGTGAAACAGGATATTGCACTACTCTCTTTTGATTTATTGCAGATTATTGACAGCATTACTCAGCACACATAGTTTAATCTGCTGTATATTTATACATTGAATTACATACCTAATTACAGTACAAGTGTATACTTCCCTATAACAAGATTAAGCATGATTGCAAGTGCCATTGTACAAAGGGTATACTATAACAAATAATATTCTGACCACATATGAAACTACATTGGGCAAGAAAGCTTTACAGTAGAACTTCTTATTGCTAGGATCCATATACTGATTGTAGAGCTTTGATTGAGAGATTAGCTACATGCACTATGGTCTATATTCGTAACAATCAGCTCAAAGTTCAGGTATCATTTAAAGAATAGGACCAATTCAAATCCATTACACTAACATGATTAAAATATAATCGAAACATGACAGATACAGAGTCAGATATTGTAGTCATTGGCCTTATTTTAAAGCCAATTAGGGGAATCAATTCAAAACAAACACACTAAGGTTGTTTATTCAAGAGTGCTTAGGAGCAATGATGAAAGGAATGTAGGTCAATGATAACAATATCCAAAGAAAGACTTATCTTTGAGAGTCCTCAGAAATGTAACTCCAGGTCCCTGAAGCCGTTTATCAAATTCTGTCATATCCTTTTCCTTAATGTCTATACCCCTGTCACTAGGGAGGATTCAATCAGGTCAGTATGCTATGATAATAATTTTTCTGCTTCCATTCCCCTCCAAAAATTCATACCATTAAATATTTTTACTATGATGGTTGAAGCATCCCATATCAAAGATGGCATTGATAGTAGATTCATGGATCCATTTAGTTGTATATGTAGGGTATAAAATAAGTTTATGAGGTTATGAATTTTTTATTTTCTCCTATAAAAATAAAATCAACTACTTCACTAAAGATTTGCTTTGCTGTTATAAACACAATTCAAATTTACTAGCTAGCTATGCCACTATTTTCAGTCTAATTTTTTATTGCCTAAATATACAGTATGGTCAGTCCAGTATGGAGGTGTGCTTAAAAGATGCTACATGTATACTTTGAGGAAAGTCTATAGATACTTATTTGAGCAGCAGTAGTTCCAAGAGAAGGGATTGGAGGTAGCTATAAAATAGAATGGTCTTACATGGAGGCCTAGAGGTGGTAATCATTGATAGAGTATATGGGGTTGTGTCTCTGTGAGTTTATTGATGTTCCAACTGAGCCAGGTAATGGGTGGGGGAAAGTGACTGCACAGACAATAGTTATACATGTTTTCACATCTCTCCTTTGCTGCATTAATATTGGCAGCATTTATTGACACTGTGGCTAGCAGCTAAGGGAGTCAAGAAGTGGCCATAGCAAGTCTCAAGATTCATCTTAGAATAACTGCCTAGGAGAAGTCTCTTATGCTACAGTAGATCAATGATTGTCCATTTAACATACAGCATGGCAAAAAAATATTGGTGTGATTTAAGTTAACATATTACACATAAATAGCATTAATATTAAGTATATAAAATTATTTCATCAATTCTATTTAACATGTAAGAATATCCCCTACCAACAAAAATGGTGATTATTTAAAACTGTAGAACACAGCTGTATAACATTGACATCATAGAATAGGATCATCATTTAAGGTGATACCTTCAGTGGATGCCAGGACCCATCTACATGCACCACCGTAAACATACTACATAACAATTGCTGTATTGTTTATGTGAATGTTGTCTGTTATAAATTATACTTATAGATAAAAAGTGAAGTGTACTGTTCCCAGATAATACATGTGAGATTGGCCTAGAATATTAACATTTGTGAAGATTACCAGAAAAGGGGAAGTTAACAGTAAGTGTTGGGTGTTGAGTACTAAATTAGGACATCACTCCCAGATTTAGAGTTTATGGGGAAAATTTAAGTACCAGAATTTTAAATAAGGTAAAAAAAATAACTATCCAGAGGTTACAGTGATGCTGACATGGTATATTTAACCCTGGGTTCTAGTTGGTGATCAGAAGGTATAAAGATATAGCCCTTTCTTGTTTATTAAGGAAATAAGTTGTTAATGATATATATATTAGTCTAAGTAGTTTGAAGATTAAATTTACAACAAATTTCATAAGTAAAAACTTACTGATTATACTTTTGTTGTAAAGCAAAGTTATATTGTTAAGTTTACCATTAAACTTATCTTTGAGGGAATTTGTTGCAGAGATCACGTGAAAGAGTTCCAGAAAAAGAAAGAAAACCCTTTGTGTTACATCTGCGGGTTATTCAAGTGATTGTGTATTGTAGTTATATTGAATATTAGTGCATGCTTAATATATTACTAATGGTAGCAAATTGCTAGATAAGGTTTCCCCAAGCATGCCTCAGTAATTCCACTTCACACTGTGTGCTTTTATACAAATATTTTAAAAAGGGAGGTCATAAGACTTTTATCAGTTTTAATTATTTTGTTTGCTTACAGTTTGCTTTTTTTCTATTGAGGATGGAGTGTAGACTTATAACAATCTATTATTATTATTATTATTATTATTATTATTATTATTATTATATATAACATTCTTTCAAAGGACACAAATATCCTCATGAAAAATAACTGGTAACTTATTGCAATATTTGTACTTAGCCTACAGAGGAATAAGGTTGCCTCCTTCTTAAGCTTTACAGTTGGGTGTCAGAGCACCTTGTGGCCAGCTGATGCTGTGTATTTCTAGCAGATTGTTAGGTCCACTTTCAGTGCATTACTAGTGTTCTTCAATTCCCATATACCTGTCCTACATATCAGCTAGAAACAGGAGTTCCTGTTTGGTTAACATTGATGCTTATATACTTGCAATAGATTACTTTTTCCAATAATTACTATGCTGATTGGCTGTGTGGCATCATCGGGACAGTCATTGACAATGTATTAATATTGTTGTGCCACCACATGTCACAAAAATGGCTTAACTATAATAACCTTTAAGCAAACATTCATATTATAATGTAAAGCAAGAGCTGATGTGCACACCTATGACTACATCAAACCATTGACCTACTAGGAAACACTGCAGAGGCATGGAGTGAAAATATGTCCACAAGCAGAATAAAATCAACCCCTCAAAAATCACTTTTTATAAGGCAAAATACATTTGTCATTTTCATGCAGAAAATTATGAATAATATGGAATAAAAATGAATCCATTTGATAATATATCTGGCAAGCAACAACATACATAAAAAGACAATTTCTATAATCTAGGTAATGTTTTATCGCCACAAGTATGGATATGCAATGAAACTTATTAGCAAACATTTTCCAATCTAATTATGTATAATGGACTCTGGCAAAATTATAAACAATTACTCATTTTTATATGGTATAAGTTTGCCCAGACAGGGAGAATAAAATCAGTCTTTTAGGTACATTGTTCTGAGTCTCACTGATTACTAGAAGCATCATGTTTGGGTATAGGAATATGATATTTTTTACTACTAACAAATGCACCAATGGGAATATACAAGGGGGTTAGAAACCATTATCTGACACCATGCACACACAACATAAGGGAGACTCTGAGACTTTTAGTCTAAATGCATTAATGATTGCTAAAGGCACCATGTGGGGAATTTTTTTACTGACTACCAGCAGATCCTGTAGACTTCTCGGGTGTCTTTTTGTTGGATTTTCTGCATATGCAATCTTGGGTGTCTGACAACTGCACCCCAACTAATTTGTATGCTGCCTTACATGTTTGTGTATGGTGAATTGTATTAATATGTTTTGTTTTGCATTTATTGTATTTTAAAGAATACAATTAAAATACAGTATTTCACTATGAGAAGTATTTCTCTCTTCTTTTTTATATACCACACACCTTCATTGGAATACTAGGGGTTTCATTTCCCCTAAGAAAGGCAAAGTGTGGAAGTATATCATACCTTCAAAAGGAGAAATTTTTTGGAAAGTTAATTTTTATGGGGGGAATGAACATTGACTATCCATCTATACCCCACTAGTTGGTGCAAGAACTATACATGTATGTTTTGTGAAACCAGAGCTGTTCACGGCCCTTACATATATAGCATTACATGGTTAAAATGTTTTCAGAAATCAATGTAACATAGTTTAATACTTTTTATAATGTTTTTAATTGGCAAATAAACAAGTTTCAGCTATAAACAGTATTTAGATTACATGTGTCTTACTTTTCAATAACTAACAAATAAGTAATCAATTATAATGTAATGTTGTTTAATATAATCTACTTCTAGATACAGAGGAATCACCCACTGAGGAAAAACAGCAGGAGGAATCTGAGGATGAACCACCAGGGATGTTAACCTCATCTCCATCTGCTGGACCTGCAACTTCTCCATCTGGTTTAGTTCCTATTGGAAATGTAAAAGAAACATAGCAGCTGTTGTCTTTAATCAATCAAACTCTCCAGGAGAAGAATGAGAGGTGCAATTATGAATGGCATAAATAGCCAAACTGTTGGATGTCAAAGCACTGGTGGCCGTTCTCAAATGGTTGAACACAGTGGCCAGAGGGCTTTGCTTTTCTTCTGGATGTGATGAGTATGTAACACCTGCATTGGCTTCTGCAGTGCATGGGTCACACATAGCTAGGTGTAGAGGGCTACATTTAACATTCTTCCTAAAAAATAGAGGTAAAGAAATAAACAAAAGTAAATTTTTAATTTCAATTGAAAATAATTATTTTAGGTCTGTTGGTTTTTATCAATAACTCCTACATATGTAATACTGTACAGTGTTGGCCACAAGTTTTGAGAATGACACAAGTATTGGTTTTCACAAAATTTGCTGCTTCAGTGTTTTTAGTCCTTGTTTTCAGATGTTACTATGGTATACTGAAGTAAAATTACAAGTATTTCATAAGTGTCAAAGGCATTTATTGACAATTACATTAAGTTTATGCAAAGAGTCAATATTTGCAGTGTTGACCCTTTTTTTCAAGACCTCTGCAATTTGCCATGGCATGCTGTCAATCAAATTCTTGGCAACATACTGACTGATGGCCACCCATTCTTGCCTAAAAAAGGCAACCCCACACAAGAATGGTCTCAGGATGCTGTACTGTTGGCATGACACAGGACAAATACTTTTGGAGGATGGACTGGTGTCAAGAAGGACAGGTAAGAAGCCACTTCTATTAAGGAAAAACATCAGAGACAAACTGATATTCTGTAAAAGGTACAGGGATTGGAGTGCTGAGGACTGGGTAAAGTTATTTTTTTCTGATTAATCCCCTTTCAGAGTGTTTGGGGCATATGGAAAAAAGCTTATCTGGAGAAGGAAAGGTGACCACTATCATCAGTCCTGTGTCATGCAAATAGTAAAGCATCCTCAGACCATTAATGTGTGGGGTTGGTTCTCAGCCAAGGGAGTGGGCTCACTCACAATGTTGCCTAAGAACACAGCCATGAATAAAGAATGGTACCAAAACAACTTCCAAGAGTAACTTTTCCCAACCATCCATGAGCAGTTTGGTGATGAACAATGCCTTTTCCAGCATGATGGAGCACCTTGCCATAAGTCAAAAGTGATAACTAAGTGGCTTGGGGAACAAAAACATCAAAACTTTGGGTCCATGGCCAGGAAACTCCCCAGACCTTAATCCCATTGAGCTTGTGGTAAATCTTTAAGAGGCGGGTGGACAAACAAAAACCAACAAATTTTGACAAACTCCAAGCATTGATTAGGCAATAATAGGTAGCCATCAGTCAGTATATGGTCCAGAAGTTGATTGACAGCATGCCAAGACGAATTGTAGAGGTCTTGAAAAAGATGGGTCAACACTGCAAATATTGACTCTTTGAATAAACTTAAAGTAATTGTCAATAAAAGCCTTTGACACTTATGAAATGTTAGTAATTTTACTGTAGTATACCATAGTATCATCTGACAAAAAGGTCTAAAAACAATGAAGCAGCAAACTTTGTGAAAACCAATACGGTATTTACATCGGAGTCAATTATGTTATCAGTAAAGATCCAATTGATTGATTGATTACAAAGATATTATATTTTTTGTCAAGTTAAGAAAACATTATCAGGTTTAGGTAATCAATTATTAAATGGTTTAGATATAATAAAAATGGCAAAACATTTAAAATGTATATTTATCTTTCACCTACCATTGAATAACATCATCTTAAAACTTCTGCTTTTCTTGTATGGGGGAAGGTTCCAAATCATGGTTTTCTTTTTCATCCACAACAACCTGCCCCTCCTCCTTTAAAGGTACTCAATATTCAATGTTAATGTTATGAATAAACAATATTATTAAAAAAAAATTCCAGCACATACTGTACACGAGAGATCTTCCAGATCAGTCAAGGCAATAAAAATGGTCTTTGAGAAGGTTTTTTACTAGTTACATGGACTATTATTATAATTTTACTCTTTTATTTCATGTGATTCAGGATTTGGGTGTCAAACCTGGCTTATAATGTCTTTGTTGAAATCATTAGGTCCTGCTCAGCATAAATATAATGAGGTGCACATTTCTGTTTTGAATGTGATTGTATGCACATTTGAGATATTATAGAGCATGTATAAGTGTGTGGCTAAATCTAGTTGTGTTCTCCTTTACTCTCCCCAGAAGGTTGGACATGCATGCTTTATATAATTACCCTACAGTTGGATATGCCTGAGTTGGACAATGTAGAAGCATACAGCAATAAGTCAGAGGTCTATTTAACAACTGGTCAAATCATAGGGGAGAAGAGAGGTTAGAGAGATGTTCCATCAGCAGTATCTACTTGTACTTAAATGTAAGGCTATTTTCAATACTTGTTAAATATGTTATTAATTTATGTAGTAAGTATTGTAGTTTTCCCAAACATGTTTTACATTATAGGGGTTACCAGACTCTACCTACAGTAGAGTGAGTTGTTGCCCTTGCATCTGTCTCCATTGTATGTTATAAATCATTTGGAAAGATCTTAACCCAAAATATCAGGAAAAATAAGACAAAATACATTAGTCCTTTTGATAGTGCAAATTTGTGTTCCCAAAGTGCTTCTAGAAAAATAAAGTTTTCTTTATTAATGTTGTTCACTGGCCAAAATAAGAAAGGCCACAAACAAGATAATATATATGGTTTCTTATTGCAGCTGACAAAACTTGTATATGGATCCAGAAATTTCAAATAGAGTTGGCTTGGTTGGGGCTTGGGATGTCAGCTCTTGCTTGCTGAGACTGCCTCAAAGATCTCTGTTGTCTGCTCTGTAGGCTCATCTGGTTCTACAACTGTAAGCAGGATATGTTCCTCCTCTGGTTCATCATCTAATGTAACTGGACAGGCTGGAATTGCATGAGACGGGCTGGAAAAGAGAGAATACTATGTAAGTATTCAATAGCATCAATTACAGTGTATACCTAAAAAAAATGCAGCCTACTCTGACATTAAATTATTACGACATTTTTTTCTTAGATTTTTTTATGTTGCTAAAAGGATAATTTTTTTAATTTAAGGGCCATTTCCAAAAATTACATTCTTTTAAAAAAGATGTCAAAGAAAACAGAAAATCAGAGTATGTAAATGTTAGGTGGTCACATTACTTTGTAAATTCATTTATTTCCATGTCAACTTTAAATTATTAGCAGGATGTGTTTTTTGGAGAAATACCATAAAATAGACGTAAAGTGTTTAAGAGGGTTATATGACAGGTTTTGTTAATAATGTTAAATTGTTAATGTTTTTTACTTTTACATTTTAGAAATAATCAGCAGCTACTTCCCCATCATTCTGTGTTAGATGCCAACATTTGGTTGGTGCCTTCTTCTTGTGCAGTAGTGCATCTGTAGAAACTGGAAAGCATAAAAAAATTAAAAGGCTGTACCATTACCTAACTATTGTCTGAAGTTTCAAGGGTACAAAATCTAACATTTACCAGACACAACCAACAATCCACTAGCAATATTATTTTGAGGATTGAATTCTGAAATTATTTTTTGCACATTTAAAAATCTAAATAATAAAAAGGCAGCTGTTTAAAATGATTTATTCTATGATGTAATCTTTTATTTACATGGGACACTGTTTTGTAACTTACATTTTTAGGAAACCAAGAAATAAATTGTTTATGTCTACAGACAAAAAATAGAATATAAAATAAATATATGACTAATAATAATGTTACTCACCATACTGGAGCTAAGAGGGTGGGTAATCTGTGTCCACCACATGCATGCTTGGAAGGTTTCTGGTGGAATTAGTTGGCATAATTCCTCCTAGTATGAAGTATAATCAAAGTGCAGTGGTGAGACACTGTCATGAACAGACTGCTCCTCTACCATCTTCGGAAATTTTCCACTTTCCTCTTCACATATTGTGCCACATTCACTGCTTCACACACTGCCTGTCAGAGTTGCTTCTTATGGGGCAGTGATATACAGTGGGCCTGAATGGCAAACTTGCATGAATCAGTGCAAAATTCTCAGCAAAACTAAAGCAAAAATTGGGCCTGACCCAGAGATGTACACAAACTTGAAGGGTGGTGTAACCCCAAATTGCCTGAAAAAAACATAAATATATATATTCCTGTGATTGTGACTTATGTGTGCTGTAGCCGCACGTGCATCAACAGAGTAGCACCAAGCGTGCACCTGTGTCATAAGTAAAGGGCTGGCTGGCTTGTCTGTTGAAGGGTGGTGTAACCCCAAAGTGCCTGAAAAAACAATATATACTGTATATTTTTCTGAGCTTGTGACTTGTGTGCACTGTAGCTGCATGTGCATCAACAAAGTAGCTCCAAGCGTGCGCCTGTGTCATAAGTAAAGAGCCAGCAGGCTCATCTGTTGAAGGGTGGTGTAACCTCAAAAAGACTGAAAAAAATATTGAAAGAAAATTTTCTGTGTTTGTGTATGCCTTAGCCGCACATGCATCAATATCACATAAATGGAGGACAAATATTTGTCCGATAAAAATAAAATAGGGAAAGATTAAGAACCACTTCCTCCTAGTGCTGGAGCTGCTGCCACTAGTCATGACATAGATGATGAAATGCCATCAACGTTTTCTGCCAAGGCCGATGCCCAATGTCATAGTAGAGGGTGTATAAAATCTCAAATGGCAAAGTTCAGGAAAATGACCTTAAAAATAAATCCAAATCATCTGAGGAGAAACGTAAACTTGCCAATGTGCCATTTATGACCCGGAGTGGCAAGGAATGGCTAAGGTCCTCCCCTATGTTCATGACTAGTGGTTCAGCTAGACATGATGATGGAAGTCCTCCACCTGCTACAAAAATCAAATGAGTTAAGCTGGCAAAAGCATGGAGAGTTCAAGTGTGGCGACGGTTGCGATGCCTGACCTTCCCAACACTGGATGGGAAGAGGTGGCTCATTCCACCATTTGCATGCCCTCTGCAAGTGCTGGAAGGAGCACCCAAAGTCCACTTGATGATATTCAAATTGAAGATGTCACTGTTGAAGTACAACAGGATGAGGATATTGGCGCTGAGGAGGAAGTTGACAAGGAGGATTCTGATGGTGAGGTGGTTTGTTTAAATCAGGCACTGGGGGAGACAGTTGTTGTCCGTGGGATGAAAAAGCCCATCATGGTCATGCCTGGGCAGAAGACCAAACAATCCACCTCTTTGGTATGGAAATATTTCTATCCAAATCTGGACAGCAACTGTCTTGCCATATGTAAGATATGTAAAGGTGGAATAAGTAGTGGTAGGGATGTTAACCACCTAGCAACATCCTCCCTAATATGTCACCAGCAACACGTTCATAAAAAGTTACTTTCAAGTTCAGAAACTGTGGCTAAGATCATAAGCAGTGCAGGGACACCTAAATCCCTTTTTCCTGTTGTATCCAAGTGCATGCAAACCACACCGTCAACTCCCTCCTCGTCAATTTCCTCCTCAGTCAGGATCGGAAGTAGTCCTGCAGACCATGTCACTGGCATGACTGACTCTCCTATCTGGGATTCCTCAGAAGGATCCTGCATTGCTATGCCAACTGCTGCTGTTGCTGCTGGGAGTTGTTCATTATCCCAGAGAGGAAGTAGGAACACCACTACTTTTACTAAGCAATTGACCCTCCAACAGTCCTTAGCAAGGAGGATGAAGTACGACAGCAGTCATCCTGAAGCAAAGTGGATAACTGAGGCCTTGACTACTATGTTGGTGTTAGACGTGCATCCGGCATCTGCCATTAGTGCAGTGGGATTTAGACAATTGATGGAGGTAGTGTGTCCCCGGTACCAAATCCCATCTAGATTCCACTTCACTAGGCAGGCGATACCGAGAATGTACAGAGACATCACAAAAAGTGTCCTCAGTGTCCTAAAAAATGCGGATGTGCCCAATGTCTACTTAACCACGGACATGTGGACAAGTGGAACAGGGCAGACTAAGGACTATATGACTGTGACAGCACACTGGGTAGATGTATCGCCTTATGCAGCAACAACAGCAGCGTCACCAGTAGCAGCATCTCAGAAACACCAGCTCATTCCAAGGCAGACTACACTGTGTATTACTGGTTTCAGTAAGAGGCACTCTGCCAACAACCTCTTAGAGATACTAAGGGACATCTTTGCCCAGTGGCTTACCCCACTTAGACTCTCCTGGGTATTTGTGATATCTGACAATGCCACCAATATTGTGCGGGCATTACATCTGGGCAAATTCCAGCACATCCCATGTTTTGCTCACACAATAAATTTGGTGGTGCAGAATTTTCTGAAAAATTACAGGGGCATGCAGGAGACACTTTGGGTGGCCCAAAAAATTTCTGGCCACTTTTGCTATTCAGCGACTGTGTGCTGAAGACTGGAGCACCAGCAAACACTCTTGAACCTGCCCTGCCATCACCTGAAGAAAGATGTTGTGACGCGGTGGATCTCAACCCTCTATATGCTACAGAGGATGGAGCAGCAAAAGGCCATTCAAGCCTATACATCCACCTATGAAATAGGCAAAGGAGGGGGTATGCACCTGACTCAAGTGCAGTGGAGAATGATTTCAGTGTTGTGCAAGGTTCTCCAGCCCTTCAAATTGCCACACGTGAAGTCAGTTCAGACTCTGTCAGCTTGAGTCAGGTCATTCCCCTCATCAGGCTGTTGCAGAAGCAGCTGGAGAAAGTGAAAGGGAAGCTAAGACAGAGCAATTCCGCTCAGTATGTGGGACTTGTGGATGAAGCCCTTCATTCACTTTGCCAGGATTCGAGGGTGGTCAATCTGTTGAAATCAGACCACTACATTTTGGCCACCATGCTTGATCCTAGGTTTAAAGCCTATGTGGTGTCTCTCTTTCCAGCCAAAACAAGCCTGCAGAGGTGCAAAGACCTGCTGGTGAAAACACTGTCAGCTGAAGAAGAATGTGACATGTCAACAGCTCCTTCTTCATTTTCTCCTTCAACTGGGGCTGCCAGGAAACAACTTAGGTATCCTAAGCAACCCACTGGCAGTGATGCAGGGCAGACAGGACCAAGTTTGGGCATCTGGTCCACACTGAAGGACCTGGCAACACTTTCTGACAATTTCTGACATGTCTGCTGAGGATGAGGACAACATTTTGCCTCCATAGAACCAGTTTGTGCAGGGACAGATTAATTGTCAGCTTGTTTTGTGGGGGTCCAAACGAACCAATCATTTCAGCCACAGTCGTGTGGCAGACCCTGGCGCTGAAATTATTGGTTTGTTAAAGTGTGCATGTCCTGTTTATACAACATAAAGGTGGGTGGGATGGCCCAAAGACAATTCCATCTCGAACCTCTCTTTTTTCTTTGCATTATGTACTGTTTGGGGCCTAGTTTTTCAAACTGCCATCCTGTCTGCCACTGCAGTGTCACTCCTAGATGGGCCGTGTGTTTGTGCTGCCCACTTGTGTCGCTTAGCATAGTCATCCAGCTACCTCTGTGAAACCTTTTGGCCTAAAAACTATATTGTGAGGTGTGAGGTTTTCAGAATAGGCTGGAAATGAGTGGAAATTAATGTTATTGTTGTTAATAATAGCATAGGAACAGAAAAACCCACAAATTCTGTGATTTTAGCTGTTTTTATGCTTTTTTCCAAAAAATTACAGATCCAAATTACAAAACCCAGAACCCAAAACACGGAAGCGTGGTGTTGGCAAAACCAATCAAGATCCAAAACATGAAGAAAGATACAGATCCAAAACCAAAACACAAAACACGAAAAGTGGCCGGTGCACCCCCCTACTGCAGATTATCTGTGTGTTATATAAATAACTAGTAATTCATTTTTAAAAATGGATTATCAGGACAAAAGGTGTTTTTCTCCATTCATCAACTGTTTTGGAGTGGGGAACTTTCCCAATATTTATTTTTCTTTCACATATACCATAAAAAGTAGTGTTCTATTGAGGAAATTTCCTTTCATGATTTAAGTGTTGCATGGGGTACTGATCTAAGACTTATACTGCACTATCACAGAACTTTTTTATTAGGGTATTACAGGTCTGTGTGAGAGTGAAGAACTATAAAAGTATGAACTATTTGTGTTAAAAAGAACGAGTGAGCCTAAGATATTTACTCTATAGCTATTAAAATAATTCTCATTGTTAATCATTTGTATGGTAAAATCTTGAAAATTTCTGGGCAAACAGTTGTTCTGAATCCAGTGCAAAGCTTGTCTTATCTTGTCTATATTGTAATAACCTTTTTTGTAGTGTTGGAGGAATCTAAAGCACACAGAGGAAAACCATATCAACACGGTGTGCACATACAAAAGCTGCACAAATAGAGCCCTGGTTGGGATTTGAACTCATGACCCCAGAAATGTGATATAGCAATTTTAACCACCATGCTGTCCAATGTGTCCAAGATGTTAATAAAATACATACTATAATCTAGAGAGATCAATAATCAATCAATAACTAATGATTAGACAGTGTTGCTGATGTGCAAAATCATCATTGCATATTTTTGCAGCATCCATCCATTACCTGCAAGAGAAACAAATCACTGTACTAATCTCATGCTCCACTTCAACTACAAATGGACACTTTTGCGATGCATGTGCAGTACAGAAAAAGTGCAATATATGATATATCCAACTATAAATTAAGCCATAAGTAGTTGTGATTGAAGGCACACACAACTCCACTGAAGAGCCATGTATTGCCATGTACAGCCTATAAAATGTGTTTTAAATCCAGTGTTATCTTCATGGAATATGGAAGGTACAAGTCTTATGCCTGTGTCCTGGTTTTGGACAGCACAGTAGAGAGAAGCTGTCCAATTCTTCTTTTAATATATAGACAAGACAACATTTCTTTTTAACTAAAATACTTTTTTCTATATTGCTATTAATAGACCATCTGTAACCCAGAGTACATTCTTATTTTATTTTCAGATACATTCATCTTATGTAGTATATTTAGTCAATTGCATGTGTTGGAAGGCAAACTTGGATTGGGTGAATAATAATAATTAATTTATTTAATGTTTCACAAAACATGAACACTGTCTGTGTGAACATATCATGCATTGAAGAAAAATAACAGATGTGAAAGTAGACTTGGACGTAAGACAAATGGAAAGCAGTATAAATTTTGAATTAATGCATAAAAGTAGAAATCCAGACAATTATAAATTATTCCATTATGTTACGATGTCACTGCAAGCAAATGTCACTATGCCTACATAAAGATCAGTCTTCACACAGTAAATTAATCTTAATGGCAAATTGGATCATAACTGGAAAAAAATGCCATTGCTGATTGAAGATCAGTAACTTTTTGACATACTGTCATTTGTCACGATGATATAGAACATAAAAACATTGTATGGAAGGTAAATCATATCGGGGAAAAATATATACATATACAAATAGGTCCACATATTTTTTGTTATTTTAGCTGTGTACCATAACTCAAGTTACAGATATATAATGAATAAGGTTTTCAGATCTAAATTAGAGGAAGCAGTTAGAAATTAAAGATGTTTAATGAGTTTCTTCCTCTTTTTCAAGGGACCAAAAATAATTGGACAATTGACTCAAAAGCTGTTTCATGGACCTGTTTGTGATATTTCTATGTTATTCCTTTATCTATTAAGCAGGCAAAAGGTCTGGAGTCAATTCTAAGTGTGGCATTTGCATTTTAAAAGTGTTGCTGTGAACCCACAACACGCTGTCAAAGGAGCTCTCAAATCAAGTGAAATAGGCCATCCTAAGGCTTTAAAAATACATCAGAGAGATATCAGGAACCTTAGGGGTGGTCAGACCAACAGTACATTTGGTGCATTCTGTGAAAAAAAGACCACATTGGGATGCTCGGCAACACAAAAAGGCCTGGACAATCACAAAAGTCTGGATGATCACAAAAGACAATAGTGGCAGATGATTGCAGGATCCTTTCCATGGTAAAGAACAACCCCTTCACAACAACCAGCCAGGTGAAGAACACTATCCAAGAGATAGGCATATTATTATCCAAGTCTACCATAAAGCAAATATAGAGGGTTCACCGCAACTATTCGAGCCTCAATAAAAGAAAACACAGATTAGACTTTGCCAAAAAAAACCTCTATAAAATCAGCCCTGTTCTGGAACAGCAGGACAGATGAAACTAAAACAAACATGTACAAGAACAATGGGGGGAAAGGTATGGCAAAGGCTTTGAATGGCTCCTGATTCAAAGCATACCACATCATCTGTAAAACACAGTGGAGGCAGTGTTATGGCATGGGCATGCATGCCTTCCAATGGCAATGGGTTACTAGTGTTTATTGATGATGTATCAGAAGACAGAAGCAGCTAGAAGAATGTAAAATGTTATACTGTATTCTCATTTAGCCAAATTTAGTAAAAGTTTATTGGTTGGTACTTCACTTTACAGATGGACAATGACCCAAAATATAATGCAAAAGCTGCTGAGGAGTATTTAAAGGCTAAGAAGTGTAATATACTGCAATGGTTGAGTCAATCACTTGATCTCAACCTGATGGAGCATGCATGTCACTTATTGAAGACAAAACTAAAGGCAGAAAGACCCATGAACTAACAAAAACAGAAGACAGCTCCAGCAAAGGCCTGGAAAAGAATTTAAAAAATGAGGAAACCCTGTTTATGGTAATGTCCATGGGTACCAGACTTCAGGCAGTGTTTGTCTGCAAAGGATTCTTGACCAAGTATTAATAATGAGATGTAGTCAAAAAAGTCTAAGGTCAAAAGGTCAACAGTCAAAACATTGACACCAAAAGGTCAACAGTCAAATGGTCAATGTGGTCAGTAGGTCAACAACCAAAAGGTTGACATGGACATAAAGTCAATATATTGGAAGGAAAAGGGGAAGGGGAGTCCCGCACAGAGCATACCTCTCTGAAGTTAATTATGTAGTCAGAAATTATTTGGCAACAGTAAAAAGAATTATTGTGAATATCCAATCCTTGAATAGTTATGGTTGGTGGTGCTCCCCACAGTTTAGTATATAATGTACACTTAGAAACATGGGGATTTTTTGCATAACACAAAAAGAGAGAAGACAAAACTGTTATTGGGGGGCACACTTATAGATGGTAATATGTCAGGCAATATAATATGTTTATAGTATTAGTAGTGTATTTCATTTCTTAAAATATATGTGGGAATGATATTCTCAAAGGTTAAAGAAACTGAGATTTTCCTCATTTGGATACACAGAAGTATAAACAGGCACAACATATTTTAGTGTAGAAAAATAAACAATTGTATAATAAGGTGTGCTTAAAAACAATAGTTAGCATAGGTTCAAATTTAAGGATATATATTGTCATATATGACTGATTAATTTTGAGGAGAAAATATTAATAATGGTATCCTTAATTCATAAATCCTAAATGCAAATGATGTCAGCTACAGTATTTCACAGCTTGCACATATCTGGAAAAACCCAAGTACCATAGTCTAGAGAAAATCTCTGGAATCTTTTGCAGTATGTTAAATTCACAGTTCAGGATTTACAATGATAACGAAATTCACTGAAAGGCCCTGAGTGAAAATATTAATATTAAAAGAAACCTTAATGTATTTGCTTCTATATGGTTTTTGTATATGGTTTAAGGCTCTGGGATTAGTAACAATAGTGACAATAACTGCCTCAATGACAGTATGTTAGCTTGTAATAGTGTTGCAGCTAAATGTATCAGGTTTCATATAGCAGATAGATAGCAAGCACTGCCACAAACACAATCATGAGGTTCCTTGATATTCCTCTGGTGTGTCAATCACCATTAAGGGCAGCAATTAACACATCCACATCCAATAAGGTCATAGGTCATGTATCAAACCTCATTACCATCATTGAAGCATGGAGGCTCAATTAGTATGCATGAATAGTGTGAAACAGCAGATTAGTGTTGCTCTAATTAGTCAACAAAATCACTTGTTGAAATATATATAGAACAGTACATTCACCTTCAAATTAAATGTTCAAGCAAGACAAAAAATTGACAGATCTACCTCTTATTGGTTTTGATCGATATATTGATAGTCATCATTGATAAAACATCATTGTTTCAGAATTGATGACCAATTTCAATTGAATATA
The DNA here is from genome assembly GCA_031769625.1 of Taudactylus pleione. Lineage (NCBI taxonomy): Eukaryota > Metazoa > Chordata > Amphibia > Anura > Myobatrachidae > Taudactylus > Taudactylus pleione. The sequence continues at coordinate 10,846,498 of JAUIMM010000082.1, forward strand.
GAAAAACTTTTTGTTTGTTAAGCTCTGTTTCGTAACATCGATTATCAACACAGGACAGACTTAAAATCTTATTGATAGATTTCAGTTGATCATAGATAGAAAAATGTTACTAGTTCTAAGCCCTAATAATTGGTATAAACAATTATTGGGTAGCATTAGGCAGTATCTGGATGAAAGATCTACAATGTCTAGATAGACAGTTAATAGGTCAACACCAAATGGTTGACATGCAATAGGACCACAGAGTCAAAAGGTCAACAGGGTCAAATGTTCAACAGTTAAAAGTAGACATGGACTTAGTTCAAAAGGATCAAATGATTGACATGGTCAAAATATCTCCACACATAAAAGGTCAACACATGATTATTCATGATTCTTAGGGTTAGTGTTAGGATTAGGATAAGGATTAGAGTCAGGTTTAGGGTTAGAATTAGGCACTTAGCAGAGGGTTAGGGTTAGATTTAGGCACTAGAGGGAGGGTTATGCACAAGGGGAAGGGTTAAGGTTAGGCACTAGTAAGAAGGTTATGGTTAGCATTAAAATAACAAGATAAGTATTGACCTTTTCTGTGTCAACCATTTGTGTGCTGACCTTTTGACCATGTTGGCCATTTGACCCTGTTGACATTAGTCCATGTCAACATTTTAACTGTTGACCATTTGACCCTGCTGACCTATTGACCCTGTTGACTTATTGCCTGTCGACCATTCTATTGACATATTGCCTGCAGACCTATTGACTGTCTATCTACAATCTGTCATTCTTTTATACCACACCCACATCAGGTGAACTGTGATTTTTTTTTTTTGCAAAATGCTGAAATATAGATATATATCTGTCAACATTATAACCTGTCTATATTTTGTATGTCATCATTTTAACGTAAGTTTTGCAATGTCTATATTATGAATGCTAACATTTTGACTGTCAATCTCTGCACCTCTGCACCTCGGAATCAGGCCCACAGACACACACATATGTACAGTAGAGTAATATAGATTCTAAATGCTTGTAAGCTCACCAGGAAGCCATCACGTGCCCCATACTGTATAAGGGAAATGTTAAAAAATTGGGGAAATGCAAGAAAAAAATCGAAAATGTCAAAAATCCATAAATCTAAAAAATCAAACAATTAGGAAAAGCATCAGCAATCAGAGTACTACTCTTAGAGAAAATCTCAAAGTTTTGATAATCCAAAATGATTCTTAGATGGATAGGCTTAATAAGACTATTGAACCAAACCTTATCCAATTTATTGATCCACTTTTTTTCTTTACATACAGTAACAATAACTTAGTACAATTACCTCCATGCCTAGGGACTAGAATAATGTCAATAAGCATACATTTAATGAATATTTGGACTCATAAAAGGGGCACTCTACTAGTTTATTTTATTTGCCTATAATAAATACAGCCCAAATTGAATGTCTATTGTTAGCTGTCACTAAAAGTCATGATCATTATACTGTACCCACATACATGAGTGTGTTTGGGCAAGTCAGTGTGTATTCCACAAATTCTGCAAGAGCGTAGTTCATTCTGCATTTCACTAAAATCCTTTACTCAGTTTGGAGTTGATTAAAATAGTTTTCTACCATGATATCTTATACCAGAAGTTCCCAAATGTGGTCCTCAAGGCTCCCCAACAGTTCAGGGATTAGAGATATCCATGGTTGACTATAGATGACATAATTAGTACCTTAGTCAGTTTGCTTTAACCACCTGTGGTCAACCATGGATATCTCTAAAATTGGAACTGTTGGGGAGCCTTGAGGACCGTGTTTGGGAACCTCTTTCTCATACATTTACGCAATGTTACTACCCATTGCTATACTAGCAACTTGTAGGAATAACAGTCACTATATTTAGTGTAATTACATGTTAGAGTAACTTGAATTAAGTATTAACCACTGATAAACTGGAGTTATGAGGCATAATCATGTATAGTGGTGACACCTATTTTAACCAATATGACATCATTAGTATTAGTAGAAACACTAGACAAACCCTGAATGAAATTATTTGGTCTTAAACTCCAAATTTTACCTATGCAAGATTGTAAAAAGCTATCAAGATAACATGCCACAGGTTGAAATAGTGATCTTTGTGCAATAGTGATCCAGATGGCTCAGTGGACTGTTGACTCACATATGTTACCTATAAATGTTATGGTAAGGAACTTATGTTTTTTTTATTAATAGTTTCTATTGCTGAATAAAGGGCCTTAAATATTTATGTGAATTCCTGAACAAAGTCCTGAATAATCTAAATAAAAAAAACACATGCTAGGGCAATTGTTTTTGTCCCATTATTTTCTTCTGTTCATCCACCAAGTCAACTTGCTGCTGTGACTGATGTAGATATGAGCAATACCATGTGTCTGCCATTGATTGTTTTTTTACAAATATTTAACTTGGTCTTCACCAATTGTTTTTGAACATCCCTTAATATGAATGTTGAAAAGAAAGTAACAAGAGATGCCAACTAATAAGTGATATCTTCATTGTTAGATGATACATTAGCAAAGGGTTGCAGTGTAACGTTGGGTACACTTTATATCACAGAATTACACTATATGTTATTTTTTTGTTTATTTATGTTACGGAATCTGGAAGTAACTTATGGATTCCTGAAAGCAGGGAGCAAGTTACAGTACCTCAACTAAGGACTTATATTTTGGCACTTTGGGTATGCAGACACTGTTTTACAAGCACATGGTCACTAATACTTTTCAGTATTACAATTTATTCCCTTTTTAATTAACAGTAATTACTGGACTTTACTTTTATTAATCATAAAGTCTTTAGTCCAGTAAACTGCACCCATTTTATTGGTCTGATATATTTTTAATTTTCATCAGATAAGTGACTTATTATTGGCTGAAAGTGCATACGCTAAGCATTTATATGTGATGTTATGGAAACCTTCTGAATAAAATGTATTTTTTTATATGCAAATTTAAATAGCATGCATAACAGAAGTTGAGAATGAGGCTTCAGGCCAAGTAAATGGAAAAATTAATTATATTGCTAATTATGTTGCTTTTCTTGTTGGCTCAAAGTATAATTCAGAAACAGACCTTCCTTACTGATATTTCTGTCTCCTGCCTGGAATAGAAACATTGTGAATTATGTGTGATCACTGAGAAATCTTCAGCTTTAGCTTTTCTTTTCCCCAAAAAAATCTTTGCTTTTTCACAACAGGTGACTAGACCACATTACTGGACTGTTAGGTACAGTAAAATTTATATTAGAAAATTGGACATATTTACTGATTATTAGGAGATGTTCATATCTTTTTCTTGATAAATATGGAATTTTTTAACTTCTGGGTGATATACAGTAGATCTAAGTAAAGTTCATACAGCCATCACATAGGCAAATGCAGCAGTATATATTGTGATTTTACTAAAACTGTGACAGCAGCATGCAGTATAAGTATCAGAACAGAGATGCTGCACATGTTCAAATCTGCTGTTTATGTGGATCTGATTGCTTCAGTGCATTGGACAAGAGAGAAGCTGCGTCCAAGAAGAGACAGAAGATGGGAGAAAGGTGTGCGGTATAGTATATCTACATTCATAATGTCAACATTCATAATATTGACATACAGTACTGTTGACATGGTCATAGTGTTGATATACAGCATATCAACATGCTTAGCATGTCCAAATTAACCATGTTAACATTCATCATGTCGACACTGATAAAATGTCAACATGACAAAATGATGGTATATCATCCCTGGTGGCCCAGCAGTGATTTATCTGCTCCTGATGGCTGCAGCGGCCACAGCAGGGTCCTCTATTTGCTGGTGGTCATGTGATTGTCAGTTCCAGTAGAGTAATCTGATGAAGCAGTGTTCCGGTGACTACACACCCCTATCCTTATCCCTCCCCTTAGTGCTTAACCATAACCTCCCTCATAGCCTAACACTAACCCTTCCCTAGTGCCTGATACTACCACCCACAACCTAACTTTAATGTCATCATTCAGAGAATGTTGTGATTTCACATGTGGACATTTCAGATGATGACATTGTGAGGGTTGACATGTTGTCTGTCGACATTTTAATAATGTTGACATTAATCTCAACATTGACTGCATCCCATGACAATGTGTACTAAGAAAGCTCAATTCTACAAGTTCTCCCATGAGATATATATATATATATATATATATATATATATATCTCATGGGATTTTAACCTTTTCTTGACCACTTATGTCTTGTAAGACCTAAATACTGTATGTTTGCAACTGAAAGTTCATTTTTAGACTCTCTTCCCTACAGCATATACTATAGACCAGAGGTTCCCAAACGTGGTCCTTACAGCACCCTAATAGTCCAAACTTTAAGGATATACATGGTTAAGCATAGGTGACTTAATTGTTACCTCAGTCAATTTGATTTAACCATCTGTGCTCAACCATGGATATCTCTAATACCTAAACTGTTGGGGAGCCTTCAGGCCCGCGTTTGGGAACCTCTGCTATAGACCATCTATAGAGTTAATTATACGGTATTACATGCACTATATAGTGTATAATTAGTCCAATGTGTACATATACATATGGCCCAGCTAGTTTGCTGCTCATAGCGCAACATTCAGGCTTCTGAGTTGTGCCATGTAAAGTTGCATGATGGCTTTACTGTGGTGTACTGTGGCGTTCTACAATGTAAGAGAAACCATGCAATACACCACTTAACTGCTAGGTGGCGAGTGCTGCACTGATGAAATTGACACTATTGATTACCATACTGTAGAAGTAGAGAAAGCGGGTCAATCACGTTCAGGACACTACTGCAGTGTACAATATTTGCATATTGCATGTTCGCACAACGAATCTTTTTAATAATATTGCAGAAGCTCACTGAACAGGACACAAATCAGTACACATACAGTACTGTACAGTAGTGTAATTGCCGTAGTGTTATGACGATATAACCAATACATTAACGAGATGCATGCACAGCTTTCAATGAGATGGGATGAACTATTGTTCACTAATGGTGGGTTACTGTGTTTACATGTTCTGAAGACATATTATTATTATTATTATTATTATTATTATCATTATTATTATCATTATTATCCTTCCCTCACTGCACCCTCCCTCTAAAATTAAAAGAATAATGGCAGCGGATGGGTGGAGTGCACAAGGTTTCGAAAGATAGATGTGAAAACCTTAATGGCCTAGTGGTTAGAGTGATTTTTTAACATGGCAATGGTCCAGGGTTCAAATCCCACCACAGCCTGAAATTATTTTGTAATCCTGATTATTTTAGATTCATTCCTCTATATATTTTTTTAGAAAGTACAGTGGTGGGGTGGGTACATCCACACTTGTTGGGGTTCAGAAACTCAGAAACTGAAACGCAACCTCAGTTTTAAATAAGACCACATGAATTCCTGTTGAATAATGTTGTGGTACTGCATTGAAGGCACTACATTGCTCCACAACTCCCCCACCCTGCAATGACACACACCCATACAATTATGGGGTGCAGTTGCTTGTTTTTGGTTTCAGATGCACCCACGGTGTGTTGGGGTTCAGGGGCTCAGACAGGGCTAAGACACATGCACAGCTTACAATGAGATGAGATGAGTTAGTGTTCAATAATGGTGGGATACTGTGTTACATGTACTAGTATAATATTTAGAAAGGTAGACACATTTTTATTATTATAATTATTATCATTATTATAATTACAAAATAACCAATTTCAATAAAAGGAGATTAATTATTCGGGTGTGGATTAACAGATAGACAGTAAAAAGGTTGGCATTGTCTAGATAGACACCAGATGTTAAACAGTTAAACAGTCAATACTGTAGGTTGACAGGGACACTTACCCTGATGGTTAGGGTTAGGCACTTATTCCAATGGTTAGAGTTAGGCACCAGGAGGGAGGGTTAGGGTTAGGCACCAAGGGGTGGGTTAGGGGTAGGGTGAAGATTAGAGCTAGAAAACAAAAAATCATATGTTGACTATTTTTGCACCGTCCAATTTTGTGTCGACCTTTTGAACCTGTCAACCATTTGTACCTGTCGACCTTCTTACATGTTGACCTTTAGTGTGTTAACCTTTTGTCCTTGTTGACCTTTTGTCCCTGTCGACTTATTGATTTTCGACACACAAAAAGTTGACACAAAAAAGGTTGACACAAAAATGCTCGACATATTATATATTTTTTTAAGGGTTAGGTTTATGGTTAGGGTTAGGCACTTACCCCCGATGGTTAGGGTTAGGCAATAATAGGGAGGGTTAGGGTTAGGCACCAAGGGGAAGGTTAGAGTTCAGGTGAAGATTAGGGCTAGAACATGAAAAAATCAGGTGTCGACCACTTTTGTGTAGATCATTTTAGTGTCAACCTCATGGCCAAGTTGATCAATTGTACCTGTCGACCTTCTTACATGTCAATCTTTAGTATGTAAACCTATTGTCATCCTTTAGTCCCTGTCGACCTACAGTATTGACTGTCTAACATCTGGTGTCTGTCTAGACACTGTCAACCTTTTTACTGTCTATCTGTTAATCCACACCCGAATCATTAATCTCCTTTTATTGAAATTGCTTTATTGGGTTTATTGAATTAATAATAATGATAATAATAATACAAATGTGTCCTTTCTAAATATTTTACTAGTATTTGCAAACACAGTATCCCACCATTAGTGAACATTAATTTATCCTGTCTCACTGCAAACTGTGCATGTGTCTCAGCCCCTGAAACCCAACACACTGTGGGTGTGTCTGAAACCCAACACAAGTGCCTGCACCCCATAATTGTATGGGTGTGTGTCATTACAGTGTGGGGGACTTTTGGAACAATGTAGTGCCTTCAATGCAGTACCACAACATTATTCAACAGGAATTCATGTGGTCTTATGTAAAACTGAGGTTGTGTTTGAGTCTGAACCGCAACACCTTTGGGTATGTCTGAAACCGAACAAATGCGGATGGACCCACCGCACCACTGTACTTTATAAAAAATATATATAGAGGAATAAATCTAAAATAATCAGGATTTTGAAATAATATCAGGCTGTGGTGGGATTTGAACCCTGGACCAGTAGTATGTAAAGCAATTGCTCTAACCACTAGGCTAGGGTTTTCCCAAATTTTGTTAGTACTGTAAGATGTATCTACTGTAGATAAAATAATATTCATTGATATTTATTACAAAATCACATTGATCAATGCCCTTGGCTGCTTTGCACCAGATGCAGACTTGCATCTTATTACTGTATACATTAGTTGCGTGGGGTTGATACTGCAGTGTTTATTTTCAGTGAGACTAAAAATCCCAACCTGTCTTCGAATCTCGTACAATACATACTTGCCAAAGCCGGATAATCAGCTGAGACAGAATCTGTTTACAATCGGAATCTGCGCGACGCCATCTCACGAATGGTGTCAAGACTCCATCTTAGAAATAGATCACACAACGCCATTTTGTCAAAACCACAGAGTAACCATCTTCCCCAGACACATACCAACAGTGTTTAACATACATAAAAAATTACTTATTAGCATTAGAACACTTTTTAGTAATCCTTCCAGAAATCATTCCCTGATGTACACAAAGCCCATTCTGGGGACAACCTTGATACCAAAACAAACACAGTATCAGTTAGCAACTAGAAAAACAGCTTCCTGAGAAAAGGAATTAGAAAATAACTGAACACCAGAAACTGCGTGTGTTTTTTGCATGTAAATGGAGAGACTCCACATGTGGACAGGTGTAGCTGTGGCAATTGCAATATGGCCCAGACACTTGAATTAAATCTGCTCTTTTTCAGACAGGCTGGCACCAACATGGTTGGGGGTCTCCACCCTTTTTGAAGCTCACTGCCCATAACACATCTGCATTGCAGTTTGAAAATGTTAGTAAGAAATTAGATTTCATATATATATATATATATATATATATATATATATATATATATATTAAATCCATCATAAATAGAATCCCATGCATAAACACCCTACATTACGCACAGTTGCGCTGCTAACATGATGCATATTAGCGAATGCACAATATCCTGCATGCGAACGCTGTTTATTAGCTGCATGCGTGCACATCTATAAATCTAACTGGCGTCTTATAATCAGATAAACCTAACTAGCGTCTTTTCCCATACCCCTAATACTTACACAATGCACACTCACATAAAAAGTTCCATAGCTTTAAAGTATAAGATCCAAGTTTTATACATTTATTACAAATGCTGTGAAACAAAGACTATTTTGGTATCTAAGGTTTAATACATGATAAGTAAGCCATGTTTGGTATTGTACTGATCTGCATTTCTTCAACAGCTTCCTGGTATCATCGGTGTGAAGATCGCAACATGCATTCTCAACTTATAGACCATAGAGATATAAAGCACCAACATGTATTTTGTGAAACCAACAGCCTAGAATTGCATGCAGTGGAAATAGAAGAGGCAACAAGCTGGTAGAGGCTGTTCTGTGTCCATGTGAACCAACCTGTTAAATGCCCTGTAACAGGTGCACCCACACTGGGAATCAATGGGATTAGCAACAAACCCCTCTTTTGTGTTGTCTGTTTCTGTGAGGGTATAAATGTGTGTGTTGTGACCCCAGTCTGGAGTCTTCATGCTGATTGACGGAGGTTTCTTGCTGATGCCGGTATCTGGTTCAGAGCACATGCGTAATGTATAACTGTATCTTGGGTCTGTATAATTCTCTGCGCTAATTTGTACTTAGATCACAGCGTGTAACTGACTGTACTTTACTTGAATAATACTTTGTGCTTTGGAAACACACGTTCAAGGTCTAAAGTCTTTATTTTACTGTATGACTGCGTACGCAAATAGCGTAAATTTTTGAGGTTTATAGGCAGGGTTTAGAATGTATAGGTAGGTGCGTATAGAGTTTGTGATCCAGTATCCTTATATGGGGGCTCATAGTGTGAGGTCACTTACCTGTTCACACGATAAAATATGGTTATCGATATCTCACCAAAGGGTGAATAGTGGCCACACGCAGTTTTCCCTGCAGCCACTCTATGCTGAGAGATCGCTATTTGTTATCGTGTGAGTCAAGGTATGCTGACTAGAATCCAGGGACAAGAAAGGAAAAAGTTTGTTTTCCTTAGTTGATAATATTTTACGCTAAAAAGGGTACCATAGGATTGCGCACGCAGCTGAGTCTCATTTTTGCACACGTAATAGAGATGCACTTTTGCATACACAGCTAAGGGTAAGAGTCATACAGTTGTGTGGTAGTCACATTATTGTGTATGTGACTAGTCACACAAATAGTGTATACGTATTTCCGGTAGTGCTGCCATGTGTTTAAACAAAGCCGATAAGGTCACATTGTCAATTGTTGCCAATAACTGGGTTAACGTGTATTTTTCTGCGCAGGAAAAAAGTGTGTAACTGTGAGTACTTGTTGAGGGGGTAACACGGGACCTAAATGTTAAGGGTAACGTAGGACCCTTAACTGCTAGGCACAGGAGTTGGCTTAGTGACTCAGCAGCAGCTTACCGTTTACTTTACACAAATAGGTATATGGGCTGTTATTTTTGTTAGGGTTCGGCTCCCAGCGTGATTATAGCATTCAGTAATCAATGTGTGTGATCTGTTAGACTTATTTGAACACTATAATTGAACCGCATAATTTTGGTTAGATTGTGATTGTGAGCTGGTGAGAGTATGGATGAAATCAACTGGGACACAAAGGGTACTTTGCTGCCCCCTAGCAGATGAAAGGTAGTCAAAAATGGATTGCTGAGCGGAAGCGGCCTTTACTTCCGTAGGTGAGTGGAAGCGTCTAGAAGTCCTCCATAGGGTTTGCGGATACACCTTTTTTCAAAGGCGTCCACAGGTAAGTGAAAGTATCTAAATTGTCTTTCACCAGTTTAAATTTTTATTGAAAAACATAGGAGTTGTACCAAGATGGGAGCCACGCAAACAATAGAAATGTTAAACAATGATGTGCTGCTAATGGAAGCGCCGCTTGGCTCGGCCCGTCGTATTATGCATACTAAATACGGTACTTATGCTATAAGGTATTGTGACGTATGGTTTAAAATAATGATGAAGAGTGTTAGACCGTTTCCCAGAATTGGTAGTTTTGATAAAGATGTATTAGATAATGTCCGGGATCACATCAGTCTGATACGCTCTCGAGAGAAAAAGGTAAAATATTATGAATGTTTAAAGTTGTAGCAGCATGAAGGGGATGCGTGGCTTAAAAATGTGCAAGCGATGCAAACTAGCGTTGTGAACGCATTGCCAGAAAATACACCCGCGGCGATAAATTGCAATGCGTGCGAGCTGCAAAATGGAGCTCACATGCGGCAAGGTAACTTTACAGAAGGTGTTGCCAGTAGTTCACGTGCACCACCACCACCTTATGTGGATGGGAGTTCAGGTACCTGTATTGAAAAAACTCATAAAAATGTAACAAGAAATTTGTACCCTCTCTTAAGTAACCATAAAGAAAATGTTTATCATGTGGATGATGAGCCTATTGTCATGTCTGCCGTTTCCCATGCTGTACACATGTTAGATGCGGCACCAAGACAATCGATGCAGCACCACGACAAGCCCAAGTGGTGCCACCATCTCCATCAGTAACAGCATGGGAAGTGTTAAACTCCTCTGTGCCCGTGGAGGAAGTGGTTAATACTATATGTTGCAGCAACAGACTAAACCCCCAGCCAGGTAATAAGGTCAAAGTTAGCAATGCGGCCGGTCTGCATCCCATCCGGACAATAACTGTTCCGAATGGTAATGCGGTTGTGAACGGAGTTGTACCTACAAGGGATGTGGTAATGCATTGTCCTTGGACAAGAGCAGAGCTAAATTCCATCATAAATGATTTCCCCGATCCCAAGATGGAATTAGCCAAATGTCAAAGATTTTTGAGAAATTTGGGTAGTTCTCACGAGCCAACTAACAAAGATTGGCATGTGGTCTTAAGGGCCTGTCTACCACGCAATATCGATGTGACAAAATTTATCATGGATTGTGTATTGGATGGTGACGTTCCCTTAACAGATGAAGTAAACCAAGGTAACATTACCCGTATTATAACTCAATTGGGTGTATATTTTCCAGTAGTAGTTAACTGGAACAAAATTTTCACTTAAAATAAAACAAAAAGAGAGTGAATCTGCAGAAGACTATTGCAACCGGGCTCTGCAGGCTATCACCCAGTACACTGGGTTAGAAGATATTAAAGATAGCACTCACCACAGGGGAATGATTGTCACTATACTCATGGATGGCCTTAAAGAGAACCTAAAAACACGGGTTCAAACCTCACAGCCTGGCTGGAGGGGAGTCACAATAGATACCCTCATAGAATCCACCATAGAATATGACAAAACCATCTTAAAGAAGAGAGAGACCCAGAGCAAGAAACTAATGGCTGTCAGTATTCAAGCTCTGGAAAGAATGACGGTAACATCACAGCCAGCAGACACACCTGCACCCACACCCACACCTGCACCTGAACAGTTATACACCCTCACTAATTCTACACCACAGCAAACACAGCCTTATCCCACTTATCCTACACAACCACAAGTCCCATACTACCCACAAGCTCCATACCTCCCACAATATCCTTTTCCTCAATATCCTTGCCCATACCCACCACCTTTCTCTCCTACTCAACCCACACAACAATCCTTCCCACAAAAGTGTTTTAATTGAAACCAGCCAGGACATATAAGTAAGAGCTGCTCAGCAAAGAGGGTAGGACCCCCAAACCATGGAGTACCTGGATATCCCCATAAGGGATATGCACAGAGACCAGCAAATGTCCAACAGGCACCAGCTCCAATTGTGGCTGTTAATGCTTTATTGGAGAGTGGGAGCCAATGCTAGAAGTCGGGTCATACTTGTGGTCTGCAGATAGACAGGTTGACGGGAAGTACTAGGAAAAAAAACTGGTAACGGTAATTGATGTAACTGATACCCAATCTCTGTTCTGCTTTCTTCCCTGTGCCCTAACACCCTGACAGTATTTTTCTTTTCCCACCTAGGGGGAGGTGTACACTACACATTGACACGAGTGTCCCATGGGTTCATAAACAACCCCAGTATCTTCTCCCAGGCCTTATATGACTGTTTGCAATCTTTTCAACCTGCCAATGGATCTGTTCTAATGTAAAATGTGGATGATTTATTGTTGTATTTAGGTCATGTTTAAATGATATTAAACTGTTTTGCTTTATCTCTCACACACAGGACACAAGGTTGCTAAGGACAAATGGCAGCCATGCCAGGCTAAGGTCAAATACTCAGAATACTGTCCAACCTAGCGGCCCAGGCAATATTTTGAGCAGTAGATATTGATAACAGAATTTAAATTGCAGGAATTTGTGTAAAAATACAGTATCCCTAGAATAATTGAATATAGGTGGGATAATAATAATAATAATAATACTCATTTCACAAGTAATGTCTTTTATAACCTGTGTAAGGTGATGGGTATTAATATCAAGATCATCCCAGACCATCTGTCTACCTGTCCCCCTTTGAGATACTGTTTAACAGGCAGCCTCATGTGAAAATATGATAATGAGGTTACTGTGCAGTGTCTCACGAAGATGAGTAAGAACAACTGAAATTGAAAATGTTCTTAATTAACATGACTGAAGCAAACTCTCATGATGTTAAACCTGGAGAATCCGTTATGATCCAATAATTTCTTCTGTTCAGGTTGCCTGACTGATCGGTGGATAGGTCCATATCTGACGTTGTTGACAAAGTACCACATCCTCAAAGGTTGGCCGTGGAAGATACATGGGTCCATTCCTCTCACTATAGGGAGGTTAACCAACCGGTGGAGATACAAGGCGGAGATGAGGCCGATAACGTAGACCTGTCGATTGCAAGCTTATGCCAGGAGGATTAAAAAGGTGACAGTGAGAAACCTGATCTAAAAGAAAACTGTAGATCGGTGTCGTAGCAAGGGATTGTTCTGCTGTGTTCATTTTTGTATTCTTCTTCCAGAGTTTCCATCATCTTGGTTTGTCTGGGGATTTATGGTTCCTGTGACGGAGGACAGATAGAGGAGATGGGAGCTGATGCTGCTGTTAATGGAGTGGAACCGAAAAGAGGAGTGTTATACCTAATCAGGGGAGTGTCTGACCAATTTTAGTACAGTAAATTGTTGTGAGATATGGATACCAATAATAAGGAAGAAATGTATAACAATCCTGAGTTATAATGTAATGTATGACAATGTAATCTGAATTTGAATAGTTGTGCATAAATATATTGTTTAGGTTATTTTAAGTCATCTTAGGAAACGCAGTCCCAATCTCCTTTCCAAACTTCCTTTATAGGCTAGATAAGTTCCCACATCCTGCCAATGATCCCTTCAGGATCCGCAGATGGCGTATAAGGGTTGTTTTACCCTTCTTGGAGATGCATCATCTAAATGGTTCAAATGACCAAACTGTGTCATAGCATAGTAACATTAAATGGTATATTCTCATGCATGGCTAAACAGATTCAAAATAGTTTGAGATAGCGTCTGATTGGCTATCAAAGGGTGGAACTGTCATAGCCGGATAATCAGCTGAGACAGAATCTGTTTACAATCAGAATCTGTGCGATGCCATCTCACGAATGGCGACAAGACTCCATCTTAGAAATAGATCACACAACGCCATTTTGTCAAAACCACAGAGTAACCAACTTCCCCAGACACATACCAACAGTGTTTAACATACATAAAAAATTACTTATTAGCATTAGAACACTTTTTAGTAATCCTTCCAGAAATCATTCCCTGATGTACACAAAGCCCATTCTGGGGACAACGTTGATACCAAAACAAACACAGTATCAGTTAGCAAGTAGAAAAACAGCTTCCTGAGAAAAGGAATTAGAAAAGAACTATACACCAGAACCTGCGTGTGTTTTTTGCATGTAAATGGAGAGACGCCACATGTGGACAGGTGTAGCTGTGGCAATTGTAATATGGCCCAGACACTTGAATTAAATCTGCTCTTTTTCAGACAGGCTGGCACCAACACGGTTGTTTGAAGCTCACTGCCCATAACACATTTGCATTGCAGTTTGAAAATGTTAGTAAGAAATTAGATATTTTATATATATATATATATATATATATATATTTATTAAATCCTTCATAAATAGAATCTCATGCATAAACACCGCACATTACGCACAGTTGCGCTGCTAACATGACGCACATTAGCGAATGTACAATATCCTGCATGCGAACGCTGTTTATTAGCTGCACGCGTGCACATCTACCCCAAATCAGATAAACCTACCTAGCATCTTTTCCCAAACCCCTAATACTTACATAAGTTTTATACATTTATTACAAATGCTGTTAAAAAAAGACTATTTTGGTATCTAAGGTTTAATACATGATAAGTAAGCCGTGTTTGATAATGTACTGATCTGCATTTCTTCAACATCTTCCCGGTATCATCAGTGTGAAGATCGCAACATGCATTCTCAACTTATGGACCATAGAGATATAAAGCACCAACATGTATTTTGTGAAACCAACAGCCTAGATTTGCATGCAGTGGAAATAGAGGAGGCAACAAGCTGGTAGAGGCTGTTCTGTGTCCATGTGAACCAACCTGTTAAATGCCCTGTAACAGGTGCACCCACACTGGGAACCAAAGGGATTAGCAACAAACCCCTCTTTTGTGTTGTCTGTTTCTGTGAGGGTATAAATGTGTGTGTTGTGACCCCAGTCTGGAGTTTTCTTGCTGATTGCTGATTGATGGAGGTTTCTTGCTGATGCCGGTATCTGGTTCAGAGCACGTGCGTAATGTATAACTGTATCTTGGGTCTGTATAATACTTTGCGCTAAATTGTACTTAGATCACAGCGTGTAACTGACTGTGCTTTACTTGAATAATACTTTTTGCTTTGGAAACACATATACAAGGTCTAAAGTCTTTATTTTACTGTATGACAGCGTACGCAAATAGCGTCAATTTTAGAGGTTTATAGGCAGGGTTTAGAATGTATAGGTAAGTGCGTATAGAGGTTGAAATCCAGTATCCTTATACTGTACTGTATTTTATGTATAGACAGTAATTTGAGGCTGAACTATAAATACTGTACTGTATAAATAAAATATTTTGTTTAAAAAGTACAGGACTCACACACGTACTGTAATAATTTCAAACTTTATTACACATTCTTCTATAGCTCTGATTCCATGACAAAAATGCTGTACTATAGTGTACCAAATCACAGGTTCTGTCAGCCAATCATCGGGCGGTGATACAGAAAATGCATATGCTATATGACATATGCGCAGTGTAGTTTAGGAAAAGCAACACCTGGTGGACAAAAATTTATATAACATGCAATGACTTTTTCCAGCACCACGGTATGTTCTGTTACAATCAATACTGAATGGCGTACCATATGGCGGGAGATGCAGGGCGCGCTACATGGCGTATGGAGCAACAAACTAGCTGGGCAAATCTTTATGTACATATCTGTCCAGGGCTGTTGCTAGGTAATTGTGCAGCTCCTGAGATTCACAGACTTGGTCCAATATTCTGCAGAACAGGGGATTTGGATTGTGGTATAATGCTCACATAGTTTTCACATTGTTAGCACACTCCACAAATATGTCCTTAATATGAATGTGTATAATCAAATATGTGTACTTTATTATAGGTTTGGTTTATATGTGAATCATTATACTGTATGTGGGTCATAAAAATGTAAATTTTCTTGTTAACATGCCACAACATACATTATTCTTGAATGTTAGTGACATTTTAGTGACCACATACACGTAACAGATGGGCAATGAGTAACAGCTGATATATTAATACCCAGCTTTTGGCAATCATCACAAAGCAAATTCTAGATGCAGACTTCTAGGATCTACAGTAGCATAGAATATAGAATGAAAACAGGTAATGAAGCATGTTATACAACCATGACTCTAATAGGATTAAAGTAGGCTACCATTATTGAAACAATCAGTATTGTATTGTGATACATGATAAATAATGGATCAAGCCTGAAATTCAGTTTTATCTTGAAAGTCAGCATGAAATACAATTTCAGGCTCTATATTCCAGCAAATGTTTCTTTTGTTGTTTGCCCTGTGTAGTTTATTTACTAGCAATGTTTCCAGTGTTTTATGTTTGGTGCTGCCCATCAAATCTATTGCTACCTTCATCTTTCATTGTTCTGCTGCTGCTTATTAAAATTGCTTTGTCTATTCAGTTACTGTCATCAAATTTGTGACACACACATACTGTACTGTAGCTGACCAGATTTTTCAGCCAGCTTGAATCTAATCAGCTTTTGATTACTCAGCCTCATATTTTTCCACCACACATGGAGCATGTGATGTAATTGTACAGCAAATTGACTATCCTGATAACTGATTGCAGATTTGGCCAGATATCTTACAGAACCATGTCTAATTTTATATAGGATCTACTTCATATTACTTATTGATTTTAGCATATATGCATACTGCATATCCCAATATGCTTCATGGTTCGATTTTCAAGCAGGTTTATAATCCTGCATTTCACAGCACATTCTTTGCATCTGCAACTCTCCTGAAAGGTATTTTTTTTTAACTAATTTGAGTACATTAGTTTAAGAAAACAAGAACAAGAAAGGTAAGTATTATATCCAATACACTTTGGAAAATATGGGAATCCATTAAATATAAATACTCAAATATAGCAAATATTAATGTTATAAAATAAGGGAGCAATATTATAATTTATCATTAAAAAGGTACAACACTATTATCAATATAAATGTGGTAGTATTGTTTAATGTTATAAATAATTATAAGGGAGGCATTATTATTATATATCAATAAAAAGGAGGCCAATATATTATATACAGTCAGGTGCATAAATATTGGGACATTGACAGAATTTGCACATTTTGGCCTCTATTCACCACTGCAATGGCTTTGAAATGAAACAAACAAGATGTGTTTTAACTGCAGACTTTCAGATTTAATTTCAGGGTAATTACATCCAAATCAGGTGAATGGTGTAGGAATGACAACGGTTTCTATATGTGCCTCCCACTAATTAAGGGGCCAAAAGTAATGGAACAAACTATACAATCCTAAATCTAACTTTCTCTTTTTAATACTTTGTTGCAAATCCTTTGCAGGCAATTACAGCCTGAAGTCTGGAACGCATAGATATCACCAGATGCTGGGTTTCATCCCTGGTGATGCTCTGCCAGGCCTCTACTGCAAATGTCTTCAGTTCCTGCTTGTTCTTGGGGCATTTTCCCTTCAGTTTTGTCTTCATCAAGTGAAATGCATGCTCAATCGGATTCAGGTCAGGGGATTGACTTGGCCATTGCATAACATTCCACTTTTTAGTCTTAAAAAACTCTTTGGTTGCTTTTGCAGTATGCTTCGGGTCATTGTCCATCTGCACTGTGAAGTGCCGTCCAATGAGTTCTGAAGCATTTGACTGAATATGAGCATATAATATTGCTTGAAACTCTTCAGAATTCATTCTGCTGCTTTTGTCAGCAGTCACATCATCAATAAATACAAGGGAACCAGTTCCATTGGCAGCCATACATGCTCACACCATGACACTACTACCACCATGCTTCACTGATGAGGTGGTATGTTTTGGATCCTGAGCAGTTCCTTTCCTTCTCCATACTCTTCTCTTCCCATCACTCTGGTACAAGTTGATCTTTGTTCCAGAACTGTAATGGCTTTTTTAGATGTTGTTTGGCAAACTCTAATCTGGTCTTCCTGTTTTTGAGGTTCACCAATGGTTTACATCTTGTGGTGAACCCTCTATATTCACTCTTGTGAAGTCTTCTCTTGATTGTTGACTTTGACACATATACACCTACCTCCTGGAGAGTGTTCTTTATTTGGCCAACTGTTGTGAAGGGGTTTTTCTTCACCAGGGAAATAATTCTTCTGTCATCCACCACAGTTGTTTTCCGTGGTCTTCCGGGTCTTTTGGTGTTGCTGAGCTCTCCGGTGCGTTCTTTCTTTATAAGAATGTTCTAAACAGTTGATTTGGCCACACCTAATGTTTTTGCTATCTCTCTGATGGGTTTGCTTTGATTTTTCAGCCTAATGATGGCTTGCTTCACTGATAGTGACAGCTCTTTGAATCTCATATTGAGAGTCGACAGCAACTGATTCCAAATGCAAATGTCACACCTAGAATCAACTCCAGACCTTTTACCTGCTTAATTGATAATGAAATAACAAGGGAATAGCCCACACCTGTCCATGAAATAGCTTTTGAGTTGATAGTCCCATTACTTTTGGCCCCTTAAAAAGTGGGAGGCACATATAGAAACCGTTGTAATTCCTACACCGTTCACCTAATTTGGATGTAATTACCCTCAACTTAAATCTGAAAGTCTGCAGTTAAAGCACATCTTGTTTGTTTTATTTCAAAACCATTGTGGTGGTGAATAGAGGCCAAAATATGAAAATTCTGTCAATGTCCCAATATTTATGCACCTGACTGTATATCATTTTTAAGGATGAACATAAATCATATATCATTATGAAGGAGGTCATATATTCAGGGCTGCCATCAGGGGAAGACTGCCGGGCATGAAGTCCCAGGCTCGGAGAGAGAGGGGGGCCCGATGGTTACGGTGTGGATTGCACCGGCAGCCAGGAAGAAGAAACAGTGCTGGCAGCTTTCCAAATAAGGTGTTGGCCATGAACCAATCAGAACTCAATGAATGGTAGCCAATTATGAACGGCCTCTCCTGATTAGCTGCCAATCCGCAAGCTGTGATTGGCTAGCGGCTGATGCCATATTCAAAATGTTGCCTGCACTGTTTCTCCATAAATGACTGGCTGCCAGTGGTAGGTAAGTAGTTCCTGGCCCTTCACTGTACCCTGCTAGTCCATCCAGCCTTCCCTGCAACACCTCCAGTCCATCCAGCCTTCCTTGTCTTGAACCCCCTAGTCCAGACAGCCTTCCCTGCTCTATCCCCTCCCAGTCCAGCCAGCCTTCCCTGCCATGTGCCTCATCAGTCCAGCCAGTTTCCCATCCCTGTGCACACCTAGTCCAGCCAGCCTTCCCTGCCCTGTGCCCTCCAGTCCAGCCTTCCTAACCCTGTGCCAACCCCACCATGTCTAGCCATCCATGTGTTCCCAATAGGTCCTGCCCTCCCTGTCTTGCATGTGAGTCTTGCTTTTTCAATGTATTTTATGTTTGGTTCTGGCTTTTCTCATTATTGTTTGCATGTAGAAATGACATTGCTTTCCCTATATATTTAGTATAGATTCTATTTTTTTGTATTTGTGAATTTACAGTAGTTTTCCTCTTCTATATTTCTGTATTTGAATAGCTTAATATATCACGATAGATTGTCATGTTATAATAACAACCACAGCCCAAACTTGGAGAATTTTTAAACTGGTTTATGCACAAATTGATGCCACAACACCGTTGTAGTTCTACCCACATTATGCACTGCTCCACCTACATCTGCCCTATCCCCCTGGGGAGGGGCTGCCTTGCCTATTTTGTCAGTACCAGGCTCCACAATTTCTGATGGCTTCCCCGCATATACAGTATTATTATTAATAATTATTTAATGGGCACATATATTTTACTATGAAGGGACACGTTTTAATTATTTTTAAATGATAGGGGGTTATTACCTGATTGTTGAATTCAGGTACCTTAAAATCATCCAAAAATCATGTTATAAAGTCACAATTATCACCCTTTATCTCTTCAAGTTTATATTCTCAGATGTCAAGGATTTGAAGTTAATCATGTAGTTTACAGTTGTAAATTATTACACACTCATGAACAGCATGGAAAACCCATTTATATTATTATTAGTGCCTGCAAGTTTGAAATAAATGATTATTTAAATTGCATGATTACTGTAAAATATAGTGGGCAAACAAATATTTAAAAGTTAATCGGATTTTCACATCTTGCAATACAAGTACAATTCAGAGCAATACTTGTGGCCTCATTCAGAGATGTATGCCTGGTTTGCATACATCTCCAATAACAGAGGGACTGCGCATGTGCATGACCCGTTATGTGCATGTGAAGAACAGGTCCTCCGAGATTTCTCATTTGAGAGTGGCGACAAGGGACGTGTTAAAAAATGGAGGTGTGTCGTCCCCGCTGTGTAGATGTGCTGGGGCCAGGGTCTGTTTCTTTTTACACATATTTTCTGGTCCTGACTGGGCAGTTCCTTTGCCCATTCTGTGTAAGCTTCAGCTTACTCAGATGGGTGATGAAGTCACATCTTTGGATGCAACACTGTATCTGCAAGCTCACTGTATCTGCAAGCTGGTAGGATGCATCTTTTGACATCAGATGTCTCTTGATGCTTTAACATATGTTAGTAACACTGCTGCATTCAAAGACGCAATAGAGATACTAACAGTGTCCACATTATCTCTGAATCAGGCCCTTAGTGTACAACTATAAGTGAGGCTCTAAATAACAATACAAACACCAACTAAAGGGTACAAATGTTATAGCATGCAAAGTAACAACACCCAAACTACTGGCACTGAGCAGTTCAGACATACAAAACAAGAACACATATTGATCTACACAGCAGTTCATAAGAACCTAATAGGTATTGATGATAATTAGAGCTGCACATGTTTGAACTCAGTCTGGTGTAAAGGCAAACTGCTGTTTACTAAGCAGCATAAACTATTTTCTTTTGCTATCAAATAAAAACATGTGATGATCTTGTACAATACAATTTTTATCCATTCTATATAAAAAAAAATTATAGTTAAGCAATAAAGCCAAACAGAGCAAATGGTACTCTTCAGTTCATTCTAGGCTGTAGGCATAGGCATTTTTCTTTCCTATGGCCTGTGTTATGATCAACAGCAGCAGTAGTACATGGAATATGTAGGGTAATTGCCACTGATCTTGCTGCATATGAACCCAAAGCTAGCACTTTGCCCAATAATAATTTATTCAACATCAGTTCGATTATGAAGCAAGTTGGAAACACTTTTTAACAGATGGAATTTTTAAGTCTGTGGGTGCAATTAATTGTCAATAGCAACAGTGCTTATTTTCCCTCATGCCCTACAGAGGTGTGCAGGGAAATTGGTAATGTTGTTGTACCATACCAATGTGCAGCAAACATTGTAAGCAGACATCACTTAGATCTAAGGCAAACTGCAGGATCAGATCATGTGTGGCCAGCTTGCCCAGTTTGATTTATCTGTTAAAGACCTACTCTTGACAACAGAAACTACTAATGGGTGTAGTAGGTATTACCGCCAAACGCATGGCCCGGCGGTTGAAATCCTGACAGCGGAAGCCTGGCAGGGATGAAGATCCCTAATGTCAAAAGGAAAGTATTAACTAACCCTATTCTACCCCCTAACCTTAACCCTCCCTTAGGGGTGCCTAACCCTAACCTCCCCCCAGTGCCTACACCTAACCACCCCTTCCCTGCAGCCTAACCCTAAGTCTACCGGGGTGGTGTCTAAACCTAACCTCCCCCTGGGGGTGCCTAACACTAACCCTCCCCTTCCTCTAGCCTAACCCTAACCTCCCGGGGGGTGCCTAACTCCCCCTGGGAGCCCCCTCACCTAACCCTCCCCCCAGCGGCTGTCCGCGCCCGACACCCGGCTTCCCTTCGATTGGTAAGCTGGGTGTCGGGCTCCCGGCGTAGGTCTAATGCCAGGATTAGAAAATTGGGAAGCTGCCGGCTGGGATTTAGACCGTCGGCTTCCTAACTACATCCTCAACTAACAGTTGGATGCATCTCCTGATAATACAGTGAACCCAGAAACATACATAGAACTAGCAACACTGTAACCCCCATCTCCACCTAAAACTATAGAAACTAAATGACATAAAGGGTAAGACATTAAAACTCTATACATTTCTTGTCAACTGCAAGCAATGTCCCTATACAACAGATGAACTGGGCAATATCTTATCTTCTTACTTGAGGAAATGTGATATTTGCTATTCATACATTCTATATTACTTTTTTCGACTATAGCAGCTAGTTACATGCAGCTTAATTTCTTAGCTGGAACGAAATACATTTGTGAGAGATAAAGTACCAACCAATCAGCTCCTAAGTGTAATTTTTCAAACACAGCCTGTAAAATGTAATTTAGAAACTGATTTGTTATTACTTTATCTCCCACAACTTTATCTCTCTCCAAAATTTGGTAAACACCCCCCTTAAACCACACAAGTAGTGTGAAATGTAGAATTTTTTTTTCAAGTATTGATTTTAAGTTTTACACACAATTTAGGTTTGCTAAACCTATAAAAAAACTAATGTAAACTGTGTTCTAACATTCTTCTAATATCTTTAAAGGGACAAACTAATGTGCTATGAATTTGTAAATGCCCATTTTCATTGGGCAGACTGTGTGCTTACAGTACAATAGCTCAGAGGGAAGACTTTCAGTAATAATAACGGCTCAATAACTGGAACATTTACTTCTAAATGTCTATTGTATTTTTAACATTCTTTTTAAATAATTGATTATAGTAAATTGATCTTTTTAGAGTTCCACAGTGTATGACACAGTTTTTCCATGATGTAGTCTTCTAGGTAATTTATCTGTAAAGTCATTAAACACTTAAAATATGTACGAATAATATGTTTTAGTTTGTTTTAAAAGCATTTGCAAGTTCTAAAAACTTGGCAGGGATTTAGACTTGAATCCATAAAGTTTCTTCTTGCTGTGCAATATAGCTTCTAGTTGAGTAATATATACTCTTCTTTTACTGTTTATAGCTAAATGGTTTAGAAAAATCCATTATCTAGGTACATTATAAGCACTGTGCTTATTCTTTGTAAAATGCTAATTCCAAGTGCTGTTTCTAAGTTAAGACATTACAGTTAAAACCACAACCTTGAGCAGACATATTTATATTTAACTTTAAGAAGTCAAGTACAGTACTGTATGTCCCATATTAAATAAAAAGCAAATATCCAATTAGATTAATTTATACCTCATGTAGTGTATAGTGTGTAAATTTAAAGTGAACACTTAAAAAATTATGTTGATAAAATAAAAATTGAGATATCAGTTTGTTAGTTGTTAATGAAATGAGAAAGGTGTTAATGAAAGATGGGAGAGAGATACAATTGTGAGAGATAAAGGGGGTCATTCAGAGTCAGTCACAAGTGACTCGATGTTGCTCCACTGGGCATGTGCACGACAGAGCCGGCTCTGTTGTGCGCATGCGCGAGACCCGGCTAGCTCTGTCGCTCCATCGCTAGGGGTATCGCAGCAGACGGGGCGAGCTGTCACTCACCATTTGGGAGGCGGGCAGGGGGCGTGCCTGCCCAAACTTAGGCATTCCCGCTGGAACGCTTGCCGTTTGGGGGCAGCCCCACTGACATCATAGCTGATGTCAGTGGGCAGCTTCCTGCTCAATCAGAGCAGGAAGCTCCCTGGGGCTTACGAGTACCAAGACCCAACCTTAGGGTCTGGTCATAAGCCCTGATGGTTGCGATGGTCTTGACCATCGTGCCCATCACCCATGACGGTCGCTAGAGCTGTGGGTGTTAACACAGTTTAACAATCGACAAGGAGGCGGTCGTTCAGTAAGCAAGCAGCCACCCTGATTCAGTGCGACCACTTGCAACTAACGACCGCCTCTGAATGAGGTCCAAAGTACCAACCAATCAGCTCCTAAATGTCATTGTACAGTCGACTGTGTTGAAAAATGAGTAGCTGATTGGTTGATACTTTTTATTCCTGGTTTTGGAAAATTATTTCTCCTGTTCAAGCGTGACTGTTTTTACCATCCATTATGGATATATGGATAGTACACACATCTGAATGGACTCTACATATTAAAATTGGGTTACGTTGTATATACCCTTATATATCAACCTTTTTGAATTATTGTATATTTGAGTGGATTTTATACATCCAGATATTTGCTGTTAAAAACGTCTGCACTAGATTGTGTTTATGCTTTATGTCCCCACATATTCATCAACATTGGAGTATATACTTCACATCTACTATATAAAGCATCCACTATAAAAGGAATTGCGGTTCAAAAAATCGGGACATCACAATTAAGATAAGTAATTATCATATTTTAAAGTGAGCGCAGAGTGGTATTCACCAAATATTTGTTTGCACAAATTTATAATACTGTATGTAGTTAAGTCTACTGTAAAATTTGCACCTTAATGCAATATTTGAAAGTAAGACCTTATTTTTATTATTATTGGTTGGTTTCTAATTAATGCTTTGTCTAATACTGGTAATACACTAGTGTTTTCTTGTACACGTACATTATAATACCAGGCACGCTAAGAGCCGCGCTGGGCATGGTGGAAAAGGGGTGTGGCCTAATCGCAGGTGGTGTGGCCTCATCTGCTTAGGATTTAAAAAAAAGTTATGCATCTCCACGCGGCACTGCGCACTTGGGAGGGGGCGCTGTGAGACCCCCAGCCTGGTGCAAAGCCAAGGGGGGGCGCAATCAATGTGATTTCTCTCCCCACAAGCATAGGAGACTGCTGAGCACAATCTCGAAGTGCAGACCAGCACACAGCAGCATGTGCCTGGCTGCTGTGATGTAAGAGGGAGGGGGCGGTGCCAGACCTGGGCCCCTCCAGCAAGCCAGGGCCTGGATATTTAGTACCCGTTTTCCCCCTTTTGGCACCACTGTATAATACAGAGAAGAATTACCTTGAAATATAGTAGACACATACTATATTATGTTGAGTTGGGTGCATTAGTTTATTGACCTGTGTTGGTTAATCAGACATTTTGATACAATTTTAATAAACCTTTAACAACAAATTTTATCACTTATGTGTTAGAAACTTGTAACTTATAGTAACATTTTTTTCCATGTTTTTTATAACCTTTTGCCAGAAAAGCTATCTATTTTTTATTGTATACCATTGTCATTATGGATATCAAGCTATATATTTGTATTTTTTAATACAAACTTGCTTTTTTAATTTCTGACATTCATCTAAAATATTAAAGTTAAGTCTAGCAAAAATATATTCTATTGCACTGTCTGTTTTTCACTCCATGATGTATAGTTCTTTATGTGTGGTTTGTCTCTTGTGATTCATCTTAAACTATTAAATGAATTTTAAGTCCGTATTTTCTGGCTTGGGAATTCATTGCTCATAAATTTTTAAATCTGTGTTTAAAAGCAGAGCCTGTGGGACTAGATGTTCTCTTGCTGTTGTTGACTTCTCTCTGAGGTGTTAAATTAGGCACAGAAAATTATTTGTGATACTTTATTGTTGCCTTCTCATTAGAATGACAGTTTGCTTTTGTTATATTGTATTACACTTCATGCTGTTCACTGTTGCAAAGATAGTGCTAATTTCCATGAAATTCAAATTGATAATTTTTTTAAACAGCTCTAAAATGCATTATCTTGAGCTGCATCATGTTTGTTATTCAAAAAGCATTTAGCAGAGAACTGTATAAACTGTTCATGTTTAATTCACCAAAAATGTTGTTTTATTGCGAATTTAGTACATAGTACATTTACAATGTTACTACCACTACAAATTATTATTATTATTATTATTATTATTATTATTATTATTATTATTATTATTATTATTATTATTATTATTATTATTATTATTATTATTTGTAGTAGTAGTAGTAGTAGTAGTAGTAGTAGTAGTAGTAGTAGTAGTTTTAGTAGGTAAAACAATACATAAATAATACAGGTATATACTGTACATAAAACAGGGACAGATATAATAGACAAAATATATGATAGCATGAAAACAAAGAGCATGTAGAGAGTGCATTGCACATGAAAGAATTTCCAAAATGTAGTAGCAGTAGTAGTAGTAGTAGGGCTGCCATCAGGAAGGGACTGCTGGGCCCGGAGTCCAAGGCCTGGAGAGAGAAGGAGACCTGGGTGGCAGCAGTGCAGATATGCACCAGCAGACTGGGAGAAACAGCCCTGGCATTTTAAATATGGCACCGGCTGTGAGCCAATCACAGCTATTAGAACGGTAGCCAATCTGGAATGGCCGCAGCGACTATATTGACTTTAAAAAACTGAGATTATATCATTTGTAAATCTTAAATATTTATGCCAAGATATTTTAAAATAGAAAACATGTACACCCTTTGGTGACCTGAAAATGCACCATTATTTTATAAGAAAGGAGGCATCACATAAAGTAACATCCAACCACCAGCAATTTTGTGGTCATAAAAGACTGTTGATGAAATATGCTCTAGGAGACTGACATAAAAAAGAAATGAGAATTCTGAGTGTAGAAATAGTTACACTTTGTTATGTTTGGGATATTGAAAGTGGCTATTCAAACAAGTTCAATAAGATAATCAGGAAAATAGAAGGTGCATTTGCAGTGAAATAAGTAACATGAACTTAACTTCTTAGTTATTGTAATGCAGACTAATGTATGTCAAGTATAGTTGTGGCTGAATCATATAATTGCAAAAATATGTGGAACGTCAATGTTATTTTTGGGTGCTTTAGAGTAGGGTTAAATACATTCTGATGATCATGATGATGGTTAAGGTGGTCACCATTATTATTGAACCACTTGTGATTGGCTACTTTTGAATGCATTGTTGACATTAGTATGATATTATTTTTTCATTACTTGTGTATTAATTATGTTTTTATGTTCAATTTATGTGTTCATGAACCAGATGAAAAATTGAATCTGATGTATCAGAGAGATTTTCCAAGTGCTTGCTTACATTTCAAACAAAATAAATGTTACAAACAATATTGTATAGTTATAACACAAACCTGGAATATTTGCTATTGGTACCAAACTGCACAAAACATCAGAATCTACTTTGCATATGCACATGATTGCTGCTTTAGTCATTGGAGACATATTGTGGCCAACTTGACAGTGATATTGGAGGCTTATTGTGGCCAACTCAGCATCAACCTAACATCAACCTAATTATTGGCCTGATTCAGAGTTGCATGCTATAAGCAAATGGTCAAGGTCGCTGCCCCCGCCCCACCACCAAATGGCCACAGCATGTCAATCATTCTGTGGATTAGGGTTCACTACGAGCAATCTTGCAAGACTCATTCTGCACATGTGCAGAACAGGTCATGCAAATGCACAGTCCCCCATCATCAGACTTGTATGCACACTGTTAGGATACTGCTGTCACTCTAGCAGTGGGAACCATAGAGGAGTGGCATGCGCTCTGGGCATGTAGTAGATGGGACTAGCCATGGATGATTATTATATAGATACTAGCTGTTCTTGGCATTGACATTTGTTTTTTTCTTTTTTCTCTCCTATTCATCTCACTCTTCACTCCACAATTTTCTCTCTCTACTCCACAATCATGCTTTCTCTCTGTCTGTTGGTTCTTCCTCAAAGTCTCTTTCTCTGTCTATTGTCTGCCTGGCTGGAGCAGTGGAGAGGCAAGCAGGGGAACCACAACTGCACCCAAAATGGTTGGCATGGCTAAGAAAGAGGGACATAAGGCCAGCCATAGCAGACACCTTCTCTGAACATAGTCATGTGCTATGTACACTACTAAATAGTATACAGACACTCCTTCCATTTTTTATTATACACATGTACATTCATTACATATGTCATAACATATACTCTCCTTCCATGCATCATAATATGCAGACACACCTTCTTTATGACATAATACACATACACCTTCCATACCTCATAATATACAGACCTCCCATATGTCATAATATAAAGACACATTTCCATATGTCATTATATAAAGACATTTCCATATGTCATAATATTCAGACACATCTTCCATACAGTATATCATAATATACTGTACAGAGACACAACTTCCATATGTCATTTATATAACTTGTCATAATATAAAGAGACACATCTTCCATATGTCATAATACAATATGCAGACAGATCATTCATATGTTATATAAAATAAACGTTCCTTACATATTTAATAATATACAGAGACATACCTATCATATGGAATAATATACATTCAGTACACTCTTTCCATATATCATAATATCCAGAGACATGTTATATACTGTATATGTAATAGAATACAGACACACATTTCATAAGTCATAATATATAGTGACATATCTTCAATATGTGAAAATGTACAGACACACTTTCCATAAGTTATAATAATATGCAGGGATACATCTTCTATATGTCAAAATATACAGACTCTCTTTATATACAATATACAGAGACAATAGACCCCAAACTAATTTTATCAGCAAAAAGAACTATTAGTATTGAAAAATCAATATCAATCAGGTGAATCATTTCATGGCAGCAGTGTATCCACATATTAACTTTACATTTAAATATATTGCTATATGTCAGAAAGTTATAAATATTTCACTAAACTTAGCGGTGTTGTGGGTGGGGTACATTATTTATAATTGATTATATTGAATAAGTTTCAATTTGAATCAAAATTTTGCTTGTATGAAGTTATTCTCATATTTAGGTACATAGGACCTCATTCAGAGTTGGTCGCAAGTCCTGAACGCTCGCAACCGGCTCAATGTTTTGGTCCTGTGCATGCATTACTGCCCCTGTGCTCCACTGTGTGGAGCACAGTGGCAGTAAAGATGGGAACTTTTGAAATAGTGTTTATAATTTTTTTGTATTATGCACTATATTTCTAGATCCCAAGCAAAATGTAACTGTAAACCAGTGGTTACCAAACATGGTCCCCAAGGCACCCCAACAGTTAAAGTTTTAAAGATATCCATTGTTGAGCATAGTTGACTTAATTAGTACTTCAGTCAATTTGATTTAACCACCTGTGCTCAACCGTGGATATCTCTTAAATCTGAACTGTTAAGGAGCCTTGTTTGGGAACCTCTGCTGTAAACTGATGTTTCTCATACAGTTTTATATAGAGGTGATAAGATTTTTAGCTATTTTGTATTTTGAACATTTCTGTAGTATTTTACTTTCAATTAAAATAAAAATGCATACCTTTCTTATAGTTATGACACCATCCTGTGTCATCTTCTCTGTCGTTATTTCAAACATGCCCATTTCATCTCCATCTATTATTCTATATCGTACTTCAGCATTCCTGCCAATATCTGCATCCACAGCTTTTATATGACCAACTATAGTACCAACATGAGATGATTCTGGGACACTGAGATGGTAGGTATCTGATTTGAAAGGTACAAAGATAATTATTATAATATTTATTAGTAAAAAATATTATAGTCTACAAATATATTTTTGGTCACATTTATTTTATTTCACTTATGAAACTTTAACACAATATCAAATACAAAAAGTAATTTGGCTGTGTTTCAAAATCTCATGTATTTTAAATGTCACCTACCATACCACA
Source organism: Taudactylus pleione (assembly GCA_031769625.1). NCBI lineage: Eukaryota > Metazoa > Chordata > Amphibia > Anura > Myobatrachidae > Taudactylus > Taudactylus pleione. The sequence goes on from JAUIMM010000082.1 coordinate 10,875,826, forward strand.
TGCAAATTTAGAATTATGTAATTGATCAACACTATAGAATATGACACTATGGACCTGATTCAGAGCCACTCACTAGCGCTGTGCGCTCGCAAGTGGCCTGATGGTTTGCGAATGCGCATGAGCATGCTTCGTTCTGCGAGTGCACAATCTACACTGTGAAATGGCAGGCCACTCGCTCTCCCAGCAAAGACAGCCCAGTGAAATGAGTGACAGGAGAGGCCGTTTGTGGGTGGTAACAGGGGCAGGGCACTAATAACGAGGGAGTGGAGGTGTGAACGCAGAGTGTTTCTACGCCATTTTTAAGGCATGCATAATTAACAGACAACGTCATAGTACACGTCACATGTCTGTTTTTTACACTGAAGTCCTCACAGTGCTTGCGGCAGGGTAAGGCAACCACAAGTGCTGCAATCACTACCGATGGTGCTCGATGTACCAATGTTTTAATACACTTCCTGGAGATGATGTGTGCTGGTGGGTTGCTCTGCTTGTGCGATTGGGCATATGCTCAGACAAAGTGGCCGCTCGCTAAGACTCGGTGGGCGTGCTTATGCCTTGGCGAGCGATCGCTACCCATGGTGTCACTTTGAAAAATTTGCATATGCTGGATGCGAGCGATCCCATCTAGCGAGTGGCTCTGAATCAGGTCCTGTGTTTTGAACAAAAAAATAAGGATTTTTCTCCAAGAATGCTAACGAACCTTGAAAACATACAAATGTGATTAAATTTGCTTTTTATCATCCACTTTGCCTAATAATCATGTGGAAACTGTCATTTCCATATGATATACGTACTGTAACAGAGCCATTTAGCAAAAACCTAATGCAGGATATAGCTGAGATACTGTATATCCTGCATTAGGCAAAATAACTAGTCAGATTGCATTCTCCATGATTTTTAATGGAGACTGTGGTCTGAATCTATTTATCAAGCTCCCAAAAGCATATATTTTCAGAGCTTGGCACAGCTGCCATCTAAAGCTGACTTTAGCTTTTTTGTCCCTAAGGAATAGTTCTTGTGATCATTCTCTGTGTCATGGGTTGCTTTGGAGGACTGCGGGGGGTCTAGGAATTACCTGTCTGGGCGCTCTGGCTGGGTCTGTCTGGCATGGGTGCAGGCTGCTGGTGGTTAGCACGAAGTGCAGGCAGGTCCCTGAGAAGTAGCATTTAAAAAGCCAGCCGCCGCAATACCGACCGCCGGCTTCCCCACAATCCCGGCTAGGGTTAAATGACAGGCATCAAAAATCTAGGCGGCATCCCGATCGAAGGAATGCCGAGTGGACAGCCATGGGGGGGGAGGGTTAGGTTTAGGGCTCCGGGGGGGCACTTCAGGTTAGGCACCCCCCCGGGAGGGATAGTGTCAGGCTAGGGGGAGGGAGGGTTAGGGTTAGGCACCCCCAGGGGGAGGTTAGGGCTAGGCACCCCCCTGGGGGACTTAGGTTTATGCAGCAGGGAAGGGGGGGGTTAGGTTTAGGCACTTAGAGGAGGGATTAGGGTTAGGCACTTGGGGGAGAGGCTAGGGTTAGGCACCCCTAAGGGAGGGTTAGGGTTAGGGGGTAGAATTAGGTTAGTTAGTACTTACCTGGGGAAGATCGGGATTTCCAGCGCTGTCGGGCTGCCACTGCCGGGATCTGTTCCTCTGTCGGCCTCACGCTGCTGGGATTTGAACTGCCGGCCATGCGGCCAGCGGTATTGCATACCGAATGCCTCAGATTGCCATTACAATGTCTTACACAGCTAGTCTGTGTGCTAGTTATCTGTGCTCCTTGTCTCATTTACCTCTAGCACCCCAGTTGCAGTGCTCAGTTGGTGAAATTGTTTGCTGCCAGCTCCAGTTAATAGTGCCACTGCTAGTTCTCTGCTTTTCTCAGTTCCGGTAATCTGCCACTACCTGCACTACGTTACAGAACCTCCTCCACCAGCACTCCCAGTCAGCACCGATACCAGGTTTCCATAGCTCAGCATCTCCAGAGCTGTGCTCTGCATACCCGGTGGGGTTTAGTACCCTTTTCCCTGTGATCTCCATCCTCTGCATCATCCAGCAAAGGCAGAGACAGTCATGAACAAGTACCCCCTGTGTCCAGTCCCTGTCCAATATCAGTAAACTGCTCACAAGGACTTATCTGCAGCCAGTCTGGGTCCACTTTCCACTTTGGATTTGACACTCTGGCAGCCTCCATACACCAAATTAGCTATTGTTGCAAAATGGTGCTCCATATACTTGATCTTATAGCAAACAAGTGTAGTCTCAGAAATTTCAGGGAAGTGATAGCAACTGCTATCACTTCACTGTTAACCACTTAACTGGTGTGGTCATATATGATGTGACAGGAACGAGATATGTTTAACCTGACAAGGTAACTTCACATGCGACCATGCCACCCCGCTTTCTACAACCACTTTTGCAGAGGACATCTGTATTGCACAATTGCAGAATGGATCTCAAGTGACTCGCCAATCCTCTGGCAGTGATGCAGCAGTCTGTAACTGCCGACATCAGTGCTGGAATCATGCCCAGAATGCCATTCTAATGCATGCACCAGGGACCAAAGTGCAAGGAGGGGAACATAGTTTGCCACTGAGCACTGATTGACTGTAGGGGGCAATGCAAACACAAAGAGGGTTCTATTGGCATTGGGGATGGGGGGAAGGGGTGTAAAGTCCAAATTAAAAAATATGAAGGATGGAGGATTTTTTTTATTAATTAAATGACACTGCTCACTGGGGGTGGTGGGTTACACAACTGGGGATCTAATACCCATAGCGGCGTAAAACTAATGGAGAACAATTTATATTGGGGTGGGAAGTAATTATACTATTGAGGCTATGGACATGGGGGGGCTGTATGGGGTGAAAACACACTCTATATTGTTTTAAATAGAATATTTAAATATATTATTAAAAAATACTTTTTCAACTTTATTAAATTAAAAATACAACTATTTCTGAATGGTTTTGTGGGAAAAAAATTGTCAGTTCTGTGGTTAAGCTCTTTATCATGGACTGCCTCCAAACAGATCTACTACACTGGCATAAGATCATTGGTAAATAGCTACAAAAATGTCCTTATTGCATCTATATGACATAGTTTTGCATATTCTGTTATTGCTACAATTAAAGAGCTGCTATGAGCTTTCTAATATGTGAATAGCACAGTCACAATGTCTGACTAACATTTACATAAGAAGCTCTCAATGCATGGTATAAAGCTGTGGCCCAGTAATTGTCATGGGTGGGACTTCTGCAATAAAAAACACTGAAAAGTTAGGGAACCATTTTGAATAGAGCGGAGTCTCTTATGCTGGGTACACACTAGCCAATATATTGGCTGATCAATTGATCAGCCAATAGATCTGCTGGCCATCAGCCAGTATGTACAGGCCATATGTCTGTGAACCATGTCATTCACAGACATACAGTATCGCATGGACTGTGCTGCACAGCCAATGGGCAGAAATGTCTGCAGACATACTGTATCTGTCCATCTCAAAGTGTGTATGAGTGGTCTGCAGACTGCCTGTACACACACAGCTGCAGTGGGACCCATGGCTGCCAGATAGATGATGGCCATTCAGTGTGTATGAACAACCATTATCTAAAGATATATCTGCAGATCACTGATTGAAGTACTGTCATTAACATTATGTAAGTTATCCTGATGGAGAGGGCATCCACACTTCTGAAAATCCTGAAGACAGAAAGATCAAAACAATGGTATCTGTTCTGTGCTTACCTCCATATATTATAGATAATTTTAGTAAACAACAGTACAGGATACATCACTTTGCATTTCTGAATATTCTTTTTTTTTCACCAATATAGTGCTAATTACAAACTGCCCATGGTTGCCATGTGCCCACATGAAGCAATGTACCCCACTTCTCAACAATCGTTGAAAGCCACTTCTTAGTAAAAAGACTTCACAGGCTTTTAAAATTAAATCATCTGTAATCTAACACATTTCAATTACAGTATAATCCAGATTAACACTACTGTATGCTAACAGTACATATACTGCATAACTACAAGTCTCATATACAGCATGACTTACTTTGAGTAAATCTGGGTGGATTGTCATTGACATCAGTCAAAGTAATGTTCACAGTGGTAGTACCAGATAATCCTCCCATTTGCCCACCCATATCTTTGGCCTGGATAACAACTTGATAATGTTCTCTGATTTCTCGATTCATGTTTGGCAAAGCAGTTCGAATAATACCTTAAAGGAAATAAAGATAGTTTATAACATATAACATATTTTACTTTTTCCGAGATTACACTAGTCTTAGGGCATATTTATTTAAGTGCAACCCTCAAAAATGGTAGTTTTATGCTTTATGTATAACCTAATAAACTTATTGGATCTCATTCACAGTTCAGAGATAATGAAATGAGAGGGTAAAAATGTGCTACTGAATAAAACATGTGGCTGATTTTGAGTCAGAGTCATAGTGGCTCTGTATGGATGCAGCAGAAGCTAGATTTACTACTGTATCCTAGTACAAGTTTCCATAGGGCTAATGCTACCATCTGTGCTGCTTCAAGTGGGATGACAGTCTGCCCTCAACTACAACCACCATCATTAGTACCGGCACTTGCACCAGACCCATGCAAGGTGCAAAAGAACCATCTGAAAAGAACCATCTGAAACAGACTTCCCTTCTCAATACACAAAACTCAGAATAGCAGGGAAGATTAGCTACATGCCCACAACCCTCCCATGATACTCCCACAAGTTGAAACAGTTGCATCCAATTGCAAGCCCAGTTTCCACCCATATTAACCATTCCGGAAAAGAGAGACCCAGCCAAAATCTGTTCTATTCTAGTATATGCAAAATTGCATAAAATTGCTTCTGAACTTGCACTGTATGCTAACATTTTTATATTGCATTTTTTTATTGCATTTTTATATTGCATTACAATATGGTTAATGACTCAGAATCAGTAACCATATTGTAATGCAAGGGGGGTGGAACATAATATTTTTTTCTCTGCATGCAGAGTGCTGAATATATTGCTTGATGTATGTAGCATTCACATACTGGACAGTATGTTAAGATTTATGTGCACATATGTATCCAGCATTTCATCAAAATATATTTCACATAATATGATAATAATATTAAGGCCCCTATGTACTACAATCTGCATTTCAAATGTGGATTGTAGTGTGATAATTTCACCTAAATTCACATTGCAAATTTAGGAACTATCAGGATAATTTATCAACATTTTCAAGCAGGGACAGAGTTTGCAAAAAAAGCTCTGTCCCTGTGAATCATCACAACACAATACTCACTGTATTTTTTGCCACCCCATCCCCTACAGCCATACCCCCCTGCGACCACCTGCCCCCCAACAAAAGCCAACCTTAATCCCCCCTTGACCCTACCCTCACCCCCAGCTGACACTTAAGTCAGTGATTGGTGAGCTCTCTCCTCCGATCAGCTGGTTTCCAGGCTCCTTGTCTGTGACCGCAGTCAGCTGTAAATTGAGATGCCAGTTTACAGCACAGCTGACCGGGATTGAAGTACAGAAGCCTCGGCAACCAGCTCTCTGGAGGATAGAGCTCACTGATCACCGATCAGTGGACACCCGTCTGCAGGTCAGTGTTTCAGGTTTTTTTTTCACTATTTTTTACATAATATTCTATTTAGACCACACAGCTGATCACAGGAGGCTGGCTCCCGACTCTGCTCTGCCTGTCAGTATGGAGCAGGAGTCAGAGAACCTTGCTTAATTCCATCTCCAGATGGCATTGTTATAGCAGGGCTCCCACCCAGTATTTTTTCACAATTCCCTCTCAGTAAATTTCAAGCTGATTGCATTTCTCATGACAAGTATGTGAAATGTGATATGCTTGCTAAAGAAATGTGAATTAAAAGGCTTGGAGTAGTTTTTCATGAAAAATGCACCAAAAGACCTTTAATACATTTCAGTGTAACTAAAATAATGTGAAGAGGGTGTAAAAACATCCTTTTTCACATTATTTTAGTAAAAAAAAGATTGATACATAGATCCCATCGTAACACTAACACATACTGTATACCTTAGGATTATTGAAAATAATTCACAATTTTTACTTTTCTTTGTAAAAACAAGTTACATCATATGAATACATATTTAATATCCTGTAATATGTATGTACATGAGATACATTCATCGCCCCATCAGATTATTTATGATTTAGATGTTAAAAGGTCATTCAATAAAGCTCTCAAATGAAAAATTTTGTAATTTATCAGGTAATCATTGATTTGGTTGGATTGGCAGGAATGCTATGTAATCAAAATGGACATTTCCAAGCTTTGTATAGAAATCAGAAATAATTTGATATTTTAGGAATTAGAAACCATAGCATTAGTCAGAGAGCAGTAATATGTGAAATACAATAATAAGCATACCCATGCCCATCAGCAACAACTGGTGTTTTCTTCTTATTTTTCAGATTTCATGTTACAATTTGTTGTTTAAAAACAAGACATTTAACTTGAATAAGACCAAATGTGTGTTGCAATTAGACTATTTTAATGTTACGAAATACATAATAAGTATGCTGACCCAATTTTGCTGTCATTGTATAGATTGTTCTATATCACATACCCCATAATCTGAATATCAGTTGACAATTCTTATCGGATGCAATAATACTACCATATGAAATGAAGGGTTCCCAAACTGAATGATGTATAGTGCTTGAGAATTAAATATAGAACCAGAATAGCAAAAAGTAATGTACAGTACCATATAACTTAGGTATTGAATTGTATGTTCTGGAAGTGTTCCCCAGAGTAAAACATATATGCAGGATTACATAAAATAAATACCCTCTTAACCTATAAATAAACACACAGTGATTTGTTATCATCAAAAATGTTGTCACAATTTAAAAAATAGAGAAATATGTCAAGCGCTACACCAACGTCAAATAATGTGCCTGAAAAAAGTGATGGTATTGACTGTTCTATAACAGAGCAGTGGTTTATAATTGCTAACCAGCCAATCTTATGCGTAAACTCATGTATTCTGTTAATGAACTTACAATAATTAAGGCATAAACCTTTAATAATGAGGTACATGAAATAAATAAATAATTGTGCACATATCACAAATCATATAATATACAACTGGATGCTCATAGCATTATAAAATACTGACAACAATGCTTATAGTGAGATGTGTTGCTGACATGAAGTGGTAATTAATGTGTGCCAGGTGGAGTGGTTCTTATAAAGTCAATTGACCTCATTCAGAGTCGATCGCTTGCTGCAAGCGATCGCTCTGAATGAGGGCAGCCGGTTCCTTTTTTAAGTGCCGCCTCCTGGTCGATCGCTAGGCTGTGGGTTACTACCCACAGCTTTTGCGATCGACCAGGGTGATGGTCGCTATGGTCAAGACCATCGCGACCATCGGGGCTTGTGACAAGAACCTAAGGTTGGGTCTCATCAACCGCAAGCCCCAGGGAGCTTCCTGCTCGATCCACTGACAGTCCCTGATCCAGGAACATGACTTCTGTGTGGCTAGTCTCACAGCTAATGAGATGCAAACCAAAGCACTGGAGAAAGTTACACCCACCACAAACTGATTGGAGATTGACAGCATAAATACCAACCCATACAACTCAGTGTCATCCTTGACAAAGGCCGTTTGCAGGCTGAAATGCGTTGGTGACACCCAATACCACTATTGGCAACTACTGGCAACTTGCAAGTGAATCATTATCCCGCACAGTTCCGATCACATGATCACGTCATCAGAGAGGCCTCTCGAGGACGTTGCGGACACACGGATACCATAGTCACACGGAGATGGAAGACTGAAGATTCGTACACAGGATAAGGGCATCCAGGAGGTGGGAGGACAACATACCAAGCATCAGATCAGGTAAGTTTTTGCCCCGTAGTGTGGAGGAAGCACCCGGCGTCAGGCTCACATACCCAAGCCGGTGTACACTTCCTCCCCGGACTGGCACAGACTCACATAGAGGGATATAGCGGCAAGTGACTTCCTATAGAAGCACAGCGCTGCTCCAGATCCATGTTGTGAGCGGCAGGTCTAGGACAACACACTGATCACGTGGACACTCGTCCCTCCTCCAGCCTGAAGACATCCCGGGCAATGGTCATAATGAATATACTACATACTTCATTGGACTTCTATTTATTGGAACGTAGACTCATAGAGGTCACAGGATGCTGTGATCCATATACAGAGTAGCCATAAGGACATTGACTTTATAAGAACCACTCCACCTGGCACACATTCATTACCACTTCGTGTCAGCAACACATCTCGCTATAAACATTGTTGTCAGTATTTTATAATGCTATGAGCATCCAGTTGTTGTATATTATATGATTTGTGATATGTGCACAATTATTTATTTATTTAATGTACCTCATTAGTAAAGGTTTATGCCTTAATTATTGGGTTCTGCATGTATGTTCATTAACAGAATACATGAGTTTATGCATACGAATGGCTGGTTAGCAAGTATAAACCACTGCTCTGTTATAGAACAATCAATACCATCACATTTTTCAGGCACATCATTTGACGTTGGTGCAGCGCTTGACATATTTCTCTTTATCTATAACCATACACTGCAAGATAGGACTCCTCGCCTGTCAAGCAGCTCCCGCACAGATATAACTTTCCTGTGAAGCGCTGTTAAATTTTGTTATCTAACAATTTAAAATAAATTGGAAAATGGTCTTAAGAGTGAAAGGTGGCAACAAAAACATACATCTATTAACTGCACTGATAATGAAAACTAGAAACATGCCACAAACCAAGCAAAGCCAACACAAGAACCTGCTACTATCAATGAGGGATGGGCAGTAAAAACCTACTGTATTAGGAACAAAGAGGAAGTAAGGTCCTCCAGACACCACAATCAGTTTATCATCTCTGCTAGCCACCTCCCCTTGTAAATCTATTGGCTAACATCCAGCCATGCTAGAAAAATTCCACTTAACCCACACCTTTCTATTATTCTAAACTTCCACATTACAGTCATCAAAACATTAAAAATATGCCAATCATACTGCAAATTATAAGAATCCAAAACCATGTAATTTATCATTATAAGGCCGATCCGGCCTTACTTCATGTTTTAACCAATTGACAATGATCTTTGGGAAAGTCATGACAGGTGAAGGTATGGTGTGCAGGTTCATACTGTTGATAAATGTGCAGGTCCAGTATCTCAGCCTTGTCACCAATCACTGTAACTGTATCCAGTTTGGCAACCTATATATGTGAAACTATTGGAGAGAATAAAATCCCACAGATACCAGTTAGTGTAATAAGTATATATAGACAAATAAAAACCTCATAGGCACTCAGAAGATCCAAAATATAGTCCCAAAGTATAAATGCAGCAGTGATGTGTTCAATGTAGCTGTCCTATTCTTTCATGGTATCATATGCAGAATTTCATGGAAAAAAATACATATAAGATGATGGTTATACAACTATAAACATAGATACGTAGATAGATAAGGCGCCGCAGATACAAGTGCCATGTGGACCTGTTAAAGGTCACTCCACTTGATAAAGATGCTGATGAGCGTTGAAACGCGGGAATGCTGGTGAGCGTCGAAATGCAGGAATATTTCATACTCCTAAGGCCAGCTTGATATACCCCTTTATACCCCTTTATGAGCACCTGGGTTCTATACCACCATAGGAGTGTATCGTTCTGGCTTATACCATCTAGTATGAATATAGCTCTGACTTTATAAACTTATATGTTCTAATACCATTAAAAAAGTTGATTTTTACACACATTTGGAGTTTCTCTTTTTTGCATATGCCTGATGTGGGGATAGATACACGGAGCATGTGGAGAAAGAAACCTTTATGAGTCTGCAACATACTTGATTTATGTAAGCTTCTAGTAAGCATCATTATATACAATTTACTCTATATATGCACTAGGATGTATATATGACATTCTTCTACCTTTTCAAAGAGCACATCTTTGGGATTCTGTGGACTATTTCTATAGTTCCCTATATGTTTATAGTTGTGTAACCTTCATTTTATAACTGTTTTTTTTACCATGAAATTCTGCATATGATACCATGAAAGAATTGGACAGCTACATTGGAAACATCACAGCTGCATTTATACTGTGGAACTATTCCTATATTTTGGATCTTCTGAGCGCTTATAAGGTTTTTATTTGTCTATATGTATCAATTTGTGATGTGGTGATTTACTGTTCAAAACCTCAGCTGCTTTGAAGTATAGCGCCATCGATTCAAGTGTTCTTTTTTCTGTATTGTTGTTAGTGTAATGAGTATGTTTACTGGTATTGGCAATCATTGTGGGTGAACACATGTAGGGATTTCACATAATTATTCTCTGAAACACTGAAACTGGATGTTCATATCAATGGATGTAAGTATGGGCAGCTTTACGCAGGACGAAATTGCAATATTTTGTAATTTCTTTGGCCTAGCATATTTATGTAGCAAAGGCTGAAACAGTCAAAACTGTAATCTCTTTGTCACCACACATGAGTGGAGGGCCAATTATGAATTTCTTTCATCTTTTGCAGTCTATTTTGAGCCAAAGCAAAAACAATAAAGTTAGCTTACAATATATGCCTCAAAAAGAAGACTTGATATGCTATAATATTATTGCTAGACTGAAAATTCTATAGTTATTTGATTTAACATCATTGTGCTAAAAGCAAATTGCATTGAATTGAATTTTGGTACGTTTCTCTAGAAAGTTATCTTGAAGAAATTCAGTTGTGGGATTTTCACTTTCCTCATACAGTACTTCTATAATATAACATTTTATCTTATTTTGTTCACTTTGAAGGTCTTATGCTAGAATAGTACTGTCGTTGTTTTAAAATCAACTGGAATTTTCCTCAAGCCAAAAAGCAAGAGCAAAAGTGCAGCTTGGAATAACATTTATAGATAAAAAAGAGTGGTCACAAAGATTATGTTACAATTGGTTCTTATTCTGAAGTTAATATCTGCACTATATTTCTGAAAGGATACCAACATAATATAACATTTTACTCTAACCTTAAAATTGTGGACAATATATCTAGCATCTACTGTATGCTTCTAGTAAAGCTCTAGGTCCACTACAAAAAGTAAAAAAATCACAGATCATAAAACATCATAATATATAGTGAATTTAGTAGATGGGTATAATCATTAAACTGACATCCATCATAAAGAAAATTGAAAGAGAAATATTAGGACAGGATCAGGTGATTTATGAAAAGTAGACAACTATTTTGACACATATGACACCCCGGCCCAGGATCATTACTTTTCAATCAAGTGACTATTCAATAGTACATTTTTGGCAATCTTTTTTTTTTTTTGCTTTGCATTTCATAAGCAAAATCATAGAACACTCTTTTCTTATTAAGCTTATTAAACATATTAGACACACTAACCTGTTTCTGGTTCCACCGAAAAATATGGCTGTCCCTGAAGTATGCTGTAAATAACTTTGGCACTGTTTCCATATGAAGGGTCATCTGCATCTGCAGCAGTCACTTGCACCACAAAAGTACCTGTGTTCAAATTAATATAAATAAATAGACATGAAAAAAATTCATTATGTAATCTTATTTTGTTTGTTTTAATGTAATAAAAATATGGAACAAATATGTGAAAATAATGGCAATTACAAACTCAACTGCCAATGTGCTCTTAAAGTGAATAAATTCTTAAAGGCTGATTCTGAGTTGGTAGCAAACCAAAAAAAGTGTAATAAAATACATTTAATTATTGTGAGCAGGGTACCAACTGGCTACTTTTGTAAACCACATATACTGGACAGCTTAATATTTATATTGCAATTTAGCTTAGAGGTGTACACACCCCTATTAAACCTAATTATCTCTGCACATTTTATTGTAAATCTGCACAATCCACAGTGCAGTATGTTTCAAGGCCAAAGTTACTTGCTCTTTTTAGTTTTTCTCCCAACTCAGAATCTGACCCTTAGGGGTAAATTTACTAAAGTGAGAGTTTTTAGAAGTGGATATGTTTCCCATAGCAACCAATCAGATTCTAGCTATTATCTTCTAGGAGGTTCTAGTTAAATGTTAAGTAGAATCTAATTGGTTACTATGGGCAACATCTCCACTTCTAAAAACTCTCACTTTAGTAATTATACCCCTTAGTGTTATATCTAAATATATATGAACGTTTAATGAAATGATGTAATGTAAAGTGGATAGTGACTCATAACATCCTACTGGGTTGATTAAATTGATTGCATGTGTTACTTTGCATTAGCACTTTGTAGGAAGGCACAATAAGAGATAACTACTGTTCAATAAATCCAGTGTTTCTGTTCCAGAGTTTATTAATCTTTCCATAAAATAAATGAGACATTTGCTTATTTTGGCTGAACACCTGGGGGTAATTTGTTTTTATATACTTCATAGCACTTTTCAATGGTCTGGGTCATGTAATCTATGCTCTAAGGGCCTGATTCAGACGTGCACATGCGCGAGACCCGAATAACGACAGCCAAGCCGCCATTATGGGTGTCGCACCAAAGGGGGCATGCTGTCGATGGTGATTGACAGCACGCCCCCTTTGGTGGGCGTGCCGGGGGCATGGCTGCCCAGATGGAGGCGTTCCCATGGAAACACCTACCGTCTGGGGCCGGCCCCACTGACATCACTAGTGATGTCAGTGGGAGTGCTTTGGCTCTGATAGAGCCAAAAGCACTCCAGGGCTTGCGGCAGTGAGACCCTAACGCAAGGGTCTCATCGCAAGCCCGATGGTCGCAATGGTCTTGACCATCGCGATCATCATTTTGGCCGCTCGCTATAGCTGTGGGTGGTCACCCATAGCTATGCGAGTGGCCATGAGGCCGCTCCAAAAAGTAGGAGGGACGGCCCTGATTCAGAGCGAGCGCTCTGTCAGAGCATCCGGCTCTGAATCAGGGCCTAAGTGTGAAAGATTTTTGGCTCTATCAAGACTGCAAAGATATTACACAGGAATGTACATATGTTGCTCACACAGACACTCAAAAATAACTGCAGAGATATTGGGCAATTGTCCTAATATTGCAAAGTGTGTGATCCCACAACAACCCCTTGTGCAGTAATTATTCAGATCACTTGTGAAAATGTTGGCACAGTTAGTTGAAAGATAAGTTCAGGTAACCTCTATTGGCGAGTGTGTGTAATCATGTTTTGTCCATATACTGTAGTAGAAAAACACCAATTTTTTCACATTGTTCCCAAATGGGAACATTGTACTAAAGGAAATTCTTTGTTATCGTTTATCAGTTCTGTAGATTCTTGATACTTCTTTCCTTGAATCCATAGTTGTCCAGTCTCATCGAAAACCATTGACTGTTCAGTTGTTTTTGAATGTTTGAAGTTTGAAATAAAAAACTCGGGCAAAAATGGGTTAAATGTTTGCTTTCTGTGCTAGCCACAGTAAATGAAAAATACTTTTAAAATGTGCCATTAGGATCAGATTTGATTTATATATTAAAATTGGGTAAACTGTATATTTTAGCCACAGATTGTGTGTACTGTACACTATCCACAAGGATCAGGTTCTCTATTGTAAGCTAGTCATTATGCATGGGTTCTAGAAGATATTGGTACTGTTGCCAATCTTGACTCTACTGCATAGTTGTTTATATATTTTTCATCAGTTTTCAATGCTACTTTATTCATTGCACTAGCACCATTTTCATGAAGATATGCAATGGTAAAATCACTGAGAAAATGGCTCTGGCATCATTTTACCAGAGGTATAAAGACACACAGTAGATTTTTGCACAGTACCATAGTCTACATGCACAAATGCTGACACAGGAAAAGAAAAGTTGTGGGCAGCAACGCGTTTTGTCCACATCTGTGAACTTTTTCAACAATCTTTCTTTTACTGTGCCCAGTCTGCCAAAAGGTTCTTCTACAATAAGTACCTGCAAAATGATTTTAAAGGTCTCTATCCACGACACTGTTTCATCACAGCTGGTGGGTCTCTAAGTGTAAGCGTAAGCAAGCCGGTGGGTTTCTCAGTGTAAGCAAGCCACCCTGTGACAGAGGGGATGAGCAGCTGATAATCTGACTGCCGCCATAGTGCTACCAACAGTTACAAGCACAAGGAGTGAAATACAGCTCCTGCTTAGAGCACTCAAAGTGAATCCCGCCACAGCTCGGCTCTTTCCATGTGGGGCTAAAATTTGAAGAGTAAGTAAACCAATAATATTATATATTTGAACTCTTGACCAGTATATTGTCAAAACATTTCTGAAAGACATTTTTTTCTTCGGAGTACCGCACACAATTAACTCTGCGTTGGGCGAACCTTTGGGACTCCCTGGTTAGGGTGCAGTGCGCCTGACATGCGCCATTTATAAAATCGTCATTAGCACCTAATTAACTCAATTCTAATGCTCTTAAAGTGATCAGTGACCTTCATTAGGTTGTACAAAGAGAGAATATATGGAAATCTGATTCACAAAACCACATTTATTAACCTTAAAGCAAGTAAAACAAAAAATAAAACATTTTATGAGGCGCAGTGTGCCTAAGAGGCCACTCTGGACAAACCTACATATTTCTGCAAAATACCCACAACCTTTGAAATTTTCATTCATAAAATGAGCAAAATACACAAAATTGTGAGAAAATAAAAAGAAATACGTACTTTCAAAAGTCGGATGAGTTCGGGCACAATGAGCCTGAGAGGCCAGGAAGATCACTACTGCACTCCACGCAGGCGGCAGGAAAACTGACTAGGGGGGGTTTCAAACAGCACCTAGATATAGGAAGGTACTAGAAGGGGCAGGCCCCTGTGCTCCCTTGTGGCGTAGAGGTGAGCGAGAACAGCTTTGTGGCGCCTGTCAGGCCAGCTGCGCCCGACACAGGGTTAACCAGTCTTTCTGCATTTACATTTTGATGCTAGCCAACTGGACACAGTATATGAACTATAGAAAGGCTATTATTGTGGTTAGTATGCTACATGTTATTAAATAAGTTTGTTATATTGTGTGTTGCCCTTGAAGTTTGCTATTTAGTTTAAAGCTGTACTGGCTAGTTAATCTACAGTAAATAAATAGAAATAATTTTTATGTATTGGCTAAATTTGCTTTTTGCAGTGTAGTATTTATTTAAGTATATTGTTTTGTGGGGTTAGCAATTTTCCCCTTTTTTACTGAAGCAGGTATTTGATTTTTTATCACAGGTGAGACTCAGGCACTTGAGATTTTGGTTTTTCAAAGCTGATTGGTTGCTATGGGTAACTTCTCCACTGGTCCACTTCTCCATGTTTTTCACTGCTTGATACATAAACCCCTCAGACACTGCACACGGTACTCCACCCCTTAAATTTCTGGAATGGGACTGTTTTATTTAAAAAAAAAAAATCAAACATCTAAGTGAAATTCATTCGTAATAAAATACAAAAACAAGGCAATTATAGCATTTACAATGTAATTGTAAATTTGCATACGCTCGCATCCAGCGTATGCAAATTTGTCAAAGTGACACCATGGGAAGCGCTCGCTCGCCAAGGCATAAGCACACCCACTTTGGCTGTGCGAGCGATCGCTATGTGTATGCAGACACCCATTAGTGTATGTTGAGATGCCCACTAGCGTACATCATCTCCAGGAAGTGTATTAAAACATTGATACATCGAGCACCGTCTGATGCGATTGCAGCACTTGTGGTTGCCTTACCCTGCCGCAAGCACTGCAAGGACTTCAGTGTAAAAAACAGGCATGTAACATGTACTATGACGCTGCCTGTTAAATATGCATGCCTTAAAAACAGTGTTAAAACACCAAGGCACGCTTGTGCTCACACTTCCACCCCCCACGTTATTAGTGGCCTGCCCCTGTTACCACCCACAAACGGCCTCTCCTGTCACTCATTTCACTGGGCTGTCTTTGCTTTGTGAGCGGCCTGTGATCGCACATAGTAGCTTGCACACGCGCAGAACAAAGCAAAGCGTGCGCATATGCAATGCATCGGCCCTTTTGCGAGTGCACAGCGCTAGTGAGCGGGTCTGAATGAGGTCCTTTGGCTTTTTTTCACACCGCCCTTTATAGCAAATGATTACTAACACTGCAATCAAC
This sequence comes from Taudactylus pleione, assembly GCA_031769625.1. Classification (NCBI taxonomy): domain Eukaryota; kingdom Metazoa; phylum Chordata; class Amphibia; order Anura; family Myobatrachidae; genus Taudactylus; species Taudactylus pleione. The sequence goes on from JAUIMM010000082.1 coordinate 10,891,925, forward strand.
AATGATAAGATTTTCTTTCCCTTATCCCATAAATGAGAAAGCCTATTTAATAAGAACTGAGGTGGTGATGCCTCAGTACCCATTTGTTTGTTTCCATCTTAGATATATAGGCACCATAATATCTGTGATATATATTTAGTTATGTGTTGTCTGTTCAATATTTATTTATAATTACAGATAATCCATAAATAATTGGTGGCATATTTTAACATATGTAAACTAGGATTTATACATAATTAATAATGTTTTGATCAACTGCCTTCCAAGAAAGCACAGACAGAATTACAAATGCAGTCCAGAGTATTTTAATTCATTAAAAAATTTTAAAGTAAAATTTATCCAAAAATGGTAAAGTTTATACATCCCATGTGTCTACAGATGTCACTTTTAAAATGTTTATATATGGCAATTTAATCCAGAATTCTAATTTTTTTTTACAATTCCATACCCACATATACTTACTGTAAATTAACAGGATTAGTGGGCATAGGATTCAGTTTAAGTGTTTTTTTGTTTTCATTTGCAGCCTTTAACAAAAGAATCGGGTAGAAATGCTAGATTGAGAAAACCCCAAGTAATATGGGTGCCACAGCTTTCTGGTTTAAATTATAGGAGTACTGGTGATTTTAGGATATAAAAGTGTCTAGAACTAAATAGAGTTCTAATTTCCAATTTTCCCTGCTGTTCAGATGGTATGAAGTGAATTGGATTAATGTTGACCATAAAACATGTATTTACTTTAAGAAAGACTGACGTAAAACTACAGCTAAAAAGTTTAGCTTATTTAACCTCTTGACTGCTGAGGGTTTTCTCAGTCTTGTGTGGAACCCATTTTTCAATGCTTGTACTCCTTACATTCCAACAGTAATATCACAAATTTTTTATTCAATACCCACACAAATTATACCTTGCTTTTTCAGAAGACATTGCCTTTTAAAAAAAATTATTTGCTTTTTTATTCCTTCTAATATATCATAAAATGTAATAAAAATATGCAAAAAAATGTTTTCTTGAAATTGCAAGATAGTGACCTAAAATCAAATATGTATATTTTTAAAAAACACCACAAAGAAATGCTCTATTGTTCTTACTTCAACATCAATTTCCCTTTTTAAGTAAATAAAAAACAAACAAACAAAAAAACTGAATACTATCACTTAAAATGATAATGCATTTGTAAATATAATTTCCCCATCTAGATTTAAATGCTTATTACATGTAGGAACAACAAGTCCTACTCTTTTTTAAAACTAGTAAACATAATGCATTGTGGTCCACCGGCTTCCAGATTGCATAACATATGGGAATACATACGAATTAGCGCCGGACACAAGTCCGGCGGTTCAAATCCTGACAGTGGCAGGCCGACATGGCTGAAAATCCCAATCGTCCCCAGGTAAGTATCAACTAACCAAACCTAACCCCATATCCCTAATCCTCCTTAGGGGTGCCTAGCCCTAACCTTCCCCCCAGTGCCTAACCCTAATCCCCCCTCTAAGTGCCTAAACCTAACCCCCCCTTTCCTGCCGCCTAAACCTAAGTCCCCCCGGGGTGCCTAGCCATAACCCTCCCTCCCCCTAGCCTAACCCTAACCTCCTGGGGGGATGCCTAACCCTAAGTCCCCCCCCAGGAGCCCTAAACCTAACCCTCCCCCCCGCAGCTGTCTGTAGCGGCGCCTGGCATCCTTTTCGGTCGGGATGCCGGGTGCCGGTCTCCCGGCATCGGTAAAATGACAGGCGTCTAGAATTAGATGCCTATCATTTAACCCTCACCATGATAAAGCAGTAGGGAAGCCGGCTGTTGGGCTTACGTCCGCCGGCTTCCCGATTGCATACCATATGAGGGAACCCCTTCCTTTTACAGAAGATGGGGGAGATTTGGACTTTAGATCCATAAACCACTTGTGCAAAATTTTATTTTTGTGTAGTATTTTAGTCATTGTCTAGTGATTACCAGATAATAGCTGTTAAAGAGCAACATCATTTGAAAGAGGGGACAACCCTTTTTCAAATGTGAGTAGCCCCAAATATTCAGAAAAATCAAATAGTGTTCTTTAGTGCAGGGCAATATTGCCTGTGATTGCACTCATTACAGGCAAAAGTTTATATCAGATTAACATGTTTTAAAAAAGGGAAAACTATCTTTCAAACTACAGTATGGTGCCACAATGTTTTAGGCAGGGCCGCACTGGCCTTCGGGCACTTCTGGCAAATGCCAGAAAGGCCAATGGCCTCAGGGCCAGCTTGAGGAGGGCAGAAGTGCCCCCACCCAACACTGCTGGATATATTATATGCGCTCAGGGGGATGGAGAGGCTGGCGGCAATGATGGGCCAGGAAGAGATGGGGGCATGCTGTGAGGCCAGGCCCCTGTGATTCACGCCATGCCCTCTTTGCAAGTGCTTGCTCCTAAGGTGCGCACACATGGCAGACTGTTAGAGCTGATTTAAATCCCCAGTCCGTCCCTAGTTGTAGATACTATGATTATGGAGATATAGGGATTTACAATCGCTACTCCCATACTTTTCATTCTTTTTTTTCTATTTTTCTTATTCTTTTTTCAAAAGGGACATTGCACCTGTGAGCATAGACATCACTTCCTAATGTGCATCACTGAGTGCCTGCACTCCCCATTGGCCTTCAAGATTGGTGGGTTATGACATTTTCTTTTCCTTACTTTTTTTATTCTCCCCGATGCTGTGGATGATTATTGGAGCTCATCCTGTGCAGTCTTAAGGCCCCACTCTGAAGCAAATATTTTAAAAAGGTATTTAAAAATGTGCGTTTTTCAGTTTAAGTAACAATTCTACGTTAAACTAGACATTATCCACAGTCTTTTTTTCTTCATAATAAGAAAAGGATAATTCCTCAAGAGCTACTGTAATATAGCTCTATATTCCTGGAAACTACAGTATGTGTGAGATATATCTTAATTTTCCTTGGTACTGATCAAATAGATTAGAGCAAATACAAATTTAGCAGCACCAGAGTTGCTGTAATAAGAATTGGTTATATAATTCTGTAAATGCTGCCTCAAGCTTATAAAGTGGTCAAATAAGCATCAGAACACAACATTAAGTCAAAATATTTGTTTTCAAAGTTACATTCAAATGATTTATGCTTCTTGGAACTGTTAACAATGCCCTTAATAGTATTGCATTCCCAATGCATTGTCATTTAATAAGATATAAAACAATACTTGAGTTGCTTCTACAAGCTTTGTTATATATATTTTGTTGTTGGAATACCTATTAAATGCTAATTATTTACAATGTAAACCAAAATTTGCATAGGTTCACTATGATATGTCATTTTGGCACTGTTCTTACCCGCTCTGTATTCTTGTAAAACTATTACAAGAACATTTTTCTTAAAACATTAATTAGCTATCATTTATGTTACATATGTTAAGCAAAAAAGTGTTGTTGTTTAACAATACAAAAAGCCTCTAACATTTAGAAAGCAAGCTGAGAGACAAATATGTTACTTACCAACATCAGACATTTCAGGGACACTGGCAGCATAAATGTGTTCTAGGAAAGTTGGTTCGTTATCATTAATGTCATGTATCTTTATGACAAATTCAGACTCCGGTTCCACAGGTCTCCCTGTCCTTCTATTTATTGCCTGGGCACGCAAGGTGTAAAATGCTTTTTCTTCTCTGTCAATCCTTCGTGTGGCATGAATGTCACCTGTTCTCTCATCAATGACAAAAAGCGTCCCAGCTCCATCTCCAGAAAGGATATATTTTAGATTCCCATCGCTTTTATCTTGATCTGAGTGGAGCTATAAAAAAAATTAAATCCGTGCATGAAAATATGTACGATATATACTTTGTTTCTTTTTAAAGCATCACTATTATTAAAATACATTTTACAGTACAATGTCTCAAAAAATACTATGGTATTTGATCAAATTTTTCTTATATGTATTGCCTTGATAAAACCAAGATTATGAAAAGGGTCTGGTAAGTATAGTAGCCATGGCAACAGTATCATATCACAAAAAATGCATAGGTGTAAATAATTGTATCCCATTTCTAGGGACAAGCAACTGCTGGGCAGGTCCACTCTAGATTGTCAAATAGGTAGATATAAAACAATATCCCATAGTATTACAACAAGATGACATCAACATATAAATAAATACATGTATCAATAATGAACTTGCATTAAATACACTTTCATTAAATATCAACTTATATAGTACAGCAAACACAAATTTAGCCTAAATATTACTTTAATATAAAATAATTGTAGTGGTAATTTATACAAACAGACAGGTAGACACATTTTAAAGTGAATATCTAGTTACAGAAGTGCTTGTAACAAATAAGTATCATGTCCAGTGTGTATGAATATCTATTGTTTGCAATGAAATGTGTAAGATGGCACAGTATTTTGGCATAATGCTGGGTTAAAAATAAATTAAATACATGAAAATCTTCTTTATCATCTATCCATTCATAATTTTAAAATGAATATTGCTGAACACAGACAGACTGATACAGCTGTTCATAATAAGTGCTATACACTTATTATGGTTACACATGTAGGGATCTATGGGGCATATTAATCATCCAGATGATTAAGTATCCAACTCACCACAAGTTGCAGTGGTGGATACTTAACTACCAGTGTAATTCAGTAATGGTCTAGTGCAGGGACAGCTGCTCCAAAAGAAGCTGTCCTCGTGATCCCCAACACCACTCCAGAGTGGATGACTGTGCAAGCTTGAACTGAGTTCATATACTGTATGTGCAGGGTAAGAGTGTGGAGAGTTCCAACTGAATCCTTCATAACCCTGGATTTCCTTCCCATAGAAAGGAGCTGGGATCTGGGAGCCAATGCCATCTAAAGATGGTGTTAGTTCCCACAGGCTAACTTAGAAAACTGTCTAAGGTCCAACTGGGCCCCTATAATGCATGGGCTTCTTACTTAAAACAGGCAGATATGATAATTGCTGCATGCGTATGAAGCCCATAAAGAATGATGAAAGGGCCCCTAAGGGTCCCATTTTTAATGTACTGTTTACATTCAGTCCATCAAAATTTGCCATTATTTATTATCAGAATACCACTGCAGATATATTTATATTTTGCTCAAATCTATGGGGGATGCAAAAATGGCTAATTTATGAAGATGGCATAATAGCCTGTAGGCTACCTTTCTGCATCTTTTTGCAGGAGAGAGGTCTTCAGATCACTCCCAGCAGACTAAATTTGCACATAAGCGGGCAAATGACTACACATGAGCCGTTAATAAGTGCTTGGAGTTTTAGTGATAGATATCACTATACTGAAACTTTTTACTGGGACAATCTCTTGTAAGAAGCTCTATCCTAGCATGAGATTCTTGAAAAATGTCTTCGAAAGTAATGATCCATCCACTCATGGTTGTATAATTTCCATTTTGATTGGCATTCAAATGTGGCCCAAAGATGACTGCACACAAAGGACAATATCATTATCAATACTCTTTAAATTGCATATGGGTTTGTTTTTTGCTTTGCTCTTTTGCTGATTCCTGGTCATATGCCCCTCATTACCATGCTGCCTCTTATTACCATACCAAGTTAGCTCTGGTGAGATGCTTAAGGAGATAGTCTAACCACTGTGGCTCCAGCAGTGTGAACTGTGCATGTGCAGCAATTCCAATGATTTTTATCCCTGTGTAGGCTTTAACATGGTCATACCTATCACCAGTGGTTAAAGTGGACCGGAATGTGGCAGAACTGCGTTCTGTCACTTCTATTTGGAGACGGAACCAGTTCCACCTCCTCCAACCCACCTTAGCCCAGCGCCGCAAGGAGGCTCCATTTACCGGGTGCCTGCTGAGATTTTGTTACCAGCGGGCACCTGGCTCCCTCCCCACAGCATTAGTGGCAGCCGGGGGCTGGAGCTCACTCTTGAGCTCGGGCTTCTGGCTCCATTCCCCCCATGGGCACTATGGGAGAGATGTCATGACATCATGACATCTCTCCCATAGTAACTTCAGAGGACTCAGAACAGCCAGGTGGACTGGAGCCACACAAGAGTGGGGCTCTAGGTAAGTATTGTATTATTTTTTGTGTGTAAGCAGAGGGGGCACTACTACTGGGGGAATTACACAGGAGGCATTACTACTGGGGGCATTGCACAGAGGGCATTACTACTAGGGGCATTACACAGGGGGAACTACTACTTAGGACATTACACAAGGGGCACTACTACTGGGGGCATTACACAGGGGTCACTACTACTGAAAGCATTACACAGGGGGCATTACTACTAGGGCATTATCCTGGGGGCATAACTACTGGGGACATTACACAGGGGGCACTACTACTTAGGACATTACACAGGGGACATTACTACTAGGACATTATACAGGGGGCACTACTACTTAGGGCATTACACAGGGAGCATTACTACTGGGGGCATTACTACTGGGGGCATTACACAGGGGGCATTACTAGAACTGGGGGTATTACACAGGGGGCATTACTACTATGGGTATTAGTACTGGAGGCATTACATGGGGGCACTATGACTACTGGGGACATTAATACAGGGGGCATAACTATTGGGAGCATTACTATAGGGGCATTACTACAAGGGGCACCACTCCTGGAGGCACTTCACAAGGGGCACTACCACTACTGTGGGCTCTGCACAAAGGGCACCACTACTGGAGGCACTGAATAAGGGGCACTGCATAAGGGGCACCACTACTGGGGTCACTGTATAAGGGATACTACCACTGTGGATACTGCTTAAGGGGCACTACCACTACTAGGGGCACTGCATAAGGGACACCACTACTGGGGGCACTGCATAAGGGGCACCACTATTGGGGGCACTCTCACTGTGGTCTCTGCATAAGGGGCACTACCACTACTGTGGGCACCGCATAAGGGGCACCACTACTGAGGGCACTGCATAAGGGGCACTAACACTACTGGGGCCACTGCAAAAGGGGTACTACCACTACTGGGGGCACTGCATAGGTGGCACCACTACTGGGTACACTGCATCAGGGGCACCACTGCAATGGGCATTGGATTTGCATAAGGGGCATTACTGCTGTGGGGATTGTGTAAGGGTCACTACTACTGTGGGCAGTGTGTATAAGGGGCTCAAATGTGGGCACTGTGTAAAAAGGGCACTGCTGTGTGTCATACATGAATAAGGGACACTACTATGTTGTGTAATGTAAATCAGGTGAATCAAGATTGTGTTACTGTGTGGTGTAATTTGAATTGAGAATACTATTCTGTGACCATGCCCATTTCTTTTGTGACCACGGCCCTTTCTTTTGAGACCACACCATTATTTGCCTTACACCTACATCATGCACTGTCTCTTTTTTTAGAAGGGGGAGCGTGAGTACCCCCACTTCTCTAGGACCACTTTAAGCACTGCTAACACTCCCTCTGGCTGCTCTTTATACTGAATCCCTGCATTGTGATCAAGACCCTTGCTAAATTCTGAACTATGCTCTTGCCTGACCATTGGTTATTACTTATCCACACCCCTGATTCAGGTACTGACCATGCTTGCGCCTGAACCCTTTTGTGATTGCATTGTTTGTTTATAAATCCTACCCCTGGAATGGTCACTGAACAAAATTCATACCTGAACTACTACTATTTGCCTTTATATGTACTGGCACTTGGAACTCTTTAACTATGCTCATTGTCTGCTCCATACTAAACTAAGTGACTATGATACATGTACCACCACCAGTGGCGTAACTAGGGTATTTGGAGCCCAGGGCAAGTTAAAAAAGGAGCTCCCCCTCAAGTATGTGTACACGCCAAAGGAGTGCATTGAAAAGTGGGTGTGGTCACATGTCACAAGGGATGTGGCCACTGGAAAATGGTGCATGTCAACATGACACACCACTGTTCACACCATCCTGGGAACATTCCTTTCCATTCCCTTTGCACCTTAATGTAGTAGTGCCCCTCTTGCAATGACCACTGTAGTAGTACCCCTTATGCAATGTCCCCTGTAGCAGTGCCCCTTATGCAGTGCACCCTATACAGTACCCCAAGAGTGCACTCTTCTACAGTGCCCCGTGTAATGCACCCTTATACAGTGCCCCAAGTAGTGCCCTTATGCAGTGTCCCTTATACCGTGCCCCCAGTGGTGCCCCTTATACAGTGCACCAAGTAGTGCCCCTTACACAGTGCCCCCAATAATGCCCCTTAAACAGTGCCCATAGTAGTTTTACCCCTATGCAGTGCTCCCAGTAGTGCCACTTATACATTGCTCCCAGTAGTAGTCCCCACTATGCAGTATCCCTTCTACAGTGCCCACAGTAGTGGTCCCCTCTATGCTGTGCCCCCAGTAGTGCCACTTATATAGTGCCCCTAGTAGTCCCCACTATGCAGTGCCCCCAGTAGTGCCCCTTATATAATTCCCCCAGTAGTAGTCCCCCTATGCAGTGCCCCCAGTCGTGGTCCCCCCTATGCAGTACCCATAGTAGTAGTCCCCCATATGCAATGCCCCCAGTAATAGTCCAACCTATGCAGTGCCCCCAGTGTGCCCTTATATAGTGCCGCCAGTAGTAGTCCCCACTAGGCAGTGCCCACAGTTGTAGTCCCCTATGTAGTGCCCCTAGTAGTAGTCCCCCTATGCAGTTCCCCAAGTAGTGCCCCTTATATAGTGCCCCCAGCAGTAGTCCCTCCTATTCAATGCCCCAGTAGTGGCCCCCTTATCAAGTGCCCCTTATATAGTGCCCCCAGTAGTTGCCCCACCTTTGCAGTGCCACCAGTAGTGGCCCCCCTATGCAGTGCCAATGCCCCTTACATATAATGGACACACACAAAAAACCCACACCTGAATCCCCACTCCTGCCGTGCATGCCGCTGTCCACTCCTCCGCTCTGCACTATGCAAGAGACGTCATGATATCTCTCCCATCACCCTTTGTGGAAGCCAGAAGGCGGAGCTCCAGCAGTGGGCGCAGAAGCTGATGAGAGTCTATCTGACTCTCATTGGCTACTGAAACACACACACCGCCACCGGGTAGTACAAGTGTACTACCCGGTGCCAGCAGTGGTGTGGTTGTTACTGTGTAAGGTGGACTGCACTGACTTTAAACCAGTGTCCTGGACTTCGGCTGGCACTGGGCCCCTGTACTACGGTGCCCTGGGCACATGCTCAACCCCCTGTAGATACACCACTGACCACCACAATCAATATTACATATTACCTCTGTAGTTTTATTGACCAGGTTGCTTACTTTTCCCTACCATAGCTGCTCCCTGTTCAATTAATCACTTTTGTCAAGGATAATATTCCTTTGTAATGTTTGGTACCAAATTTGATGCAAAAATATGTGATTCCGAAGAGAGAAATCTGTTAAACCTATATTTTGGCATGATGATTTTTTATCATGTTGTTCATCTTAGAATGTTTTTAAATGAGGATGTTTTAATGAAATATTTGTCCTCTGTACATTCAGAGGTAAATTACTATTTTGTTATAGTTTCTGGATCCTGGGTGAGTTATCTACTCTACTGAGTGACACTGATAGAGTTGTAACTTATTAAAGGAAACATTGGATCAAAAAAAACTACTCTATGGGGGAAATTACTAAGTGATTGGTTTGCCTGTGTCTAGAAACTGATGCGCATAGCTGGAAGGTTGGAGACCGAAATACATACTTTACTAAGCATCTGACTTCATGCAGTTTTGCAAATCGTTGTCAATGTTTAAAAATATCAATCTCATAAGTTAAAAAAAAGACTAAATAGACATGATTAAGTGATGCTTTTCTTTTTTTTGTTTGAAAAAAATTAAAAAATGTTAAAAACACTGTGGAGACACTTATTAGAGGTGACTGACAAAGTTGGTTATTGGAAAATCCTGGGGACCCTAATTCACAGTCTTAAAAACAAATTATTAGAAGATAGGATGTGTGGTATCAACATTGCCATGTCAATACAGACTTTACTAGTGACCATTGAATTACAATTAAAAAAACTCAACATATTCCAATGAGGAACAAATCAAAGATCTCACAGGTGATACAGGCACCATGATGAATAATTTTATGAAGCAGCATTATTCATCACAAATATAAATAATTATTTAACTCACCTTGTATTTACCCCTAAGAAAAATAGATATCTAGCTCACATCTCACCCTGTAACTGTTACAAGTCGCCGGGCGATTTGTCACATTCCAACACTTTGGTGATCTCTCCTACTACTTCCATCTGCTGTGCGGGAACTGCACCAACTGTTGCTAGGCAATCTGGACACTGGACGACATCACGTGTTACTGGGAACATGGTATGATTGTCCGTGGCTCTGATTGGTGCTTCACCTTTTTAATGCCTTGCAGAGTCCTCACAGCTTTGCCGGCTATAGCGTCTCCGAACATGCCTTCCAGTTCCTGCTGTATAATTCTGTCTCTGCTTAGTTGTGTCTTCACCTCAGTCACTCCAGGCCGCATTAATGCCACTGGCTGAACTAGCCACATCATGGCTAACTTTTCTGCACCACGGTCACTAAAGGCAGCATCAATAACACCTGCTGTATCAGCCATGTCATGGTCACTGCAGGCCACATCAATACCACTGGATGAACCAGCCACATCACAGCTTACTTAGCCACACCACAATCACACCAGGCCGCATCAATGCCACCCGCTGTATCAGCCTTATCATGGTCACTCCAGGCTGTATCAATACCACTGGCTGAACAAGCCACATCACGGCTAACTTACCCGTACCATGGTCACTCCAGGCCGCATCAATACCACTGGCTATACCAGCCACATCATGGCTAAATTAGCCACATCACGGTCAATCAAGGCTGCATTGATAACACTGGCTGTACCAGCCACATCACGGCTAACTTGAGCAGCACCATGGTCACTTCAGGCCACATTAATACCACAGGATGTACCAGCCACATCACGACTAACTTAGCTGCACCACAGTCACTTCAGGCCGCATCAATATCACTGGCTGTACCAGCCACATCATGGCTAACTTAGCTGCACCATGGTCACTCCTGGCCACATTGATACCACTGGCTGTACCAGCTGCATCATAGCTAACTTAGCCGCACCACAGCTACTCTAGACCGCATCAATACCACTGGCTGTACCAGCCACATCACGGCTTACTTAGATGAACCACAGTCACTTCAGTCCACATCAATCCCACCGGCTACATCAGCTACATCACGGCAGACAAAGTCGCATTGTGGCATTAGTCACACTCCAGCTCTTATAGCCATCTCCTTACTCTTTAACCTTACCCGAGCCTTACCAGCAGTTCCTGTTCTCCTGCCACTCCTCTTATAGGTGTCACGTATACCCTGGTTTTCCTGGGATATCTGTGTAAACCGCTATTACCCCGAGTTTAAGTACAGATGGCCACCTACGTACCGGTGAATGTATTCAGTTATAAGGGAACAGTGGGTGGCTGTTATTGACAGAAGACCTCACCTTTATGGTTCTGGGGGTTTACACAGTGATTCCTAGGAGACCACAAAATTATAGCCAGCCCATACAGTTATGGTATGCATAGATCCTTCACAGAATCCAGCTCAGATCCTTGCTGGCCAGATTCAAGCCCTTACTCAGAAGGTGTAAGAACTCCAACTCAGAATTTAAGATGTCCATTCCACTTCAGTTCAGATAGGCCTCAAGGAACCTAAAATGAACCATCCTGACTGGTATTCAGGTGATCATAAACAGTATCTCAATTTTGGGGAGAGCTGTAAACCCTATTTTAGAATACACCCTAATTTTTCTGGAACTGGAACTGGAACTGAAGTGCAACGTTTGAGGATAGTAATTTCATTACTTCAAGGAGATCCTCAAACCAGGGCTTTCGTGTTACCAACCACTCATGAGTCCCTTCAGTCTGTTGATACATTTTTTAAAGCATTAGGTCTCCTTTATGATGACCCAGATAAAGCTGCTAGTGCTGAAGCAAGTCTGCACTCTGTTAAACAAGGACAGAAGGCAGCAGAAGACTGCTGCACATAATTTCATAAATGGTAAGTATCATGGTGATGAAAATGCCCATTGAGATTACCAGCATAGATTGAGTAAAACGCCATAACCTTAACAACAGATTAAATAAATACTGTAGAAAAGGGAGAAATCCTAGATAGGTAATATTAGAGCATCCTATGGGATACTGTGATGGAGCATCAAGAGTATTTATAGTATAACAGCTAATGTCCTTGTCTTAGCTAATTGCTACCTTCCATGCAGTCTTATATCAAACTCATACCTGTAAAGCTTTATGAAAAGTGCAAAAAGAATGAAACATGAATCTAATTTCTGCAACCTTAACACACTTTGAAAAGTGGATCCTGATCATCAAGTATACCAGTGGCCAAATTTCCTGGGGTCTAAGTGGAAGGGACCTGACCATGCATTTAATAAAATTGCAGTAAATTGCCACAGATGACCATTATGGATACATGCATTAAACTTCACGAAAACAAGAAAAAACCATTTCTACTGATATACCTGAACTTGTAAATCTTAATAAACACCTAAATTTAAAGAGGGAATGGTAAGCCTATAGATAGAGGAGACATACTTAAGTACATCTCTTCACTTCTACTTATGGTTTTAGAGAATAGTTACTCCAATAAGTGAAGGCAAATATGATATGTAATCCTTTCTTTATCTTTGTACCTATTTATTAATTTATTACCAGTTATTTATATAACGCACACATATAATGCTGCCCATATTCTCTATGTACAGTACACATAATATATTCTGATAAACAATACAAATACATAGATATGTGACTCATTTTATAAATGACTGAGTATGTCTACATCATTGTTCCTCATTAGAACCATACCTTATATTATTTTAAAATAAGTAAAAAAAATCAGAATAGTAAATGTAGAAATAATACAATTTAGCTATACTTTACAATATTATGATAAACTAATGCTAACTTGATTAAAAGCAATGGGATGGTTAATAATCTTATATATACTATGATAGAGCTATATGTCAATGCCTCCACGATCTTAGCTATGATGAAGGCACCCTACCCACTTAAAAGCCTCCTGTGTAGAATACACCCAGCTCCATACTTTATGTTTCTGGTGAAAATGTCTTTAATTGGCTCCCATGACACTGGTCATAAAATTGCCATTTAAGCTATGTTCTGTCTGTATTATCCTAAAACAGGTGTTCCCAACCACAGTCCTCAAGGCACACTAAAGCTAGCCACACATCTAAAGATTATCTGTCCAACCAGCCAACTAGTTGATTGGTTGGAATGAAAATCTGGTAAGTAATACAATCAGCAATTTGCTCCCAAATGCTGGAAAATGGACCAAAACTGTTGTTTGAACAAATAGTTTAGATCAAACATTTAACAAACTTGTCTGAACGACCATTTTCATCTGTTTTCTGTCATTTAGGAGCAAATTGCTGATCGTCATTTACTCCCATACCTTACCAGATTTTCATTCCAACCAATCAACAAGTTGGCTGGTTGGATGTAAGTTGGTCTAGTGTGTGGCCAGCTTAACAGTCCAGGTTTTAAGGATAGCAACAATTGAGCACAGGTGTCTTAATTAGCACCTCAGTTATTTTGATTTAACCATCTGTGCTCAAGCATGTATATCACTAAAACTGGACTTTTGGTGTGCCTTGAGGACCTAGGGCCCATATTTAATTTGAGGCGAAAAGCCAGAATCCGCGCAAAAGTTTTGCCGATGACATAATTTTGTCAGGCGGTATTCAATTTGAAAGACTTTCCGCCTAGGCAGAAAGTCAATGCAATGTAAAATGCGGAAAAGCTTCGCCTATGGAGAGCAGGCAGAAAAAAGTGCAGAATTGGGGTTTTGGGGTGCAACATTGTGGGAACCCCCGTGCAGCCTTCAGACAGTCCCTCAAAGGTAAACTGTGTCAATTTAAAAAAAAAACACTAAGTAACACCCCAAAAAAATCACTTTGAATTTGGGGGTGAAAAAAAATGTTGGGGGACAAAGTTAAAAACTAGCGAACTTGACTCTGGAGGGGTCCCCAAGTATGCCCCAGGTGTTTTTATCATTGCATGGGCTTTCGGAAGGTGGATTTTTCAAGTTTTTTAAACTTAACTTTAGCAACTTTAAAATATGCTGGCCCCCATTTTACAACAAATTTGCTGGGATAAGTTATTTTCTGCAAAAAAAACTTCAGAATACTATTCTGCACCACTTATACAAAAACACTATTTAGCAGCTATTGAGCCCGTTTAAAAACACCAAATACCTTCAGCAAGCCAAATCAGGGGATACCATAGCTAACCCCCATGTCAGAGCATCTTTTGGAGGGTTTCAGGTTGATTTCCCCAAATCTGACATTACTTTCCGCTTCTTCACATTTCGCCTGGTCCCGTTTTCGTGTACTTTCAAACTGAATGCGGAGACACGTAGGCAGGCGCGCGATACTTTTCTGCCTACAAAACAGGCAATATAGGCGAAAAGTCTGGGAGGTGGAAAAGTATTGCAGTTCCGCTCAAATTGAATACGGCTCTAGGTTGGGAAACACTGCCCTAAATATACAAAGTGCAATGGGCATATTTATCACAATCAACATTTAAAATGGGTTGTGGTGTGATATTTTTGTTGCTTAATAACAATGCGGCAATGTAAATTATTGTGCTCATTGATCATCCTTCAGGTGTTGGGACATAGCTTGTGAGAAAGTCATTTTCCAGAAAAGCATTAGAAGCAAAGTGAAAATGTGCATGTGAGTCAGTCCAGCTGCACATGCTCCAGTATGGGCCGGTGGAGAATGGTCTAAATGATCTCTCACTGGTAAAAAATGCAAATTAATAGCCCACAAGCTACTATGGGCTAATGTCATTTGAAAAGATCAGTAAATGTGACATTTTCTAAGCCCCAAAAGAAACTTATGGGGGCTGTTTTTGCGATCAGGTAAGAGAGGTATTTGCTGCAATCATTCCGTCTTAAAACCTGGTGATACTTAGTTTTTGAGGATATCACCCAAAAACATCTGTTTTTAGGGGATTTCCCACAAACTCCTGTTGGTAGAAAATATGAGGCTGATTCAAAGGAGGACTGTAATAGGAGCCACAGCTGCATCTCCTTACGCAGTGCTACTTCATCTTTATACTAATGCCACTGCTGACGGGATTCATACAGAGATACCCACCAGCTGCAAATCAAATCAGTCGCTTTGCATAATAAGTGCACAGCGCGTCTTGGCGCATGCACAGACTGAAAATATTAATCACTTATGATGGATATTGACTCTGTGTCCACTTGAATCAGATCCTGTGTCCCTAAGAACCCTTTGGTATAACATTTCTTCTATATATAGTGTATCTACCAGTAGCTATAAAGGGTGTACATTATATGTCAAGGTTTGTGAATAAAATAATTTATTATACCACCACAGCTCTAGAGGAACAACAAAAAAGTTACGAGGGTTTTAATCTTCCAGAATAGTATTTTATTGATTAGCTGGAAAGATTTATGTGTGCTGAAATAGATCAGGAATACTGTGCTATTATATGCAACTATTCTGCAGGCATTGAACAAGATATTAACATTAAAAGAAAAGCCAAGAAACTGATGTGTGATTATTGAAATAACTAGTGCTTGTTCTCCATGTAAGAGCCCTGAGACAAAATTGGAAACTTGGGGTCAATCTAATTAACCGCAAAATACTCGCGGGTGCGCGTCATCACTGCAAAAGCGGCACTTGATGACCTGAATTCACATAAACCCGAATATTTGCGAAATTGGGCAGAGAGAGGAGTGCGAGATGCGGTGTCTTTGCTGGGGTTTGAATGCAGTTGCAACAGCAATTCACACCCGATTCACACCCCTCACGGCAAATTGGACTGACCCCTTGATTTGTTATTAATAATAGTAATAATAATAATATTTGTGTGAAAATATTGATGAAGTTGTCAGAAGTTCACAATTCAACTTATTTATTAGGTACAGTACAGTAGGTTTGTAGTGCTACATATAAAATTATGAATGCAATACTATATAGTTTAGGTTACCAATTGCTAGTGTCAAAACACATGCAAAATAGCAAGTTATTACACTTCTATCAAAATTGCCAGTGACTTCATTAACAGCACAACGGTTAGCACTGAGTTAAATTCCCAAACAAGGCCCAAAGCTTTCAAGTTTTATCTGTGTTTGCAATGGTTTCTTTCGGGTGCTCCAGCTTCCTCCCACACTCTAAGAACATACTGGTAGGTTAATTGGATTCTGACAAAACTAACAATAGTGTGTGTGTGTGTGTGTATTTGTGTGTTAGGGAATTTAGAGTGTAAGCTCCAACGGGGCAGAGACTTATGTGAATGACAACTATTGTCTGTACAGCATTTTGTAAAATGATCATACTGTATAAATAAATAATAAGAATAACATACTGTACCTACAATAAAATGGATGTTATCTATCTGGAGGAGACATAACCTTAACATTTGCAGAAACCCTCGTAAAGTAGCTCAGCATATTGTGTCACAAATCTTCTATTTTTAAACATGGTAACCCTATCTGTAATCTTATATCATGTGTATTTGATATCAGAATGTCAGTTTCAGAATTATTATTTTGAATCTAATACGATTAGTACATAATATTACATTTCTGGTAAAGGCCTGCCCACTAGCATAACTGCATACCTTCTATCTGTTGCTATATAGGTCTGACAGTCCTTATTTGAGAGCTCTACAGTACTGTACCTGAGGATTTGTTATGAAAAGTTGTTAGGAACAGTATATCCTATTTACTACTGCTCTAAATGGCAAAGCAGTGACGAGCAGGTGCTGTATGGCAATGAATGTGTGTTTTGAGAGGAGCGAGGTATGGGGCAGGCTTGTTCTTCACAAGTGCTAGACATGCCCAGGGGTGTGACTATGGAGGAGATGTATCAAACCTTGGAAAGAGATGGAGATAAAGTGCCATCCAATTAGCTCCTGTCACTTTACACACTGTGGGGTCTATGCACTAAGCTTTGGAGAGAGATAACGTGGATGGAGATAAAGTACAAACCAATCAGATTCTATCTGACACTTTACAGGCTGTGTTTTTAAAATGGCAGTTAGGAGCTGATTGTTTATCTCCATCCACTTTATCTCTCCCCTCATGTCTCCATGGTAACAGAGTCATGCTCCCATCATGACATGACCACAGTTTCTCTCAATATGAATAGATACAGTACATAGTAGGCAGGTATGTAACCATCAAATTATGAAGGTAAAATACTCCTAGATATGATAATTGTCTCATACAAACAACCTGTTTTTATCTCATACTCCTTATGTCTTAAATAAGTAGTTTTGTATGTAACTTCTTATCAAACACTTCTTAGGGGTAAATTTACTAAGAATCATGTCTGAACAAGTTTGTTTTTTTTTAACTCGATTTGCATCACTGAAACTTGGGTGATTTGAGGGTTCTGAAACTCTCAAATTTGCTTAGAAGCATGTTTAGGTCAAATCGAGTTTTCCGAAGGTCTATTAGATAGAGATTTCTCAAGGTAGTTGCAAGGGTCTTTTCACAGCCAAACGCTCCTGAACAAGCAGCCTGCACATATCAGTGATATATGTAAAGGCTGCTTGTGTGTTATACCTGTAACAAAGGGTTAAGTGATAAAAATAAATTATGTAGGGTCCTCCCCAAAAAGCATAACCAGCCCCAGGTTGCTCAGCCAGTTCGGGTCTAAAAATATGCGTGGAAAAACGACTAGGGTTTCCCCATATTTTAGTAACCAGCATTGGGCTGCAGAGCCAGTCCTGGTTTTAAAAATAGGGGTAAAACATTTGAGTATGGGTCCCCCTATTTTTAAAACCAGCAATGGGCTCATATCTGGCCAAAGTATTATCATCCCATGCTGGTCAGCCCAAGATGGGGATCTCAGGGGATTTTATTTATTAGGTGCAATAGGATTTAGTTGTGTTGCATAATAATGTACATATTTATTCATACTGAGGTTTTATATGGATGCAAAACAATATACTTTACCATTTTAGCATCCTTGCTGTATGCAGCTTTTTGCACTGTACAATTATTGACTTGGTCAATCTGTGAGGGAGATGTACAAAGCCTTGGAAAGAGATAAAGTGGAAATAGAGACAAAGTACCAAACAATTAGCTCCTCAATTCAATTTTACAGGCTGTGTTTGAAAAGTGAGAGTTACTGTAGAAGCAGATTGGTTATCTCTTTCCACTTTATCTCTCTTCAAGACAGTACATCTACCCCTATTTGTAGCTGATTGGGCTGATGACTGCACAGGTATGACAGAAATTGTGCACTACTGGTCTGTCGGGCATGAGATATCATCCAGCATGCCCAACAAATGCAATAATTTATGTTCATATATACTCACCATCAGACAGATAGACCAATTATCTATTGATGTATGGCAATGTCAGATACTGTAATTAGTCCGTCTGTCTGTCTGATGGTGACTTTTATCCGACAGAGTATGGCCACCATTATGAATATTTAAGGGTGTGACTGCTAACAGAGCCATTCTGTTCACTAGGCCATGTAGTATTTGATGTTTCTTTGCTTAAACGTATACCAGTATATTATGATCTATAACACAATAAGATAATCTTATGAAAAGTGATGTAGAGGTAAATGTGTTAAAACCAACAGGAATCAATTTAGTTTTGTAAAATGACTAATCAGAGGCATAACTAAGAGAGAGGTGGCCCGGGTGATGTATCCATCAGAATCCTCTCCTCTCTAGCAAGCTGTGCAAATAACTCTGGCTAACGCATGTGTAGGTCTCTGGAAAAATGGCAAAATGCCCATTTTTGCTGCAATTTTTCTACTGTGCATGACCAAATCGCAGAGAAAATTACCGCTGTGCCACTGCCGACGTGAGACTCTGGAGAGGTATTTAAGAACAGGCGCTTGCAGTGTGGATCCTCCTGGACCCAGAGGTCCATGTCAATGTTACATAATGCTTACATATATTGTATGCAAAATATATTGATTCTATAAGCATTTTTATCTATTTATCATCCTACTAGTTTACTTCACTCAGATATCAACAAAGAAGCCACCACCAGTATTTGTCAATAACTTTACCAACTGTTTTGCTGTTTTTCTACCTATGTTCCATGTACCTGTATTACCATTGCTGTGTGTTCCAGGACTGAAATAAACAGTTTTAAATGCTTAGCCATATAAACTGTAAGAAACAAATGTTATATTGTGAATAAAACACCATCATGATTGGATAAATATATGTCATAAAAGTTATTTATATTAGAAAGTTAAAATAGAAACATCAATGTCAAGATGTATTTTTATTTAGCATATAATTATTTTGTTCTTGTTTTTTTCTGAGATCACAGCATGTTTGCTAGAGTAAAGTTTAGCTGTTTTGCAAGCATTACGAGGGACAAAAGATTAAAATAACCAATTTACAAATTAACAGACTTCTCATTAGAGGATGACCTACATAGCTTAGTATAATGAACTTTTAAATATATTCAAAATAACAAGAAAATACTGTACATATTTTGCAGTACCCATTATAATATATATTTAACATAAATCAAAAGGCTATTAAAAATTAATGAATGTATGCACAATTTTTAGGGAGACTTCAATGCAAGTCATGCATAACATTGGCATAACACTGTGTGGGGTGGGAACAGAGGCATTACTTGGCAGGTAATTGTCCCCCTTGCACTGGTATATTACAATCATCTATAATGATACGCTCCCCACCTACAAAGTCTACCTGTGCTGCTTACATTTTTAATTTTATAAATACTAGGTTTACTGAGTGTTGGTGGGAATAGCCACCAATGAGCTGTGCTTTTGTCTCTCATTCTGCACCCAACACTCTTCTCCACATCTATTTTACTACCTCTCTCTCCCTGCATACTGTATCTTCCTGCTTTATGTGTAATAAGCATGAGGCTCCTCCACATTTCATAGTAATGCATCCCTCAGCTGGAATGTAACAGCCCCTCCAGTAAACAAGGGATGGCCATCGATCAGCAATTGTTAGCAACCACCGATGGCCTATGGCCAATGGCAATTGTTTTTACCATTGATGGTTTCTTATGATTGTTTTAAACCATTAGCTATTGTTGGTACAGCCTTTGATGGAAATGAGGGGGTGGGGATTATTGGAGTCTCACTGCTAAAATTTCTGTGAATGGCTTCTCTGCTCAATACACAGAGTAAAAAAGTTACCATACTCCAGTGCCTGAGACCTTCCCACCCAGGGATATTATGCTACAGTGTAACTGTCACTGACTGTTGAGCACAGGGACACTCCCTCAGGTCTCCCCAGCTGAACCATGCTCACAGTTTAAGGGACACCAGTGTAAAAATAAATCTATCCAGCATTTATGGGCTATATGCAAAACAATGTATTTGCACTCCTTGCATTGCAACATGATTTTTCAATGTGTACAGTTATAGTACTTCCTTTACTTCCTTTTATGCCTTACTCCCAACTCAGAATCAGCCCCAATGTATTTGTACACTATATAGGGATTGGTATGAAATACTGACAGTCAGGATCCTGACTGGTTTCCCAATACATTGACACTGGCGCCCATGCACACACCAAATACACTTCCGTCATCTCTCCCTGGTTGAAGGCATGTTATCACCAGTCATCTGGACTGGTGGGGAAGCTAAGTTAATTTCAGGTTTTTTCACCCCACTTAAAGCAGACGATGAGTTCCACTCAGCACACATAGTTTTAATGTACATGCAGATAATGAGTGGGACTCATTCTATACAACAAAGAGGTTATAGTGGGACAGCAGGGAATAGCACAAAAGAGATTAAATACCTGGGAATAGATTAGAAAATTAAAAAAAATATTTGGGTAATATGAGCATTTTAATAGCCACAATACTTCATAAAACATCCATACCTTAGTGAGAGTTATTGGTTTACTTAATAGGGGTTACTTTTTACTATCTACTAACAGTTCCTCCTCTTTAACCATGATTTTAATTCCAAGATAAGAGACTTATTTTGCTAAGCAAATTCAAAATCCTGTGTAAGGACTGACGAAGATGTAAAGAGACATTAATTTCCAAATCTTCAGTTTTAGAAATATTTACCCTATTAGAAGAAAAATAAGTACAGTATAATCTTCCAATACCCTGTAAATTATCGATGGTTGCATCCAAAGAAGTACCAAGTGGTACAGTATTTGAGCATCTAAATTTGATGAAAGTGTGTGTCTCAGTTGTGTAGCACAAATTGACACTGATGCATCCAACTGTTACAATGTAGTAAAAGTCACTTAGTTTAGATTAGCATTCCCCATATTCCTTATCCATGATTGCCAGCTAAAGTTATTCCCAAGTCATTGGCAGCTAAAGGTAGGTTCCATTGT
Organism: Taudactylus pleione; assembly: GCA_031769625.1. Taxonomy (NCBI): domain Eukaryota; kingdom Metazoa; phylum Chordata; class Amphibia; order Anura; family Myobatrachidae; genus Taudactylus; species Taudactylus pleione. The sequence continues at coordinate 10,913,272 of JAUIMM010000082.1, forward strand.
TACCTGCCATTGCATACTAACAGCTAGTTATTATTGTTTATATGTTGTGATATCTCTATCTTCAGGGAATTTGTTAAGGTGTTTATATACAATGCGATTTGCATAAGATGCAATCTCGTATATGATTTCCCTTGAAAATTATTCCCTTGAAACGATTTGTGCCAACAAATAGTATGATTGTACAAACGAGCATATGATTAGATGTGTCTTAAGTGTTTGCAAATAGTTTAAGATATATCATATGCAGCAAACAGCCTCACAATGAATCTGCTAGAATCTCAATAGGGGAGGGCTTATCTAAGGGCTATAAAAGGCAGCATCCATTGGGCTCACTCTATGACTAGTGAGCCTTTTTTTATACCCTGCTGAACACTGTACATTGCTATTGTGCTTTGCTTTGGTCTTGCTTTTAACAAAGTGTGTTCTATACTAAATACATTTTGTGGTAATGGATTCCTATGGCTATAGGCTTCTGCTACCCTATGGCTATCTAAGCTGAAAGGTGGTGGAGCTGAGGAGAGGAGGTGGATGAGGTCTAGATGGACCAAGGAGTGGCTGATGAGAAGGGAGACTCACTCTCATATGCCCCTGTTGATGGAGATTAGGGAGAACAATGCGGATGATTACCGCAATTACCTGGAGATGATGCCACCTTCCAGGAGTTGCTGCATCTGGTGACCCCCTATATCCAGAGGCAGGACACCAGCATGAGGACGGGCTCATTGCTAACCTGAGGTACCTGGCTTAAGGAAGGTCCTTTGAAGACCTGAAGTTTGGGAGCCTCATTTCCCCCCAGGCTTTGGAGCACATCATCCCAGACACGTGTGATGCCATTGTCAATGTTCCACTACTTTAAGGTGAGTAAAAACACTACACATTTTTTTTTCTGGTGAAAGAAAATGTTTTTATTTATTTTATTTTTTTCACACTCAGGGAAGAAACTCAAATAACATATCTGTAAATATCAATAAACATATTTTTATTACTTATAAGCAAAACCAACATGGCTGCTTTGTAATGTTTACCAAAACCAACATGGTTTGAAATGTATAAAAATAGCTGTATCAACAAGTTAGGCAGCTGCATAGTATATGGTGTGTCAAACGATGGATTGAATAGGCCAAGAAGCACATGACACAAGTCCAGATTGAGTCCCCAGGATTCCCCAATCTGTCCTTTCTCCATGCATTTAGTGACCATGTCCAATCCACATTATCTGTACCGTATACCATGCAGTAGCTATTGAGAGAGATAAAACTTGTTGATACTGAAGGCAAAAATCTTCCTAAACTATTTTATCCTTTTCAGGACTCAACTCAACATATTTTAACTAATGTAAAATAAATGATACATAAACAAGTTTTATCTCTCCCAATAGCTAGACAGCTAGGCTCCTCTTCTTTTGCCAATATGGCTCTGTAAAGAACCTCAGAGGAAGATGTGGAGGGGTTGGTGAGTTCAGGAGTAAGGTAAGTGGTAAGGGGTGTAGGGTGGGATGGGGTTGGCCTCAGTTGTGTTTCCTGGTAGCTTGTTGGGAGTAGGAATGGCTAGAGGATGACCCATAGCATGGCTGCACCATTGTCACTGGCATAAGCTCATCCGTCAGCCTAGTTGTGGTGCCCAGGTGCTTCAATCACACACGGATCACTGTTGCATATATATGACCCTCTGGGCATTGATTTGCTGCCCTTCGTACATTTCACGTAGACTACTGGCTGTGATTGCCCAGGTGGTCAAACATGTCGAGGGGCTATTGTAGAGCCTGCTCAACCTATTTAAGCAGCGGATCTGGCTTCACCTGGATCTTGCGCTTGTAACAACACTGTCTTGCAGCAAGCTGGGTAAAATCTGCCTTGCTCTCACTATGAGTGCGCATTGTGGACTAGTGGTGAGGAGGTTAAGTTCTGGTGTTGAAGACTGTTGGAGGAGAGAGAGAAAAGATTAGTGTTAATAACATGTTTTCTAATGTTTTGTTTTTTCTTTCTTTATTCTAGTTCCCAACAACGGTGGAGGAGTGGCAGACCATTGCTGAGGAATTTGAACATAGGTGGAATTTCCCCAACTGCGGAGGAGCCATTGATGGCAAACATATCCGCATTAACACACCTGCCCACAGCTGATCCTTTTATTACAATGATTAGGGTTTTTTTTAGTATAGTGCTCATGGCAGTGGTGAATGCCAATTAAGAGTTTCTTTTTATTGATGTGGGAAAAAATGACCATGCTTCTGATGGAGGGTCATATAAACAAACCCTCTTGTATGAGAGATTTAATACCAACCGTCAGAATTTGCCAAATACAGAGGCAACGAAGCATGGTCTAAACTACTTTTTTGTGGCTGATTAGGCATTTGCTCTCCATGAACACTTGCTGAAGCCATATTGCCAAAGAGGCCTGACAAACGTAAAGTGCATCTTCAATTACCGTCTATCCAGGGCATGTAGGATAGTGGAAAATGCAACAGAATAGCTGCGCTATATAAGAAACTGTTAATAAATAAAATAATAAATAAAACACCTTTTCCATTATATGCAACTAATTCAGAATCTTCCATATGTGTGGACAAAATAGATGCCATCGTCTTGGCCTGCTGTGTCCTCCACAATTACCTCCAAAAAAAATGTGGCTATACAACAGAGGACAGTAGACACAGCTATGGCAGATGACCAAGACCATCCACAGGAGACTGTGCAAATGCTCTCTGTGGCCCCATCTGCAGTTGTGGAGTTAACAGGGACTGTGCGGACTAAAGAGGTCAGGGAGCAATACCTGGCCTACTTTAATGGAGTGGGGGCAGTACCATGGCAGGAGGACAGTATCTGCTACTGTGATACGGACAATTGAACTTTTAAAAACCATTTGACATGGTGTCTATGCACTATGTCTGTACTTACCACATCCAAAGAGGACATAAGTTTGGTTTCAGATGTGTCCTTTTGCTGCTGCCAAGGGACATTCTCAACCATAAGCTCTTGTGAAGGGTGCTGCGGCTCCTGCTCATACAGGACCTCATCGGCCACTGCTCCAGATGCCCATGACTCCTGCTGCTTTTTATTTTCTTTAACGTACATGGTGCCTGATTCAGAGCCGGACGCTATTGCGCTCGCTCGTTCAGAAAAAGGGGCCGGCTATTTAAATTGAGAGCTCGCTCTTTGCAGTCTGTTGACACCTCTATGTCTGAGCGAGTGAACGAAACATGCGCTCGCTATTTGGTAAAGACGCCCCTTGGCCGTTCGCATCATACGTCATCTCCGCTATTTATTAGATTAATCGAGTACATCGAAAGGTGTCTGAACTGCTCACAGTGCTTGTGGTTGGAGTTTCCTACCGCAATCAAGCGAACAGTTCAGGCTAAGAAACAACCAAGTGACGTGGTCGATGACGCTGCTTTGTTAATTATGCACACCCTTAAAATGCCCGTTTTGACCATTTGGCATGCCTGCGTTTGGATCACCACTCCCCGTTTTCAAGCACCTTCCCCTGTTACCACCCACAAACGCCTCATCCTGTCACTCAAATTAGCAGGCACTCGCTGTTTTGTGAGCACTCGATTTCCGACCACAATGACTGGTTGGCGCATGCGCATTACGACCCATACGCATGCGCAGTTGTGTGAACATCGCTCGGAGCGAACGAGCGGCCGCTTATGAGCGGCTCTGAATCAGGCCCACAGAACGCAAATTTAGTATTTTTGCTTTCACCCACTGTGGTGAAGCCTCGTCATGGAATGACTTGCTAAAAGTTACCAGCTCTTCAATTTCAGCAGCTCGCTTATATTTATTGCTGTAGTTGGGCCCATTGATTCACCACATACATTTGTGTGCGCGATAGCGCACAAGAAACCCTATCAAAAACTACCCCTCTCTTGCACTGGTCCTTTCTGTGGAAAAACAGAAAAAAATGTTTTTAAAATTTGAAAGTTTTAATGTTTAAACAGTTGAATGATTTTAATTAATTGATATGTTTTTAATGTGTGCATTTTCAAATTTAAAGTTTGAATGTGTCACTTTATTTTCATAGTACATTTTTTTTAAACAATTGGGGGACAACTTGCATTGTGCTACACTGTCATAACATTGGCTGTGGGTAAATTGCGGGTGCTATGGATATTAACCATTGATAAGCTAGTACGTTGGTGATAGTGGGTACATTGGGGTTGCAAAGGTTAAGATACACATAGGGGGTGCAGAGGTTAAAATACACATAAGGGGTCAGAGGTTAAAAAACACCTTGGGGGTTCAGTGGTTAATACACATTGGGGGTGGAAGGGGTTAGTATACATTGGGGGTGCAGTGGTTAGTATGTATTGGTGGGCAAGGGGTTAATACGCATTAGGGGGACAGAGGTTATTATGCATTAGTGGGGCAGGGGTTAATATGCATTGGAGGTGCAGTGGTTAGTATGCATTGGTGGTGCTGGGCTTTGGAGGTGCAGGGGTAGATTGGTGGTTCAGGGTGTACATAGAATACAGGCGATTACTTACTTTTTATGCACAAGCCTCCGCAAGACATGATGCTGATGCTGCTGCTTTCCACTTCTCCCGTCATCTGTCAGAAAATGGAGAAGGGGAGTTGCTAGGGACATCGTAAATCGCACATCGCAATTGTACATCAAGCAAAACAGTGTACGATGTGTGTCAATTCCTACACGATAGGTCGAAATCTTACTGCAGGTTCAATTAATCTGCAATGCTGATACACGACGCCAGGTACGCGCATCGCCATCATAAAGATACTTGTATATGCCACTTTTAACACGATTGGTCATTACAAATGATTGAAAATGGCCAAATCGTGTATAAAATCACACCCTGTATGAGCACCTTTAGACCACGTTAGTGCTGATTTTCATGCAAATTTATTTAATCCAATTTTTTCTATTCTATAGCAAATTATATTATTGTCCCACTGGATGTAACTTCATATATTTTTGAGAATCTTAATCCAAGCTACTTTCAGCTAATTAAGGGCTTATTTGGCTTTATAGTGTTCACTAGTTAATGTAAAAAGTAGCATGTCCCTTTCCCTGGGGCATGTATGTGTGCAGTGAGTTGCCTTTGGGTTGTCCATCATTTCCTGACTAAACCCCTTGTAGAAAATGTACTATTGCAAAGACAGATCTACAGTAATAACATAACCCTAATATGCGTGTGTGCCAGGGGTAATGCATAATAATTATATTCTTATATCTTTGAGATTATCGCTATAATAGTTTGTTACTTTATGCTGCACAACCACATAGAGTTGATTAGCTCTCTCCTCTCACCAACGTCCCTGGATTTGATACATACAGAAGTTTTTTTTCTGGGGCTCCCCACTTAGTGTCCCAGTCTGTGGCAAAACATGGATATATAACTCTACATAGGGCAAGTGTTGAATTGGGAGGGCCTATGAGAATCCACAGTCATTGACATTGTAGCTTCTGATCAGGGGCTGGCTGGCAACTTTCAGCCTAGGGGGCAAATACAAGCAAGTGGCCCCTACAAGCACACTGTGAACTTGGCCCGATAGGATAACACCATCTCCAGATACTACCTTCTGTGGGGGGGAAAAAATCTTATAATATGTGTTTAGGCTGTCACCCTCAGTAAGACAATATTACACACCAGGTCAAGTTATTAAACAGAACCAGTTTATAAAGGGGCATGAGGAGGGTTCAGCTGGCAAAAAAGTGGCATGTGAGGAGGTCTGAGAGGCATTTAACTAATAAAAAATTAAAATATAAAATAAAAAATGGACGAATATGCCATATTGTCTAAAGGTGGGTACATACTTGACGATGTGTACCCAGACATTGTGTCGGCCCAACGGGGGCACATTAGAGCAGTATTGACATCACATGCGTCTGTGGGAGCGCACATATTGTGCATACACACTTCACAAAATGTCATTACGATTTGGCTAAATCGGCCAAATCATAACAACATCATCTCAGTGTGTACCCAGCTTAATTGACAATCACAATGTACAAAAGAAGATTGTGCTCAAGGCAATGTAGTGACCATATGAACAAGTGGATGAACTGTCTTAAAAATGAAAACACATTACACATAACAATAAAATAACACATAGCATGGAAAAAAAATCAAGCGTGTGCATCTGTAAATACAGAAATAAACACGATTGGCACTTCAGATTTCATGAAAAAGATATTCTGTATTATAAAAGATTTATTACAAAAAGCTGACATCAAGCTTTTTATAATATATCCTTTTCATGAAAACCGGAGAGTGTCAATCATGTTATTTCTTTTATCACAGTTGCACTTATATGTGTAATAAATACCCCTACCCTACACTTTCCATATATATATATATATATATATATATATATAATGATTTTATGCCCCACCCTGTCCAATATTTACTGTATATGTAGTCATTTTGTGCCCCATATACTCTTACCCTTTTTACATATTTTATAGTTTTGTGTAATCCCCCTTATATGTTCCATACTCATCACCTTCCACTGTGAATATATTTTATACCCATTATCTCCATTACTCCTTATTTTATACCAATATCTTTTATACATATCATCTCTCACCCCTTATATATTTTACACACACCCACCAGCTCCCCAACTCCTTATATATTTTTTGCTCATCCCCCCCACCCCCCCCCTTTATATATTGGAAGCGCTATTTTAACTTACTTTTGCCAGGCTCACTGTGGCTGGGGGTGGTTCCTCCAGGATGGGAAATTCCAGGGCAGGAGCTCCTCGCTGCACACTGAGCTATATAGTCTCTTCTTGTGCAGGCAGGAGACAGAGCAGGCTGGGGACAGGAGCAGATGTATGGAGCCAAGGACAGGCTGGACCATGCACTCTGCCCTGCCTCTCAGCGAAGGGCCACAGAAGAGGATCCTGTGACTGTGTCACCCCGGCTGCAAAGAGGCAGAGGTCCCCAGCTGATATGGAACGACACGGTGGGAGGGGACAGCTGAACATGCTGCCACAGTGTATCATGCAGCTCAGCAAACAGCAAAGGCCCATGGGAGGGCTGCTGGGGCTGGGCATGCACAGCAGCCCTACCGCTGCAATTATACTTTTTAACTAGAAAACCACCGCTGCCCGGCAGAGGAGAAGAGCATGGGACAGGACCAGCCCGCCCCTGACCCTGTCTGTATCTGCTGGTCCCTTCTTATGCTAGCTGCGCTGTGCCGCAGCTTGACACAGCTGGGAGGCAGGCATATGAATACATGCAGCACAGCGGGGGCCCTAGTACTGCACAACTGTACCGGCCCGGGGGACAGATGGCACCCTGCCCCCGGCCCAGCCCGCCACTGCTTCGGATTGATGCCCTTACTCAGCCACCCCTTTCATAGTCATCTTAAAGTACTGAACAAACATGTTTATCACTTTAATTACTAATGGAACTTTCACTAATTGAACTAAAAGCATGAATCTGTGCTTACAATCTTATTGTGCATCTCTCCCTATCATTATCATCATCCTCTTTTCCCCATAATTACTCATAATTATAATTTCTCCTGTCATCACTCCCCTTCAAGATATTTACCTCTACTCTCATCCGTATACCTCTCTAATCAACTCTTTTATATTTTTTTCTGCATCACCACTATCCTGACACATTTAACCCTTTCACAAATTCATATTCTGTTATCACCCCCTAGTGTCAACACACCCTTTTATCATGACCAAACCCTTTAGTTATGCCATCTTTAATCATTGACTCTTTAATAATTACATATTCTGTATTGCCTCCTTTCATAATTGCACTAGAAATAATGCCCATTTATTTGCACCTGTACCTTCAATCATGCCGAATTTAATAATTGCCCCATCTTTTTTCCTCATGAATAATTGTTAATTGAGAACAGAGTAGCAACACTGTGACATTCCATTTGGAGAGGACTGATCAGCCCCTTCTGAACCCGATTATCAGATTAGCCTTATGATCCCACATGAGTCCTCTCTGAGTGCAGCCAAGAGAGACCAGTGGCATAAAGCCTGATTTAGAGGTGGATGCAGTGCCAATGCTGCACACAGTTGGTCAATGCATTTTACTTATGTGTCCGCATCTCCCTGGTTACTGCAGGGAGACACAGAAAGATTTTGGATACCGGGAGTGTAGATTTTAGTGTGCATTCCTGGGAGGTGACAGGGGGTGGCTAGCCAGAAGCGGACATGCTGCAGGAGTGTTGCTGTCACCAGCTTCATCTAAAGATGCAGTAGTGCTTACACAGTACTCCATGTTCAGATGTAGTCTGCTGTACCATTGGGCAGGTGCAAGTTTCCATGGTGCTTCTGATGGTGCATGTAAAGACACATTGAGATGGATTGGCACTACTGAAAGATGCTGCAAGATGGACATCTCAGTATTCACAAAATCAGATTCATCTGTATTCACCTCTGAATCAGAGTGGAAATTCACATTTGTATTTCACACTCTAGAATACAAGGTGCACATTAATCTCAACTGAAAATTAAGAGAGTAGATAGAGCAAGTAAACAAACATATGTCAATTGGTTTTCTATTTAAATTCCTTCATACACATATTGATGTTTAAATACTGAACATAATGTATTGCTTGCAGAGAAAGATCATTTGCTTTTTCCATTTTGTTTTATTATGATACTCTATTCTTCAGAGCATTAGGTTTTATACAAAAATAATGAAATACATTTTTAATAATAATACTAACCACTTAGCACTGTATATTTTATAAGCCAATTCATTTTGTATGCCCATTTTGGTAGTCTTTCAGAATAGATAGGAAGGCATCTTTTATTTTTGAAATATAAATGATAGGCTTCTAGTTCCAAACTGAGTTAAGTGTCATCTTCATTGCAATGCTAACTTGGGTTACATTCCCCAGTGACATCTTATAATCTGTAAACAACTTTGGGGATAAAATGGAACCCTGTGGTACTTTATATGATAATGACATAAAGGAATGTTTTTCCTATGGGTCCTTTTGTGATATGCCTTCCAAGACAACACTGAACAAGCTGAGCACTGTACATTTCACACAGCAAAACTGTTCTTGGATGCTCTATTAAATTGTCATGCCTATCATATCAAGAAATGCAGAAGCATCAAAGAGCATTACAATGGACAATTTGCACTTGTCTCTAGCTATCCGTAGGTCATTTATTATATACAGTATAGAAATGCTCTTTCAGTACTAATTGTCTCTGAAACTTACCTTGAGTGTTGCTGTACGCATGCTGGGCGTCAAGATTTGTAGCAACATTTACCAGGAAAAATCAGTAGAGTATCATTGGTGTCAAAATATGAGCACAGTTTACAAGATTATTCTCTTATGAGATAAATAAGCCCATATTCACTACATTGGAAATAATGGGAAGTGACTAGATCACCTACTAGGTAAATAAACCCATAAACACAACCTAGGAAATAATGGGAAGTGACTAGCTCTCCTATTATATAAATAAACCCATAAACACAACAGAGGAAATAATGGAAAATGACAACAACTGAAGTTTTTACAAAAATGAAAAAGTATCTTTGGTTAACAATCTAATTTGAGTCCTTCCCTCACTTGTTCTATTCTTGCAACCACTTTTCCAATCTGTGTTTACTTTTAAAAACAAATAAAAATATAGCTGAATAAGATTCACACCACTGAAGGGCATTCAGTCATTAAATTAAATGTTTACATTTGTCCTCAAAAATATGTTTATTTCAAACATTTTTTACAGTATGCTTTATTTACCTAATGAACTTAACAAGATATCAGGACTGTCTTTATTAAGTGCAGCAGGACAGTTTTGCATATTTTTTATATATAGTTAGTTCTGCATTTTAAAATTGTACTCAAATGGGGATGAGACCAATTGTGGGAGATGCTCACAACCCTGCTCGGCAAGTATGTACTGCAGTTATAGGAGTGTGTGTGGCAATGATATAGGTAGCTTCTCCTCTTGGATGACACAGGTCCTGCCGGACCCTCAAAAAGGGTTGGGTAGTCTGTACCTCTCTGAGCCCCTGACCACAGTAAGCTGCATACACATGTAAAGATTTTCTGTCCAACCATCCAACTAGTTGATTGGTTGGAATGAAAATCTGGTAAGGTATGAAAGCATATGACAATCAGCAATTTGCTCCCAAATGCCAGAAAATGGACAAAAACTGTTGTTTGAACAAATTGTTTAGATCAAACATTTAACAAACTTGTCTGACGTCCATTTTCATCTGTTTTCTGGCATTTAGGAGCAAATTGCTGATCATCAGTTACTCCCATACATTACCAGATTTTCATTCCAGCCAATCAACTAGTTGGATGGTTGGACAGAAAATCTTTACATGTGTATGCAGCATAACAGTGTATCATATCATATTGTGCACAGATTTTGTAAATTTTACTCTGCTTTTGATTTGTTAATTATTTGTTTGTAGTTATTAGCATCAGAACTCTATTTTCTTTTTTTGCTTCAAGCAGATCATAATTTTTGTGGATTCAACCTGGTACATGTCTGAGATAAATACACTTTATTAGATTTGGAAAACTGTTCTGGATAAAAAAAAAACACAGGAATTTATCTCTATTTGGGACCTTTAGTTCTGTTTTATGCTAAGGATATATTATACGTTTTCAGCATGAATTCAACATTATACCTAACTGTTCTAGCCTTGTTTTAATTAATATTTGTACAGAGATACAATTACAGAAACTACTGGCATTTTATAGTTACAATATTATTTCAAGTACTGAACTAACTAAATGCATTGCTATAGAGTCAAAGAGTGTTTTATATATTTTGAGGTATGATTAGTACTGTGTGATATAGGGATCTATTCAACAATAGTGACAATGTTGCCTAGAAAATAATCGGGCAACATCATCACGATGATATTTTATCAATTATTAATATTTATGGAAGCTATTCAGCAATATTTTGAGCAGGGACAGTGGTTGTGGTAACACGCTGTCCCTGCAATGTTACAGATTGCATTGTTTTTGGTTTCCAAAAACAACAGCTTCTGTTACTGCTACTGTGCATGCTCAGTCATGCACTGCAGAACAGTCACCGTCCCTGCTTTGAGGTGACTGCGGAGAGGTAAGTGCATCTCCAGCCTGTCCAAAGTGATTGACATGAGTACACAGGCTTTATATTAATCTGTATTCATGTAAATTTATGTGCTTTAATATTTAACATTTATATCACCTATCACCTGTGATCACCAGACAATATTGCCCAGAGTTATGGAAAAAATATTTTTCCATAGATGCAAGTGAGAGGCACATTGTACCCAATATTCCCCATACTTGCCTGTACACACTGGACCTCATTCAGAGGTGGTCGTTAGTTGCAAGCTGTCGCTCTGAATCAGGGCAGCTGCCTGCATCCTGAACAACCGCCTCCTTGTCAATCGCTAAGCTGTGGGTTAATACCCACAGCTCTAGCGACCGACATGGGTGATGGTCGCAATGGTCAAGACCATCGCAACCATTGGGGTTTATGACCAGACCCTAAGGTTGGGTCTGGGCACTCATAAGCCCCAGGTAGCTTCCTGCTCTGATCGAGCAGGAAGCTCCCCACTGACATCAGCAATGATGTCAGGGGGCCACCCCCAAATGGCAAGCGTTCCGGCGGAAATGCCTCCATTTGGGAAGGCACGTCCCCTGATTGCCTCCCAAATGGGGCGAGCTGTCACTCACCATCAACAGCTCGCCCCCTTTGGTGCGAGACCCCTAGCGATGGAGCCTCCGTCGCTCGCCGGGTCTCGCGCATGCGCACGATAGAGCCGGCTCCGTCGTGTGCATGCCCAGTGGGGCAACATCGAGTTGGTTGCGAGTGCTCAGCGCTCGCGACTGACTCTGAGTGACCCCCACTATCTTGAAAGGAGGGAGTCTACTCTTTCAAACAATGTACCCCTTTAGTAGTTATTGTTTGGTAATCACAGGACAAAAATGGAAAAAGTAAACAAAAAAATTAAATTATCCACAGATTAGGTGATCTAAAGCCCATATCTCCCGATTTTGTGTCAAATAAAATGTTCACTTATTAAATATGGTAGGTTGTCTAGTTTATAAAATGTTAGGCAGAAACATTTAAAATGAGAAAGCAAAACTTTGAAGAAAAAAATGCATTTTCAATTCTATTGCAGATTTTTTTTGACAAAACCTTCACATTGAATCCTGATATTTACTTTTTTGGTAAAGTGGATTACCGGTGACACAAGTACAACAAAATGTTTCTTTGTGGCATTTATAAGATGGAAATAAACATGATTGTTTTAGATTTTCTTCTTAAAATTTCAATAATAATGTTTTTTTGCCCATTTGATGTGTTAGAACAAGTAAGAAGACTAATGAAATTTTCTGAAAACCACAGCCTTCTGAAAAAAAAACCCAAGGTATCATTTTTTGTGGGTACCTCATAAGAAATCTGTGATATTGATGTTGGAATGTGACGTGAGCAAATGTGAAAAAATTACCTCAACACAAGAGTGAGCAAAACCTCAGCAGAGAAGGGGTTAATAACTGCTCCTGCAGCTACATTTTGGATAAAGAAGTCAACAAGGACCTTGCTTATAAGCCAGATATAAAAAGCTAGGACTCGTTTATCTGTGGGAAGCTACTACCAGCTGAAAAGAGTTTGTGAGATGCAGTATATTGGCTAAACATTATTTTGTTTACATTAACATGATCCTAAACTGGAAAAAGCAGTTTTACACGTAGATGTTATTTGTCACTGCACCAACTGGGACACAAAAGTAAGCTCATGGAATTATAATGAGTATGAGGAATGTAATGGATATTTAACTTTTGATATACTTTTCTTTGCATTTTATTGTGGTACTGTATATACCAATATTTGTTATATAGGTATATTCAATACATTTTGTCTAAATTATGTGGAACATTAATATTATTTTTATATTTATTCATATTTTTAAGTTGACACAGTGCAAGTTGATACTTCCTTTCTATTTAGTTACAAGCCCCTGTACCATTTTTTGCTAACTGTTCATGGTCTGGTCTAGGAAGACAATAAATATCTTAGCAGCATATGTGTGTTCACTGCATGTTCATATAATATTTACTGTATGAATTGTCTTTAGGTATGGAATATGTATAAGTAATATCAGGGGAGTGGCGATGGTGGTTCCAGTGGAGCATGAGCTCTGGGCGCCAAAATGGACAGAGGGTGCCATTCAGGTTTCCGGAATTCATGGGGTGCTGCACAGTATGACGGCCACCTGTTAGTTTTATCTCAGTTTGTTTGCTCTATATCTTAAATAAATTACAGATCTGAGATCCGTTTTGACACTTCATGTTCCCTCAAGCTGCCCAGATTGCCTCCCCTCTGGCCCCTCCCTCCTCTATGATCATCTTCTGTCACCTCCACTTTTCTGTAAGACTGATTACTTTCACTTCTCACCTCTTTAATTCCCTCCCCTATCTACCATGGGATCGGCTCTTTGCCCCTGTCCACTCCTTTCTTATTGGCTTCTGTCACCACCCCCCTCCTCTCCTTTTCTTATTGGCTTCTGTCACCTCCCCTCCCCTCTCCCTTTCTTATTGGCAGGTATGAGTTAAGAAAAAATCACTCCTATGCTATTTACAGTAATGAGGTGTTCCCAGGCATGATCACAAAGTGTTGTTTAAAAGGTCTTTTTAAAAAATACTATATTAGGAGACCTGATATAATAATAATGGTGGCAGACAGAACATGATTAGTAGTACTCAAATTAATATAGGTGCAATGTATATTTGCAAAATAGGAGCATATCTGAGAAGGGAGCTTCCCATAGGTGTTCCCACTTCAGTGAAAACTGCTTGGGGCAGTAATTGCAGTAATAAGCTGTGCGCCCTGTGGAATCTCACTCTAGCACATGTATTACATATGTCAATTTAAGTTAAATGATCAGAATATACAATACAATCTGCTCTATTGACTAATAACAATGATTCAAATGAGATAACAGTCAGATCCTAGGTGCTATACATAAATAAAGCTGTGCCAAAGGAGCTACCCCTTAATTTCAGATAGTGTATCAACGAAGCATTCAATTCAACCAGTGGGACCTCAATGCCCAGTGTAATACTGTCACTTTTTGCTTTTTTTCTCTTCACTTCAGTATTCCCCTGCAGGCAGGCCATACCCCACTGGCACAGCTGAGTACAGGGGGGGCGCTATGACATGCACTTTCTCTGGGCGCCATTGTTTCCTCGCTACTCCTCTGAGTAATATCAGTATGTATTTTATTAATTACAGTGTATGTAATGAGAAATATAAGTTAAACTAATAAAACAAATGTAGACTGATTAATGTGCATATTTTACACCGAAATGCTATGTTAGTTAATTGAATCCACTTACAGTACAGTCTGAATGATATACAGTAATCCAGAGAAAAAAACCCACTCTTCTATTCTACCATGACTGAAATGAGACCTTTCTAAAGGATGACCCAATTTGATTAGCAGGTCACAGTAGATATTCATTTATCAGTGCTCCACTCAAAAGTGTGTTCTCTGTGCTTTATTACTTTGAAATGTTTTTTTCTTACTATTGTTTTCTGATTTTCTTGTCTTTTTACACTTTTCTTGAAATTAATATACTGCAACAGTAGATGGGCTGCTATTAAAATTGGAAAAAAAGGATAATTTAAAGTAAGGTCCTTTTAACACTGACTGTTCATAGGGGAAGTAACATGCAAGAAAAAAAAATATTTACATGATAATTGTGTGTGCAAATAATATGCCAGGTTTGGCCAAGCAATCCTAATAATGGAAGCCATTTTCACAGCTTGGACACCCTATCCCTTTTCTCCCACTGTGTAATGTCAGCAGCTTTCCCCCACATGCAGTACTACAAGGAAACAGAAGATGATCTGTAATACTGAGGAATATCCTGATTAGCCAGGAAATCCTCAGTAGCCCTTGCTGTACTTCGATTGGCTAAATCATATATAACACAGTAACACAACCCAGGGCCATAAAAAGAGTAGTGCGACCTGTGCCATGGCACAGGGCATCACAGGGCATGGAGCACTGTTTGGGACTGTCAATTTTCTGTTTATTATCATTCTTACTTGTAACTTCCCTCTCTTTTATCCCCAGCAGCAACTGGCCTACCCTATCTCTGCCCTGGCCCTTCCCCATGAGGCCATGGCCCTTTTTCGGATGAGTGTCTTATGTCCCTTCTTAGAAAATGGGAAGGGGGGTGGGTGCCCATGCTCTTTCTGGCACAGAGCACCAAAATGTCTAGTTACGGCTCTGACACAACCAATTAGACCACATACTGGCCCCTACCTACACTGTTGGGCCATAGAGGAAGCTACACTTAACAAATCAGGAATAGATTAGTGTAAGTGTTCCATTGAAAAATAATGTTTATCAAATAAATGACCTGTGCTAACAGTATCTCCAAAATGTATATACTGTAGAGATAATTTAATCATATATACCTAAGAACAACCCCTTGGTTGTTAATGCATTCATTCATTATATCTAATACCACTGTATGTTTAGAATATTTGCTTAATTCATTTTAAATATTATGGTTACTTAATCTTATTAAATAGATATATTTTGATTTTAGTGATACACATTTACTTGTCTTTTTGTCTCATGAATTCTACCAAGCTTTTACTGCTGTTATAGACATTTAGTTTAGTTTTCATGTAATTTGCTCTGTGTAATTAATTTGATCAAATACAGTATTAGAGGTGTTGTGATAAATTGTTATTGGCAGAGTCCCGACAATGTATCTCACTCCTGCAGCTCCTTGAGCATTTTGTTTTTTTTAAGACGTGGAAGTAAAAAGAATTGGGGAATTGTGACAGTGTTCAAGAATAACTAGTAAAGATTTGTATCTTGCATCACAGAGCCCAGTGCTGATTTATAAAATATGGGGGACCCTTACACGTATTTTCCCCCAAAAGTTTTAGAACCAGGAGTGGCTCACAGAGCCCAGGGCTGGTTATTCTTTTGGGGGGGACCCCACTCTGTATTTTTTTTCAATTTATACCTTTTTTGGGTTAAATAGAGACAGAAATATATATGTATGACACTGATCTGTGGTACAATATATTGTGAAAATAGAGCAATGTCAATTTGTCCAGTAATGTGCGACTGATTGAGCAAACCCTGTGACAACCACTTTGCAAATCTGGGCAATGCTCAATAGTAAAAGAAAAAAGAGGATATGCAGTGCTAATGAATACACAAATTTAATACAAAAACAATGACTAATACACAGTAATCATACACAGATGAGTATGGATTCACTAAAAGGGTTGTTAAAAAAACAATTTTCATAAAACAGTTAAATCATGCATGATAATAACCCTGTAGGCACTGATTGCTGCAGCAATAATATAGGACATGAACATGGAAGACAATGTCTTTCAGGCAAAACTGGAGCGTAGTTGTAAGTCCAACAATGGGGAAATGATTTACCAGCTTAAGTCCAGATGAAATGAGGATCCTGTAATTAGCAAGGGAATCACAACCGGCAACATCCAACGCAAGGAAATACCTCTGTGAAATCAGTGCTTGAATGAAAGTGCATCCCAACTCCAATGCAGGCTCCAGTATGTATCCTTAGAAGTGTCCCAATGATAAGTGCCTAAGTCAGGGAAAGCCACCAACGCGTTTCGCTACCATCTGGTAGCTTTTTCAAGGTCGATGCTCAAGTCTGTTTGTGGATCCGAAAAAATCCATCATTAACGCACCATCAATCAGAACAATGGCCCTCATTCAGAGCCACTCGCTATCAGCAGTACGCTCGTTCCGAGCGATGTTCGCACATCTGCGCATGCGTACGGTTTTTAGTATGCATGCGCGAACCAGTCAGTGCGGCCGAAAATCATTTGTACGCAATATAGCGAGTGCCTGCTATTTTGAGTGACAGAATGAGGCGTATGTGGGTGGTAACAGGGGAAGGTGCTTGAAAACGGGGAGTGGAGATCCGATCGCAGGCGTGCTTTAAGGTCAAAACGGGCGTTTTATGGGTGTGCATAATTAATATAGCAGCGTCAATGACCACGTCACTTGGTTTTTTTAAACTCAGAACTGCTCGCAAAATAGCGGTTGAAAAAACCAACCACAAGAATAGCGAGCAGTTCATATCCTGTTCGATGTACTCGATTAATCTAATAAATAGCGGACATGACGTATGGTGCAAGCGGCCAGGGGGCATTTTTAAGAAATAAAAGAGCGTATGTTTTGCTCTCTCGTTCAGACTTAGAGGTGTGAACAGACTGCAATGTGCGAAAGGATCATTTGCATAGCCACCCCTTGTTTTTGAACGAACGAACGCAAATAGCGAACGGCTCTGAATGAGGGCCAATGTCTCTTTGAGCAGCCCCTGACTAGTACAGACTTTTGCTTTTAACTCTGTCCCACAAACATTCTTTGGCTGTTTCTTTTTTCCATTATCCTAGGCCCTGTACTTTGTACTGATGATGACCTTTCAAATGGGTTTGTAAAGTGATTGAGTGATCTTGGGCTGTTAATATTAAATTTGTTATTATTATAGAAAAATGTATCCCGACACCCACTGCCTCAGGGCCCAACTTCCCTAGAGAATCCAGCCCTGTGCTGACCGGCTTAGGGCTGGTTGATGTTACAGTATGGGGTAAGTGGAAAATCTGTGAAACCCCATTCTCTTTACCTCACCAACATTTTTCAACAACCAGCCAAGACTGGTTATCAATATGCTGTAAAAACCACATTGTGTAGCAGTAGTGTTCTTTTGACTGATGGTTTCATAACAGTTTTGGCTTTGGTAATTACCCAGACCACTAACCTACCCAGAAAATGCTGTAATTACACTAAAAAGCAAATACCTCAAGATTTTTTTTCTCACAGAATCAAAGTTCACAGGAAGTTTTTTGTTTTGTTCAACATTTTATGTAAACTATAAAGAGTACTGTGCAAAAAAATCCCAAAAGATCAACAGTTTTTGATATACTCAAACCAATCCACATGACATACATCTTTTTTTACAGTCAAAGTCACTTAGATCACATTCTTCCACTTTACTCTGTTTACTCTTAACAACAGATGAACCTCCTGACAAGTCTGCTTTTATTTATTTATTGAGTCTGTGCAATATAACTGGCTGATTAGACATTTGCTTTAACAAACAGATGTATAGATGTACCTAATGATGTGGCCACTGAGTATATTTTCAGGAAAACTGATCTGTAATTTCTTTATCCCCATTCCCCCTCAATATCAATGTGTCATAAATCTTCTATTCGGGTATTGTATGCAGATCTGTCAAGCCACATGAATTAAGTTATGATATTTTAGAGGTGTGCTGAGGAATTTTGATGAAAGTTAAGTTTAGGAATTTTTTAAAATATAAAGTGGGAGTACCTGTAAAATTAGTTATGTGGAAATGCGCAAAAATTATGTTTCATTTTGAGATCCATAAAAAATTTGAGATAATGCACTTTAAATCGCATTTGTTAGAAGGGCAAAAATCCATCTCTACTTGAAACTTCATTAAAGGACTGTAAATATACACTGTTTCTGACCTGGCAATTTCCAATTACACTTCATTGGAGCAGCACATTCTCCATCATTGTGCAATATAAAAGAGATAAAAGCTTTAAAAACACATAGATATTACATGTGAAAAGCACACCTTTCCACGTTGTTATTCTGGACAGTGTCAGTCTCAGAAAGAGAGTTGCTTTCACATCAAACTGAGGTTTCCTAACTTTCTCCCATCCCTTCTCCTAAAATACCGACATTAAGTCAACAATGTAGAGTTGTAAAAAAAGTGTTCATTAAAAGAACAGTGGGATAGCGGGACTGACATGTCTAAATTGGAACATTTGGGAGGGATGAATTAAGGCAGAACAAATATTTCTTCACTCTCATAGCTCATTGGTAATTTGTCTCAAATGTTTACAGTAGGAATGTGCAGGCTCGGATAGGTTCGAATTTTCCCGCCAAGTTCGGATTTTTTCCCACCAAAAATTGGGTCTCAGAAAGTGGCAGAACATCATCTTCCATGGACTTTTGACCAGGAATGATGATGTTTGTCCATGAAAGATGACATTTTGCCTCTTTCTATGACCCGATTTTTGGCAGGAAAAATCTGAACTTGGGGGGAAAATTTGAACCTATCCGAGCCTGCACATCCCTAGTTTAAACTCAGCAGTATTTTAGTTGGAAATTTGAAAAATGAAAATTTATTAATAAACAGGTTGGAATCTATTTCTAGTTTAGGAAATATGGGCAGACGTAGATTTACAATTTCGATTTATTTTATCTCTTCCCCCCTCCATAACTGTATACATCATGCTCCTTCCTTCACCATGTCTTTTTAAATAAATGTATCATATGTTTAATATTTATTTTTAGATTGGCACAGAACATATGCTCCCACTGCTAAAGAAGTGCACAAAAAATAAAATGTGTTAAAAAAAATCAACTGTGTCACAATATCTGTCTTATTATAGTCGCTTTCCTACTCATGAGTCAAGTCACTGCAGGTGTCTATGACAGGATCTGTTATGTTACGCATGAGTGATGTTAGAGACAATGGGGGTTAGTCATTAAATCTGGGGCATTGTAGAAACAGGCCAGGAAAGTAGTTTTCCTATGCTAATTTACTGCTTGTGCCATACTACATGTTAATACTGGCCTTGTTTGAGCACCTTTCTTTGCTCTATTAAAATATTCCAAGTGTGTTGGTCTGTACAGGGAATGCAAATGAATAAAGCAGAGTTAAATGTCAAATTTACATTTGTTCTTCTTTTTTTGTGCAATGGTGATAAAGAATACTACTACTATTTAATGTACAGTGTCAGTCAATTTTAATGATCAATTGGAAGGTGTAGTTAATAAACACAGTCAATTTTAATGATCAATAGGAAGGTGTAGTTAATCTAATTGTAATTATCTATACAGTTTTCAAACAGAAGGTGTTCATTAGTCTTATTTTGAAGATAAAATCACACTTTATTAAAAAAATAGTAGCATACAGGTTTCCAAAAATGTCAACATTTCATCTAACCATAGACGTTTGTCAAAACATATCAATAGCTTTCCATGACAGCAACAACACAGCTCCTTGAGGAATAAACACCATTCCCAAGAATTAGTTATAATATATACCCATAGTAATTAAGGTGCATGCTACAACCTGATCTGCCTGCAATCAAATTCAACTTAAATAAATATGTGTTAATATGTAGATAAGATCTATGTATAGATCAAACTCAATACTATTGTCACCCAACAATACCCTACAAGTACACAGTTACTATATTGAAGCCAACATTTAAATATTTTTCAGGATGCTCAGATTACTTCCACCGTAGGACTCAAAAATCCCCTACATAGACATGAGTGCAGAAAGCACAAACATTTGGGGTGCTTGGGCAGCCATAATGCTACAGAGCTGGCCACTCTGCTGTGTCATGGACTACCCCTTCTCTCCCTCAGACCATGACATAAACTACTCAACAAGGTGTCCAGGTGAGTCCAGTTGAGTAGTGTAAGTCCCAAAAAGAGTGGGACCAGAGTAGTCCATGACCTTGCAGATGGGGAATTACTGGAGTGGAGCCTCCTGTGCCGGTTTCTACGCATGCCTATGTGAATGATCCAAATATGACAGTTTAAATGGAAAAAAGAAAAAACAGTGTTATGTGTATATACAAATTTATACCATTAATTTCTGTATGTATTTATATTATTAAATGTATTAATTTTAGCATTACTGCAGCAACAATATCCTTTATTACTGTATGGATTTTAATTATTTATTTAAATACTTTTGGTGTGTGCACACAGCACTATTTTTTTCCATGTCTATTTTTTGGCTTGCCACCTATTAACAGCAGCTTGGTCCATACATATGTATTCACATTTTTTATTTTAGCCGTTACATTACTTTATTATATCATATATAATTAGAATCATTTCCGGGACCTTGGGCAATTTTTATTAAGCTATGGCATTTATGATACTTTTTAAACTTAGGAGTGTAAACACAATATAAATATGAGTATAGTCAGTGTAATATAAATGTAACAATCTTCCAATCCTATAATTGTATGTGATCTGTGGGAAGATCATACACTTTCTCAGAATCCCATGTAAAGAAATAACAGTATATAAAGGTTTCTAAAGTGAGTTGGAATTTTTATCTGAAAATATAGAAGATTTAGGGGCATATTCAATTAGAAGCGAAAAGTCACGTACTTTTCACATACCGGACTTTTGGCTGACATCGCTGGTTTTCCATGCAAAAAAGTATCATGCTCATCCCCGCTTATTCCCGTATTCAATTCCAAATCAGCAAAAACGGGACCTGGCGAATTTGAAACCAGTTAAAAGTACTGTTAGATTTGGGGAAATCAGCCTGATACCGCCCAAAGATGCACTGACATTGGGGATCATTCTAGATACCCCCGAAAAGGCCTGCTGAAGGTATTTGGGGTATTTAAATGATCTCAATAGCTGTTAATTAGCGTATTTGCAGAAGTGGTGAAAAATAGCATTTAGCATTGTTTTTTCCTGAAAATAACTAGTCCCAGCAATTTTGGGATACACGGAAATGGGTGCAAGCATATTTTAAAATTGCTAAAGTGAAGTATTAAAAAACTTAAAAATTTCACCTGCCGCAACCACCTGCAATCTTAAAAACACCTGAGGCATACTTGGGGCCCCCCATGGAGTCTATCTTGCTAGTTTTTAAGTTTGTCCCACAACTTTTGTTTTTTTCTCCCCCAAAATGAAAGTACTGTTTTGGGGTGTTCTTAAGTTTTTTTTTTTTACTTTTTTTGACACAGTTTATCTTTGGGGGACTGTCCAAAGGGTGCAGGGTGGTTCCCGCAAGTTTGCACCCCAAAACCCCAGTTCTGCACTTTTTTTCCGACAGCTTTCAAAGGCGAATCTTTTTTGCCTATTCCAATGGTATGCAATCGGGAAGCCGACTGCCTAAATACTGGCAGCCGGCTTCCCGACTGTCATATCCCAGCAAGGGTGAAATGCCGGGCATCTAGATGTAGACGCCCGCATTTCCCCGATGCCGGGAGACCGGCACCCGGCATCCCGATCGTAGTGATGCTGGGTACAGTGAGCAGACAGCTGCGGGAGGGGAGAGTTAGGTTTACGGCTCCCGGGAGGGACTTAGGGTTAGGCACCCCCAGGAGGGTTAGGGTTAGGCTAGGGGGAGGGAGGGTTAGGGTTAGGCACCCCCGGGGGGGACTTAGGTTTAGGCAGCGGGGAAGGGGGTGGTTAGGGTTAGGCACTTAGAGGGGGATTAGGGTTAGGCACTTGGGGGGGAAGTTAGGGTTAGGCACCCCGTTAAAGAGGGTTAGGGGGGTTAGGTTAGTAGATACTCACCTTTCCACGAACGGGATTTCCAGCACTGTCGGGCTTCCGCTGCTTCGAACTCTGCTCATGTCGGGCTGCCGATGACGGGAATCGAACCGCCGGACATGCGGCCGGCGGTATTTCATACCCATTCCATTCCAATGCATTGACTTTCCACACCAGAAAAAAGTCACTGTAATTGAATACGGGGAAAAGTTTTAGCCTGGCGAAATGATGTCACCGGCGAAACTTTTCTGCAGAAACTGACTTTTCGCACCTAATTGAATACCCCCTTAGAGGAAAAACATGGAATTTTAGATTTAAAACCATAACACAATAAATAGTAATTTTACAGTATGTTTGTTTGTAAGCAATATTCTGTTTAAAGCCAGTTACACATTGGTATTGAAATGCAATGCACTGTATGTTATAGCAAAATACCATTATATTTTTTGTGTCCTTGGTGGGCAGCGCAGTGTCACCATAATAATAATAATAATAATAATAATAATAATAATAATAATAATAATAATAATAATAATAATATATTAATATTAATTAATATTAAGTAATTAATATGAATTAATATTAAAATATTAATAGTATTATTGCTTCACAGCATTGAGGTCATGGGTCAAATTCCCATCCAGCGCCTTATCTGTGTGAGTTTTTACTGGGTGTTCTGGTTCCTTCCATTACTCCAAAAAGTATCCTGGTAGATTAATTGGATTTTAGTAGAGATGAGTGGTTTGGTTTTACTCGGTTTTACTCGGCTATGTTCAGATCTTAAAAAGACATAGGGCCAAATGCAATAGGGTGAGATTCTAGAAAATTGAAAGAGTTTAGCATTAAACTCTCACATTATTACATTGGTAGAGGTGTATCCTCAAAATTCAAAAACATCTGGATGAGAGTTGTGCCCAAAATGGACACAAAAAATATAATGGTATTTTGTTATAACAAACATTGCACTTGCATTTCAATACCAGTGTGTAGCTGTACTTAAACAGAATACTGCATCATATACATACACAGGGCCGGTGCTAGGATGCTAGGCTACCCTCCTGTAAACTATTAACTTTGTGCCCTTCCTTCCAGTTTTCTACAAAGGGACAGTGCGCACCATAGGCGCACGATGCACAAAGGGGTGCAGTCTCACAAAAAGGGGGTGTGGTCACACAATAGTATCTCCAATTCAAATTAAACCACACAGTAGCACAATCTTATTCACATTATACCACATAGTAGTATCCCTTATTCCTGTTACAACACACAGTAGTGCCCCTTATACACAATGCCCATTGTAGTGCTTCTTATACATAATGCCCACAGTATTAGTGCCCCTTATGCAATGTCCACTGTATTAGTGCCACTTATAAAATGCCCACAGTAGTAGTGCCCCTTTTGCAATGCCCACAGTAGTAGTGGTGCTCCTTTTGCAATGCCCCCCTGTAGTAATAGTGTCCATTTTGCAATACACCCTGTAGTAATAGTGTCCCTTTTGCAATGCCCACTGTAGTAATAGTGCACCCTATGCAATGCTCCCTTTAGTAGTACGCCTTATGCAGTGCCACCAGTATTAGTGCCCCTTATCAGTGCCCCTTACATAGTGCCCCCAGTATTAGTGCCCCTTACACAGTACCCCCAGTAGTAATGCCCCTTGCACAGTGCCCTCAGTAGTAGTGCCCCTTGCACAGTGCCCCCCGTAGCAGTGCCCCTTATGCAGTGCCCCAGTAGTAGTGTGCCTTACACAGTGCTCCCAGTAGTAGTTCCCCTTACACATAAAGTCACAGACACACACAACACAATACTATACTTACCTGAAGCCCCGATCCTGCGCCCGCCACTGTCTAACTACTCCATCCTTGGTCCTCGTGCTGAGCAATATGGGATAGCTGTCATGACATCTCTCCCTTCACCCACTGCAGGAGCCAGAAGGTGGAGCTCAGGAGTGAGCTCCAGCCCCTGGCTGTCACTTCAGGGAAGGAGCTCCAGCAAATGGAGTAGGAAGTGGTGGCACCTCTGCAGCCACCGCTTACCTGCTGACTGATTACAATGTGACAGCCATGCCCCTAAACCTTCCTCCCTGCAGCCTACTCCTAACCTCCTTAGTGTCTAAACCTAATCGACCCCTCCCCCTCACAGTCTAAACCTAATCATCCCTTAGTGCCTACCCCTAACTCTCCCCTTAACCCAAGTGCTAACCTCCGCTATTCTGATGTGTCAGGACTCCAGTGATGGCATTCTGACTGCCGGAATCCCCATAGTTGGGAATATGACAGATTCCCTAATAAATAATAATATATACTACATTTAATAATTTTAATGAAATATACACTGTGTACAGGATATTTCATTTAAAAAATTAAAGATATTATTTACTATATGAATACACATATACATATTACCTTATTAAGTAGATATATTTTAAACATGTAAAATAAAACCTTTAACTATTTGCTTCTGTTTTCTCCACTCATTTTTCAATTTCTTGATGCTTCTCTTTGGCTGGACTCCATCAGCACTGGAGACTGCCTTTATTCAGACAGCCAGATCAGGTGGGGAGGAGAGCCAGGTCAGGTGGGGAGGGGAAGAGATCCAGGTCAGGTGGGTAGGAGAGCCAGGTCAGATGGGGAGGGGAGGAGAGCAAGGTCAGGTGGGGAGGAGAGGCAGGTCAGATTTGGAGGGGGGGAGAGCCAGGTCAGGTGGGGAGGAGAGCCAGATCAGGTGGGGAGGAGAAGAGAGCCAGATCAGGTGGGGAGGAGAGCCAGGTCAGGTGTTGGGGGAGGAAAGCCAGATCAGGTGGGGAGGAGAGCAAGGTCAGGTGGGGAGGAGAGCCAGGTCAGGTGTGGGGAGAAGAGAGCCAGATCAGGTGGGGAGGAGAGCCAGGTCAGGTGAGGAGGGGAGGAGAGACAGGTCAAGTGGGGAGGGGAGGAGAGCTAGGTCAGGTGGGGAGGGGAAGAAAGACAGGTCAGGTGGAGAGGGGAAGAGCACCAGGTCAGGTGGAAAGGAGAGCCAAGTCAGATGGGGAGGGGAGGAGAGCCAGGTCAGGTATAGTAGGGAAGTGAGCCATGTCAGGAGGGGAGGAAAGGAGAAAGGAGGGGACCCAGGGGGATGACCCGGCAGGGCAATAAGAGCTGGAACAGTGCCGCTAGTGAAGAGACACTCTGAGCCTCAGGCTCAGCCTGCTAAATGGCTGTCATTTTCAGTTTGACAGCACACAGCACAGCAGACTCAGCAGCGCAGAGGGAAGCAAAGGGGGAAAGTGGTGGTGGTGCCCGCCAGTGGAGGAGCTGCTCAGCCAGGCAGGCTCTGCTCACAGCCTGGCTGTCATTAAACAGTAGGTCTCACAGCTGCAGAGGGGAGAAAGGGGGAGACCTGGCCAGGGGGAACGAGCTGCGGTGCAGGTGGTAGTAAGGAGATGCTCATGAGTTACACTGAACCTGCCTGTCATTCAACAACAGGTAAGGGTCAGAATCAGCACAGCAGGGAGGAGCAATGAGGAAGGGGATCTCCTGCCAGGAGGAGGGGGAACATTCCAAACAGGCGAGTCTGTGTGAGCGGCTCTTCATGCACACAATGTTTGTGTGTGAAGAGCTGCTTAGACTCAGCTGCCATTCTCTGCAGTAGGATGTCACTGCCTGTCATGTAGTTTGACAGGCGCAGCAAATCTGGCAGCTGCAATGAAGGACTCAGCAGCTCTGCAAGGAGAGTGCCTCTCCAGCCTGGCACCTCCCTGCAGTGCAGGATCTGCTGAGTGGGTTGCGCCGGCCGTGAACATACATATATACTTTATAAGTACTATTCATTGTGTTACATTATGCGTGGAATTTGTATATTCTTCCTGTGCTTGCGTGGGTTTCCTTTGGGCGCTCCGGTTTCCTCCCACACTCCAAAAATATACTGGTAGGTTAATTGGCTCCCAACCAAAATTAACCCTATTGCGTATGTGATAGGGAACATAGATTGTAAACTCTACTGGGGCAGGGACTGATGAGAATGACAAAATATTCTTTGTAAAGCAGTGCGGAATATGTGTTTGCTATATAAATAACTGGTAATAATAATAAAGATAGTTAAAATCGTGAGAGTTTTTTGAGTCTGAAAAACATGCGAGTTTGCATGTTCTCAGACTCTATTACATTGGCCGAGTTTAAAAAGCGTGAGAGTTTACTCTCACATTTTCTAAACTCTTATCCGGTCACATTTGGCCCATCATATTGGCTATCCAGCTCTCATGTGTTTGGGATAGCCAAACTAATCCGAACTTGCACTAATTTAGCAAAAAGAACATGTTCAAAACTGAGTCTCTCATCTCTAGATTATAGCAAAGTTAGAGTTTTTGTGTATGTGCAATTGTTTGTTAGTGTGTTTAGACTGTACACAACAATGAAGCATAAATGAAACATTTCCTCTGAATAGAGCTACATAAAATAATGATGCCATATACATAAAAAACATTAATAATGCAACATATACTTTTTTATATTTGCCTCTGCATGGTTTCACATTGCATTGCTGATGCGGCTATTTTTTAGTTATTTCTTATTTAATTTTAAAATGTGTATTTACACACTTGCAAAAGATTATTGATCTCTAAGGAAGCAACTTGGGTATATGTCCAAAAGAGGTTAACATAGTGGTTTTATTAGCATTGCGCTGAATCTCTTATATTAACATGGATACACAATTTGAAGGCTTTGTGTGTTTTAAAGGCATGGGAAACCCACTGCATTGAATGGGCAAATATACATGAATGGCCCATAGAATAGAGTTGCACATCTAGCCTTATATATATTTTATTTTTATCACATCCATAGAGAATCAATTGATCTCAAATTAAGTCATCCCCTTTACCTCTAGCAAAAACAACTACTGGCATTGTTAAATTGCTTGAGATTATCTGAAAAGTTAATGGGATTCAATATATTTTTAAATTATCATGTGACATTGCTAGAGCTAGCTTAATCTTATTAATTTCTTTTATTCTTTCCAATGGAATGCAAGGGCCATTTATGTTAGAATTAAAACAGGATAGAATTCCAATAGATTAAAAACTGCAAAAATTAAATTTAATTATGTCAGAAGTAGAAGAAAAAAAAATATATATATATATATATCAGGATTGTATTGTTTATTTTTACTTCTCATTAATAATGATGAAATATGGTAAAGGCAAACTGTTTATTTAAACTTTTATTTTTAATATTTTTAATGTGTATCAGTGTTTCATTTCCTTTTTTATTTCAATATTTGCATAGTAAGCAAATTGCATTCACATATTCCAAATTAGCCTGATAACAGGGTTGTTAGTCATTGGGACATTGGGGGGTAGGTTGTTTAAGCAGGATTTTATTTGCATACCCCATTTATAGAGGAATTGGATACTTGCTCACCTACAGTACTCAGGCTTTCTAGGCTGTGACAGATTTCAACTTTGCAGGCGGATAATAACAATGGACCTTATTCAAAGTCGGTCGCGATCGCCGATGCACTCGTAACCGACTCGATGGTAAGGCCTGCGCATGCGCAGCAGCCGCACTGCATGAGTGCAAGCCCCGGAGCGACAGAGAAACTCTGTCACTCCGGAGCTCGCTACCAAAGGGGCGGCTGTCGATGTTAATGAACAGCTGCCCCCGTTTGGTAGGTGGGCCATGGAGTTGGTTTCCAAAATGGAGGCTTTCCTTTACGAATGCCTACCATTTTGTGGGCGGCCACACTGACATCATCAGTGATGTCAGTGGGGAGCTTCCTGCTCCATCAGAGCAGAAAGTTCCCTGGGACTTACGAGTGCCCAGACCCAAACTTAGGGTCTGGTCGTAAACCCCGATGGTCACGATGGTGATCACCTTTGTGACCATCAATCTGGTCGGTCATTAAGCTGTGGGTGGTAACCCACAGCTTAACAATCAACAAGGAGGTGGCCGTTCAGTATGCAAGCAGCCACCCTGATTCAGAGCGACTGCTTGCAACTAATGACCACATCTGAATGAGGTTCAGTGTCCCTTGCTTTAATGGGAACTAGTCCAGTTTGTTTATTATTAGGGCAGTTAATGATTTATGGGAAGGACACCTGTCGGATTTATTTATTTATTTAATAGTTTAAAAATCAGTTTGGGCTGTGAGACTAACCATGGATCATTGGGGAACATAGTTCTACTCCCTACCTAAATAGTAGTCCAGCTGTAAGAGCATATTAAGAAAGGGTGTACAGCAAATTAACTGAAAATCAGACATTACATAACCATAAAGAATGTTCATGCATTTTCACATGTAGTTTTCATTTACAATTTTTTGTGAAGTAAAAAAACTAGTGGGTAACTGGCACAAAGGTTTAGGGCAATGTCTAATATATGAAAATGATTACAAATGATAGTGCAGCATATACTTTGTGGAGAGGTTGGCAAAGCAATGTTCTTCATAACTCTAATAGTATTTTATGCTAATATTGAACTTTCCACAGAATATATTTATATTGAAATAAAGGTTAGGTATAAATTCAGTAAATACTCAATGAACCTCTGGGTTACATAGCAATTAAGAAAAATTAGAAGGTTACACAAAATATGTGTATTCTCTCAAACTTAATAGAGGAAAGATGTTTGTCACCTTTATGACTTACATACACACGTCACATACATGTAATTATCTTATTTACTCAATTGATAAATTCCATTCACTGTCATTTAAGAACTTATGAATTTAAAGTTCATTTTTTACATAACATTTTTCAAGGTTGAATTGCAAAACAAAAAATAGAAAAGCAATAGTTGGTAAAACATTTCTCAAAAAATCCTTTAATGTGTATCTCAGTTGTTAATACAATGATCATTTACTAGTAAGTTGTCCTTCATTTGAATGTAGAAGAATTTTATCTATGCACAATTAATTTGTAATTTTCATGAAATAATTATTAAATACAACACAGAAAGGTTTATTTTAGCTTTATACTTCTCTCTGTATGAAATTGGTATACAGAAAAATTTCTTTGTTGATACATGGAATCAACAAAGGCATTCATGGAATAATTGATGAGGAATTCAGCTTATTAATGTTCCTGGGTGATAATATGCTTTAGTCACATATAGCATATCTCTCTTTTGTTTTTTGCTTTGGCAGATAAGACATACTGAATGCACTAACAAAATAGGCCACATCTATTATCTGCCTTAATCACACCCAGACCCATCCAACCTTGTCTAGATCTGCACAAGCCATGTCCATTTGGATGAGCTCAATCATATTGCTACCAGCTAATGACCTTTTGGTCATTTAAAAATGGGGACTGTTCGCTGGTATCATTATTTTTTCTTGCTACATTGACATTTATTATTACCTGTTTTAAAAAGGTTATTTTTTATTGAAAGTCATAACACACACATACACACATACATATACATGTACACACACTTGCAGTAAGAGTTTTCAGTCTTGCTGAAAATGTCCTATTTTCACTCCTTTTAGCTTACTTTATCACTTAGCTGCTGAATATATGTAAAATTACTATTTTATTTTGATTGCCCAACATGTCAGCCCTATATACACTACATGTATTCTACTGCAGAGCAAGCATAACACTGTGTGACCTGGAAACATCACAAGCTCCACTAACCCCCTGAAAAGCAGCCTGAGGGAACAAAATACCAAGGACTTTAGAAGAGGTATGTCATTTTTTCTGCATAATAGACAGTGATGGACATCACAGAGTGAATCAATGAATTCAGCTACAGCAATTGCATTTATAATATGATTTTTCAGGTCATTAATGTGAGGCTGATACAACTTTCAAACTATTAAATTCTGTGCTATGCTCAATGAAGGTAATTATGATCACTAAAAGACTTGCAACTAGATTTCCTTTGTGTTGTGTCACTTGTATGTCACTTTTTAAATGTGTGATTTTATTATCCCTATAAAAATCCCACATCTATTTAAACACATTATCTGCGCATATTTCTTGCACTCTACATTCTACAAACAGGAAATCCAGCCACACACTAAACAGACTAGGACTGCTGGGCATTATGGCAAAAGCACTTTTAAAACTAGGGAGAAGAAAGCAGAAGGCCAAGTAAAAAGAATAATCCAGAGATAAAAAGTGCAAAATAGAAAAGAAGGTGCTACTGTAGGTAGCTGATTTGCAAAAGGTGCAAATGTAATGGTATAGGACTACCAACGCTGAAAGGGTAAAGTAAAACAAAAGTGGAATAAGTGCAAATTAGACAGAAATATCACTTCAATTAGATTGGAATTAATGGTCTAGTATTTATTTATGAACCACAATAAATTGTCATAAAAACAGTATTAGTAAAATAAATGTATTTTCATAAAAAAAACAGTCCTGGTACAGATAAGTGCATTTAGGTTCAGGTTTTAGCTATTAATGAGTCTCTGTGGATGTGTTGAAGGCTTCTAATTGGCCAGTTTTTCTGATCTCTGCATTTTAAACTCTCCAATATTTTTCTCCTGGATAACCAGGCTTCCTAAAGAGATTGTGGATCCACCATGTAGAGATGTATCAAGTACAGCTCAGACACTGAGACCAGAAAAATGTTGCAGACAGTCTTCCATTAATAGTAAAACCAAAAGAGTTGCCCTGTGACTATATCAGATCCCCAGGGAGCCCTGAATCTTGCCTGTTACAACCAAGAAAAACTAGGATGGTCCCTTCAAATCCGTGAGTACAGTACTCTAATTTCTGTGGATACACTCAACAAAAGACTGTTGTATCACAACTTCAGTAATACCCACATACCCATATGCAACTGCCAACACTGGCCACTTAGGAGCTGTCAATACATTCACAGAGACTCCATCCTCGTCAAAACCAGAAAAGGGCAAAACGCCCCTACCTGTACCAGGATTGTTTTTAGCACTAGTGCCTATGACATTTTGGGGGAGTGGGCAAATTTTTTTTTTTAAATGTGACCAGCCAGATAATGACGGTTTATCTGTTTTTCTGTAGCATTGCAATGATTTGTGAACTTGGCCCTTATTACATTGGTGATTTTATTGAAAACCTTGCAAAAATCAGAATGGCAAGTTGCAGATTAAAATGGAGGATTTCTGGCAAATGCTTAGTGAGTTTGACCCTATTGCATACAGCAATTTGCAGCTAGATTCTGATTGGAAAAAAATCAGAGACTATTAAGTCTCATCCAGTGCCCTCAAATAAGTTTAGTGACTTCTACTCTGTGATAGTTTGGAGATATACTTTAGGGTCAATTTTGGTCACCAACAAAACTGTCCCAGATTAAACTGAGGGACTACGTGCAAATTGAATATATATAGGACCATGGTCAAAGTGAAACTCATGACTCCAGCAATATGAGGCAGTAATGCTAACCACTGTGCCACCATTTCTAGTAAGACTATATGATAGAGTCCTAATACTAACAACAGAATAGCATATATCTCCCTCAACATATATTGGTGATCTGCAAGCAGGGTATTCTGTGTATTTACAAAACATATTCATTCTGTATGTAATATCACTGAAGTTTAAATTCTTTAGTTTTGGATATTGTAGAATACACAAGTGCATTGATGCTCAAAGGTCTCCTGAGCAGAATCTGTTATAAACATTACATTGTGATGCAGGCTATGTGACTGTGCTAAGGCTAAGAACTACAGTACATTCCAAAAAAAACTACGGGTGAGGTATATTTTGTTGATATATACCATTGACATTAATTTGAGAATGTTGACATGGTTATAATCTCAACATTGACCATTTCCACATTAATCATGTTTACACTGAAGAAATGTTGACATAATTAGAATGTTGACAAAACATTTATGGTGACTTAACTGCTACAATGTATCTGGTGACTAAAACAGTATCTTCCAGATCAGACGGTGACATCAGCATGACTTCTCTCAGATTGTGCAGTGCTTCTAGCTGTAAGCATCACTAATCATAACTCCTAACCTTTAACTCTAACCCTCCCACTAGTGCCTAACTCTAACATCCCCTCCTGCAGCCAAACCCTAACCCTCCCACTAGCACATAACCCTCACTCCCATAGAATAACTCTAACCCTCCCTCTAGTGCCTTGTCACGACACCGTGCCCCAGCCTATGCTCAGATATGCCAACCTGAAGCAGCTGGGTGGTTGTGACATGGGTATTACCTTAGCTGCCACCATGAAGAGTATTAAAATAGTGCTATTATGTTCGGCAGACACTAAAATCTCACTTAAACTCACAGTTATAAACAAATATAGCATGGGCCTCTCCAGGCACGTGAATTTATTAGAGCACAGAGATAACACTGATAAAGTTTTAGGATTTATTCAGAAATATCTCCAGGTTTAAGTTACAAGAAAAACAGATAAATAAATAAGACATACAGTTATAATGCACAGAGTGATTAAGATAAAATAACATGATAAAGTATCAGAATCCTAAAGTGTCTTATGCTGAGATCTTAGAGAATCTAGGTGGAGAGAGTCCACCTGGCATCACGATTGGGTAGCACCATTAGTTTCCAGCTACTCCCTGAGAGTGAACAACTAGCAGTGTGGGTTGCTGGGCCTTATAGTCCCATGACCTTCTCTCCCCCAGCAGCCCCCACCCTTTCCAGGCTAAAAATATTCTCCTTTGTTCTCCTACGGTCTGTGCAGATGCAAATTAGCACAACTACAAGACCTGATACTCATATAACTCCCTGGACCTTGAAGGTATTTTATGGTAGATAGACAGATAGCATGAGGTGTTACAAATGACCCTTCTAGCAGCCAGTGTGACTGTGTACTGGCCTTGCATCATTGACCCCCCTAGGGTGAGAGCAAATGTTACATTCAGGAAGCTTTGTCTTCAAAGGCCAGGTGCCACTTGACCATTTGTCCTGATTAGCTTATGCAATCCAGCTGTCACATACTGTACCCATTCCTAGCAAACAGCCATTCCTGAAATATAGAATTATAATAACACACACACTTTATCCAGAGCACAAAAAATATGTAAAGTCAAGACATGGGGCTTTGATGAATCGTCATAACTCATGGCAATGGTCACATGCCTAACTCTAACTTCCTTTCTTGCAGCCAAACCCTCACCCTTTCACTAGTGTGTAACCCTCACTCCCATAGAATAACTCTAACCCTCCCTCTAGTGCCTAACTCTAATGTCCCCTCCTGCAGCTTAATCCTAACAATCCCACTACCCTGACTCCCACAGAATAACTCTAACCCTTCACTGGCAGCCAATGCAGAATGGCAACATTTTACACGTCAGCATTTCAGATGTCGACATTGAGATCATGTTGACATTCTGCACATGTTCAATGTCAACATTTTAACCATTTTGACAGCTTTACTGGTTTTGAGTTGCAACATAAAATATATGAACTGCTTTTGTAATAGCTGAGGTATAGGTGTTTCAGAAGCAGTGCTTTTTTCTGATGGTGCAGTACTGGCACCTTTATTTTTAAATATTTAAATTTTTCTAAAGAGTTTTGGAAACAGGATGAAAACAGTGAAATAGTTTCAGAAATTTAATAAAATAAATATCTAAAAATTTGTACAGAAGATTGAATTTCTAAATCTGGTATCAAAATCTAACTACTGTATTTGATTATCTGTTCTTTTTTTTTTAGAAAAAACACTGGGGATAAGGTAAAGAGAAAGATTATTTCCTTGGAAAGCTTAAAATGCTGAATGCAGTATTCTCTGATCTAAAACAGTCTTGTATGAATGTGGGTAGATATATTCACTTCAATCTCAAGCAGGGGTGCTCATAATAACATGTTGAAGGTGTCCTAGGTACATTTTGCAAGAAGGACAGGAGAAGTTAAAAGGCCTACTTATGAATGGTACTGTTACTCATGAGATAAGCACAAAATTCTAATGCCACTTGCTTCTATAATAGGTAATATGTCTTGTCACATCAATTCAACAAAATATTGTGATACTTGGCTGTTTAGTAATAAATTATTCATCTGGAGTGATAAGTATTAGCTCCCTGCTTTCCTGTGAGATATGTTCCAGAATCCAGTGGTAATGTGGAGAATTTAAAGTGCTGTTAAGAAGTTAAATGTGAGTTCAAGATACATCTAAATCAACTGCAGTAAATTTGACGTGTCACAAGCAGAGATGAGCTGGTTCGGATCTCAGAGATCCGAACCCACCCGAATTTTGGGGATTCGCGGTGATCCGAGCGCAGCTCGGATCTTCCTGCCTGCCACGATTCCTGACCCAAGGCAAAACCTCAAGACCTCGCAACCCCTCTGTCGAGTCACAAGGTTTTGTTTTGAGCGGGCTTAACGCTGATTGGCTGAGAGAGCCATCTGTCATGGCTCTCAGCCAATCAGCATTAAGCCCATTGAAAACAGCACAAAAGAGGAAAAGAAGATGGTGCCCGCCATCCCCCGCTGCCTGACACAGCCGGCACCCCCCCTGCCAACACCGCTGGCACCCCCACTGGCAGCATCCCCTGCTGCCAACACCACCGCTGCCGACACTCCTGCACTGCTGCCCAATGTACTGAGGACACCATTAGTGACCCCCACACTGCCGACACTCCCACACTGAGGACATCACCAGCACCCATGCACTGCCAACACAGTCAGCAAACCTGCACTGAGGACACTGCTGGCACCCCCGCTCTGCCAACACTGCCGGAACCCTGCATTGAGAACACCCCTGCACTGCCAACACAGTCAGCAAACCTGCATGAGTACACCGGTGGCACCCCCACCCTGTCGACACAGTCAGCAAACCTGCAATCAGGACACCGCTGGCACCCGTCCATACCGACAAAGCCAGCAAACCTGCACTAAAGACACCGCTGGAACCCCTGCACTGCCAATACAGCCATGAAACCTGCACTAAAGACACTACTGGCACCCCCGCACTGCTGGCACAGCCAGAAAACCTCCACTAAGACACCACTGAAACCCCTGCACTGCCGACACAGCCAGCAAACCTGCACTAAACATACAGCTGGCACCCCCACACTGCCGACACAGCCAGCAAACCTGCACTAAAGACACTGCTGGCACCCCTGCACTGCCGACATCACTGGTACCCTTCACTGAGGCCATTCTATGTCCTGAGGACACCGTCAGCAACCCCGCTCTGCCGACACTGCTGTCACAGTAAGTGCACTATTGGTGTATCCAACCCACAGTGTACAACACACTGTATCCATGTTGGAAATTAGAAACTGAACTGCCACATGTTAGTGCCACCCACTGTGTCTCTTAGCTTAGCCAGCTAGTTGGATGCAACCTTTTGGCCTTAACTAGATGAAGCAAATAATATTGTGAGGTGGTCAAAATTGATTGGAAATTACTGGAAATAAATGTTATTGAGGTTAATTATACTGTAGGAACAAAAACAGGCCCATTTTATGTGATTTTAGCTGTTTTTATGATTTTTTAAGAAAAAAATCCAGATCCAAATTTCTAGTCACAAGTATTAGTGTGTAACTTGATATTGTCCATCTCAACAGTGTCAGATGCCCCAAAGTACTGTATGAGGAAGATTTATGGAGTAATACCTGTATTGCAGAGAGAGACAGAGTGATAGTCCAAATCTGACACTGTTTCAGGAATAGTTATCCTACTAAGGGCCATATTCATTATGTTTATTATCAGAAACTGGGTGGCCCCTGATAATTCTTACTCGTGGCTAGCACCAGAAAAATGCATCACTGCTCCAGCGCGGAGACAGTTGATCTGAAAATCAGCTGTCTCCATGAATGTTTTCACTGTTACTTTAGCAGTAGTGAAAATTAGCAATGGCAAGGTCATTCAGCAGCGCTAGTGCACCTGCATGAACTAGGGTTCATGCAGGCACACAAAGCCCAAGCGTTTGGTGGAAGGTGCCAGACAGAGTCATCATAACCCTTGACTCATTTCCATAGGAAGGAGCAGGGGTGCTGGAGCAAATGCTATCTGAAAATGGTGAATATTCTGACAGTCAAACTCCAAAATTATTGTATTTTCAGAGCTTGATGAATTAAGGTCCCCATACTAGTGTATAGGGACATTGGGACAGATCAGGGCTGAAAGGTAAGCAGGAGATATCAGTGATATCTCCTGCATTACCTTTATGATGAATTACCCCAATACTACATTTCTACAACAGTAGGTGAAATAGTTAATTTTTACCTACTTTTGTAGAAATTAGGTGTTGATGAGTATGGTCCCAAACGAAACTCCTAATATGATTACTGGAATAGTTTCTATGGAGAATTAAATGGAATCTGCATTTCTGGGCTCCTTTATCACTGGTCATAAGGCGTCCTGCCCCATGTATAATACAGAGCTGATTGC
This sequence comes from Taudactylus pleione, assembly GCA_031769625.1. Taxonomy (NCBI): domain Eukaryota; kingdom Metazoa; phylum Chordata; class Amphibia; order Anura; family Myobatrachidae; genus Taudactylus; species Taudactylus pleione. The sequence goes on from JAUIMM010000082.1 coordinate 10,949,834, forward strand.
ATGCTACTCATTACCATACATTGGCAGTCTGCAGTCTCTCCATGGGGGATGCAGCTCTTGGAGGTCACTTTTTGCATGATATGCCCCCTGCCCTCTGCTCCTCCCCCATCACTGCTTCTTTCCTGCTTTTTTGCTCCTCCGGTGGCTGCTCTGAGTCTATGCTGCTCACAGTAATGGGCTTGCAATTCTGCTCCCATTCTGTTCCCACCATTAATCAAATAAGCTGCATTAATTAATTAATACTGTTTCTTTGTGTATTCGGCCTCATGCGTGTCACCTCACTGTGTGTCTCATCCTTATGTGGGTCTGCACCCCCATGTGTCTCCATTTACATCTCTTACTAGGGCTAATTCTGAGGCAGATGTGACCATGGATGCATCTTTTGACATAATCATGTTCTGTGTCTTTATACTAATGCTGCTATAAGGCCCTTCCCTGGTGTACAAGTGTGCATCTGAATACGCCAACTTGCAGAGTCTTATAACACTGTATTTCTGTCAGGTGCATCATCGGCACAGCATCGGTTGTACCATAAAACTTGGACTATTGCTATGGCAGGTGTAGTTTCACCATCTGAGTATAGCCTCCTAGGTCAGCAGTTTGCATATTCATACACAGCCGCTCTTAGTGACATGTCCATGACATATCTATAAGAATCTACCTCTGTGTGCGTCAGTTTTGCGGCCCACCTGTTACTTCTAAGTTGCCTCACAAGAATGCCCACTATATTAAGTACCCTGCATCCGAAAATGTACTGTATCACTTTGTGATGACAATCAAGATGCATGCACGGTGCAATTCAGATGCATGTGCAGGTGAAATAACATCGGCCATTTGCATGCATATTGGCACTGCATCCGATTTAGAATCAGCCTCATTGTATCAATCTACTGTACCCCCCACCTTCTTATACCACTAGTACCCAGCACACACTTTTCCCCTGTGCCCCGCACAGCACACTTTTCCTCTTGTCCTTCACATTTTCCAGCTTTCCCACTTCTACCATGTCTGACCTAATTATCCCTTACCTTCCCCTTTCCTTGTCAGCTGATGTTGCTGGAGAACAACTGGCTGCTGCAGTACTTGTATTGTCCTACTACCTATTCCAGTGATTTTCAACCTTTCTTAACTCAAGGCACACTACACAAGATATTAAAATTGCCAAGGCACACCATTCGGCGATGCAACGTGTGCAACCTATGGAAAACATACATATTGGCTCCCGCATAAAAAAAACACACATATTGGCCTCCACAGGAATAAAACACACATACATAGACCTCCACAGGAATAAAACACACATACATTGGCCCCCATAGTAATAAAACACATACATTGGCCCCCATAGGAATAAAATACACATTCATTGGCCCCCATAGGAATAAAACACACATACATTGGCCCCCATAGGAATAAAACACACATACATTGGCCCCCATAGGAATAAAACACACATACATTGGCCCAAATAGGAAAAAAACACGCAAACATTGGCCCCAGATAAATAAAACACACATACATTGGCCCCAGAGAAATAAAACACACACATATTGGCCCCCACAGGAATAAAACTCACATACAATGGCCATCACAGGAAAAAAAACACATACATTTGCCCTCACAGAAAAAAATAACATTGGCTGACCCCCACAGAAAAAAAAAGAAAAAAGATATTGCTGGCTCCCAAAGAAAAAAAACCCACATTGCTACACATAAAATATAAATTAAAATTTTTTACTGCCCCTACCTGTCCCACATCAGCAGAGTGCAGCGTGCAGGCAGGCTGGCTGGCTGGCTGGTGGCCGAGGGCAGGCTGGGGGTGCTGTTAGCCATGGGGCTTTTGCTGATGTGCTGGTGGCCATGGTCTCTTGATAGCTATGCACGTGACCATGGGTATGTGCTGTCTGGCTGGTGAGGCAGGCAGGCGGGCTGATGGTGTTGGTGGAGCTTGTGGCCGCGGGGCTGGCTGGTGAGACAGGCAGGCTGGCTGGCAGTGCTGGTGGCAACGGGGCTGGCTGGGGAGACAAGCTGGCTGACTGGTGGTGCTGGTGGCCTTCATGCAAGGCATCTTTAGGGGCCATGGAGCTGGCGGGTGGGCTGACTGACTAGAGACGCAGCATGAGTGACCTCTGATGTTATGCCATGGCATCTGCATAGGTGATGGCCTGGCGCACCTGAGACTCCCAGAGGAGCTCAGCGCTGCCCAGACGGCAGTATGGCAGATATAACTGGCAGCTCTGACCATTGGATCTGACCGCGTGGCACACTAAACACCGCTCATGGCGCACTAGTGTGCCGCAGCACAGTGGTTGAAAAACGCTGACCTATTCTGTTGATAACAGATCTAAATAATGTAATAATCTTTTTTTTTATTATTTTTTCCTGCTATATTAATGTAGTTTTTGTTAAATATTTTCTTTTAAAAAAAAAAAACATAATTGTGATTTAATTTTAATGTTTTTCAACTCTTGTCCGTATTTGTGGAAATAAAAGCAGAAAACTGGCAAGCTTTGAGCTATTAGTAATATTTTACTAATAAATGAGGAATTATTTTTTCAATATCCAGTAAGAGCAGGGTTGTTTTTATTGCTGGGGGTGGGGCTGTGTGGCGCTGTCCATGGATCTCCTCCCCACTGGAAAAAGATTTGGCCTCATTATATGTGCATACTTCCAGAAAGCCTGTTAACTATAATAGAGTAATTTAGGATTTTCCAACATGGATTCCTGGCATTGTCTTCAAAAGTATGGCAACAAAGCCATGTTTCATGTGATTTACTATCAGTGCCATATTTTTTAAAATAATTCTGGAACTAAGACTTGGCAATGTGTGAACAACACTTATGTCAAAAGTTTAGTACCAGGAACCCTGATCTTCACCTATAACAATTACCACTACATGGATACCATCAAGACTTCTGAACTGGTAGGGAATATTTACCATGGATTGGTATTATTCTCAAAGTTAACAAGACACTTTTAAACTCTATTAATAATTCCCCAAATGTACTAGGCACTTTTACACAATACATGTACAAATCAAAGCAACGGTATACAAATATGGCACTTTAAGATAACTTGAAGGATAGTTCACCAACAAGGGCAATATTACAGAAATACAGTATATATATTATCTTATTCAAATGTTTTATCTTTTTGAAATAATACCCATTGGCAAGTGGTTCTGCAATACTAAAAATAATACTAGTGAGCAAGTAACAAAACATTCCATCATTTCATATAAATCAACCTTCCTTTGGCAGGAGGTTAAACAATAAGATAATAAGTATAATAAATTGCCCAGTATGTAAGCAAAATGTAAGCAATGGTTGTAACAGGATTCATAGTATAATTGAGGGAATTAATCCTAATGTAAAAGGTTAATACAGCTAGGGTAATCCAAAAACAATTCAAAAGGTCATGGCAGGCAGGAAACAGTCATAGTCAAAGAATAAAAGCCAATGTCATATAGTAAGCAATACACATAGCTGAATAATAAAAAAACATACAGGTAGAAGCAACAGTAGCAGAAGCTATCACTGGAAAGGACACTGGCCCTCATTCAGAGCCGCACGTTAACAACAGTACGCTCGTTGCGTTCCGATGTTGACTAACCGCGCATGCGTCGGTGTTACACCGCGCATGTGCGTACGGCAGATTGCGAGCTTTTTTTCTCTCGTTCCTAAAATAGCGTACAGGAAGTGACATGTCAAATGTGATTGACAGAACAGGGCGTTTTTGGGTGTTGACGGGGGTGGAGATGACAAAACGCAGGCGTGGCGAAGCGTTTTTGGGGCGTACATACATTAGCAGATGCGAACGTCAAATGTGTTCGGACCGTCTCATACGTCACTGAAACATCCGCTTTCCCTTCAAAATGCTCGCACAGCTTAGGGTCAGGATTACTCGACCACATTGGCGATGGCCTTCTCCTCCGTCCCGGGACTCCACGATGGTGCTGCGATTAATCGTGGGTGGTCAGTAAAGTAATTAGTGTTGGATTGAAATCCGGCTTGGTATGTGTTTGGAAAGCAGTTTATTGGGATAGCACAAAAGCGTACGCAGGTGGAAATCAGAGCTGCTAATGTCATGATTACATAATCAATTAGCGTACATTTTTGGGCTTTTAATTTGGCCACAATTTGGTGGTTATGGCCTATTGTAAAAATAATGTCATCATCTTTTAATTAGCTCCCCTTTTTTTTGGTTTACTGTGGAATTTGCATCGCTATGTGTTTTTTTAAACGTTCCTTAAAGAGGCCTTTTTTTTAACAAAAGAGGGTCAGTTTTTGCGTTTAAGGCCAGGATTAAATGTAACCCATTTGTACAATAATGTCACAATACAATGTCAGTGTTTTTTTTTAAATTTATTGTTTACACACAAACAAATTGGCATAATATTGTATTGCCTTTTTTTGTGGCCAAGATATTTGATAAAAAAAAAAAAAAAACATAACTACTAACATAATCGTAAATACAAATTTTAAAAACATTTCACAAGAAAGGAGAGGGAAGTTTTGACCAGAAAGGAATATGAGCCAAGCACAGAAGGAAAGTGGGAAAAGTCGCCATTGCTGTCACCGTTTTCTCGCCCGTTTGGCTGGGTGAGGGTGGGCGCCAGACCGGGTCCGGGATGCCATCGGGCTGGCCTGTCCAGAGGCAGATGTTGTGGCCTCTGGACTAGGCACAGGGCTAGGCACATTTGGAGGATTGCCTGATGTTGTGCCAGAGGTAGAGGATCTGGATGTTCCGGCAGGAAGGGAGGTCGGCTCCACCATGTGCTGGCGAACGAGCTGCTCCAGGGCATCGGCGATGCGGATGTTGGCCCTGGTATTTTCCGCCAGGGCCTGAGCAATGGTCACGTTGGCCGCAGCATTTTGCTCCAGGGCCTCAGCCACCCGTATCAGACTGGCGTCCATCCTCTGCAGAATCTCCGTATGGCAATCCGATTTAAAATTGAGTTCTGTGAGGAGGCCCACTGCCTGCGAGGGGGCACGCCCTGGACTGGCTTCTGCAGGGTCCTCAGCCGGATGTACTGGTTCCTCCCCTGCAGAGTCAGCAGAAATTCTGCGGCCAAGGCTCCCCTCTGGAGCAGACTCATCCGCCTCTGTCTCTGTTAGGAAATTGGAGAAAAGACTCACATTAGAATCTACATATTGGCACAATAGCATTTCTGAGTTGGTGACATCACAAGACTTACCTTGGCCAACATGAGGAGCCGCAAAGTCTGGCATGTCCGTATCCATGTTGGACACGCCAAACACCTCCACAGCCTGCACACACCCCTGTGCCATCTCTTCTAAGTCTGTCAACTCCAATGACACAGGGGTGGGACCCCCACCTGTCCCCCTTGCATGCCTAGCCCTGTCGGCAAGTTTTTGTTTTAGACGATATTTGAAGTCTGCCCATCTGTGGAATGAATTTGGAACCATTATCCTTTTTTTTACAATGGGGTTTGTTTATAGGATGGGAAAGTGTTTACTTACCGCCGTTTGACATCCCGGGCTAGACGGACATAATCACCCACCCTATTGACAGCAACGGCGACCTCCTCCCACATTCTCCACTTCTGGCTTTGGCTCATATTCCTGGCTGCCTGGGGCAGGATGTCAACGCACTTCTGGATCAAAACCTCCATCTCCTTGCTTGTGAAATGTGGCTGCCTTTTTTTTTTTGCAGCTTTGGCGGGTTGACTGGGGCCAGCAGTCTCTTCCATGTCATCCTCCTCACCTATTTGGGTAAATATGCAGATTTAGCCACTTCACAACTTGCACAATATTATGTTTTAAAATACTCATTGACACAAAATGCATGAAGGCCTTACCGCCGCAATTTAGACCATTGTTTCCCTGGTTTGAAGAAATGTCTCTGCTTCCAGCATGAAATCATCCAGAAATTCTATGTGATTTCGTGACGTATTTATACATGCGTCGTTAGTTTGCGGCCGCATCATTGATTGTGCGTCCCTATGATTCATCCTTAATTTGTGCGGGAAAATAAACACTATTTATGGCTTGGTGTGTGTGGATTCGAGGTGGGGTTGTTGGAGTGTTGTTGGTTAAGTGGTTTGGATTTGGTTGTTTGGTTGCGTTTGGAGGATTTTGGAGAGTTGTTTTTTTGTTTGTTTTTGCTACATTTCTTTGGTTTTTCCGTTCGCATTTTTTTCATTTTTTCAACATCCTTTCCTGATTTGGTAAGTTTTGTGCATTCAAATTTGTGGCCAATTGGTGTATTCTTCTGTTTTGTGGTTAGTTAATTTGTTTAACACTCATTTCATCTTTTTTAGTTTTTTTTTGTTTTCGGACCCAAAGAAGTTTTTTGAGGACATCTTATATATTCGAGTTGGGTAAGTCCATTTTTTGTCTTGCATTTGCGAATGAATTACGGCATTTTTGACTGTTGGTGTAGCGCCTTGCATTTGCGAATGAATTACTGCATTTTTGACTGTTGGTGTAGTGACTTGCATTTGCGAATAATTTACCGCATTTTTGACTGTTGGTGTAGTGACTTGCATTTGCGAATGAATTACGGCATTTTTGACTGTTGGTGTAGTGACTTGCTTTTGCGAATAATTTACCGCATTTTTGACTGTTGGTGTAGTGACTTGCATTTGCGAATAATTTACCGCATTTTGGACGGCTTATTCATCATATAATCCAGTTTTGCTTTTCCCTTTTCCATTTTTTGGGTCCATTTGAACCCTATTTGACGTACGGTGTGCAATGTAGTTTTCATCGATGGCCAAATGTGTTTTTCCGTTATTTTCTGTGTTGGCTTGCAACAATTTTTAACCAAAAAAAAAACCCTTTAAATTTTTGACGTCTCATTGTTGCCTTTTTTACAGTTTATACGTATCATGACAATACCCCGGCATGTAAGCAGCTATGGATGGTATCAGAAAGCTAAGTTGTTTTTTCTTACTTTTGGGGTGGGTCAAAAGCCTTACATTGTAAACTTTGAATTTCAGGTAGATCTGGGGCGAATTGTTCTGGCCCTGCTCCCGGAAGACGACCAACCTCAAACTCGTCCCAGGCGTAGGCATCGTAGGCATGCAAGGCCCCAGATATTTCGAACACGTGTCACCCTTTTTGGAATGCCCGATGATGAGGTTTTAAGATGCTACCGTCTACCTCCCAAAATCATCATAGACACTTTCTCATTAATAGAAAGTGATCTTGAGCGGCAAATTTACATGCCAACAGCAATACCACCACTGACGCAATTTATGGCGGTGTTACATTTCTGTGCCTCAGGATCGTTTCAAACAACGGTCGGAATAGTGGCGGGCATCTCCCAATCCTCCTTTTCCCGGATCCTGAGGGCAGTGATGGAGGCACTTTTCAAGCACCTCCATCATTTTATTAAAATGCCTTTGGATATGGGTGCCCTTAGTGTGGCCAAGGCCAATTTTTACCAAATAGCTGGCTTCCCACACATCATAGGGGTTGTGGATGGTACTCACATACCACTTCAGCCTCCAGCACGGCTGGAGGCCATATTTAGAAACAGGAAACACTATCACTCCCTGAATGTAATGGTGGTATGTGATGCCTCCCTCCAGATCCTGTCCCTGAATGCTAAATTACCCGGAAGTGCTCATGACTCCTTCGTCATCCGGCAATCAGGGATATGGCAGAAATTAACCAACCTACAAGCTGGTGATGCGTGGCTTCTGGGTAAGTGGAGACCTTTAGTACATAACAATGTTAAGCTTGATACACAGTGTTCCTGATGTGGTCTATTTTTGTTCACAGGAGACAGTGGATACCCTTGCATGTCCTGGCTGCTCACTCCTTATTTGGCTCCCACACCAGGGCCACAAAGTGCGTATAATTCCGCACTTACAGCCACCAGGCAAGTGGTGGAGTGCTGTATCGGCCTTTTAAAAGGCCGATTCAGATGCCTCCACCGCTCTGGTGGTGAGCTCATGTATGTGCCGGATATGGTGTCTAAAATTGTGGTCCTGTGTGGGATATTTCACAACATTGCCATAAGGAGTGGTGTCCCAATGCAGCCAGAGGATGCCTTACCTGAGGATGGCCCCCCCGAGGTTGGTCGAAGGTCAGTATGTGGGGGGGCCATACGCGATGATGTGGTGGCCAGATTTTTTAGGTAAGTTTGTTCAAAACTCCAGTATTTATACCTAATGTGTTTGTTTTTTTTGGCAAACATCTAATTTATTTTTAATTTTCTCACCATCTTCTGTTTGTTCACATAATCTTTGGCACTCCAACGCTCACTACTTCCTGCTACCCTTACCAAACCTGGATCTGGTCCTTTTGGGCATATATTCTGGAACCCATATCGCAACGCCATGTTTGTGGAATCATGTTGGCATGGTCCTTCGTCAACCAGTTCTTGATTGTGTGTTTTTATTTATTTTTTTCTTGGTATGTGTTGTATTTGAATTTATCACTGTGTATTTTTTTTGGGAGTGACCACTTTGTTTTCTCTGTTATGTGGTGAATAAATGTTTGAAGAGTGAAATGGTCTTCCTTTTTTGGGACGTTAACAGCAAGTGTAACCAGGTTAACACAAGTTACATTTGACTAAGGGGTAAACCAGTACTGACGCCAGATGAGCAAAACTGAAATATGTTTTCAGCTTTCCAATCCACACCAAAAGGAAGCCTGGCCCAACCTTGGGATTTGTAAGATTGGCCTAAGCAGCTTGCGCACCAAGTAGGAACCTGGAAAATGTAGAAATCTGAAATTGACACTACACCCAAAAAGGGAAATTACATTGTTACTGTTATGTGTTTCTGGTGTCTGTTTGACATACAAAGACAAAACACAATCTAACTTTTAAAAAAGGGAAATCCTTGCAGGAACTTATGTCAGGCTAAACTATCTTGGTTTTGGTTTTTAAAAATGAGCCACAACGTATATTTGTCTTTAAAATTTTATTGGGAAAATACAACAAAAAAAAAAAACTAATGCCGAAGGAGGCCAGACAGCCGGTCGAGGGCCACCAGAAGGCCGATTACATGGTGGCGCATCTGCCCCACAACATCCGCCACCTCTTGCCGACGCCTCTGTTCCTCTGTGGGTGAGAAAAGTGTGTGGGTTAATACAACAATAGGGACTCCACAGAAAAACATTAATTAAAAAACAAATCACTCCTAAACCCAAAAACATAAATAAAAAGGGTGGGCTGGCAAAAATACAAGGCCTAGGTACAAATTCCCACAGGTATGATATGTGTATGCTTAAATCACCAGGAAGAGGTAAAGGCAAACCTTCACAATCAACAAAAGTCAAGCCACAAAAACACGAAGAAAGGCACGACACATGATTACATACAAACAGTTTGTGCTTTAAAAAAAAATAATAAAAAACATACCGGGAAACAAATCGGGAGCTCCGGCAAAACCTCCATGATCCTCCTCGGAGGATCCGTCATTCCCCAAAGAATGGGGCGGAGTTATGCTGGACTCCGGGGAGGGGGTAATTGGAAGAGGGGTGGGTGGAGGAGAGGGGGAAGTGGGACGGAGGGGAAGGAGTCCCGACATTTCCGGGAGAGGGTCTGGGAAGGATGGGGAGGAGTGGGGAATAGGCGAAAGATTTGGGGTGGAGTGTTGGCTGGGGGTTGGGGAGAGTGGGCGGGAACGCCGACGTTGACGGCGGAGTCTTGGCTGTCCCCCTAAAATATGTCAAATAAATTGCGTTTAGTTTATGGACAAATCCGGCCAAACAAACAAAAAAAAAAAAAAAAAAAATAGCAGTAGAATTAAAAATTCATAAAAAGAGGGAAAACATGCAGACGCAGATATGAGTACAAATAATAAATAGAACAGACAGGAAAACATGCAGACGCAGATATGAGTACAAATAATAAATAGAACAGACAGGAAAACATGCACACGCAGATATGAGTACAAATAATAAATAGAACAGACAGGAAAACATGCACACGCAGTTTGCCCCACAAACACAAACATTAAAACCACAATACATAACACTTACTTGCCAGGATCTGCATGCGAAAGCATGCCAGCAAGCGGGGCGTTCGCCGTTGCAGGTCGGACCACCTGCGCTCCAGCTGCCCGATGTTGCGGCGTGATCCAAAGGACCGCAGGCGGGACCGTACCTCCGCATACGCGGAGCGCTTCTGCCGGTTGGTCATGGGTTCTGGCTGGCTGGTGATCCGGCGATCCATGACCTCCGTAAGCACCAGCAGCTCACGCCTGGTGAATGCGGAGGCTCTCATGATGGCAATGGTGTTTTTCTTAAAAATCATTTTTGATAAAGTGTGTAAAAATTTTCTGATTGGCTAATGTATTTTGGAAATTAACAGGAGCAATTTTATTGGTTAGTGTATGAGTCATGTGTTCGACAGGGCCAGAAATCTATGGAGAGTTAGGATAGGCTTGATGCAGTGACATGCGTAAGCAAATTTAAATAAAGAAATGAACCCAGGGAAATATGCGGGGATACACAGCAATAGTACAATTGTTTAATTGTGGTTCACATGTTTTTTAAACAATACAAGCGAATGTTTCATCCGTACGTATTCTGCGGGTAAACACAAACACAGACAAGAGTAAAGTTTCTTGCATTGTGTTGAAAAAAAACAAACAATTAAGCTAATTGATACATTGATTGGCATGATACGATTGATGGAGGTAGGCAGAATAAAGGAGCAGGTAATCGACATCTGACAAGGCCACTTCCTGTTTATACTTGTGCGTGCGTTCCTTTCAAGCCATTTCGGGGATGTACGCTCGCTATTTCGTACGCTCGTTAGTTAGAGGAGGGGTCGTCAGAGTTTAGGGAGGAATTTTAGATGCGAACGAAAATACGAGCGAGCCATTGAATTTAAATATTTTTGTACGTACGCCTAACGTACGTGCGCCCGCTTGCGTGCGGCTCTGAATGAGGGCCACTATTCCCTCTTTGCCTTTTAAACTCTTGATTGCTAATCACAAGGTGCCTTAGATTCCGATGTGGATGGTTGTGGTTTACAGCTCATCAGCCATCATGTTTAATCAAAAATAGGGTTTTATTTGTAGTGGGTGGTCCCAATGCTTCGCAGGTTTGGATTTATCTATTTTCTTGCTCAGTCTCTGTGCACTTTCAAGTATGCAATTTAGAAGAGATAGGGGTCTATTTACTAAGCAGTGTTAGAAGACAGAGTGAAAATTGATAAGGTGCCAGCCAATCAGCTCCTAAATGCCATCTCACAGGCTGTGTTTGAAAGATGACAGATGGGAGCTGATTGGCTGGCACCTTATCACTTTTCACAATGTCTCCAAACACTGCTTAGTAAATAGACCCCATAATCTTCTACTAATATGCACAAGGCATGTACTGATCATATCACACTATCTCATCCTGTTAGAGAGATATACTGTAGTATTACAGAGTGTTACATTCTGCTTTATGTACATAATTTGTAGCTATTATCTATGAAACATTGTGTGCTACATTTCTTAATTGATACTTCTCTGTTTGGCTTGCAGTCTAATACAGTGATAGAGTGTGACCCATCCGCTATATCTTTTGAACAGGTTTTTGAACTTTCTCATTATCTGATATTGGACCATACTAATATATATACCTGCTGGATATTCAATTTCCCTTCTTTAGGAATCATTAAGACAAATTTAATTCAATATATATGTAATGTTTTTTCTTCTGCCATTTCTTTCACAGGTTTACAGTATATTCAGGGAAATTAGATGATGCTATTTATTTAAGTATTTTCACCTAGCTGGGTGTTTTTTTGTTACAATAAGCCTGCAACGACACTCATTAATTTGTATGTGTATTTTGTTTTGTTTTTCTCTCTTAACTTGAAACATCAACCAGTATTTATAAACAAGGTTGTTTTTAATATTGGTGTGAGTTTTTTACAAAGAATATTCACTGTGCCAAATGTGTCCAATTATTTTTTAATTTTATGTGTATAGATTAAAAATTATGTTTTAATTATCTTTTATCTTTACATACATAGTTTTGTATGTTTTTTTAAGTTGTGGCCCCACCAAGGGTTTTGCCTTTTTGATGTTCTTATAGGGCTCTTCTCTTAGTTTTCCTCCAAGGATATCCCAAGTCTATCAGATTCCCAGGCACTAGGCAATTAGACATGACCACAGGCCTAACATAGTTTGGCTACATTCTGTTCTGTGCATCTATAAAGGGACCCCCCAAAAAAAATCTGTATTGGGAACTGAAAATCACCCTTGGTAACTATAAATATAAATTACAATAGTGCATAGCTCTCTCTGATAATGTTTATAAGATAGTTAAGAAGTACCATTTATAAGCAGATGAACATTCTTTGTCAATAAATGGAAGTCCAAAGCAGCTGGACAGTAGTTATTGTCAGTATTTGCAAATGAGGATTGTCTTTACTGTGTTTTCAGTAAGACAAAACTTGCTACAATAATTTTATGGTTTCCTGAGATTAGGAAGATGCTCTTTGTCAGTTAAATTAGTGTATGTTGGTTAATGTGAGTGCAGTGTCATAGTTAAGATGGCCATACCCCTTAACATTATTTGTCCAATTATCCAACTAGTTGGCTGGTTGGAACAAAAATCTTGTAATGTATGGGAGAAAATGACAGTCATCCATTTGCTCCTAAATGCCAGAAAACTATCAAAAACAGTCATTTAGACAAATCAGTTAAATTAAACTGATGTACTGATTCTTTTCCATTTTCTAGTATTTGGGAGCAAATGGTCATTTGTTATTTGCTCTCATAAATTACCAGATTTAGGCTCCGACCAGCCAACTAGTTGGATGGTTGTGCAGATTATTTTAAGGTGTATGGCCAGTTTCAGCATTACAGAAACTTTGACAGTCCCAAAGATAATCCATTCAAACCCTGGAATTGTCACTCAAAAAGAGGACATATTCAAAATATACAGATTTATGGTAGCTTATGCTTTGCACTGATGGGTCATATTTAATACCAAGCTCCATAACAGGCTCACATCCTGCTGTATAGAATGTGGTCAAGCGCTTCTAATTTGTAACCAAAGCAGCTTTCTTAAACAAAATAAATTGTCTTAAATTATTTGTGGGTACCAGAAATCGCTAAACTTAAGTACAATAATTGCAATGAATATGCCTAAAATGATAGCAAAAAATATATAATATAATAAAATATATAATAAATGTATAATAAAATGGATCTGCAGGGTGTAATCAGTTAATAGGACACTCATAAAATGCACACTTAAAAGATGTTTATAGCCCCTTTTGTATGAATGTGGTGATTAACCTCTAGGGTTCCGGCACAGTAAGTACTGAAATACTTTCCCTATCTTACCGTCCGAGTGAACTTCTGTTCACAGTCAGTGCAGCTAGTCAACGTGCGGTTGTTGTTCCTGCTCAGAGCTTGCCAAAAGCCAGACAGACTGAACACCGCTGACCCTAGAAGCTGTTATCTCAGTCAGGAACAACAACAGTATGTTGGCTAGCTGCACTGACTGTGAACAGAAGATTGCCTCTGTCTCTATTGGTTGTGTAGTTAACACTAGGGCTTGGTAGTGCTGGCTACTTTTAGGGATTGAAACCTACAGGTAGAATTGACGCAGCTCATCTGAACTTGTGAGAGGGATAGCTATTGACAATTAATGGTTAGTAATCATCAATGGTCTGATACCAATGGCAAATATTTTTGCCATCTATAGAAATTCACTGATTGTGAACATTGTTGGCAGAGGTCCAATGGGCAGATGGCAGGATGAGGACTGTGCATGTGGCCACACCTTACTCATACATGACCAAGAACTATTGATGGTTAAATAAACCATCAGTGGTTTTCCCTGATGGGTAAACTCAATTCACCATTGATGACTGAACTATTGATGGACAACCCTAGCTTGTGAAGATTCTGTATGATGGGCTAAAATGATGGTTATCTTCAAGTATGTGTCAACCACAGTTGTTTTCAATTGTCTTTTAATAATACCAATACAAATTTAGGGACTATTCCATTTAAGAAATATTTGCACTGTTATAATATTTTTAGTTTATTTTGCTTTTCCTTATGCTCAATATTGTTAAAACAACTGTTGCGGCCAGATGTCAATGTCATGCCACAAATGTATGTGTGTGCCATCATTTCTAGGCAGAACAACATTTTTGACTTTACCCTGACAATGAAAACATAAAAGTATCATAACAAAAAGTATATTTAATCTCTAGCAATATTGTAACAACAAATATCCATGGATATTTAAAATACCTAACCTTCTGTTATACTACAAATAGAAATTGTGATCTTTAGATTAACCTGCTAAGGTAGACTAATGTATGAAGTACAGGTTTATTATAGGTACATTTACTAAGCATGCTTTTCCAGAAATGTAAATCTGCAATCATGTCAAAAACAAATCACAACATATTTTGCTTTTAATATGATTGCTGTTTTATATTTTGGGATTAAACATACCGAGAAGTGTCTGCTTGCAGAGTCCCCAGTTAATAAATCTATCCGTTTCTCTCTTTCTGGTCTTTGGAGTGGGGAGTTTAGGATATAGTAAATAGTGATGTATCTTGCACTACATTAACTGATAGCTAAATCTAATCCCCAATTCTGGGCATACACTAAATAATTATTGGGCCAATACTGTTATCGGCCGATCACCCGATAATTGTACTGTGTATGCGGCCGGCCATCTGATGCAATATTTTGTAAGTTAAATGTCAGTAACATTGGACAGTATATGCCCAGCCACAGCCGACTGACAGACAATTACCCTGTTCCCTCAGAGAGAAGGAATGGGGAATGGGGAGCACAGACTTCTGGGCCAATACACTGCGATATCTGCAGGTTGTTAGGCTGCCAGATGAAATGTCTGTCAATCTGACAGGCATTAAATCTGGCAGTGTATATGCCCAGCATAAATCATTAAAGGTGTGGGGAAAAAAAATGCTAGATAGAAGCAGTAGTTGTACTATTTTCATAGTGTCTTTATTGTGGAATACATACATTTTTTTCCCACTGGCAGTGAGTTGTGCAGCATGTGAAATATTTTATTGAACAATTACCTATAAAAAACTAAATACAGTATATATATTTTGCACATTATATAATATTGGACACTTTTTAAATTTGTCTATAAAATCAAGACAAGTAACAAATTAAAACATATTGCCCAATAGTAAACCTGTAAAAAAAACTCAATAAGTTATATATGTGGAATTTACAGATCTATCTTTATTTTTTTGTATCATTGTACAGTAAACTGATAATTTGCCAACTGTATTACACTTTTCTTCCTCTGTTTATTGAAATATTATCATCTCACATGGCACATTCATATCGCTGAAGATTACAGCCATTTGTCAATGTGTCATATTTCCATTAATCTACACTACACTAGACATATAATTTTAATGCAAGAGTGGTTTATGCTTATAATTCAAAAGTATATTTTAGACCAGCAAATACATATGTCCCAAATGTATATGATTTTATGCCATGTACAACTACATTGTACTTTTATATAAAGTGAAGGTGAGTTTGATTTAACAATATATTTTTAGACAGATGATTTATAAAATGCTTTAATATAGATTAACTTACTCTGCATTTCATTCATGTGCACTTACAAAAGCACAGTCACTAGGGATTTTGACAGATTGATGTGGTATGCCTCTTGTAAAGAAGGTTGTCAAAAACATATAAATGTAGATTAAGGTCTGTCACTTTAGAGTGACAATGGTAAGAACAATATTTTGAATATTCATATGGTGGTTTATGCAGGAGCAAAAAATTAGCACATCTTGACATCCACTGACTTGACATATAATTTTTCATCAAGGCTTCAAAGTAAGCTGCTTGTTTTTTAAAAGCCAAAAGTGCCATGATTTCATTGCAAGCAATTTAAGTGGTAAATTTATGAAGATGTCTTCTATCAATGTTTTTTCTGTATTTTTTCTTTAATTTTTTTTCTTTTTGTATTTTAATTTTCCTTTGGAAAATAAATTGTAATTAGAGTAACATTTTATGAAATAAGTACATGAAAAATGCATCTCAGTATAGTAAATGACTATTATTAAAAACAATTTTTAGATCTGTTTCAATGGAAACATCTACTATATGTTGAAAAATAATAAAGGGAAAAATGTTATATCTTCAGTAAAATAAGAAAAATAGCGCCTCTGTACAGTAACTACTACAGGATAAGATGCTGATTCTCTGAATACTGTATGACTACTCTGACACTGATCATGATGAGTTATAGGTTTTAACTTTTATGCAATCATTCCTGTTCCCTGCACTTTAATATATACCGGTATTGTTAAGCTGACATTGCTTCAATGCTGTTTTGTGCATTTTGTAAATTTTTAAATACAATGTTTATTTCATAGTATAATGGATGTGCTGGTCTTTCCTGCTTTTTTGTGACAGACTACTTTATGAACTGTGCATCTGTAATATATTTTTTATATTATTAATGTGTAGTTTACCTAATTATTTATTCCAACCATCGGCAAACATGCCAATAAATGCTGAAGCTAATTACCTAAACAAGCTACACCTGAGACCAGCATCTGCACACACTTCAGGGTACAACATCATTCATAAATAGTCACAAAAACCTGTAGTAGAACACTAGTTACAAATTTGCAGATCAACAAGCTATTTCATCCATCTCACATGCAAAAATGACCACTTTTTATTCAAACCAGTGATGTGAGAAGTGATTGCAGTTCCATAGCATGATGGGAACTGCTTAAAAGGCTGTGAATTACATCATGCATTCCACAGAGCAGGATAAGATCACACATTATGCATTCCATTGTGGATCTTTCATATGAAAATCCTTAAAGAAGAAAACACACAGATTTCACATAACATATGATTTGGTATCAACCACCATAAATAGCACAGATAGACATGCTTGCACATGATTAGAATGTCTCAACATCTTAATAAACTCTATTAGACACATCTACAATAACAATGCATATATAATATATTAATAAATACTATCAAAGAAAAAATCTTATACAAAATAAGGGAATTGAAAAAAATATAGACAAAATGTGTCTTAAGACCTCTCGCCACCAAATATGCAAAAATAAATTCTTGTGTCAAATCCATATGTCATGCCACATCAGATAATCTTCAGTTGGTTATATTCATTTAAACCAGAGGGATTCACTGAAACCAGATGGTCAATCCACCCATCTTATTTTTGCAATAATAATTTTCCTCTATTACCCCTTGTATTGGTTTTGACATTGTCAATAATGATATACAGTACTTCAGACTCACTAGAGGGGGATTTCATAAGTGTTGAAAATGTGCTTCCATTTCTGTTTCTCTGCCAAACAATATGATCAAGATAATGTAAATATACAGTAACATTGCTAATATTTCAGATTTTCTGAAAATAGCTCTCTTTTGTAATTATACTAAGGGGCATATCCAATTAGCCACGGGGTTTCACCCACGGCTAATTTTCGGGTAAAATAGCTTTTTCCCAGTGTAAAAAAACAGGACTTCCACACGTGAACACACTGATTCCGCGAGAAATGCGGAATCAGTGTGTTATTCAAGCTCGTGCGAGGCCGAATAGGGCGGCCTCTTGCAGATTTTACCTCGCACCTACATGAGGTGTGAGGTAAAGCCTGATAATGAGGACTTGCACGCAGGGTCTCGGGGACACCCACGCGTGGAGTCCCCGCTAATTGAATCCTGACCTGTGTGATAATTAGCCGTGGGGTAAACCCCGCGACTAATTGGATATGATGTTTTCCCATTTTGAAGATACAACTCAACCAATTTAATAATGTGATAGTCTACTGCTAAACTCTCACATTTTCTAAACTCTCACCCTATTACTTTTGGGTCCAAGTGTTTTTTTTTTGCAAAATAGTTGTGCTTTTTATATTGGGGGTGCATAAAAATGCCTAGAAGTATATATTTGTGTACTTTAAAGACACTTAAAAATCCTTCAAAATATGCCTCTAACACCCACCTTCAATCGTAAAAAACCTGTGTCATTCATATAGCATCCCCGTATACCTGTCCTACATCAATGAAACCATTTTCCTACACTTTGCACTTTTTCACTCCAAAAATGACATGTCATTATTGGCCAAATTAAGCTAATTAAAAATAACTTTCACCTAATTAGTCATTAAAGAGGGTGTCTCAGTGGTTCAGATCCAAGTCCTGAAATTTTTACCTTATAATACCTGTAGGGATTCTCCCCAAATTTTTACCTGCTCAGGAGGTGTTAAAATCTACAGTAAATAGGCGAAAAATTAATGTCAGAATTCACACTCGCGAAAACCATGGCTAATAGGAGAGCACAATAACTATAACTTTGTAAAATAATCAGTTTTTCACAAAAAAGCAGCTTATTGCAGCTAATTTAATTCCCCCCTGATACAAAATATCCTCATTTTAATAACCAGGGGTATTTTTTTTTCTATTGCTGTAACCCTAGTTTGAAAAAAAGGAAAGAAAATAATTAGAATTGTGCAGAATAAACTATGAATTTAGTTATATTACTACCATTAATCAATTTAGACTTACTGATAAACTTTTCCTATGCAGCATAGAAATATATGAGGCCTGTATATTGTGGCCCAAAGGAATGTGTATTCCCAAAGGACATTATTAATAATACAATAACCCATAACACAGGGCTCTACTTGTAAAGAGAAAAGTTAAACAAAACAAATGAATAGCTAATGGGAATAAATCCAGGTGCAGTAACCCCAAGATTTCCAATATATTAAAATATTGTTTAATTATATTCATGGAGGACTATTTGCAAATAATCAAATGCATTTTATTGTACATGTTTTCTGGTACTCTTTTATATATATATATATATATATATATATATATATATATCTCCAAAGGCAGTATTCAGGAGAGGTTGGATATGTTTTGTTGACAGTAATCATGTAATTTTGACCTTGTTGACTTTGATCATGTAGGCAGTATTTAAATGCCATGTTAGAATGTTGACATACTGTATCATTCCTTGTGGCCCAGTGGTGATTTACTAGTTCCTGACAGCTCCAGCTTCTTCAGTGGTGTCTGGATCCCAGCGGTCATGTGATTGTGAGTTCTGGGTCAGACCTCCGATTATTTGGTATTTGGTTGAGTATTTATCTTTTATCCCTAATTCCTACCCCTAACCTAAGTTTGTAAACCCTTCAGAATCTTCTATATTTCTTCTGAAATTTGGCCTAAAACTACCTCAGATTTTCATTCAGTCCTAATAGTAGATAAAGAGAACCGAATCGAACAAATGAGACAAAACAATTAGACATGTTCATTGTTTTTTGGAGGAAAATTATACAATATGACATATCTGTGAGTGACAAAAGTATGAGAATATTTAGGTTTAGCAAATATTTTGAAGGTGAAATTAGAGTCAGGAATTTTCAATCTCCAGTGTGGGAGAACAATAAGGTATGAGTGGACAACCATTTGTTTTAATAGAACAGGGATCTATAAAAGTCTATTTGTTTACAAAACATTTGTAGAAGTATATCATACCACCGACAAAGGAGATTTCTGAAGACCTAATAAGAAAAGTTGTTGATGCTCATCAGGCTGTAAAAGCTCACAAAACCATCTTGAAAGAGTTTGGACTCCACAAATCAACAGTCAGAAAGATTGTTTACAAATGGAGGAAATTCCAGACAATTATTACCCTCCCCAGGAGTGGTCGACCAACAAAGGTCCCTCCAAAGCAAGGCGTCTAATAATTTGCATGGTCACAAAGAAGGCTAATGTAACCTCTAAGCAACTGAAGGCCTTTCTCACATTACCTAATGTTAATGTTCATGAGTCCATCAACTGGAGGACACTGAAAAACAATGGTGTGCATGGCAGGAGACTTTTGGAACAATGTTTTGAGGACAGATGAGTCCAAATTAGAGCTTTTTGGTTTAAATGAGAAGCATTATATTTGAAGAAAGGAGAACACTGCATTCCAGCATAAAAACCTTATACCATCTGTGAAACATTTTGGTGGTGGTATCATAGTTTGGGCCTTGCTGCATTTGGCCCAGGATTACTTGCCATCATTGATGGGAATATAAATTCTGAATTATTCCAGAATATTCTAAAGGAAAATGTCAGTACATCTATCCATGAACTGCAACTCAAGTGAACGTGGGTCATGCAGCAAGACAACGACCCAAAGCACACAAGTCATTTGACCAAAGAAAGGTTAAAGAAAAATAATTTAAAATTTTGGAATGGCCAAGTCAAAGTCCTGACTTCAATCCAATTGAAATGTTGTGGAAGGACCTGAAGCGAGCAGTTCATGGAAGGAAAACTCACCAACATAACAGAGTTGAAGCTGTTTTGTACAGAGGAATAGGGTAAAATGTATCCAAGCCAATGTTCAGGACTAATCAACAATTAAAGGAAACATTTAGAAGCTGTTGTTGCTGCACATGGGGGTCATACCAGATACTGAAAGCAAAGGTTCATATACTTATGCCACTCACAGATACAGTATGTGATAGTGAATAATTTTTCTCAATAAAAAAGTGAGCATTTCTAATTTTTTGGTCTCATTTATTTGATTTGGTTCTTTTTATCTACTTTTAGGACTTGTGTGCAAATCTGAGGTAGGTTTAGGCCAAATTTCAGCAGAAATATACAAAATTCTGAAGGGTTCACAAACTTTTAAGGACCACTGTATTAACTAAAGGATTGTCTTTCCTGAGTGCCACCATTGGATATTTGTATGTTGCACCAAGCACGTTAGTGAAGGGCACTAAGCTTATGTGTATAACTATAGGAAAATGTGAACAGGAAGCATTCAAGATCAAATTAAAATGTGGAATGCACAGCACAGAGTATTACCAAGTTTACCACAATATTCAGCACATTACTTAGTCTGATAAATGCCACATTTCTTTATATAAGGGCCACTGTAGTGCAGGATGACTGGCTATACATTTTACCTTTAGATCACCTTGACACCTACATTCACATAAGTGTACCCCTTGTTATTAAAGTATACCTCATGTCATACCTGCCAATTTGAAAAAAAACTAAATAAAAAAACAAGATAACAAAACAGAAAGGCGCTTATAGCATAGTGGTTAAAATCCAAATTCTTGGTAAATATGAGGTAAATATTATGAGAACTTAAAAACAATTTAATTGAGTTTATCTGAACTGGTGGAGCTTGTGATATACAGTAGTCTTCTCTTAGGAGTTCTGATCCATCATAATTGGAGTTAACAAAACCTGGAATATAGTCTAGCACCAAAAAATAGATTCATAGTATAGATTTTAGATAGTATTAAATTATATATAAATTAATCGGATTAAAAGCACATTCAATATAAAAACAAAAAAGAAAACATATCAAAATAACAAGGATAATCCACCCAGGGTCTTTAGAATAAAGTCCACTTCTGACTGACACAATAGTGAAGGTTCTTCTTCCTGCCTTCCTGCTTTGTCAACATATATATTGTCACAAGATCAGGTTAGAGGTGCTGTCTCCTGGGGTAAATGGAAACACCTTGCATGCAGCAGCCAATTAGTAGCACATTAGTCCAGGACCTTAGTAAAACTATCGGCAGCTATTTTTATTTGAGATTGAAAATTAACAAAACATAAAATAAATCCTAACCTACCAGGCTCTAACTAACACACAATTATATCTCTCAAGATTGAAGGAAATACTGTCCAACTTACCAAAATAGAATTTAGCACAGCACGTACAATCGAGCAATGGTCACTCATTCTCTGCAGGCCTCAACTTGCTCCCCAGGCAGTGAGAGACAGACTATTGAAACTGACCCACCTTTTATCAGCCTTTTATCAGCCTACCACCAGTGGTCTGGCAATCAAGGTTGCTAATTAGCTAACTGTCTACAAGACAGAAGCTTGGAACCTGAGACATGTCTCCATTTGATTACTTCCCTAGGGACTTTCCATATATCATCCCCTACCGTTTCAACCTATAGGGTGGAACACATTTGTTCCCTAACCAAATTATACAACATCTGCTTCCGTATAGACTTGTTAGCTTCCTGGTCTATGTTCTATTCAGAATTTAAATTGTTATTTTCCCAATGCTGTTTTTATTTTCAGAAAACTACTTCAATGGAGAAAGATAAGTAATCAATCTACATTTTCTGTCCAACTTAATGAACATTTTATTGCTAATGCTTCTTTTTCAACAGTGAGATATTTTTTCTCATGTATATTCAGTTTTCTACTTAAATAAGAGGATGCTCTTTACCTTATTTGTTCTGAGACTGAACAACACTTATAACTACATCCAATGCATCTGTTTGCCCCACAAATTAATTTTTAAATTAAGATGCCATCATAACCAATTGGGTGCACAATGCTAAATTTAACACCGGAAAAGCCTTTTCTGCCTCAGGATTCCTCTTAACCATAACTGACTGTTTACCCTTGGTAAGGTCAGTTAAAGGGACCACAATGGTGGCTCAACTACAATTAATTATTTTATAATACCCTAAGATTCATAGGTAAGCTTTTACCTGCTTCCAATTTAAGGTACACATCCAGTTTTGTGTTGCCTCAATTTTATTAAGTTGGGTGCTTTATTAAACCTCTGTCTATGTTGTAACCAAAACACTTCCCCTCATGAATTGCTAAGCAACACTATTTTGGGGGGTTAGTTGTCAATCCTGCCTAATAGAGGAAGTCAAACACTGATTGTATCTTGGGTAAGTAAGACTGCAAATCAGGATTAAAGATGACTACATCATTTAGATAATCAGCAGCATATTTACAGTATAAGGTCTTAGAATTTTATCCATCATCCTCTGAAAGGTGCCCCATGTAACCCAAATGACAACATCTTATAATTGAACAGACCTTCTGCTGCAATAAAAACTGTCTTTTCTTTTGCATTGTCTGTCAATGGCATTTACCAGTACCCTTTGGTTAAGTATAGAGCTGTTAAGGACCATGCCATTCCTAGCCTTTCAATAAGCTCATCTACAAAAGGCATTGGGTAGGCATCAAACTATTCAATTTACAAAAATCATTGCAGAAGCATAAGCTCCCATCGGGTTTTGGAATGAATACAATGGTACTTTACCAATCACTATGTGACTCTTCAATTATATCTAACTCCAACATTTTTTGTTGGATTCTTTAGACATTGATTGCCTTGGGTTTCTGATATTATGAAGGGTTTTAGGTCAACCTTAACCTCAAGTTCAGAGATTATTTCATGTTTAATGACTGATATTTTACCAGTGATGTCAGAAAACAAATCTCTATTTCTCATGATAAATTATTTAGCTGCTGTTGAATAGTTAAGAGGGTTTTGGCTAGTACTCTTTTGGGAACCAAATAATCTGCAGTTACTGGGACTGGGGTGGCTGACAGAGCTACTCTATTCTTCCAAGTTTTTATAAGATTTATATGGTAGGACTGTTCTGGCTCTCTTTTCCCTTGCTGGTATAATTAACCTCATCCACTTTTCTATGGTATCAAATGGTCCTTCCCACTTGGCCAAAAATTTACTTTCTACTGTGGTAACCAAAACAAGCACCATGTCCACAGGAGCAAATGTGCATATGGGCATTGCAGCTGTACACCCTTTGTTGTGCCTGTTGGGCCTGTTCCAAGTGCTCTCTCACTATTGGCACCACTGCAGTTATTCTTTCCCACATTTGGGAGACATAGCAATTATATAAGGACTTGTTTTCCCCACCCATGTCTCATTTGTAATATCCAGCATTCCCCTTGGGTGTCTCCCATACAGCAAATAAAAAAGTGAGAGCACTGTGGAAGAGTGTGTAGCCTTTCTAATAGCCAGTAAAAAAATGGGTAACAAATAATAACATTTTTTTTCATTTTTATCCACCACTTTCTTTAGCATATTCTTTAAAGTTTTGTAAAACCTATCCATTACACCTTTTATCTAAGAGTGACACACAGAGGTTCTTAAATGAGTAACATTAAATAGTTTGCACAACTTTTTCATAATTCTTGACATAAATGAGGAACATTGATCAACTATGATTTCCTTAGAATTCCGACTCTGCTAGAGGCATGGACTAGATCCCTAGCAATTGTCTTTGTTGGGTTGTGCAATAATATCACTGCTGGGTATCTGGTAGCACAAACCATTACCAACAAAATATACTGATGACCATGTGCAGATTTTATTAGAGGTCCAACCAAATCCATAGCTTTTCTCTCAAACAGGACCTAAATAATGGGTAATGGGACAAGCAGACTTCTATAATGAGGCCAGGGAGAATGGTACTGACACTCAGGGCAGGATGCAAAGTATTGAGATACATTTTTATGGACCCCTGGCCAAAATTCTGTAAATTTCTCTCAGAAGTTTTTTCTACATTTAAATGCCCTGCAGTTATGTGACCATGAGCCAGGTCTAACATGATTCTCATATATGCCTTAGATAATCTTACTGGTATTATAATTGTTCCACAATATCTTCTTTTTTCTTGGACACTTGGTACAACAAATCTTCATGTACTGCCATGTAAGGGTATGACAAACTACTATAAGGCTCTACTGGGTTTCTATTAACTACTTTTACTGTACATTCTTTCTAGCCTTTACCAGAGTAGAATCATTTAACAGCTCTGAGACAAAGATCTATTTTCTTACTTCAAGATCAAGGATACAGTCAACTGGTTAAACAACAATTTCTACTTCATTAGGAGGTAAATCATTCTGTGCTCCACTGCTGCTATTATCATTATCTGATGACCCAACCATAATTTAAAAAGAGAACACTTCAGACGGTGAACACTCCCACTACAGCTGTATCAGTAACATTGTAAAATGGGTCTGGGTTATTTACTTCTGTAATAAATTGGGTTTTCCGTAGCTTCCAGAAGTTGATAAAATACCTTCCCACCGTAGCTTTAAACATCAAATAATGAACCAATCACACAGTGACTGCCGTGAGACCACACTGTGGGCCTGATTCTGCAAGGATAGTAATTGCAAATCTGCACGCAGGCAGATTTGCAATTGCTACCCTTGCAGATATGGTAATGCAGCAGGAGTCATCATACCTCCTGTGCATTACTTATCCAAGCTGCGTTGACCAATGCAGCATCGGACAATCTGCGTAACATTGGCTGGCTGCGGTGACCCATGGGGTCCTGCAGCTGACTGCCGCAGTTTAGATGAAGAGGCTAGGAAATCTCCTTCAGCCAACAGAGATCTTGGTTTCTTCACTCCCCCACAATGGCAGCAACATTCCTCCATTTTGGGTACCATCACTGCCCCCTCCGCCCTCACAAATGGCAGCAGACTGTCAATCACTACCAGTCTGTGAATGAGTTAGCAGGACCCATTCTGCACACTCGCAGAATGGGTCCTACACCAGCACAGATTCCTATACATCGGGAATCTGCATTCAGCAGTGTACTAGCGTGCACTGCTGAATAAGACCCTGTGTTTCTATATTCACTTCAGCAATATAATAATGCCGAATAAAACCATGTATACAGGTTACACCAACAGTTTTCCACTGACATTTTAAGGAGTAAACTGGTTATTAGAATCTAATAGAGTCACTGTTTGCTTTCTACAGTAATTATACATATTAAGTTTATCTGGCTGAGCCTGTCGGTCTGCAATGCAGGCTAGCTGAACAAAGAAAGACACATTGCAGTGGTTTAGAGGTAAATGATCTATTAGCAGCAAAACAACTCAAGATACCACATCTATCTATGTATCTGATCATATTTTATTCAAGTCTTATACAAGTTGTGAACATTCCTGGCACAACTGCCCAATTTCCAGGTTCCAAGCCTATAGTCTCTGGACAATTAAGTTAATTCCACTGTCCAGCAGCCTTTTACCCTGGAACAGTCTTACCAGAAGTCAGTGGAGATCACCATTGCTGGAATATGTCATGCACTTGAGAGCTTGGAGGTTTATCTACTTGCTATACCCAGCATTGACTTAATTGTACTTGAACAAACATTGTGACATCTAAATGAGTTAAAATTTCAGTTTTTAGTTTCTCATAGCAAAATGATGGCTCCATTTATTATATCCCTTTTGCAGTTCCCCTGACAGAAGGGGTACCAAAAGGCCTGCCCACTTTCCCTCTCATCAATTCTTTCTAATGTTGTTAAATAGCTAAAGCTAGTTGTGACATCTGTGGAAGCATTTGAAAACAGGACTGCTAGATTCTGTACTACAGTACCTCTTTGAAGGTCTAGGTGCTGTAGTTTCTGGAGTTCATCGACACCCAATTGCTGATGACTCCAGATCCGCTCATTGTCCAATTACTGATGATGCAGGGCCTCCTCACTGACCAATTGCTGCACCCTAGTTGCCTCTTGCTGTGCCGCTGTAGCCTGTTGTAGTGCTGACTTCCCTAAACAGTTGATAATACTACCAAGAAGTTCATCGATCACAGTATTTAAAAAAAAAATGGATGTCTGTCACTTTAAATTTGTTAAGTAGATTTTTAAGTCTACAATTAAGTGCATTTCTTTCATTATGTCCCAATTGTCACAAGATCAGGTTAGGGGTGGCATATCCTGGGGTCAATGACAGTACCTTGCATGCAGCAGCCAACTAGTTGAAAACCATTCCAAGGCCATTGTATAAGTATACACAACTAGTTTTATTTGAGAGAACAAAATAAACAAAACATAAAAATAAATCCTAGCCTATCAGGCTCTAATTAACATTCCATTTCCTTCTCTCAAGGTGGAATAACATAATGTCCAACTCACCAAAACATTTAGCAAAGCAATGGTTTCTCTCTGCAGGCCTCAACCTGCTCCCCAGGCAGTGAGAACAGACAATTGAAGCT
The DNA here is from genome assembly GCA_031769625.1 of Taudactylus pleione. NCBI lineage: Eukaryota > Metazoa > Chordata > Amphibia > Anura > Myobatrachidae > Taudactylus > Taudactylus pleione. The sequence goes on from JAUIMM010000082.1 coordinate 10,976,593, forward strand.
GATATAACTTCTATCAGCCTCTCACATGTGATCTACAAGTCAGAAGCTAGGAACCTGGGACATATATTGTATCTCTACTTTTGATAACTTCCCCAATGCCTTTCTCACTATATAATGATATTAGCGGGATAACCTGGCATTCCTGGCTTTTTTATTTGTAATATTTTTTTTTACTATTGGAAAGTAATATATATTAACTATATCTATCTCAGTCTAAGAAAAATAACTTGCACCCATGTCTCCATTAACCTGCACCTTCTTTTTATCATCTCATTCACATAAATTAATTTTCTGCTCCTGTCACTGGTGCCCTGCACACCACCTAATGCTGTCCAAAGATTGGCTGAGACACTTGCCGGTCACGTCAGATTGCTGCTTCTTCCCACCACTCAGCTGCTAATGGTCCTGGTGGCTGTCTGTGAATGCCAGTGAGTAATGGAAGCTGGGGGAGAGGGCATCCTGGAGTGGTGGCTGTGGCGAGCTGGGCTGCAGCAATCATATACATTACTAATTAATGGCTATATGCACAAGCACAATGCACATTACTTATGGCATTCATGAACATATAAACATGATGACATAAAATAAAAATCAGTGTCCTCACTTAATTGCGAAAATTATTTGTTCAGTCAGTAGTGACAAGCAAAACAAGAAGAATATGTGGCCTAATTCAAAACTTTTCCCATTCAGTATAGGAAAAGATGACAGCTTTAGTTAAAATTTTACTTTTGGGGGGGATTTTTTGCTATTCACATTTAACAGGTTAGTGCAGTGGTTCCCAAACTGTGCGTCGTGGCACCCTGGGGTGCCTTGGGACACGTGCCTCAGGTTGGTGGTACAACACCAAATCAGATTATTTTTGGTCAATGTAATGTAAATATGTGTACAAACAGAAGTACAAACCTGTCCTCCACCACATAACTGAGCCTAAGGATGACAGGCAAGCACAATTTACTTCAATTTACTACATTACTACTGTCTCTCAATTACAATTTTTTGGCTTAGGAGTACCGTTACAACAATGCTGATACTCTAGGGTGCTGTGATTCAAAAAAGTTTGGGAACCACTGGGTTAGTGTAATACTAATAATAATACTAATACTAATAATAATAATAATAATAATAATAATAATAATAATAATAATAATAATAATGCTATTTATATAGCACTTTTCTCATAAGAGGCCTTTACAGCACAAATAGAAATCATGCTTAACAAGGGACATTAGTGAAATGCTTCATTGAACAGGAAAGTCTTGATTCTATTTTTGAAGGATTCTAGAGTGGAGGCTTCTTGAACTGTGTGGGAAATGAGTTCCATAGAGTCAGAGACAAAAAGCTGAAAGTTCGACCACTAAATGAATTCCAGGAGATTCTAGGTACTGTTAATAGTCCTTGGTCAATGGATCACAGTAATCGAGTGGGACAGTAAGGGATCAGAAGCTGCTTCAAGTACCTTGGACCCTGGTCATGTATGTCTTTGAAAGTTGTAAAGCCAATCTTGAAAATGATCCGCCATTTTACAAGCAGCCAATGAAGGGAGTAGTGAATGGGTGTTATGTTGCTGGAACGGTGCTGGTTAATTAATATCCTGGCAGCTGCATTTTGTACCATCTGCAAGCAGTGCAGTTCTTTTATTGGGAGACCAAGGTAGAGAGCATTGCAGTATTCAAGGCCTGATGATATAAATGAATGTATGACTTTTGGTAGATCTTCTGGTTCTCTACTTCTAGCTTCTATTCTAAACTAGAAGGTGAGGTTTTAAGGTTTCTTCATGACAGACACGTTTTTTGCTGTGATGGGCACAATTATTGTTAATGATGCACCAATAAATACACCAATCATCAGCTTTTTTGTTTTTTAAAGCTCATTGAGGATTTAATATGTTACAGCATTTTATGTCATATACAATTGATGTTATTGTGACATACAGTATGCTGTGTCTGTCAGGTTTTTAACATTTTCTAGATGCACAGTATATGTTATACTGAACCAAGAGCTCTAAGTGGTTTCAAAACCTTTCACTATAAATCTATTCATTTAGCCAATAAAGGTTATCAATTGAACTTACTCCCACATCTATCAATGGCTTTTATGATATAACACTTACATGCTGCTTACATTATCTGAAAAAGCATGATCACAGCCTACTTTCAGTATTTCACTAATGCATTTTGGCTTGTCAAAATCTATATCCACTGGCATGTTACTTATGTACAATTTCACTTCTCAAGTTAATCAATTGATAAAGCTTCATTCAAAATCATTAACTAACTGAAAGTATTAACAGTAATTAATGAAGTAAACAGTATTACATTAAAACAATTTAGTCTTAAGAATATTGTCTGTTGTCTTCACTTTAAACAATAATCTTAATTTTACCTGTTGTATTAAATGGGAAGCATTATTGTTAGTTTTTTAACACTGTTTTGATACAGGTCTGTGAGCTAGCATTAGTAGTAGTATACGTTTATTTTAATAAGTAAACTTTTTTTATTTATACTTAATTGGAACTAGAGTATATCTTACTAAATAATTAAATTTTGTATTTCACTATGTAGCCATTAACATATCTCTGTGTGTAATGTACCATTAGTGCTGACAGCAGATAAAAGTTTACAAGCAATATATCTCCTTGACACCTCATTTAATACATTGACTGCTATAACAAATCTTAAATAACTGTAAAGTAACTGTAATTCATCTTCATGTATTGCAGCTTGTATGCAATATATATATATATATATATATATATATATATACAGTATATGCACAATTTGCGTCTCAATATATAAATGTTAGGTAGCATATTATGACCTTTAATAAATCCTAGCCTTCAAAGCTCTAGCAAGTTATCGTAGCAGCATGCTTAATTTTTACATTAGACTATATGTATGTACTCTTTTTGTATGTTAATTTGCACCAAGTTGTTCTAGCAATGTTTATTGTTTACATTGCTTGTTTATTGGTCCGATTCATATTTTCTTGTACCCTGGAACCTTTCTTTCCACCCTTAGACTTGAGCTGGGTTTTTGGTTCTTGTACCAGGTGTCACTTGTGGTGTGCTGGTACTGCAAGCCCGGCTCTAGTGGGATAATTGGAGTGCCTTGGGCTGCCGGTTTGTGAATGGGAGCATCGTCAGTTTGTACAGGTGAACATTAATTATTTTTCTACTTATACCGCTTTGCACATTTTATCATTGGTTATACCTTCATAAAATTGTGACATGCACCGACACAGCTGTCGGGCAATGCTGGATGTTTATTGGAGAGTATTTCCCTCTATTTGTGATGGAACTTTTATTGATAAATATTGACTCTATTTATCATGCTCAAGATGGCATAACTACATGAAAGTATTAAATAATGTTTTTTATTAAATTTACATTTTTAGTGCTGGTTCTTTTCCTTACTGAGCCCCTGGTGAATTGGAGGATGATTTAATACATTTGCTGATGCAGTGACTGGGCACCCATTTGTTTACAGCTAAGTTTGTGCAATTTAATCTACAAGTTTTTATGTATAAACAGTATATGCACAATTTGGCTATCAAAATATAAATGCTAGGTAGCATATTATTTCCTTTAGTAAATCCTAGCCATCCAGGAATTTTTCATAGCAACATGCAGTCCAAGAGACACATTTTTTGTTGCCTGCTGTATACAACAATAATGAGTGTTACTGATCTATGATACATAATGATAGGGTTCTGTATTACCATAGTTCATTAATAATATTAGGTTTACAGCAGATTGATAGTAATTGTAATTTATGTGCTCATCAATGCAAAGTATAATTCTGTACATACTGTAAAATCTTCTCAAGCAATGTTACAATTTTCTACTACTGATGTTTAATGTTCTTAATTGAAAGAAGTAGTGAAACAATGTATTCAATGTTATCTAATTTAATTGAGTAGCTCCTATAACCTCTGTTTTTTGTTTCCTTTTTTAATAGAAGACTGCTATATTTTCAGGGTATATATCACTGTGATAGGGACCGCTATAAAGATGTAACAAAAGCAGTCTTGTAATGAAACATATGTAAACAGAAGCCTGGCATCTCAGAAGGTAAGACCAACATTTTTTTTATTTTAATAAAGTTGTTCTTTATAACATATTTCAGATCCTTGATCAAAATGTTGGTTTTATAAATGGGTGATTTTTAGTGGGTCATATAGGATTGACCTCCCAGAACCAGATTATATTAATATTTAAAATGCATTTAAATTCAGGTTTTAAAGTAAAATGTTTTGGAGGTAATCCATTTCCAAATAGTTTTGGATTTATTTACAACATGATACCCTTACTGTATAGTGATACATAACATATTGGTACTATAGAAATAAAGTGTAAAAATGGCAACAATAAATGAATAATAACACCAGGAATTAACCCATGGCTTTGTGAAAAATGCCATATTAGATACAGTGCATTACAGCAAGATGTTGCACTAATTGAATTTCAATTTTGGAGAGTAGCAAGGTTACAGTAATGCAATCCATGAGATCCATATTTTCCTCACTGTTCTGCACTGTCAATGTAAGATTGTATTTCACAGAAGTTTTGCAATAGAACTGAGAAAATCAGTTCTATGGTGAATTTGAGACAGGAAAGGGCACACTTAAGGTCAGATGTGACCAACCAAAGGTATGTAGTTTTGTGGTCAAATGTGAAATGATTTATCTATTCAGCAAGACAGTTTTAAAAAAGTTGGTCATCCTTAGTTAGAAGCCTACCAACTATAGATTAAATTTTTGAAGGCGTGAAGCATTGTACAACATGTTTTATACTGTATGCATTTACTGTAAGTTGTTGTGTAAAAAAGATGAAATGATTTTCACAGTGTGGCATTTATGGTGTATACTATGGAATCGGCTTGACTCAAAACTACACAGAATTGATTCCAATGTTAGTGGTGATAGACACAATTTGTCATCAATAGCATACAGATGGGAGATTGAGTGACAGGTTAGTACTGTATAGATGAGATTGTTAAAGCTATGGAATAAAATGTGCCGGGTAAACAAGATGATCTATTACATCTACCTGTCACAGATAGTCTTATCAGATGTTCTGTGCCTGATTCATAATAACAACTTGCTGTCACACTGAATATTCAATTCAAACTATACATTTTTATTGTCCATATTGAGATATGAAATATAGCATGAAAAAATAATGATAAGAAATATATGCTATTTTGGGAGGAAATTGCTATTCAAAGGCTGCCTAAAATATTAATCAAAATGTTAGATATGGTAAAAACTGGTCAGTGGAATATATGCTGTACTTAGTCTAATGGCCATATTCAATTAGGGTGCGAAAATCCATTTCGATGACACTTTATCGCCTATGACGTCATTTTCGCAGGTTTGACTTATCCCCGTATTAAATTTTCCTGACTTTTCGGTGGAGCAAAATGTCAATGCATCAGATCCAACAAAAAAGTATCACCTATGAATAGGTGGCGAAAAGAAGTGCAGAATTGGGGTTTTGGGGTACAAACTTCTAAAAACCACCCTGCACCCCTTGGACAGTCCCCCAAAGGTAATCTGTGTAAAAAAATTTAAAAAAAGATCCACAGGACACCCCAAAAACAGTACTTTCATTTTGGGGGCCCCCAAAAAAAGTTGGGGGACAAACTTTAAAACTCAGAAAATAGACTCAAGGCGGGTTCCCAAGTATGCCCAGATGATTTTTGGATTGCAGGTGGTTGCGGCAGATGGATTTTTTATGTTTTTTTAAAGTTCAAATTAGCCACTTTAAAATATGCTTGCACCCCTTTTCATGTAGCCCAAATTTGATGGAACTACTTATTTTGCAAAAAAAAGTAGCAAAATGCTATTCTTCACCACTTTCTTAAAAATGCAAAACAGCAGCTATTGAGACCGTTTAAAGACCCCACATCTCTTTAGCAGGGCTACTCGGGGGTACCCATAGTGAACCCCCATGTCAGAGCATCTTTTGGGGGGTGTCAGGCTGATTTCTGCAAAAATCACAGGACTTCTCGCTGTTTTCCTTTTCACCAGGTCACGTTTTCACTGATTTGGAATTGAATACGGGGATACGTGCGATACTTTTCCGACTTTTCGCTCCAAATTAAATATGGCTCTAAATGTTCTGAGTTAAGAATAAAAAGTATATATAAAAAGTAACACAATTCATTTAATAGATAAGAGAACGGCTAAAAAAGATATATTCCTGCCACCACGCTTACGGGTTTGATCTCGATTGGCTGGAATCTCCCACTTAGTGCATGGATACGGCACCAAAAACCCTAAACATTTTGTCCATAAATGGACAGTTTCAGGGGTAAGAAATCAAAAATTATAATGCAATGTTGTAATTATGTTATATTATTATTATTATATTATTATATCATCTCCTCAACTGTGTTGTGATTATGGATACTTTGTTACCTTCTCAATGCTGTAAGCAATTTTTATAAATTATACATTTTTTTATCAAAAATAAAAAAATTACAATTGTTTACTGATCGACCATTGGGCCTTTTTCTTGTCGGGTGATCTTTGCTGATAGGGTATTTTTAGGAACATCCCGGATATATCAGCCTCCACATTTCTACACCTTGGGGTATCCTAATGGAAAGGAATTGTGGACACAGTAAAGATGACCCACTGATCTGATAATATGATTATATCGCTCTTATATTTACATATTTACAGTAGCACACTCTGGTTTTTGAATTTCGGTATTATTGTCTGATCCTTACTAACAGGGGATTAACTGAGAGGTGCAGCTTTTTTTACATCTGTTTTATATACAAAAGTCATATAGGGCGGCACTCCAATGATATAAATGCATAACTTCCCCAGTGCCTTCTGTAAAGAATCCCACCAAGTGAGATCCCACAATAGATAGCCAGAGTCAGCGGCACTTGGGTCAATAAACTCACATCAAGGTAGGTTGTATAATCAATGTTTCGGAGCTATTTATTACTCAGTCTTCAGGATACAAAAATACATATACAAAGTACTTACTTATACCACCACCAACTACCACGTGCAAATACGGCCACCAGCGTCTCGGAATCCAGGCACCAAACAGTGATCTCATCAGCCTGCCTCCATCACCGGGCAGCTGTACAATAAAAACAAAACACAGTGGGCCTGATTTAGACCCGCTCGATAGTTGTGGCTGCTCGCTGCCAGCATATGGAAATTCAGCTAAGTGACGTCAAGGCATCCGCTCGCACAGCAAGACATAATCATGCCCACTATGTCATGGTGAGCGATCACTTTGTGTTTATAGATGCCCACCAGCCTGTCTTTAGCCGCCCACTAGCGTACATCATCTCCAGGAAGTAAATACAACCATTGGTTCATCGGGAACCATCAAATCAAACTGCAGCGCTTGCGGTTGACTCTACCCTACCACAAGCACTGAGAGCAGTACAGTGTAAAATTCAACCAGGTGACGTGTACTATGATGCTGCCTGTTAATTATGCATGCCTCTGAAATGGTGTTGAAATACTCTGGCACGCCTGCATCCGCAACTCCACTCCCCCGTTTCTACTGCCCTATTCCTGTTACCACCCTCAAATGGCCTCTATTGTCACTCATTCCAATGGGCTGTCTTGGCAGGGCAAGCGAGCACATTCCGATTGCTCGAACTAGACTGTGAACTACATGCATGCGCACATTAGCAAACATTGTCTGCAATGAGCGGCCACTTGCTAGTGAGCAGGTCTGAATAAGGTCCAGTGTGTGTTCAAAACATAACGCTCAGGACATATAATACAAAAATGGGTAAAAACACCCAAATACACCCTGGATAATGGCATATTAGATGGACACTGATATACATCACAAATGTTATTCAACCTAATGAACAATAGCTGCAGAATCAGGGCAACCCCTATGGTTAACACACAAATAGAAACAGTACATATTACTGGTATTAACCCTATCTATAACTGATATCCCAATTCGAACAATTTTGTGATTAAAAGTTCATAACCCAATATAATCACAACATATTGCCACATTTATGTTAAAAAAAAATAAAGAAATATTGTCACTACCGGAATCCACAAAATTATGATCATTACCAATTAAAAACTGTATAAGCCCAGATGTTCAAGAACCAATATAGAGCACAGCTAGTTAATACCCAAGCTGGATTAATAATGAGCAGGTAGAAATGTAAATTCAATACAGAACCCGTTAATGAATAAAAATATCAAAACTATTGTGGGGCTACAAAAAACAGTGCAATCCTAAATTCTCATTCAGGCCCTTTGGTGCTATTGTTTCAAGCCTGAAAATCCAGCAGGATTCACACTGCAAAAGTTTCAAAGATCTGTCACCCCCTCATATAGATTTTGGAATGTGGTCAATGATAATATATTGAATATTAGATACACTGTGTCCAGCTTGAACAAAGTGCCGTGCCACCAGCTGATCACTCAAACCAGTGTTTATAGCAGCCCTAATGGCCGATTGATGTAATGCCATGTGTTCCCGTAGGGTCATATCAGTTTTCCCCATATACGCAAGGCCGCATGGGCATGTAATTAAATAAATAAACAATATGCCATGTGGTATAGGTCACCCTATGTCTGATATAGTGTCATTTGCGAAAAGCTGTTTCCCGCTACCATATACTGACATGTAAGACAGTAGAGACATTTAAAACATCCCAATTTAGGTTTCAAAAAATGTGAAACCATAGTTTCATCCCAGCTAGTGATGTCTGTTTTCATTACCCAGTCCCTTACATTTTTGCCCCAAGAATAACAAGGCATAATACTAGTATCATGCAGTTTTAGATCGGGATCCATACAGACAATTGGCTAGTGCTTTTTCACAGACTGTCTAATGTTGTTACTTCCTGCATTATACTGGCAAACCCATGGTATTCTTTCAACCCCTAACCTAATGTCATTACATCTTTTGGTCAAAAGTCGTTCACGTGGGATACTCAGTGCTCATTTTTTAGCCTGATCTAAGACCTCCTGTGAGTATCTTCGAAATTCAGCTGACATCACATTGATCTGAAGCTCAGCACTTTCAACATCACTGCAAATTCTACATGCCCGTATAAATTGAGAATACGGTAAACCATATCTCAATGGCTTGGGATGAGAACTATTGAAATGCAAGCTAGTATTTATGTCGGTCGGTTTGCTAAACAGTGTAGTGGAAGTTCTTCCTTCATTCAAATGTACCTGCACATCCAAAAAATGACACAGTGCTTATCAAAAGAGTATGCAAATTTGATGGGACTATTTGAACCATTGTGTTGTTCAATGAAATTTGTAAATTCATGTAAATTTATCACTAGAACATGTCCAGATTAAAAATATGTTGTCTATGTATCTGGAATAGAAAAAGGTCTTGCCAGACACATAGATGTCACTGAAAAAAACCTCATGTTCCACAAGGAACATATATGAATTGGCCTACGATGGGCCCACATTGGACACTATCACACAGCCAACGAGTTAGAGATACACTGTCCCATCAAACATAAAAAAATTCTGTGTCAAAATCATTTCAAGTAAATCGTGTACAAAGCCAATACTGGATCCTTTGTAAACCTCACTCCCCAAAATGAATTTGCTCACTGCTTCGAGGCCCTCTGCATTAGGGACGTCCATATATAAACTATTAATGGCTATACTACATAACAGACTATTATCCGGAATAACACCCAGTTCTCTAATTCTGTTAAGAAAAGAAGAGGTATCAGATAAAAATCTTGGATGTCCAACAATGTAGGGCTGCAGTATAGCATCCAAATACACAGGTGCTGGTTCAAACAATGACCCCTGGGCCGAGATGATAGGACAACCTGGGGGGTTGTCCAAGCACTTCTGTATTTTGGGAAGAGTGAAGAGGAGTGGCATTACAGGAAACACGGGAACCAAAGCATTGCAGAAATCAGTAGAAATCTCCCCAGAATCAGCAGCCAATGTAACCATTTCATATAGTTGTGTATGAAATATCACAGTGGGATTACTGTGTAACACTCTGTAAATAGTTGAATCTGACAACTGCAGCATTATTTCTTGCCTATAGATGGTAAGGTCCTGGACTACAATAGCTCCGCCTTTATGCACAGGGCGGATCACTAAATCATTATTGGAAGATAAATCCTGTAAGGCCCTCCACTCATCTACAGATAAATTACTTTTAGATGTAACATTTTTATTAATACCACTAGTGCAATCATGCGCGTCACCATCCATCATACGTATAAAGGTCTAAATAGCGGCATTGTGAGAAACCAGATCAAATTGGGACTTGCATTGTAATTTGCGCAACTGCACAGGGATGTCAGATTCAGAACGGGAAGTGCACATGACAGTTACCTTTGGGCTATTGAAATGTTCCTTAATTTTCAATTGTCTATTGAGCCGGCACTTTACAATTTCCCATTTCATCCCATCAAAACAGGTGTTGGACACGAAGGAGAGTCTACAGCTCAAAACTGCATTCTCGGACTCTGTCAATAGGTGAGAAGACAAATTAAAGATAATTTTCTCTGAGGAATTGGGGGTCTCCATGCTCGCCTTCAACCTCACCCACTGATGTCCCCTCCTAGTGTATTTTCTCCACTTCCAATGGTGGACTCTTGTGCAAAGGTCCTTAAAGGGGCAGTGTTGGCAGCTTATCTAGCATTAGTGGCATCCGAGTCACTTAATGTATAATTATAGGGTGACAATTCAGATTCGACTGACAGAAATACTACCTTGCATCTCAATAGGTTTTATCATAAGCCATTGAGATATGGTTTACCGTATTCTCAATTTATACGGCACGTAGAATTTGCAGTGACGTTGAAAGTGCCGAGCTTCAGATCAATGTGATGACAGCAGAAGTTTGTGAGAGGTTACTTACAGGAGGTCTTAGATCAGGCTAAAAAATGAGTGCGAAGTGTCCCACATGAACGACTTTTGACCAAAAGATGTAATGAAACTAGGTTAGGGGTTGAAAGAATACCATGGGTTTGCCAGTATAATGCAGGAAGTAACAACATTAGACAGTCTGTGAAAAAGCAGTGGCCGATTGTCTGTACGGATCCCAATCTAAAACTGCATGATACTAGTATTATGCCTTGTTATACTTGGGGCAAAAATGTTAGGGACTGGGTAATGAAGATAGACATCACTGGTTGGAATGAAACTACAGTTTCACATTTTTTGAAACCTAAATTGGGATGTTTTATATTTCTCAAATATCTTAAATGTGGGTATTTGGTAGCGAAAAACAGCTTTTCACACCCACATAGTGGCAAACGATACTATATCAGACATAGGGTGACCTGTACCACAAGGCATATTGTTTATTTAATTACATGCCCATGCGGCCTTGCATATGAGGGGTAAACTGATATGACCCAACAGGAATGCATGGCATTTCATCGATCAGCCATCAGAGCCGCTATTAGCACTGGTGTGAGCGATCAGCTGGTGGCGCGGCTCTTTGTTCAAGCTGGACACATTTATCTAATATTCAATATATTATCATTGACTACATTCAAAATCTAAACGAGGGGGTGACCGATCTTTGAGACTATTGCGGTGTGAATCCCACTGGATTTTCAGGCTTGAAACAATAGCACCAAAGGGCCTGAATGATAATTTAGGGTTGCACTGGTTTTTGTAGCCCCACAATAGTTTTGATATTTTTATTCAATAACGGGCTCTGTATTGAATTTACATTTCTACCTGCTCATTATTAATCCAGCTTGGGTATTAACTAGCTGTGCTCTATATTGGTTCTTGAACATCAGGGCTTATACTGCTATTAATTGGTGATGATGATAATTTTGTGATTCCAGTAGTGATTATTTTTCTTTATTTCTTTATTTTTTTATTTCTTTTTTTTTTTTTACATAAATGTGGCAATATGTTGTGATTATATTGGGTTATGATCTTTTAGTCACTGTATTGTTCAAATTGGGATATCAGTTATAGATAGGGTTAATACCTGTAATATGTACTGTTTCTATTTGTGTGTTAGCCATAGCGGTTGCCTTGATTCTGCAGCTATGGTTCATTAGGTTGAATAACGTTTATGATGTATATCAGTGTCCATCTAATATGCCATTATCCAGGGTGTATTTGGGTGTATTTACCCATTTTTGTATTATATGTCCTGAGCGTTATGTTTGTACACACACTGTGTTTTGTGATTATTGCACAGTCGCCTGGCAACAGAGGCAGGCTGATGATGTCACTGTCCGGCGCCTTTCTTCCAGGACACTGGTGGCCATGATTGCATGCGGCAGTTGGTGGTGGTATAAGTAAGTACTGTGTGTATGTATATTTGTATCCTGAAGACGGAGTATTTAAAGAGCTCTGAAATGTTGATTATACGACCTGCCCTGATGTGAGGTTATTGACCCGAGTGCTGCTGACTCTGGCTATATATATATATGTATATATATATATATATATATATATATATATATAAATCCCTACAGGATAGCAAAGGAGGCTATAAAGTTATCTCTAGAAATGTTGTAACACATGCATATATTTCTAATGTAGCATTAAATGTGAACAAAGATATGTGCAAAGTGTTCTGTGCCTATATGTGCACATAATTGTCATACTTTAGCAACAAAAAGTTTCAAGTTGGCGTTTCTTAAATTGTGTAAATATGTGTTTTTGTGTGAAACAATCAGTTTATCTTTAACTATGTCTTGATAAAACTAAAGGTAAGAATGACAACTAGTTCTACATAAATAACACAGCAACATTTTTATTTAAGTACTCAGTATTACCCAACAATACAATTTGTCCAATGGAAAAGAGAAAAAACAAGTTTGGAATCATACATTACTCGCTACATTGTATGGCAATATCAAATTGTTTGCTTATAGTATATATACAGAGACTTCAGAAGAACCAAATTACTACCCTTTAAAATAATGTAAAAGTAAAAAAATTAGGGACTGGAATATACGTATAAAGGAAATATTTATGACATATATTTATCATTGGCTTATGATTATGTGATTATGTGGGCACTATGCTGTGGCTCGGCCTGGTAAGAGGGTGAAAGTAAGGTAGAGAAGTGCCAGTCCCATGACCACAATGGGAAACACAACTACCATGTTCCCTAAAGCATAGATCAATGGGGACGTGAAACTGGTTCACCAGATCTATGAGAGCAACCCTCAGCTGAAAGAGTCGCTGGACACCAACATCTCTTATGGAGTGCCCTACCTGCATAACACTCCACTGCATTATGCCTCATGCTATAGCATGAGTCGCCTCCTTTGGGATTAACACAAAAAGATGCTTGGGGCTACTAACTCGTGAACAAGCCACATAAAGCTGCCCATGGGGGAAGCAGCTGGTCCTGAGATCTACATCTGCAGCCCTGAGTGTTTGTCCCTGCAGGCATCTGCATGACAATCTGGATCAGCACTCAAGGCGAGCTTTATGCTTTTCTTCAGTCACTAAGCACTGAGATATCGCAATGCACACTTTCTGCGATTCCACTTGTTATGATCACCTTAGATTAGCTTGCTTAGCTTTGGTAGAAATCTTGGAGAAATTCTATCTCTTTAGAGATGTCATTATTGTACCACTATAATAAACAGTACACTGATAACCAAGAATCCACAGTTTTCTATTTTTTTTATGTAAACCACAAAATCCAATTCAAGGGGCAATCAATCTCACAGTCCAGTCTAAGTTCACTTTAGTCAAACAAATATTATCTTGCAGATCCCAAATCCATTGCTACTTAACCTAAAGTAACAGTGAAAGGTTGCAAGTAACATGAGCAGCGACTCTATGATATGTAGTGTTTGTCTTTGTACACCATCTACTGGATTGATATGTATACTGCAACTTCATTAGGCAGGATAAGCTATCTAATTAGTGCTTAATATACAGTTGGATTTCCAACTAAATAGATCTTGTGGGTGGGTCTAGCATGTGAGAAGCACCCACTCACAGGAGCATGGCATAACACTCAGCAACAGGGACAAAGTATTCACTATTAGGATGGTCGGACAGTCCCGTAATATTTGCATTTTTAGTTGGATGTATTTAGATGCCATAATGTAACAGACAAAATTAAAGTGCAACAACTTTATGTAGTACATTTCTCATATATAGTAAATAACACATAAATAAAATCTATTTTTGTTATAGAGATAGATGAGCGAAGAACATAAGTTTGACATAACATAAGGTCATCATAAAACACACATTCCGCAGCATATATTCTAACCCACTGCTCCATTCTCCTTCCTCACTATCTACCCCATCTGTGTCGCCCATGTCTGTCTGCCCCTCCCCTTTAGAACTTAAGCTCTCGCGAACAGGGCCCTTGTCCATCACATGCTTCTCCTTTTCTTTCTTATACTATCATTTAATCCTAACCCCCCAATTGGCACCTAACACTTGGTTGCTGATGCCCTGCTGCTTGTGTTATGCAGCTATGTTTATAAAACTATGTCCTTTTCCTGCATTGTTCTGTACTCCTAATAACTGTTTTTCTTGTGTGCTCATTTATGTACTGTGTAATGCACTGCAAAACCTTTGTTGCGCCATATACATAAAGGATAATAGTAATAATGCGATGACTAGTAATCTTGTATGAAGTTTATATGACAAAGATGTGCTTCTAAAACATGTTCTTGTTTTTACAAAGTCTTTGAGATTACTTTCAGTGAGGCCCAAATAAAAAGGACACATCTGCTGCTGAGGAGATAAACCAAGATCATAATATTAAAGTTAATGACATCAAACAAAATACTGTGCAATTAAGGATGGGAAGACTGAAAATGTTTTGGCAAAATTATGAATGTTCTACAACAATTTACACAGGGGTATAATTTGAATGGTCAAAATCTGTTTAGAGTTAGTTTATTGTATGAATATGAGGACAAAATAATGCTTATAGTAAACAATATTTTGATTGTTGAGGATTCTAAAATATCTATTTGTATAGTAAGTATATAATAAATATATTTTTAGAAAAAGTGTATAACAAAGAACAAATATAAATCATGATTTTAAAAAAAGTAATAGAGCCTCATTTAATAACCCATACAAATGCACAATGAGAGGGTACAGTATTGTATTTCATTTTGAACAGATGCATCAATGTATCTGTCTCTCACAAACATAGGTATTAGGCTTATTTTCACAAACTTAAGTGCATTATGTCACCAACCATTTTACACTACAGTTCTGCAATCTTCAACTTTGCACTTTCATTTCACTTTCACATTCATCTCCTAATTATTAGGTATAAAACATGGGAATACAACATATAACCTAACAGCTAATCTTAGTGATGATAATGAAAACATATTCTAAGAAAGTGGACCTATATACACACAGGGCCTGATTCAGAGATGGACATTAATATGATGATTAACATACATCTTCGAAGTGTCTGCACCTGCACAGGACCCGCTCTGTGCATGTGAGGAATGGGTCCTGTGATCTCACTTGCAGACCCCCCTGCCGGGTGTAGCAGGGGTGTGGCTGGTCACTATTACCAGAAATTGGGGTGTGTCACCTCCCTTTTCCAGGAGGGAAGAGGCCAGAGTCTGCTTTGGTGGATGCAGATTCCTGGCCTCTTAAGTGACAAGCACACAGCACCCGGTCAAGATGTGGGACGCTTCAGCTCCCGCTGCCTGTCCAAAGGAGCAACCATCACATTACCGGTCATGATGGTGATTCCAGCCTGTGATGATGGTCGCACTGCTGGCATTGCAAATGTCTGATACCTCCTTCAGCATTTGCATCTGAGACAGACAGAATTGCAAAGCTGCTTCTGTGCAGTCTGCTCTGAAAATCCATCCATCACTGAATCAGTCATATATTTTCTGACAAATTAATTTGCTTTGCTACCCATCACATTTTATTACAAAAAAAAGGTAAACATTTGGAGTTTGCACTTTAAAAGAAAATAGGGCCAGATTATAGGCGGGGTAGCCGTGTCGGTTACCTAGAGGCCTCCACACAGCAGCGAACATTGCCCTGGACCAGGCCACTCTGGATCTTCCCTGGTCAGCTCCCAGCAGCATCACAGTAACAACACTGATCACTGAAGGATTTGTTTTGACTTGAGAGAGATGGAGAAAACTTTGTATCTGCCTCTACAGTGGGTGCCTGACCATGACTAATGATCGAATCTCTGCCCTCTCACTGATCATTTCACGATTTGCAGGTATATGGGTAGGGTTGGGGTCTAATGCCTTCCCTCCCCATCAGAAACCTGATACTGAAACATCTAGAGACTGTGTGTGCTTGTGCACTCTCTCCCCCTCTGTCTCCCTCCTCTCTCTCTCTTTGTCTCTGTCTCTCTTTGTCTCCCTTCCTCTCTCCCTTTCTCTGTCTCTCTCTCTTTGTCTACCTCCCTCCTCTCTCTGTCTCTTTCTATCCCACCCTTTCCCTCTCTCTCTTACTCCCTTTTTCCCTGTCTCCCCTCCCTCCCTCTCTCTTCCTACCTCTATTTTCCTCTGTCTCTCTCCCCCTCTGTCCTCCACCCTCCTTCACTCTGTCTTCCCCAATTCCTCTCTCCCTAACTGCACACCCACAGTATTTTCTTCCTTTTTTCCCTCTCTCACTTTCCCTCTCTCATGCTCTTTCCCTCTCTCCCCTTCCCTCTCAATTTCCCTCTCTCTCTCTTTCCCTCCCTCTCATCCTCCCTCTTTCACTCTCTCTCCTCTCTCACCCACCAATCAAAATCCTACATTTGCCCCTGGCAGTATACTAGATCATGTCCACAATGCTGCAGGAAGTCAATTCTCAGCATAGTCATGGGCATAATGTAGTATGTTGCAACCCTGATGGTCATTTGAGAGTCCAGAGCCAATGTAAGGGGCATAGGATTGGCTGCAGGGGCTGTGGCAATTTTATTGAATGGCTCCCACAAATTAGTTGATCCAGGGTCCCCAAAAGCCTTAATCCAGCCCTGTCCCTTTGGGGGGGTGCCTAGCATCCCTGGGGATGCTAGGCTGCCCCTGGAGACTAGTACCTGTGCACTGTCAGCTCTTCCTATGTGACAGGAACCACATGTTAGGTCAATGGCTGGAAGGCACAGATGTATAGAAACACAGATTTAATATCAAAACTCTGGAGTATGACAGTGAGTATGATAGGGGAGGGAGTATGACAGGGGAGGCTCTGCATCACCTGCCTAAACTAACTGCACGTCCCTCAATAACCCCCTCCAAGGGTGACATCTGGGTGTGACCCGCACCCCCAAAGTTATACCACTAGATATTAATAAACAAGCACCAAATTGTCAAAGAGGAGAAAACATTGGGAGGAATGCTCGAAAAATGTGTTTTAAAATAAAAGACATTACTTAAATTACCCCTTCACTTCATTATTACATTGCAAAAAAACAATAAATAACAGTAATTGTTATTATAGAGTGTGGTTAAAAGTGTACCAGAGATCATTGCTAGTATTTTATATGGCCAAAAATGATGAGACTGCATAGTAAATCAGACATCATATGACTCCATTATATATAATAAAATAAATCATAGGCTATCATTTTATATTAAGTAAAAACCCTCAGGAAGCATTGTGTAGTGGTCTGGGAACTTACTGTTGTGCAACATACATTATCTCTTCTTTACCTACTTTTTTATTGCATTTTTTATTTCCTTCCTTCAGGAAACTAAAAATGCAATAAAAAAGTAGGGAAAAAAGGTAATTTTGTGGTTCTTTAAGGACACTTTAAAAAATTCTAAAAAAAAACAATTATTTTTTAAATAAAAAATTACTGTAATTAAGGTTTATTTTGGGGTAGATTGAGGTTATTTTTTATCCCCAAAAAATGATATGTAATTATTTGACTAAGCTAATTGGAAACTTCCAATTGCCTAATCAGTCATTAGAGGGGGTGTCCAAGGGGTTCAGCATGGTGTCCTGACATTTCAACTGTAAAATAAAGATTTTCTTTTCCATCTCTCAATGAAACAATGCAAATTCAATCTAACTGGCTCAGTGTGAGTTGCTAATTTGATTGCAAAATTAATTTGCTATACGAATTCGAAGAGAAAACAGTAATGTGCACCTCGCAAGCCGCACCTGATTGGATTGAACCTTATCTTAGATACTATAAATTATTATTACATTTATTTAAAGTGTGTATATATATATATATATATTACCATATTAGTTGTATGGTAATGCACAGTTGCCTACCTGTGGCTGTGCTATACCGTACTACTCAGGCTCCTAGATTGTAACCTGCACTGAGGCATTAACTGGTGTGGATGACTAAATAGTCTCTGTAAAGGACTGCAGAATATGTGTTTGCTATATACATAACTGTTAAAAAATGAATAATAAAATAAATATTGTGCATTACCTGTTAGGAATGTTAAAATTACATTTCCTAAGGACATACTGTAGTAGTTTCCATAACCCTTCTTTTTACATTTTCTGTAATTTGAAATTACACTGTTCTGAAGACTTTAATTAATTTTACATTTCAGTGATTCGATTTGCCATGTGTTATGTTTCACTGTTTTGATTCATACAAGCAAAATTGCCATTAAGATAAGCAAACCTACCCACGGGAATGGTAATGTTTCTAACAATTTGTGAGAGTTCAAAGACTTGAAAATGGGAGATTGGATGGAATGAATCATTTTAATGAGTGATTTAGGAAAAAATATTATGAATGTTTTTACTAATTTTCACTTTGTGCATCTGAAAACAAAGGGCAAATATAGTAATGATGTATACAATAATACTAGAACATTCTTTTACATTGGTCAATAAATTGTCATGATATGACCAACATCTTAGTATGTTAATTTTCTTTATGTGTGTAGACATAATTATACTCCAACTGCAAATTTTGGTTATCTTTCGGCACAATTGCAATTAAAAGTTTGTGCATTTTGTTTTTACATTAGTGTCTGCAAAAGTAAGAACCTCACCTTTAAGTCATATGTACATTCACACATGATCCAAAGCCTACCTGAAGGGGCATCACAAGGGGGGGTATTGGGTACTAATTATCCAGGCCCGGGCTTGTTGGAGGGGCCCAGTGGGGGCCCGGGTCTGATGCTGCCCTTCCTCTTACAGTACTTGTCAGCAGCCCAGCACATGCGGCTGTGTGCTGGGCTGCACTGGAGTACTGCTTGCTGCTGTTGATCACCCTGATCGTGCCCCCTGCCCTGGATTTGCACCAAGCTGAGGGGCTCACAGCACCCCCCACCCCTGCACACAGCACCACAAAAAGGTTCCCCCCTAAGGGGGTGTGACCACACCACCCATGGTTAGGCCACACACCCTTTCCCAGGCCAGCTTTCTATGGCCCTGCCTAGTGAACTAGAATTTTCCATGGTTTGTAAAATATTACTTGTCTAACATCCATTTATTTGCTGAATAACTCAAGTTGACAATTTCAGTTATCATTTACAATGCTTTATGTTCATATTATTATGTTTCTGTATTTGTATCTGGAACCAGACTGGAGTCTTTAGCTGAAATGGGCTCTGGGGTAAGCAGCTGAAAGCTGGGAGGCCTAATATAGTTCCTGCTCATGGGCTAGGACAGAGATATAAGGAGTATGGAGTGCACTTGTGTGTTTAACTGGTAGGCAAGATGTAATTGCTGGTGACTGAAGGCACTGGTGGAACACCCGAGTCTTTATGGGAGCCAGATGATTGATTATTGAGCCACACAGGTGCAGGTAGATTAGATAGAGAGCTTTGGTATGTCAACCAGGCTAGAACTATCAGGATTCTGGATCACTGGTAACCTAGAATAGCTCCAGTCAGGAACACTGGACAACCGGATGGGACCAGAATACTGGAGTCAACGGAATAGGACCAAAATACAGGAGTCACCAAAATGGGACCGGAATACTGAAGTCTCCAGAATGGGACCAGATTGCTTGAGTCACTGAAATAGGACCAGAGTACTCGAGCACGTAGTTCAGCAAGGTGGTAATTGCAGTTTGAGTTTCTAGGCAAAATAGGAATCTTTAGGGTCTCACAGAAATAGCACACAGCTAAGTTGTGGACAGCATTGCAGTTGCAAGTGCTGTGTGCAGGGAAAATCCTTATATACCCCTGACTTGTTAGGGATTGGCTGCAGGTGTCATGTGACCGCATTCTGGTGTCCTGTTGGTGGAGGGACAGTCACCTTATTCAGACTGTTAAGGCTGCACCCAGCAGCCAGCAGGATGCTGCACATGAAATCCAGTGAGTATGTCAGAAGCCAGAGGGAGAAGTAGCCGCCACAGCTGGACAAATGCCATACTGAATCACAGGAGATCAACCATGGAGCATGGAGCAGGGAACCTGGCTCAATGTGCGATAAGGTACATGGCTGGGGAGGTACTGGCTAGTATCAGAACCAGATATACAGATAACTATATGAACTTGAGGGATCATCGGGGCATTATACAAAGGTGCAGCAGTATATAGTGCAGGAAATTTGGTGTATTTTGATCAGGGATATGCTGGAAAAGGTAGAAAGGGAGGTAGTTCTTTACCTGTCTTACACTTTTTACTCCAGAGTTTTGACTATAAAAATTATTAGAATAATACAAAGCAGATATTTAGAATATTTTGCTTACATTTTTCTAATTTTTATAATCAAAATTCTGGAGTATACCTAAGTATGACAGGAAAGGCCCTGCCTTACCTGCCTCACCTGACTGGAACCAGGTACATGAACTGGTGGCTGCAGCAACGGTTTGTGACACATATTGGCATTCATTTTCCATAAAGATTATGACTCATGCATCTTATTAATAGCAATAGGGTAGGATTTCCAAGATATAAAAAAGTGGTATAAAGATTTGGCATCTAAATGTCTTGGGCGAATCTTGTGGAATTTGGTACAACAACTATGGGCACAACCTATCCCTTTATGTTCATTAGAAATTGTTTTTCCTATAAATTAAATTTTCACTTTTACATATAGTACATGAGCTAGTTATGAATGGAGTGGATATATGCTGTGGGTTTTCATCCAGATTTAAGCAATTTGCTAATTTATTAACAATTCAGTACATAATCTCCCAATATTTGCAGAATAAATTATGCCCTTTGAAGATTCAAGTCACCATCAGTGCATAGAATGTAAAGAAGCAATTAATCTTTCATCAACAAATGTCTCTTATTAAAGGAGTTTATAACCCTTCTAACATGCATTCATTCCCATCCAGAACTCATTCATCCCCATTTCTCTGGGACAGTGTCTGTGTTTGCCAGCATTTGGATTAGGTATGTGCCTTGTAATGCAATTTTTGATGTGGCCTCTGACTTTTAAAATCTTCATAGTCATTCTGCTGTGTTCTGTGCACACTTAGCACCATTGCTATTTTTTTATTTTATTTTACTTAGCCCTATAATGACTCACAATTTGCTGGATTCCAACAGATTTGTGTATTTTACCTTTCCATTCTACACCCACACCTTACCAATACCAATCACAAACAACGTGTTCAGCTATTGAGGCAATAGTATCCAGACATCTTTCTCGGTGTACAGTATTTTATTTTACAGCATACTGACGTGAAAAATAAAAAGACATTATTTCTGTATTTCACATCAGTGTCATTTGCTGTTCAAATGTGCATATATTCAGTCAATACCTTGTTATCGCAATTGAAATAAAATAAAAAAAATAAAACATACTGAGAAGCAGAGGAAAAAGGCCACAATTTATTCTGGACTTAGCAGTCATCAAACCATCCCCTCTTATTAAAGCTTTATTTTTTTATTAAGCTAGAATATCATGTTTATTGTTGACTGTCAGTTGACTTATAGAAAATGACAACTTGCATGAAAAAGAGGAAAGTACCCATCACAGCAAAATAGGGACATACTTTCCTTAAATCAAAGTGGTTATTTTGTAGATATGAATGAAACACATGAAATCGAGGGCTAGCTGGCACAGTTGGCAGTTCAGATAGTAATGAAACTTGTGAATCTATGTCATCTATTTCATCAAATTGTGACAGAGAGCTGCCTTTATTTAGTCACAGTTTAGCTTTGCTGGGGACAAAATGCAAGGTCCTAGTAGTCGTGAAAACAAAGGAAATCTGAAAATACAATTTCAGTGTCTGTGACTGTACACAGCTGTTACAGGAGGATGGACATGATCAAACAGTAGGACTGAAATGTGATATTCATTCTCAGATATATGATGGGGTAATCAAATTACTTTAATCCCATGATCAAAAGAGGTCAGATGGGAATAACAAATTTTCTTCAAGAGATCAACCTAACTCTGACAGAGGCAAAAAAGGGCAAATGTGCTGATACAACCTCATCCAATTTATTTAGGATTAAAGCTAACATAATGGGTGGAAAACATTTGTCAGCTATGAGCAATGCAAAACAATCTGTATTTGCAGATACTAGTGGAATTGCTTAACAAAATAAAATTTATATTAGATAATCTTCCCTTAGAAACTGCTTACACAGTTGTCTGAGGTATAAAGATGAGAACACAAGTGTCATCAAATTGCCTGCCCTAACTCCTGCATCTGAAAGGCACAACTCAATAAAAACATTATACAGTGAAGGAAACTCTATCTTATCATAGGCTAAGAGAAAACAAAAACAAAATAGCAGAGCCTTGACTACCAATTCCATCTCCTACAACTGCACTAATAAAGTGCAGCATTAAAACGAAAACAAATAAACACTTTATGTAAAAGGCCAGTCACCATTCTTGGGTTAAAATTGTCAATTTGGATTTTTTTTATATAGCTAATGCAGCAATGCATAAATTATTCACTGTGTGGCCATAAGCAGCCATAGCACTGATAGCATGCATGGATGGATGTTAGCAATTTCCGAGTAAGGTCAAGGCTTGTGCAAGTCTGCATAATAGTCCGATGTTGCTTGATGTTACCGATTGTTTCGCTATGTTCCCCTAGTATACAGATGTTAGTAAGGGGAAGTGGGCGTCCTTATGTCTGACTGCGTTTGCAATGTGAATGTAAGCATTTAAATAGCACCACTGATATTAGCAATTGCGATGCGTGCGTATAAGCAGAATTGCGATCCGTAGTGAATTAGGCCCATTGTCTTCACAGGAGGGAAAGTAGCATTGATTCTGCTTGGTAGAAATATGCAAGACCAAACTAATAATTGTACAGGTAGTACATACTTGCCAACTGTCCATGATTGTCTGAGAGACTCCCTGAAATAGTAGCAATCTCCCTGACTCCCTGAAAGGCCTAGCGATCTCCCTAATTGCATCTTACCCCCACTATGAAGTTGTTATATTTATAAAAAAAACAGATATATACATTGAAATGGGATCATTAATATCATTTACCTGCAGTTGTTATAAGACACAATGGGCCTGATTCATTACCGATCGCAACTGCGATTACACACGCAATCAGCCAATTGTTGCATTTTGCACATGCGTATTCATCGCAGTGCGCGTGTGAGGAGACTCCACTGCGATCGGTCTGAGAATGCAGTGACTACGCAGACGCATCACAGAGTGATTGACAAGAAGTGACCATTTGGGAGCGGTGACAAAAATTAGCTATTCGATGCTTGCCATATACAGCTTGGGCATTAACTGCGTGCAATGAGGTTAGGTATTGTGCAAGTGTGCGTGAGGCTCCAATTGTACACGTTGTTACAGATGGTTTTGCAGACTTACAAAGTATTACGGATGTCACGTGTGTTAGGTAAAATGGGTGTCCTTAATTGGCTGTAATGGCATTGTGATTGCAATATTTAGCATATTTTTGCAGTGAGACTGCGTGCGTAATCGCAGTTGCGATTGCAATAGCGATCCGTAGTGAATCAGGACCAATGATCCCTATGGCTACATGCATTTTCAGTGTGTTATCATTAATAACTAGATCTTACTATCTGCTTTGGGTCTCATTTACATTTGGATGTAAGCCAATTTTATGGCACGCCTCTCAGATGTAGCAGCTCCCACCCGCTTTAACCATTTGCCTGGCATGGTCATATCAGATACGACCGCACCAGGCTGGGCTTTTCCTGACATGGTCGTATCTGATACGACCAGTCAGAAATGCCCACTAGGCGGCTGTGGGTAGCTAATCTTCCCGCAGCTGCCTACATCAGAGTAACCTTCTGGTCCCTCTGCAAGCATGGCTGCCTCTCCAGCATTACCCGATCACTGCTGGCCACAGTGATCGGGCACCGTCGGCAGCCCCCCTCCCATAGAAGCAGCAGTGCTGCTGCTGTGACCCGATCACTGTGGCCAGCAGTGATCGGGCAGCCATCTCCACCCCCTTCAGCAAACAGCAGTAGCGGCGGCTCTGGTAGCCGCCGCCGCTGCTATGTATCTGGGCCGCCAGCGGGACACCTTTCCGCTGCGGCTCCGGAACTACAGTGATCACATAGTGCTACTGTATACATACAGTCAGGTGCATAAATATTGGGACATTGACAGAATTTTCATATTTTGGCCTCTATTCACCACCACAATGGCTTTGAAATGAAACAAACAAGATGTGCTTTAACTGCAGACTTTCAGATTTAATTTGAGGGTAATTACATACAAATCATTTGAACGGTGTAGGAATTACAACGGTTTCTATATGTGCCTCCCACTTTTTTTCAAATACAAAGTGATGGATAAGTTTAAAATTATGGCCCTCATTCAGAGCCGGACGCTCTGAGCAGAGCGCTCGCACTGAATGAGGGCTGTCCTCCATAAAAATGGAGCGTCCTCCTGGACGCTCGTATAGCTGTGGGTCACCACCCACAGCACATACGAGCGTGCAGGATGATGGTAGCGATGGTCTTGACCATCGCGACCATCGCCAGTGCGACCAGAAGCCTGTGGTTGGGGTTTTCAACCACAAGCCCTGGAGTGATTTTGGCTCTTTCAGAGCCAAAATCACTCCCACTGACATCACTAGTGATGTCAGTGGGGCCGGCTTCTGACGGTAGGCGTTCCCTTGGGAACGCCTCCGTCTGGCAGGCACGCACCCGGCACGCCCACCAAAGGGGGCGTGCTGTCAATCAACATCAACAGCACGCCCCCTTTGATCAGACACAACGAGCGAAGGAAAGTCCTTCGCTCGACGCGTCTGGCACATGCGCACGACGGAGCTCCCTCCGTCGTGCGCATGCGCAGTGCACAGCATCGACCCACTTGCGAGCGGACAGCCGCTTGCAAGTGGGTCTGAA
The DNA here is from genome assembly GCA_031769625.1 of Taudactylus pleione. NCBI lineage: Eukaryota > Metazoa > Chordata > Amphibia > Anura > Myobatrachidae > Taudactylus > Taudactylus pleione. The sequence continues at coordinate 11,001,723 of JAUIMM010000082.1, forward strand.
TGAGGCCCTATGTTCGTGACCTAATTCAATCATAAATGAAACCAACAATATTGGAGCGGTTTTTGGAAAAAGAATTATGGTCTGATTCAGAGCCGCTCGTAAGCGGCCGGTCGTTCGCTCCGAGCGATGTTTGCCCAACTGCGCATGTGTACGGATCGTTATACGCATGCGCGAACCAGTCAGTGCGGTCGAAATTCATGTGCTCGCAAAATAGCGAATGCCTGATAATTTGAGTGACAGAATGAGGCGTATGTGGGTGGTAACAGGGGAAGGTGCTTGAAAACGGGGAGTTGAGATCCGATCGCAGGCGTGCTTAAAGGTCAAAACGGGCGTTTTATGGGTGTGCATAATTAAAACTGCAGCATCATTGACCACGTCACTGGGTTATTTTATAGCCAGAACTGCTCGCAAAATTGTGGTAGCAAAAACCAACCACAAGAATAGCGAGCAGCTCATACCCTGGTCGAGGTACTTGATTAATCTAATAAATAGCGGACATGACGTAGGATGTGTGCGGCCAGGGGGCATAGTTTCCCAAAAAATGACCGCAAGTTTTGTTCGCTCATTCAGACCTAGAGGCATGAACAGACTGCAAAGAGCGAACGGTTCATTTGAATAGCCACCCCTTTTTTTGGAATGAACGACCGCAAATAGCGACCGGCTCTGAATCAGGCCCTTAGTCAGTTAAGTGGTTAAAGCACACTCATAGGTGCTGCTTTCACAATCTTCCTGAAATGCCTTTTCAAAAGTATGAGGCAGTACTGTTGTCCTGACTGCTGATGAAGACATACTATACATGCTCATATTTTTTAGGCTGAAGCTGCACCTGGTGACAAAAGCAAAGTTCTCAGTCATCAGTTAATACAGGAGGACCCCACTTTACAATGCCCCACTTTTCAGCATTTTGCTAACATGGCGGTGTTCAAATATTTCTATGCAGAAGGAGGATAATGGCACTCCAAGCTTAAGGTGCATAAACACTTGGTTTAGTGATTAAAGCAGCAATATTTTGGACCCATGCAGTGTTGGTCTGGGACATGAAGGGCCCACCAGGGGAATGCACTGTTAGGGGCCCACTGAAAAACTGCCAACAGCTGCAGAACACATTTTATTGTCCCCTCAAAGGAACCTCTAAGTACCAGCTGTATGAGCCAGGGACTTGGGGAATGTAGTTAGTACATATACAGTATGGAACACAGACAGGACAGGCAGACACAGGTTATGGAACACAGGCAGGAAAGGCAGACACTGCGTATAGAAAACAGACAGGACAGGCATCAAACATCTGACCACTTAGCAATTAAATTTACTGTGCTTCTACAATGGTCACTGTGCTAATGGCAGCAGGATGAATCTCTGTGAAGCAGAGGGGAGGGAGGGCTTCAGACTGTAGAGCACACACTCCAAGTCCAGAGTCTTCCTCATATTCCATCTGTGTTGAAGTCTTGAAGGAAAGCCACAGTGCAGCTGGTTGGCTCCTGCCCTGCTTTCTGGACTCCTCCTTCTCCCTGCAGGACCAGAAGGTAAAATCCCCCAGCTGTTGCTTCCTACATGACAGCAAGGGGTCCTGAATCCACCTCTGCTCTGATGACTTGGTGGGAGGGAAAATGTTGGGATGGCAGACACCTACATGCTGGGCAGCAACCAGGGGCTGGCTGGCAACTTTTAGGCTGGAGGGCAGACACAAGTAAGTGGCCCAGCTTTTTTACCAGCACATTGCATTAGGGAAAGACATGTGATAATAACCTCTGTAGGCCAGGTTTGTTTAATGTGGTTGTGCTTTAAATAGTCAATTGGGTATAAAAAAAAAACATTTTACATGAAAAAACTATGAGCCTGATTCATTATGGATCGCTATGGTGATCACAGCTGAGATTATGCACCAAGTCCCATTACGAAAATATGCTAATGTTTGCAATCACAGTGCCATCGCAGCCTAACATAAGGATGTCCACTTCACCTTAGACACATCCATAACTGTAATACTTAGCAATTCTGTGAAGCCATCGGTAACATTAAGTACCATAGGAGCCTCACACACACTTTCACAAGGTCTGACCTTACTCAGAAATTGCTAACCTCATCGCACGCAGAGAGATCCCAAGCTGCACATGGCATCGTAGTGGCTAATTTAAGCACACCCATGCAACGGTGTTCAAGCGCACTGGCCTGCCTATGTTTTGCTGACCACTCCCCCATCACCACCCCCAAATGGTCTCTTCCTGTAAATCAATCTGCGATGAGTCTGCATAGTCACTGTGATCGCATTCCGATTCCAGTTAGACTTTTGCGCACTGCGATGCATACACATGCACAGTACACAACAATTAGCCCTATAAACAAATGCAACCATCAGCCCCATCTGACAAAGCATAGACCATTACAGTGACCCCTACAACATGCACACAGCACTGTAGTGATGGACATACTATGCAGGAACCATTTACATGACCAATATACAGTACAGGGACCATTCTTGTGACTAATATACAAAACAGGGACCATTCTCATAACCAACATACAATACAGGGACTATTCTCCTGATCTATCAACAAAAACAAGGACCTTTCTCATGATGGATATACAATACAGGGACCATTCTAGTGATTATTATACAATGTGGGGACAATTCTAGTGATCAATATACAAGGCAGGGACAATTCTAGACAGTGATATGTAATACATGGGACAATCTAGTGACCCATATATAATGCAGGGATCATTTGAGTGACAGATATAGAATGGACCATTCTAGTGAATGATATAAAATACAGACACAATTCTAGTAACTGGTATATAATGCAGGAACTCTTCTAGTGACTGATATACAATACATGGACCTTTGTAGTGATCACTATACAACACATGAAGCGTTATAGTGGCCATGATAATTTATAAAAAGTAGATTTTAATAAATGTAGTTAATAAAGTTTCATTTTATATATTTAAAAAAAGTGCAGAACCCGGGGAGCACTTTGGGCCCAGCAAGTGGAGGAGTCAGATGAAGTTGCCCAACTCCAACAGCCAGCAAGCAGTGTAATTAAATTCTAGTCCATGGCAGGAACCCTCTCACTGTAGCTGGTTGTGTGGGAGTGGAACAGATACTATGGTCCAGGCATGGGTGAAGCTAGTCTGTCACAGGGCAAAGTCTCGTCTAAGACCCCCACCCTCTTCTTTCACACACACACACCTGTAGATTGTGGTCGTCCTTGGCTAGCTTCAATAATGTTTACATTGGAAGGACTAAAATATATGTACTGTAGGGTGAGGGAAAAACTCATTTTTAGTCCGGTTATATTAAGGTGTCTGTGGTATCTACATTTTTAAATGGATTATGCAGGTTCAACTGTCTTAAAACTCAATGGCTAGGTAATACTGCCTGTACAACACTACATCAACAATCACAGAGCATAGCAGTAACCGCCATACTATACAGAGAGTATCAACCACCATATAATGCAGAGACCATTGCAGTGACCACCATATAATGCAGATAATATTATGATTACTACCATATAATTCAGAGATCATAACTTTATTCACAAGATAATGCAGAGAAAATCAGAGTGACCGGCATATAATGCAGAGTACTTCATAGTGACCACCATATGATGTAGGAAACATCGCAGTGACCACCATATAATGTATATAATATGATGATTACTACTATATAATTCAGAGATCATAACTTTAACCACAAGATAATGTAGAAAACTTCACAGTGACCACCATATAATGTAGGGAATATTGCAGCGACCACCATATAATGCAGGGAATATCCCAGAGACTGCAAGATAATGCAAAGAGCATAGAGGTGACCACCTGATAATGCAGAGAACATTGTAGTGACTGTCAGATAATGCAGAAAATATTGCAGTTTCCATCAGTTAATGCAGGGATCATCCCAGTGACCACCATATACTGTAATGCAGGGAAATCATAGTGACTGACAAATAATGCAGAAAGCATAGCAGTGACTGCTAGAAAATGCAAAGTGTTTCAGTAACCTCCTGATAAGATAGCGAGCATTGCAGTAACCACCAGATAATGCAAAGAGCATTGAAGTAACCATTAGATAATGCAGAGAATGTAGCAATGACCACCAGATAATGCAGAAACCATTGCAGTAACCACCAGATAATGCAAACATTGCAGTAACCACCAGATAATGCAAACAGGATCACAGTGACCACCAGATAATGCAGACAGTGTCACAATGACCAACAGATTATGCAGACAGCATCGCAGTGACCGTCGGATAATGCAGAGACCATCATTGACCAACATATGTTAGATTGTATCAATAAACCCCTTACACACAGAGAAACACAATAATAATGTCCATGCACACACAGTAATACACCGTCCTCAGCACAGACAATATTAACCCCCAAGTTAAAAGCAATACACCTCTTATCATTGCATAAGTATACCATCACCCTAGATAACATTTAAACATTTTCACACCTTCACTAGCACTTACCTGTCCAGAAGAAGGAAGTGTCTGGTCCATGCGATACTACAGGGTACAGGAAAATAATTAAGAAACAAGACAGACTGGGAAAGTGGAGAAGAATCAGGGTAAGAGGCAGGGTCTTGGCAGGAGGCAGTAGATTAATAAAGTCAGACAGGGTATATGAGAGGGTGGGGACTCGGGTGATAGGATGGGGTTTTGGCCAGGAGGGAGTAGATTAGACTAGTAAGACAGGGTAGATGAAAGGGTGTTAACTCAAGGAGGGGGTGGGGGCTTGGCTAAGGACAGGAGGTGAGTAGATACACTGTAATACAGTCAGGGTGACAGACAGACAGTGACAGACAGGATATAGTATAGTAGGGGGTGGAGGCTCAAGGTGAGGGGACTGAGCCTTGGTCAGGGATAGGAGATTAAGTAGAAGAATACAGTCAGGGAGGGTAGTGACAGGGTAGAGAATATGAGGGGGTGGGGACTCTGGGTCTCAGGCAGGGAGGGGAGGGATCACTGGGGCATCCTTACTGACAAGCCCGGGAGGCATCTGGCACCCTGCCCCCCTGGCCCATTAAAAACTACCGGTGCTAAGAAATAGTGCTAGTAAATAAAAGTTAACATAAACAAAATAAGTATGGGAAATCAGAAAAAACTAATGACATGAAAGAAATAAAGATTACAGTGCCTGATCAGCATTAATGAAAGACCTCACAGTGTGGCTGAATATGGTCATGCTAATTCCTGGGTAAGGAGAATCTTTCATGGTCCAGGAGAAATTCGACACAGTCCAGATACAGAGAATGCCTTACTGATCAGGAAGAGCTGGGCAGCTGTGATTTGTGAACTTCTGCCTAGCAACAGTGAAGTGTCGGTGTTACAGGGGGTGTGGCCTGAGGAAGTGTCTGCATAGACACATAGGAAAAAGAAAGTGTTTGCAGCAAGCGTAGAGGGGAGACAGTCACAGTGTACTGTCCTACCAGATGTGTGCTCAATATTTAACCTCTTGGGTACAACATGAAGTAATTAAGCAGTGTTAATACATTGCAGATAAGATTGAGTTAGGCCACCAGGGTACAACTGTGTAAAGTTTCTGAAAGTAGGATGTCATTGCAGTAAAAAAATAGAAAGATAAAGTGGCAAAACATGTGAATCATGAATAGATGTCACCATAAAACAAAAGTTCAGAGTGTATTTTGCTCATTACTTATCCGTGATGTGTCCAACGATGCAGCATTGGATAATCACACCGGCTAGCTAAGTGACCAATGGTGTCATGCAAGCAGATACAGTACAACAAAGAGACCAGGAAAAATATGTTAGCCAATGGAGATCAAGGCCTCTTCCCTCCACCCCAACAGAGGTTTAGGAAATGAAGTTTGTTGCCGCCCCCTCCCCGTCTACAAACAGCAGCAGACCGTCAATCACTGACAGTCTGCTGCCGTTCTGTGTGCGATCATACAGGACCAGTGCTGCACATGCCCTGTTAGATCCAGCACCTGCACAGTTTCTCAACCATCTGAATCTGCATTCAGCAGCTGAATCAGGGATATATTGGCTTAACAAATAAATCCGGAATAGATACTGTGTGGCAAATTGCGCCATGGGTATGCGCACTGCATTCGCACACACGATCCATAGGATTGCATGGTGCGAATGCAGCCACGGCATGGCGTTGCATGGAGCATGCTGCCCGCTCAAATCACATGGCACAATGCATGTGCACGTTTGCCACGCAAGCGACAAAGATGCAAGAGGTCACATCTATACACAAAAAGGCCAGAAAATCTCCGTCAGCCAATCGAGATCCTGGCCTCTTCCCTCCCTCCTCCACAACAGTGGCGACATGCCTCCATTTTGGGAAATGGAGGTCATCACCACTCCCTCCCACGTACAAATAGCAGCAGACTGTCAATCACTTACAGTCTGCTGCCGCTCTGTGTGAAATCATGCAGGACTCGTGCTGTACATGCACTGTACGAGTCCAGCCCCTGCACAGGTTCTGGATCATCAGAATCTGCATTAGGCAGCTTAATCAGGGCCAAAGTGGCTTACTGAATAATTCCTGAATAGATGCTGAGAGGATACCGGGTATTGAGACTGTAGTATGCTCAGTGTACCCGGAACCTTAGGTTTAGCCATTACACAAGTAAAGCTGTCCACACACTAGACCAACTTTCATCCAACCAGCCAACTAGTTGATTGGTTGGAATGAAAATCTGGTAAGGTATGAAAGCAAATGACAATCAGTAATTTTCTCCCAAACGGCGGAAAATGGACAAAAACTGTTGTTTGAACAAATTGTTTAGATCAAACATTTAACAAACTTTTCTGACCGACCATTTTCATCTGTTTTCTGGTATTTAGGAGCAAATTGCTGATCATCAGTTACTCCAATCCGTTACCAGATTTTCATTCCAACCAATCAACAAGTTGGCTGGTTGGATGTAAGTTGGTCTAGTGTGTGGCCAGCTTTAGGTGGAGACCCCTGAGGAAGGCACCAGAGCCAGTTATATGTGTGACATGGGTAGGTGCTGGGGGGGGTCAGGGCACAGTGGTGGAGTATAGACAGTGCATATATATATATATATATATATATATATATATATATAGTATATTTATATATGTTTGTATAAAATATTAAAAACTGTACACATTAAATAACATAAAAAGGAAAAAGAGAACTCCTATGTATAGGGGCACATCTCAATAAACTATAGCTTTTAATAGGAAAATCAATTAAAATATAGGAATCACTTAATTAGTAAAGATAGAACACACGTGGGATCAAACACAAGATCTCAAAATTTCACATAGTAATCTATGCTCAACAGACAATACACAAGTACATACAATAATGAAGTAACATTAATTAAAGAAAAACAGGGGGAAATATTGGAGTATTAGTGCATAGAGTGTAAAGTAAAGGTGTAGTTAGTCACCATTAGGTGATGGCTAAAATAAATCAAAACATATATTAATCACATGTATAAAACACATACATATTAAAAAGCAACATGACCACTTGTATGTTCAAAATTATTAATTCATACACATATAATTAATTGAAGCGTCCATCTAATAAATGGGAATGTGGAGTATGCTTAACACCAGGTTCAATGTACAATGATTCAAGTGTAGTAACTAATAGAAGAAAAAATAGACTGTGCATTTACATACACTGGGATCTGTTTTCCCAGTCCTGCCATGCATCAGACTGGGAATGAGAGTCCTGTGGCACAGTGAAAGAACAATTGGCCCATTTCTGCTGCCAGCACTGGACTATGAGTGCCCCCTGTTGCAAAGCATTGCAGGATGCAAATCAAAGTCGCTGCTGGTGAAGGAAGCTCCCTTGAAAAAGCCCCTGGCGAAACATGCGACGGCATCGCTCGAGGGGTACCCTTGAGCACACAGAGGACCCCTGCATCATTGACCAGTATCCCACAGGGAATCTTTCTGCTAATCACTGACAGGTACTTTACTTATTTTCTCTGTTCTCTCACCAGCTGCGACTTTGATTTGCATCCTGCAATGCTTTGCAACAGGCGTCACTCATAGTCCAGTGCTGGCAGCAGAAACGGGCCTATTGTTCTTTCACTGTGCCATTGCACGGGACTCTCATTCCCAGTCTGATGCTTAGCAGGACTGGGAAAAGCAGATCCCAGTGTATGTAAATGCACAGTCTATTTTTTCTTCTATTAGTTACTACATTGTACCTGGTGTTAAACATACTCCACATTCCCATTTATTAGAGGGATGCCTCAATTAATTATATGTGTATGAATTAATAATTTTGAGCATACAAGTGGTCATGTTGCTTTTTAATATGTATATGTTTTATACATGTGATTTATATATATTTTGGAGAGGACATCTCCAGAACTGGGAGAGCTCAACCACTAATGTGTACTTCAGGAGAAAGTTCTTTCTCCCACCCTGGTGTCTGCTGGGACTCCTGCCCACAATAGGGTGTATAGGATCAGATTACCTACCTCTACAAAGTGAACCTGTCTACTAATTATCCTAACATACACATACTCAGATCTAATAATACAGGCAGGGAACTAGAATTATTCCTATTAACAATTACACACACTGAACACAGTATAACAAAATAAACTATATATTCCAAATATAACAAATACAATATAACTATACAATTTAATAAAGCTCTAACTTATATTAAAGTCTGTTATGTTCACCAGGAATAAATATTAATTTATCCTTATACAAAATTAAATGAAATACAGCATGGATCCTCGATAAGGGACCTCTCATTTTATCATAGATGTCTCCATAAAGCAAGGGTTCCCAGTAAATTTTGCTTATTAAAAGGCTGTATGCCCATAAAATTAAAAGGGATATATAGTCTCCTAAAAGTAAGGGACGGGGGAATAAACAAATTGAAATATGCTAAGGGTTAGTAGCACACAGTAAAAGGTCAAACAACTAAATACCATAAGGAAACAAGATAGAAACAGGATCTCAGGAAACATGAAAAATTGATCTATTAAATGAGTCTATTTGGACTTTTGGTGCCTAGTTTGTGAATCAATTTATTCTCTAAATTCAGTCCCATTTTAGAATGGTTTCTTCCTTGGGCTGGAACCGAAACATGATTGAACACCATATGTCTCCAGGATTGTAGACTGTGTTTCTCTCTTACAAAGTGATCAGCCACTGGTTGGTCACTCATGTCCATCAGTAGTGCTTTTCTAATGGCTGAGCAATGTAGGACCATTCCTACTCTGAAGCTCTGTTCAGTTTTTCCCACATAAAATAGTCTGCATGGGCAAATGATTATATAAATCACGTATGTGCTCATGCATGATAAGGCAAAGTTGATGTAGTGTGATAATAAAGGAGGGCCCTGCATTACGATGCCCTGCTTTTCAGAATTTTGCTTCTACGGTGGTGTTAATATATCTCAAACAAAGAAATAAAGTTTAGGTGCTTAAAAATAATTATGCCAGTGAAATAAATAACTCAAAATTCAAAGATAGGGCAGCAGTCCAAAGTGTAAAAAAAACCTAAAAAACAAAAAGATGCACCTCAATCATGCAGAATTGTTTGATTCCACTTCTGTATGCTCAAACTTAATAATGTGATATAAGCTTTCATACCAGAGACACAATTAATTTGGCTTATCTGAAAAAGATTGAAGTCCACTTACCAAGTATGGACCTTGGTAGCGTAATACTGTTTTAAAACTCTGTAGATTTATTAAAAGTAAGTAACAAACTCACAATAAAAAAACCTGACAAAATAGCATATTTCACACAAAATATACTGGAAGCTATGTAAGATGGTATAACGATATCCTCCTGCCATGACAAGGATTACCAAAAGCAGCAGCAGCTGGAGCTCCCATATCCACTGTGGATACAGCTCCCTGGTATGTTTCATCCTGGACAAGACTTTTTCAAATGGAAATAGGATGACATCCTATTGTATCATTGTGTCAGCACAGATATATATCAGAAGGATAAAGTACACTGTAGGAGATAGCGTGATGAAGCACCTGCAGTGTTCCATGATTATGAATGTATTAATATAATTTTTTTTTGTTTAACAAGATGGAAGACAACATTTTTGTTGGTTGTAGTATATATACAGTTTGTGCATAAACAGCTAAGTGCCTTATTATTATAAAGACTTTTGTCTCAATATTTATATACTGTATATATATATATATATATATATATATATATATATATTTCAGAGAACAATTTCAGTTATCATAGAGCAATCTTCTCATTATAGACTCTGTTTTTTTTCTTGAAGCATCACAGGGTGATATGAATGGCAACTTTGAACATTCCTCAGTTTTCATAATTTTAGATACATTGGGCACATCACATCAGTGGGAGGACATTGTGATTTGCAAAATACATCTAATTTTGTGGGTATGTGTCTAATGTTCGAGGATGCTATTCAAAAGAGTGATCTTCTGCAAACACCAAGCACCAAATAGACAGAATTTCTCTATTTCCTTATACAAAGAATGTTCTGCTCTGCAAATCATATACTGTATGTGATACAATTTTTATCTTGACATAAATATGTTTTATTGACACCCCGTGTTCTTGTTTTCCTTTAAGATTGTTCCACTATACAAACAAACTGCTGGTGGATTCCATTACTACGATAGAAGCTGCAGGGATGTCTTAACATTGATAACAACACTCTGTCAGCTTATAGTTTCTTGAGCACAGTATATTTACTGTGGGGGAGTTGGTTTGTGCTATTACTGAATTACTGCTCCTTCTGTCTATGAACATTTTAAAATTCGTGTTACTTAATTGGTGAACTGTGTATTATTATGAAATTCATCATCGTATATTCATTTATTTTGTGCATCCCTAGTAATTGTTTTAATTTTGACACCTGGCTGATCCCATTAAATGATGATAAGTTTATTTCTATGTTTGCTTTTCCAATAAATTCAACCTAATGTTATGAGCTTTCCAAAAATGCCAATTTCCTCTTTCATTAATAGTAGTTGCTGTTAACCATTGTTGCCCATGGGCTACTTTCCACAAGTGGTACCAGGAGAGAGATCCATAGGATCCCTCCCCAACACTTACTTCTTGAGCATACGTTGTCAGCAGACTAAGGGGCATATGTATCAAAGCTTTATGTGAGATAAAATTGTGAAATATATATCACCAACCAATCATCTCCAAACTATCGTTTCTTAAACACAGCCTGCAAAATGTAAGTTAGAAGCTAATTGGTTGGTGATATATATCTCACAATTTTAGCTCACATCCAGCTTTGATACATGTGCCCCTAAGTTACAGTCTACTGTATATTCACATATTCTTATTTATTGTGATATCCTGACATGCTGCACTAAATCTTGGTTGGTCTTGATTTTGGTTGACAAGAGGAGACAGATAGCATGCTTAGAAAACATTTAATTTTCTAAGAGTGGATAACCTGTAATTGAAGAAAAGTCTGATTAAAGTATAACATTATTTTACCCACACAAAGACAAGCAATTCATAGCTAATACATGTTTTTAGTTATAGGAATAAAAAAAACTAAACATATGCTTCAAACTACAAGCATACTGTATATATGTTTTTTATAGTTATCCTATGTGATAGATAATTCATGTTGACTAAAATTCACAATATTGATCATGTCACATTATAAATATATAAAATGTACCATTGTTAATAAAATCACTAGAAAGGCCTGTAAAATCTGTTCTGATAGTATATGCTTGCTTTTTGAATTGACAGCATTTTCTTGAAATAAATCACTTTTTTGTGCAAAACATGTGTCATTTTACACAATCAAGATCATTTAATTTCCCTCATCAATTTCTATTTTCTCATAACGTATGCAGATTACCACTTTGCAATTCACAAAGAATTAATCCTCAAGGACTTATTTTTCATTTCTTCCTTTCTCTAATCAGAAACCTAAAAAAAAGGGTGCTAGGATTTATCTTCTAAAATAATTATGGGAAAAAATCAAGTTATTGTCAATTTTATCCAGGAGCCAAAGCTAATGTGTATTTTTAAGCTAATAAATGAAAGCGCAAACAAATAAACTGATTTCTAAAGTATATACAACATTTTATTATGGCTTATTGATTACCAAACATACAAAAAATAAGTCAATGCAATACAAATACTTTTCTTTTTAGTTACAACCACATTGCTCTGAATGTGCGCTTTTTGAATGCCGTAGAGCAGGAAAATAATGTCTATTTAGGCTATGCAACATTCAGTATTTTGCACCTTTTATTGGTTTGAGCTTGGTGGGACTAGAGGCCTGATTCAGCTTGGATCGCAGTTTCTCATATGTACGCAATCGTCTGATTGTTGCATACTGCGCATGTGTACGCATCTCAGTGTGCATGGACGAACCGGCCACTGTGATGGAACTGCGATTGCAACAGCTACACAGGCCCATTGCAGAGTGATTGACAGGAAGTGTTTTTTGTAGAGGCTGACGTGGGCTGGTCGGCCAAACGTAGGTGTGCCAGTGCATTTCAACGCTGTTGCATTGGCATGCATAAATTATCCACTGCAATACCCTACGTAGACTGAGGCCTTACAGTGTGCGTTAAAGTAAGCAATTCCTGAGTGAGGTCTGACCTGTCTTAACTGTCCATATGGGTCCGATAGTACTCGATCGTACCAGTGTTTTCGCAGTCTTGCTAATCATTACGGATGTGTGTGTAAAGTAAAGTGGGTCCTTATGTAGTGCTGCAGCGGCATTTCGATCACTATGGATTAGCATACTATCACACTGAACTGGGTGCGCATGCAATATTGCGATCCATAGTGAATCAGGCCCAAGGTTTTTACACTCTGAATCTAATGTTATATTATATTTATTTGGCCAAAAATCTAATTTAGCAGGATGAGACATTCTAAAAAGTTTTCTTTGTACATTTCTGGATTAGCAGGGGACCACATGTCTTTTTTGGTAAAATAGATTTTTAATGCCTTTTGTCAGACCAAAAAATTGGTTCAAAGCTGCATGCAGAAAATGGATCTCTAATGCTATACTTATATACAGTACATATGCAACATCTTAGTAATTTTCTTCTTAAATGTAAATATTTTATAGAAGAGCCTGGTTCTCAGTTACCACCAGTTTAATATTGTGTTAAATGTAAAAGTATTTTACAGTCTGATTAGTCTAGGGGCACTGAAGTTAGTGTGACCGGGCTGGATTATAGGCTGGGCAGATGGGGTAATCACCTAGGGGCCCCAACCTATCGGGGACCCCCCACACTCAAACTTTGTCCAGAATCGGGCCACTTTGGAACCTCCCTGTTCCAACTCCTGGCAGCATCACAGTCTGTCACTTTTGATTTAAGATGGAGACAGCTTTTGTTCACCTCTACACTACAGTGGGTGACCGTGCAATGACTGACAATCTCTTAGCCCCACCCCCATGCTGATTATTCTACAATTCACTGGTGTATGGGTAGGGGGTGGGGCCTAATGTTGTTACATGCCCGCCCCTGTAAGGAACATGATGAAGGCAAGCTTAAAAAGGTAGTGAATGTGCTGGCGGTCTCCCTCTCTGTCTCCCTCCATCTTTCCCTCTTTCTCCCCCCTCTCTCCCTCCCACTCTCTCTCTCTCTCTCTCTCCTCTCCTTTTTCTTCCTCCATCTTTATCTTCATCCTTCTCTCTCCCTCCTCCTCTCTTTCCCTCTCTCTATTCTCCTCCCTCCGTCTCTCTCTCTTCCTCTCACCCTCTTTCTTCCTACCTATCTGTTTAGCATCTGTCGCTCGCACTCTTTCTCCCTCTGACTCTCTCTCCCTCACTTTCTATCTCTATCCCCCTCTCTCTCTTTTCCCTCTTACCCCACTCTCTTTCGCCCTCTATTCAAATCTATCCCTAGGTAAGGGGTATAGTAGTGGCTGTGGGGGGATGTGAACATTTTATTGGAAGAGCCCCCACAATTTAGTTGCCCCGGGGTCCCCACAAGCCTTAATCTGGCTTTGAGTTTGGCAACCAAAATACAAAGGGTATGTAAAAGCAGTTGAAGCTATTTATGCAAATATACAGTGTTCTGATGTATTTATTTTAGAGATGTGCTCTGACCCCTCTGTTTTAGCTTTGGACTCATCTTCATGTTTTGGTTTTGTAAAACCACCCCCAAGTGTTTTGGTTTTAGATCTGGTTTTTTTTTTAAATTGAATAAAAGTTTTCAAAAACAGCTACAATTCATGTCATTTTTGCAATCCAAAAAATTTCATTTGGATTTAAAATCCGAATTTCTAACCATCGGAAGATCAGAATCATGACTCGGATTTGCCAGGATCTCCTCAGGAATCAGAACTGCAACTTGGATCTGTCCGGATTCATGAAATTTGGGTTGGTTCAGATTTCTGGAGAACTAAACAGCACATCTCCAATTTATTTTAAATAAAAAATAGATATACATGCTTAATATACTAAAAATAACATTGCTTGCTTTCTATAGTTTGAGCAATAAGTATAAAATGACCTAGAGCTGATCCCATGATAAACTCTTAGGGATATTTGGGCCAGGGGTGCAGCTTCTGGGTCTGATGGAAACTCCTACAAGTATAACCAGGGGCACTGAGAGGGGGGGAGTAGGTACAGATTACCCAAGGCCCAGGCTTTCTGAGGGGCCCGGCAGGGGCCCAGCGTGGGCCCGGGTCTGGTGCCACCCCCCCCTCACAGCAGCCCAGCACACAGTGTGTGCTGAGCAGCATTTGGAGACTGCTCGTGGCTACTGAGCAGCAGCCACAGCAATCTCCTGTCCACTGATCGCGCCCCCCCTGGCTTTGCACTGGGCTGAAGGGGATCAGAGCGCCCCCCATCTCCAGCGCGCAGCGCCACTTCGCGGCACTGCAAAACTTTTTTTTTCTATCGGCAAGGGGGCATGGCCACGCCTCCCGCTATTAGGCCATGCCCCCCATTACCGGGGCCCGCCACGGCTCTTTGCGGGCCTGAGTATAACTTCCAGGTATAAAAGTAGGCAGTGAAAATAAAGAAACATTCATTTAATAGTTAAAGAGTTAGCAAATAAAAAAAAGGTGCAGAACACATCTGAATTTTAAATTCCTAACTAACATTTATTTGACTTTACTGTTTAATATGCACAGAATGACTGAAGCTAAGCAGTAATAATGCCTTTGAGGTTTTTAATATATGGAATTCTATTTACCCTGCATATTGCAGTTCATTCTTTAGTACCTCATACAGAAAATTCATCATAAGCATGTGCAATGTAGTGATAAAGAAAAGGTATTTTCTAATAAATCTGCTTAATCCTTAATATAGCAAGACACACAAACAATGTACACTGCAAAAAGACAAAACATGATTGTAGAAACATGTCCTTATTAATGCAGTTTTACATGCAAGTCATCCATATATATGAAAGTCACTGTGGTAAATACAGTATGAGCTGGGGAGTTAGGAAATATTCTGGTATAGAAATAATGGCAGCTGGTCACGGCCAGTGCTAGGTTTCTAGGCTCCCTTGGCAAAACTTCACTCTACCACCCCTGTTTACCCCAGTGCGTGTTTGTAATCATGTGCAATGTATCCCCTCCTTCCAACAACCTAAAACAGCATTCTCCATGTCTATAGATATCAACACACTTGGGACAATAAGACTGACTACCAGCAGAATTACAAACAATGGTGCCACCACACTATCAATGATAATCCCCAAAATGAATAGGGGTAGTACTGCACAGGTGCTGTCTTCATGTTGGAACCTTTCAAAGTAGAATATACTGTATGGTCTTATAATGTAACAATTGATGATGTCATTCTCTGTGGGAGTTTTGTATAAACTTTTACAAAAAAGTACTGCCTTATAAATCTGTAAATTTGATTAATATAATAAGCCCATTATGGCACATACACTTTAATTTATATAGCTAGAGATATTGGACCTGAGTCTGAGACAGGTGCAAATCTTTTCATGGATGCAAATAGTGAGTATTATCAGACAGCGCATGCTCAGAAGCAAGTTTATACATTTTTGCATAAGTTTAGTATGAGCGATTCAGACGATCTTTGCTGGAACTCACTTTGCATGAAGTAGGCATTGCTGGGTGGTGTACATGTATATGCTCTCAATAAATCTTTTCTAGTGGGAGTGTTATGGGAGTGTGTCATGGGAATGTAGCTAGATTTCCATGCTATTCTCCATCCAAGTTGTGGATATGGGGAAAGGGAGCCTGTTTCTGACAGATCTCTTGCACCTGGAATTATATTAGTGCAAGAGTCAATGCAAATGATGATCATTGCTGCTGTGGGCAGAAAAACAGACAGAGCAGCTTCCTGCATTAAGCCATATGGAAACTCACATTAGTCCTGTAGAAACTTGCTTTATCTGGCTTACACAGCTTCACACAAAAACAGCAATTTTATATAATAATATAATATAATAATAATTTTATATAATATCCAATAGGATAGGTTCACAATTAGAGTTCGCAATTCCAGTCCTCCATATAAAATCATTAAATATGGAAGTAAAAATGAGAGAGGTGCAAATAGTGCATTTTTCCCTGAGGTATCACTAATGTAATAATAATGTAAGTACTGTAAGTTAAGTACCTGGGAAACTCTGGGCCTTATCTAGCGGTGGATGCATTTAAAACATTGGTCGCAAGCACCAGATGGTTTAAATCTGTGCATGTGTCCTGAAGGTAACTGCTGGGGGACACAGATTGTAATTGCATGAAGATCTATGCAATTCTCACCTGTTTATACTGTAAATGCTTTATTACATAGTCACACATATACTAACATATACTAACAGACATACATTTATAACATTTATATACATTCCCTCCATATATATATATATATATATATATATATATATATATATATATATATATATATATAGATATATAGATATATATATATATATACAGAGAGAGAGAAAGAGAGAGAGATAGAGAGAGAGAGAGATAGCGCTTTGATTGGACTTTTATCAAGAACAGCACAACATGAATACAAAGCATACCTTTATACCCCCAAACATCCCATAATGTGAGCGTGCATCCTGCCTTGCCGCCCGCCAGGTGAATGACATCACTCCAGTGGGACCAGTGCATACATGGTGACGCGGCCGCTAAGAACAGAGGATGCCACTAAAGGTTGCCGTGGCTACCCAGTTCTAAGTAGCGGTCGCTGGTGGCTAAATGATATAGCGGAAGACATAAAAAATGGCAATACATAAAGCACATATTATCACCAAAGGGTCTGCATAATCATAGTAAATGAGTCCATATCAAAAATGTACAAGTAATAAATATATAAGCATGAATGCCTGGGCAGGTAAGTAAATAAAATACTATGCAGTAATGTGTGACCCAACAAATAGTGTACACAAATACAAATAAAAACTGACAAAGAGATATGCAAATAGTATTGCATGTGACCAAGAAATACTAAAGTTACAAACCGCAGGGAAAGGGAGTACACATACCCAAAGGTATAGATATAAAAAGAAGAAGGGACCTAGGTACATGGTATATTGGCCCTATACAGGTGGCCCAGAATATATATAAATGTAACCAACAAAAGGTATATGGCAATGGCAAAAATGGGACCATAATGCAAGTTTATATAGATGTGTCCACATTGACACAACTGGACACTCACTGATGAATAAAACAACCAATGGATGTTGTAGATCTCAGATGCTGCTGTGCATCATGAACACAGCGAAAATGCGTATATATGATGGCAAGATGGTGGATAGTGGGGACACAAAACGTGGGGAAAACATGGAAGACAAGGAAGATGGAAGTGTTGGCTGAAGTGCAAATAAGGATAGTGTCAAGTTACAGCACCGGGTATTCCAAGGTGGTCTCCCATCAAAGTACTAACCCGGCCTACACTGCTTAGCTTCAAAGATCAGACGGTATAAGGCATGTCCAGTGTAGAATGGCAGTAAACATGAAATAAGTAATCCTGAATGTATGCACAGCCAATGGGCCCACTGTGCCATACACAACCAAGGGAGAATGGGAAAGAAGGGAATGGGCAAAAACAAGACAAAACAAATTACAACAATGGCAGAAATGCTATCACCCTAGTATATGAGATGTAAAACAACCTTGCTGGACCACAGAGGGTAAAAAAATACCCAGTAAGTGCTGGAGAGTAAGTGAGCTCTAATAACAAGAAAGTCTTCTTCAATAATAACATGAAAAAGATAGTTGTTCATTCAGTCCAAAAGGAGAAACTGTTCATTCTATAGATCCAAAAAGTCTCGAGTTGGAGAAGCTTCTTCTCTCTGTCACCCCCTCGTTTGGATGGTGGAATATGATCAATTATCTTGTACACCAAAGTAGACAAGGAGTGTCGTAGATTCTCGAAGTGACATGCCATGGGTTGATCAACTTCCTTCCCTTCCAGGGCCTGTCTGATTGCAGTCTGATGTTGAGCCATTCGAATCCGGGCTGTACAAGTGGTTTTCCCTATGTAGACTAATCCACAAGGGCAGCGAATCATGTAGATAATATACTTGGTGGTGCAAGACAACACATGTTTAATGGGTATATGTTTCCCCGAGTGTGGATGTACAACATCTGGTCCAGTTTCCAAGTATCCACAGGTGGTGCAGCCAGTGCACCGATAGCATCCAAGTTTTTTAGTGAGAAAGTGGTCCGTATTGGCAGGCCCACAACTGACATCGTTGTGCACCAGCCAGTCTTTGAGATTCTTCCCACGTTTGTATCCAAGCATAATCTTAGAGTTTAAACAGGTTTAATGGTATGGTCTGTGTTGACAATGGGCCATAGGCGTTTAGTGGTAGAGTTGATGTACTTGCTGGCTATGTTGTGCTGATTCACAAATATCATGGTATTTGTGTTTCTGAGTGCAGAGTCAGTTGGCTGGTTACGCTCTTGATTTGAACAAATGGCACGTTCTTTTGCTCGCAGAAGATCTTTGTGTCTGTAACCTCGTTCCAAAAATGTGATGATCATGTTGTCAATTTCCACAATCACTTGTTGAAGATCGCTGGTAATTGTAACAGCTTGTAGAAACTGTGAATATGGTAGGCTTCGTTTTAGAGACAAAGGATGATGACTTTGTATGTGTAGTAAAGAGTTGCCATCTGTGGGTTTGTGATAAACCGTAGTGTTAAAGCTGGTTCCTGACCAATAGATATTGATGTCCAAAAAATTTACATGTTTAGCACTATGTTCAAAGGTAAATGTAATGTATTTATGCATGGAATTAATCTTCAACATGGTATTGACAAACTCTTCCTCGGTACCCAACCACAATACCAAAATGTGGTCTATATAACGAACAAAGAAAATCAAAAATTGATTGAAGTCTGGATTGTTCAAAAAGAGTTCCTTCTCAACAGTGAAGATGTAAATGTTAGCAAAGGATGGGGCTACATGAGACCCCATGGCATAGCCTTTCTTTTGGAGAAAAACCTTGTTGTCAAACAAAAAATAATTGTTCTTTAAAGTCTGTCTGAGAAGACAAATAAAGAAGTCAATGTTGGTCCCTGATAGTCTGTGCGTGTTTTCAAGAAAGATTCCATGTATTCACAGCCCTCTATGTGTGGAATACTGGTATACAATGAGTTAACATCTATAGTGCACATAATATGATTTGTGGGAAGATTTTGTAAGGAATGTAATTTCTCAAGCAAAGAATGTGAATCGAGCAGAAATGTAGGTTCTTGTGATATCAAAGGTTGCAAGAAGTGGTCAAGATATTTGGAGGTTTTACTATATAAACCATCCCTTGCAGAAATGATGGGATGGTCAGTAGGTGAAATAAGAGATTTGTGTATCTTGGGTAAACTGTGGAGCAGGGGGGGCACAGGTTTATCTATAGTTAAATATTGCAATGTATCGCTAGTAATGAAGCCATGCTGTAGAGCTTCAGATAAGCAGCTATCAAGTTCAACCTTAAATTTGGACACTGGATCATGAGTTAAACATGTATATGTGTCTGTATAATTGAGTTGGCAGTAAATTTCATTGACATAGTGGTCCCTATCCTGAATAACAACCGCTCCCCCGTTGTCAACTGAGTGAATGACAATGGCGGTATCCTTACTGAGAGTGGTAAGGGCAGTAAATTCTTCTTTGGACAGATTGTGATGTATAGGATTACAGCCTTTGAAATGTGTAGTGACATCATGGTCTAATATTATAATAAAGCTCTTAATGGAAGCGTTGTTAGAACAAGGTTCAAAAGTGGAGGTTTTTTTGAAAGGAGTTGGTGTAGTAAGCGGTGATACATTGGTAGAATTGCTGAAGAATTCTTTCAATTTAAGACTCCTATTGAGTCTCCATAAGTCCTTTTTCCAATGGAAACCATTGAAAGAACAAGTGGGAATGAATGACAAGCCTCTCTGTAGTAATTTGGACTCAGACATGCTGAGTGAGCCAGAGGATAAATTAACGATTAAGTTTTTTTCTGGTATGATCTTTTTCCTCTTCACTTGTTTGCCTCACCTAGTGTGGGGCCGCTTCCTTTTCGGGCCTGTGTGGATACCCCTAAAGGAGGATGTTGTGTGACTAGGTTGGTACTAGATGGAAAGTCTTGATCACTTTGTGAGGAGTTAGCCCCACTGGAGCCCTCTATGTCAAATGGTTGTCTAGGTGTTCTAAAATGGGTTCTCTGAAATCTAGGATTAAGTGTTCTACCAGTGGCCCATGAATATACCCTTTGTTCCTTATAGTATTGACTTTTGCCAATTTTTCTTTTTTATAAGAGATGAGGTCCCTTCTATAGTCCTCAATTTGTGTATTCAGTTTATCAAGCCAGCTGTCTGGATTATCCTTCGAAAGACTATTCTTAAGAGAAATTTCAAATGTTTTGATTTTATCACGGACACTGTTAAGTTCTTTACTGGATTCCTCTATCACTAATAGCATGAGATCAAGGTAACATTTGCTAAGAACGGCAACCCACCTCCTGCAGAAATCAAAACTGTTTCTGCCGATGGTGGGGACGTTCTTAATCCTAAATCCTCTGGGTATTTTTCTTTCTCTATGATAATCCGATAAAGTGACCCTGTGGAGGTGATAATCAATCTCTTTTTTCTTTAATCTTAGTAATTGGACAAAGAGTTCCTCAGTAGAGGATGCCCCTGCGGTATCAAGAAAAGTCTCTTTAAAATATCGACTTTCTGCTTCTGATTCACTGAAGCTTAGTGTGTCACCTATAAGTAATTGTATATGTAGGAAACCACTCCCATCAGATTGAGTAGTAGTGGCTCCTGTTCTGTTCTAAGACATAATAGGTAGTGAAAAATTTGAGTTGCTGAAAAAAGCTATCCAGTGTCATAGAAATATTGTAGATATGAGGGCAGTGGAAAAACAACAGAACAGCACTATATATTGGAAAAAATGTAAAAAGCAATCCAAATCCAAGCGGTTGTAAAAAGAGAAGAAAAAAATAAATATAATGTGCACCAAAGTCAGTCCATAGTTCACACAGATGAAAAAAACAAAAGAAGTGAAAAAGAACAATGTACAAAAAAAAAAATAGAGATGTTTCCTGATGGGTTAAAAAGAAGAGTAATCCAAAATGGGGTGCCTTGCAATCCACAGGGATTTATGACTATACCCCAATGGGGAAAACATAGAGATAATGCCGTCACTCTACACTAACTGAAATACTGCCCTGGGTGCCCTCAGGATGGTTAAGTAACCAGGCATATACACAAAGTAACAGCTGCACTCTCAGGACTTGAAAAAATAAGACTCACGACTCCACAAGGTCTGCGTTCAATGTTTCAGTTGATTGGACTTTTATCAAGAACAGCACAACATGAAAACAAAACATACCTTTATACCCCCAAACATCCCATAATGTGAGCGTGCATCCTGCCTTGCCACCCGCTGGGGGAATGACGTCACTCCAGTGGGACCGGCGCATACATGGTGACGCGGCCGCTAAGAACAGAGGACGCCACTAGAGGTTGCCGTGGCTACCCAGTTCTAAGTAGCAGTCGCTGGTGGGTAAATGATATAGCAGAAGACATCAAAAATGGCAATACATAAAGCACATACTATGACCAAAGGGTCTGCATAATCATAGTAAATGAGTCCATATCAAAAATGTACAAGTAATAAATATATAAGCATTAATGCCTGGGCAGGTAAGTAAATAAAATACTATGCAGTAAAGTGTGACCCAACAAATAGTGTACAAAAATACAAATAAAAACTGACAAAGAAATAGATATGCAAACAGTATTGCATGTGACCAAGAAATACTAAAGTTACAAACTGCAGGGAAAGGGAGTACACATACCCAAAGGTATAGATATAAAAAGAAGAAGGGACCTAGGCACATGGTATATTGGCCCTATACAGGTGGCCCAGAATATATATAAATGTAACCAACAAAAGGTATATGGACATGGCAAAAATGGGACCATAATGCAAGTTTATATAGATGTGTCCACATTGAACCTACTGGACACTCACTGAGGAATAAAACAACCAATGGATGATGTAGATCTCAGATGCTGCTGTACATCATGAACACAGCAAAAATGCATATATATGATGGTAAGATGGTGGATAGTGGGGACACAAAACATGGGGAAAACATGGAAGACAAGGAAGATGGAAGTGTTGGCTGAAGTGCAAATAAGGATAGTGTCAAGTTACAGCACCAGGTATTCCAAGGTGGTCTCCCATCAAAGTACTAACCCGGCCTACACTGCTTAGCTTCAAACTGACTCTGCACTCAGAAACACAAATACCATGATATTTGTGAATCAGCACAACATAGCCAGCAAGTACATCAACTCTACCACTAAATGCCTATGGCCTATTGTCAACACAGACCATACCATTAAACCTCTTTTAAACTCTAAGATTATGCTTGGATACAAACGTGGGAAGAATCTCAAAGACTGGCTGGTGCACAACGATGTCAGTTGTGGGCCTGCCAATACGGACCACTTTCTCACTAAAAAACCTGGATGTTATCGGTGCACTAGCTGCACCACCTGTGGATACTTGGAAACTGGACCAGATGTTGTACATCCACACTCGGGGAAACATATACCCATTAAACATGTGTTGTCTTGCACCACCAAGTATATTATCTACATGATTCGCTGCCCTTGTGGATTAGTCTACATAGGGAAAACCACTTGTACAGCCCGGATTCGAATGGCTCAACATCGGACTGCAATCAGACAGGCCCTGGAAGGGAAGGAAGTTGATCAACCCATGGCACGTCACTTCAAGAATCTACGACACTCCTTGTCTACTTTGGTGTACAAGATAATTGATCATATTCCACAATCCAAACAAGGGGGAGACAGAGAGAAGAAGCTTCTCCAACTCGAGACTTTTTGGATCTATAGAATGAACACAGTTTCTCCTTTTGGACTGAATGAACAACTATCTTTTTCATGTTACTATTGACGAAGACTTTCTTGTTATTAGAGCTCACTTACTCTCCAGCACTTACTGGGTATTTTTTTACCCTCTGTGGTCCAGCAAGGCTGTTTTACATCTCATATACTGGGGTAATAGCATTTCTGCCATTGTTGTAATTTGTTTTGTCTTGTTTTTGCCCTTTCCCTTCTTTCCCATTCTCCCTTGGTCATGTATGACACAGTGGGCCCATTGGCCGTGCATACATTCTGGTTTATTTATATCATGTTTACAGCCATTCTACACTGGACACGCCTTATACCGTCTGATCCTTGAAGCTAAGCAGTGTAGGCCGGGTTAGGACTTTGATGTGAGACCACCTTGGAATACCCGGTGCTGTAACTTGACACTATCCTTATTTGCACTTCAGCCAAAACTTCCATCTTCCTTGTCTTCCATGTTTTCCCCACGTTTTGTGTCCCCACTATCCACCATCTTACCATCATATATATGCATTTTCGCTGTGTTCATGATGTACAGCAGCATCTGAGATCTACAACATCCATTGGTTGTTTTATTCCTCAGTGAGTGTCCAGTTGTGTCAATGTGGACATATCTATATAAACTTGCATTATGGTCCCATTTTTGCCATGGCCATATACCTTTTGTTGGTTACATTTATATATATTCTGGGCCACCTGTATAGGGCCAATATACCATGTACCTTGGTCCCTTCTTCTTTTTATATCTATACCTTTGGGTATGTGTACTCCCTTTCCCTGCGGTTTGTTACTTTAGTATTACTTGGTCACATGCAATACTATTTGCATATCTCTTTCTTTGTCAGTTTTTATTTGTATTTTTGTACACTATTTGTTGGGTCACACTTTACTGCATAGTATTTTATTTACTTACCTGCCCAGGCATTCATGCTTATATATTTATTACTTGTACATTTTTTATATGGACTCATTTACTATGATTATGCAGACCCTTTGGTGATAGTATGTGCTTTATGTATTGCCGTTTTTGATGTCTTCCACTATATTATTTAGCCACCAGCGACCGCTACTTAGAACTGGGTTGCCACGGCAACCTCTAGTGGCGTCCTCTGTTCTTAGCGGCCGCGTCACCATGTATGCACCGGTCCCACTGGAGTGATGTCATTCACCAGGAGGGTGGCAAGGCAGGATGCACGCTCAAATTATGGGATGTTTGGGGGTATAAAGGTATGTTTTGTTTTCACGTTGTGCTGTTCTTGATAAAAGTCCAATCAACTGAAACGTTGAACGCAGACCATGTGGAGTCGTGAGTCTTATTTTTTCAAGTCCTGAGAGTGCTGCTGTTACTTTGTATATATGTATATATATATATATATATATTATGGATGTGCAGGCTCGTATAGGTTCGAGTTTGCACGTGGAGTTCGGATTTTTCCCTCCAAAAAAACGGAACAGGAATGATGATGTTCGTCCATGTAAGATGACGTTTTGCCTCTTTCTGAGTTCCATTTTTTAGGAGGGAAAAATCCGAACTCCACGTGCAAACTCGAACCTATCCGAGCCTGTCCATCCCTAATATATATATATATAAATATATATATATATATATATATATATATATTAGCAAGAGAGTGGCACTCATGGCACTTTACAGACAAGGAATGGCACAAACACAAAATGTGTCTTCAACGTTTCATTCTGTATTAAGAATTTCATCAGGAAGTATACAAAATACACAAACACATCTTACCTTATACCCTCCAAGCCAGCGTGTGTAGCGGCTTCCCCTGAACACCACAGGCAGGTGCACCAAAGTGACGTTATCGCATATCAGCGCGATGCACGTCAGTGTTTACAAATATCATAGTAACAGTCATCGTAGTTACATATACAGGAAGCAGACCATCAAATAGCGTACATGAGCTGCACAAACCATAAAAACATCACATATGGGATAGAGAGTAAAGATTAATCATATGCATCTAAGAAGAAGGTAAGACAGCAAGACATAAACCAGAGGTATATATAAATACAGATAAACATATCCCTAATACAAAGAAGCCTATGTTGTACTGTCCAACCATAATAAAAAGAGCAACATAAAATATGCAAATAAAGACATTAAGCATATAAATTCTCAGAGGCTCCTTAGTTCTTTTATAGAAACATGCCAAGGGTAATATTTAATTCAACCCCTTAGGAGATATAAAATTGAGTGAATGAATCCAGAAAGCATCACGTTTAAGCAATAACTTATCGCGATCACCTCCTCTTTTAGGTGGGGGAATATAATCAATCATGCAATATTGGAGGCTTGACAGATTGTTCCCAGCCTCAACAAAATGCTGAGCTACCGGCTGATCACTGCTGCCACTTAGTAGGGCTGATCTTGTAGAGGATTGATGTACCCCCATCCTCTCTCTAAATTTCCTAGAAGTCTTCCCAATATAGGAATAGCCACACGGGCAAATAATCTGATAAATCACAAAGGAGGATTCGCATGTAAAATTTAACCTAATGCGCAATTCTTTGCCAAAATATGGGTGAAAAAATACATCACCAGTGAGAAGGTATCTACAAGTCACATATAGACATTTGAAACAGCCCGGTTTCTTTGCAAGGAAATTGTAAGCAATCTGTGATTTACCGCACCCTGGGATGTCAGTTTTAACTAATATATCCCGGAGATTACTGGATCTAGAGTAACATGGCATCAAAGCACAATCAGTTCATTTAAGATCCTTGTCTGTCTGAATCAACTTCCAAAGTTTTTTAGACACTTTATTAATCACTGGTGAACCAGTATTATACTGAGACACCCAATGGAATTTTCACAACCAACTATCTGTTGGTGTTTTATACAATAACTCATCTGGTCAAATTGCATCACCTTGTGTTTTAAGCCTACCAGATATTCACAATCATAACCCCTGATGACAAACCATTCAATCATGGTATTGATCTGTTCCTCTGCCTTGCTGGAATCATTATTGATATGTTTAACCCTTAACATTTGGGAATAAGGGATACCAAACTTCATACTATGAGGATGACAACTTGTTGGATGTAAATATGTATTGTGATCAGTTTTCCTATGAAATACAGTGGTATCAATATTAGAATCTCTCAAGGTAATCTGCACATCCAAAAATTCAATAATGCATTGATGCATTTTAAACGTAAGTTTAACTGGACAGCTAGTGGAGTTGTGGATTCCAAAGATCTGTTCTAATTCTTCCTTAGTACCACGCCAAATCAAAAACAGATCATCTATATATCTCTTATAAAACAGAATCTTGCTAGAAATACTGATATCATTGAAAAAAAATGTATCCTCTATATCAGACATATAGGTGTTGGCATAAGTGGGTGCAACAGAAGAACCCATTGCACAACCTTTGGTTTGTAGAAAGTAACCACTATCAAAAAGAAAAAAAATGTTTTGTAATATCAATTCTAGCAACATTAAGAAAATGCCCACATGTGCAACATCAAGCATACTTTTACTTTGTAATAACCTTTTAACAGATGGTAAGCCCTCATATTGAGGAATAATAGTATACAGACTTGTTATGTCAGCTGTTACAAGCAATACATCACTCGGAATAGCAGTCAGATTTTTAAGTTCACAGAGTAGCATCATTGTGTCTGAGAGAAAGTGTGGATGTTCACGTATCAAGGAATCTAATCTAAATAAATGGCAGTTGGCTGAAATAAAGAACCCCGGGCCGAAATAATGGGCCTACCAGGAGGAGGGCAAATCCCCTTGTGGATCTTCAGCAATGTATATAATATGGGCAAGATCGGGAACTCCAGCAGCAAAATGTTGAATAGATCTTCATTGATGAGGGAAGCATCCTTAGCTAGGCATAATATTTCTTTCAGTTCTTTTTTGAAGGAGGCAGTTGGATACCCACTTAGTTTCAAATATACCCCATGTTCCATAAATTGCGGATTAATCTCGGTACAATAATCAGAAAGGTCCTGGAGTACAATCGCACCCCCTTTGTCTGCAGGGCGGATTATAAATTGATAATTTTCTTTAAGGCAGCGTAGAGCATTCCTTTCATCAACAGATAAATTAGGATAAGATGGTTTTAAATTTTTGATCTCATGAGAAACATCTTGCTCCAGAACTCTGAGAAATGTCTTAATAGAGGGATTATTAGAAAATGGTTCAAACGTAGATGGTTTTTTCAGACTAATCAGTTTAACAGGGATCTCATCCAAAGATTTAGAGGAAGGAAAGGTGCCACAGATGAGAGAAAGACAGCAACGTGGCTGTGGGGAAGCCACGGATGCAGGGTGGTGCAGCTAGGGAAAAATATTAGAGCCGTTGAGGGAACACAGACTATCACAGTTGGCAGACCACACAGCAGTAGGGATTGGGGAATATATAGCAGCATGGAGGCAAATAGGGGAAGATAGTGTACATGCTTAGACAGAGTATGATTTTTTTTTAAAAAGGGAGCTGAACGTGTATTCTATGAGATAAATGTATGTAGTGAGAAGGATGTTGGAAGCCAGTGAGATTGTTTTGCTGATCAAATGGGAAGATTGTATTCACTGAGTGGGATGTGGGAACCACATAACTGCTCAAACCTCAGTTGCATAGATTGCATGTGTGTATTCCAATGAGCACACAATTCTGTGACTTAACAGCTCCACCATTTTGTGAGTGACAGCAATCTCATTCTGTGAGAGTGCTGAATGTGCAATTAGTCACATGGTGTGATGGCATACCATATCTGTATTGCGCAAGGAACACATCCATTAAGGTGTCAGCCTTAATGATAGTAATTTCATTGCTTATTGAAGCTTATAGGTTTTGTGAATTTTCAGATCATGTCTAAGCAGCCTTAATGGGACATGTGAAACCTTAAGGTTTTTTGTCTATGGAATTCATAGCTTTTTTTAAAACATATTAACTATCAGAGTTTGGATGAGCAAACTGGGCCACCTGCAGGGGAGAAGGGCAAAAAATTGGTACACTAATGCAGGTGGAAGAGGGGACAGCACACAGGAGGTGGTTTTGAAGGTGCATAGTGCAAGATGGCTGTAGGCATGTGGGACAGCAGCATCAGCGGTGGTACAGAGCAGTGGCAGAGGTGCAGTGCAAAGGGGGCATCAATGGGCAACAGAGGGCTTACTTGCAGTGTGTATGCACCTGAGAAAAGCATTTAAAAAAAGTCACAGATGCACAAATGGAGCAGTGAGATCCATCTACGCATCTGTTAAAAATTTAATGTGTAAAAAAAAAAAAAGGCATAGCCCTGCTCCCTAGAACACAACCAGCACAGGGCTTTAGAGCCCCAGTACTGGTTGTGCTAAATATAGGGGACAAACAATGTAGGGGTCCCCCGCATTAAGCACAACCAGCACCAGGCTTTTCAGAACCAGTCCTGGTTGCCAAAATACGGGTGACAAATGATGTAGGGGTCCCACGTATATAGAGAAACCAGCACAGGATTATGAGCCGGTCCTGGTTCTGGAAATACAGGGGGGAAAATTGCGTAAGGTCCCCATGTATTTACCAGAACCAGCACCGGACTCCTTCTAGCAGGGGTGGTGCCACAGCCAGGGGAGCCCTTTCACCAGGCCCCCCAGCTGCAGCATCACCCCTGACCACTAGTCAGCCGCCCAGGCCGGGGATCCCTGGGGAGCTGGGGACCCTCCCCCTAATAAAGGGGTCCCCCTCCTTAGGGCACCCCAGGCCCAGGCTGATAGTCTGGGGCCATCCCTAGCACCCCTGGGCAGTGGGTGCTGGGTTGATGATGTAAAGTGTGGTGCATATAAAAATATAAATATTGTTTTTTGCAGTAGTACTACAGGTCCCAGCAGGCATCCCCACATACTTGTACTTGGAGAACCACAAGTACCATCAGGTGGGGCACTAAGGGCCTGATAGCACATATAGTATCCCTGCAAAAGAAATATTAAAAGAAAACAGACAGACTGTTTTTTTAAAGTATTTTATAATGCCGCATCTTCTCCTGTGGAGTGTCAGCATAGCTCTTTTACATGGCTGCCACTGCCCCAGGACTTCTACGGCATCTTCACCTGGAGTGCAGCAGCCATTAAGCTCTTTTGCGTGGCTGCCGCCCATCCAGGGCTTCCACGGCGTCTTCATGCTTCAGCTGGTCTCTCCAGCTCCCCAACCAACAACAGAATGGACGGGGCCTCATGCTGGCTGTATTTAAGCCAGCCGAGGGGGCAGGGTGGCCATCTTTGAATATCAAAAATGTCGTTGAGGCGCCATTTTTGAATAGGGCATGCTTGGTTCTCACCTCTCTCAGCCAATGAGCGATCCACACCGAGATTTATGAACTGAAATCCCGGGCGGAGCTATCATTCGGGTAGTAGTGTTCTTAGAGAACACTACTAATGTGCTCGGGTCCGGGTATCTAATTTTTTTTTTGCCAAGACCCTGGATTGTGTGAAGAAGACCTTATCCATGCATAGGAGGAGGTGAGTATGGAATTTTTATTACAGGTACTCCCCATTGGATTATCTACTGGAGAAGAAGACAGAATGGCTTCAGGGATATTAAGTGGGTATGTGAGATAGTGTGGCATGTATGTTTTAATAAAATTGTGCTTTTCTACAGTGTGTGTTGTGTGTTTTTTTAATATTGCTTTTGCTGTGGAACTAAAAGTACCAGCAAGCCCATAATGCCCCGCATGCTGATATTTGTGGTTCTCCAAGTAACAGCATGTGGGGTAGGCTTGCTGGGAACTGCAGTTCCACAGCAAAAGCCAATATTATATTTTCATATGCACTACACTTTACATAATTAACCTGGCACCCACTGCCCAGGGCTGCTGGGGATAGCCCCGGGCTATCAGCCTGGGCCTGGGGTGCCCTGATGAGGGGGACACCTTGATTTGGGGGTCACCAACTCCCCAGGGATCCCCACCCTGGGCTGACTAGCATTCAGGGTTGATGCTGTGGCTGGGGGGCCCGGCTTGCCCGGCTTCTGGCATCACTCCCCCCGCTAGAAAGAGTCCGGTGCTGGTCCTGGTAAATATAAGGGGACCTTATGCATTTTTCCCCCTGTATTTCCAGAACCAGGACCAGCTCACAGCTCTGTTCTGGTTGCGCTAAATACGGGGGACCCCTACGTCATTTATCCCCCATATTTTGGCAACCCAGACAGGTTCTGAAAAGCCTGGTGCTGGTTGTGCTTAATATGGGGGACCCCTACGTCATTTGTCTCCTGTATTAAGCACAACCAGTACTGGGGCTCCAAAGCATTTTCTTAATGTTGCTAGAATTGATATTACAAAACATTTTTTTTCTTTTTGATAGTGGTTACTTTCTACAAACCAAAGGTTGTGCAATGGGTTCTTCTGTTGCACCCACTTATGCCAACACCTATATGTCTGATATAGAGGATACATTTTTTTTCAATGATATCAGTATTTCTAGCAAGATTCTGTTTTATAAGAGATATATAGATGATCTGTTTTTGATTTGGCGTGGTACTAAGGAAGAATTAGAACAGATCTTTGGAATCCACAACTCCACTAGCTGTCCAGTTAAACTTACGTTTAAAATGCATCAATGCATTATTGAATTTTTGGATGTGCAGATTACCTTGAGAGATTCTAATATTGATACCACTGTATTTCATAGGAAAACTGATCACAATACATATTTACATCCAACAAGTTGTCATCCTCATAGTATGAAGTTTGGTATCCCTTATTCCCAAATGTTAAGGGTTAAACATATCAATAATGATTCCAGCAAGGCAGAGGAACAGATCAATACCATGATTGAACGGTGCTGGTTGTTTTTTGGGGGGCGGGGACAATCCTTTTTTTTTGTTAAACACAGAAGCAGGTTTCATGGATCTACCAGATCCGAGCATGCATTCTGTGTGCTGCTACCTCCCCTGGGTCCTAGCACCTGCCCAAACACCATCTGCTGCCCGCACCACTTCCGCTAAAGCCCGCTACTGTCCCCAGGTTCTGGCCAAAGCTAAAGCTCACTACCCCCAGCGCCTTTCCACTGGCTCCTGCTGCAGCTAATGCCAGCTTCTTTCCCCCGAGCCCACCACCTTTAAAGCCTGCAAATGACGACCATCTTTGTGCACCCAAGTGAAGTCACAGTTATTACAGCTGCTGGAGGGTCCTACTGCGGCTGCGCAACAAGTTGAAAAGTCATATCTCTACAATGGCACATTCTTCAGGTAATAGTTTAAGAACTGTAACTTTCTAATTTACCTGAGTCCCAAAAGCACGTACCCTGGCACAATTGCTACCTAATGAAACAAACCCCAAGATTAAATTCCACCCTTACCCTGAGTTTTACCCCCATAGACTACAGCAGAAAAGTGTTCCTAATTGAGAATGTTAGAAAAAAGTTTTGAGGTGGAGCCCCTTGAACACACAGCCCCTCCCCCCCTCCGGCATTCTTTATGGAATAATCTGTAATTTTAGATGCAGCCTTAATATAAGGGCACATATGTGCCCTTATAATATATATATATATATATATATATATATATATGTAACCAGGGTGCTGGCACTCACAAAGTCTGTGAAATATATGGCACCGGTGCCCTCCACATGCCTGGCTCACTGGCATCAGTAAACCATGTAGACAATAGTGGGGGAAGCGGCACTTGTAGCGGCTTGCAAAGAAGGACACTTCAATCTCTATTGCATCAATGTTTAAGGAATTTAATGAAATGTTGATGCAATAGAGATTGTAGTGTCCTTCTTTGCAAACCGCTACGAGTGCCGCCGCCACCCCCGCTATTGTCTATATAAGGGGTGTTTTGGTTTTGGATCTGGATCTTTCTTCGTGTTTTGGATCTGGATTGGTTTTGCCAAAACCACCCTTCCGTGTTTTGGGTTATGGGTTTTGTGTTTGGATCTGTAATTTTTTGGAAAAAAGCATAAAAACAGCTAAAATCACAGAGTTTTTTTTAATTCCTATGCTACTATTAACCTCAATAACATTCATTTCCACTCATTTCCAGTCAATTCTGAACACCTCACAATATTGTTTTTAGGCAAAAAGGTTTCACTGAGGTAGCTGGATGACTATGCTAAGCGACACAAGTGGGTGGTACAAACACATGGCCTATCTAGGAGTGGCACTGCAGTGGCAGACAGGATGGCAGTTTGAAAAATTAGGCCCCCACAGAGATGCAAGATGGAATTTCCAATGGGCCCTCCCACCCACCCTTATGTTGAATAAACAGGACATGCACACTTTAACAAACCAATCATTTCAGCACCAGGGTCTGCCACACAACTGTAGCTGAAATGATTGGTTTGTTTGGTCCCCCACAAAACAAGCTAGCAATTAATTTGTCCCTGCACAATTTTTCTCTACAGAGGCAAGGTGTCATCCTCATCCTTTGTTGATGCACGTGCGGCTAACGCACACACAAACACAGCAAAATAAACACTTTTTAAATGTTTTACTTTTTTGGGGCACTTCGGGGGTTACACCACCCTTCAACAGACCAGCCGGCCCTTGATTTATGACACAGGCACACGCTTGGTGCTGCTATTTTGTTGATGCACGTGTGGCTAACGTGCACACAAACACAGAAAAAGAAACACTTTTTAAATTAATTAATTTTTTGGGCACTTTGGAGGTTACACTGCACTTCAACAGACCAGCTGGCCCTTGACTTATGACACAGGTGCAAGCTTGGTGCTGCTACTTTGTTGATGCACGTGCGGCTAACGCGCACATAAACACAGAATACATTTTTTTTTGTTTTTGCACTTGGGGGGAGCACTCCTGATGGACAGAGAACCCTCTGGACAACACTACAGCACCCCTTTAGGAATACAGTGACACAGGAGCCACTGAAGCCCCCCTCTTCTGTCTGCACACAGCTCCTATGGGCAACACAGCCTTTATGGGACAACAGCACTGCACAACGCAGCCCAGCCAGCCCCTATGGAGTTTGGGCACAGCCCCTATGGACAACAGCAGCACCAGCACAGCAACCCCCATCCTCCCTCTTCACTGTCCACACATATATATATATATATATATATATATATATATAGGGAATGGCAGCACTCCATTGAAACACAAACATCTAAAGCTGGGTCCTCA
This sequence comes from Taudactylus pleione, assembly GCA_031769625.1. Lineage (NCBI taxonomy): Eukaryota > Metazoa > Chordata > Amphibia > Anura > Myobatrachidae > Taudactylus > Taudactylus pleione. Next base: position 11,035,130 of record JAUIMM010000082.1, read on the forward strand.
CTAGAGTTTACTTCAATGTTTCAGTCTTGGTCAGACTATCGAAAGTCTGACCTAGCTTTTAATGTTTGTGTTTCTTTGGAGTGCTGCCGTTCCCTAATAGCTTACTATATATATGAAATATATATAGTAAGCAATTACATATATATGATATTTATATTGTGGCAATATCACGCTAGGTGTTTATAGTGAGCAATGGATTCTGTGTCTGGGTGAAAGGATACACCCACACAGGGTAGCAAAAGGAAATGTGACCACACCTAGAGGATGCCTTGTGTACAGAGCTCAGGTGAGGCTAATGAGACAGAACAGTTAGGCTGATGGAGGAGAAAGTCCAAGTGGGACTGTAGCAGCCACAGAGTCCAATGTGTCTGGAGGCCAGTGGGGGCCAGGAGCCCAGTGTCCAGATCTGCGATCATGCAGGGAGCCCCACCAATCTCTGACTGTGTTTAAGTTGTGGCAGCCAAACCACTCCAGAGGCCAGTGTCCAGAACTGCAAGCCAGGCAGGGAGCACCATAAGAGATTTTGTGTAAAGGCCAGAAGACCATGTTCATACCTGTGATAGACAGGTCTGAGACTTTTGAGAGACTGCATTACATTTGCAGACTAGCTGCTCATTATAATCAGTGTTCAAGAAGTGAGGTAGTGTCCTGAATGTGGGGGCTATCATTAGTGAACTGCCTCTTCCAAGGATACAGTATGTTGATATTCCCATAAACAAATAAAACACTTCATACTGTAGTTTTATAGAGTTTTAATCAATTAACAGAAAACAACAGTATCAACCAAAATAACTTACAAATAAATGTATAAAATCCCAAAATATCTGAAGTACATTTTACTGGATAGAATGAATAATCAAGTGTGTATCAGAATGTAGCCAGGGGCCCCATCACTGCTTGAACAGAAATCCCTCTCTGGATCAGAGAGCCTACAGTCTACAGTGTGTCTGAACCATGCACCCTCTCACTGAGGCATTTTGATCCCAATTGGATCTTCGTCAAGGTTTGAGCGGGGTGTGCCTCTTCCATTTTTATATCTTGACCAATGAATCAGGCATAGTGTTGGCGTGTTTACCCATGGATTAAAAATAACCTAATAACTTTCTAATGTCCATTTGCTATTATAAAAATTAAGCACTATACATAATTTAAGAACAACTTATGCACAGTCTGTAGGGGTCCTTTATTCTTCCCTTAAAAATTTTGGAGCTCAAATTGCATCCTTGTATACTGTACATTAAACTTGAAGTAGGCATGTCAGGGGCTGGGAAAGATCTGAGTGTTTCTGATGTGGTCCAAATGTACTCTCCGGTACACTATTATTGGTGATAAAAGTCCTGCAGTGTGTTTTGAAATTCCCTGACATTTGGTATCAAAATGCATTGGTGAGATGGTGCATGAATTAAACACACCAGCATCTGTAGACTCTCAGATAAACAGTGTGATTTCTAATTAAGCAGTGAAGGCACCCTGGCTGCTTCCAACCTGCTGCTAATACATGCTTGATTATTCATCCTAGCTGGTAGTAATGTACTTCAGATATTTTGGAATTGTATACATTTATTTGTACAGTAAGTTTATTTCATGACCTGTGTTATATGTTCTCTTGATTAAAAATGGATTATGCTACATAGTGTTTTTTGGATAAAAGATATTTTTGCAAGAGGCTGTTCCATAAAGATAGTCACTGACCAGAGAAGGAAATACGCATATTTAAGCGGTATTGCTGGAAATGATAGGGTGTTAGATTTCTTACAACTGCAGCACTTTACCAGGAATGAATGCCAACAGGAGAGTTTGAAACAACATGATACACCATTTGTGGTTTTATATTTGTTTACCATTTCATATACAGTTTGATGTCCAAATACAACAAGAGAGTCACCACCACTGTGATTATGAAGTTTGCCTACTACAAATAAGGGATGTTTTATTTAATTAAAGCCTCAATGCTGTTTTTCCCTAAACTTGTACTCCATCTATTATAAATAAGTCATACAACACATGCTTTGTTGTTTTTTAGTATAAATGGAGAAAATCTTGGGAGCGTATTTTATACTTGGTACAATGATGCTCAAAATCCGTTATACATATTACATTGCATTAGCATGACCAAGTAGTAAGGATAAAAAAACCCATCACAGGCTGTTCACAACTAAGAAAAAAGGAGTATTTGATCAAGAATATTTCTGTTAGGGTTTATTGAATATCTGGTCACTTGGGCGTCTATCATGCCATGCACTTCTAAACTACTGCAGTTTTGGGGGATGATGTATGTTTGTATGTTTGTCAGAAAGACATATGTTTCATCTATATTCTTTCAGCTACAATTAGTAAAATGATAAGTGACCTCTGATATTCAAAGGAACAAAGCCATGTCTTGAAGACAGAGTAAAAGATCTAAAAAATATCTGATAATTAAAGAAATCCCAAAAAGATTTGTTGACATAACAATACAAATTGAAACTAATAATACATTAAATTAAAATAATGCAAGCTCCAATTGTATCAAAATGCCTCTTAATAAATGTAATATAATATTTGTAAAACTTGCCCTCAACCAAATAAATAAATAAAATAGTTAAAAAATCAGGTACAAATTAACATTGATATTGAATGATTATTTGCTAAGGAATTTATTTACACAGCACAGTCATGTATTTTGAATAACACTCTGACATTGTATAGAAAGCAAATAAACAAGATCACACAAAGGTATAATGGGTAGAATTACAAAATTGGCTAAAAATGTAAAGGAAGAGGTGTTGCCCATAGCAACCAATCAGATTATGTCTATCATTTTCCAGAATGCAATAGAGAACTGACAACTACTGTATAATCAAACTGGTTGCTATGAGAACACCTCCACTTTCCTTTTTAGAAGTTTTTGTAAATTTAGCTCTTTGAATTTAGCTCTTTGAATTCATGGTCTATGGAGGTCAATGGATTTCACATCTGATTATAGTGTGTATTTGTCTAGAAAAGTACACAGTATATCGATTTTGTGTGGCATATCAGTAAGGCATGTTTAAAATTGCATTGCTCATATGTTTTCCATTTATTAATCCTAATTTTTGAGACATTCAAATGACAGGACATTATTAAACAGTGTAGAAAAATGTCAAGTTATTTATGGTACATGTACTCTGATTAATAGCACATGTTGTATCTCATGTGAAATATGTTGATTAACAAACACATTTGAAAAATTATACAGTATAAAAACACCATAGTACCTACCTTGCCTACATATTGATAATCTAATCCAGTATACTCTTCTAACAAAAAGAATTGATTCCACATCCAACCACGTTTATGTCGATTTAGTAGTTTGCCATCATTCACTGAAAAATGTCGCAATATTTCTTGAGGTTGTTCATCAGAGGGTCTCTTAAAGAAGAGCTCGGTATGACAAGGGTTTGGTTTACAAATCCAAAGCAGAAGAATTAGTAATGAACAAGATACCATAGTTTCAGTTTTCCAACACAGATTAAATAAAATAATGAAGTAAATTTGAACTTTAATTGTTGTAGCTTCTCATTAGTTGGGATTTCTCTCTAATAGTGCCTTTATCATTTGTTGTCCCATGTTGTTACATCTGAAAAACAAAATATATTTAGAAATGTTAAATAATATGCATTGAAACATGATAAACATTATTTCAAAACGTGTTCACATTTTATTAGAGACGGGAGCTTGTAATAGTCAAGACTAATTTTTTTAATTCTTTGTCAATCCTATTTTTTTTTCTATTTGAGGATGTGTTGCTGAAATAAATTTGTAAAAGAAGTTGAACTATAAGCAGTGAGATATATAAAGTAGAGGTGAGTGGTTTGATTTTGCTGAAAACCGAATACACTCAAACTTTTGGGTTCTGAGTTGATCTGAGTCCCAACTTGGGTCTTCTCGTAAGTTCAGAACTTGGATCTAAAATCTGGTTCTCGACTATTGTGAATTGCATTTAAGTCCCTCCCTTGTGATTTCAGGTCCTGTGAGGTGGACTAAATTGACTGTAAATGACTTGAAATGAATGTTATTGATGTTAATAATATTATATAAACAAAAACAGGCACAAGTTACATGAATAAGAAATTATTCTAAAAACACATGAAGGTATTAGATTTCTCAATAAGGGTCTGATTCACAGAAGGTTAGTAATGCAGCTGTATTTGCAGTCTCTCTCGCAATAGCATATGCAGGAATATGCAAATGCTAATCTTAGCTTTCCCTTGTTCTCAATGGTGTGATGATGTCTACGAGCATTGAGACTCCCACTTTCTGTGGTCTGTACATTTGTGGTAGAGATTGAAAACATTCCAATATTGACTCAACATCGGTCACACCATCGACATTTGTGGCAGCCTAGGGTCTACTCTAGCTACACACTTCAAATCCAACAAAAGATGCACTGAAGCTATGGATTTTGCAATTTAGGACACTCTCACAACGCACCCATAAAATGGCCCATTTTTGTTATCACTTTAGGTCACATCCCAGTCTCCCTCCTGAAACGCCCAGAGATCACAAACCCCATCTCATACTCAATACATACTTGGTTTATATTACAAGTTTAAATATATTAATTGCTGCTAACTCATGATTTCTACTCTACAGTATGTGTTGAAACAATATGTGTATTTATAATGTTTTTTCTGTAAATGATTGACTTTGAAATTCTGTTTTATGATGATACAACACTCTACTTATGCACCGTAGCAGCCTACTCAACTCAATTTCATAGTAAATGTTGCTGCTGATAGCCCAATAGTCATGAAGATCATGCAGGAGATGTGCTTGTTTCTGCATTTTTAGTGTTTATCTTCCCTTTTCAGTGGTCACAGGCAAATGCAGGAAGGGGGGGTGTTCTGGTTGCCTGGAAACCCCCCTCCCCAGCCCACACCATGTCCACAATAGAAATAGTAATATAGTAGAATATTACTAATGCTGCATGTTCTTCTAGGTATCGCTACTTAAATTATTAACACCACCCTTGGATCTTTTAACATGTGTCAGCCAGTAATAACTACACCTGTGCATCAACTAGGAGATCTAGAAAACATGAACTGTTAGGGGTGAACTGCTATAGACCATCTATAGGGTTATTATTAATACCATATAATAATACACTATCCAGTGCATAATGTGACCAATATGTACATATATGTCCAGAGAATTGCTAGGTTCTTCTGCTGTTCCCCCAGACTCCCGGACTTACTCTAATACTCTGGAATGTAGCCCACATCTGAAACAAAAACATTCAGCCCAGACAGGATGGTCCTACTGCTGCATTTAATGGCTTAGTGTGATCATTGATCCTGTTTATGCTGGAATTATGACACTCAAAACACTTTGCATGACGCGTATTAAAGCTGGATAAGTGCTAGTTATGCCCTCTTCAAGGACTGGCCAGACTCATAAAATCAAGCATTTGGAAAGCCTCCTTTAGAAATCATGTATTTGCCACTGTTGCTCTGACAGTATAGAAGTATCTCACCTATTCCAGATATACTGGGGCATTTCTCTAACAGCCTTGTGTTAGGGGAGTTCTAGCATACTGCTGGGAAAAGTGGAGAGGTTGGAAAAATAGCAGAGCTCAGGTGCATCTCATTATAGAGTGATTATATGATCGGTGTCTGCTAACGCATAAAAGGAATGTAGGTGTGATTTTATTATTATTCATGACATAGACAATGGTGGGGAATGAGGATGTTGATATTAACATAAAAATAAATTATAAAAAAATGTAGTCTATAAATGTATGCCTTTAATGTAGTATTGTGTTTATTTTCCAGTCCAAACCTCTTTCTACCATACATATTTATTTGTAATCGTGCCTTTCATGTGTATGCCTGGAACCTGTGATCTTTATCTATAAGTGCCTTAGAGTCACCCACTATCATTTAATAGCTTTACAATAGAAGTTCCTATTCTGTAGAATATGGGAATATTACAATTTACAGAAAACTATATAAAATATATATTGAAGAATTCACTAGAGCATATATAAAATATCTACTGTGTATTTCATTTAATTTTACTGAAACTTGAATAAATGATAGCTCAGTGTAGTATCCATTTTTAAATATAAAATATTGATTACATGCACAATGAGCCAACCTAGTCTACCAATCAGGGGATACTCAGTGCTTCAATCTGCATGCACAAATACACCCACCATCCTGTGCAAGTCTTCAGTGATTTAAGAGAATGAATATTCATCAGTGTTAATCAAACAAATAATAATAAACAAGGGCTTTAGAGAGTACCATTGATATGCATTGCATTTATGCATCACTTGACAAACTGCCTGAGTTCAAGGAACATTTAAAAATATGTTAAATGAACAATAACATTGGCTACATCTACTTGTCTCCTTATTCTCCAATCCATTTGTCTAGCACATATCTAAATATTCCACTTGTTTTCCAAAATGAAATAATAATTTTAAGCTATTGTAATTTATTGGTAAAGTAAAACATATATATTAGCTTAATAATTAAAATGAATGTAAATTATTTCTCTTGCTGGTATACTATTTACAGATAGATAAAAAGAAAATGAGTTCTTCATAAATGTGTTACAGTAGTCCACCCAAAGTAATCTATTATTTTTTTTATGTTTCCTCCTCAGTCACCCACGCATGCAGGGGGGTTTCCGAGTACCTAGAAAACCGCCATGCCCGCTGGCCCGGCGAGCAGCTGAACAATATAACTTTTAAAGAGACACTGCCTTGGTGGGCTGTAGGGGGAGCTGCAGCGTGCAAGCCACTACCAGTCAGTTCCTATAGCGGCACCGTGACCTGTAATGTGAGTGGATGAGAGCGCTCTCTGCTGGGACACTGTGTCCAGTACTGCCAGTGACGACGATTCCTGGAGCCGCACGATAATAATTAATAAATGATGGCAGATGACTACTGCATGTATTTGCAGGGGGGGGGGTAGTATTTAATAAATGATGGTAGATGACTGCTGCATGTATTTGCAGGGGGGGAGGATAGTATTTAATAAATAAGCCAGAAGACTGCTGCATTTGCCTTTGGGAAGGGGAGGATAATATTTAGTAAATGATGCCAGAGGGCTGCTGTATTCGTGTATTTGCGGGGGGGGATAATATTTAATAAATGATGCCAGAGGACTGCTGTATTTGCAGGGGAGGAGGATAATATTTAAATAATGATGCTCAATCGTTCAAATCTTTGATATGTTGGGCATGCATCGGCCAACGATGTGCGTTCCTGGATGTCAGATAACGATATCTGACATCGACTGTGTTTGCAGTAAGATTTGGACGATTTCATTAATTTTAATACTGTCAGAATTCATTCAATCGTTCATTGTTATCGTTCAACGAAATCGATGATCTGACAAATCTGACTCTGTGTATGCACTATTATTCTGGTTAGACTTTTTTACCATTGCTTCTGTAACCATTTATTTGGAAACCCTGTTTGCAACTGTCAGTGACCTAATTTATACCTAAATGTAAATGATTGAATATTTCTGTAATTCAAGATGCAGTCTATCTAATCATCCAATTAGCAGATGGACTGAAATCAATTGTATTGGTGTGTCTAGCACTGACATGGGCTGTCACTAGTCCAGCGGCATCACAAGGAGTGTGCGAGGTGTATGGGCTGCACCCAGGTGTCACCCACTGACGCCTCCTCAGTGAGAGGAGCTGGGTGCTGCACTGTAGCATTATGTGCAGCACTTGGCTTCTGACATAGTGAGGGAGCCTTCACTGCACAGGGGGTTACCGGGGGTAGTTTGCACCTCCCGGGCACCCCCATAGTGATTACAATGGGGGATTTGGTCATGAAGCTACGGAAGCCACAATCCCTGCCCACATGGCCATGTTCCTTTTTACCGGTGTGCGGCTTCACCGCATGCACTACAGCCATCCCCACACTGGGTGTCTCAGCAGGGAGGGATGTCACTGCACTAGTCAGCAATATTAAAATTTGTGTGTACGTAAATACTGATGTCATTCAGTACCCAGATGTTCTACAGACTGCTAGGGACAGGAAATGGCAGCTCTATTTCTCCCTATTTCAAGAACCAGCAGCATTCTGGAAATAAGATATAATAGTGTCAAATTTAAATATTCCTTCTGGAATTTATTACTCTGTGCCTTTCTTTTATACCCAATTTAAATTTACTAAAGTGAGAGCTTTTAGAAGTGGAGGTGTTGCCCATAGCAACCAATCAGATTCTACTTAACATTTAACTAGCACCTTGTAGAAGATAATATCTATAATCTGATTGGTTGCTATAGGCAACATCTCCATTTCTAAAAACTCTCACTTTAGTAAATTTACCCCCAAATCTCAAATTATGCTTTGTGCACAAGTCTGACTCTAAACTGGTAGGTTTCATTTCATATTCCTTGAAGTGTATCATGGACACATTTTTTGACAATTGTTTTGCAATTTTATGAATTGGTTCTTGATACTATATTCAATTTATCACTAAGCAACCTAATGTCAGATTCACCTGATTTCAGCATAACACCTATAGTAAAGTGTTAATTTGGTGAAGAACAGAGGTCATGTAATGTTATAGGAAGCAGCAGGTTGAACTATGTGTCTTAAAATATTTAAACCTGCGACAGGTGGCAATGAAATGTATTTAAAACAATCTTGTAGCTACATAAAGTCACAGTTTGAAAAACTGATTGCTATTTTGTAGTAGAATTAATTTTTTATTGTTTATATATATATTTTTTAGAATAATGATGTTATATTGAATCCTAACTATATTTACTTTCTTAGTTATATAATTTTCCACATTTCTTAAATTTTTATCATCCCTTTTGTAATATATTAAATTATTCTTTATTTATTCTATGTAATCTCTAGCATACTTTCATAAGAATCTCCTTCCAAATAATTCTCCACGCTTATCACTCTACCTAAACCAGAGATGTGTGGTTCAGTTTTTTCCGAAAAACAAACACACCTGAATTTTGGGGGTCCGAGTTGAACTGAGTCTTGGCTCGGATCATTTTTGGAGTTTCAACTAGAACCCAGTCCCAGCTTGGGATTGCTGTAAATTTGTAACTCGGATTTAAAAATCGAATCTCAGGTTTTGGATTGCATGTAAACAGGTCTAAATTACACAGGCTTACCATACTATCCATTTAAACCGGGAAACTCATGAATTACATGGGTTCTGTGGCTGGCTGATTTCAAGCCTGCATTTCACCTGGTTTTAATCAACCACAGAACCTGTGTAGTTCATGAGTGCCCCAGTTTAAAGTTATAGTATGATAAGCCTAGAATTACATAACTTTAGTTGTTTTTATCAATTTTAAAGTAATCCAAAAACAAAATGGAATCCAAACCAAATTACAAAACCAAAACCATAACATTTGAAGGTGGTTTTGCCAAAACCAAAACACAGGGGTCTTCACACATATCTACCATAAACCCCGTTTTCATCCATGCACTTCCTAACAGTGGATTATAACAATATACAACACTCAATCCAAATTGAATTGTTTATCCACAAAACAGTATGTCACTTACATTGACTTAAAACATCTAATCTCAAAGAAAATAAAACATTTCATTTAAACTCACTTTATTATTTCAGTCAGTCTACATTTACATCTGCCTAAGTATCTACCACCACATCCTGTATCTATATTATTAATCAACTTTTTCCTGCCCTTTTATTTTATTACACCTCAATCCATCACATATTACAATTTCTTCCTTTTCACTAAATGATTTCCAACAATACACTCAAACACCTAAAACCTTAACCACTCTCATCTGCATTGTCTTTCTTTTCCCTTTTCATTGTTATTTTTCTTTTTTATTGAAAGTATTAATAAAACATATGAATTTTCCACTTAATGTCAAGGTTTTAGTATTTGGTAGATCTGGCCCGGGACCCTTAGGTACTGTATGATGGATGTGCATAGGAAATGTGGAGGCTTGATGATATTTGGCTCATGGGTTCTAACAGTGTAAGCACACTAGTGACAATGTAGGGACTACAGGCTTGTGATATGCTTGGATACTGGGCTGAAACCGGAGTGAACATACCAGGCTCAATGGGCTACCCCTTACCTAGTGGACCTGCAAAGACCAGCAAGACCAGGAATACACTCCAGGGACAAAGGTGACCTCCAGAACTCAGAACATTATGGGCCAAATGTAATAGGTTGAGAGTTTAGAAAATGTGAGAGTTTAGCAGTAAACTCTCACATTGGTTGAGTTTTATCTTCAAACTGGGAAAACATCTGAATGAGATTTTAAATCGTGAGGGTATTTTAAGTCATAAAAAAAACATGCAAGTTCGCTCTGTTACTTTGTTTTTGGACTCTATTACATTGGCAAAGTTTAAAAAGTGTCAGAAACTCTCACTTTTTTAAACTCTCACCCTATTACATTTGGCCCCATATGTTATATATAGATTAGAACTCAGAATTCAGGCCAGGAATAGGAGTCTTATGTAGTCAGAGTACAGCTTGAGGGAGCTGAAACTCTGGTACTGCTCTGACGCAAGAACTGGAACTGGAACCCAGTAAGGAACTCAGAAACTGAGAGTCTAGATAAATAATACAGCTTAATGAACACCTCCATGTACAGACTGTAAACTGCACACTGAACCCTTGCCGTGGAACCAGCACCCTTTTCAGAACCAGCCCAAGACAATAGCACACAGTATAGGGAAACCAATACAATAGTCAGTACAATAGTTTAACCATATAACCTGAAGTGAACCACAGAGCACAGAGTAAAACTGAGTGCAGGTAACTTGCATGCACTGTCTCAGTGGCACTGACGTAGAATGGGGTCCTCATATATAACACTAGAGGCAGATGGAATGAATCACAGCTGCACACGCAGGTTCAGTAAGGAAGCAGGAGAGTAAATCTGTATGCAGCATAGGAGCTGTGGCTCTGACAGATGATGAATACACAGTGGAATGCAGGTAACGGCTACGGGCACTACTAGCTGTGGATTGTAAACAGCGAGTAGTCCATGAAGTAGCAATGGAAGTAACAGGAGACACAATACCAGAACACAAGGAATGAACCTGGAACCTAAAACTATCCTGGGAAGGAACACATTCAGGCAATGTGTTACTTCCAGGATTAAATAGGGAGTGGTGAATAGCCATTGGCCTGACTGACCAGGTGAGCACAGAGGTGCACCCGGTAATCACATGGAGGTATCCCTGGCATGTCTTTGAACATGAAATAAACAAATGTCTCAGTCTATAAGGGATGCTAAGAACCCAATTCATGACACTTATTATGATAATATTGGCTTCTTTATAATATACCATACAGCCAGGTACGCAATCCACCTCCACAACCCTACTCCTCTTCCAAAGGTGTGGTATATTGTATTGACTGTCAAAATATCAACATTAACTACGAACGATGACAATTTGGCTGGTTGTTTTGTTGACATTGATCATGACACCATGCTCATAATGTCAACATTGACCATGTTGACATTCAGCATGTCAGCACTTATGTAATGACATTTTTTTTAAAATGTTATCAATGTGTTATTATTGTGCTGCTATCTCTAACCCTCAACATTTTGACAATGTCAGAATTTTATGTTGACACCTGAAACATATGAAATGTCGACATTGCCATTTTAACCATAGCAGCATCATGATTGTCGACATTCTGATGTCGGTATTAAAAAAAGTTGACATTGTCACTTGATGAAGTGACTGCAAACACTCATCTACACCAACGACTTGTGTGCTTTTGTAGAACAATACTCCAATGTCCATATCCAAAACAGCATTCTTTGGTAATGAGTAGATAATTACTGTACAGATTAAAACATGGAGATTCCCAGCAGCATTCAGGCTTAAGTCAGTCCTGCTTAAAGACTTGAAGTTGCAGGTATATCGTGTGACCTTTCTCTGTGAGCAGCTCTGATATGTATCCTTAGTTCTGTACTTTCTGCATCCTTGTCTCTATCTTTGTCTTGGTCTATGACCTTGTGCTGCCCACTTGTACTGTATAGTACATTCTGATCTCATTGTGTCACAGCAAACACACGCTGAAAAAGTTTAAGTGATTCAAGGGACTCAAAGTTATCTGACAGACACAGATTTATAAAATGTTGCCTATGCATGCTCAAATATCAGCTTCATCTATTATTTGCAATGTTTTTATTTATTAGAATAGAAAACATTACTATGCTTGTATTTGCCTTTGTCAATAAAAAACAAATGCTATACAATTTAGCCATACAAGCTTAGCAAGCTCAAACTTGTTTTCATTGACTCAAACATATTTGAACCTACTGTATTCACCTTGATTGTATTTGGCTTGATATGTGTACTCTAGAGTTTTAGAACATTTATTGTGAGTTTTTTTTATACCAATTTTAAAAAAAATTTACTTGTAACTTTAGCCTGGTTGCTTTTTCCCTGGTATTGACTCCTCCATTAGCTAATATATCAGTATTGCTATGTCCATGAGTCATAAATCCTCGGATTATTCTCTCAGCCTACTAATCCTGTCTAATTTTTTATTGCCTGTACTGGAATATCATGCGCTCTCACAGTAACTGATCAGCAAACTCTAGCTATTAATTTCATTCTTCTTGTATGTTTGATGTCACATTATAACTTCTTACCAAAATTAGGTAGGCTTCTGGATCACTTTGTGTTATGCACACATCTACAGGTTGTTTCACTCACTATTGGCCCCAAAGTTTTTCTTATAGCTTTTAAAGTAATTTATGAAATATAATAAAATTTGACACATACATACCTTGGTCTATGAGAAACTTGAGGAAGTCACATTAAGTGTTGAAAGTGTAGTATCCAGGCAAGCTGTTCACGCATGTGCAAAGTGAAGACCAGATGTTCACCACCCTAAGTCAGTAAGGGACGACGGCAGTTTGTGTGGTTGAATTTTGTACAGTGCTGCAGCCCCATATCTGCAGCTGCCACTGCTAATCAGTAGGAATATCTGCTTCTGACAGTGGTGTTGTGTACTGAGGCATCCAAATTTATCATGTCTGTGTGTTACGTGCCAATATGAACCTTTAACGACTCAGTTTTCCTTGTATGTCTGGACAATAAATATATGTTGTTCAGTTGTGTACTTGTACATATCAGCATGTACAGTAGCACACAGACACGAGGCTGTGTCAACTTTCACTAAATTACGTCAATTACTAAAAATGATAAAAAATAACTTTGGGACCAATAGTGAGTGAAACACCCTGTAAAATAAATCTGATGCATTATTTAAATACTATGTGTAACAAAGACAAGATATATGGGGGAAATCACATACAGTGATTGCACATTCTGCTTGCAGTTTCTTTGAGGCAGCAGCAACAACACCATTTACATCATATTAATGTGACCTCATACACCTAGCATCCATATGCCATACAGCGTGAGACTCCCGCAAACTGAGCCACTCTGTGAAATACAATGGGATATGCTTGGTATTGTAGTTTCACAATACCTGGAAAGCCACAGGATGCCCAAACCTGCTCTACTTCAATGCCTGTATAAATAATGTGATGGAGATTACTCCCACAGGTAAATAAAAACAGCTGGGTGCTATATTTGCATGAGCTTTAGAGGAATTGCTGGCAGAGCCGGCCCTAGGCATAGGTAAACTAGGCAAATGCCTAGGGGCATGCATTCCAAGCCCAGGGCCAGCTCAGCTTGAGAGCAGTCAGTGGCAGGACCTGGACAGGTGGACAGCACTGGCGGCTCTGCTCTGGCTTCTCTACCCAAAGGGAGCTGTCAGCCCAGCTCCAATCAGACAGGAGCCTTTACAGCCAGCAACAACAGAGAGCAGAGACAGTGGGGGCAGTGGGCATTAACAAAAATGGCCACTGGAGGAATGTTGCTAAACATTCCCAGCTGCAGCAACTCCTCCTCCCATGGGCCTTTGTGTAGTCCAGCAGGGTGAGTCTGTCTGCAGGGAAACACAGTGCTGGGCTCAAGCATGGTTGCTTCAATTTCTCGAGAGTCCAGGCAGGCTGAGGTGATAAGGTCACATTTTTATTGGCCGGGTGAGTGCTGTGCAGGGGGTGCAGGGAGATTGGGGTGTAATAATGTATGGCATAATGTGTAAGGGGTATTACTGTGTAGAATTATGTGTACAGTATAAGGGCATTGCTAATGTGGGACATAATGTGTAAGGGTTATTACTATGTGGCAATATGTGTATGAGGGCATTACTAATGTGAGGCATTATGTGTAAGGGGCATTAATTTGTGGCATCATGTGTTCAAGGTGCACTACTGCTTGGGTTACATGTGTTAAGGGCACTACAGTGTGGTGTAATGTGAATAAGGAGAAATAATGTGTGGTGTAATGTGAATAACAAACACTACTGTGTAACACTACTGTGAGGCTAATGTGTATAAGGTAAAGGAGTACTACTGTGTGGCATAATGTGAATAAGGGAAACAAAGTGTCATGTAATGAGAATAAGGGACACTACTGTGTGATGTAATATGAATAAGGGACACTCATGTTTGAGGTAACGTGAATAAGGGACACTATCCTGTGATGTAATGCGAATAAGATTGCCCTACTGTGTAGCATAATTTGAATTGGGGGTACTATTGTGTGTACATGCCCCTTTTTTGCTGTCCCTATTTAAAATATGGGGGGTGTTATTGCTGGCACAGGGCACCAAAATGTCTAGTTACAGCTCCGTGGATGCTAGTTGCTATGGGTGAGCAGTGATGGGTGATGCTGCCTGATGCTATGATCTGTAATGCTGGGTGATGGATGCTGTGCTGGGAGAGGGGTGCTAGGTCTAAGGCGGAACTAGCAGCGGTGCTAGGGGGTGTCGAAGCTGAATAATTGGCTAAGGCAAGTTCAGGTTAAAATTTAATCGCGGCAAACTCACATTTTAGTACATGTGGCGATAAAACTAATAGCACCATGCATTTGCATCTTTCACCATTTCTCATACACACATTAATACACACAATTGCGCTGTTAACTAGTCGCATATTAGCGAATGCATAGGACTTTGTAAGTTAACTAGCGTCCTTATTTCAAACCCTGAATACCCACACATCACATATTCACACATAAGGTTCAATAAGCTCTAAAGTATATGATTTAAGTTGGTTCAGTTAGTTTAAATGCTGAGAAATAAAGATATTTGATAACTAAGGTATTATACATGCTAAACAAGTCATGTTTGTAGTTGTACTGATGCATATCATTTTTACAGTATTCCGGTGTTATCAGTGGGGAGATCGCATCATGCATTCCCGAGTTATGGATCGCAGATCCTACAAGCAACACAATGTATATTTTAGAAACAACTGTTAGGATGCTACGAGAGGCATGAAGAGGAAGACCCCCAGCTGTTAGATGCAGGGAGAGTCTGTTTGAACCAGCCTGTTAAATGTGCTGTAACATATGCTTCACCCCTGAAAACCAATGATATCAGCAACAGACTTCCCTATTGTCCTGTTTATTCTGGGGGGGGTATAAATATGAGTTCACGAACGCTGGTTCTGAGTCTTCGTGCTGAATGCTGAATGACGAGGGGTCTCTTGCTGATTCCTATCTCTGGATCTGGAAGCACCTGCTTATGTATACTGTACTTGTGGACTGTATAATTTCCTTTTGCGCCTAAATTGTGTCTTGATCAATTGCGTGTAACTGTCTGAACTTTTACCTGAATATCACTTGTGCTTTGGAACCACTGTTTCCACGTCTAAGTCTTTATTTATGGTGTGACTGCGTATGCAAACTAGCGTCATCCTTAGAAGGTATAGGCAGGACATTAGAAGGTATAGGCAGGACATTAGAAGGTATAGGAAGGTGTGTATAGAGGTTCTGATCCAGTATCGTTAGTTGGGGGCTCGTATTGAAGTCACTTACCTGCTCACACGGTACATACGGTCATCGATATTTCAGCAAAGGGTGGAGTGGCCACATGCAGGGTTTTCCTGCAACCACTTTGTGCTGAAAGATCACTATCCATCTCCGTGTGAATCAAGGGAGCTGACTAGAATCCAGGGACAATAGAGGAAAAAGTTTGTTTTCCTCTGTTGATAGAACCTTATGTTTAAAGGGGTGTCACAGTACTGACTACGCGGCTAAGTCGCAGGTTTGCGCATAGAAAAAAAAAGGCGCACTTTTGTGTATGCAGTTAAAAAGCCATTATATGGTTGTGAGGTAGTCGCATTATTGTGTATGCGACTGGTCGCACAATAGAGTATACATACTTATGGTTGTGCTGCCACATGTTTGAAGAAAGCCATTGAGGTTTACATTTTTTTCTATTACCAATGGCTGGGTTAACGTGTATTTTTCTGCGCAGGAAAAAAGTGTGTAACAGTGAATACTTGTTGAACAAAGTTAAGGGTATCATATGATCCTTAAGGGCTAGGTGCAAGGGTTAGCCTAGCCGCTCGGTAAGCAGCTTTACCGTTCTATACACAGTAGCAGGTGTACATGTTGTCTTTGTTGTAGAGAGGTGCATGAGAGTAGCTGACATATAAACTCTCATAGGTGTGGAAGTTGCCTTACTAAATCTTATCCGGGTGTGGAAGTTGCCTTTTTCAAATCTTATCCAGGTGTGGAAGTTGCCTTACTAAATCTTATCCAGGTGTGTGGGCACCGCCGACTTAAATCATCCACAGGTAAGTGAAAGTGTCTTGATTGTCTTTCACTGGCTTAAATCTTTATTAAAAAGCCTCAGAATGGGAGCCACGCAAACAGTAGAGATGTTAGGCAATGATGCGCTGCTAATGGAGGCGCCGATCGGATCGGCCCGTCGTATCATGCATACCAAGTATGGTACTTATGTTATAAGGTATTGTGATTTATGGTTTAATATGACGAGAAAGAGTGTTAGACCATTTCCCAGAATTGGTAGTTTCGATAAAAATGTGTTAGACAATGTCCGGGATCACATCAGTTTGATGCGCTCCCGAGAGAAAAAGGTTAAATATTTTGAATGTTTAAAACTGTGGCAGTATGACGGGGATGCGTGACTTAACAATGTGCAAACGACGCAAACTAGCGTCGCGAGCACATTGTCAGAAAATACATCCGCGATGCTAAATTGCAATATGGGCGAGCCGCAAAATGGCGTGCACGTGCGACAAGGTAGCGTTGTGGAGAGTATTGCCAGCAGTTCACGCTCACCTCCCCCACCTTATGTGGATGGAGGTGCAAGTACAGTAACCAAAAATACTCATAAAAATGTAACAAACAACTTGTACCCTCTCTTAAGCAATTATAAAGAAAATGTTCATGATGCGGATGATGAGCCTATTGTAATGTCTGCCATTTCCCATGCTGTGCAGATGATAGATGCTGCATCACCACAATCACGAGTGGTGCCGCCATCTCCATCGGTAACAGCAAGGGAAGTGTTAATGCCCTCTGCACCCGTAGAGGAAGTTGTTCATACCATACGCAGCAGCAGACTAAACCCCCAGCCAGGTAACCAGGTCAAAGGTAGAAGCGCATCCCATTTGGACAATAACTGTTCCAAATGGAAATGCAGACGCAAACGGTATAGTGCCCACGAGGGAAATAGTAATGCATTGTCCTTGGACAAGAGCAGAACTAAATTCCATCATAAATGATTTCCCCGATCCCAAAAAGGAATTAGCCAAATGTCAAAGATTTTTGAGAAATTTGGGTAGTTCACATGAGCCCACTAATAAAGATTGGCATGTGGTGTTAAGGGCTTGTCTGCCACGCAATACCGACGTGACAAAATTTATCACGGATTGTGTATTGGATGGTGGTGTTCCCCTAACAGACCAAGTAAAACAAGGTAACATTTCCCGCATTGTAACTCAATTGGGTATATATTTTCCAGTAGTAGTTAACTCGAACAAAATTTTCACAATTAAACAAAAAAAGAGTGAGACTGCAGAAGATTACTGCGATCGGGCTCTGCAGGCTATCACCCAGTACACTGAGATAGAGGATATCAAAGATAGCACTCACCACAGGGGGATGATAGTTACTGTACTTGTGGACGGTCTGAAAGAAAGTTTAAAAACTTGGGTTCAGACCTCACAACCTGGCTGGCGGGGACTTACAATAGATACCCTTATAGAACAAGTTCATTGAACATGATAAGAACATCTCCAAAAAGAGAGAAGCCCAGAGCGAGAAACTAATGGCTGTCAGTATACAAGCTCTGGAGGGAATGACGGTAACATCACAGCCAACAGACACACTTGCACTTGCACACACACTCACTTCTGAACAAGTATGTGCTCTCACTAACCCCACTCAACAACAAACACAACTCTATCCCACTAACCTGATGCAATCACAGGTCCCAGGCTATCCACCAACTTCTTATCCCCCACAATACCCTTACCCTCCCTATCCTTACCTATATCCACCACCTTTACCATTGGCGCAAACCTCACAACACCACATGTCTTCACCCGAAACACGAACATGTTTTAACTGTAAACAAACAGGACACTTAAGTAAAAACTGTACAGTAAATGGAGTAGGGATTCCACATCAGGGAATACCTAGATATCCCTATAAGGGATATGCACAGAGGCCAGCAAATGTTCAGCAGGCACCAGCTCCAATTGTAGCCTTAAATGGTTTATTGGAGAATGGTAGCCAGCGCTAGGGGTCAGGTCATACCTGTAGTCTACAGATGGTCAGGTTAATGGGAAGTACTAGGGAAGAACCGGTCATGATGGTTGATGTAGCTGGTACTGAATATCCATTTCTTGTAGACACAGGGGCATCCAGGTTGGTGATAAAATCTCCCGTTAATTTGCAGGTGACCAACGAGACAGTACCAACAGTGAGTGTAACAGGTAAAGTGAAACATTATCCTTTAACAAAGTCCACAAAGGTTATTATTGGGCCGTTGCATACCAGGCATTCTTTTCTCATGGCTGCTACGGCTCCTACTAACCTACTGGGCAGAGACTTATTATGTAAGATGGGATGTGTTATATATTGCACCCCTGACGGTGTATTTTTAGATATCCCAGAGAGAATGAAATACGAGGTGCGGGATATGTTAGACACTCCTCAAAGGATAATGTATCACTCTACAGTTTTAAATGAAACTCCATCACAGGTAGATGAAATGTTGTCCCTAATTCCAGATTCCCTTTGGACTAAAGATGGACAGGACACTGGATTAATGGCAAACGTAAACCCTGTAATGGTAAATTTAAAAAGCGGAAGGCAAGCTCCAAAAATTCCCCAGTACCCACTAAAACATGAGGTAGAATTAGGGGTTTTTCCAATAATTGAGCGATTATTGCAACAGGGAATTTTAGTTCATGCAGCAGGTGTAGCCAACAGTCCCATCTTTCCAGTGAAGAAGAGTGGTGGGAGGGGTTATAGGCTGGTACAAGACCTTAGAGGTGTCAATAAGGTAGTAGAGAGCCAATTCCCCATAGTGCCGAATCCCGGAGTCATTTTGATGCAAATCCCACCAAATGCAACCCATTTAACTGTCATTGACCTCTGTTCAGCTTTCTTCTCTGTGCCTCTCCATCCTGACTGTCAGTATCTATTCGCATTTACATACAAAGGTTTACAATACACATGGACACGATTACACCAAGGTTTCATAGACAGCCCCAGTATCTTCTCCCAGGCATTGTACGACTGTTTACAATCTTTTCAACCTGCCAATGGATCTGTTCTAATTCAATATGTGGATGATTTATTACTATGTTCTGACTCGTTTATGTCATGTTTGAATGATAGTAAACTTTTGTTACTTCATCTCTCACAAACAGGACACAAGGTGGCTAAGGACAAACTACAGCCGTGCTAATCCAGAGTAAAATATTTGGGACACTGCCTAACCCAGGAGTTATGACACCTTACAACAGATAGAATCCAGGCCATACAAAACATGACACTGCCGCAGAATCAACAGCAAATTTGTACCTTCTTGGGAATGTGTGGATACTGTAGAATGTGGATACCAGGTTTATCTATTTTGGACTTACCTTTACAGGAATTTGTCTCTTCCTCAAAACCCGATCGTGTCATACACACAGAGGAATCAGAACAGGCTTTCCTTAATCTTAAGGATAGTCTGACAAGAGCTCCTGCATTGGGAATACCTGATTATGAAAAACCTTTTGATTTGTATTGTACGGAAGCCGATGGTTGTACTGCAGGTGTCCTTACACAAAAACATGGTGATGCCAGTAGGCCCGTAGCATACTACAGTGCCCAATTGGACACGGTAGCAAGATCACTCCCCACCTGTTTGAGAAGTGTAGCAGCTATCGCTTTATTGGTGAGTAAAAGTGAGGATGTAGTATTGGGCCATGATATGATTGTCTACACTCCCCATGCTGTATCTGCTCTGTTGAACCCAGCCCAAACCAGATACGTCTCCTCAGCTAAGTTCACCAAATGGGAACTAGCTCAAATCGCTCCTGCAAATATTACTGTTAAACGTTGCAGTACGCTGAATCCAGCAACATACCTACCATATGTACAACATGATGTACAAAGGGTGGAAGGAGAGGAGTTGCTGGCAGGAGGTGAGTTTGGCAGACATAATGATACACATGATTGTATGACATATCTGAATCAGACCTTTACTGCTAGACCTGACATACATGACACACCTTTAGAGAATGTGGATGTAACTTTTTATACGGATGGGAGTTGTCATAGACAAACAGACACAGGTGAATTATGTACAGGTTATGCTGTTGTAAATGACACAGACATCATAGAAGCTAAACCTATCGGTCCTCCTCACTCAGTCCTGGTGGCAGAGTTAGTAGCACTGACTAGAGCATGTGAACTGGCAGCAGGCAAATCTACTAACATTTACACTGACTCGAGGTATGCGTTCGGGGGGGTGCATGATTTTGGTGCTCTATGGCGTCTGAGAAATTTTATGACAGCAGCAGGCACACCAGTTGCACATTCCTGACACATAAAACATCTTCTAGAAGCAATCCAACTGCCCAAAGCAGTGGCAGTAATTAAATGTAAAGCCCACACATGTGAGGATGACCCGGTGTCACTGGGCAACAACAGAGCTGATGAAGCTGCAAAATGGGCAGCAGGGTTAAAAATGTTTCCTCCAACTGAAACAATTATGTAATTTCAAACTATTGATATGCTGAAATTAATTGAGATGCAAAATTTGTGTTCAATTCAGGAAAAATCTATTTAGAAGTCCAAGGGGTGTGGGCAAGAGTCCTCTGGGCTCTGGAGGGACGGACATGGTAAGCCAGTAGCCCCCAAGGCATATTACCCCAGCCTGGCTGAGGCAGCACACGGTCTGACTCACCTGGGTAAACAGGGTATGTGCAAGTTGGTGAGGGCATACTGGTGCACACCAGGTTTTTCTTCACAAGCAGAGAAGATAGCAATGTCCTGTCTGACCTGCTTGAGAAAGAACATAGGGAAAGCAATCCCTACTGAACTGTCCCACATTCCACCGACTGATGGGCCTTTCCAGGTGATGCAAATTGATTTCATCCAATTACCACCCCGCAGTAACCTTAAGTATGTATTAGTGTCACACAGTCAAATTTTCTAACTGGGTTGAGGCTTACCCAGCGGCCACTAATACTGCTGTGTTTACTGCTAAAAAAATAGTTCAGGAATTTGTATGCAGGTACGGTATCCCTAAAATCATCGAGAGTGACAGGGGAACCCATTTCACAGGTGATGTTTTTCAAAATATGTGTAAACTGATGGGTATTGATAGCCAAATTCACACCCCCTACCGACCGCAAGACAGTGCCAAGGTAGAAAGGATGATCAGGACTATTAAAAAGAAGCTAAGTAAAATCACGGCAGAGACTGGACTAGGATGGCAAGAAGTGTTACCTTTGGTCCTACATAGCATAAGGACCTCTCCTAGACCTCCTCTGAATCTGTCCCCATTTGAAATATTGTTCAGTAGACAACCTCATTTGCTTATAAGTCCACAGGAAGATCTAAAGGGCAACAACATGGTAACTGTGAAGTATCTTATATCAATGAGTAAGCAGTTAAAGCAACAGCAGCAGAAACTGAAATTGTTGTCTAATGATATGCCTGAAACGAACTGTCATGATGTTGAACCAGGAGAATATGTAATGATCAGAAATTTCTTGCATTCATTGTTTGACTGATCGGTGGGAAGGTCCATACCAGGTGCTGCTGACGAGTACTACATCTTTGAAGGTGGCCGAGAGAGATATCTGGGTCCATTCCACTCACTGCAAAAAGGTCAATCAACCAGTGGAGAAACAAGTTAGAGATAAAGCTGGATCTGTCACTCACGAGCTTGTTCTGGGAGGATTGAAAAGGTCGTAGTAAGATACCTGAACTGAGAGAAATTTGCAGGTCTTGTTGTGACAATGGACGAGCCTACTGTGTTCATTTTCATATTCTCTTTTAGAGTGTTCACCATCCTGGTCAGTCCGGGGATATCCAGTGTCTGTGATGGGGGACTGATTGAGGAAACGGGAGCTGATGGCAGTGCTGATGGAGTGGAATCAGGAGCAGTGCAATGCCAATCAGGGAAGTGTCTTTCCAATCTTAGTACTGTTATTGTTAAAAGAGCTGTCATTCCGGATACTCGAGGAAGGTGTGGAGGGTTATCGTCTGAAGATTCCTGTATTTGTGAGCTTTGTGGGTCCCTAGTTGATGAGAACTGTATCCAACGGTGCCAACCTAAATATAATCCGTACTGGGGTGGGTATCCTCTAGAGGATTATCATAGCATGGTAGGCAAAGTGTTAAATTAAACTGATTGCTGGGTGTGTTCACATGTGCCCTAGGGACAGCATAACGTAGGGTTGGTGCCATTTCCGCTGAATATCACGGAAATTTTAGAATTACAAAAAGGGAAAACATTGGATGGAAAATTCCTCTCATCCAAACCACCTCATTTCCAACTCTATCAATTCCAAGTAGATAGATCACTTTTGTGTTTAAACATAACCAACCCCAATAAACCCGGGAGTTGGGAAGTGATGGGGAATAATCAGACGATGACCTTCTCACAAAGAGCTGATAATGAGTCCATAAACCATGATCTATTGAGCTCCATTAAGTCTGGTGGGAAACATTTTTGGTGTCGATATACATTGAGTTCCACCAAAGAAATTATTGGTAAGGTGCAAATGGTTATTGTGCTAAAATAATACAGCCAGAAACTTGCATGTACCAGATGGAAGAACCAGAAATAGGATTGTTTGCAAGGGAAATGTGCTTAATGATAATTATGCATACCATTCCTTATGTTCTCCCTGATAATGTATATTTCATCTGTGGAATAAAAGCATATAAATGGCTCTCCCTGAGTTCCAAAGGTTTGTGTTACATGGGAAGAGTAGTCCCAGAAGTTATGACCCTCACACATGTTGAAATGCTGGGTATACATAAAAACACACTGTCACCATATCTTCACACACAATATGAACACAGAGGCAAAAGAAATATGGTACCTGGCTATACATAAAGCCACAGTTAATCAGTGAGACAACTGGCTTTCAATTTCTGGTCATATTGGACCCCACCAGGATCGCTCGGGGTACATTAAATTTTAGATATATCCAGGAACTTGCTAAATTAATAGATAATATCACCGAGAAGTACGATGACACATTTAGGTATACAGGGAAAGAATTGCAAGTGTACAAGAAAGAACTGGTGAAACACAGGCTAGTGTTGAATTATTTAACTGCTGTTACTGGAGGGTATTGCGTAACATTGGCCACCAAATTTGGAGTAAAATGTTGCACCTATGTCACCAATGATACCAGCGACCCTAAGGAGGTGATAGACTGGAAGATGGATGAGATTCTGCACCTAAAGTGGGAAGTTCGCAAGAACCATAACGCTTCAGTTGCTGAAGTAGGGGAATAGATAAAGGATGGGTGTCATGGCTGAACCCAGTAAAATGGTTCTCAGGTCTAGGGGAATGGGTCCAGGAAGTGATCGCCAGCATAGGCAAATTCTTAATCCTTATACTGATTGTCATCATAATAATTGGTATATGCGTCCGGTGTGCTCCTATTGTGTTGAAGTGTGGAAAATTTAAAAACAGAGTGAAACGAAAGAATGAAACTATGATGGTGGTCAGTAATGATAATATGTATACCGAGGTAAATATAGAACTGAGTTACAACCCTGAGATAGGAAATACCATTGTTTGATGTATTATATTTAGACATGCATAGAATGTATTATTGAAATGTTATTCATAGAACACCTCAGATAATGTAAAGTCTCAATTCCCCTTCAAGACTGCTATTATAAGACTGGTGCATTCCCACACCATTCACATTATCTCCCAAGATCCGCAGTGTGCGTATAATAGTAGTTTTATGTCCCCACCCAGAGACACATTATTGATGGATAAAGAACCACCTTGTGCCATCCCATAATAACACCAAATAATATGTAAATGTAAGCCTAAATTAAATCCTAATAACAGATTGTGATAGCATGTTGTTTGCTATCAAAGGGTTGACTGTCGAAGCTGAATAATTTGCTAAGACAAGTTCAGGTTAAAATTTAATCATGGCGACGCCATCTTGCGACTGGCCACAAGACTCCATCTTGAAAATGAGATTGCAAGACTCCATTTTGTGAATGGCCGCCTAAGCACCATTTTAGACAAACTCACATTTTAGTACATGTGGCGATAATACTAATAGCACCATGCATTTGCATCTTTCACCAGTTCTCATACACACATTAATACACACAATTGCGCTGTTAACTAGTCGCATATTAGCGAATGCATAGGACTTTGCATGAAACTGCTGTTTTATTAGCTTTATGCGCATGCATCTGCCCCAAGTTAACTAGCATCCTTATTTCAAACCCTGAATACCCACACATTACATATTCACACATAAGGTTCAATAAGCTCTAAAGTATATGATTTAAGTTGGTTCAGTTAGTTTAAATGCTGAGAAATAAAGATATTTGATAACTAAGGTATTATACATGCTAAACAAGTCATGTTTGGAGTTGTACTGATGCGTATCCTTTTTACAGTATTCCGGTGTTATCGGTGGGGAGATCGCATCATGCATTCCCGAGTTATGGATCACAGAGCCTACAAGCAACAAAATGTATATTTTAGAAACAACTGTTAGGATGCTACGAGAGGCGTGAAGAGGAAGACCCCCAGCTGTTAGAGGCAGGGAGAGTCTGTTTGAACTAGCCTGTTAAATGTGCTGTATCAGATGCTTCACCCCTGAGAACCAATGATATCAGCAACAGACTTCCCTATTGTCCTGTTTATTCTGGGGGGGTATAAATATGAAATCACGAACACTGGTTCTGAGTCTTCGTGCTGAATTCTGAATGTCAAGGGGTCTCTTGCTGATGCCTATCTCTGGGTCTGGGAAGCACCTGCGTATGTATACTGTACTTGTGGTCTGTATAATTTCCTTTTGCGCCTAAATTGTGTCTTGATCAATTGCGTGTAACTGTGTGAACTTTTACCTGAATATCACTTGTGCTTTGGAACCACAGATTCCACGTCTAAGTCTTTATTTATGGTGTGACTAAAATCCGTATAGTATACGGGTTGAGTCTCCCATATCCAAATATTCCAAAATACGGAACATTCCGAAATATTGCATTTTTTTTGCATGACTGAGATAGTTAAACCTTTGCTTTTTTATGGATCAATGTACACAAACTTTGTTTAAGGCACAACATTATTAAAAATAAAGTATAACATTACCCTTAGGCTTTGTGTATAAGGTGTAAATGAAACATAAATAAAAAACATTTATGTACACAAATTTTGTTTTAGCCACAAAATTATTGAAAATATTGTATAAAAATACCTTCAGGCTGTGTTTATAAGGTATATATAAAACATAAATGCATTCTGTGTTTAGATTAGGATCATATTCCCAAGATATTTCATTATGATATGCAAATATTTCAAAATATGGAATATTTTGGAAAATATGGAATATCCAAAATACCCCTGGTCCCAAGCATTTTGGATATGGGAGACACAACTTGTACATTTAAAAGGAAATGTGCAAGTTTTAATTTATTATATGTAGATTCTATTTGTTGATGTATACTGTACCTTGAAAAAAGTGCACATTAGCTCTGAAGAGTTGATATGAGTTAACACAGCTTCTATTGCTTGAAAAAAATTTGGAGTGCTGCTGAGTTCTTTATCCTTTATCCTTGCACCCAAGCTTCACTTCACACAAACACACACACACACACACACACATATATGGAAAAAGTAAATCAAAGTATGGGCACCAACACTTTGTAATGGTGAGGTGGCTAGTCTAGATTGAAGAACCATAATCAACACAGTCTCAAAAAGGGTATAAAGTCACACTTTGCACTGTCTTCTGTGGGTGGCAGCTCAGCTCTCCAAAAAAACATTATGTGGTACGGTGCAGAAACCTATAATAAGTGGGACAGAGACCAATTTACGTGACCTCCTAATGCAACCGACACTGAAACCTGAACCTAGTAAAACAATGTGGCTCCCCAAAAGAAAGACTGGGTGTTTCAAGTGTGCTGACTGTAGATCACTTTTGACTGGTCCCACCTTTTCCCATCCTCACAGTGGAAAAATAATTTGGATTAAACACAGGTTACATTGTATGATGGACTTTGTGGTGTATATCCTAATCTGCCCATGCGGCCTCCACTATGTGGGTATGACCAGGAAATGTTTTCGCAAATGGATGGCCAACCATCAATCTACGATCCGAGTGGCACTTAAGTTGAAGAAATCCAATAAACCAGTGGCAGTTAATTTCCTTGAACAGGTGCACTCTGTTGCGAGCCTCAAATGTATGATTATTGACCATATACTAGCCCTCGCCAGGGGAGGGGATTGAGAACTAGCTTTGTGTAAATGCAAAGCGAGGTGGATCTTCGAACTGGACACATTGGCTCTGAAGGGACTCAATTAGTCTAATCCTTATAACATTTTTCTGAAATGACTCTACTTGTGATAATTTTTGCATTTTTTAAATGACCCAAAACATTTTATCATTTTTTTATTTTGATGTATTCATAATTATTTTGTTCCTGCATCTTTTTATTTTTATTTCTATTGTTGATTGTTTTTTTAGTTATTAATAGTGTTTTTCACTTTATGTGGTGGTTGTTGTATCAGTCGATCTGTCTAACACACTGATTGATGATTTTTTAGGATGTTCCCATTCATTCTGTGCAGACACATGTTATTTTGATTTTTCTCCACTAGAGGGCTCTTGGGGACCTTATGTTGTTTCCTGGGTATGCATTCCATGGTGTTGGAATGCATGATACTTCCGCGTTTTGAGGCTATGCCAAGCCAGACATGTGACCAAGGGACATCCAAGTTTGGGCGTGCATTCCACAGAGGTGGAATGTATGCTACTTCCAGTTTCTGCCCTATACAGCTAATATGGATGTTTATTGCTTTGTGTCAAGTGCAATATATATTTCGCTGCATCTGACTAAGTAGGTGCACCTTGACTTATGTTTTGAGCCCTTACAGATGTTTATTGTCAATGCTGGGGTGGATTCAACATAGTCTATTTGATCATGGCATCCTAGTATGCCTTATGGCCAGGGGCGGAGCTTTGAGTCAATCAGTGTGGGTATATAGTTCAGCTAGTGGTGATGGTGTTCACTTTGCAGTTGGCTGTCTAGCCACTTAGAACTGCTGCTATGTCCTGAGGAAGATCCTTAAATGGGATCGAAACGTCGACTGACTATATGCACCTTGCCGTTTTAATGGTAATTAAACCTTTCAAATATTTATGCCTCTATACCCGGTGGGTGCCAATTATTATATATATATATATACACTATATATAATTTTTTATATATATATATATATATATATATATATATATATATATAGTATATACAGTCAGGTGCATAAATGTTGGGACATTGACAGAATTTTCATATTTTGGCCTCTATTCACCACCACAATGGCTTTGTAATGAAACAAACAAGATTTGCTTTAACTGCAGACTTTCAAATTTAATTTGAGGGTAATTACATCCAAATCAGGTGAACGGTGTAGGAATTACACCGGTTTCTATATGTGCCTCCCACTTTTTAAGGAGTCAAAAGTAATGGGACTATCAACTCAAAAGCTATTTCATGGACAGGTGTGGGCTGGTCCCTCGTTATTTCATTATCACTTAAGCAGGTAAAAGCTCTGGAGATGATTCTAGGTGTGACATTTGCATTTAGAATCAGCTGCTGTCGACTCTCAATATGAGATCCACAGAGCTGTCACTATCAATGAAGCAAGCCATCATTAGGCTGAAAAATCAAAACAAACCCATCAGAGAGATAGCAAAAACATTAGGTGTGGCCAAATCAACTGTTTGGAACATTCTTAAAAAGAAAGAACACATCGGAGAGCTCAGCAACACCAAAAGACCCGGAAGACCACAGAAAACAACTGTGGTGGATGACAGAAGAATTATTTCCCTGGTGAAGAAAAACCCCTTCACAACAGTTGGCCAAATCAAGAACACTCTCCAGGAGGTAGGTGTATATGTGTCAAAGTCAACAATCAAGAGAAGACTTCACAAGAGTGAATATAGAGGGTACACGACAAGATGAAAACCATTGTTGAGCCTCAAAAACAGGAAAACCAGATTAGAGTTTGCCAAACAACATCTAAAAAAGCCATTACAGTTCTGGAACAACATCCTATGGACAGATGAGACAAAGATCAACTTGTACCAGAGTGATGGGAAGAGAAGGGTATGGAGAAGGAAAGGAACTGCTCATGATCCAAAACATACCACCTCATCAGTGAAGCATGGTGGTGGTATTGTCATGGCGTGGGCATGTATGGCTGCCAATGGAACTGGTTCCCTTGTATTTATTGATGATGTGACAGCTGACAAAAGCAGCAGAATGAATTCTGAAATGTTTCGGGCAATATTATATGCTCATATTCAGTCAAATGCTTCAGAACTCATTGGACGGCGCTTCACAGTGCAGATGAACAATGACCCGAAGCATACTGCAAAAGCAACCAAAGAGTTTTTTAAGGCTAAAAAGTGGAATGTTATGCAATGGCCAAGTCAATCCCCTGACCTGAATCCGATTGAGTATGCATTTCACTTGATGAAGACAAAAATGAAGGGAAAATGCCCCAAGAACAAGCAGGAACTGAAGACATTTGCAGTAGATGCCTGGCAGAGCATCACCAGGGATGAAACCCAGCATCTGGTGATGTCTATGCGTTCCAGACTTCAGGCTGTAATTGCCTGCAAAGGATTTGCAACAAAGTATTAAAAAGTGAAAGTTAGATTTAGGATTGTTTAGTTTTTCCCATTACTTTTGACTCCTTAAAAAGTGGTAGGCACATATAGAAACCGTTGTAATTCCTACACCGTTCACCTGAATTGGATGTAATTACCCTCAAAGTAAATCTGAAAGTCTGCAGTTAAAGCACATCTTGTTTGTTTCATTTCAAAGCCATTGTTGTGGTGAATAGAGGCCAAAATATGAAAATTCTGTCAATGTCCCAATATTTATGATTCTGACTGTGTGTATATATATATATATATATATATATATATATATATATATGTATGTGTGTGTGTGTGAATGAAAGTTAAAAAGACATGCACCCAAACATGTTTATTTTGCTATAGTAGTAGACATTATAGCTGCGTACCTGTGTTGTGTATCCAATAAAAACATGAATATGTACTGATGGGAGATGATCTCTATTTTGTTTTGAAGCCCGCCATCTGCTTATGGTATACAAGAGTTTAGTTTGCTAAGGGGATCCTGCAGAAAACATCCAGGAATAAATTACTACACTCTATACTATTAGTATCATCTGGTACACAGCTACAGTATATTGTCCACTACTATATCAATCGTGAGAAAGAAAGTACTACACTATATTGTTGTTTCCTCTCATGGGCCTATATTGAGCCCCTTTAAAGGTTTTTTCATCTGGCTAGTTAGGGGTGTCCGGCTGATGTTAACAAGATTCTTTGTTCTCCACCAAAAAGAAACATGTATTGTTTATCATTTAAGCCTTTGAAACACACATACACTTTTTCTATATATATATATATATATATATATATATATATATATATAATTTTCAGACACTGCTACTTTTAATGGCTTCCAGCTACATTTATCACTGTTAATACAGTTTTTATTTATCAAACAGATAAAAGGAGAATCCTAGTATGACATTGGTTCGCATTTATTTCAGGAATGGATTTGGGAATTTTGTTCATCTTTGAATGAAACAAGTATTTTGTGTCAAAGGAATTGTCAGAGAGCTCAGAATAATGCAGAAATATTTAGGCTATGTCCGCATGGAGACTCTGTTTTATTATTTGTGATTTTTTTAATGCAATTCTAAAAACACAGTTGCTGTTCGAGTGTTTTTATTTATTTCTTTATTATTTGTTTCTTTATGGTTTTTTCTCATTTTTTTTATTTTAAAATCACACAAACAAAATAAAAAACTGTTTAACACTTAGGCATTACTTATTTTTTACAGCTTTGTAGGCATTATATATCATGCTATAACACATCATGGCTGGAGAATCTCACATGCATGTAGTTCCATTAATTTGTTAATGCATTTTTAGATGACTTTTAAGTGCTATGACTTACAAGTTTACATAGCAAGAATAAGATGTGTTAGCTTATGTTCAAATTTAATATCAGTTAAACATATGATGTATTTTTTGTAAACTAGTCCATATATGTGTACATACAGAGAGTTATACAGCATGATCTACAGCCAACTATTTTCCTTTAAAAATAAATCTAAAAAAACACTTTTTAGAAATTAAATTTATTACTGAATCTCTCTAATTACTCTCATGTGATTCCATAATGGTAATTAAACTTTTTGTTGTAATATTGAAAAATGTTAATAGTGGAATTTTTTCACTATTAATTCTAATGTCTGCCTTCCATGTTCTTAATCTATAAAAAAGACATGTATATGAAGCAAACTGCCCCTTATGCAGTCCTGACACAAATGACAGGCAGTCAAGCCTGTTGCTAACTAACCAATACAGAGAGTTTTCACTGCAGAGCACATGTATCAATATAATTATATGCAGTTAAACCTCACATAGGATCTAACCCAAAGTTATAGTCAGGAAGCCGGCTGTCGAAATGCTG
This sequence comes from Taudactylus pleione, assembly GCA_031769625.1. Lineage (NCBI taxonomy): Eukaryota > Metazoa > Chordata > Amphibia > Anura > Myobatrachidae > Taudactylus > Taudactylus pleione. The sequence goes on from JAUIMM010000082.1 coordinate 11,066,236, forward strand.
ATTGCTGGCTTCCCAACAGTGAAATCCCACATTGGGACTAATGATAGGCATCTAAATACTGACACCTATCATTAGTCCCATGCCAAAATCCAGATGCCTGGCATATCAAACATAGGTAAGCCAGGCATCGGGAGCTGTTCGCCATTGGGGGAGGGAAAGGTTTAGGGAAACTTGGGGGGACTTAGGGTTAGGCAACACCCTGGAAGGGTTAGCATTAGGCTCAGGGAAGGGGAGGTTAATGTCAGGCACCCCCGGCTGGAGGTTAGGGCTAGGTACCCCCCAGAGGGTTAAGTATAGAGTGTGGGGGGTAAGGTTTAGTCACCCCTGGGGGGATGTTAGGGTTAGGCACTGGGAGGAGGTTAGGGTTAGGCACTGCTAAGGGAGGGTTACGGGGGAGAGGGGTAGGGAAAGGATTAATGCTTACCTTGTTGGGATCTCCATCTGCCAGCCTTCCGGCACCTGTATTTCATCCACTGGGATTAGGTACAGTGGTATAACATACTGATTCCGTCTATCCACTAATAAATAACATAATTCTGTATTGGCTAGTTAGCTACAAGGCTCTTGTCATTTGTTTTCAGGGCTCTGCAGGAAGCAGTACATACTGTTTACATGGTTATTGTGTTTTTTTTCCATTTGATTAAACGCTGAAAGAAAATCACTAGCACCTGAGCATCAACAACTAAAGCCCTCCATACATCTGTGATGGAGGGCAGCAGATGATTAGGAAAAAATCAGCACTGTATGGGGCATACAATAGACACAATAATAATACAATCAACTTTACCATGAGTTTTCTTATAATTATTTTCAGGTATTAAGTGTATAACTAAGGGCCTGATTCAGCAATGCACGTACATAGGCTACAAATGTGAAGAATGGGTCCTCTACAGATGCATTTTAATGGCCCCGCAAGCCGGCCAGCATGAATAAGCCTCAGATTACTCAGTTGGCCAGCGGCTCGGCGCTGTCCACCATCATGACTGATGGTTGCAATGATGATCCCAGCCTGCAACCTTGGTTGCAGTGCTGGGATCGCAAATGCAACAGGGGGTGTCATACATCTCCTGCTGCATTTGCATATTATCAAGGATGGATTTGCAAAGCTGACTGCTTGCAGATTTGTAATTCAGTTTGAAGCTGAATCACCCCCTAAATACACTATGTATCCCTGTGTATATCTCCTTATTATATGTATTTCATTTTTCACTTTAATTATTTTTACTGAGACTGCCTCCAGTTAGAATGTATATATGTAGGGGCACAAGTCAGATCATTTTCTATTTTCACATAAATTGTTTGTTTCTTCTATCTTGAGCTTTCTGTTCAGGTCCAAATAAAGCTAAAACAAAAGGCCAAAATGCTTCTTTGTATTGTTTTTTTACTATGATATATTTTTGGGATATTCTTTTGTAGTGGACACACATGGCAGACCCAGTGTCTGGTGGACCATCCCGCTAACCAAGTGACCAATTTGATAAGTATACATACAGTACTCACCAATCAGCCACTCGATATGTCTGGCCAGACTTCATAACTGTGCAGGCATTTAAATTTGCCCACACAATTGTGATGTCATTGTCAGTGGCCAGCATAATAACTTGGTTGTTTGGTCACCCATACACACTGGCAGGTGCACATGACATATTGCATCTGCTGTACTGCACAGCTTGCATAATATATCTGTGACCTGGTCATTCATAGATATATGCATACATGAGCAGATGCACTGCATGATACATTGTTTGTCTGTTGTACTAATGATGTATCATATAGTGTGTACCCAGCATAAGACAGTACAGTAGCTCTCTTCCACATGAGGCCCCAGGGATTATCTTGATGTGCTGCCCAATGTTCTATTGAATTTTGTGCAGAAATGATTGATCAGTCAACAACTGTATATTTGTTGTTGATTTGTTATGTCATCTTAAGTAGAAGATAGTAATTTTTCCATTCACTCCACATATCATTTAAAAATAGTTCCCTCTGTGCTTGCATTTTCAGTATTATTTCAAAATGGGTTGTTGACCAGTATAACTTGGCTGTGATTTTAAATTTAAACCATTTGTTCCAAGTTTATTATCAATTTGACAGACAATTCGGCTGATTTATTCTGCAGTTTATATTGTTTTAATTGCGTAAATAATTACAAGCATGCAAAGCAGCAGCAACCCCATCAATTCTTGATCTTGAATATTTGCTTTATTTATCAATATTGAATTATTTGCTTGCAGTTAAATCAATAATATATTAGTTTTAGCATAGAAAAATAATTTGTACCACTACATTTCTAATCTATGCATGGGAACAAGCGGTGATATTGACAGAAAGAGTGAAGAAAAAGCACAACAGTACTCAAAGAATGATTTCATTTATTATTTGTATTATTATTATTATTATTATTATTAATATTATTATTAGACAACTTTAGTCATTAGTCTCATGACTACAGTATAACAAATAATTAGAGAAAATTGAAATATAACAGTTTTAAATTATTCACATTTACAGTAGAGGTTTACAATAATTACAAATATACAAAATGATAAGATATAAATTTTATGGTGACTGTGCTTATATATTTAATAGTGCAGCCTTTACTGCTATATTTCTGCCTGATTTGATTTACAAGTAATCTTGTGTTTTATTAATCTTACTATCATGAGACCTGAGAGCTAATGCAAAGTAGTTTTACAAACCACAGAAACAGTGAAAGCATTTCCCCCGGGTGCTTTAAATGGCAAAAGAGAACATCACATGAATCAGATGAAATTTAACATGACAGATGCAAACTTTTTAATATACATCATTCCTAGTCTATATCATACGAACAAGCTAATGGATGTAGAGACTTCAAACTTACTAACTGAGTAAACTTTTTATTCTATATTTTGACCTTATTTTTGATATTCAAGTATCAAAATTTCATGTTTCACTTTGTAATATCATTTTGAAAACAATATTTTATTTTAACTTTCAACATGTGTTTTTTATTTTATTGTTGTCAGCCTCTGTTTTCGAGAAAACGTCTGTAAAAAGGTAACATATAAACAGGTTAGAGTTTGCTTTCTTTATATACTTTCTCACTTTGTTTGGTTATAGATTGCAAAACATATGTAATGATGTTTAGGGGAAAATATTAAGTATGCTGTTAACTGTAATGCGTGGTAGTTAACATTTTCCAGATAGGAGGGTTTTCCATAAATTGTAATGGTACAGCTGTCAAACTGAAAATAAAGGTCAGATGGAGCAGAAGGGCAAAATATGTAATTAAAATAAAGTGAAAAAATAATTCAGTCAGGCAATGCGACAAAGCTGTTTATAGTGGTGTGCAGTGTGTACATGAATATATAGTAGCCTGGGCTACTAATATTTGTAAACCGCATCAACAGAAATATTTTCCCTAGTAGAATCTAGAAACAATGAACGACTTAGGAACTGTAAGCTGCTTTTATAAGGCTACAGACATGTGACATTTGTTGATGCTGGCTGACCTGGTTTTCCAGTGGACTTTAATCATTTGCTAAATGTTGCATGACTGGAGGTTATTTCATGAATTAATTAGTTTATAATGAATCTCTGAAAATCCAGCCTGATTTGTGAATCAATTGAGTCAATTCACCAATATTTTATTCTAATATGGAGATATTTAATAATAATTTCAACACAGTAAAATGTCAGCTAACCAGAGACAATCTATACAAATCGATCCATCCATAAAAAAATAAAGGTTATGAATTTTCAAGTTTAATGCCCAAGGGAGGAGTAGTGGGTTAATGCCATGGAGTGAAAGGAAGAAAACTGAGGGTTACAATTCACAAGTGCCTAATATATTGGAATTATTATTGGAGAGAAATGAACACCAAAAAAAGAGGTAGTATATCCTAAACTAATCATTGACTAAAGAAATAGCTGATTTAATACCTGATACAATTTAGCAGCATATATAAAATGAGTTATTAGATTATAAATGTTTTGTCTACCAAATTAGTACAAATTAAACAGGGGTACTAAACAAGATTTAGGGTGAGTAGTGAAGTTTTCCAATATTCAAAATACAGGTGATGTGTGCATATATTATGATATATAAAGGACAAAAGTATGGATTTTTGTTAGTCAATATTATTGAATGAGTGACAATGATAACATTAGGATTAAATTATATTATTTAAATATATATTGTATATTATTTAAACAATGTAACAACAGCGTATCATTTTACTAATTAGTAATCTATTGGCATAAAAATGCATTCATATATTTAAAAATATTTGTTCAAGTTATCATGGACACAATTTTCAGTACACTATAAAAATAAAAATGTTACCCAGTATTCCTTTTTCCACCAATAGATTGTAGAACACTTGGATGATATTTACATGTGCACATGTTATGCTAACAGACTTATAGTTTACTCAGCATCAGCCCTTGTGTATCAGATGTCTCCTAAACTTTGGCACCATATGCAAATATTTAGGTTTGATAATGGTAGTTTCTGGCACTTGTTGGTTTAAAGTCAACATTTTGTAAATTTAATTATTTTTACATAGCATTCTTGTTTCCACCAATAAACTGAAGATCACTTGGGTGATGTTTTTCGCAATACATAACTGACATACAACATCTATGTACTTAGCATTGGTTTGGTATGTTCAATGTACCTTATGTGACTCCTCAGACTGGTTGTGTGGTGCCTAGTTCTGACATCATAATTGCACAACACACTCCCAGCATAACCTCTACATGGTTGGGGTAGTAGCCAGCAACTTCAAATGTAAGGAGCTTTTGGATGTTTTAACTTCATGTCACTGCAATCACTAAGGGGAATATTTACTAAAGTGTAGCTTTTTAGAAGTGGAGAAGTTGCCCATAGCAACCAATCAGATTCTAGCTATTACTTTATGGAAGGTGCTAGATAAATGTTAAGTAGAATCTGATTGGTTGCTATGGGCAACATCTCCAATTCTAAAAACCTGCATTTTATTAAATATACCCCTAAGTGTAGGTGTGACACATGGGCATTTATACAACTAGATGAGAGACATTATGTTCTTCATTCATTAGCTGATGTACAGTAGAGTTGAATGTGAGGCAGTCATCAATGCTCTAACATTGCTTGCATGGAACTAATTCAGCATATGCACATGTATGCTGATTTTTAGGCATCTCTGCGACTGACTGTCCCTATTGTTATGCCTGATATCATAGCAATCATAATCATCACCAATGCAGACTTGCACCTCTCTTGGTCCAAACTATCCATCTGAAAACAGGCCATGACTTTAATGTCATAGGAGTAGCTTTACACACGTACAAATTCGGAGATGAAGCACAACAGAACTTGGCGTGAGTAAAAGCTATGGCTGTTCACATTGGTGTCTTTTTTACACTTTAAACTCAATCGCACAAAGCTGTACATATGTTACTCATCAATTTGAGCAAGGTAAGCTAGCAATGTAGTTTTGTAGCTTCTATTTGTTTCAATTATGCACACTGGACCTGTTGATCCAAGAGGGACTATTTGGTGCAACTGAAGCAACAGTAATTAAGGACACATCTGTAGATACTGTACACCCATGGGTATGACTCAGTATGACCAGGTTTCAATTATCAATGCAAGTATATTAATTTTAAATCTAAGTTAAAATAACAGCTTGGATATCATTGGACAATCTTAGTGATAATCTAATTAATTCAAAATACTTGTTACCAGTGTAATTGGATTTCAATATACACACTATCATATACAGTATAATAAAAGTATTTACAAATAAGCATAAAAACAGAATTTGCTTAATTGTATTTTTATTGTATAATGTGTTAAAAAAAATGGATGTTTTGACTGAACTATGGAAAATACAAGGAATAAAGTACAGTATTTACAAATCCCCAATAATTTGGAAATATTTTCCATGTACTGTATACATTTAAGCACCTTAGTGCATGAATGGCATACATTTTTTTTCTGAATGTTACATAATATAAATTAAGAGTAGAAAAGAAACATTATTTTTTATAAAATATGCAAAATACAAGATATATTGCTTTAAATGTATGTGTGCTTTGATTACACTTGTTTAAGCACTAAGTATCCCTGCAATATGATTTATCTCTTACTTTCTGTGTAATAAGCCTTAATGGGGGACTTGGAAACTGCTTTGCCTTTAGAATGCTTCAGGCATATGCAGGCATATTGAGGATGGCCTTCAATTATGCAGATGCTGGTAGTTACTTAAAAAGTTTGCAAGTACAGGATAATCAAACTTTTTAAAGAATGAACACTATGAGTTAGCGAAAGAAGTGTCTTGTGGAATATTATTTAAACTAATAATGGGAAACAAGAACAGATAAATGATTCCACATTTAGTGACTCTCTCTAATTAGCACTTGATTCTTGATAACAGGTGTTTTCTATTTTTGTTAATGCTGTTAAGGAATAATTATGTTTTGTTTCTTTGAAATCTCTAAATTTAAGTATTTTGAGCTATGGGAAAATTATGAAAGTTAATTTATACCTGTATAAATAGTTCCTAGAACATTAGTCATGGTACATTTTCAATTCTATACATTGTTACATATGCAATTGATCACATTACATTTTGATCATGAATAACAACACAAATATTGTAGAATCACAACATATCAAATGCCCTTTAAGAAGGCAACTGCCACAAACATGAATTTTATTTATTTATTATTTATTACCAGTTTTTTATAAAGCGCACACATATTCTGCAGCACTTTACAGAGAATATTTGTACATTTACATCAGTCCCTGCCCAAATGGAGCTTACAAACTATATTCCCTACCACATGTGCAGGCACATACTTACACACTAGGGTTAATATTTGTTGGGAGCCAATTAACCTGCTAGTATATTTTTGGAGTGTGGGAGGAATCTGGAGTACCCTGAGGAAGACAATGCAAGCACAGGGAGAATATACAAACTCCACACAGTTAGAGTCATAGTGGGAATTGTACCCACAACCTCAGTGTTGTGAGGCAGTAATGATAACCATTACACCATCTGTGCTGTCCAATAAGGTTGGGAATATTAACAAGGTTGGGAACCCCTCTTGTCCCAATTTCTAAGATCCCTTTACTTTGCATCAAAGGAGTAAAACAAGTTATGCATACAATTTTCAAATAAAATCTAAATGAAAAAAATGTCTATGCAATTCTTTATTCATAATAATATGAAATATTAAAAAAGTCTACATGGCATTTGTCCCCACAGTACTGGGGAGTTATGAGGCCTCAGGCTTCGTATGGTATTGCAGGGGATAATTTATGCATGCCACAGCAGCAGTGTTACAACGCACTGGCATGCCTGTGTTTGCCCAACCACCCCCCTATCACCACCCACAAATAGCACTTCCTGTCAATCACTGTGCTCTGGGTCAGCATAGATTCTGCAGATGTAGTTTTCATCACAATTGCTAGTTTGCGCACGCGCACTGCAATGCATATGTATGCGCAATGTGAATTAATCGACCGATTGCGTGCGGCTTGGCAACTGCGACCCTTGCTGAATCAGGCCCACATATAGCTTAGTTCCTCCTCTGAGCTGTCTCATAGATGCTGCTAATGACTCATTAGGAAAAGGCTTTAAATTGACTAACCAGACTTTAAATACTTGCATTCACATTTTGCATGTGCTTGTGATGGTTTCTGACAAGTAGTGACTAGCAGTTGTCTTGTTCAGTTTGGTATTTTGATTCCTGCTTTTGACTTCTGCCTGTCCTATGAATTTAATCCTGTTCTCTTTGACCTGACCTTGGAGTGTTCTGACTATTCTTCTGACTGGCTGTTGATATTGGATAAGTTTGCGGTTTTGTTTACTGTTTATTTTCTCCAAGATATCACACTAGGTGCTATATTTATTACTGCTATTTTCCACCTCTTACCAAAGGTTGGTTACCTTACCATTATTATTATTATTATTATTATTATTATTATTATTATTATTATTATTATTATTATTATTATTATTATTATTCTACATTCTACTATAGAACCTTATCATATTTATTCTTAGCTACACCAGTTGCAGCATTAATATTGATTTTTGCCCTCGGTTCCTATTCTATAATTTAATTGTTAGACTAGATTTGTGACCCATTTATCCTTCTGAATTACACTCAGTCATTACTACCCAAGTCATTACTACCCAAGTCATTACTACCCAAGTCATTACTACCCAAGCAGAAGTCTTGATTGCAACTAAGTACCAGTAAGTATACCTGGCTATATGGGAAAGGTGACTGTTATTAGTGAAACATATGGTTCTGGTTCTAAAGGTTTATTACAAGTAGATTAGTAGAGCTGGCATTGTTATGTAGTATCATGTTGCAAAATATGTACATAACTATTTATCAATATCTGGTGAAATATGACTAAATTTATAGATCCTGCAAAAATATGTAAATATGTAATATAAAAGAAATATAAGACATAGTAGTAATTAAAAACTTTTACTTTATTTAACATTTAAAATATATTTGGTGTGTACTTCCTATAGAAATGCTTTTACTTTGATGCAAAATAGACAATTAGGTACATTTCAGAATTTCTTTGTACATGCAATATGGGATTTCCAACTAATAGGATGTCAGTAGAGCATATCTTAACAAAGGAACTTTATCACAAGCCCGCTACGTCACTGGCATGGATGCCTGTTACTGCTCAGTGAACTAGTTTTACAAAGACAGTAGTGACATCTAGAATTGTAATGTATATTTTTTATTGTAGACATTGGTCACAAGATGTCTTTGTAAACAATATTTGCAGTTCTTCATTCAGGGATTAACACAAAAAGATGCTAGAGGCTACTAACTCATGAGCAAGCCTCCTTCCAGACTTTCTTACTATTACTTCAAGTGGCTACTTGATTCAATCTAACGGGGAGTGTTATATACTGAGGATTTTCCCCTATCGTTGCCACTTCAGCTGGACACTGGGCCTGATTCAGACCCGGTCGCAAGCGCTGAGTACTCGCAAACTGGGTCGATGGTGGCCCACAGCACAAAAGCACGACGGAGCCGGCTCCGTTGTGCGCATGCACGAGAACCGGCTAGCGTCGGGCACTCCGTCGCTCCGGGTCTTGCAACAAATGGGGAGAGCTGTCGATGTTGAGTGACAGCTCGCCCCCTTTGGTGGGCGGGCCAGAGGGGTGGCTGCCCAAATAGAGGCGTTCCCATGAGAACACCTGTCATTTGGGGGCAGCCCCACTGACATCACAAGTCATGTCAGTGGAGAGCTTCCGGCTCTGTTAGAGCCGAAAGCTCTCTGGGGCTTGCAGCCACGAGATCCTACCACTAGGGTCTCGTTGCAAGCCCGATAGTCGCGATGGTCTTGACCATCGTGACCATCATCATGGCCGCTTGCTGTAGCTGTGGGTGGTCACCCACAGCTATGCGAGCGGCCAGGAGGCCGTTCTTAAAAAAAAAGCCTGGCCCCGATTCAGAGCGAGCGCTCTGTCAGAGCGACTGGGTCTGAATCAGGCCCACTGTTTTATCATCATGCCTGGTGGCCACCTCACTCCACTAAACGGGGAGTCTAATACACTGAAAATTTCTCCCACCACTTCTACTCTATAATTGTACCCAGAGATTGACATCTGTGCTGGTTGCGAGCTGATCCTATAATGGGGAGGTCGAGTTTTAAGCCAGTTTTCTAGACACATTTTTGCTTCCAAGTGACTTTTATTATTGGATTTCCACCGTTAACTACTGTATTGTGGATCTTTTTCTACAGAGCCTATTAAGTGGACTAATACCCTGCCTTTGGAAAACTTGAATCTCTATGTATTGAATTTTTAGCCTTTATTATATGTATGCTTTTTGTTTTTGTTTTTTATAAACCTTATATGATATTGTTGTCTAAATAACTATATTAAATAATTGGTCAAGTGCTCCCTATGTGACTTTATGGTTGTTTAAAATTGTTAATTATTTAGTATCTCCAGTATACATATTGAGAGCAGCTATTAAGATAAACATTTGTTTGTTTATTTGTTTTCATTTTAGCATTGCACCTGATTTAGATTTTTAAGATCTGTTTGTTTTGCCAAGAAGGGTGTCTGCAGTAATCACTGCTCATGGTGGACCTATAAACTGCTGATGTTAATAAAATCTCATTGACCTTTTTGTGTCAGTGAATAATCACTTTTGTCTACATAGTGTATGTATATATGTATAAAAATATAACTGTTTGCATTTGGGGTGTGCAATATATGATATATATATATATATATATATATATATATATATATATATATATACAGGGCCGGTTCTAGACATTGTGGAGCTCAGGGCAAAAGATCCCAGTTGCACCCCCCAAAATAAATAAAATACTTTTCTTTAAATGGCGTTCCTCTGCACGTGCTGAAAGCGCTTCTGGAAAGGGGGCGTGTCCTTGCAGAACACCCCCAATTCATCACACTGTGGGGCGTGCCCAGCACTTACGAAGGTGCTTGGCTTCCCCCAAGATCTCCCCTCATGGCGAATAATTGCCATGTGCAGTAATGCACCTAACACAGTGTGTCTTACACGGTAATGCCCTTTATAACACCTTATGCCACATGTAGTAATGCCCTGTATAACACATTATGCCACACGCAGTAATGCCCTTTATAACACATTATGCCACATGCAGTAATGCCCTTTATAACACATTATGCCACACACAGTAATGTCCTTTATAACACATTATGCCACACACAGTAATGGCCTTTATAACACATTATGTAACATGCAGTAATGCCCTGTGTAACACATTATGCCATAGGCAGTAATGGCCTTTATAACACATTATGCCACATGCAGTAATGCCCTGTATAACACATTATGCCACATGGAGTAATGCCCTGTATAACACATTATGCCATACACAGTAATAACCTGTATAACACATTATGCCACATGCAGTAATGCCCTGTATAATACATTATGCCACAGTAGTAGTGCCTCTAATAGAATGCCCACAGTAGTAGTGCCCTTTACACAATGACCCCAGTAGTTGTGCCCCCCATGAAGTGCCCTCAGTAGTACCCACAGTGGTAATGCCCACAGTGTTAATGTCCCCATTGGTAGTGACCCCCCTATAGATGTGCCTCCAGTAGTAATGCCCCCTGTTGTAATGCCCCCAGTAGTATTGTCCCCCTATAGCCATGCCCCCAGTAGTAATGCCCCCAGTAGTAATGCCCCCAGTAGTAATGCCCCTTATAGCCATGCCCCCTATAGTCATGCCCCCCTAGTAATGCCCCTAATAGCCACGCCCCCAGTGGAAATGCCCCTTATAGCCATGCACCCAGTAGTAATGCCCCCCTGTAGCCATGCCCCCAGTAGTATTGCCCCTTATAGCCATGCCCCTAGTTGTAATGCCCCCATATAGCCATGCCCCCAGAAGTAATGCCCATAGTAGTAATGCCCACCTATAGCTATGCCCCCAGGAGTAATGCCCTCCATATAACAAATATCAGTGGGTGCCAGGCAAATGCAGCCTCCCTGCAGTGGCAGCTAGCAGGGGGGAAAGCAGCGCTGGAGTTTTTTTTCCCAGAGATTATTTTTTGCCTCTACCCTGGGAACTCAGTGACGCCCTCTAGGGGCCGGCGCTCTGGGCGACTGCCCTGTTAGCCTGCCCCTAGAACCGCCACTGTATATATATATATATATATATATAATGTACAAGTGGCCCGGCACTCTGCTGACCCAAATATGGGTATATATACCTTGCTCCAGGTGCCCTCTGAAGGTGGAGATCACTCCCCTCTATACAAACGTGGCAGGAAAGTCAGCGGCGCTCAGGAGACTTCATATGAATGAAAAAAAGGTGTCTTTATTTTGACGCTTCGGGGCAACGTGACCCCGTCTTCAGGAACACACGTCTTCATTGTGTGTGTTCCTGAAGACGGGGTCACGTTGCCCCAAAATGTCGAAATAAGACACCTTTTTTTCATTCATAAGAACTCTCCTGAGTGCCGCTGACTTTCCTGCCATGTTTATATATATATACAGTATATATATATATATATATATATATATAATTTTGGGCTTAAGGAGCCTGTGCAAATTCCAATAAAAAGTGTTTTGCCTCCATAGTTCACAAATAGTCCATAAAAGTATATTTGTCCCAAAGAGAATTATATTTATTTATATCTAATCATTTTTGGCTTGAGGAGTCTGCACATTGCAAGCACAGAGTGTTAAGCATCTGTTTTTTCCTTTATTGTTCCTTTCCCTGATATCACATTGATATAAAACATACCTCAGTTTATTTGTAGGTGACTAAGCTATGCAATATTGAAAACACAATTCAAATTCATCCCATAGTTCTTGCGTGAATGAACAGACAAACAAAAATTACCCCCAAAAAATGTCTTCATAGTTCATACACAGTTCCAATGAGTACATTTCTCCAGAAAAAATTCTATGTACAGACACAACCATTACAACTTTATTATAAGGGTAGATATGTACTCTAAGGGATATACATCTTCCCATTGATCACATGGCTGACACAGGCAAATGTTGGATATCCAGGGTTTCTTTTTTATACCACCTGCAACTTAGTAGAAACAATTTCACCAACTTCCCTGTGCACAGATCTTTGTTTTTGAGTTGTTGTTTTTTCTATGATATACAAAAATTCTTGCAGGGAAAGTTCTGAAGTTTCCTAACATCTAATGCTCTCTGGTATCCCTCCAAAGTTTACTTTCAATTTACATGATTGAATTGACCATTATCATAGTTTTACTGCACCCTGGAATTTGCATAGACATAGCAAACTCAAGCAGGAATTCTTCAAAATATTTAGTATAAACATTTGCTACCTCTATCTAGGTTTTACATATTGTGTGTAATGGTTCCATGGGCAAAGAACATATAACAAATATATTTGTAGTACTGTACTCAATGTGGAACTTTTACAAAAACCCTTTTGCTGCCAGGAACTTATTTCTAACTTATTTGGTAACATGTTAAAATCCATACACCAAGCATACAAACTGAACCAAATTAGGGTAGAACTCAAAGCAAATGCAGCTTTCAGCATATATGCCGAGGCATTGGAATATACTCAACACCTTCACTTTACAAACTCCTGTAGGCCTTATCATGTTAAATCCATCATTCATGAACATTGCAATGGAAGAATAATATGTTTGCTCTGGAGCTTTAGATTGAATCAGAAATTGCTTGGTAGGGGTTTCAGGGTCTACTTTAGCAAAGAGAAAGTGACCCATAGCATCCATCATTGTGTTGAAAGTAACTCATATGAAGGCATCACCTATGTCACCTTTTGTGCTTTGCATGGTTTCTTTGTATAGACTTTCATGACATTACTTAGGACTGTCAACTTGTCTTAGCTTGCATTACTTCTCAAAGAAGAATCAAAGTTCTGGCATTTGAACTTTGTACCAGGGGATGTTTCTCATCTGCACTATACATGTCTTTATATAATTTGTTTCTCGAAGACATGAAGTTCTGTTACATCTGCATAACAGCACTTTCTTCTAGAAAAAAACTCAATTACATGTCCCATGTTTGTAGTACCTTTATGGAACACCTTATATTTGTGGTCACAAACTTGACAAATGGTACATTTTACATCAGTTTATGAAGGCCTCATCTATTGAATCCTATGATTTTAACTTTGAACATAGCAAGTATGCAACCAGTACATTGCAGAAATACCTTCGTTCATCACTTTATGTTATACTGTCAACTACTCATAGTTATCCTTAAGGTACAGTAGATATATTTCTGATGTTCAAAAATATACTTAACACTTAGGGGTAAATTTACTAAAGTGAGAGTTTTTAGAAGTGAGTTTTAAAAGTGATGTTGCCCATAGCAACCAATCAGATTCTAGCTATTATCTTCTAGAACGTGCTAGTTAAATGTTAAGTAGAAACTGATTGGTTGCTATGGGCAACATCACTTTTAAAACTCACTTCTAAAAACTCTCACTTTAGTAAATTTACTCCTTATATTTATATAGTATACTTATACTTAATATTTAAGAGGCAAATTCCCTTCTTTTACTGAGTTCTTGGAAATCCCTTCTTTAATAGCTTTCTTTTCACATTGGTACTTTATTTTCACTGTGCAGATTGTCTATGTGGGTGATGATGAATAATTAATTATTAAAAACCAAAAATTGCTGAAATACACACAAAACAACTCTAAAAATAAAATTGCTAAACATTTTTATTTTTGTAACATAACAATAAATATGTAAAATACTCACATATTTGTAAAATAAGATTCAAATATAATGATGCTACTACCCTAATTTCTGAAAATCTGTTTATATAAGCATGTAAATAGCCAGGAAAAAAATATGTAATAACAAAAAAATCCCAGCTCTAGTTATTAGTATAATCCAGTGGTTCTCAAACTCGGTCCTCAGGACCCCACACAAGTCACGTTTTGCAGATCACCCAGCAGGTGCACAGGTGTATTCATTACTCACTGACACATTTTAAAAGATCCACAGGTGGAGCTAATTATTTCACTTGTGATGTTGTGAGGGGACCTGGAAAACATGCACTGTTTGGGGTCCTGAGGACCGAGTTTGAGAACCTGTGATATAATTCACAACAGGCTTATTGAGCTTTTGATGAGAATGACGAGTTGTATCTGATATTTTGGGCAATCTAGGAGTGGCGTAAAGAGGAGAGCTCAAATATGATAATAATAGCTCCACCCTAAGAATGTAAGGGTGTTGGTCATGCATTATACTGGTGATATTTTCATATGAATATATTTGCCAGATTTTATTAATAAGGGCAGGTATTTATGCGGTTCCAGTTGTTTCCAGTTGATTGCTATAAGATGTCTTGCTGCAATGAGGACATGCATAATACATTTCTGGGTGGCCTTAAGAGTGTGAGGAATTGGATGAGGGAGTAGAAGGAAAGGTGGGTTGGGGAAGTGACATTAGTCACAGTGTGTATTAAATCAAAAACTTTACGCCAGTATAGTTGAACTTTCAGGCAGGACCACTAAATATGGGACAGGGTGCCAGACATCCTGCAGTTCCTCCAGCAGAGATCTGAGGATGTTAGGAAGATGGTATGTAAGTGATGAGAGTTGTAGAACCACCTCTACATGAGCTTATAAGAAATTTCCTTTAGGCAGGTGCATATTAAACTTTTGGGTAGCTCTTGTCAAATCCATTCCCATTTCTTTGACTCTAATGTCTCTCCCATGGCCACCTCCCATCGACACTGGTGGGGTTCTTTATCAGTAGGCCATGTTTAATGAGAAGGGAATAATAGGTGGATATAAGACGGGGACCTGTGCAAACATAATGTTTGGTAATTGAGGGCTTCAAGTGGACACAAGGTTTAATAATGAATTAAATAAGTGGAATAGTTGTAGGTACTGGTAGAAGGATGAGGATGGGAGGTGCTCACAAAGTTCAGAATTCTCAGAGTAGCAACGCCGAGGAGCTAGGTCTGGCAAAAATTTTATATTGTGTTGCATCCCATTAGTGGCTTTTTAATGATGCAACAGTGGCATCTTCATGTGCAACATACAGCTACAAAACAGGTCTCATTAAAATATACTGTAGGACATGATTTGAGGCAGGCTCTTATCATATAAGAAAAGTGTTATCCATTGACAAAAAAATAAGAGCGTGGCTGAGCAGTGTCAGATTTTTGAGGACCTATCTGAAGAGTGAGAGAAGGCCTTTAACCTCTCAACTTGGCCTGGCAACCTTTTAAATAAAATTTCTGGGTCAAAAGACACAGAAAATACATGTTTAAATAGTTGGATAGTTTATTGGTTATTTTGATAAGAGGTGCAGTTTGGGGTATGTTTAGGTGTATTTGATGCTTTGTGGAACTTAATAGTTCTTTTTGCCTGTAACCATCTCACTATAGATCTTGCCGTGCTTTCCCTGCCATAACATGGGTTAGGCTGATTCTACCCTACTAGCTGCACTACCAGTCCAGGTTGGCCTTATTTGTATCATTGAGAGGAGAGTAGAATACCTTAAGTGGCGTATGATGGGAGGACAAAAGGGCCCCATCTAGACCTGGTGCATTGATTTTTGAAGATGGTTATGCTGTGAGCAGGGCCATTCTTCCTTCACCACCATACTACCCTGATTTTATTATTATTAATTTAAAATTAAGTAAAGCTGAACCTTTGTCCTGCCAATATTTTCCTTTTTGTAATTTTTTTAGATAAGTGTGTGATTTGTCAACTGTTTAGGAAGTGTGGGCTGACATCAGCTGATAAGGAGTTTATGAATGGTAAGCTGGACCCCAGATCAGTCTACATTAATATTTAAATTGAGAAATCCTACTTATTTTCAGCTTTAGGTATATCTAGCTTTTAAAAAGCTATTTCTTTAGAGCCTTAAGTTACTATCCAGAGTTCCAGTTAAATTTCCATTTTCAGTAATTTTCCCTGTTATATTTGGACAAGTTAGGGACACCAGTTTAGAAATGTCAGTCTTTCTTAGGGAATATTGTTTAAAACAAAGAAATTTCCTAAAATGTATATTATTTTACAATATTCCCCTTAAACTATTATGAAATTATCTTCCTCTTGTAATCAGTTCAATACCCTTCAGTGCACTGAATTATGTAGCACCATGATTAATTATTACATATAGTTGCCTGTGGCAAAGGTTTTTTTAGACAAAACAAAACAGTCTTAATTACCCAGCATGTAGCTTCATATAGCAATATATGCTTTATCTGTGTTTATTGAAATAAGAAACAGAAACATAGGCTCCCAACATTATGCAGTTTTAATTTATAAACAGTTTCCTCATAAACATACTGTAAGTTTTGCTGTAACAAAACTTAGTATTTTAGTGTATATTTGGAAAGTATAAGTAGAATCCACTAAGAATTTTTGGTACCATATAGACAGTAAGATGAGTGCATTTTTCCTTATAATACACAGATTTCAATAAAAAATACACAATTTGCTATGATGTTATCCTCATATACAGGTATATTTTAGCTTTAATGAAATATAGAATGCTTTCAAAAATATTTGTATGACAAATTTGCAAATATTTTATATTTTATGGGTGTGATATATACTGGATCTATAATTGAGGAAATCATTACTTATCATATATACTGTAAATTTGTAAAGATATACTAATCAAGATATTTTACATATTCCTGGCACTTTTAAATTTTAGTTACATACTTTAGAACATAAAAAGACAGTTATAGGAATACAATTGGGCAGGTTCATATGACACATAAATGAAGAATTCTAAATGGATAATAATTTAATAGTCCTTACAAATGACAAGACCATTATACAGTATCATTCCACATTTTTCTTTTTGTTTTAGTTCTACTAATACCTTGAGGTAATAAGTTTTAACTTCTTCAGCATTTAAATCACAATGAGAACTTTATATAATATATAAAACAAAAACGAAAAATGGTACTGTGCCATTGAAAAGTCTGAAAATCGGCATAAATGATAATTAAAAAATAAAAAAGACAAAATGTGGAATGTAAATTAAGGGGGGATTTAGTATGGGTAGTATTTGCTCAGTAGTTTAAAATCAATCAAAATCTTCACATTTTGCATTGATTGCCAAAATGAATGTATCTAGTAAATAGGGATGTTTTTAAAAATGAAGAAAATTACGACAATTTTGATTAGTTTTGTATGACTTAAATAATATATTTATTTTTAGATATTGTAGCTTTTTTGATACATTTCAATATCTCCAATATTTCAATTGGGTTTTGTGGTGTTCTGTACATTAAATGAATGTCACAATACAATGAGAGTAATTACACAGGCAAATTGATCTTATGCATTTTAACAAGTCTAGTGATGTGGGATCTAAGCAGAAGGCCTCAGAACTACCCTTCCACACCATCCAGTCATAAAGACAATGTGGTAAACTACTTATGGCAATACTAGTTAACTTGTGACACTACACTGATTCCAGTTGTTTATCACAAAGGAAGAAAAACATATTTTTAGAATATATAAAAAACATTTAAGGAAAGAGCACTGAAACAAATCAACAGATTATCATTCCAACTAGTTAGGCTGGAATAATAATTAGCTGATGTGTGGGAGCAAATGATAATTGTTCATTTGCCTCAAGCACAGAAAAACAGCAAAAAACAGTAATTTAAACTATTACAGTATATACTTCCCTACTGTATTATGATCCCTGAATATTATGTGTACTTATGGAGAATAAAATAGTTTGGTGGGAGTCTGTCAGAAAGCCCAGTCAGTTTGTGTGTGTATGCATGGGACTAGGAATTTAATAAGATAAGTGATTCCAGTGAGATAGTCACTAGATTTAAAGTGGAAATTAGTGTAAAGGTAAAGCCAACTTGGGTTTGCCATTAAACTAATTGCTGATTTAAATCTTTTGACTATCTTTAAGAAATTAATCTCACAAATTGTGGGCTATTACATTTGTCCCCTTGTCTGATGTGTTAGAATAGAACCTAATACCTAACATGACTATCTGCTGCAGAGGCTTAAAAGAGATCATTCATGAAATACAATATTTAGTTTAGAATACATACTGGTATATGTAATGTATATAATTCAACTTTAAATTATGTGATTTTTATATTATACAAAGGTGAATTTGTTTATATAAATCCAAATAAACTGGTCAGGTCACCCAATAAATAATTGTAGTGACTGTATAAAATAGAAGACCTGGTAATTATTTAGATTTATTCCTATAGACTTAAAAATAGTGAGAATAGATATTATTGTCTCATGACAAAGGAAAATAATAATCATGTTTGTTGGAAAAAACTAACTAAGTATTGTTGCTTTTCTTTTAGCTGTCAGAAGGTTGAATGGCTTCAATGAAAAGAGTATAAACTGTGGTATAAATAACTGTCAACAGATCCAGTTTGATTAGGGATAAAATAATAATTTAAAAAGAGTAGGCATTTTATGAAGTACGCCATGTTTGCTACTCAAAACCAGCAGCTTTAGAGACATTACACTGAAACACTGAGTCTATATCTAGCTTTAATACCAAGATTAGCATCTGTCTGTATTCAAGACATAATTTACTGATCACTGAGGTTGTGTTTCTATTGTATTTTTTTGTACTGGGTGACTGGATAGCTTATAACACAGAGGGTAATACAGAGGAATAGAAGAGGTAAATAATTTTGGAGTAAAAAATTTCAGCTACAACATTATCCTTGTTTACTCTGCAAAAAAATGTTTTCCTAGATTATATTAAGTGAAGCAGTAGACTTTTTATTGTTTTTGAGTTTATTTCATGTTTCCTGAATATACAGTTTAATATCTAGTGGTAAAGAAATATTTTAAATGTATTGTAATACTTAGATTTTTTATTTATTAATCATTCAGCAATATAGAGCCTGACATTGTTTGTTTTTTTCATTATGGACTACAAAATATCTGCAAAATCATGCCATGTTGTTCTTCAACCATGAAAAATCAATACCATGCTCATTGGGGCAGTTATGCACCTACTTCATCAGATTGGAAAAACAGAGTGTGCATTTAGTTCCAACGGCTATCAGTTCCATGGTGAAAAGTGCTGTGGCTCTACTGAACTGCCTAGCAAATGAGGTTAGAGCAATTAACAATTATGTGACATCTGAACTGGCAACCTTTTTACCCCAGTTTTTCCTTCATAATCAAAAATGTTCCCAGGACAATTTATAGAAACAATAAATTAAATACTGACATCAAAGTTTTAAAATTTTCTAATAAGACTCTCCAAAATTCATGTCCACCACTTTAATGTAAGTATAAAATGTATTGTCTTATTTCTAAATCTGTTTTAGTAATACATTCTAAAACAAAATGTGAAAAATCCTCATAAATTAACAAGCCACCATGGCATGGCAAGACAAGGAACTTTGCAAAATTACTGGGTCTGCCTTTACTGCTATCCCATCACAAGCAATTCTTTGATGGTCACTTATGATTGTCCAATAGTGAAGATAAATTCCATTTACTCCCTGCTTTAATAATTGTGTGTACTTATTTATTTTCTTCCATTGTAACTATTATATATCAATACAGAAGAAAATATTATTTTAAATAATATATGAAGTAGTAAATTATTCTTTTGGGGAGATCAGTTTGCAATTAGACATCATTTGAAAGTTGTGTACTTGGCTTTTATTTTTGTTTGTATGAAAATGGCAGGAGTCTTATTTATTGTAAATAAAAACAATATTTGTAGGCTTTTCTGAATTTAAAATTAAGCTTGGTTCATGTGTACAGTATTGTAGTATACATATTAATTTATTTAAAAAAAAAAAAAATGTCAGAATATTATGTACATAATTTTAGAAATTTTTGCAAGGGAAAATTTTAAAAGTGTAATGCCCAATCATATTTCAAACAGCATAACGTGCATTCAAGAATCCCATAAATAAACATAGGATGTTAATAATATTTTTCTTGGTATGTCAGTAGTCACAAAATACATCAAACTTATATTTATTTAAAACAAAAACACGTACAAATGACAATAACAAAGAGAAAAAAATCTGGCAAACATTGGTAAAGCACAACTCAGTGTTTGGTTTCAATATGTTTTGCAGTATAGTTCTATATGATTTCACACAAATTCTAAAGGGAGCTTGCAAGAATTATTTTAGACAATTTGACATGAGAACAAAAAGAAACAATATTCTCTTGAGGAGTTGAATGACATAATCAATATTTTTATTGAAGCAAGAAGGAATCACACACTCATTCATCATCTGCAGAGAATTTTCAAGTTTGCAACACTGAAGAGAACATAATAACATTCTGATTTTCATCACATGAGGAAAAACACTAGAGATAAGCAAACCAAACCAACTAAGCTTACTATTTCTACAAAATGGATAGGTTTGTAAAGCGTGAATTATTTTTATATAAACATGATAGAAACAAACAGATTGACATAACATTTTTATACAATGTACACAAACATAAATGAAAAAAGTTGCATAAGTCAGATATATTTTATCAAAACTGTTTTGAAAGACTTTATGTATGCATTATTGAGAGTTTTCCCACAACTGGAAATATCTTTTGTACAGTGACTAGGTGCAAAGTCTGCAAAGTCTGGAAAAAAAATATCCTCACTGCATACTGTTATGTTGTTTTGAAAAAAATATAATACTAATAATATATCTTGAAAGGAAACCTAATTGAATATAAAACTATTAAATCACTGATAAAAAGTGTATTTTTCATGTATGTTTATATTTTGTATGTTTTATATAAAATAGATTGCAGTGACAGGAGCAGTTCCAGTGACACCTGATCATTTAGGACCTTGATTAAGGTACATATAATAAGTTGAGTATAGAAGGATACAGTATACACAGCTAAGACACATTCTAAATGTAAACATACAGTATGTGTATATGTAATTTGTTTTATATTGTGAATGTGCAATTTGATGTATAGTAGGTTACATGCACATTTAAATCAATGGTACTGGCAAAACAAAATAAACATGTTTAAATAAATAAACCAACATGTATCATCCACTGATGGAACAAATTGAGTTTTAAAAATAATATTTGGATGTGCTCATAGACCAATAATATTTAAACTCATGCTCTCATGCTTCCACATCAAGTTGTTTCCATTGAGCCCTGGACGGTCTCTTTATATTGTGATCACCTGTCTACCTCCAGTTTATCCCAGGTCTGGGTTTGAAACTTCCCTTTGGACCAATGTCTGAACAGCATGTGAAATATAATCCCGTTGTGGATGTCACACTCTGGGTATTCTACACATGTTGACCATAGAAAGACACCCAAAACAGGAGAATATAAATCTTGCTTCATGCTGGTATTCTGTTGTACAGCTGTCCATATAATTGCAAATCTGTTACAGTTCATACTCTATCTGCAGATCTGCAGTGCCATTCCAGCCAGGGAATGGTGAAGCTCTTCAGCAAATGATTGCCAGCACCTGAGTGTACCTGTTATATTGCTGACTCTAATGCTGGGTACACACTACATAATGTGTGTACACAGCAATGAGACAATGTGATGGAGCGATACATTGCACCACCCATACACACTGCATGATGTAGTGGACGATGGCGCAATGTGTCATTCCGTGATGCATTTAGCAGCATGGCATCTTTCATTGGCTTGTCCCATCTGCTATGCAGCACAGCAGAGGGACGATGTGATGAACGACCCATGGGGACTCGTGGTTGGACGTATACATTATGCAATCTGCACAATATATCATTCTGATTCGCATCGGAAAGATATATCATGTAATGGATTGCAAAGTGTGTACCCAGCCTTAAAACACATTTGGCCAGATCATCAGTGAACACACTCTATATACAGCTTCTGATATGAAGCTCCAATAATTTCATATTGATCATGAGCTATAGATAATATTATTTTGGTTTTCTGATTCAGGCACATGATTTCCTTTTTCATAGTCTTGTACATATAGATATATTCTAGTCTATTGCCTGTATTATTTGGACATTTTCTCACCTTAGCAGATGAATATACACCAGACTGTGGACAATGTTCACCTGCTGCCTATTTCATATGAACAGGTGTCTGAAGACTTCTGACTTTCTGATAACTGAATGTACTCTCATTCTACCAATTCTTTGTTATCTATTATTTCTGTTCATTATCTGTAACATCAGGCTGTTACCAGTGTTATGCCTATGCATACTACTAATACCTTAACCTGCTAGCTCTTTGCTACAATTTTCCTCTTTAACTGCTAAACTGCTGCATAATTTACCTTTTGTGTATAAGCTTTAATAAAGGTGCCTGGAATTCACCTATATCCTGTTGTTGATACACTCTAAGCCATGACAGTGGAGATATGTGGCATAATTTTCCCTCTTTGATAAAGCTCCCATTAAAGAAGCAAAACTAGTCATATATATACCTGTCCAGTGGTGACAAACTGCAGAGTGACATTGCCTTGTTTTCTGGAATCTGTAGCAGTTGCTGCTGTTCAGTAAATACTGTATTATACTGAGAATTGAGCCCTGAAAGAACATTATTGGTCTCCTGTTACAGCTGTTATAGAGACCAAAAGCTCCTTTTACCAGTGGTGAGTGACATCATAAAGCCATTCGGAGATTGGAGATGTAATCACTTATCAGTGCTGGTGCCGCTTTTGGTCTAGGTGGAGACCTGGAGGATCCCGGAGGTTCATCAGTGATGTCCGGCCTATGGGGCTGTAGAGGTCAGACACTCCATTTAACAACAGGAACGTGCACATGTGTTCCAATTATCTGAAGGCTCAAATACTTCCACCAAACAACTAGGAGTAAAAAACCCAATATGTGCATAATAGGAGGACTTATTCATCCATACAGCACGTAATTATCGGGGATTCTGTAATATGTTATATTGTGTGGTGAGATCACTGACAAATTGATATTATTTTGAAACAGTCTGTTACTGATTGCAATTAATATTTTTCTTTCCATGTTTGAGGTTGTCCATAGCATATTCTGACTCTGTCAGCAGTGTTATATATTTTTAATGAGAAGCTTTATATGTTTAGTTTTTAGATATTGACAAATATGTATTTATAATATAATATATATTGATTTAAACAGATGGTGTCCTGAAATTCTGTTTCTGCCATATTGGGAACATTACCCTTTTGATTAGTGCATCACCATTTTTCAGTTTAATTTATTATTGTTGAAGTGAGCTCTCACAAGCTCTCTGGGTGAATTGCTTCTTTAATAATTTAACTACCATTATTAGCGCCAGGTATTGGGGGATAGTGGTTAGACAATTTTCTATAAGACTGATAATAATTTTACAGTTTAAACATCATCTATTGAACATGGCATTTAATGCTAAAACACTGACCAAAGTAGTAAGCATAAACTTAGATCTTGCAGATATAGAGAGAATAAATGCGTGTTTCAAGTTTCCAATCATTACTGTGAGTCAGTGCTTTAGTGATTAAATGTCACACTTAAAAATTAACATTTAAAGCATTCATGTGACATTTATATACATGAGAAATAAGGCAAATGCTGCAAGAATATGAAAACTAATAAAAAAATTTAAAATAAAAATTAATAAAAAAAATAGTATGTTATGGTGATTTCTAAAGAAGATTACTCATGGTAGGATTAAGGAAATTAAGGGTTCTACAGTTTTTGTGCACGGATCAATTACTAGGCCCCTGTGTATTGGTTTAAAGAATCTGTGTTTCTCCCACTATATCTAGTAAACTATAGGCCTGAAAGACTCCAACAATACTATTTCCACCAGACAGTAGCATAACACTAAGCTGCAGATTCCAGGGTCAATAAAGATTGATAATCACTCATAGCCCTGAACTAACTTGGTACATGGGATTGGGGTCCCTTGATAATGAACTTAACTATTTTGGTCAAAATATGAACCAAATCCCCATGTTTTTATTTACTTGAAACACCCAGATTTGCAGTACAGGTTGAGTCTCCCTTATCCAAATATTCCAAAATATGGAATTATTTTGGTATGACTGAGATAATGAAACTTTTGATTTTTGATGGTTCAATGTACACAAACTTTGTCTAAGACACAAATTATTAAAAATATTGTATTAAATTACCTTCAGGCTGTGTGTATAAAGTGTACATGAAACATAAATGAATTTAATTTCTGTACACAAACTTTGCTTGAGCCACAAAATTATTGAAAATATTGTATAAAATTACCTGCAAGCTGTGTGTATAAGGTTTATATAACACATAAATGCACTCTGTGTGTATATTTGGGCCCCATTCCCATGATATTTCATTATGATATGCAAATATTCAAAAATACAGAATATTCCGCTATCCAAAATACCCCTGGTCCCAAGCATTTTGGATATGGGAGACTACACCTGTACTATTGTTAGTGCCAATAACAAAAGTCTTTCTGTTTTGTATACATATTTGCCATTAATATTGCCACACAGCTGGTAACATGTACAATATGGGTAAAACCGAGCAACGACATATTTCTTTTCTATTATGTTTCAAAATGTATATATACATATATCCAAAAGTTGACACAGTATGTTTGCAAGTACAGTGCAAAATATTTTTTGCAAAGTCATATACATAATTCTAAAATCTTTCTTTAGGGGGAAATCACCTCTACTTTCTGGGTGGCAGTCATGCTTTGTTTGAAAACTAGTTCTACTTATGGAAAAAGATCTAGTAGAGAAGTAGAAGAAAGTGATAGATTAGATAGATAGATAGATAGATAGATAGATAGATAGATAGATAGATAGATAGATAGATAGATAGATGTGCCCACACAGACCGACTGTAGGAGTATATTTACTAAAGTGCAGGTTTTTAGAAGTGGAGATGTTGACTTTAGCAACCAGATTCTACTTATCATTTCTCTAGCACCTTCTAGAAGATAATAGCTAGAATCTGATTAGTTGCTATGAGCAACATTCCCAATTGTAAAAACCTGTGCTTTAATAAATATACCCCTAGTGTCTATATGCCATATTGCACAGGATGTCCAGCGCAAATGAGATGCTCTGAGAGGAGTAGCGAACCATGGGCCTGATTCAGACCCACTTGCGAACGGACTGCCGCTCGCGAGTGGGTCTGAATCAGGTCGATGGTGTGCACTGCGCATGCGCACGACGGAGGGAGCTCCATCATGCGCATGCGCGAGACGCGAAGAGCGAAGGACTTTCCTTCGCTCGTTGTGTCTGATCAAAGGGGATGTGCTGTCGATGTTGATTGACAGCACGCCCCCTTTGGTGGGCGTGCCGGGGGCGTGCCTCCCAGACGGGGGCGTTCCCAAGGGAACGCCTACCGTCAGAAGCCGGCCCACTGACATCACTAGTGATGTCAGTGGGAGTGATTTTGGCTCTGATAGAGCCAAAATCACTCCGGGCCTTGCGGTTGAGAAACTCAACCGCAGGCTCCGGCTCGCAGTGGCGATGGTCGCGATGGTCAAGACCATCACGACCATCAACCTGCACGCTCGTATAGGCTGTGGGTGGTGACCCACAGCTATACGAGCGTCCAGGAGGACGCTCCATAATTATGGAGGTGGGCCCTGATTCAGAGCGAGCGCTCTGGTCAGAGCATCCGGCTCTGAATCAGGGCCCATATTTTGTTTTACATTTTGCATCTTATTTGCACCACAGACACAGCAAAACTCCACTCAATGTAATAGAGGGCTGTGACTTTTACTGTACAGGAATTAGTTTTAAATGTGTACAAAGTTGCATATTAAGCACAATGGAACTTGGTGTGAGAAAAAGTTGTGGTCCGGGTACTAGAACACTTCTTCCACAGATTTAGACTCAATCACATACAGCTATACAAATGTTGCTCATCAAATCGATCAGTGTAATCTAGAAAAGACGATAAGACGATGTGTCACTTCCAGTTGTTATATTTTTGTGAATATGAAGCAGAGTTTGAGTCACCTGTGACCTGGCATGCCAAGAGGGACTATTTGCAACAATTTGAGCCACTATGCGTGAGGAAACATCTGTATATAGATTATAGATAGACAGATAGATAGATAGATACATAGATAGATAGATAGATAGATAGATAGATAGATAGATAGATAGATAGATAGATAGATAGATAGATAGGCAGTAGAGAGTTTGGAACACTCAGGACACTTGGAACACTCAGGACACTTTCTAAGCCCTTTTTCCACAGATAGGAGTTATGGAGGTCTGGACTCTATTTAGTATTTATACAGTGCTAACATGTATTTCCTTTTATATTTTTTTCATGTTCCTAAGTTACAGTGAGGCAGATAAACAAGAAAAATGGGAAAGAGGAAAATCTACATTGTCTGCATGGTTGCTATATGAGAATATAAGTCATTATAGCATATACCTTGTTTAAGTTTTGAGTCTCGAGCATGTTGTTTGTTTGGCAACCTTGATCATAGATCCATATTTATTTTTAGATAGATAGCCAGAGAGATAGATAGATAGATAGATAGATAGATAGATAGATAGATAGATAGATAGATAGATAGATAGATAGATAGATCATAAGGTACTGACAGGACTTCTTAAAATATTGCATAAAAAACATACCAAGATTCACTTACACCATTTTAAATAGTAATACATTAATCTCCGAAATGTTGCTGCTGTGTCTTAGTATGTTTTAATGAAAAAAGTAAGCACCTTTACTTTATTATTGAAATGGATATAATTGCTTTTAAGCATTATTACAGCATCAGGGCAGGTTTATGATTTAGATTGTGCCTGATTAGTGTTTAACATAAAGCTTAGCGGAAATATATAAGTATGTATGTTTGTTTGTGATAATATAATTTTTTTTTGTTTTTGCTCATGATTTCTAATATTATCTTTTTAGCTTATATATTGATATTTTAACTATGTTTCGATGTTGTTTGAAGCATATAAGTGTGTAAGGGGATCACAAAAAATGTGCCCATGATAATGGGTTGCAAGTTTAAATATTTTGATCATAGTATGAACAAAAAACACTTTTTTTTCTATGTGCTAGATATGTACAGATTTGCACTGTTAAGGATAAGTGCTGACAACTTTGTTCTTATACTGTAAATATCACATAAATAGAGATGTACGTGTTTTCAATTTTTCAGACTGTCATTTTTCTGAAACTCTTAAATTGTGAAGCAGTGTAGAGTGTAACTCCCATCAACCACTTATCTGTTGAATAAAGGCTTTAGCTATAGAGCTGAGTAGATCGGAGTGAAAGAGACAATGCAATAGAGCATGAAACATTACTGAATTGAGGAATTGTGCCTGCTCATGAGACTGTGTAATTTGATGAAGTGTTCATTTATGTCAGCACATGGGCACATTGCATGCATGCTAGTTCCTGCAGAATCAAGACATAGCATTTTTGCTATGGTAATTACAAAATTTGTTTGCAGTCAAGACAAAATGGTCACAAATAGATTGACAGCAGTTAAAAAAGATTTTTATATACAGTGTAAAATCTTGACAGTCTGCACTATGAAATTTATTTTAATCATGTGACAAAGAATAGAATTAAATATACTTATTTTGTAGTTTAAAAGTATGAAGATAGGTCAAAACGGACTCCAAATGTTCCCATTTCGAGAACAGAACCCTGGCACTCTTTTACCTTTATGGCATGAATTGTTATACCAAACTGGCTGCAATAGGTGTTTGTCTGTATCCTAAATTTAACATAATTATAATTGCATTTACAGCAAGCTGTGTAACATGAATTTATGGTTTGCTACACTTTCTTAGAATATTGAAAATCACTAAAGATAAATTATTGGCATGTAACTTGCCATTTCAAGCAATGTGGATATTCATTTGTTACAAAACACAACTGTACAGTGCATGGCTGAAAAACAAATCATTGACAAGCGTGTATCTTTAATTCAGTTTCCTTCCCCATTAATGGGGTAGTAAAATGTTATATACTGTACATTGTAATGAAGCCAAAGGTCGGACAGCAGTGGGATATCCAACTAAAGAAATAAACAGAACAGTGCTCAAGCTTAAAATAAAAACAATTGCTTAAAATTATACAAAAAAGTGTAAACACTAACCTTTAGATTTTAAAAGGAATTAATTAGTTGTATTCCAAAAAAGACAAATTAATCATATATACTGTACACAGGACAATAAACACAATAAAATATCTCAAAATGAATAACACAGCAGTGACCTTGAAAAATCCAGTTATGGTCAGGTTGAAATATGTAAAGGAGGAGGGGGGATTATCAAACCTCCTAAATAGGATATGTGGAGTTTTTGCTTACAGAAATCAATAATATTTTTCAGTAGCTTTAATTTATGGAAAATACTAGATAAATGATTGCTCCAACTGATTGGGCAACATCTCCACTTGTCCTTTTTAGAATGTTTGATAAATCTTAGAGCATAGAGTTATATCAATCTTCAGTCACCTGTCACCCATCTTAAGGATGTAAATCAAATTTACAATACACATAGAGAGCCATGACAATGGAGATCTTAGCAAGATGCCTTGCAATGCAAGTTCTCTCTTGATGGTAATATACTATAAGATGTAATGTGACATAAATAGATGTCCAAAATCAATTAAGTTTAATTTTCCAAAGGGGATCACAACTGATATATATATATATATATATATATATATATAGCACAACAGTCTTGGTAGCCTATTCATCATCGGGGGCCATATGGCCCCTGATGTTTAAATATCCACCTAGCTGCAGAGGATACTTATCACCAGAGCAATCTATCATTGCCCCGGTGCAGGGACAGCTGCTCTGAAAAGCGGCTATCCATGCAATCAGTTACACTGCTACAGAAGTAGCAGTGTTAATTACCTGTCCCCATTGATGGCTTCTGAGCATGTGAGACCTAAGGTCATGCATGCGCAAAGCTACAAGGGAGGGAGTGAGGAGGTGGTGGAGGAATCCACTTGGATCCCTCTTCACATCCCTGGAACTTTTTCCTATAGGAAAGAGCAGGGCTATGAGAACAGTGCCATCTGAAGATGGCATTTGTTCTAGCAGGCAAACTCCAAAAACTAAGTTTTCAGAGTTTGCTGAATATCAGGTGATCCTATTGGACCCCTGATGATAAAAGGCCTGTTACCTTTAATATGCGGAAAATAGCATTTCCACATGTGTAAAGGGCCATTTCAATGTTGATGATTATGCCCCTGTGTAAGAAAAACAGAAAAATCATAAAAGAGAAACAACAATACTTGTATTTTATGTATTGTAGATTATGGGCCTAATTCAGACCCGCTTGCGAGCGCTGAGTGCTCGCAAGCGGGTCGATGTTAGCCCACTGCGCATGCGCACGAGGGAGCCGGCTCCATTGTGCGCATGTGCGAGACCTGGATAGCGACGGCCAAGCCGTTGTTATGGGTCTCGCTGCAAAGGTGGCATGCTGTCGATGGTGAGTGACAGCACGCCTCCTTTGGTGGGTGTGCCTGGGGTATTGCTGCCCAGATGGAGGCATTCACATGGGAACGCCTAGCGTCTGGGGCCGGCCCCACTGACATCACCTAGTGCTTTAGATTCTGATAGAGCCGAAAGCACTCCAGGGCTTGCTGCAACAAGACCCTACCACAAGGGTCTCGTCGCAAGCCCGATGGTTGCAATGGTCTTGGCCATCGCGACCATCTTTTTGGCCGCTCACTATAGCTGTGGGTGGTTTCCCACAGCTATGCGAGCGGCCAGGAGGCCACTCTAAAATTAGGAACGACGGCCCTGATTAAGAGCGAGCGCTCTGTCAGAGCGTCCGGCTCTGAATCAGGGCCTATGTGTACAGTATCCTATTGAGATGGTCATTGAATTGTCAAATTTCCCAAGCAATCACTTTTAATTTAAGTCTTTAATTGCTATATTGCAATTTTAGTGATAATGATAAAATATCACATTACTGTAATGCATTATTTTCAGATGGGATCTGATGAAATTATATATACAGTATGGGTAATTCTGACATAAAAGAAATTCAATCCTATTGGGATATAGCCTCTGTGCAGCAGTGGACCTGATTCAGAGCCGCTCGCAAAAAGTGAGCGCTCTGAATCAGGGCGGACACTTTTAAAAAAAAAAAATGGCCTCCTGGCTGCTTGCTAAGCTGTGGGTAACCACCCACAGCTTTTGCGAGTGGCCAGGTGATGGTCGCGATCATTGCAACAATCGGGCTTCCTACGAGACCCTTGTGGTAGGGTCTCATCTGCCGCATGCCCCAGTGAGCTTCCGGCTCTAATAGAACCGGAAGCTCACTACTGATATCACTCGTGATGTCAGTAGGGCCGCCCACAAATGGCAGGTGTTCCTTCAGGAAAGCATCCATTTGTCCAGCCACCACCCTCCCCGCCTACAAAACGTGGCGAGCTGTTGATCAACATCAACAGCCACCACGTTTTGCTGTGAGCCCCGGAGCGAGTGATTTCTCACTCACTCCGGGGCTCATACACGCGCAGTGCACATGCAGCATGTGCGCACTGCGCGGCCATGGAACCACTTGCAAGCGCATAGCACTTGCAAGTGGGTCTGAATCAGGACCAGTATCCACTAGTGCTATCTATTGCCAGAAGAAACACTGGGAACCACACTGGCAGTACCAGCTAATGCCACACTTAAAAGTCTTCCAGTACCCTGACAGCCAGTGGCTAATAACACACAGCCAGCCAGTTTGCAGTACATATTGACCCTAACATACACCCTCAGAACCACAACAAGGGCAGATCCTAAGATTATGAATGTAAACATCACATATGCTGCAGGGAAACAGCATCCACATAAATGCACCAACTGCAACACACTCCAGAATATCCATGGCCATGGTCAATTCAGTGAACTTATCGGTAAGTGCCACTCAGTTTCTGTGAACCAGGACAAACCATGGGGAAATACATACATTTTATTTTGCATGTAGGGTAAATACTGGCTGCATTTGCATGTAGCCCACAAATGCTGCACAACTTTAATTTTACACTGCAATTTAGATGTCAGTTTGGACACCCCCCTCCCAAATCTAAATCTCTCTGCACATTTTAAATCTGCCTCATCTGCAGTGAATCATGGTTCTACCAAGTTACATGATATGTCTTACTCTCTTCCCAAAGCTGAATCAGGCCCTTTGACACATGTGCAGTGTGCAAGAGATTCATGTGCAATATACAGATAAATACTCAAGTGTAAATAAATGCAAATAATTGTCATAGCATATATCTTTGAATCAGGACTTGAGTGTCCAAACAGACAGAGATGTGTAAGAGTTCTTATGGTGACAGTTACAGTGACAGTGTGTATTTGTCATTTTTTGGTTAACAGAAATCTGAGAATAGGGAGTTGATTTTACAGAAGAGACTCTGGTAGTAAAAAGCTATGTACTTGTGGTCCCTCTTTGGTCAAAATAGTGATAGAGAAAAATGGTTAGTATAGTGTATAGCAGCAGATCTTGCAGGTCATGAATCAATCAGTGATGCCCAGAATGGTGCACATGTTGTAGGCCCATAGGGCTGTCCCATTTGGAAAGATGGCTGGAGAGACTTTTTTTCTTAATTGGATATGGCCCAAACAGCTGATGATGTTTTACTGAGCACAGGTCATTGATGGAAAATTAATTGGCAGATGGAGGGGAATCTAAGATTTCTAATGTTTTAAATGCTGTCAGTGTGGGAGATCAATGGAAACACATCTTGTAATGATCACTATTAGCACACTCACAAAAGAAAACATATATGAACATGGATAAACATATGGACATGTGTACACATATACACCTGTACATATATGTAGGACTGCACCAAGGTGGTGAATATATGCTTAAAAAAAATTGTGGATGTAAAGGTAATGGTTGTATGATAACAACTTAATATAAAAAGTTTCTCTCAATAAAAGAATAATATATTTAATATCAACATAATACACGTAAAAAACACACACAAAAAAATACAATTGTTAAATATATGCAACGAGATAAAAATTATTGCTGGTACCACTTGTGGTTCAGTGTTTATAAGTGGAGTGATAATCCTTATTAGCCCAAGAAACCTTTGATCCTTAAAAGTGTTGAGAGTCTCTCATAATAAAAGATATAAAGTTATCAAAAAGTTTCCAATCTGCTCATTGGCCGAGGTAGCCAAATTGATAGTCACTGTTGTGTCATTAATTTTAGCATATTGTATTGTGTCATTGATATTTTAGAATATTAAATAAAATACCACTAATAATTCACATTGCAAAAGCCAAAGTTTAGAGTTTACATGTTTTATTTGATTTTAAGCTTTTGTTTCTAAAACACAAATGCTATATGTGTATTTCTTTAATTGTTTGTCCTAGTGGAAGGTGCGACAGACCTCTAGTTTGGCTGATCAGATTCCAATAGTTTAAGTAGGAGGAGACATCTTTAAGGAGATTTTATATTTTTATGTTGTGACAGAATTGGACCTGAACATCAAATATGTCACGATCCTCTAGCCCACCAACCCGCTCCCCTGAAGCTGCAGCCAGTTGGTAAATTTGTGATATTTTCATAAGCCGTCCACTGGTGCACTGTATTTTGATCTAACCTCCCCCCCGGGAACGAGTACTCACCTCAGTCCCAGGTTCACTTCATCCGCCAGCTTCAGACCAGTCAGACAGAGTCTCTCTGCATGTGTGAGATGTCTGATGGGCATGCAGGAGGGTTTAATTTTATTGACAATTTTTTTTTTTCTCGTGAATGGGTGGGTAGGGGCCCCAGTGCATTGCTTTGCCCAGGGCCCACACTGCTGTTAAGACAACCCTGTCCTCTAGCAATTGCTAGGACCGAGATGGAGGTTTTGGAGATATGAGACTCATCAAAGATCAGAAAAAAGCAGAATATCAAAATCATGGCAGATTACTTTGTAAGTAAAATGGCAGACCTGAAGTGCTAGTACAAACACAACATGTCAAAGTTGCAGAAAGGAGCTGATACAATTGAACAGTCAAATATAGACAGCGATGCTTGCAACGTGATATAGAAGCAGAATTGATGGATGGCCTGGAGGGCCTGATAGACAGTAATGCTTGAAACATGGTGTAGAAGAAGGATTGCTGTATTGCCTGGAGGGCCTAGTAGACAGCGATGCTTGTAACATGATATAGAAGCAGGATTGCTGGATGGCCTGGAGGGCCTAGTAGACAGTGACGATGTGGTGTGGTAGCAGGATTGCTGTATGGCCTGGAGGGCCTAGTAGACAGTGACGCTTGTAACGTGATATAGAAGCAGGATTGCTGGATGGCCTGGAGGGCCTAGTAGACAGTGATGCTTGAAATGTGGTGTAGAAGCAGGATTGCTGTATGGCCTGGAGGGCCTAGTAGACAGTGATGCTTGTAACATAGTAGTGAAAAAGGATTCCTGGATGGCCTGCAGGACCTAGTAGACAGCGATGCTTGAAACGTGAAATAAAGGCAGGATTGCTGTATGGCCTGGAGGGCCTAGTAGACAGTGATGCTTGAAACAGGTAATTGAAACAGGATTGCTGGATGGCCTGCAGGGCCTAGCAGACAGCGATGCGGCTGACACAGAGGAACGTGGGTCACTTAGTTGCTGGTTATCAGAGTACACGCTGCATGTACTGATTATAACTGGAAGTCTGGGTGCACAGGAAGCAAGTAGCATAACCAAAAGTTCCACATGAAAACTCTATAGCCGACAGGGCGGCAACAGTCCAGGAAGTTCAAATAGGATCAGTTGCCAATCAGGCAGTACTAGAAGGAAACATGTGAAGTCCTCTGACGTCTGGATCTCCTAGCAACCGGCAACCTAGAAATATGGTCAGGAACAGGAGGAATACTGGCAGGAGACAGTTCCTGGACTGGACTACTGTCCAGTTGGTGATCTGCATTGCAATATGTTGAGATGTGGTTAGGGGTAACCTTGACAACAGTACTTGCCATCTTCATGCTATTAGACAAGAGATATATTGACAGATGTGTCCTCATAGACTATTGCTGCAGTCAAACCAAACAGCCCTTCTCGGCGCACCAGGTCCTGTGAAACTCTGCTTGTGCCAAACTTCTTTTTTCCTCAGAAATGTGTCTTAGTCACAATGTGATGCAACCACGATGCACGAGGAGACTGCAGTGATTAATCTTATATGTGACACTGTATGCAACTGAATCTGTATACAAAGAGCTAGGATGCAGTGGCAGCTCCTTTTTTCCATGCCAAGTTCCATTGTGCTTCATTTACAGACTCAGTTGAACACAGATATACAAGCTTTGCATTTCAAATTAATCAGTGCATCTTAGTTGCATTGTCTTGTGTCTAAGATGCACTTCAGTCAAAACAGACACTCGGGACAAGCAGAGTTGCACTGTACCTTGAAGCTCACTCACATCAGACATCTCATGCTGCATGGCATATTGAGGCTAGGGGTATGAGGACACATCTGTATATCATTACTATGAAGACCAGACAAACTGAATCTTCTGGGGGAATTCCAACATTGCGATGTAGAATTCAACAGATGCATTATTAGTTTCCAATAGTGACATTGCTGGGAACTAAACTTAGTGGCATGAATCTGGAAATGGCAGTCTACATACATAAATGTTAATAAGTAACCACAGAGTAACACAATGTACAGTACATGTTCGGTCTAACTTACACAACTAATACAGTACATCTCACTTTCCACTGCCATAATATTATCAAGCCAAGTGTTCATCTCTTGGAAACTGTTCATGTGGGTTTTCTCACATATAAGACTATGCTACAATTTTTAGTTGCACAAGCTCATGCATAACAGAGATCATCCCTTTTGTAACTTATGGTTTCCAATGGGCTATATGATTTGCATTTTATTTATTTATCATTTGTAAAAAAAAATATTTTAATATTTGTATAAAAAAATGAAGAAAATTGCTTAAAATACTCATAC
Organism: Taudactylus pleione; assembly: GCA_031769625.1. Taxonomy (NCBI): domain Eukaryota; kingdom Metazoa; phylum Chordata; class Amphibia; order Anura; family Myobatrachidae; genus Taudactylus; species Taudactylus pleione. The sequence goes on from JAUIMM010000082.1 coordinate 11,101,598, forward strand.
ATTATGTTCCTAGTACCAAGTTCTGTCCTTATAACTGATGACAGAAAATTCAATAAACAAACTATTAAGCTTTGTATGAAGAGTGTTTGATGTATTGCTTGCTAGTGTTTTATATATTTTAATTTATTTTCATAAGTGAAACTGTAATCAACTTGATTAAAAATATATATTTGTTTTTGGGTTACAAACTATATTATGGTAATTTTACAATATATTTTATAAAAACTTATAGTCGGTATTACATATGTTAAACCAAACTGTCATTAAAAAATTATGGCTATAAATAATTTAGTTATAAAGTATAATTTATTTATGATTAATTTTCTAGTTGAGCCAAACAAATTTCTGATTTATCCTAGCAGTTTCTAAATGTTGTTTTTTTCTAGTATGTTTTTTTGCCAGTGCTTTCAAAAGTTTATGAGGAGGATTATGCAATATATATTTTCATATCCTGTAGTAAGTGTTCTATGAAAATTCAGCCATTTAGAAACTCACACATAATTCACATCTATTCAGAACACTGGTAGATATAATGCACACCTACCTAGGACCAAGTGCAAGCCCAGAAAATCCAGTCAAGGCAAAAACACACTGCATATACACCTAGGATAGAACTATATAAACTATAGATCAACTAAGAACAGAACTCATTCAATACAGATACAAATTTTATGCATCTATTCAGAACAGTGAGAAACGCTACACATCAACCCAGAACATTGCTACAGCTGACCATGAGCCTTAAGGGTTCATCCCTGAGGCTGGGATGGGTTGGGACTGCTGGAATCAAGTTTTGGTGTGATTGATGTTGTTGAAGATATGGGTAATGTCTGGGCAAATTGGGTGGTAGTGTAGTTGAGGTTAGATTTGGGGTATTGTTATAATGTTAGTTTGATTACTGGATTAGCCTCTTTGTGGCTTATCTTATGCAAGTGGAGTTATTGACTGTATTTACAGCATTACGTCCAACTCTTGACATCTAGTGAGCATGCCTTTATCTGAAGGTGACATTTCTCTCTTAAAGTGACTGACGGTCATGTCTTGTGGGAACCTGTGGTTTCTGGCATGTTGAGTACTGCCTAATGGAGCACCTGTTCAGCCATGCTTGCAATCTAGTTGTCGCTGAGATGCCAATACACTGGAAGTTATGCAAGGCACATTTTAATAGATGTAATAGTCGGTATCACATTATACTTTCTTTTATTTGGTGTCTCTATGTAATCAGCCAATTTAGGACAGTAGGGAATCGGAGTTTAGATGAGTGCAAAGCAACTGTTGTAAAAGCATGTGCAGTTTAACTAATTAACAATGTGTTTGCAGACTGTGGGTATATTAAAACATATGAACACAGCATATACTAAAAAGGTACCTATGAAAACCAGCATTGGTAAATATTAATAAGTGATCAAGAAAAATATTCTAAAATTCTATCTATCTATCTATCTATCTATCTATCTATCTATCGTATCTATCTATCTAACTACAGATACAGTATGTCCTTGCTCATCTAGCCTCAGTACACCATGCAGCTCAGTATGCCTGGTGTGAGTGAGCTGCTAGGGCCCATGCAACTCTACTAGCACTGCCATGCGACTAGGATGCACCAGGAGTCTGTGCTGATTAATTTGACATGTAGCACAGCACTTATATATATGTGTGCAAATGACTCTGTAAACAAAATGTGGCATGGAAAAAATCTGCGGCTGCTGCATTGCAGCACTTTGCATGCTGATTGAAAGACTCACAGATATACAAGTGTCATATATCTAATTAATCAGCCATCTCCTGGTGCAGCCTATTCTCATTGCATCAGCAGAAAATATGCAAAAAAGATGCCTGGCTATAGCAAAGTCTCACGGGACCAGATGTGCTAAGAGGGGCTGTTTGGTGCGACTGCAGCAAAGATGATTGAGGACTCATCTGTATCTATCTATCTATCTATCTATCTATCTATCTATCTATCTATCTATAAAATAGGTAATTAAAACAATGTGCAGTATATTATATTGGTGATATTACAATTATCCTTTGGGTTGGGAGTTCCTTCTTTGTATATCAGGATATCACCCCCCAAGTTTCAATTTTAATTGACATTTAAACATTGTGTTATGGTCCTGGGTCTCTCATCCATGAAGTAGACTACCCATTCCTTTTGGATAGGCACTGTTATGACTGCAGCCTTGCCAGGATTTTCTGTTCCAGATATTAAGGTTTTGGTCTATGGAAATTTGTTTTCCATAAGTGCTAATTCCAGTCAAGTTATTTATACGCTGGCTCCGCATGCGAGTCATCTTACGACTTTGGCTGTTTTCTGCCCTTCTCTTTTCAAGTTATCTCTACTTTTTCCCTCATATCCTCTTAACACCCCTCCCCTCTCCTGATTTTTCTTTTTAGTCTCAATCGACTTCAGTCTCATTTATGTTTATTATTTAAGTGTGCTGAATTGCTTTTTCTGTTGCTACAGACTTGTTTTCTTTACTGACAATTTTTAAATGGAAGATGGGATCCATTGAGCTATAGACTATTCCTTGGTGTACTGGGCATCAAAGTCCATGACTAAATCAAATGCATCCCTCTTCCTGGGGGCTAGTGGGATCTAGTGGCTAATGCAATTCTGGAAGCCAATTTGGAAAGTTTTAAGGGATAGATTGTGGGAGGCTGTCATGAGTTTTGGTCTTTCTAGAGTGTTAGTTTTACATTTGGGGCAATGACCTTGGTTAGAGGACATTACATTCCACGCAGCACTCTATTAATCAAGACCTTATTTTGTTGATGATAGCCAGATTGTAGGATAATTTTGTTTGGCATAGTTTTGCAGCAGTTTTTTAATTGCCATTGGATGGGGCAGCTATTGACTAAGCCTGGCAGAAGGTCAGTGGTGCTGTGTCATGTTTTATTGAGGATAAATGGGGCAGACATGGGTAGACATTATCTTCTCCAGTTTATTACTTAAGTACACTGTGCTTCCAGTAAGAGATTGGCTGATACACCTTGCCAAGTATCAGTAAAATCATCCATGTAGGTGAAATACCATTTCCATGATAAGAAGGAGAGGTGAGAACTCTAATGGTAAACAACTTTGGGTGGGATGTTGCCTCTCTTAAATCACCCCCCCCCCTTTCTCCAATGAATGCAATAGGTGCACATGTTAGCAGGTGACATCTATTTCCTTCTCTTTAACTCTTGCTTAAACTAATTTATGCAAAGTATATGATAGCTGCATTAGTGTAGGTTTGCAATGTATGTGATAGTTGCATTGGCATATTAATTTCTCTGTTTGATCGGCTCCAGCTGCCCTTTTAGAGCAGCAGGGAATACACATGAACCCAGAAGAAACCAACACATATTACACATCCATTGAGAGCACAGAAAACAGTGCATCCACCCAGGACTGAGAGAAACACAATGCATGCCCAAGTTAGAAAGACACACACTGCCCTTCCATCCTGGAAAGACACACATGCACTGCACTTAAAACAAGGTAAAATACACCAACTGCATATCCATCTGGATTATAAATACAATAAGCTCCTTGCCATAGTTCTAAGTACATATTTGCTTCTATGCTAACATCAATTTACAAGCAGTTATTTGTAAATTTTATTTATGACTACAAATCTTATATTTATGTTCATTTATTTGTTATACTTTTGTTTTCAGTGGTATTTTTTTTAGAACTTGAGTATATTTCCACCAAAAAAGAATTGCACTGCCCATTTTCATTTACAGTATTCCTCATCAAATTGTATTCCGTATCTGACAAATAGGTCTAGCTGTACTTACAACCAATATCTCATGTTTCATTTATAATTTTTTTGCACAGTCAACTTTTTATTTTCTATTTTTACCTCATAAAACTTGCCCTGACTTGTTAGTCCATTCCTTTCTACCTTTTCTTTCCTCCTTGTGAAACTTTTGCAATATTCAGAAACATGTTGTACCCTTGAAAAAAATGTTATTTCCCCAGAACCTGCTGAAAATGTCAGCTAAAATATATCTATAAATGACAAGATCAATTTCAGCAACCAAAGCTGAAGGGTTTCAAATACTGAAACATATGTGTTTTTTTAAAAGTGATCTGAGCAGCTTCCATAAAGTCTGAACTAAGCATTCCAGTTGGAAACACTGATTTAAGTTTTATATACAAATGTGCTAAATTTAAATAAAATCACTTGTTTTTGCCTAAAAAAAAATCAACACCAATGTCTTCTTTTGCAACTACCTGGTGTATAGCATTAACTCTTATGCCGAATCAAAATGTTGATTCATATTAACAGTGATGTGTTATGGTATGCCATGCTGTTCATTTTTGTTGTTTTTTTAATCATAAGAACATAAAAATTATGTATCCGATGTTAGGAGGGGAGTGCGCTCCACGCTGTCTCTCCCTCACTGCCAGGGTCAGGACTCCATGTCTATAAGGAGGAGTGCAGATGTCACAGTGTGTCCTCCTACTCAAGTACTGTATTCTACTGTGCATGTATGGCTTGTCCACAAATCTTCTCTCTCCATCCTCCATTAAGACAGCATGTTCTCCTGAGCATTTTGCTGCACTGGAGATTGCTTTACATAGTTGGAGGCACTATAGGTACCACTTTGCCACCACCTTTCACTGGTGTGGCCAGCCGATTGAGGGCAGCTGATTGAGGGGGTGTGGCAGAGAGCTTTGCAATACCTGATATATTATACAGATAGCATCACAGAAACACCATGTAATACAGAGAGCATTGCAGTAACCGCTATATAATACAGGGAGCAGCACAGTGACCACTATATAATACAGGGAGCTTTTCAGTGACAGCCATATAATACAGGGAGAGTTGCAGTGACCACCATAAAATACAGGGAGAGTCGCAGTGATTGCCATATAATACAGGGAGTGTCACAGTGATTGCCTTATAATATAGAGAGAGGTGCAGTGACTGCCATATAATGCATGGAGTGTTATACCCCACAAGCAACCACAGGAATATCCCATATGCCTACACAAAAATACCCCACATGCACACACAAAAATACCCCACATGCCACCACAGAAACACCCTGCATGTCTCCACTAAAATAACCCACATGTCCACACAAAAATATCAAACATGACCCCAACAAAAGTATCCCACAAGCCCCCCAAATGCCACCACACTTTAGTACACCATATGCCCCAAGACGCCATTTTCCCCACAGTGCTCTTATAAAAAAGAATACACAATTAAAATGACAGTCACAACCATACCTGACAGTCAAAGCCTGACAGTCACATACAGATATGCCCAGCTATATCCTTGCTGCTGGCCTGGCAATCCATGACATGCATAGCGCGAGATGCATGCCCACGGGCAGATATGCACACTGCGTTGGCGCCCGTGCCTCCATCGGAATGCATGGTGTGAGTGCCATAGCTTACCATAGTAAACACAGCTATACCTGATAGTCACAGACATACCTGATAGCCACAGCCATACCTGACAGTACACATACATATTTGACAGTCACAGCCATACCTGACAGTCACAGCCATACCTGACAGTGCATATACATGCCTGACAGTCACAGCCATACCTGACAATACACATACATAACTGAAAGTCACAGCCATACCTGACAGTACACATACATATCTGACAGTCACAGCCATACCTGAAAGTCACAGCCATACCTGACAGTACACATACATGTCTGACAGTCACAGCCATACCTGACAGTGCATATACATACCTGACAGTCACAGCCATACCTGACAGTCACATATATACTTGACAGTCACATACATACCTGAGAGTCACATACATACCTGACAGTCACAGCCATATCTGACAGTATACATACATACCTGACATACACACCTGACAGTCACATACATACCTGATAGTACACATACATATCTGGCATACATACTGTACATGACAGTCACAGCCATACCTGACAGTAGACATACATACCTGACAGTCACAGCCATACCTGAAAGTCACAGCCATACCTGACAGTCACATACATACTTGACAGTCACATACATACCTGACAGTACACATACATACCTTACAGTCACATACCTACCTGACTGCACACATACATGCTTGACAGTCACAGCCATACCTGACAGTACACATACATACCTGACAGTCGCATACATACCTGACAGTAGACATACATACCTTACAGTCACAACCATACCTGACAGTACACATACATACTTGACAGTCACAGCCATACCTGACAGTACACATACATACGTGACAGTCACAGCCATACCAGACAGTACACATACAAACCTAAGAGTGACAGCTGAGCCTCTAAGCTGTCTGCCGTGTGCTGTGCAGAAATGCCAAGCAGCCTTTCCAGTTCCTGCTTCCTCCAGTCGCACCACAGTCACTCCTCATCTCTTGCATGAAGTCTCTGGCAGCCAGGCAGGGGTGGACTGCTTCTGCTGTGCAGCTGATTAAAACATCCCCATGATAAGGGGAAAAAGGGTAGAGGAATACAAATTCCATCTATCCACAGCAACATTTCCTGAGGAATAGTGAGCATTGCAGTGCTCTGACTATGGTGTGTGTGTCAACCCTCCAATTGTGGCCCACTAAGCCCTGCCCCCTTACAGACAGGAGTGGGTCCTAGACGCAGTGGAGCCCACCATGGAATAATCTGGCTTCCTGGATGGCCAGCCCAAGCCTGACAGCCACCACTGAGAATACGTACAGGTTTGTGCTACCCTAGAATACACACCACCTACATTAACCACATAAACTCCTGGATGGTTCTGATTGTATCAGTATATGCACATATCTGCACTAACAGAGTGTTACACTGCATCCTGTTATCTACCAGTTAATATATCAATAAGCCTGGTTAAGCACTCTGCCATATGGTCTGAGGGGGTCATTCAGACCCGCTCGCGAGTGCAGGATGCTTGCAAGCGGGTCGATGGTGCCGAATTGCGCATGCGCACAACAGAGGGAGCTCCATCGTGCGCATGCGCGAGACCCGAATAACGACGGCCAAGCCGTCATTATGGGTCTCGCACCAAAGGGGGCGTGCTGTCGATGTTGATTGACAGCATGCCCCCTTTGGTGGGCGTGCCGGCGGCGTGGCTGCCAGACGGAGGCATTCCCATGGGAACGCCTGCCGTCTGAGTCCGGCCCCACTGACATCAGTAGTGATGTCAGTGGGAGTGATTTTGGCTCTGATAGAGCCAAAATCACTCCAGGGCTTGCGGTCACCGAGACCCTACCGCAGGGTCTCGTCGCAAGCCCGATGGTCGCGTTGGTCTTGACCATCGCGACCATCATCATGGACGCTCGCTATATCTGTGGGTGGTAACCCACAGCTATGCGAGCGTCCATGAGGCCGCTCCAAGTTGAGGGTGGAGGGCCCTGATTCAGAGCGAGCGCTCTGGTCAGAGCGTCCGGCTCTGAATCAGGCCCTGAAATCCATCACAGACTGCTGACACCTATGAAAACCATAGGTTCTGCAAATACCCTTAGCTCATATTCACTACATAATTTCCTGGTTCTATTTTCCAAACTTAAGCATGTCCTTGCTTAGTGTATCAGACAAGCAGGGATCTGCAACTGCAAACACCAAATATCTACATGATACAATACTGAAATGAAAATAAACAATATAACATTCAGATGTTGATCAACATAGCATATGCATGAAGGGCAAAATACTAAGAAATATGATAACCTATAGTAGTTATTAAAACTATAACTACCCAAAATAATTCTGGATACCATAAAGGCTAAAGTAAACAAAAAGTAATACATTATTATTATTTACTGTATATGAAGGGAGATCATTTGCAGTACCTAAATGTATCGGATTCCTTCATTTTCATGGGTAAAATCTAATGGTTCATACAACTAGTCAATGGCCTTTAAACCTACAGAGTGGGCTGAGCTCTAGTGCAGCAAGAAATGTTCAGCTTCATACTGTACAGTAAATGATTTTGTAAAACTTGATATCCTATTTAGAGTATTTTTTATCAGTGACTTAAAGATGCATCTTACTGTATGAGTTAAAATATATTCCTATAAACATGTTTCTGCATGTATAAATGGTGTTGCATAATGTGTGCTGAAAATAAATATTTTTAAAGTAATAAAACACATGAACTTGTGTTTAGACTAAAAAACTGCCATATATTTGGGAACATTTGAAAATATAAGAGAATAGATACTAAAACAAACAAAAAAGTGAATTTCTGTTTTAAGATTGTCTGTGGAATTACTGTACATAACTTCCCTTAAGAAATTTACCTTAGCTTTGGGCATGTACAGTACTTACTGAGTTAGCTTCTGTAATTACCAAAAAAACTAGACTAAAAGCAGAGGAGATGATTTGAATGAACAGTATGCTGGATTTGCAACTAAAAGCTTTTACTAAAGTATGGTTTGTAATGATAAAGCTATAAAATTACTATTAATATATATATATATATATATATATATATATATATATAATCACTATAAATCAATATAAAATGCATTTCTGAGGCAAATACCATTTACTACAATATGGCGAAAATTATGTCTATGTTTTGTGCGCATGGCATTTACATTTTCCCACATGTATCTTTCTAATGTACAGATTTATATTTTCATATCTCACAACATTCCACTTTGGAATATTATGTTAAATAATTTTTTACAGTGCTACATCCTCTTCTTTTATTTTTGAAAATTGGGACTTTGAACTTCAGTGAATTGGAGGCACATATCCCATATGAAAATAGCAATTGGATATAAAGGAAGGAGTATATTTATGGGCAGAAATAGATTTGTGAATATTGCAAAGTGCAGCAACAAAAGTACATTTCCTAAAATAATCACAGTTTTTTTCCATTTAATGTCCATAATTGAAATAAAATATTTTGCTTACCATGGTAAAAAAGTAAATATATGTTTCAACTATAAAAAAAAAATATTGTGTAGGTTAAAAAAATATATAAACATTTTTATCATTGTAGAAATCGACACTGTTCAAAAATTTTAATACTGTTAATATGTCAATAGTATTGTTGGAAGAATGGCATTTTTCAATATATTTTTTTAATGGGAACTTATGTGATAGAAACAAGTATTTTTTGTATAAGATATTGATCAAATAATGTTTATTGGCTTTATAAATTATACTGTGCATGACTTTAAGTAATATTTTAGGACTAAGAAATTATATTTTTAGACTTGGTCAGCTCTAAATCTCAGGTAGACTGCATACTATATCATGATAGTTAATATTATTCATATAATAATATCCTGTATCTAAATTAATTTAAAACATGTTCCTAAATATAGTTACCAATCACTCAATGATACTTGTTTTTCATATATTCAGTTAATAAATAACTGGCATATTGATGTTTCTGTTATAAATTAGGAGCTCGCAGTAAGCCAGAGGTTTAAAATAATTATTGCACATCACCTATTGCATAAGTAACTGTATACAATCATCTTATGCGCTAACTTAGAAAAAAAAAAATTTGTAGCAGCATTTTGTGAACTCCTTGTGCACACGTGTATATTTCTCTCCATTTAGGACAATGAAGGAAAGAGATTGGTCACTGGAAGCACAATTTAGTACAGTATCCTTGCAGCCAAAGGGTTAAAATATGAATAAATTCTAGTGGAATAAAGCATTGATATTTTTAAATAATGTATTTTATATTAATAAAGTATTTATTTTAAGTCATACAACTTTCCTGGAATAGCTTCATAAGTCAAGTCTGTACCTTTATCTTGTATTGTCAAATCTATCTGTAGAGTTTTTACGTTTCATTTGTAATGTTTATGTTAACTCATAGATAGCAAATTTGGCTAATGTTATCAGTTATTTTTCTACATTTGTATTTTTCCCTGTGCAACATTGTTGTGTTGTAACTACTGTACATGTATATACATCTTATAAAGTGGAAGAAAAATAAGGCACTTTATGTTAAAATGATAAGCTGTCAAAATGTAATGCTCATGAGCTTTAATGTCTTGTCAGATAATAAGATTGTCAATTGTTAAATGATAATGTCCCATGACCTCTAATAATCATTTTGTACAGTGTTATGAAGGCTCTAAAGCATTTTACTAATTTATTATGATCCGATGTTGTGATAGCAGTTGAACGCACTAAATATTAAAAGCAATATTTATGAAAATTGGAGCAAAGAAAAGATATAGTGTTGTTTAAAGCAGCCCCTATGACTATAGAAACTATAGACTTTTAAACGGGGGTGTAGTAGGTATTACCGCCGGACGCATGTCAAATCCTGACAGTGGCAGCCTGGCAAGGGTGAAAATCCCGATCGTCCCGAAGGTAAGTATCGATAACCTAATTCCCTCCCCCAACCCTAACCCTCCCTTAGGGGTGCCTAACCCTAACCTCCTCCTCAAGTGCCTAACCCTAATCCCTCCTCTAAGTGCCTAAACCTAACCCCCCCTTCCCCGCCGCCTAAATCGAAGTCCCCCGGGGGGGTGCCTAACCCCTAACCTTCCCCTTGGGGGTGCCTAACCCTAACCCTCCCTTCCCCTAGCCTAACCCTAACCTTCTGGGGGGGTGCCTAACCCTGAGTCCCCCCTGGGAGCGCTAAACCTAACCCTCCCCCTGCAGGCTGTCTGCGCCCGGCACCCGGCATCACTAAGATCGGGATGCCGGGGGTCTGTCTTCGGGCATCTGGTTAATGACAGGTGACTAGATTTAGATGCCTGTCATTAGTACCACGCCTGTCATTAGTACCACACCAGGATTAGAACATCTGGAAGCCAGTGGTCGGGATTTAGACCATCGGCTTCCAAACGACATCCCTGAAATGGTATTATATGCCAGTGAGTGATCACAGCCTGACAATCAGCCAAATAAACATTTTAATGTAAAGAATAGTTATGTTTCTATAACTATATAACTATATCCAACTTTCCTGTATAGTATAAGAGCAGTTGATACAGAATGTCTTATCTTTTATTGATATGCAACAATATTTTATTCACATGTGGAAAAATAGCACATTTCAATGCATATATGTATGCCTCACAAGATGAGTATGTCTCTACATCAGCAACATACAGTATACACCTAAGTTACTACAAACCATCTTCCCAGTGTGTATTTGCATCTGTCCTCTAAAAGGTTCAATATGCATGGGCAACATTTTCATGAACATGTCCTTACTGATATTTGCCTATGTGACAACACCTTTTCACAACCTGTTCCACCTTTATGGTCAAAGTTTTGATAAATGCAAAATGCATTCAAGTCTGCATAGCTGCATATATGCGTCTGTTCATTTTGTGATCATGTGCAGTGTGAGTTTACACATAATACACTACACAAATGTTAAACTTTGCATCAGTCAATTCAAGTCTACAGTACATATTTTTTGTTTGCTTCCAAATATACATACCTCCCAACATTTTGTATAGCCAATTCAGAACACCTTGCGCACCTTTGGAGGGGGTGTGGCCTCACAATATGCCCCAATTTTTGTCACTCTGGGGGTGTGCCCAGCTCTCCTGTAGATGCTGTGCTTCCCCTAGGCTCTCATAGGACTACTATGTAGATCAGCAGTGACAGTGCTCTCCCTAATTTTTCCCTCCCATGTGGAACACTTCTGCCCACGGATGGGATGATGAGACATTCCCTGAAAAGTCATTTTTGGATGGAGAGTTGGGAGATATGTATATACAAAACACACACACACACACACATTGCCCTTATTGCATTTTGGCCTCCAGAATAATGACTGCTGCTTGCATGACTGAGCCAGTATTAGAGACACACTGTAAAGTGCAAGTTAATTCATCTGAAACTTTTGATCTAGGTTGATCTAGCAAAACTATAATAACTTCACGTAGGCAGAATGAACAAACCTATTTTTCTGCTAATATGCCACTCTTTGTACGTTACTAACAGAGACAATTTTCTGCATACTAGTTGCTCTTCTTAGTCTCTGTTTCATATATGTGTGTGCCTTTCTGTGTGTCCCATATGTTTATATCTGTCTTTGTATTCCTGTGTATTTGTGACAAGGGAAATATGTGGGACACAATGCCAATATTTAGAAGCTTTTTAACACTTTCATAAATTATTTATCGTTTAACATTTCCCTTATCACCACTTCACACATTGTACCCACATCTATACTGTAGATCTATCTGATTATCTATTTGTGTTTGTTTTGAATTAATTATTTTATTTCTTGAATAGGTAGTTCATCATTAAAAATCATCACAGAGTAAAAATAAGTGCAAGTGATTAGTTGAAAGTGTAAATGTGTAAGACTATAGCCTATAGCAAACACATAAACATCAAATATTGAGAAGTACATGTGTAAGTTTAGTGCCCTATAATTGGATCATACCTACAGGGCCATAACTAGGGGTGTGCGAGCAGTGCCTGCCACTGCACAGAGTGCAGAACCATGGTCCCTACATATGGCTAACAGGGTGCCTGGAACATCTTCCTGCAGCCAGAGTCACTGCTCCAGTGCTGCCCAGAACATCCTTTGTATGCTCTAAACATGCACTCTGCAGCTCTTATAGCCCCTCAGAGCATCCTGCACCTTGAAGCAACATGACATCATGTGCTCAGGGGGCATGGCTGGCACAGGGTACAGAAAAGCACTGCAACAGTGTGTGGCATGATACCTATATCTGATTGTGAATAAAAATAAATATAAACACACAGTTGTGTAAAATAATTGAAATAAATTACCTTTTAAAATGATCAATAAAAACACATTTTAAGTAGCTAAATGGGATATAAATGATTTAATATTTTTATAGTATATATAAACATAGTAATATTAAAGAAATGTAGAATACTTCTATTGTTTAAACTATTTAAGATCCAGTACCAAGCTTGATGACAAACAAATGGCTGTACAAAATTACAGTAATATGTTTGTATACATCTTTAGCACAATAGCATAGAGAAAGTATAGAGTTGTAGCTCCACAGTGTTAATGATATATGCAAAATACACATTACTCTATTTGCACACAATACAATAATGTAATGAGTTTAATGTCCTGACAGTTATTTTTTTTTTAAATTGGATGTTCCACATAAAATGTAATTACAAACAGACACAAACATACATTCTAAATAAATTAAATACATCTATTTTTCAATCTCAGAAATCCAATGACAATCTATGTTCCTGCAGTAGTCCATATGTAATTGTTCATTAAGTTATGTGAATAGTTGGTAATAACTTCATGTACTTAATTAAATACTAATGATTTAAAATAAAATAATCTGCAGGTGTCAATATTCAATCAGCTAATTGCACCATGTCCCATTGCACCTGCTCTCTAGCACCTGCAAGTGATGTTATTTTTGACAGAATATAGTTGCATCTATATCGGTATTACATGAACACACCTTTAATATTATTGTACAAATGCCTCCCTAGTTATAAGTGTAAGATTATTACCAGTGCTTTACAGGGAATATTTAGTCATTCATACCAGTCCCTGCCCCAGTGGAGCTTATGTTCCCTACCACATACACACTAGGGTTAATTTTTTATTGGGAACCAATTCACCTAACGGTATATTTTTGGAGTACCCATAGGAAACTCACACAAGCACAGGGAGTGTATACAAAGTTAGAGCTATAGTGGGATTCAAACCCAAAAACCTAAGTGCTGTGAGGCAGTAATGCTAGCCATTACACCATCCATCTAATTAATGTATATTTACAGAATATAAGTATAATTGCGTAGTATGGAACTAAATGTCTTAGACAAAATGTGCAGCTCTACGCGAGTTGCCAAGGATTTTTTTTGAAAATAGTTCCTCTATCTAGGTAGCTAACTCTTGACAGATATGCAGTTGCATAGTGTATAGTAGGTATCTGGGTGTGAGCATAGAAAGCAGCCTTGCACAGCAAACAACATTAAACAGGCCATTTCACAAAGTTAATGTCATTGTATTGCAACCTGAATAGGCATCTGAACTGTCAATTTAAATTGCTGATGTATGCAAGATGGTGAATTATATACAACCCTAGTGCTACTTAGCATTGGGCTCAATTCTCTAGCTGAGGGACAGTCCAATCATTTTTTCCACACTTACAGAGCACCTATACAATGCTGAGTAGCACTGGGTCACTGCAGATGTCCCTGGCTCATGGGTACCAATGAGAAATGTTGTACAAGTACAAGTTTCAACATTCACTGACCGTTTACTGATCATTACTGTACTTGGGTCCTGGGACATATAGGATTACAAATGCCAGTATAAACATGGGTGGAAGTGCATTCTTTCAAGCACACAACATATATGAATTGCAGGTGAGTATGGCTAGTTACTATACAGGCAGCAAATCATGATTGGTCTCTTACTCTGCTCAGAAAAAAATAGATAGCCTCTCAGATAATTCACAAAGCTTAAAAAAAACCATAAGGTAAAATTTTTATTTAAATATTTCACTTCTATTTGTTTTTAAGGCTACATATAGTATAGAGTATTTTACAAAAAGTATTTCAAATTGATAATTATTTTTACTTGAGTTAGAGTATAGAATTGCCTTTTAAGATTAGCTTCAAAAGTCTAGTAAAGCATGCACTCACATGGTTGAAAACCAGTAACACAGCTGAATATTCAGCAACAATATTTCCCTGAAGACACAATAAAAACAATGTAAATGTCAGGATAATTTGAGTATTTCCTTTCATGCATGCCTTTCCTTTAGCTAAATAAACGTAAACTTTAGAAAGCCATGTATCCATTCCGTAAAGGAAATAGAGCAAGTAGTTGCAGATATTGGCCAGTAATACAATACACTTTATAGTTATGCAAAAAAACTTCACATTTTTTATTACTTTTTCTGTAATATCAATCAAGTGAAAAATAGATTAAATGCAAATGTATAATTAATAGAGTACTTTAAGTTGGCATTTTGAAAAAAACAACAACAGATCAATGCATTAGGTTAATGAATTCCATATATCCAAATGATTTCTTTCACTTTCCTCTATAAATCATATTATTGTTTCTAAAGACATCATTAACTCACACCATCAATTACTGGATTGAAATGTGTTTAAATCACATTTTCTGGGATAAATTGGTCCCTCTGAAAATATTTTTCCTTTAGAGCTGCAATCCACCTATTTCTTCCATTGTTTATTTTTTTAAACTTCATTGATATGGACAGTGACAATTTTCAACATGCAGTAATTGTGTGTAACTGATAATTGTGCCCAAATATGACAACATAGTATTATGTCTTATTTTTGTGTACTTTTTACACCAAACACAGGCATGCAGCTATGCCATATTAAAAGATAATTCCTACATTAGTTACCCCATTATTTTTGTTCTTATTACCTTTTTCAATCACCATGAAACTCTATGTCAAAGCTGAACTCAGCATCAACAGACCTCATAGCAAAACTTGTTACAGGGTGAGGTATGCCAGACAAACGTTCCAAGGATTCATTGCTTGCTGGTCTGAGCCACCCTCACCATCAGGCCCCATAAACAGATGCAACCACAACAGTGCCACCTGTTCCATCACAGTTTCACTCTCATATTTTACAATATTATACTAGTAAACGTCTAACTTCCAACCCTCTTGGTGACACAAATCTTAACTATTAAAGTATTTGTAATTTCTCTCTTAGTTGTAACTTTTCTGCATAGAAAATACAGCAGCCAGAAACAATTACTTTTCTAGTACTTCAAAAAGATAGTAAAAGAAAATGCATCTTTTTAAGGAGAAAAATATATGAACACCCAACACCCAGTCATAGCCTTTAATTTAGACTTTTTCTTTATGCTCCAGGACCAGAAAGATGAAGAGAACAGCTGGTGGGATGCCCTTAGTATAATGTATAGCCAGAAGGCAGAGGTCTCAAATGAAGTTCCCCCTATGGTTCTACACGTTGGGAAAGCTTACATATATATTTCAAGCGCCTTTAGTTTCCATTTGATAGTGTACATTTCTCTTTTTGTTGGACATTGCCAGCAACTGAGCACTCATTCTTTATAAGTATTGTATATGCAATCAGGCTTCTGGCATTAGAGAAAATGAATTCTTCAGCATTTTTAGCCACTAATGGTGTAGTTATATATTTATTGCCACTGAAGCTAATCTGATACAGTATATTCAATAGACTGCTTGCTTTTATTTCAACACTTAACAATAAATCAATGATTCATAAGCAGCATATAAAACTATCTCTGTAGTTAAATGTGTATTCTTAGCTATCATTCTTGTTGTTATCACTCAGTATTTGCCTATAAGCACTCATATCTTAGGGTATATTTATTTAAATGAACACTGACTAAAAACATGTATTGCAGCTTTCACACCAATACAGATTTTGTTAGCACTACAATTTATTAGCCCCCCCAAAAAACTGTGCACCACTGTGTGGGACTTCTGTGAGGGTTAGGTTTATCATGCAGGGTGGGGGAGGTAAAGTTTAGGCACTAGGGGGGAGTGTAGGTTCAGGCACTGAGCTAGGGTAAGGAGAGGGAAAGGGTTAGTATACCGACTGATAGGTGTTGGTATCCTAACCCTGTTGGGATGCTGGCATCAGGATTCTGACCAACAGGTTCCGGAGCACCAGCTTCCATATCCAACCAAATTGGAGAGGTAAGCAAGGTCTATGGGTGCAAGATGTGCACTGTGCCCCCTGGACTCATAATAAATATACCCATGTAACAGAAAAGAAAACAAGAGTGCTATATTATATGATTATCAGCATTTGGTATGATTTGCCAGTGGTTCAAATCCCGGCAGTGCCCGACAGAGGAGGAAATCCCGATCGCCCTAAAGGTAAGTATAGCTAATCTAATTTTACACCCTAACCCTCCTTTATGGTGCCTAACCCTAACCTCCCCCCTGTGCCTAACCCTAATCCCCCCTATAAGTGCTTAACCCTAACCTGCCCTTCCCTGCCACCTAAACCTAAGTCCCACAGGGGGGTGCCTAACCCTAACCCCCCTTCCCCTAGCCTGACCCTAACCTCCCGAGGGGGTGCCTAACCCTAATTTACCGCCGGGAGCCCTTAACCTAACCCTCCCCCCTGAGGGCTGTCCGCGGCTGTTGCCCAGTATCCCTTCGATCGGGAATGCTGGGTGCTGGTCTCCCGGCATTGGTAAAATGACAGGCATCTAGATTCAGATGCCTGTCATATAACCCTCACTGGGATTAAGTAGTCTGGAAGTCGGCAGCCAGCATTGTGTCTGCCGGCTTCCCATATGTATACGGATTATTATGCCAGTTGTGTGGTGTAATTTGCAGGATGTTGATCTCTCTATATTTAGAAAGCAAAATCACATGGATGGGTGTAAGCAGGAACATGAACTTTTTTGACAAATTGATGCTGCAGTGATAAAAAGCATTAGTTGAACATTTTTTAAGTAAGGAGATATTCCATCACACCCTCCAATCATATATACCTGTGAAGCCCTTTAAAATACTCCAAACCCTGGGTTAAACATTAAGTATATGTTTTCACCTCCTAATATACTCCTAAATAAAGAGAAGAGCTGGTGCTGTTTGGATGTAACATTCTTCTTCTTAGATTACTGGACTTTATTATCAAAACTTATGTAGAAATTTTATATACAGTATAGAACAAAAATAAAACCTAATATAGTGTAATGCATAGAGGAAAAAAAAAGTATAGTTTCTATAAAAATCATGTCGTTTTTTGGTGCGTGCTGCTTGTTATTCATCCTTTATTGCTTACATTTTTTGGGGGGAGGACTTATACTTATACTGGACTCATATTATGGTCAGTTTCTTCTATCTGTACAGGCATCTTATCCAGTATAATGTAGTATAAGGTATTTTGGGGTGGCATTATATGATATTGCAATTTGCAACATTGTGCAATTCTTGTGATAAAATATTTTACACATTTAGTTTCATGCTGTATATGAACAGACATCAGTGACCTCCATTTTTCACAGGAAGTAGTCTGCTTGGCGACAAACACAAAGTCAACAAAGAGTATGTGGGTCCGGTAAACATTCAATTGACAAGTGTTAAACACTACTTACAGTGGAGCATTATATGCGCGTTGGCAGTAGAACTGCAAACATGATAATTTAGCATCATGTTTACAGTTGTACTGCTGGCACACATAAATTGCTTTTTGTAGCATTTTACCCTAGACGTTTATACATTCCAGGGTTCATCATCTGCATGTGGACATTATGATTGTTGACAAAATGTATGTTTTTTTAGCAATTCTAGTTTGGTTTTTGGTTTTTTTTGTTCTGGAGCTTAAAGGTACCTTACTGTTATTAATACATATGATTACAATAGGATAACAGCTCCAATAACTATACCTTTAATGATATGTTGAGTGCAGTGTGGGTCTTATGTAAGTTGGCATGGTTTGTTTGTATTTGTATAATATGTCATTTATATAGTGTTTCTTATGTTTAATTGTTTAAATGTAGTAGCGTATGTATGTGTGTGTTCTGATTTTTTAAGAATGACAGCAGACAAGTTAGGTTTTATACAAGTATTTAATCCAATATGTTATTTTATAAAGTAGCTCATGTATAATATCTCAACTATGATTAATGCTCAGCATATTTCTATAATTTCAGATAAGTATCCACAGATAGGTGGTCTCATTACTCTAATTTATGCAGATATTAAAATGTCACTGCTGCCATATAGATATTAGATCTGTGCAGTGATGGCTTTCGCAGTATAAATCAGTCACTTGTTATTCAAATGAACATCATCCCACATGTAAAGTTTACACAGAAACCTTACTGGCAGCTGATGTCATCTTTTGACTGTAGTCTCCTATTCCTATCAGATGTGTAGGACACAGAGACATGGTTTCATTCCTATGGCATGAGGATGCTGGTGGCAAAATAATTCTAGAAATGCCTGTATTGGTTTGGTGAGCACAGTCCTCATGCTTTTGGTGTGTAGACCCACCAGCAATGGGGTGTCTTGCTAGAGATTCATAAAAAGTTGTAATAAAGTCATATATATTATATTTTGGTTTGTTTATGAAGATACATTTAATTTGTATAAATGCAATGTGGTCTTCTGCTCACACTATATTTGTTTTTGTAGAGATGTTCCAAGCTGGAATATGGTATACTGAAGTAGAATGTGTTCAGTCTCTCATATCAGAACTCTGACAGCATGGTTATGTGCTTCAGAGTTTATTCACTTCATTGGCAAATGGGGTGTTTTTGTAAGTACTGAGTGTCAGTTGGTGCTGCATGTATGTCATCAAATGTGTTTCAGTTCTTCATTGACCTAAAACAATTCATACAATACCACACACCCTAAAACATCCCAGAGACATGTAGATGTCAACAGTTATATCTTGTTTGTCAGTGGGCATTGCTTGAACTGGTTACAAAATATACTCACTGGACATTTCAAGAAACTGTATACAAAGCACAGAATATAGAAAACAAAGGGAATTTTTAAAACAACAATTCATAGATAAATACTATAATCCAAAACTAATATGAGACACCTTCACCAAAATTGAAAATGAGAATACATAACCATTACTTGGATAAAACAGCAGCAAATCCAATGACAAGATAAACAAAGTCCCATATATCATGATATACAACATGGATTAATGTAAGATCCAAAAGATAATGAGCAAACACTGGCTGGTACTCCTCCAAGGAAAGCAATTAGCAGACATATTATGAAACAAATTATGATGATTTACGGAAAATCACCAGATCTCCAGAGCTAATTAACCACAATTACATCAAACCTACATAAATTACTCAGACCACAATAGAGCCAAACAAAGACAGAGAAATATTCTACTACTGTAATCATTCATACATTTCAAATTCCTTGACTGTAGTAGCTCAGACAGATACCACACATAAAATTATTGACTGGATTGCATACTATAGCAGTGAGTGATCTACCCCATAGAATGTCCTTGTTCATTGTAGTATGTGCAGGTAGACCCTTAAAAGAACCCATATACACTAGCTGAAAATATAAGGAAATTTAAAAATAAATGGAGCACCACAGAATACACCTTATTTCAATGATCACAATAATGGAGATTTTAATGGAAGATGTGTATGGCTCTCCATGTCACATGGAGCTACAATAAGATACAACATACATGCTGCAGCAATTTACACTATGATATGATACTAATTGCTAGTGGAAAAGGAGGATAACAAACCAAAGTCCAAAGGCAGGGTGATCAAGTTGGGATTAGACAGGCTTACTTAATAAAACAAAGCCATAGTCAGAAACATAGCCAGAGGCATCAGAACCAGAATCGTAGTCAGAGACATAGCCAGAGCCATCACAGCCGTAATCATAGGCAAACATAAGCCGAGATCAAAGTAAATTAAATCCATTAGCAGCAGAGCAGGAGCAGCTACAATAGACCACAATAATCAGTTCAAAAGGACAGTGACTTCCTACCTAATATTCCTACAACCTGCATGAAATTGGAGGTGACCAATGTGTACACTAGATGGAAAGCTATTTCTGAGCTGAATCAAAGGCTAACATAGGCTGCTGTGGCAAAATTGGCAAAACCCAGGTTTATAATGCCACAGCTCACAAGATCAAGTCCCATGAGGAGCATCAACATTTGTTCTTGTGTGAATGTGACACTACTACATGCACTATTTGTGGACGTATGCTGTTTGTGCTATTTCATTAAAGTAATTTTACCCACTTTGTCAACAATTCTTAATTAGCTTGTTTACTCAAGTGGTCAAAAGAACACAATATTTAAAAAAGCATTCCTGTACATGCTACTAAATTTACATACAGATATGTCCACTTACATCTTTGCATAGAGATGTGCACCCGCGAACAGGTACACACACTGCATTCGCACACGCAACTCCATAGGATTGCATGGTGCGAATGCAGTGTGTGGCATGGCGTAGCATGGCACACGTAGCCAGGGCCGTAGAAAGCCTGGCCAGGCCTGGGTAAAGAAGGGGGCATGGCCCACTCCCCCCTCTCGGCGCCCATGCACGTAGCCACAGCTAATCACAATCGCTGCAAAATGAAGCAGTTTAGCATTTGTGGTATACATGCAAAATCAGCTAGTATTTACCCTGTATCTAAAAACGCATGTATTTGCACACCTTGCATTGCTACATGGATTGCCCAGGTGTACAGTTACACTTGCTCTTTTTTTGCTTTACTCAGAACTCACAATCAGGCTCATAGGGGTATATTTACTAAAGTGAGAGTTTTTAGAAGTGGAGATATTGCCCATAGCAACCAATCAGATTCTACTTAACATTTAACTAGCATCTTCTAGAAGATAATAGATAGAATCTGATTGGTTACTATGGGCAACATCTCCACTTTAACTATAGTGTCCAGTGATAAAAACACTTTTAGAAACTTTCAAAAAAAATTATTTTTGTGTTCTTTGTCCTATGAAAGTATCAATAATTATTTAAAAGATAAAAACATAGACACAATATGTATCAAAGCACCTGAAAGGATCAGTGTTCTGCTATAGAGGGAGATATGATATAGTATAGGCACATCATCATTCCGTGCATACTTTTCCAGACTTTTATACATAATTTGTTTGATGTCCTCAATCCTCAGAATGTAAATGGTTAGGGTCCGAAAATAATAGTATACAGGAATTTAAATCTCTATTTTTATTTTTTGTTAACTTGCACATCTCAGACCACTGTTATATGTTCCATGTAATATATCATATTTTAGATATTAATTTTATAATGTTAAGTGTATTAATGATTTCAAAATGTATCAAGTGATATGAGTTGATTAGATTTTTAAAGAACAGTTACTTAGAAAAAGAGAAACAATCTCAGATGTGTTAGGAACAGTTTATTTGAGGAAATTGGCCTAAACACATAAACAGATATTAGCAAAAGTTTGATTGCAATGGAAACCACGTGAGTTTAAGGTGTGATGATCACATGAGTATTTGTTTGGAAAATTGAGATAATAACTGGGTCCCTGTACCTAAGAGTCTGTAAAACCTTTTAACAAGACTGAAAAAAAAACATTAAACAAAGATATCATGCAACTACATATGAAGTTTCTTGAAAATGTTCCTTCATGTGATAAGTGGTCTCCAAGTGTCTAACAACCACAATTACAAAGATGGTCACCAAAACACCTTCATAGAAACACTACCCTAATGCAGAAAGTGCATATTCACCTAGGTATGAACTAGGGAGTCAAATATTGTATGTTTGCAGCTTTATAAATTACCCTAGGAAGTAAATGGCTTGCAAAACCCATTAATTCATGGAATGCATAAGCAGTAATTTTAAAAGGGCAATACTATTAAAAGCAAAACATTTTGTGTTTTGCTAAGAGGAAATCATATTTTATAGAGGTTGAAGTCTTTTCAACCCCTATGGAATGCACTGTAAATTAATGGATTAGTGTCTAAAATACAGAATATAAATATGTAGGGGACCGATTCTAGAAGTTTGCACTGTATAATACTGTACTCAAAATTTGGCTCTTTGCAAGCCCAGAAAATAGTCATGCTGTACATATATTGTATGCAGGTCTACATATTTCTAATAATCTGACATCTACAGTATGACCACTTTCACTTGGGGAGGCACTACAGAAGTTGGAAGTGTCATCCTGTAGGCCAAGTACAGTAAATGTATTTTTGGAAAAATTTGAATAGATGCAGTACAGCAGACATTTACATACTGTATACGCCTGTAAAAGCTGCTTGTGCAAATACACACTGATTACAATATGAATTTCATCTCTAAAATTCACAGGTGCTTTCTTTTATGCATATATTATGTTTTTATATGTGTGTTTTGGCAACTTCTCCTACTTCTTATACATGAAAATACAAGCTCTACCTGTTGTATTAGAGAGGTTGTTTTTTTTTTTTTTTTTAAACCCAAATAGCAAACCCATATTTCACAAGCATAACACATTTTATAAACATGCATGTACAGTAAGTGTACAAGACAAATGCAGAATATACTGGGTGGTTCTGCTACTGCTGTGTGCATGCAGCTTTTTGGAGTATAAATTACATCCAAAATGTGTCCATTTTAGCATCAGGCCAATGCATTCCAATTTTTTCAGATAAATTTGCTTTCAGAGTGCCATATAGGCTCAGGTTTTTTGTTCAATTATTTTAAATGTCAAAATTCTAAAATATATTACAACCAAACCTTATTTAGTAATTCAACAGAGTACATTTTATTTTATTTTTACATAAATCTATTTTGTTAGTCATAAGTGCTGAAATGGCTCACATTGATTAATTTACTTTTATTTTATACCAGCAGAACACTTTATAGAAATACATTTTGTCTAATATGTTATGAAAATGCATTGTTCAGCAGATGTTAATGCCAGTTGCTAATGAGGCAGGTATACATTTTTTCACCTTTAACCCATATATTATTAGATTTTAATTGTATAGACTTATTTGCTTTAATTTTCACACTGAAGCATTAATCAAAGCAGCATGAATGAGGCATATTTTATAACAAATACCCTCAGGTGCAGAAAATATGGGATGTAAATAGATTATTTTATGTGATTTTGTTACAAATGAAGTTATACATCAGTCTATAGAAATAATCAATTAAATCATATTTGAATCCAATACTACAGTACAATCTGAAACGATTTTTATACATTATTGTTCCATGCTACTATAACCATAATATGAGTTGTAAATGGATAATATTAAATTGTATGGAACAGTAACTAACAATCATAAACAAGAAAAAACGTAAAAATATAGAGATTAAGACAATATATATCAATGTACAGTTTTGTAATAAAGGCAAACTGGCGCAGCTGGTGCTCATAGGAGGGGCAGGGGTGTAACGCCACTAGCAGCTCTTAAGAGGAAGTATCACTACTTCCTTAATTTATGAAATAAACTGTAAAAAAAGCGCTCCGTGGTGTTTAAGGGAGATATAGTGGCCTAACACCTTAAATTAAATGTTCAAAAAACCCGTAATTATATATAAGAACAGTCACATTGGGAGTAATAAGAAGCTGGTATGCAAAAACTTGAGGCCGGGTGTTCAGGACTCAAGTCCCTGGAGGCACAAATGAGTTTATATGACGGAGAGTGTTTGGTATTTAGGAGTCAGTATATAATATAACGATATAAAGGTCAATATCCAGGTGGGCAAGAACTGTCGGCCGGGTATTGATCTTATAAATAAATGATTAAATCAGTTGGGCAAAAACTGTTGGCCAAATCTTGCAAAATAACAGATGTGCTTTGTCCAGGATTTGGATAGAAATGGCCTCCTTCTCCACTGCTCGCAATACCTCAGAAAAGGAACGCAGTATCAGAGTAACAGGTACACTAGAATGCAGTGTTATGGGTAAGGAATGATTGCTTACCTGATCATGATGTCTGCTGGTCCTGCACGTATATGCGTCTGCAGATGCTGTATGCAAGTATCAGTGGGTGGCCTCTAATCCTGTAGGATTCACACTGTGCTGCTGTCTGCTCCACGGATAAGGATGAATCGTGCAGGACCAGCAGAGATAATGGCCCTCATTCAGAGCCGTACGCTCTGAGCAGAGCGCACGCTCTGAATGAGGGCCGGGCTCCATGAAAATGGAGCGTCCTCCTGGACACTCATATAGCTGTGGGTCACCACCCACAGGCTATACGAGCATGCATTGTGATGGCCGCGATGGTCGTGACCATCGCAACCATCGAAATTGCGAGCCGGAGCCTGCGGTTGAGGTTTTCAACCGCAAGCTTCGGAGTGATTTTGGCTCTATCAGAGCCAAAATCACTCCCACTGACATCACTAGTGATGTCAGTGGGCCAGCTTTTGACGGAAGGCGTTCCCGTGGAAACGCCCCCGTCAGGGAGGCACACCCCCGGCACGCCCACCAAAGGGGGCGTGCTGTCAATCAACATTGACAGCACGCCCCCTTTGATCGGACACAACGAGCAAAGGACTTTCCTTCTCTCGTCGCGACTGGCACATGCGCACGACGGAGCTCCCTCCATCGTGCGCATGCTCAGTCCATAACATTGACCCACTTGCGAGCGGACAGCCGCTCGCGAGTGGGTCTGAATCAGGCTCAATATCTCTTGATTGATCAAGATCAAACTCTAAAATGTAACCTCTCTCATAAAGGATACATATGGCTTGTCAACAATCAGAATGTCATCAAGCAGTATGTCTACCCTGGCAGCAAGGTGCTCGGAAGGTATGCAGTCAGGAAGCCGACGGTCAAAATGCCGACCGCCGGCTTCCCGACTGTCATATACCGGCATGGTGCTAATGATAGGCATCGAAATCCTGACGCCTATCATTAGCCCTATGCAGCGAGACCAATGACTGGCATACTGAACAAAAAACTGGGTAGCGGCAGTGGACAGCTACGGGGGGTGGGTTAGGTTAGGGGCTCCTGGGGGGTACTTAGGGTTAGGCAACCCCCCAGGAGTGTTAGGGTTAAGCTAGGAAAAGGGGGGATAGGGTTAGGCACCACCAGAGGGAGGTTAGGTTTAGGCACCCCCCTGGAGGGTTAGGTTTAGGGTGTGGGGAGGGGGGAAAGGTTTAGGCACCCCTGGAGGGAGGTTAGGGTTAGGCATTTTGGGGGGAGGTTAGGGTTAGGCACCCCTAAAGGAGGGTTAGGGGGGAAAGGTTAGGGATAGATGACATATTTACCATGTCGGGATCTAGTCCTGTCGAGCTTCTGGCGTCAGTATTACATCCACCAGGCCAACGTCCAGCGGGAATTCATACCGATCACGCTGGGAGGTCAGCAAGAACTTAATGCATTTTAGATGTGCAGGCCAGGCTATGTGCAGGGGGCTCCCTCCTCTGAGCATGCCCTCCTCATCTGCTCCACCTTCCCAGTGACATTCTGGAAGATGGTGCATGTGCACAAGAGAGCAAAGTCTCTGGCACAATGCCAGAGTCTTTGCTTTAGTGTGATGCCATCTTCATAAAAATGCCACTAGGAAGTTGGCACCATGGAGGAGGAGGAGCCGTCTGCCAGCACCACACACCCTACACCCATTATAAATACCCCTATAACACTGGTAATACAATTGTGAACATGATACTAATTCATCATGTTAACAGTTGTACTGCAGGTGGGTATCACACTTACTGATATCATGGTGGCTGCCTTCCGAGTTCCCCATAATACTCATTGACATTCTGATTGTTGACAAGCAAACTACAGTACATCCCTCTTAGAAAATTATTCTTACAGTAGCTGTTGACAGTTAACTTTGGGCCTGATTCTGAGTTGGACACAAAGTGTCTGTGTTAACATGAAGCTGCAGAAGCCATATTTATGTGTACTTAGGCTAATACAAGACTGTACAGCTAATGGAAAACTCTTCAAGATTACAACAATGATTTTGTGACATTCACCTTAACCAACATCATTACTATCAGCACTTGTACCATCCCCCTGCTAAGTTCATGAGATCCATTAGAAACATACAGTACTTCCATTTTCCATAAGCAAAACTCAGAATCACACTGCATTTTAGCTACACACCCATAACACTCTGACGGTAATCATGACACTTCCTCAACACTCCCATGAGACAGATATCATACGTGTTTCAGCCCATTTGCTGCCCAGGTTCAGCCCATTTCACACAAAGGGCTCGGATGCATTAAGCATTGCATTTTGGATGTGATACATCAAGCCATTCATTGCATACATATCTGCATTTAGTAATGCTGTATGCATGATGATTTCAGCAAAGGACAGCCCTTGCTGTTGTTGTGGTGTTGGTATTTCCGGGTTTATGCGCATGCAAAAGCCACAGGGGATCCTGGGAGGGATCTTATTGGATTTCTCTCTATGACGTCTCCAAGAAAGAAACCCATAGGCTTCTATTAGGTATTGCCATCTATAGATGATGTTGCTTATTGGGTCCAAGCTCTGGAAAGCAAAGCTTGGTGGTTGGTGCATATGTAAAATGTGCTCAAACTCCCAAAAATTGCATTTTCAGGAGTGTGACCACATTTTTCACGTTGATGCATGCTGCCCAGAGTACAATATGGCAGAGATCCATCGTTTGTAGATATGCACACTGTATAAATTAACTTTTGCGCATACACCTTACATTAAAAGTTACCATTTACTTCCATTAAGAGAAATCTAATCACCTACTGTACTTCTGACTCATAGTAAATGTGCAAGTGGGTATATATTTAAACAATGATTAGGTGGCATTTTTTATATATTTTTGTCAGCCATTTGAAATGTATACAGTAAAATCACATATTTTCTTCACACACTGTTCTCCTGTGTGGTTTGGATTGATATGTTTTGTTTAAAAACACATGCAGCTTCAGTCATTTAAAACTACAACACAAAAGGTTGACAAATAATGCATACAAATTATGGCAAACCACAGACTGGGAATAACTGAACCAAATGATTATAGCTAATTAATCTGTTCTTGATTTTGGACCATTTGTTCTACAGTATCTATTGTAGTAGCAGATGAAACTTGATGATGATAGAACAGTGTATAAACTACAATTTATCAAATGTATTCATGTACTGTATTCAATTTTTCTCCTGAAATGTTATATATAAATCTGCACAGAATATTAATGAATGTATTACCATATAACTGTCAAACCCCATAATATTATCTTTTTGAGTGACAATTTTGGGTTCTTGGCAGAAATTATGATGATTACTGCTCTGGCTGTCTAATAGTAGACAGATACAAATGTTAACCAATCACATGCTGCTTCTTCATGGATAATATGACAGCAGCCGTGGCTTTGTCATTAGAGGGAGAATAAGAACAAGTGTCTGGGGATACATGCACTTTGATTTGAAAATGTTACATCCCAGCAGATTTGGCACTGGTTACAGGGGAACTGCACATTGACTGTAGGGGAGCTGTGGGTAATTAGAATTTGTACACTGGTTACAACATAGCTATGACTTTGGCAGAGAAGAGCAGAGAATTGGGCATACATTTGTTGCTGCTTTTTATATTACTGGACATATTTATGCTACTGCTAGAAAATGTATGGAGTTATCACTTTTGGTTTACATAAAGTGATATTATGTATTGTATATATACCACAAGAATGTGCTTTGTATTGTAATTTAGATAGTATATGACTCTCATTTTGTATCATTACATGTCCTACAGTACATGTGTCATCCTAAAAATGTTATACCTAGGTATTAGTAGTAATTAATAGTAGTAGTAGTAATATTTTATGAAACTCGTGTTAAAAATAACCCATAAATTAAATATTTCTTAATTACTTTTTAAAAGACATGTAACATTTTGATTCTAAATACATTTAAAGGCATTCTAGACAGCTAATTTTCTTTAAGTCCTACTGTACTGCCATTGCATCTTACAGCAATTAGAATGGGCTGCTACCCTGTCAAGAGCGAAAGTATTCTAAGACAACTTCTGTAGCTCGTGGCACCAAAAAGCTAAATTCATTCAGCTATATTCAGCAGCACAGAGTGGAAGCATTCTGGCTTTGAAGTCAAACATACAGATGTGTCCACATACATCTTTCCTGCATGTGCTACAAGTCACGTTAAACATAACGTGGGAGCACCGTACAACTTGGTAACACCAAGTGTTTTTTAATTGCACCTTTTTTACCTTCAAATGTGTATTATTCACAAAGTGAAGCAAATAGGATGCACTAGCAGCTTCTGCTGATTAAAATTATATGTGACAAGCCTATATTCTGTGTGTGACTGCTGGTGTATCTGCATGCAAAATGGTATGTTACAGTGTCAGCTGTAACACTGTAACATAGAATTTTGCATTCAGTTACAGCTACAGTCACACAAAGAATATAGGCATGCCACATATAATTTTAATCAGCAGCAGCTGCTAGTGCATCCTATTCGCATTGCTTTGTAAATAAGACGCATTTGAAGGTAAAATGTCACATGAAAATACGATCATCACTACAAAGTCACACCACGGCATGGCGCAACTAAAAGGGCTGTTTAACGTGCAAGGCAGTAAGATGTATGTGGGCACATCTGTAACTTATAAAAACCGTACACTACTTGCATGTTATTTGTCAATATATTACATTTATAATTATTTTATATTTAAACAATATTTTTATTTACCTATAATGAGACATAAGTTTTATATTTATGATAAATGTTTGCAAATTTTCCAGGTAAATTCATAAGTAAAGAATATATAAAAATATATATTGTGTTACATGCATGTTATTTTACCATTTAATTATTATATACATGATTGTGGTTTATATACTGTACCGTAATGTAATATGAGAGGTAATAATATCTATTTTATATTTCTCTTCAGACCATGAGCAGACCTAAATAAATTATGAAAACAGGGACAAAAAGGATGGTACAAGGTAGTGTCTACTAAAATATTTAGTAAAGGTTAGATAATGTTCTTCTATAGGCTTGTTGTTTGTGTAAATTGTGTTGTTAGATTTTTTTCTCCATCCAAAATATGTGTTCTACAATATGTTATAGCATTACTATTAGCATATATTTTTTACTATTCTAAAATTACATTGGATGAGCTATGCATTAACATATTGCTTATCCATATACCTAATAAGAAGTAAGTAAGTAAATAAAAGTCAAATGACACCTTATAAGATTTACCCTTTGATGATCATCAAGAGTTAAGTTGGTTAGACATTATATTATTTAAATATTTTCTTAGTCTTAGTTGCTAATCAGATTTAACAGGCCGACAATATTCACTACATTACACTAAGGAATGATAGGAATTGTCCAAATACATCTTTACATTTTATCTCTAATCACCTTGAAACATAATTATTTGCTAAACCTGCAGCTGTCAGAATATTTGGAAATTTAAATATAATGCATATGTGCCAAGAGAATATGTGAACCAATTAGTTAGAGGAAAAAAATATTGAATAGAAAGTATTTAGTACAAAATGATGTAAAATTAATTACACATATTAATCTTGTGTCATAGACTTGCTTGAAAGCATTACAAAGTTGTAAAATGTAATATTTATATGTGAACCATTTTTATAGAACTGAACATCACTATCTGCTCTGTATATAGCTATGAGCCAAGGACATTAATATCTAATTTGTAACAGCTAACCGCTTGGAGAACTTATTTATTGTTTTTCTTTATGTAAAGGTCTTCATTTTGTCATGGATGGGTAACCTCATTCATTGAAACTAATTCTGGATTATAATTTCACAAGAGAAGTATTTGTTATAAATGTAACTTTTACTAAAAATAAGTAAAAACATAAAACTTAAAAATCACTTAATGTGAAACTAACTGCATAGAATTTTAGCTAATGTATTCATCCAAAAAAACAGAAAATGACTACTGTATTAGTTTCTATATTCTCATATCTTTCAAGAGAAAACCCCATATATATATATATATATATATATATATATATAAAATGTATATTCTATGTATCTTTGGGGGTGTTAATTAAATTCAAGAGACAGACAAAAGTTAGTCCAATCGATTGCTCCATGCACTGTATATGGGATCGTGGAGTTCACTTTATATTTCATATTAGGATAAATGTACCTTATGTATATGAATGAGGTGTGATTGGTGGATAGCAAGATTACTATAATTGGGTCGAGAATACCATTATATAGATAATTTGCACAGCACATCAAGGAGACATAATACAGTAATACTTTAATAAGACACAGAGGGACATCTTGGCTTTAGTAAAACACAATCTTTATTTGTATTGTCTTCACAAATAAATGTTTCTGTATATTGGTTTTTAATATTTTGCTGTAATCATCCACATTTTTAATAAGGATAAATTAAGGTTATATCTTAAGTAAGATTAGTGCACCACCATAAGACTACTTCTGTCTGTCTCTTGAATTTAACTTTAGATAATGCCCAGGTAGATGGACTACAGTAGCAATAATTGACCAAAAAAATGTCTTCTTCATTTCCCACAAGATGTAACTCATCAGTATTGTCCTTGTTATGCTTGCCATCAGACATGGTAGTAAATGTAATAGCCTATGGACTGCAGGCATTGTCGAGTTCTGTGCAAGACTGCCCAATATTTTAATGTAGCTGTCATGCAAAACGCAATACCAGTTTTATTTTGACTTTTAAATAACTGCTACTTTCAAATATTGGGCATTTTTGCACATAACTTGCTGATGCCTGCAGTCCACAGGCTATTACATTTACCACATGGTGGGACATTAGAGAATATGTTGCTACTATCTAATTGGTTTTGCATTAAGAAGACAAGCACTGCACACTTCTCAGTTGTCACACCCTTTTACCTGTGCCTAAAATTATTTTGAAACATTTTAAATGAAATGGGGAAAGCATAAATAAAACTAAAATGACACACATCTTGACTAAGTATATATTAGAGATGTGCGGTTTTGTTTTGCTAAAAACCAAATACACTCGAACTTTGGGGTTCCAGGTTGAACCAAGTGCCTGCTCGAGTCTGCTGTAAGTTTGGAACTCGGATTTACAAAACAAAACTCATATTTCGGATTGCATGTAAACTGATCTATATTAAATGATTTTAGCTGTTTTTATCAAACCACTTGAAGGTAGTTTTACCATAACCAAAGCATTTGCATTTGAGATTTGTTGTACCAAATTACAGGGGTCCACGCACATCTCAAATATCAACACCTATGGGATCTGTCAATATCTTGCCCTAACACTGTCAATGGATGTTGCATGTTTCCACTTTTTCTAAGCAGGCCAACTACAATTACTAAACAATGACAAACTTTTTTTGTCTTCACATTAAACTGTTGCATAAGAAGGCATCATCAATAATCACTAAGAGATAAGTTATCCAATATTGTAGTTAAGTAATCTTGACTGCTATTTTTGTTTTTACTCCTCGGCAGATTAACTACTGTACAATAAAGGGAAGTCAGCAGAGACCAATCATGGGCAGATATTTGCAGTTAGCTTAAAATATTCCTGATTTTTTAAAAAGCAATTGATTAATTTGGGCTTGCACAGCCCTCCTTTGATGTCAGAAAACACCACATATGTGTGTAGCATATTGACAATTAATTTCATTTGCATATCCTTAAAATAATTTACTGCCTGCTTCATAGCAGATTAGTTATGTTAATGTATAGTGGATTTCATTGTGAACTAATGCAACCCCCAAGACTGCACTGTATTTGTAGAATGGAAATCAGATTGGAATCACAATTATATAGGGGACCAATTTTAAGAATTAGTCAAATGGAAATCATATCCACATTTTAAAAATAATATATACTGTAATCCATATCTATACATCATGAAATTAGATGTTATTCCTTGTCATATAAGAAAATATAAAGAGTGATACAGTTCAATGCTAAGCTGGGCTATTGTAGTTTCATGATATGTAAATACTATGTAATGGTCATCTTTGTCTAAGTAAGAGTAGATGGAGACATTCTGTAGATTGGAGAGGGCTACAGAATGCCTAAAGTAGTTGTCATTTGGCAGCACCCCCAATGATACATAGAATATACATTTCATATATGTATGGGGTTTTCTCTTGGAAGATATGAGAATATATAAACTAGTGAAATAGTCATGTTTTGCTTTTTGAATGAATACATTCTCTAAAGTTCTATGCAGTTAGTTTCACATTAAGTGATTTTTATGTTTTATGTATTTACTTATTTTTAGTAAAAGTCACATTTGTAACAAATACTTCCTGCACGTAAGGGCACTAGTTGAGTTTTGTGCAAACCCACATATGCCCTCTTTTTCTGACTCATGAAAAAATCTTCTAAAAACATACTATTATCTTGTGAAATTATAATACAGCATTAGTTTCAATGAATGAGGTTTCCCATCCATGACAGAGTGAAGACCTTTACATACAGAAAAACAATAAATAAGGTTTCTAAGCAGTTAGCTGTTGCAAATTAGATATTAGTGTCCTTGGCTCATAGCTATATACTGAGCAGATAGTTTTATATAATTCTTCATAATTGTATTCTCAGATATGACCTTGAGATATAAAGGGAGGGTGCGCATCCATAGAGTTTGTTTAAAAATGTTCTTTTGTTTCTTCATTGAAATAGTATAATAACTGTGTATGTAAGTGTTCATTGTAATAATATTAGGGCAAAATGCTATAGCAGTATACTGCAATATTTCCAATTAGATATTTTTTCAGTAAGTGCTAGTTTTAACCCCCTCTCTTATAGGTGTCCATTAAAAAACCTTTTAGGGCAATTAAACTGATTTTAATGTTTAAGATAAGAACACAAATATGTTCTAGATATCCAATTAGCAACATTGATTCATTGAAATAGTGGCAAAACTTCATTGTTTAATATCACATACTGAGACCAATATAGAACTGAATATGGTAAGAACATGAAGAGACAGAAACATCCATGCTATTGGTGATAACAATAATATTTAAGATGGTATGAAGTATACTAAACTTTTGATACAAGAAATATATTCTGATCGGGTTAAGGGAAATCCACAAGATACTATTTTTTTTTAATAAAAACATTTTTATTCACTATTTTCTATCACATTTGTATTTGAAACTAAAAAATGTATAGGATTGTAACTTTTAACATGAACGTACTAAAGATTAGTTGACTTTATAGTATAGATAATATGATTTTATATTATACTCTATTGTGGATTTTGGAGCACCTCCATTTCAGAATACTCTTTTTTTCCTCTTTTGATTTTTATTCAATACTATATGTTGCCCACAGCTTCACCCACAATTAAATTGCTTCTGCCATAATTTTTTTGATTGAGATGTTCTGGTTGCATTGCTTTGCATAGGGGCCCTGTCGTGGGAGTGGCCCAAGTGACCAGGAGCACTATACAGTCAGGTCATAGAAATGCTTTGTCACTGTGTGCTCTGTACACAGACTGCTATGTAGTCTATCCTATTCAAGTGAATGTGGGCCCAGAGCACCTCTCCTCCAACCGTTACCGACTGCTTGCATGGTCACACACATCTCTATTGCATTGATTATGTCAATATATTGTATTTTTTATTGCTTAGCATTAACTTGATGGATCGAGATGAAACAAAGTGCAGGTGATTTCTAGGAGTATCCACTACAAAATTATGTCATTTTCATTAAGAAAGGTTCAGTAGTGTTTGTGCCAACAGTCACAACATTCTTATTATATTAGTATGGATTCTGGGAAAGTACCCCATATATAATCAGATTCTCAAACAGTAGAATATATAATAGCATAGTTATACAGCTAATTCTGAACTTTTTTATATTTGTTTAAGGACAGATTTAAGTTTTGTCAAGATGTAACAAAATAGAAATCAGGAGATATCAGAGATATTTCCAGCTTTCCAAAGAGCAGCCATCACAGGAGCCATCTACATACATTTATATGGTTAAGCTTAGCATTTTGGAGCTTGCATGCTTTAGCTAACACCATCTTCAGGTGACTTTAGCCTATTTTAGTCAAAGAAAGCAACCCTGCCAGAGAGGGATCTTGCAATAACTTTCTTGTGGGCTGGAGGTGATAGAGATGCCCATGACAAGTTGTTTGCAGAAGTAAAGCATCATATAAGTGATGATAAATAATTTGTTAATTTTCCAGGGCATGCCACAGTTTTTAATAAGTTCCAAAATGTATTGTGTGATTAAAGTTGCTAGGTCAATGTTTCAGAATATGTCGGGCACCAATATTTGTGATGGAGGCCCTGCATGAGAGATTGGATGCTGGGAAAGTTACTGTATCATGTGAACATCTCAAACATGCAGATCTTTTAAGAAATTACAAGATGTTTAAATGCTCTTATATGAAAAAAAAGTATATAATAAAAGTTTCAATTTGCCTACTAATAGAATACACAATAGTGGATATTTATGCAAACTGGAATGTTCTTTCAAATAATCAAAGCATCAGAGAGTTGCTTTTCACTTAATCTACATTTTTTAACATCTTATTTCTACCAATCTTGAGCTATATAGATGTATCCTCTTGTATATTTGCTGCTTGTTTGGCAAATCGCGCCATAGGATTTCATGTGCGAATGCAGATGTGGATGGCGTACTGTGGTGCATGCGTGCATTGCATGTTGCATGACATGATTTGAGCGCATGTTTGCAGCACAAATGGAAAAGATACAAGTGGACACATCTGTAGCTATAGTGTTAAATATTGTATACATACATATTTGACTAAGTATGTAATATATGCTATAATAATCCCATTAAATAGTTTTTAAATGTGCTATTTCATTTTGTAAAAAATTTAAACCTTCTGTGTCACTAATAGAGGGTGAATTTATTGTACAGTTCATAGTATCCTAAAATTACTTACAATCTTGTTTTTTTTTTATCTCATTCACACTATAATGGGGATGTTAAAAATAGTGTTTTATACTTTTGTACTTGCAAAATAATTTTCTGTCTCTAAAATGTGTCTTTCCCTCTGCATGGTGCCACATATTAAGATAGTATAGCTTATTGCAAATGACAGCAACAAATTAAACATTTTAGAAATTCCATTCTTCTTCATCAAACAACACAACAGGGAGGGAGGTACACATTAGTTTAATATATTGTAATGCAGATTTGACATACAATTGTGTTACTCTTCCTTTTCTTTGAAGTAACACAGTAGGATTGTTGCCAAATATTACAATAATATGCCTTTCTGCAAATGTGACAGCATATGCAGCATTTTAGAATTTATTTTTTCTAAATCAAATACAGTGGGGCTCAAGATACTTAACCTGCAATAGAAAATTGTGTCTGTTGAAAAGCCTATTTTGCATTGAAATAAATATCCGATTAGCTGTGGGTAGATAATTTTGGTACATATTTTGGGATTTAGTCACATTGTCGACAGCTACCATTTTGACATTCATTTTGTCAACAGCACAATATTGACACTAGAAAGTCACCATGTTGACATCCTGTGAATATTGATATGTTCACATTATTGACATCTAAAAGGTTGCCATGTGAAATGTCGACATTCTTTGAATGCCAATGATTATGTTTAGGCACTGCAAGGAGGGGTATGGTTAGGTGTTAAGGGGGAGGTTAGGGTTAGGCAGGACGGTTATGGTTAGTGATAGGGCTTAGGGTTATGGGTAGGGGAGTATACTCATCCAAACCTCTGCTTCATCGGATATCTGAGTTTGAAGTGACGGTCACATGACCACTGGGACCCAGATTCCACACTGGATCAGCTGCAGCCATTGGGACCAGTTACATTAGATTAACATTCTGTTATATTGACAAGTCATCTGTCTAGACAAGATGAACATCGAAATGATCACTGTTTACATGCTAAGCATGTTGACATACTGCATGCTGCCATTTTAAACATTCTCATGTTGACCTGATGCCTGTTAACTGTCAACCTAACATGCAAAACCCATATATTTTATCCATTTAGAGTTGAGTCTTAAAATTACCCATTCTTATAATGTATGGTTTTGTTTGTCTGTTTTACAAGCTTTTAAAAAAAAAACATTTCCACTATAATGAAATACTGTAAATCAGTTTTGACAGCAAAGATATATACTTAAAATAAATAAGTGAACTGCAATAATATCATTCACAAATGCATACAGTACATCCAGAATAAATTATGCAATGGACAAACTTGTAATGAGGAAAGAAAACAACAAAATAATGTTGCTAATTTGTCTTTCCATTTGCCCAGATTTTGCAATGTCTTTATTCACACAAATATTGCAGTAGGTATAGAAATCAGGGGCGCCGAGAGGTGGGTGAGTGGGTACAAATTACCTGGGCCCGGGTGTGCTGGAGGGGCCTGGCACTGCCCCCCCCCTACATGGGCTGCACTGCAAGACTGCTCTTGGCTGCTAAGAAGCAGCCACAGCAGTCTCCTATGCCTGTGGGGGGAGCAATCAAGCTGATAAGCACTAAAGAGAGGTCAAGAGCTCAATAAATAACATGAGTAGTACATGCAATAGAGGGCAGTCTTGATGGATAACCTTTCGAGGGATGGACTGGGGTAAAACATCAGCCCCAGCATTGTTTCCCTGAATCGAAAAAGAGGGTGCACCATGAGTCACTGGAACCTGGTCTCCAGATACACCCCTTCTAAGCATGCAATACAAGTAGAGTGCCAAGAGGCACAACTGCCTGGCTAGGTTTTCAGCCATTGTTCCTTTTTGCATTTGCCAGAATTGGCAGATTCTCTGTCCGGCAGTGCCCCTTTCGAAATCACACAGGGAAAAGACATGAACAAAATCAGAGACGCAGGGTGTAGGAAAATAATAAAATAATCATGCTAAATTAATATAAACAGATACAATTCCAAATCATTTCTTAACTTCCAACATGTAGATCCATTTCATGCAGTCAAATGTCCTGGCATAATCTAAGGACATCACAACTGCTTCCTATTTAGCAGGGTGTGTAATATATATATATAAAGTCACCTAAGGTAAGACATTGTTGTAAATGTTTCTGGCATGAAGCCTATTTGGGGGCTCATTTATCAACAAGTTTTATCATATGCAATAAATGGTGCTCAAGCAAATCAGTTTCCAACTGTAATTTTTCAAACATATGACAGGAGCTGATTGGCTGGAGCACCATTATCATATGCAAAAGTTTTAAAACTCATATAATAAAACTCATTGATAAATTATCCACATAGTCTGCATATACAATTCTTATTAAGACTTTGTTAAGTCAAGTTGTTAAAACTCATATAATAAAACTCATTGATAAATTAGCCCCATAGTCTGCATATACAATTCTTATTAAGACTTTGTTAAGTCAAGTTGTACACATACAATTTTTAATACATTTGCATAAGTTCCCAAGAGTTTTCAAATAAAGAATTGACTGAATGTATTATAAATTTTCAGAAGAATACCAACTATGCCTGGATTATTACGATTATTATTATTAGATATATACAGTAAGTGTTTGCTAAACCAATTTCTTCTTCAGTAGTATGAGCATCTAAACATATAATTGAACCTCGAGGCAATGAAAGAAAGATGGTGGATTTTAGAGCTGAGGATATTTGAGAAGTTTTATAATATTCCTGCATTTTATATACATTATTCTAAAAACCAAAACATAATTTCACTATTATTTTGTGTTGTTATTATTTTTATTATTATTATTATTATTATTATTATTATTATTATTATTATTATTATTATTATTATTATTATTATCACCAAAGATGGCCAGAATGGTCCAGTTAGACAATTCTACCTTAGCTAGATAAGGCATATATTTATCTCTAAGATCAAGTTGAGCATACTGTAGATGTCCAGTAAACAGTAACCTGATCAAGCCTTATCAAACAGAAAATCTGACCATTTTTTTGAGAGAAAACAAAAAAAAATTCTTTCAAATTCAGATTTAGACCTTAAGAATACCCCTTCCTGTCCATTACATTTTGTTAATTTCTGTAAATTTTGTAAAGACTGCCACTCTGTAACTAATTGCCCCTCAGACCCATAAAATAAATTCACATAACACTAGGGTTTACATTTCCTGTATGTTTCACAAAATTATCTTCCCTGAAGGCAGTTTAATCACATCCTACACCTATAAGAATTAGCCAAAAAGGTTTTAGCTTTCAAAGTGCATGTCTTTGTTAAGGATAAAATCTAAAGTCAACAACAAAGGTCAGTGATCAGACATACAAACATCTATCAGCTCCAAATTCAAAATTAATTTGCTTAATGAACTTAAAGAACTTTCTCTAGACCATGATGACATTGGAGTCTTTCTACAACTTTCTAGAGTTGTAGGCTTAATGTTATTAAATGCTCC
Organism: Taudactylus pleione; assembly: GCA_031769625.1. NCBI lineage: Eukaryota > Metazoa > Chordata > Amphibia > Anura > Myobatrachidae > Taudactylus > Taudactylus pleione. The sequence goes on from JAUIMM010000082.1 coordinate 11,140,321, forward strand.
CATGCATACCACAGGAGAATCAGTAGATGTGGCCATATGGGTGAGGTATATAAACTATCAAAATTATGTGAGGATATGACAACACTGAAGAAACATAAATCTACCATAAGGATCAGATTTGATCCATTTCCGAACAAAGTTATCTTTTTTAAATTAAAATAGATATTCCTCTTGAATTAGTGGAATATGTGCCATGAAATTCCAAATTAACTCAAAGTTTATTAATCATACAGTAAGTACTGTGCTTTGCTGTTAAACAGGTGCATTTTTACTAGGTATACAATATCTGCATTGCACTTAACTTGATTTGAGTTCAATTGTTTTTCTCATTGACCCCTCTAACATTTCAAGAGAGCAAATATAGTTTCAATGGAAATGCAACATAGGTGTTGTGCTCTTTATCTGCCTAACCACAGTAAATATTTACAATAGAAGTGTTCACAGCCATAAAGGAAAATAACATAAAATACTGTATTGTCAATTGTAATAATTAAATGTGTTGGCTCTGTACAAAAACAAATGAGAGCAATATTAGTGTAGATGAAATGTCTTGATTCAAACTAGGGGATATTTTTACTAACAGACCATTTTAGTTGATTTTGATTGATTTAAAATTGATCAAAATCAATCAACATCTATATAGGGCCATATTTAATTGCCAGCGGAAAGTTAGAATCCGCGAAAAAGTATCGCCGATTATGACTTTTCTCCAGGCAGAAAAGTATTGCCGTATTCAATTGCAAACACTTTTCATGTGCGCAAAAACACAATGCAATGTAATAAATGAAAAAGATTCGCCTATGAATTGGTGTCAGAAAAAAGTGCAAAATCACTATTTTGGGGTGCAAAGGTGGAGAAACCACTCAGCACCCTTGAAACTGCCCCAAAGGATAACTGCGAAAAACAAAATACAAATATCGAGGAACACCCCAAAATGTTCTTAGAAAAAGGGGGTGAAAAAGGTCAAAGTGGGGGTACAAACTTAAAAACTAGTGATATAGACTTTAGGGGGGTCTGCATGTAGGGGTGAGGTTTTTTTTTATTGCAGGTGGCTTGCTGAAGGTGCATTTTTGGCAGCACTTAAAACTTCACTTTAGTAATTTTAAACCATGCTTGCACCCATTTTCAAGTACCCCAAATTTGACAGGACTACTTATTTTCTACAAAAAAATTGCTTAATGCTATTCTTCACCACTTGTTCAAAGACACAATATAGAGGCAATTGAAAGCACTTAAGTAACCCAAATAGCTCCAAGGGGCCTAATCGGGGAGATCTATATTAATCCCCATTGTTAGTGTATCTTTTGGGGGTGTCAGGCTGATTTCGCTATTTCTAAAAGCAGTTTTCGCCTGTTTGAGTTTCATCAGGATGCATTTTCGCATCCTTTGGAATTGAATACGGTGAATAGCAGGGGCACGCATGATAAGTTTCCACAGCTAAAACACGTGAAATCAGCAAAAAGTGCGGCATGCGAGAAAGTATTGTGGGTGCGAAAGTAATTGAATATGGCCCTTAGTGTTTCTGGGGCTAAATCACTCATTTACTAATACTTAAAAACAATAAAATGTGTGATTTAACTCAGAAACAAATACATTTTGATCGATTTTCATTGCTTTTCATTGATTTTAAATTGATCAAAATTGATTAAAATCAACCTTCAGTAAATATACCCCTAGGTGTGATGTCTGAACTTGATGAATAAAGCTTTCCATATAATTTCCACCCAAACACAAACAATAAACTTCCCAATACCTCTACATGTCCATTAAACTAAGGCTTGTTTGGGGCACTAACAGGGAATAAAGGATAGTGAGATAAAATGTATCAACATTTTTAGCAAAGAGAACCTTCCTGTAATTAGGGTTATCTAAGTAGATGAATGAATACAGTATTAAATATTTAGCTACTTGATCTAAACAATATTAGATAAAGTAGTTATTAAATCCAATACATAGACACATACATTGTATTGCTGAGTCCTGGTGTAGATTCAGTGTTTCTGTTTATTCAAGACACTTGGTCAATTATCCGACTAATCTTTGTCATCAAAGAAATATGTTTTGTCATTTGCCTCAACTTTTATTGGGATGGAAATAGTATGGCACAAGTAAGTTGTAAATCATGAAGCCACTTTTTCAGTAATTGGCACAACTTTATTTATCTGTCTGTAGCTAAACTCTTGAAAGACAGTGAGTTTAGTATTATCAACCTATAATGGTCTTTTTTGTATTACAAATATAAGGATTGCATCTCAATCTTTAAAGTGCAAAAGTTTGGCAAGTAATGTTTTTACAGTAGTGGATCCCCGGGCCTTTGAGGATGGAGAAGAAGTTGATGTGTTCTCTTAACCCAAATTGTGGAGTGAATTTTTCCTTAGGAAATATTTGAATAAGCTAAGTTTTGAGGAAGGATTTAGGATTTGTTCCCCAGACCTTTTTGGCAGGCCCATAAAATAAAGGTTGTTTTTACAGTCTCCCCTTTAAACAATACATTATCTGTTTTGTGTTGTAAGTTTGGAGAAGTTTCTCTTCCTTAGGTAAGTAATATGTTTCAAAGTAGAGATTTTGAGCCCGACTCTGAGTTGGGAATAAAGCAAAAAAGAGCAAGTAACTGTGTAACTGGACACACCATGCTGCAAAGCAGGGTTTGCAAATACATTTCATCTTTTTGCATGCTGGATAAAATACTGGCTACTTTAGCCTAGCACACAAATGCTGGACAGCTTTTTATGTACACTGCAATTTAGATTTACATTTTGACACCCATTTCTCAAATCAAATTGTCGCACATTTTTAATTTGCAGCACCTGCAGTACCACGTGGTTTTTACCAAGGTGTATAGTTATTTACTCATTTTTTGCTTTACTCCCAAGTCAGAATCAGGCCCTGTGTAATTAGCTTTTCCTACTTGATCTCTCTGACCTTACTCATGAATTGCTAACCTCGTTGAACGCAGTGAGTACTCATTCTGCATATGCCGATGCAGTGGCTAATTTATGCACACCCCTGTATTGGCATTCAACAGAACAGTCACATCTGCATTTCACCAACTTCCCCCCCATCAACACCCCCAAATTCTCACATCCTGTCAATCACTCTGCGATATGTCTTTGTGGTCTCTGTGATAATAGTACAATCGCAGTGGTAACTTTGCACATGTGCACTGAGATGCATATACATGTGCTATATGCAACAATCGGCCGTCTGCATGCGTAATCGCAATAACGATCTGTAATACATCAGGCCCAGTGATCATAGTGAGGGCAGTAGAATAGTGCAGCATTTAAAGATAGTTTGATGCTTGCTACAATTTTATATTCTTCTAGTAGAAATATATATTTACTGTATGTAGGAAAATATAATAATTTTAATTAACACCATATAAATGACACTATAATTGTGAGTCTCATTCTCTAGTTTATGTACCTCCTTTGCTCGTTTATTCTTAAAATTCATATCTAACTTATGTTAAAGGTTATTAAAGCTTTTGATTATTGTTGGTGGCCTTTGCAATGTTTTGCAAAATATACAACAGATTGTAATTAATTTAATTAAAGAGGAAACAACTATACAATTAGCAATGTAACATATAACCCATTAAATAGTCTATTTATAAATTTTCCATTAGAGTTAGCAATTCCTTACTATGTCAACTGATCTAGGCAACTAATTAGAGTGAATATATTGTGATGATATGCAATATGACAAACAATAGCTAATATTCTATAATTTAACCATAATTGAAATGTTAATATAGTAAGCTAATTTACAAAAAACTGTTGATGCTGACCTCACCCTCTCTGCCTGTTTTTTTATTTGCCGCATTGTGAATTTTTCTACAACAATCAATTGGATACTTGTTATGAGTGCTGGCTGGATTATACTACACCACAACTTGTGACCTTATGAATGGTGTGCTAAATCATATATTTATAGAATATTCTGCTATCTCACAGATTAAGTAAATGGCTCCTGGTACCTTGCAAATCATATACTGCAATTAACTCATCTATACCTGAAGTGGAAGCAGGTTCATTTCAAAATGTCATAATTACACAGTGAACAAAGTACATTTTCATATTCAGCACCAGTGTTGATTCAGTCACATATGTGTTGCTCCTGTCCTGTGAGGATTTGGATAAAGCAGTGTCACAGATTAGTGCCAGAAATGGTAACCTTTCAGAAGTCATCAGCGAGGTTCAGACTTCATGTCTGTTTAGTTCATATAAATGTTTTAATCATTTCTGCTGATAAGCATTATTTCCTTTTTAGTACTTCAGCTATGACAAAAAATAATTATACAATAAACCACTAGTCAATATACTGCAGTTGTAAATTAGCTATCTGCAGGGTTAGCATTATAGGAACTCTTGGTGCTCTTGTTTCCTCTCAAAATTCAAAAACATACTTAGAGTGTAATTGAATTCTGTCAAAAAATTAATTCTGGTGAGTGTGTACATGTGTTGAATATAGATTTAATGATCAGCTGGGACAGGGACTGATGTGTATGACCAAATATACTCTGTGAAGTGCTTTGAGATATGGGGGGGACAGAGCAGCAGAGAGGTGCCGAGTTGGGAATGAGCCAGGGAGGTGCGGGACAAAGTAGAAGTTAGAGCAGGATGCATAAAGCAAATAGTGAGAGAGGGGCAGTACAGAGCTTGGGGTGGGACAGGGCAAAACGGGCAAGGTGACCCAGCATATGCCAGGTGCCCATTATATTTATAAAGCTATGCATTTGCTGATGATGGTAGGCAACTGGTGACTCTCCTCCTGTTGAGAGTTACAGGTTGTACTGTATATTGCTGTGTTTGCATTTTATACTTGCTATTAGAAGATATATATGCATTTTATAGTTATTCTCATATAAAAAGGCTGTATTAAATTGCATAATTCATGTCTGCAGTGCACACTAGTCAAGCAAGTTTTTTATGAACTTTTAGCTAGCCAACAAAATAGAGTGTTGACTAGCTATAAAAATGGGAGAAATGACTATAGGCAGATGCGGCTGACACAGAGGTAGAGAATAACATTAGCAGCACCACAGCACTCCAACTCCAGCCCATGGCAGCACTTCGCTGCAGAGACAGTGGATGAAGAACACACACCCAACAAGTAATGAGTGTTGGCATCAGCTTTACCTCTGCATGCACAGACTCTGCCCACCTGCTACAGGACATGGTAAGTACACTAAGGGCAGCCTAAACTCATACCTGCTGCATCAGCCAGCCATATACAGACCTACATACCACACAAACATTACATCAATATACCAGCACCCAAAAGAATTTCAACAATTGGACTGAGGCTTTCATCTTGTGGGTTGAAGAACAATGCGCCAAATCCCCGACCCTAAAACCCCCCTCCCCCCTGTTTTTCCCCACATATCCCCATAGCACATTTTGTCAAATGTCCATCACTTTCATTCACACCCCCCACCCCCATTGTTGTATGTATGTTTATCTGTGGTTGTTATTATTAAGCCGGCTGATCAGTGCACAAACCCCCTGTACTAGTACATAATTATACTATTGTATCTAAACTAGTGAGATATACAATTGTATTCTATACATTTAAAAATAAAAACATTGTACATTTAATTATGCATCTATGGTCTGTAACATTCACAAAGGTTTAGCGCTGGGTTACAAGACTAAAAAAGATACTATTCAATTCATAATAGTTCAAATTAAAATCTTTCCTTTACAGAATCTCAAATAGAGATTACAACCTCAGCATCAGCATTCCAGGAAATTTTCAGAAGTGAACTTTTTGCCCAACTTGGTTAGTTTTATGATGCAAAGATAATTTATCAAAAGTATGCCATGAGGTTCTCTTCTTCAAGTTACCTTATTGGCTGATGCTAAGTTTTAATCTATATATAAGACACTTTTTTCATTTAATAAAATTAATAAATGGGATTTCCTTCATTTTATTTATTACTGGCTTAAATATTAATCAAATAATTGTTTGAAGCACGAAGGTTCCATACCCACAATTGCCTAGGGTGACAATAATGTGGTAGTAAAAGTATTTGTATTACACTGCACCATATATTGGGGAACATTCCTAAAAATTTCCTACAGCATACTGTATAGCATCCTTAGGTATAACTGCTTTTTAAATGTACTATAGAATAGTTTTTAGATTACATTGTAGTGCCATATAGTTTTGAAGCAAATGCCACTATTCATTTTGCCAGGAAAGTCAGTGATTGACTTGTAATAAATTTCATTTTATTGGTATGTAGTTTTAGTCCAAAATATTTTATTCTCATTCCAGAATGTCCCTGAACTCATTGTTTTTCCTTTCTCAATATTATTATTGCCCTTTGTTATGTGCCTACTATTGTAATCATTTTACAGTAAAAAGGCCTCAGGAGTTAGTCAAAGAATTCTGTATGATATAAAATTTGCTTTGCATACTGAAAGCTCAGCACAATTCAATACATATTATAGACTCCGATAAAATTGCATACAGATTATAATGAGTTTGCTGAAAATATAAGACCTGTATCACAGTAATGTTAATTCTGACCTTGCAGCAAGTTGATATTGAAAGGCATATGCAGTTCTTTTTACATTATCCAGAGACATTTCAGTTTTGCAAATAGCAGAAATAAAACACAAAATGTGGATATGGAATGTATCCTTTAGTATATTGTTTCAATACTGGTAAAGTCATCCTAATTTTAAGATATTTTATACTGTATATATATAGTATTTATCAAAATATAAACTGTAGCAAGTTATGGCCTTACAGGGCACTGAAATTATGACATTGTTTAACACAGGCAAGTTATACACATAATGTATCAATATCTCTTGCTTTCAAATATATGATTGCTGTCTTGCATTTATGTTACATTTACTTTGTGCTAACATTAATTACTGTTTCACATAGCAATTTCACAATATATGTCCATGGAATATTAAGAACTCTGGTTTAAGCACAGACAAAGCGTGCATTATTTTTCTCTATCCATGCTCTGTTGTCCAATTTAAGTGAACATCCCACATGTGTGGCTGTCACAGTAATCAATACTCCAGATCCAGGGACCGTTGGCAGTACAAGCACCCCTAGCTATTACTATTGCAGTGAAGAACTTCTAAGCTTACGTTTTGCAAATAGGAATCAATAATCCAGCTTGAATCACACTTGCTGAATTGTAAACAGAACATATTTGTCATGGTGAACTATATACTTCTCAAGGGAATCTCCATCCATCACATTGTATGAAATGGGAATGTCATTTCTAACTAATTTTCAATTTAATTAAATATATATATATATATATATATATATATATATATATGATGCATTTGTATACATGCTAAGTAGCAAAGGTTCTAAATTTAATCTCACTTTGGATGATCTCCAGAACTAATAACAGACTGTAAATATATATGCATACATAATGGTGGCAAAAGTTTAATTAGGATATAGTGTGTTTAGATAACAGTAACATTTAGAAAACACACTTTAGTGTGCTACCTTTAAAATGTATAATGAAGTAGGTCATCCTGTTTAATGATTCGATTTTTCTGTAGAACTGTTACTTAAAAAATATATATACTGTATATTGATATACATTTTGTTTTACATTCATATAACTTTGAAAAACAATGTCCATATTCATTACTAGTACTGAAGTAAAACAGCAATTGTTCACATGCAAAAGTCAATTTACAGTAATATATACTGTAGTTATCCTAATAGAAACTTTTGTATGTTTACAGTTAAAATACAATATATTAACCTCTGTTGTACATAAGTACATTATACATAATGGGCACATGTAGAAGTGGGGATTAACACAATTTGTTCTTTCTATTCATGAAAATTGTGTTACTCTACTGCACATTCATACAAAATATATTTCACATCTGTCTAGAGAGTATGGAAAGTGGGATGCATTTTACTCTTATGCTTAGAGATTAAGAGTGGAGGTTAGAAGTAGCTTGAAAATATTAGCAAAGAACAGTAAGTAATAGTATTTAATGTTAAAAAGCATCCCATTTAATGTTAAAAAGCATCCCATCCCACTCACAAAAATATGCATATACAGTATGCCTGTCAGGAGGGAAGCCACTTCTGGGTGCATGGACCCTGGTGGAATATACTCACTGAATAATTATGATAATCTTCTGTACATATGAATCCCTCCTACTGATACTATTACTACTAGTGTGGAGGTTGAAAGCTATTCACCATATTTCATTTAATATTTGCAATTGAGAAGAACATTGATGTTTGTTTTTATCTGAACTTAATTAGTACTTGAATCTTGTATTTGCATCTTGTTTTACCTTTTACATGGTAAATTCATCTTTATTAGCTCTTAATAACACTTTCCAATGCATAGGGTATAATTCACAATGGGACAGATGGAGGCTGTGCTGCTGTGGACAGGAACATTTTTTCCTGTTACAGCAGCAGCCTGCCAGTGGCCACCTGAGAAAGACCCTGCCCACTGAAACCCCAGTGGGGCACCCCTTCTCTACTCCCATCTGCCCTGCCATGGTTCAAATGCCAGCTGCCAGGCATACTGTCACACACATGGCCATGGTGCAGTGGAAGGTGTGGCTGGACCCTCCCCTCTTGCAGCCCACTTCTCCTCTCTGCTAGGTAGCCTAACTTGATCTGCTCAATACCAGGTGACTGCCCTCCCCAAAAGTACTAAATGTTCTGCACAGATCAGTCTAGGTCTAATTAATCCCTCCCCATCTTCCACCTCTCCCTGAAAGTAGTCCCAGCAGTACTCCTCCGTGCCCCACACCAGTACTGTTACTCTCACAGGTGGCTGCATTGTAGCACTCAGGGAGGGCGGGGTCACATAGTGGCATGCACACTCTGGCCCTGTCTATGGCTGCTGGGATGCATTGCTGCAGGTACATTCATCTGCGGAGTCTGTAGAAGGGAATCTTGGTAGAATTTGATATTGCACATGATACTATTGGTGTGTATACTGTATTAAAAGGGCAAGGCCGTGTCCTTATATTAAGGCTGAATTCCATAGGGAATTCCTAAGAAGGTGGCATGGTGTTTGAGAGGGTATATCTCAAATGCTTTTGGATGTACAGAGCGAAAATTTGGCATAAACGGGTCGAATGGTCACTCAGTGCTGCATACCAAATTTTAGGGCAAAGAAAAATAAGTAATTGGGAACAATCAGTTTTTTTCTTCCACTTCCTGCTTGGTCAAAACTGCCACTTTTCTGCTTTAGCCTATGGAGGATTTTTGGGAATGCATAAATTATGGTAGAGCATGAATTAGGACTTGGGGTTTGTTTTGTTAAGTAGCACTAGTTCCAGTGTAGGGCCTTTTGGGGTTCATGTAATTGATAAAGTTATTTTTTTTTAACAAATGGCCAAAGTATGCCCCTTTATAAAGATAGGGAGCATCAACTTGCTGCAAAAACATCAGTATGTATAGTGGCTTCACTTGGGTGCACGAGGATGGCTGCTTATTAGCCTGTATCCGGGTCCAGGAATTAGAGGTGGTGGGATCTAGTGTAGGTAGTGGGTGTTAGTGGCGGTGGGATCCTGCAGAAGTAGCGGGCATGGCGGCAAACCTGGATCTCAGAGGATCCAGTCCCTGCCAGCCACTCTGCCGAGTTTTGCAGCGGTGTCATTTTTTAATTTCAAGATGGCCATCATGAGCCAATCATGGCTCACAGTGTAATTTACCCACCCTCCGGCTGGCTTATATAAGCCAGTGTGAGGCAACGGCTGGCAGTTCATCAGCAGAAAAGGAGCACTGAAGTGCTCCTGAAGATTGAAGATGCCTTAAAACTCTGTCAAGTCGGCAGCTGTGAAAAAAAGTTTAATGGCCACTACTCCCCAGACTAAGATGTCAGAAGCCCTGGAGAGGTGGTGGCCATGAAAAAAAGCTTAAACGCAGCTGGTAGGTAGTATAATAAACTTTTAAGTGTATAATGTTAATTTTAATATTTATTTTGCAGGTGAACTACTGGTACAAGCGAGCCCATAATGCACTGCATTCTGGTACTTGTGGTTCTCCAAGTACCAGCATGTGGGCAGGGCCAAAACTAGGATTTTTGTCACCAGGGGCAAGACAGTAATTTGGCGCCCCCCATGTAATTCCCCCTGCAGTAGTGCCCATATTGTAATGCCCCCATAGTAATGCCCATATGTTAATACCCCCATAGTAATGCCCCTGTAGTGCCCACCATACAGTAATGCCCCTGTAGTGCCCATGCTCCCATATTAATGCCCCTGTAGTGCCCATGCTTTCATAGTAATGCCCCTGTAGTGCCCATGATCTCATATTAATGCCCCTGTATTGCCCATGCCCCATAGTAATATCCCTGTAGTGCCCTTACAGTAATGCCCCTGTAGTGCTCATGCCCCCACAGTAATGCCCCTGTGGTAATGCCCCTGTAGTGCCCATGCCCCAATAGTAATGCCCCTGTAGTGCTCATGCCCCATTAGTAATGCCCCTTATTGCCTATGCCCCCATAGTAATGCCCCTGTGGTAATGCCCCTGCCCCCATAATAATGCCCCTGTAGTGCAGCTTATTAAAAAAAAAATACTTACCTTGAACCCTGCTCCTGCATCCAGCATCGCGTCTGGTCCGCCGGCTGCTCCTTGGAACTATGGGGGAGATGTCATGACGTCTCCCCCATAGCGCCCGTGGGGAGATCCGGAAGCTGGAGATCGGGAGAGAACTCCAGCCTCCGGCTCCGGCTACACTGCATCGCTGCAGAGAAGGAGCCGGGCGCCCGCTGGTAATAAATATTACCAGCGGACGTCCGGCTTGGAGCCTCTCTGCAGCGCCAGGCTGGAGGTCACTGGCACCAGGTACAGTGGCTCACCCGGTGCACGTGCACCTCCAGCCCCCCCCTAGTTGTGGCCCTGATGTGGGGGAGGCTTGCTTCACCTGTAGTTCTACTGTGAAAGACAATATTTTACTTACATTTTTTTTGTATTTGTTTATTGAGCAAAATTGTGAATACAGGCCCTGATTCAGAGCTGGATGCTCTGAAAGAGCGCTCGCTCTGAATCAGGGCGTCTTTTCTTTATGGAGCAACCTCCTGGCCGCTCGCATTGCTGTTGGTTGCTACCCACAGCTTTTGCGAGCGGCCAAGATGATGGTCGCGATGGTCAAGACCATCGCGACCATCGGGCTTGCGACGAGACCCTTGTTGTAGGATCTCGTGGCCGCAAGCCCAAGAGAGCTTTTGGCTCAAACAGAGCCAAAAGCCACCCCCAGATGGTAGGAGCTCTCATGGGATTGCCTCTGTCTGGGCAGCCACCCCCCCGGCCCACCCACCAAAGGGAGCATGCTGTCACTCAACATCGACAGCATGCCCCCTTTGGTGTGAGACCCAGAGCGATGGATTGCCCGTCGCTATCCGGGTCTAGCGCATGTGCACGATGGAGCTGGCTCAGCTTGCAGCTCAGCTCGGAGAGCTTGCGACCCGGTCTGAAGCAGGCCCACAATGCATTAGTGGAGTAATATATTATGGAATGTCAGTACATATCAAATCAGAGTAGACATTTAGATACATTTCAGCTGAGATGATAAAATACAACAGTGAAAAAATATGGACCCATAGAAAAAAGCAAGAAAAATTACAGTTGATGTAATCATAATGGGTCAATAGCATTAATCGGGACAGGTAGGGGCTTGGGTGGAAATGGTGGGGAGGGAGGGGAAAGGTAAAGGTGTGGGGGAACGAGTTGGGGAATGAAAGAAAAGAAAATAAGGGAGACAAATTTATAAATGCAGAAGAGATGATCGAAGAGATATTAACCAAAACCTGGAAGGGGTGTATTTGAGTAGAGTACCAAGGATGGCAAATGGATTGGAACATCTGAACAGTGTCATTCTGTAAGCTAGTAGTGTACTCCATTTTTTATACCGACCAGATTCTGTTTAAAAGTACTTATCAGCTGGTAGTGTTCGGTACTTTCCAATTACAGGCTAAATTATATTTGGCTTGCGCAAGATATGTGGAGAACCAGTTTATTGGAGGCATTAGGGACACAATCAATCAAAGCACAGAGTAGCAGATTGGCAGGGGAAAGGGAGGCCGGAAGATTAATAATTTGGGAAAGTGTGGACCATGTTCCAAAATGATGATTAAGGGACATATCCACCAATGTGAAAATGTTTTCCTATTTGACTGCAACCTATCCAGCATAGGTTGGAGGAGAAAGGATATATCTGATGCAGGCGTTCTGGTACCAAGTAACATCCAGAGTGTACCCTATAGAAATTTTCTCGGAGGGCCATGCTGATAGAACATTTTGAAATAGCCAGGCATATATCATCCCAAACTTCTTCCTCAAGAATTAAGCCCAGATCTGATTCCTAAACACGGTCATATGCCTCAAGTGGGGGGAGACTCCAACGCCAGGGTAGAATGGTATAAATATGAGATAGCCCCCTTGTCTTTAGGACTGTAAATACATAATATTTCGAAGGGGGTGGGATTGGATAAGGTGAGGGTGAGGGAAGATGAAGTAGCAAAATGGCAAATTTCCAAATAATGGTAATTGAATGAGTTGGGATCCCATGTTTTTCTCAATTTCCATGAAAGACATAAGGGAGAATGCCCTGAAAACACTACGAAGACTTGTAATGCCAGCTGAGATCCAAAGGTGAGCCATTGCATGGGGTAGGCATGGGGGAATGCAGGATTATTCCAAATGGAGACTAGGGGGGAAGGGTGTGAAAAAATATTAATTTTTTTATTGAGCAAGTCCCAGTTATTAAGTGTCAACACAATAGTAGGAAACATGGAAGCAAATTTGGGTCTATGTTTACAGGGTATCCATGGGAGATAAGAGATCAAATGTACATCCAATAGGTCACTTTCCAAGTCGACCCATCACTTGCTATGACAGGGTGGGGGTGCCAAGTGGTCATCTGACTTATTCTGGATGCATTATAGTATTAATGTAGAATGGGTAACCCCAGTCCTACATTCCAATAATATTTGGCAAGAGTGCCTCACCAGATTGGGTTTTTTTGTTGTTCCAAACAAACAAAATGTAGATTGAAGAGTGTTGAGAGTGTGAGAAGGGACATGTACTGGGAGTGTCTAAAAAGATATAGCAGTTTGGGGACAATGTTTATTTTCATTGCATTGATGTGACCAACCCATGAGAGGAAATAAGTTTGCCATTTTTGTAGATCTCTATTGATTCATGCGTAGCTAGTTTATAGAGGGATTCATAAGATTTTGTAATGAAAAACCCAAGGTAATTTAGTGATTCTCTCTTCCATATAAAATAAATATTTGATTGTAACAGCATCTTCATACTTCCAGGGAGATGGAGAGGGAGAGCTTTGGATTTAATGTGGTTGAATTTATAAGCTGATAAATTGCACTAGAGCATTCACGAATTAGATTGGGGAGGGACGTGAGTGATATTGTTAGCATGAGGAGTATATCGTCAGCAAATAGAGATAGGGTATATTGAGATAGCTTACGCTTTACGCCGGCTATGTCAGGGTTGGCCTGTATGCAGCTAGTGAATGACTCTTTGATGAGAATAAATATGAGGGGCAGCAGAGAACACCCCTGTCTGGTCCCGTTAGTGATCAGGAATGAATTGGAGAGTAAGCCACCTGAATTGGAGAGTAAGACTACTGCATAAGGGTTATAGCAAAGGGCTTGAATAGCCTGGAGGAACTTTCCTCTAAACCCAAACTGGCATAGTGTTTGAAAACTGAATCGCCAGGAGACCCTATCAAATGCCTTCTCCACGTCCAGAGCAAGCAACAGAGAGGAAAGCTTCTGGAAATTACATCAATTGTGCATCTAGTGATGTCTAGAGCCTGTCTGGACGTGACAAAGTCAAGGTGGATCAGGGAAGGGAGGAGTGGGTTAAAAATATTTGCGAGTATTTTGGTGAAAATTTTAAATCAATATTAAGCAGTGAAATGGGGTGGTAATTGGACACTAATAGAGGGTCCTTATTAGGTTTCGGGAAGACCATAGTAGTGGCTTTAGTTGAGTCTGGGTGAAATGGAGCTCCTTCAATGATATGATTAAAAGCTGCGGTTAAATGGAGTATCAGAGAGGATTGGAAAGTTTTATAGTAGGACATTAGAAACCCTTCAGGGCCCAGAGCTTTAGAGGATTTTTGTGTTTGAGGGCTGAGATAATTTCTTTAGGAGAAATAAGATTGTTTAGGGTGGAAGAAGTCACAGTGTCTATATGGGGAAGATTGCAAGAAACAAGGTAATCTGCGATCGAGGTGTCAGTAGTAGAAGATGAGAGAGAGGGTTCGGAGAGATTATAAAAGTGTTCATAATATGTCTTGAATAGCGAATTAATGGAGGTCAGATTATAGTGATGAGTGCCGTGGTCATCTTTTAACACTGAGATGGCAGTCCTGGCCTTTCAAGCTTTTAATCTGTTGGCTAGTTTACTTTTTTTCATTAAATGTTTGGTTAAGCCAACATAGGGACTGTTGAATAGGGAATGGTAGGGGCAACTTTGATGAGAGGTTTACAGATGATGGACCTCTTCGGTCAGAAAGATTAATTGGGATCTGCTTTCTTTCTTTTTAAAAGAGGTATAACTAATGATGTGCCCTCGAATAACAGATTTGTGTGCGTCCCATGCCAAGGGAGTGCAGGTCGGAATATGAAGTATTCAAAGAAAAATAATCCTCGAGGGCAAGTTTTAGTTTCTCTTGAAATTTTGGGATTTTCAATAAGGCTTTGTTTAAGTGCCAAGGAGGTTGAGATGTTGGCAGATAAAAAAATCAAATGACGCCTTAATATTAGAATGATCAGACCAATGATTGGTGATGATAGAGGAGCCATAAAGGTGTTTGGACACTGGAGTACAACAAAGAAAAAGATCTATCCTCAAGTTTGATTGATGGGGTATTGAGAAAAAAGTTAAATCTCGGGACATAGGGTTGAGAGCACACCAAGCATCGAAGAGACCCGACTCCTGAAGATGTTTGTTCAAAGAGCGAGTCAGTGGGCAAGATTGTGTGTTGGCAGGGGTGGGAGATTTATTGAGTTTGCAATTAAGGATGGTGTTGAAGTCTCCACTCACAACGAGATAGCCCATCATATTTATTTAATTTTGAGAAAAACAGGTGGAAGTTCCTCGTGTCCAGTAGAGGAAGACACACATGAAAGTCTGGACTGCAAAGTCCTGAAATGTAGCAGGGAGGACAGCCCATGCTACCTTTGGAATACTAGAGAGAGTAAGCTATAGAGAGAAGGAAAATTGCTTAATTGGGGGAGTGTGTGGAAAAAAAAAGTAGAAGGTGGGAGAAACAAAGAGTCATGACCCTCTAGTGGTGGTCTCATAACAGGAGGTTAAAACTAGAAAGGCCTAGCAGGAGGGAGGGAAGAGTAGAGGGGATAGTAAATGTTCTGTATAGTGAGTGGATACTGTATGTTCACCCATAAATGGGTGAACATACAGTATTAGATGCAAATAAATTAATTGAAGGTATGTATAACATAACAAACCTAAGAAATTCATTGGAGGTCCCAAAGGAAGCGCTAAAAGTGGGTTAGAAGTACAGTGAGAATGGTCAATTTAGAACCCATGCATGAAAAGCTAACAACTAGAGTATTCCAGGGACCTCCAAAAAGGCACAAACTATTGAGGACATAGCCCAACAATGGGAGACAAAAACAAATTGCAATATAGTAAATCAATGAAAATAACTACACATATCAGAACTTGAAATTATATAGCTATTGAAAAGGATATGAGGTGGTCACTGAATCAGAAAATTGAGGGTAGTTTGAGAGCCCAATAATAGAGGAAAACTATCACTTGAAGTCATAAGATCTTGAATGTATGGTATCCCCATCTGAAATATGTGGGGATACCCCATCTGTAATAGGTGAGACTCGGTAGAGACTAAGAACAGCAGACATCATTAAGTGTCTGCTGATGTGGAAGGTGGAAAGTCAGAGTCTTCCAGGTGAGAAGAAAGTTTTTGCCTTCCCTTGGGTCCTTAATAACAACTCTTTTACCATTGCAGTTGACCAGCAGTTAGAAGGGGAAACCCCAATGGTAGTGAATCCCAGGGTCACGTAGTGCTCTTGACAGGTCTCTGAGTTCTTGGCACTTAAGAATAGTGGTAGGGGATAAGTCCTAAGATCTGAACTTTATTGTTGACATATAGGATATATGGTTTACCACGAGTCAAAGCTAGGACTCTTTCTTTATCCTTGAAGCTCATGAAATGCTGAATTACATCCCTTGGGGGGTCGCCATCTCGAGATTTGGGCCTTAAATCTTAGTGGGCTCTTTCTAAGGAAAGTT
The DNA here is from genome assembly GCA_031769625.1 of Taudactylus pleione. Taxonomy (NCBI): domain Eukaryota; kingdom Metazoa; phylum Chordata; class Amphibia; order Anura; family Myobatrachidae; genus Taudactylus; species Taudactylus pleione. Next base: position 11,156,604 of record JAUIMM010000082.1, read on the forward strand.
GACGATAACCTATAGATAAGGGAACATTTTGTGAAGAGAAGTCCTTAGGTTGTCAGGGAATACTGATTCCGGAATAGTGCAGATACAAATATTGTTTCTTCTCTCTTGGTTCTCTAACTCCTCATTTTTAGTGCAAATAACAGCAAGGTCTTGATTAATGTGGTCCTGGTAACTGTGATTCTCATTTTGGGCTTTATGGCAGCTGCCATTTTCCGACCATTTTCCCAGTGCATGCGCAAAATATCAGAAAAATGGCCACAGCAGCTATTTTCCAGCATTTTGAGCAGCACTAAAAGACCCAATGCGGGACCTCAGAGATGTAAGTTTTAGATAATATGGGTGCAGGATGTGCAGTGCGGGCCCCCCAGGCCCATGGTGCCCGTGTGCACTTCACACCCTGCACCCATTATAGATATTCTCCTGGATGCATGGTGGGATCTCACTGATCAGTCCATGCATCTTTGTTTTATTGATTTTCTTTTTCTCAGATGCATGCTGCACGGATCGCACTGATCCGTGCATGCATTTCTGAATCATTTCTTTTACACAGATGCCCTGCATCATGGATCTCATTGATACGTGCATGCAGTCAGCTAGCTAGAGATCTTCCATGATAGTTCTTATGTCAACCTGTGCTGTTTAAGCAGGGAGGCCAAGATCTTCCCCAGGATGGTGCCGGTGTCTCCTCTGTGCATGCTGGCTCCAGTCTGGGAGGAAATACACTTCTCAGAGCAGGCATAGAGGGAGTACTGAGTGACTGGAGTGATCAAGTACTTGAGCAAGAAAAAGCAATGACTACTATGTTAGACATCTAGGCCATGCCCCCTTTTACTTCAATTTTTGCACTACACATTTTAACAATCATCTAGCTCTTAATAAATTACTGTTTTGCAATAGTGTAGATGGGTTGGGAAAGCTCCTTCCTCATCATGACCCAGCACTGTAGGCTGCAACCTAGTAAGCCTCATGGCTAAACAGGCACTAAGCACTGTGGATAGAGGGGTATCAATAGAAGCATTGGGGCACCTTCAAAACTTTCTTCTGGGGCCAACAAAGTTATGTTTGTGCCCCATCCAGTGCCTCTGTACTGCATGATGTCAGCAGGTGCCACCACACAACCACACCCAATAGCAGCCCCTCTAAGTTGATACAGCCAGATGACTGATCTTTAGGTCTCTGTCCCGCTGGCTGCTGAGCCCCAGTGCCCATAAAAGGTATGCAGCCACTGATATATGATTTTAATAGTTATATATACATATATATATATATATATATATATATATATATACATATACACCATTGACAAAAAACCTTATGGTTTCACATGTCCCATTAAGGCTTCTTAGACATGATCTGAAATTTCACAAAATTACTGCATTTCTGCCAATCATAACCCTGTGGTTAACTGCAGATTCAGCACTCTCACAGAGTGATATTGCTATCACTCACAAATTGGTGGAGCTGCTAATTCACACAACTGTGTGCTCATTGGAATACACACATGCAGTCTATGAAACTGAGGTCTAAGCAGAATATAGAGCTGTGCAGAAGGGATAAGAGTGGGGTGGATGGAGGAAGAGAAAGAGTGTTGTGGATGGAGGAGAAAGAAAGGTGTGGAATATAAAGCAGCATAGGTAGGGGGTAGCCAAATTGATGCAGATGGGTGGAAAACAGTGGTGCAGATGGGTGAAAACATAGTGACATGGTATTGGGGGACAGAGCAACCTCTATTTAGTGCAACCACCACTGGGCTCTGAGCCAGTCCTGGTTCTGGAAATGCAGGGGAAAAAACTGAGTAGGGTTCCCCTTTATATTCCAGATCCAACAATGGACTCTTTGTAGGGGGATGGTAAAGCTACAGCCAGGGGAGCCCAGCCAAAGAATTACCTCTGACCACTAGTCAGCCCAGGCAGGCGATACCTGGGGAACTGGGAACCCCTACAATAAAGGGGTCCTTCTGCCAAGGGCACCCCAGGGGTAGGCAGACAGACCAAAAATATCCCTGGCCCCGCTTGCCGGTGGGTGCCGAGTTGACTGTGTAGTGCAAACAGTGTAAATATTGTCTTTTGCAGGTAATCTACAGCCTGCCTCCTCTTTAACAGGTGTACTACAGGTACCAGTGGCCCTTAATGCTCCACATGCTGGTACTTGGAGAACCACAAGTACCAGCAAGCAGGGCATTAAGGGCCCACTGGTACCTTTAGTACACCTGTAAAAGAAATATTAAATTAAATATACACCATTTAAAAATAAAAATGGGCTGCATCTTTACCTGCGGGGAAGCGGCCTTTAAGCTTTTTTTCAGGGCCATCACCACCCCAGGACTTCTGTCATCTCTGCCTGGCGGGCACCATCCCACCAGGGCTTCCGTTGTCTTCATCTGGTGGGTATCAAACTACCATGGCTTCAATTATCTTCACCTGGTTGGCTCTAAACCGCTAGGGCTTCCTTCATCTTCACCTTGCAGGTGCCAACCCACCTGGGCTTCTAGTGTGTTTACCTGGGTGATGGCAGCCAATTAGCTTTTGTGCAGTGGCCACATCCCCAGTGCTTGGGGTGTCCTCTTCACCTAGTGGGTAGCAGACTTTAAACTCTTTTTCATGGCAGCCACCCACTAAGACTTCAAGGCAACTTCATTATTCAGAAGCTCTTGCACACTCCTTCCCGGCCGACAGATAGCCATGCTGCTGCCTCACACTGGCTTATATAAACCAGCCAAAGGAGTGGGGCAATAACATTGCAAGCCATGATTGGCTCACGTTGGCCATCTTTGAATTCAATTGTGAGACCATTTACTGGCTGAGAGGTGTGAGGCTCACCTCTATCAGCCAATGAGTGCTGAGCAGCAGGATTTCTATAGTGAAATCCCGTAGCTGAGCTGTCATTCTGGTAGCACTGTCTTTAGAGGACAGTACCTATTTTGTGGGTCTGGGTATCTGCATTCTTTTTTTCCAAAGACCGGGGATGCCTACTTGGAACAAAAAAGACACAATATCCATATAGGAGATGAGTATGGCTTCAGGGATGCATGTGTGTGCATAAATGTTTTAATAGTGTTTTACTGTTAATGGTGTATATGTCTTCTGTTCATTTTAATATTTCTTTTGTTGTGGAACTACAGGTACCAACAGGCCCATAATGCCCAGCGTGCTAGTGTTTGTGGTTCTCCAAGTACCAGCATGCAGGGGAGGCTTGCTGGAACTTGTAGTTCTACAGCAAAATACAATATTTTTACTACCATCAAATGCACCACACTACATAATTAACCTGGCACCCACCACTCCAAAGGTGCCAGGGATAACCTCAGGCTATCAGCCCCCTGGCCGCACGCACCATACGTCATGTCCGCTATTTATTAGATTAATCGAGTACATCGACCAGCGTATGAACTGCTCGCTATTCTTGTGGTTGGTTTTTGCTACCACAATCTTGCGAGCAGTTCTGGCTATAAAATAACCCAGTGACGTGGTCAATGACGCTGCTGAATTAATTATGCACACCCATAAAACGCCCGTTTTGACCTTTAAGCACGCCTGCGTTCGGATCTCCACTCCACATTTTCAAGCACCTTCCCCTGTTACCACCCACATACGCCTCATTCTGTCACTCAAAATAGCAGGCATTCGCTATATTGCGAGCACATGAATTTCGGCCGCACTGACTGGTTCGCGCATGCGTATAACGATCCGTACGCATGCGCAGATGTGCGAACATCGCTCGGAACGAGCATACTGCTGCTAGCGAGTGGCTCTGAATGAGGGCCATAATCAGTATTGCCCATGGTGCCAGTAAACTCAACCACTGCCACCAAGCAGTGCACCAACAAAGATGGCAGCTGAGCCTTAAAGGAGGAACCTGTTCCCAGTGGAGTTGTGGACAACCACAAAGTTGTACGGTCACCAAATGTCTCCAGAGCTGAAATGGAGGGCTCCCTTCCAAAGTAATGAGAGGAGAGAAGGGGCACAATGGATAAGGATAAGCTGTCCATAAAACAGGCAGGAGGAGGGACATAGGGGAGGGGGGACACATAATGGAGGGGGTTTAAAAGAGAAATATAATAGAAAGAGCAATAAAATGAAGGATAGAAAAATAAAGACAAAGGTTAAATTAACAATAGAGTAGATACAAAGTGATAGGGAATAAAATATAAAATTAATGCATTAAAAAGGTATTGGCACAAACAATAAGGGGGTAAATTTACTAACATTTGAGGTTTGTCGAGATTGCAATCTCGGGTGAGTTTAGGCATTTTTTTAAACTCACAAATTTACTACAGATAAACTCGGATGAGTTTGGGAGAGATTTCTCTGTTTTCACTGTAAAACTCGGGTGAGATTGCAAACTCGAATCAACTCACCATCAACCAAACTCTGAAGTACTTTTCATGAAAAAGATAATTACAAAAATAATGAGATTACAATCTCGGGTGTAACTGTTGCAAACTCGCAGCTAATTAGAAGCGTCAAATAGACCATCTCCTGAGCTGCGAGATTGGCAGAAACATACACAGATCAGTGTTGAGATGGGTAATGTTTCAAATAAATTGACGTAAGGTCCTCCCCAAAAGTAATTGCCAGTACTAGGCTACTCAGCCAATCCTGGTTCCTCAAATTACAGGGAAAAAATGTAGGGTTCCCTGTAGTTTAGGAACCAGCACCTGGTTGCAGGGCCAGTCCTGGTTTTAAATATAGAGGGAAAAATGTGTAGGGGATCCCTATATTTAAAACCAGCACCAGACCCAAACCGACCAGGGTGTAATGCCACAGCCAGGAGACCCTATCACCAGGTCTCCCTGGCCAAGCATAAACACCCCAAGCCGGTCAGCCCAAGCCAGGGATCACAGGGGAGGTGGGAATCCCCCAAGAAAGAGGTCCCTGTCTTTCCTGAAACCCCAGGCTTAGTCTGAAGCCCGGGGCTCTTCCCTGCAACCCTGGGCTGTTGGAACGGGAGTAATGGTATTGTAAAAGTAGTTCAAATCTATTATATTTTACAGTGGAACTACAGGTGTCAGCATACTTCCCCTTTGGAAGTTGTGGAACTACAAGTGCCAGCAGGTGGCCGGAACACATACCTCCACTGTAAAATAAATAGTTAAATAACTACAACACTCATGCCGTATATAGTACAACTTTAGTACATACCAACCTACCTCTCTCACACATACTTACCTGCTGCCAGATGGTCTATTTCCTTGTCCATGTAGAATCCACTGGGACTACCTGGAAAAAAGATCATATACTCACCTACATCCTGGTACCACTCTCCATAGCATCCCCATACTTGCCAAATTATAAAAAAAATAGTGAACTCATTGTCTGGTTACACGTGGGTACCAGCCATAGAGCGGCTGCTACTGGTAAAGCAACCACTGATTGGCTAGCAGTCCATGGGAAATACAGATGATAGCGATCATCTGTCATTTTGCATAGTGTAAGAATATGTGACAACAAATACTTACACCTGTCCGCCTTGGATCGGTTCAAATTTTTATTTTGACAAGTATGGTGCTGCTACGGAGAGCGGTGACAGGAGAGAGGTGACTATTGGATATTTATTCGAAGTACTCTCAGTGGATTCTTCATGGAGAAGAGGACAGATCAACTGGTAGCAGGTAAGTATGTGTGAGGTAGGTGAATGTAATAAAGTTTTACTTTAGATGGTGTGTGTGTACTGTGGCCCTGATTCAGAGCCGGATGCTCTGACAGAGTGCTCGCTCTGAATCAGGGCCGTCCCTTCTACTTTTTGGAGAGGCCTCCTGGCCACTCGCATAGTTGTGGGTGACCACGCACAGCTATAGTGAGCGGCCAAAATGATGGTCACGATGGTCAAGACCATCGCGACCATCGGGCTTGCGACGAGATCCTTGCAGTAGGGTCTCGTCTGCCGCATGCCCTGGAGTGCTTTTGGCTCTATCAGAGCCAAAAGCACTCCCACTGACATCACTAGTGATGTCAGTGGGGCCAGCCCCAGACGTTGGCGTTCCCATGGGCAGCCATGCCCCCGGCACATCCACCAAAGGGGGTACGCTGTCAGTCACCATCAACAGCATGCCACCTTTGGTACGAGACCCATAATGACGGCTTGGCCATCGTTATTCTGGTCTCGCGCATGCGCTCGTGAGCGGGTCTGAATCAGGCCCTGTGATTTTTTAACTATTTATTTTACAGTGGGGGTATGGGTGCAGGCCGTCTGCTGGCACTTGTAGTTTGGCTGTAATACACAATAGTTTTGAACTATTTCCACCATCATTACCCCCGTACCCACTAACTGTCTGTTAATTATGCACACCTCTGAAATGGCATTAAAATGCTCACGCCTGCATTCGCACCTCCCACTCCCCCATTTCCAGTAACCTGCCCCAGTAACCTGCCCCTGTTACCACCCCACAAACAGTTTGACCTGTCACTTGCTTCCTGATCGCTCCGACTAGTTCAATCATGCGCACTGCGATGCATACACATGTGCACTTTGCAAAACATTGCTCGCTCCGAGCGATCGCTTGCTAGTGAATGGTTCTGAATTAGGCTCTAAATTTTAAGTCTAGAATTCGTACATGGATATAATTGCCCCCTACTGTTATAGGAAGAGTAAATATTTTTAAAATGATACTCCTGCCAAAATATTTATACCTTTTTCAACATTTTCCAGCATATATCCCTAAAAAAGTAGAGCATCCTTCCTACTTTATTTGGGGGGATAGGATTGCACATGTATCTCTTAAGACCCTATTTAAATCTAAATTTGCTGGGCCTTCCTAATCTCAGGCAATTTTATGTAGCTTCATAATTGACTCATTTGGCAGGTTTGACCTCTGACAGCAGGAACTTTACATTGTTGGGTTTTTTGGCTGTTTTTGCTATCTGGCTCTACTACATCTAGACTACTTTGTCAGGCCCTCTTGGTCTGTAGTTTAGCCCACACCCTCTATGATTGGTCAGCTGTAGATGAGAATTCACCCCTTTGGTTTAACATTTCTTATTATGTTTAAAATATAGTCTGATAATGCATGGATTTTAAGAGGATTCTCTGTTCTAGGGCAATTTTACAATGACAGGGTTTTAAAATATTTTGCTCAAGTACAGGAAGAATTTTTATTTGCCAATACTGTTTTTACTATAGGTATTTACAACTTTGGAATGCTATAAATGCTCAGTTTGGTGTGATGCTACCTATGTTGTCCCCTTCTCTTGTTAGATGTTTGCTTCGGGGCCTTTTGGCTGGGGGTCATGTTTTCAATATGTATGCCTGTTCTTTTCCAGCTCTTTTATACCCTCTTAAAATTAAATGGGACATGGACTATGGTACTATCTCCGATGACCATTGGGTGCAGATTATGGCATCTATTTAGTGTACCACTCCTTGTAGTATACCACACCTTGTGCTCATTATCATTATGGTTTATGTCTTTCACAGAGTTTATCATACTCCAGTTTTCCTGGTGAAAATGTGTCTCTGCTCTAATGCCAATTGCCCGAAGTGTCATGCAACAGAGGTGGATTTTTGGCATTTATTATGGGACTGTGCAGTAGTTTCTTCATTCTGGATTAAGGTCTAGCATGATATTAGGGTAACTTTCCCCTCCCTTCCTCATCTAGTCCAAAGAATATGTTTATTTGGCCTTGACCTAGAAGAATTTCACAGCCTGGTGATTTTTGGCTATATCCGATGTCTTAATACTTTGGCAAAGGTTATTGTTGCTTGAACATGGTTTGCACATGATCCCCCTAATAAGCGGAGAGCTCTAATTAATGATGTTTGTTAACATGAATGGTTTCTATATAGGAGTCATAACTCTCTGGCCAAATATAATAAAAAAAATAGACAAATAATGTCAATCCAGGTTTGGCAAATATAGTGATGAGACTCTGGACCCGAGTGCAGAGACTAGGTTTTGATATACAGTATGGGGGTATATTTACTAAAGTGTGGGTTTCTAGAAGTGGAGATATTTCCCATAGCAACCAATCACAAGATATTATCTTCAGTAAATTTTCCCCATGGAGTACTGGTGCATGCAATCTCCTGTTTATGCTATCCAGGGCCATGAGTTCTTGCCCCATTTTCTTTTACTTCTTTTTTTGTAGCCTTGATGTGTATGTTTACTTTTCCATTTATGTACTTTAATATTACAATGCCTAATTTTATTGTTTTTTGGTGGGTTTTTTGGTGTATAATTGAAATACTCATTAAAAATCACAATTTAAAGAAACAATAGAATAAAAACTTATTTTGAAAATAATGTAAATAAATTTATTCCATTAAATACACATCAGAAAATGACTTCAACACTGTCATTGCTAGACTGTTTTTTTCTTATTTTGTTTACTAATTTGCAAAAATATTTTGTACAAATAATGTTATAGTATTAGCAGCTTATTATGTCTATAAGAAGTTATTGTTATCTGGTGTTGAGAACATTTAGCTTCTCTTTTGGTTTAAAAAAATTAATTATCAGCATTCAATATATTCATTATTTATTAAATGAGCTGTTCTTTAGATGGTGGACCAGCAACAACCCTGCTTTTGATAAGTATGACATAATAAGTAACATCATTGTGTTTGATGTACAGTATGTAAAGGACAGCATTGATTATTATTTTCTGAAAATAATGGTCTACTAATCACACAGAGCTAGCAATGATTATTATGTCTTTATTACTTTGAGACCCTACATATAATTAATGTATTGTTTGTGTTGTCTAAAAAACTGTATGTATCATATTAATTTTGCCTGCATATTATACTTAATGTTTTTATTGAACCATTTTACTCTGTGTTTTTTATTAAGCTGTGTAAAATTTAAATATGCCGACATTATCCGAAATAGTGACAACACAAGGTGGACAGTTGGAAAATAGGCTCATGAGAGTGGCTGATTCTGTACACAATGTAAATTGGGAAAAATCATCCATATATTCTCAACATATGTTAAATCAACATATGTCAATTATTACGACTTCCTTTTAAAGCTATACTATAATTATTGAATGGAAACTTGCAAGCTTACATTTAATTTTATTTTGAATTCTAGTTTATATTCATTTGAAAAAAGGCCTACATTTTCAGTAAATATCAAAATTATCAGTGAAGCGTAAAAACAACAAAAGTCCAAAAACAAATCTATCTAAGGATATATAATTTGATAAATGCAAATTACAGCTCAAGATAATCAAATGGATTTTTTTGGTTTCTTTTCAGTGGCCTGAAAACATTCACTCATAAAACAAAGATAGCATGCAGTGTCATTGTACTATCGAAACTTTGTCTACAAAAGAGCCTTCAGCCATAGAAGTGGCACTATTGATTTCTATTATCTAGACAAACATAGTTGTTGTTTTATACGCTCTGTAAACGTCTGCACAAAATTTGCTATTTAAAATGAACAGGCCAAGCATGATGCAGATCCAGAAACACTGTATGAAATAATGATTACAAAAGGTTGCTGGACAGTTACAAAATAGGCTCACAAGACTGGTGATATATATGATTTACCTTGGAAAATTGACCATATATTGCCAACTATATTTAAAATTAACATATGTCAATTATTATGACTTCTTAATAATTATAGTATAATTAATTAATGGAAACTGGCAAACTTACATTTCATTTCCAGATCCAAAGAAACACACACACACACATACATATATATCTGTACATGCAGTATACATGCAGTACATACTGTACATGCAGTATATATATAAATATATATATATATATATATATATACACATACATACAGTATATATATATATATATATATATATATATATATATATATATATATATATTGTGTGTCTGATATTACTATGGAAAAAATTTAGTCAAATACACCATGCTACGATGGAGTCTTCAGACACTCATAGCAATGCAAGGTTGTTTTTCATTCGGGTACATACTGCAGGCAGGAATAAAACAGACATGCAATTAACTTTCTCTCTTTGTTCTCAAGGTTGTTGTGATAGTGAAAGGCACAGCACAAGCATGTTAACACACTATATTCCTCAACTGTCACCATGTTTTACTACCATATTTTCATGAAGCAAGAAAACATACTTTTGAAGCAAAATAAAAAAATAGTATTGTTAAAGATTGTCCATCAGTGTAGTAAACATCTTCAATATATGCGTGTTTGCATACTTACAATAGCGAACCTCATTTTATTATTTAGATGATAACATATTTTCAGCTTCCTTTGTGTCCTCCTGTATTTACTGTCAATACAAAGCTTTATATTTGGACTTGGGGTTTGTAAAATTAACAGGTGCTCGGTACGATGATTAATATTGTGTTTCATTTGTTAATGGATTGTTTTGAGAGAAGGATCAGGGCTTTGTTATTGGATATCATTATTATGTTTTATTTATCTTTTTAGAAATGCATTTAAAATCAAATATACCCATTTTAAAAAAAATAATGGGTCTTTATTTTTGGAAAAAAAATAAGTTTATGCTTAAATAGTGTAAATTAATTGGCTTTAAAGCATGATAATCATCATAAAATGTTCCAAAAAAAAACATTTATCAGTATTAATAGTGTGATATGTAGAGAAATATGTGACAAATCAGTATGTAAAGGGTTTATTTTCTTGGTTTAACAAGCCCATGAGAACTTGCAGAAATTGTGTAAATTGTTACTGAGCAACAGAATACTATATGCTAATGTTAATCACTCTCAATGTTACAGTAAGAATAATCAAGTATGTACTTTATACATGTGGTTGGAATGATGTACTGAATAAAACTACAGTATATATTGCAGCCACAATAGGATTTAACTGCCACACTGAGTGTCTGATTCAGGTCCAGAAGGCAATTAGTATATCCACGCAGTTTTCCGATATTTGCAAAACTTCACATGAGCAGGATCCAAACTAAGCAGGTCAGGTCATGCGTCCACGCAACCATTACGGCTGCAGATGTCAGGTGAGTGACAGGCTGCAGCCATTTAGGGGCAGGGAGGGTGCGGCGCCGTGATGCATTCCTTGAAATGGAGGGTGTCACCAGGGTCTAAGTCATCAGAGGTAGATTTCCTGGCCTTGTAAGTGACCAGGAGTTGGCCAGGTTAAGTTACTTTTGGCTTACACAGTCTGACCAAGGGCAGCAACCATCACGACCGATGGTCGCAATGATGATCTGAAACAGTGTCTACAAACTGCAGGTGCATGTAGGAGGGTTCTATTTCCTACAGACACCTTCTTCTGCATTTGCAATTATGTGGACAATATTGCATAGCCACTTCCCTTTGCCACAATAATGCCATAAAGTGGAATGCAGGATGGAAGAGATAATAGTAAGTTCAAACCTTTTTATTTCTTTTCCAATAAAAGTCATCCATTGCTTTATTTGGGGAAAAATTTCAGGTGACATTAATGGGGGTTTCAAATAATAAATGTAATCTAGATTAATCATGAATCTCAATTTTTTTTCAAAAAGATTGATATTACTAAAAATAAAATATACATTTGAAAAACCTGTATACAAGATAGACATACAGTACTGTATTTGAGACGACTGCATATGTCATAAAATGATACAGTTGAGAAAAATGGCAATTTTTAACATGTAAATAGAACAATTGAACACTAAGGGGGTATCCAATAACTATACGTTTTCTTAGGAGAAAATTTTTTGAACCATTAACCCGAATTTGCCGCTTCTTGCATGTTTGCATGCTCCTGTTTATCATGCTTTCCTATCGCAAAACCAGAGATAACCAATTTGCACAATAATTCTTGCATGGAGGACAGGTGATAAGTGCAGGAGAATATGGGGAAGTCAGCCTGGACCCCAAAAAAATGTAAACTGAGGTAGAGTAATGGGATGGAAGTGCATAAATTGCCATAATCCAAGAGTTTGGGCTTCTTAAATTGTGTCAAATGGCTGTTATATGTCTATCAGTGAATACATGATATAAAGCAATATATTCAAAATAAATGCTGTAGTCAAATAAGGGTTACATTAAAATTGGTGTAATTATAATTTTGTGTCATTATAGGGCTTTTTAAAAAAAAATACACCTGTCACTGCAATGTGCACTGCAATGTTTCAAACATCTGCCCCATGCATACAGAACCCCCATTTACCTGCCCCACTACTTTAAACCCATTTTCCAAAACTTTTTACTTTTTCACCCCCAAAATTATGTCATTTATGGCCAAATTAAGCTAGCTAAATTTTTTTTTGCATAATTAGTCATTAAGGAGGGTGTACCAGTGGTTCTGCACTAGGTCCCAACATTTTTAGCCAAAAAAATGGGTTTTGCACAACTTATCACCTGCTCAATGTTGAAATTCGCAATAATTCCTACAGTATACCACTTTTCGCATATTCAAAACCCTTGGCTAATAGGATAGCCTGATAACCATTTTTGGAGAAAAGTTTTCACTGGTTAAAAGTTTTTTGGAGAAAAATGGATTAACGGGGCTAATTAGCTAAATCCCTAAGTGGAAATTTTCCAGTTCAAACCAGGTGGTTGATGAAGTCATATGATATGGTGTTTGGTTGATTTTAGTAAGCAAGGTTGCTAGATACAGATACATGATTGATGCAATCTTCAGCAGGTAACCAATCATGCAGCTCAAAAAGATGCTGGGTCCATCTGTAAATAACATCATCATTCTTTTCAGAAACCAGGTACAGTAGAGTGAATAAAAACTTGTTCATATTTGTTCAACAAAGTTAATAAAAAAGTATTGGTGGACAGTCTACAAAATATAAATCTAGTTCCCCTAAATAAAGGCTGCACTATGTGAGTGTGTAAACTGTGTAAAATACATTTCCTTCTGTAAAATATTCAAAAGTAATCCTATTATAAAATATAAGGGTTGTGTTGATTTTGACACAAATTGTGCATAAATATTTGAATTAGAAACAATTTGAGAGCCTTGATAAGTTGTCAAAATCAGACGATGCAGATAGATCATCATGGGGAGTATATGCATCTTATCAAACATGATGACCGGTCAACTACTACTACTACTACTACTACTACTACTACTACTACTACTACTACTACTACTACTACATCATCATCATCATCTGTATCAGGAGTCAAGCCTATGCAAGTGTCCTGTCTACAGGCATACATTATTCTGTTTCTTAGTCTCCATAGTTTGCATTTGCAGTAAGATACTCATATTGGGTTGCAGGAGGCATCTTGTGTAAATACCCACCTTTAGTTGGCTTCTGTGATCCACTGCTGTGTGCAAGGATACAGCATCAGATCACTCTTTGTGACCATCGGTCACCTGAGTAACTATCAGGTTACTCAAAATAATTAATGTTTTCAGGCAGCTGAAGCCAGTGGAGCTGCATACAAGGATGCAGCCACTGGATTCAGCATCCTCCCACTTTCTGGGATGCTGTCTGACCTCACCTCTGCTCCCACCCCACAAACTGCCATAGCCTGTCAATCAGGCTGCTACGTCCAGGCACTGCAAGTGAGTGAGCAGACACTCATCAGCATATGCGCAGTATAGATCCTGTGAATGCACATATCGGCCACCACTGGAGTTGTAAGCAAACCATAGGGTTTGCGTTTAACTCTGAATCAGGTTTATTGTACTCTTGCTATGCTTTCACACCACCTTATCTTCAATCGCAAAGAGGACAGAAGTACAAGTTCATAAGGCTGCAAACATAAGTAGTGCATTGCATGCGTGTACAGAGGTAAAATGAATATTTATTTTGACAAAACATATTTCGCATAAAACTCAAGTAAAGTACAAATTCACAATACAGTTTGTACAAAATATAATTCATTATACATTTCATAGGTATACTATAGAACAATATTAGCATAAATTGTTTAATTTAAGAAGAAAAATACTATTTCTTAAGAATAATGTACTTGTTGCATTCATTCATGTAAAGAGAGAATGCATGCATGAGTGGACTGTAGGTACATTATTGTGAAAAGGTTTTAGCAGGTGTGGAGAAAGAGGTGCAATGTAAGAATGCTTCCAAAATTAGAAGTGTCAATAGTTTATTTTTATCAATTAACAAAATGCAAAGTGAATGAACATTAGCAAAATCTAAATCCAATCAATATTTGGTGTGACTATCCTCTGCCTTCAAAACAGCATCAATTCATCTAGGTACACTTGCACACAGTTTTTGAAGGAACTCAGCAGTGAGGTCATTCCAAACATCTTGGAGAACTAACCTCAGATCTTCTGTGGATGTAGGCTTGCTCAAATCCTTCTGTCTCTTCATGTAATCCCAGACACTAAATTATGTTGAGATCAGGGCTCTTATCACTTCCAAGACTCCTTGTTCTTCTTTACACTGAAGATAGTTCTTAATGACAATGGTTGTCAGTTTAGGGTCATTGTCCTGCTGCATAATAAATTTGAAGCTAATCAGATGCCTCCCTGATGGTATTACATGATGCTTTGAAGTCTGTACCTGGGAGAAACTTTGATGATGCAGTATAACTACCTTGTCACTTGTTCTTGTGCTCAGTCTTGCCATGGTGTGTGACCAGTGACATGAAACTGTCTTCCACAACCTCATCTTTGTAGCATGTGGCTGTTTCTCACTCACCTTTAAACCTCATACACAGCTGTTTCTGTTTCAGTTAATGACTATGTTTCAACCTACATATGAAAATGATGGTCATTATCACCTGGTTGGTTTGATTTGTTATACATACACCTGACTATAATCCTACAAAATCCCTGACTTTGTGCAAGTGTACCTAGAAGAATTGATGCTGTTTTGAAGGCAAATGGTGGTCACACCAAATATTGATTTCATTTAGAGTTCTCTTCTGATCATTCACGTTGGATTTTATTAATTGATAAAAATAAACTATTAACAGCTATATGAAAGCATTCTTACTTTGCAGTATTTTTTCCACACCTGTCTAAAACTTTTGCACAGTATTGTATATCAATTATTTGTCCTCTCTGCTACAAGGTCACCCAAAATTATGCTATTTTATTTTTTCACATATTATGTGCCGTGCCTGTGCTGGCTTAATAGGTTTTTTTTTCATTTCAGGTGCCATTATTGTGTATTATTACTGTATCCTAAACCATAAATATAAAATAAAATGTATAAGTCTAATCAACCTCATACATCAATCAGCCAAAACATTTTAATCACTGACAGGTGAAGTGAAAAACATTGATTATCTCATTACAGTGTCACCTGTCAAGGGGTAAGATATATTATTAGGCAGCATGTGAACATTCAGAGAATGAAGTTGAAGTGTTGATAGCAGGAAAAATGAGCAAGCGAAAGGATCCAAGTGACATTGACAAGGACTAAAATGTGATGGCTAGATGAGTGGGTCAGAGCATCTCTATAACAGCAGGTCTTGTGGGGTGCTCCTGGTACACAGTGGTTAGTATCTATCAAAAGAGGTCCAAGGAAGTACAACCAGTGAACCAGCAACATGGGTATGGGTACCCATGGCTCATTGATACACATGGAAGGCGAAGGCTAGCACAAATTGCTGAAAAAGTTATTGCTGGCTATGATAGTAAGGTGTCAGATCACACAGTGCATTGCACCTTGCTGTGTATTTTTGCTGCATAGCCACAGACCAGTCAGAGTGCCCATGCTGACCTGTGTCCTCTGCAGAAAGTGCCTACAATTGGAATGTAAGCATTAGAAATTGGCCATGGAGCAATGGAAGAATGTGGCCTGGTTGGATGAATTACAATTTATTTTACATCATGTGGACAGCTGGGTGCAAGTCCATTGTTTACCTGGGGACATGATGGCAACAGAATGCACTATGAAAGTGGTTCACAAACTGTGTGCCTCAGCACCCTGAGGTACCGTTGCACTGTCACCAGGATGCCACAATGGCTGATGGCCTAAAGAGGCCGGCCAGTGTATTTTTTTGTGTAAGTTTTTTTTTGCACAAGTGGTAGAGGGGTTGGCAGCGTGGAGTAGAGCGGAGCAGTGGGGTTGAAATGACAAGGAGGAGAGCTGTCACTTTAGAGCAACAGGCAGTGAATCCTTAAACTGCCTGTTGCTGTACTGGGTCCTACAATGCAGTGTGTTGTGGGAGATTAGACAGGAATTGTCTGATCTGAGGAGCAATATTGCAGAGTTGCACTGATAGTCACAACTAAAGGTATGTAAGTAAGAGACATGGAGGGGGCAAAGGGAGAGACTTGAATGGGGTGAAGAGAGAGTGATGGAGGGGGCAAAGGGTAAGAATAGCACATACTTTTTTTATCTCTTGCTTTTTAAATACTTATTACATTATTTTGACTTGTGAAGTCGATGCCTCTACAGGTCAAAGCTGTTTCAGTAGCATGGAAGGGACCTACACACTATTAGGTAGGTTTTTAAATGTTATGGCTGATCTGTATATATACATATAGTTGTTTACCTATCAAAATGTATAGAAAAGTCATTAACTAATGGCAGTCCACTGGAAACCTGCTAAGGACATGTACTGTACTGTAATAGCTTGAAAAAACACAAGCTTTTTCTTTTATTTCAAACTTATCTATAAATATTGTACATTACATCCATAATTTGTCAAACCTGTTTATACATTTATATATACTGTACAACACATTCACTATATCTTTGAAAAGTTTGTGATCACCCAGACAATTTTGTGTTTTACATGAAAACTGACTCTTATTTATCAAATGAGTTGCAAAATGAATAGAACATATAGTCAAGACATTGGCAAGGTTAGAAATAATGATTTTTATTTGAAATAATAATTTTGCCCTTCAAACTTTGGTTTCGTCAAAGAATGCTCCTTTTGTAGCAATTACAGCATTGCAGACCTTTGGCATTCTAGCTGTTAATTTGTTGAGATAATCTGAAGAAATTTCACCCCATGCTTCCTGAAGCACCTCCCACAAGTTGGATTGGCTTGATGGACACTTCTTGCATACCATACAGTCAAGCTGCTCCCACAACAGCTCAATGGGGTTGAGATCTGGTGACTGTGTTGTCCACTCCATTACATACAAAATACCAGCTGCCTGCTTCTTCCTTAAATAGTTCTTGCATAATTTGGAGGTGTGCTTTGGGTCATTGTCCTGTTGGAGTTGGAAATTGGCTCCAATCAAGTGCTGTCCACAGGGTATGGATGCAATGGGGCAAGAAGGAGTGGAATGTAGGTGATGGAGCAAAGAGATGGGTTAGCAGAGAGGGTGTGGGACAGAACAGAAAGGGGGACAGTTCAGTAGTAGAGGGTTGGTAGGCCTAACCTTGAGGGAGGGGTTTCAGACTGAGATGACTGGGTATGTGCTAGGCCTCTCTACTGGAGTATATTATATTTTTATATAATATTTTGTATTCTTTTTAGGTAGAGTTGGATGGATCTGACAATGCCTTGTATCATGCTGTCTAGTTGTAATAAGATATATCATACTGTGAACAAATGCAAAAAGTACATTTCATATCATGGGGAAAGATAGATGTAATATATATTGCAGTTCATAAATGACCATATGAGTGTCACTTTAATACAGTTATAGCATTTATTATGAAGAGGAGCTCTACAGTTAATTGCACTGTGCCTTTGACAGTTGACATTGTGAGACCATGAAATGCTTATATGAACTATACATAGTTTTATCTATGTAGATGAGGACAGTGTTTGTCATGCACACAAATAACTTCTTTAATATATTACTGTTTTATAACTATGTATCAACGCAAATCATTGTTTCATTGCTTTCAGAATAATATATATTCATATTAGTCAACATTTTATTTTAAGTCCTTCATATCATTCATTTATATTATTCCTAATGTTATATAGCTTCAATTATCCCTATGAAATTCTTCTCTACAGCTCATTTTCATGCTTATCACTGATTTTATGCTCCACATTATCAGTCTCTCACCTTTCTAACAAACATTAGCACACACTTTTCTATAAGGCATCTACATTTTACTACCATCTCAGTCCTGCTTATGATCATATATAGCACAAGTACATGCTACACGATTAGGGGAAGATTTACTAAATAACAGTTTTACCAAACCCAGTTTTTTGGGTGATTTGGTAAGCAATTTGTAAGCCTTGACATTTATTTCATTTCTTCTTATACAACACCAGCATAGTTCCTTGTACTGAAAAATTGGGAACAAAACAGTAATAAAACAAGACTGCTTAATATAAAAGTGATTTACTAAAGTCCAAACCGCACATCAAACCACATGTGTAAAAAACCTCCAGATCTTAAATTTCTATATTTACATTTACAAATGTAATGCAAAAAACCATGCAGTATATTAAGCCGGCAAATCACTTAATAATAAACAAAAATGCTTCTAACAGATGGGATAGTGAAAGCTACATGCTGTTTGAGTTATCTAGTCTGTCACAAGTGATAAATAAATAAACAAAGAATTTGCACTAGTATTGTTTTAAATTATTGTGGGTCATGACTCTCTCATTCTTTTATTATGGGCTAATACTATTTCATTCTTTATTTGTACTTGCAGCCATTTTCATTATTTTATTAGATAAAAACAGATTTAGGGCACATTTCTACAGCCCATGTACATTTAGTGCCATAATTCTAGAACAGTAATGGGCTGTAGTACCAGAAGAGTTTACACTATATTTATACAGTACAACTCTGGCAACCAAAGACTAGGGGTACTTGGTGGGGCCAACTGCTACTCAGAATTTGGACAGTAAAGGTTGTCTCCCATATCCAAATATTCCAAAATACATAAATTTTTGAGCATGACTGAAATAGTGACACCTTTGATTTACGAGGGCTCAATATGCAGAAACTTTGTTTACTGCCCAAAATTATTAAAAATAAAGTATACAATTATCATCAGGCTTTGTATGTGAGGTGAGTATGCAACATAAAATAACTTAATATATGTACACAAACTTTGTTTGGTGCACAAAATTATTACAATTATGTGTATAAGGTGTACATGAAACTTAAATGCATTCTGTGGTTTGACTTGGGTCCCTTTCCTAAGATATCTCATAATGGTATGCAATTATTCCAAAATGTTGAAAAATCCAATATCCAAAATAGTTCTGGTCCCAAGTATTTTGGATATGGGAGACTCAACCTGGTATTTCTAATTTTAGAGACCTCTCTAGCAGACAGGACCCAATGCTGAGTAGATGGGCTTTGAGAAAATGTGTGGACTGAAACCAGATTTTTTCTATCCAGTATGAGATAAGGGGGTCTATTTATTATGTTAATTATTGGGGTCTGGGTGGCCCCAGAAAATTAACATACTTAATCGTGGAAAGTGCCAGAGCAATTCATCATTGCTCCGGTGCCTAGACAGTTGATCTGAAAATCAGCTCTCTCACAAATCTGGCGAGTCTGACTAGAGTTCACACAGGCTCATGGCATCCAGCAGAAGGAGTTGGACAGGAACAGAGGGATATAAAAGTTTCCCTCTTTGGTACCCTGGACTCCCTCCCATAAAGAAGGAGCGGGTGTGTGGGAGCAAATGCTGTAGATGGCCAGCAGTCATGCTCCAAAAATTTTTTATTTTCCAAGCCTGATGAATTTAGGCCCCCATACACTGCAGGAAAGATCAGTGCTAAAACATAAGCAGGATATATCAGTGATATCTCCTGAATTACCTTTATAATGAATAGCCCCAATCCTTAATATCTACAAATGTAACTGCGTGAGATTTGTCCTAATCTGTGAGCAGTTTAGGAGTCTGCAAACCACAACACATTGGATGTGGTTTCAGTTTTTAGCCTAAAGAAGATAGTTAATATCTTCTTAAACCCTGTGATTTAGTTTTCAGCCTGCAAACTGAAGAATAGGGATCCTGCAGGTTGGAACTGATGTGTGGTAGGCTGCAAACTCTATACAAATCTGCCCATTACTAAATGTTCCCCTTAGTGTATAATATTCTGTGTTATATGTCAGTCCCATGTTGGCACAAACATGCTATAGAATTCTAATATACTGGGGCGCATACATCCCCAAAATAGAATAGCATACAGTTACCAGATTAAGGGGTAGATGTACTAAACCTTATTACATCTACCCCATACAGTAAGTATTTAAATGTAGTTTACAGTATTAGTCAACACATACCATACTCTTTCATGTACAGTATGTGTTGACTAAGAGACTACATGTTAAAAGATAATTGAGGAACCTTCTCTGATATATATATATAAAAAATTGTATGTAAATGGGCACTCCAGATTAATATTCAACTGCCGTTGTGCCTTATTATATGTAGTATACAACATGCGAGTCTTGCAAAGACAGAAGGAGGCAGCACTTCACGGACTGGTTTAGAAAGTAAAGTGCATATTTAATAAGCCGACATTTCAAAGCCGGTATGGCCTTGTTATCAGGGTGTAAAATGTAACCTTACATTACATTTTACAGTAAGTAAAAGTATGTGCATATTTAATAAGCCGATGTTTCAAAGCCGGTATGGCCTTGTCATCAGGGTGTAAAATGCAATGTAAGGTTACATTTTACACCCTGATAACAAGGCCATACCGGCTTTGAAATGTCGGCTTATTAAATATGCACTTTACTTTCCAAACGAGTCCGGATGAGTGCTGCCACCTTCTGTCTTTGGAAGACTCGCTTGTTATGTATATATATATATATATATATATATATATATATACATATATTCAACTTAATCTAACTGAACAATAAACCTAGGCATAGGTAAGCTGGACCTCTCTTTAAGATCCCTGTTAGAAAAGCCTTTAGACAATGTAGAAACCAAAAAGGGGAGGGCACTATATGATCACCATGAATTTTGATATTCATACAATAACTTTTTTAGTCATTTGCAAGCGATGTATGCTATACAAATCTGTATTTTTTAGAAAAATGGTTCAGTATATCAGTTCTGGATCAATGACATGATGGATTTTATAAGTCTTTTCTTGTAGTCGATCTTGAAACTATCATCAGGATTTACAATGTGTAGATAGGAAGAAGTGGAGTAGTTCTTTGCAGGTATAATTTCTTCCTGGGGTTTCTAACTGAAATATACCCTCGCACCAAAAATAACCCAAACATAACAAACCCAAAGGCCAAAATAACCCAAACATAACAAGCCCAAATTAAATAACTGAATGGAAATTCTTTGATATCCACATAGACATAAACAGTAGTCCAAAATTAATAGTAGAAACTCCCACTAGTGGCACATAACCCTAATCTGGAAAATGTTAGAGATTATGGTGTAGTACATACCCCCCAAAAAAATAATTAAGTAAAATGAAACCTAAATAAAAAAAAAAAAATATTATAGAGCTAATCTGAAGACATTACTGTCCTGCAGTCACCGTTTCATTCAAGGTCATCAGCCAGTATTCCAACCCTACATGTAGCCTTGTACCCAAATAAACTTCTATATATCAATAATGATGTTAGAGCAATCTCAACACAGAATAAAACTTACTTAAAAGTAAAGCATGCAGCCACCATTATAACTTCTGATATACAATCCTGGTTCAGATTCTTAATATCGTCCAATAGAATGTTGTGCTTTGTTAGTTGAAGGCAAGTGCTGCCTTCCAGAGGCTTCTTGTCATCAATGGAGTGCAATGCAGAGTGAACATAGTGCTGGTTGCCAGGCAACCGTATAAATTCAGCTGTGAAATACTTGTGATTTTAGGCAAGCAGTTCACTTTGGATTACAGGACCACTTTCGGTCCTAATGTACGTCACCGTAGCTGGTAAAACAAATATTTAAGAGAACATGTCCCTGGAAACAAATACTGGTTACTGTTTAATTCTAGTGCATATTTTACAATGGGTAACTTGCACTAAATAGATAGTAACTTGCACTAAATAGATAATGGGCCAGATTCAGGGTTAAATTCAATTTGGCTGTAGGTGTGGCTGTATTTCATGCTTGGAAATAAATGTTTAGCTGCATTTACTGTATGTACTTGCTTTGCCCCATCCATCCGCTTATGAAAATATTCATCATCACTGCCAATGCACAGTTGCACCAGCCCTACCCTTGGTGCAAGAGATCCATCTGAAATCAGATATATATCTGCATACGTTCAACTCTGATTAGCCTGCAATCCCATCTACATGCTCATAAACCTTAACACTTGTCCTACATGATAATAATTAGCTGTTACCCAGTTACACCAACTCAGCTATAAGTGGAGTCGCTGCTGAGATGGGTATGACTCTGATCATAGCTACATAGCAAGCGCAGTGAGAAATATGAAAAGACCCTCTCAAAACTGACTTGCGTGCAAATATGAATTAGGGGCCTGATACGCTACGGAACAAAATATTGCGTATGCAGGCAGTTCAACTGCGATAGTATTCTAATCCATTGCGGTCGCACTGCAAACTCAGCACTACATAAGGATGCCCACTTTAAATTGCACACATCTGTAATACTTAGCAGAATAGCAAAACCATCAGTACAATTGTGTACCATTTCAGTCTCACACACACTTGCACAAGCCCTGACCTTACTCTGAAATTGCTAACAACCACGCACGCTATGAGACCTCATACTGTGTATGGCATCGCAGTTGATAATTTATGCAAACCCTTGCAATGGCATGCAAATGCACTGGCATGCCTGCGTTCTGCCGACCACTCTCCCATCACTACCCACTTACGGTACTTCCTGTCAATCACTCTGCGATGAGTCTGCGTAATCACTGCAATCGCAGTGCCCATCGCAGAGGCCGGTTTGTGCATGCACACTGCTATGCATACGCATGTGCAGTGCGAAATAATCGGCAGATTTCATGCGTATTTGCAGTTGCGTATGTTAGTGAATCAGGCACTAGGTCCAATATGTACATTTTTGTGTCTTGATCTTGATATTTTATGATTGTGAAAACCTTTTCATGATAATACTTTGATAACATTTTAGGGCATTGAAAAGGCATAGACAATCTATGTTTCTCACTATTTGTTTTATACAGACATAACAGTAATATCCATAAGATACAAAGCACATATATGTATTCAGAATCATATGGAAATAATAATTTACTTTTGCACATAGCAGTAAATCAGCTTTTACAATTGAAAATGTCATAGCTGGTTTACTTTAGTGTATGTGACTGATGATAGTATCAAGTTACATTGGCTCATATTGATGGGATTATTGCATAAGATTTGGGCTTGTTGTAAGAGAGTTGAAGCTTGTGAACTGCCACATACAAGTACATTGGCAAGAGCACCATGGTTTACTGTTAAATGTACCAGCAGAGAGCTTCTCTGAACTGGTCATGGGCAAACTGTAATTAAAGAGAATGAAATAAAACACTCCTAGGAAGAACTATTTTTCCATGCCAATAACTTCAGAATTGTTTCTGACTGTCAGCTACCATAATTAGTTTTCTCAAAGTGGTGAATACTATTCTTGACATGCTGATATCAAATGCCTACTGTACATCTCACAGTCTTTTTCTTATGAAATAGTAGAAAAAGAGCAGACATGACATATGAGATCTAGCTGCCAGAATACAGCAATTTCATTTGGGTGATTACAGTTCTTTGTCTCAGTGTAGATGTACTGTAGTGCCACTGTAATTTTACCTCTTTGCTGTGCAAATTGCTGCTTCCAGCACATTCATTTATTAATAGGTAACTTCAATGAGCATGTAGTCAATTTAAATAATTAATTTGGTGTTTCATAAAAAGATAAGGGTTTTACTCAATTAAACCAACTTAGGTCATGCATGCAAGAGATGCTGGGCTGAAACTTCAACTGCACATGAATTGCTTTTACGCACATACAAAGTCACAAATGAAGCACAATGGGACATGCCATGAGATAAAGCTATGGCTGCTCACATTGGTGCCTTTAGTTCATACACAAATTCAAATTCAGTTGCACACAGTTGTACAAATGATGCACACCCCATTGATCACTGTGGCCCTGATTCAGAGCCGAATGCTCTGACAGGGCGCTCGCTCTGAATCAGGGCAGGTGTTTTTTATTTTTTTGAATGGCCTCCTGGCTGTGGATGACCACCCACGCATAGCTGTGGATGACCACCCACAGCTATAGCGAACAGCCAGGAAGATGGTCGCGATGGTTAAGACCATCACGACCATCGGGCTTGCGACAAAACCCTTGTGGTAGGGTCTCGTTGCCGCAAGCCCCAGAGAGATTTTAGCTCTAACAGAGACTAAATCTCTTCCACTGACATCACTCGTGATGTCAGGGTGGCCGGCCCCAAATGGAGGCGTTCTCATGGGAATGCCTCCTTTTAGGCAGCCACTCCCCCGGCCCACCCACCAAAGGGGGCATGCTGTTGCTCAACATCGACAGCACGCCCCCTTTGGTATGAGAACCGGAGCGACGGATTGCCCATAGCTATCCTGGTCTCGCACATGCGCAAGATGGAGCCGGCTACGTCACGCGCATGCACTCTGGGCCACCATCGACCCAGTTGTGAGCACTCAGTGCTTGCGACCAGGTCTGAATCAGGCCCTGTATTCTAGCAAGTTAGTGCTGTCTCTACCTGTTGTTTTATTTATGCAAATAAAATGCACAGTTTGAGAAAAAAATTAACACATTTTAAGCAAAAAAGATACTCGGTGTGCCCCAGTTGCACAGAACCTGGCGCATCTAGAGGGGCTATTTGGAACTTCTGAAGCCACAGTATAATAGGACACATATTTATGTATGTAGATTAGCTGATGTACCCAGTTTCACCTGGGTAGACCTTAGATGTTTACTGTTTCCATTTTCAATTTACCACTCCAATAACACATTAATCCTTCAACTCTATAGTAATCCCCTCCCTCACTGCTATAGTAAGACATTACCCCCCTCACCTGTGTACTACACATTCAACTCCCTCACCTCTGTAGTAACACATTGCCCTCCCTCACCTGTGTAGAAATACAATCCCTCACTCACACCTGTAGCAACATATTACCTTCACTCACACCTATAGTAACTTATTCCCCTCCCTCACCCCTGTAGTAACACATTCCACTCGCACATCCAAGTTGTAAGACATTCCCTTCCCTCACCCTATAGGTATTAACACATGTGACAATCCCCTACCTCATCTGTGTATTAACAAATTCCCCTCCCTCACCAGTTTAGTAACACATTCCCCTCTCACTGCCATTGTAATGCTGGGTATATAATGTCGAACAGATCAGCCATTCCATTGAATTGATGACATATTGTGTGTCAGCCAGTGTGTACAGAATGACGTTGTTCACAGACATATTGCGTCAGCTGTGCAGCACAGCCAATGGCAGATATATCTGAAAGTATATATACACATTGTGCTGTATGTATGGGCAGTCAGTCAACCACCTGTGCACTTGCTGCAGAGGATCCTGGGGAGGGGGGCGCAATGTGACCCCCGGCCAGATGGCAGTGATGGTTGCTCAGTATGTACCCAGCTTTAAACATTTTCCTCTGTCACATCAGTAGTAAAAAATTCCCTTCCCTCACTATTCAAATAGGGGAGCCACATCAAATGCCAGCAATGTTTGCTTAGCAGCACTTGAGATGACAGTTGGTGTTTGAATATGAACTGTGCTACAGTCACATTGATACAGTCAGTCAGGACAGGGGGAGGAAATATTTTAACCCTTTTCACCCCCTAAGGAGTTAAATTTTGAAAAATCCCTTGTTAGTGTGTACTTACTTCATGGAAGGAAATTCTCCCCAATTTTCATGTTTCTAAGTCCAGGGGTTTGAGTTGGGTGTTGATGAGTCAGTTAGTGAGTGAGTCAGGGCATTTGATTTGATAGACATAGATAGATAGATAGATAGATAGATAGATAGATAGATAGATAGATAGATAGATAGATAGATAGATAGATAGACAGACAGACAGACAGACAGATAGACAGACAGATAGACAGACTGACACACTGAGTGACCAAAATATTATGACCACTGGTTTAGTACTTTTTTGGGCCAATTTAATACAGCTTAAATTCTTCTAGGCATGGATCTAACTGCCCACATGAATCAAATGGCTCAGACACTCCCATGCCCTATACCATAATGTTGCCTGCACCAGCCTAAAGAGACATGAAGGAGGATCCTATCCTACCATCTGCATGGTATAATTGAAAAACGGGATTTGTCACACCACATGGCTCGCTTCCATTTATTGTCCAATTCCTATGTTCCTGAGCAAACTGGAGGCATTTAATCCTGTTTGCAGCTGGTAGCAATGGTGTATGGACAGACCTTTTGCTTCTGTAGTCCTCTTGTTGTAATGTGCAGAATACTGTTCATTGAGATGCCCTCTATATTGGTCCCTAATTCATATTACCAATAATTTGATGCACTGTTGCCCATCTGTGGGACTAAACAAGTCTGTCCACTCTCCGTTCTGCTGAAGCATCAAGTTTACAACTACAGGCCTTGCGTTCAAACTCAGTTTTTCTGTATGCTGATCAACTTTGTGCCACCCTCGAACAATTATCCAGTGTAGCAGTATTACTAATGCTCATGTCACTGCTGTGAGTGCAACAATCATGCAAAGTCCATGAAATCATATAATTTACCTATTAATTTATATGTGATACACTTCATTAGTATCTGCATACCTTGTATTTCTATTCTTATACAGATTCAGACAGCATCTGCAGAGTAGCTACATTGATTGATATATATATATATATATATATATATATATATATATATATATATATATACATATATATATATATATATATATATATCAATGTGTGTGTGTAAGCTGTATGCAATGTGTACTATTAGAAGTCTGTACAGTTTAATGTACTATGGTTTCCTATCTTTGCATAAGTCTTACTGTGTATAAGCTAACAGAAAATGTTGGTGTTTGAATAAAAGAAGCATTTTCATTCAAGGCATTTATAATGTTAAGTAACATGAATGCAATATGCTATCATGTGCACAATGTAATCACCCGTTAAGCACAACTACAATTATTATTTTTTTTAAATGTATACTGTATATTTTTTTGGTTTATTGCTGATGATTACTGTATAGTTCTAGAAAACAGAATGAGAAAAAACAGTATGCTATCCACAAGATGGCAGTAACTGACTTTCATATATAGATATAATGCTGCACTCTTTAACACATATTTCTTTGCTGTCCAAAATAATAACAGGCTCTTTAACCATAATCTACCTATTTATTCACAGTTTTAATATTGTGTAACAGTGATAGTGTACAAACATACATTGTACTTATGCATATCACTCCATCTGTATCTATACAACAGTACTTTTTCTACTGTATACAAATCATGTTTTGTTCTTCATGAATAAGAACCTAAATTATAAATGATATTATGATTTTGGAAATTTTACAGTACAACATTTATGTTGTGTAAAAATCACTGTCTAATTTCCCTACTATATTGTTTTGTTTTATGCAAATCTTCTAGCATTCTGAAAGAAATAACATAGATTAATATTATTTATAGTATGATGTTTCACAGAAATGTTCACTGAAACAGGATATCAATAGAAATAAAGATTGTTCAATGACAATACTAATTACTAATAAAATCATTTTATCATTTTCAAAGTGATTTCATTGCTTGGATAAACTGGAACCTTAGCTATCAACTGCTCATCTAGGGACCGGAGGTTTCCAGTGGAAAGGGACCTCCAGCGGAGGTTTCCTGTGCAAAGTCATTTTTTTGGTAATTAGTTTAAAGTAGTTTGGACCTTCAATTTCAAGTTTGACTTCTATAGGTGCCACCTGCTAGTAATACTAATAGATGTATATTTTCCTAAAGTTTCTAAAATATGAAGAGTGGTGAAGTTGTCCATAGCAACCAATCAGATTATAGCTATAATTTCTCTAGCACACATACATTCTATAAAATGATAGGAAGAACCTGGTTAGTTGCTATGGCCAACTTCACCACTTGTCTTGTTTAGAAGCTTTAGTAAATCTACCCCATAGAGTCAGTGGAAAACGCATCTGACCCCAGCTAGTATTTGGTCCAATGTTTATACCTTACTCACATTTATTATTATCCTTTATTTTTATGGTACCACAAGGGTTTCACAGCACCTTACAAATGAGCAAAATAAAAGAACAGTGATTTACAGTACAAAATTATGCAGGAAAGTATATAAACATTGCTGCATCCATGATCATAATACTTAAATAAACAGCAAGGAGGCAGCAACCAAGAGTTAGGTGCCATTGTATGGAGTATATGATAGTATAAGTAAGGGAAAGGAGAAGCACATGATGTAAGAGGGCCCTGCTCGTGAGAGCTTACATTCTAAATGGGAGGGGCATACAGACAGGGGTTACACGGATGTGGTAGACACTGAGGAAGGTGCAAGAAGCAGTGGGTTAGGATGAGAGCTGGATGGCTTTAATGAAGAAGTGGGTTTTGAGAGCCGTTTGAAGTTCATTAGAATGGTGGAGAGTCAGATAGGGAGAGTGAGAGAGTTCCAGAGGTAGGGAGCAGCATGAGCATGAGCAAGAGGGAGGAAGTAATCACTTGGAAGGAGATTACTTCCTCCCACTCATTTGCATCTTCATGGCTTTCCTACACAAAGGGGATAACCTGGTGATTTAACTATGTGAAATAACAGCATGGTCTAATATATGTAAAAGGACATAAATTGCACTTAAAAAAATATGAAATTGTCCCCATAGTCTGTAATATTATTTAGTGCCAATCATTTATGTCACCACAAGCACAAACTTAAACATGAACCCATGACTCTCATGCACATGCACATGGCTTGTCAAACTGAACAGTTCTTATGCAAAAGTGCAAAAAGTACATGTAAGAAGTGCATAATTCATTCAAGATCTATAATGTATATGCTACAAGGAGCACTTACCAGAAAGATTGGAAAGTACAAACTAGGAATGAAATAATAATGCAAAGCAACACATAGCAAGTTATTCTTTCAGCATGGGGCAGTTTCAAAGTTGCAAGCATTTCAGCCACAATTATACTCACAATGCTTGAATGGAACTAAATGAGATTATTTGCCCGTACACATCTATGCAACTGCACCACCCCTATCCATATCCAAATAGCCATCTTTATTATTAACATGCATTTGTACCAGCCTTATACAATATAGGGCTGATGTAAGAGATCTATAAATAAGGACAAATCAGCATAGCCCACAATACCATCTGTAAATCCTTGATGAGCTCTCACTTAACTTAGCCTACTGTACTTGTGAATGTACCATGCAATCCACTTACCTACTTTCATCCACAAATGGAGATGCAACTAAGTGGTGAATATATCAAAATCACATGTAGATGTGTGCTCGGACGTTGGGCAGTACTAAAAATCACAAGATCCTTCAGCAAAATGGACTTGTGTACAACTGTGCGTCAGCTCATTTGTGAGTAATTATTGAGAATTCAAATCACATTAAGATTTTATAGAAAAGCCTGGATATACAGGACAAAACAAGCCAATTGGTATAGTTGTAAAATAGGTCAAATGTAGAACATATGAAGTATTATTGCTGCTTGTCATTGTGTATTTGGACTAAATAGATGACATCACTCAGATGTATGATGTAGCAGATACAGATGTGTCCTCATTCACCAAGCATTATTGCTCCTTAAGATGCAAAAGACAAGATGTGCCAACACGAGTAGTGATTTGTACTTTTTCTTACATTTGGAATTTTATTAGCTTTGTAGCTGTATACAAAGTTTCTCAAGGTGTACCAGGCATGCTATATTATTTGTTTTGTAGCAATGGATATGTTATAAAGTCACAGATTAAGCACAATCATATGTGGCATGAGGAATGGTGTGCTCACTCATATTGGAACTTAGTTTTAGCATTTTTTATCTGGATTAGTGACTTGGTTGCCTATAGAAGTATATATATATATACTATTGCATATATATATATATATATATATATATATATATATATATACCAGCACTAGTAGTCAGTGTACCATTTCATTGTATTTTTGTCCTCTAAGTTATGCAAATAAGATACATTTTGAAAAAAAGTTCCTGGCAGGACACTTGGGACAGGATGGATCAAGGGGAAAAATGCGTTCAATCCTTGAAAATGCATTTATCATCATATGCACCAAACTCCGGAGTGTGATGCATTCCGGGGCTTGGTTTCAGTGAGTAATGCCATATTCTTGATGGCATTACCCATAGAATCCTATGGGCTTCCCTCTGCAGAGTGCTGTGAGAGGGAGATTGCTGTGACAGGGATCCAATGTACAAAAGGATGCTAGACCTGGAAGTGCCTCCATCACAAAGGGCCACTCTCAGAGGCACTGAAAGCGGGGGCGGGTATAATTTACCCTTGCCCATGCTTCCAGAGGGGCCCAGCGGGGGCCTGGGTACAGCACCTCCCCTTCCTTCCTCCCTCCTCCCTCCCTCTGCAGAAGCCCAGCACACAGCATGTGCTGGGATGCAGTGGGAGATTGCTTGTGGCTGCTAAGCAGCAGCCACAGCAATCTCCTATGCCTGAGGGGGGAGCTATCACACTGATTGCGCCCCCTGGCTTTGTGCCAGGCTGAGGGGCTCACTGTGCCCCCTTCGCAGAGCTGCAAAAGTATGTTGTTTTTTTTTTCAAGGGGGCGTGACCATGCCTCCTGCGATTAGGCCACACGCCCTCTTTACCGAGGCCCGGCGGTGCTCACTATGCCCCTTGCCACTCTTACTGACAGAGCTGTCCTTTGCAGGGATCTTCATGCATACCGGCATTACCAATGGTGGCATGCATGCGATGACTGGCGGAATGCCTTTTTGGCATGCTTTGAACAAAGGTGTATGTGGACACATCTGTGTGTCATTTTGTTGCCCTGAGTTAACAAATTTTGGGGTGTTTGCAGTTATTGAAAACCAAGGTAATGTAGCAAAAATAGGTACAGTACTTGATTATGAGATAACTAGTCTCTTTTATATTAGAATTTCATTTCAGGTGTTATTCGATTACTGTGTCCATAATGCTCAGCTTACGACTATTATCTTTAACAAAATTCAGCTCTATTCCTCTTTGTTTTAATTAATTAGCTCTGTCATTGTCCTCCTTTCTCCTTGTGACATATTCTTTGTGCTGTCTTTGTGCAGTGTTGTATAATTAGCATCTCCAGCTGTGTTGATCTATATCTGGTGTTTCATGATATCACACAAGCACGTAATATATGCTTGCAATCAGTATTTGATTTCACCTTTAAGTTGCTTACACTGACAATATCTAATTATCATTTTTGTATATCCTACATGTTTCTAATACCTTTGTGTGATATATGTAGGATCTTGCTTTTTAAAAACATATTGCAAGAGTTTATTTTTTATGATTTTGTATTTCTTTAGTTTATAAACATAATTTAATTTGTTCTGTATTTATGTAAATTTCATGCTGACTTTGATTCAGACCAGAGAAATTTGATGGTTTAAAAATATTATACTTATAATTTTTTTTTTTAATGACACACTATCAAAAGCTGTTTACTGAGCAAACAGAAATAGAATCATACTTTCAAAAGCAAACATGCACAAAGACAAGCAAATAGAAACACTATAAGCCTCTTACCCTGCATATAACATCTCAACAACCACTTAAATAAGTCATTGACATTTAACTGTGTGAAAATATATCCATTTACTGATATGTACATAGCAAACACAGAAGATTCAGATATTTGCATTTGGAAGGCAATAAATGTTCACTAAGTATTCACTATATGAGTTAAATGGCCATAAAAAAAAAGGTACACATAAAATAACATTAGTATACTAATCAATATGTGCAAATATTTCAATTTTAGAGGTAAACTATCCCAAGAAATGGGCTTTTGTTTATGACCATTATTTTGCCACTTTTTTCTAGTAACCAGCTCTACATTCTCAATAGATACTCCTTTAAAAATGTAGAAACACAGCTGTAAAAATCAGAAACTATGGATATTTTATAAATGGTTGCAATAGAGGATTATGCTATTACTATAACTTTTATTTAAATTTCTAGATTTCTTTTCAGATAAAAATAATGATCACATTCATAAGTCATCACTGATACATCTAAGATTATAATCAAGCAGAGTCTGGAGATGGTGTTTTCCAGCTGGCAGTCAGGGAAAACAGTTGGGAAGAGAACAATCTCTTCCTGGAATCTCCCATAGTACACTGGGTAGATTGGTGCGTGATGTAATGAGAGGGCATCACATGGACCCACTGCACATGTGTGAAAATGGTGCATGCACATTAATGTTAAAACAATTGTGAAAGACGTCCCCAGTCTTTTGGTAAGTTTTTGTTATAGTTTTCTCTTTGTCTATCCCAGCATTATAAATTATATAAATATTGTGATAAACAAAATGTGAAAAGCAATAATACTCTCTTTATTTAGACCAATTAGTGTGACTATAAGTCAGGATACTTATGGGAACATGTACAGTATCAAACGTTATAAAGAGGACTAGTGAGAAGTTGGCAACAGAAACTAATCAGATTCTATTATTTATCTAGTACTTTATATAAAATGTTAGTTAGAATGCTGATTAGGTGCTATTGACAACTTCTCCTACTGTCCTCTTTAAAAGGTTCAATACATTTCCCAGTTAACCACTTAGCCTAGCTGTATGACAGATAACATTTAAGAGGGTTAATTCAATTAGCTGTGAGAAGGACGAGTGCCATTGCAATGGCATGCTATCATGGTCTGATCTCACCCCAGACTCGCTGATTTTTGTGCACAGCCCTATGCGCTGCAAACAAATATCAGAGAGAATAAAGCTATTGTAAGGGCCTGATTCAACCAATGGTTTGTGTACAAGTCTGATGGTGGGTGGATTGTGCGTGTGCTGGGGTCGCAGTGCACATGTGCTATGATGCCACTGCAACCTCAGTCACAGAACCCTGGATGCCACAGCCTGATTGACAGGCTGCAGCTGTTTGAGGGCAAGCAATGGGCAGAGACGGAGACTGTTTCTTAAAATAGAGGTGTGTCCAAAGACGCATCAGAGATGCTATTAGCATACAACTCTGAATCAGTTCCTAAGTGTGGTACATAGCTCGCAGCTAATTGAAGTCCCCTCAAAATGTTATTTGCAAACATTTCTATTTGCCCTACTTACTGCAGTGCATTATATAATGCTACTAGTATAATATTAAAATATTGCTTGCACTTGATTAGCAGTTGGCATTTTGACCACATCTCTTGCAGCAGAGCTCATGATGCAGCTCATTATCTGCAAACATAAAGCCTTTTTTTAATCTTTGAGTCAAAGAAAGATTTACTTCACATGTCAATGGCTATATCCCTCTGTTTTATTTCATACAGATAAGCAATTATAGATTAACTGGATTATTATTGTAGTGAAAAGAACACAATGCCTTAATGGGATGTACATGCATAATTGCAACATTTAAACTTATTTGTATTTATATGTAATCTAATAAAATTCTATAGCATATTACAAATAGTGGCAAGACTTTACAACTGTTTACTAGTTGCTCTCCCTTCTTTTCTTTGGTTACTAAATAAGTAATAGGAAAACAGAAAGCAAACAAAAGAAAGAAAAATTGCACAAAGAACACTTCAGGGAAGAATGAAAGATGCTGGTCCCATGCACATAAGCATTCAGAAACAGAGGACAGCCTATTTTTAGCCACATCATAAAGGTCAGTTGACCCTATTCAATATATTTAACAAAAAAATACTTTACAAAGTATAATACATACAGCCGTTACAGTGGTGTGTCTTATTTTGTGTCTTAATGAATAATTATTAAAAGTTTTCACACATAATTACATGGACCATAGAAATACAGTATACAAGAATAAAGAAAACAGATGTAAATCACTGTTCAACAATGCGTAGAGTGCACAGACCAATTGTACACAGAAGTATTAATATGTACATAAATTGAATATCTAGAGCTTCCATTAGAGCAAGTGCTTTGAAAGTGATTTGATCATACATACTGTATGATCATTAAGTCCACACCAAATCTGTTCTTACACCACCACAGTCTATGAAAGTCTATGAAAGTGTAAAGGTGAGTACACACTATACAGATATATCAGCAGATCGAGTTATCTGCAGATGATGGTCGTTCATACACACTGAATGGCCATCATCTGTATCTGGCTGCGGGTCTCGGTGACCAGGGTGTGTGTCGGGGGCATGTCCCGGTGGGCAGGGGGTGTGTCCCGCCCCCCTCCCCAGGGGTACACACTGGCTGACAGGGCAGCAGATATACTGGCCAATCAATTAATCTGCCAATATATCTGTCAGTGTGTACCCAGCATAAGAGCAGATCATTTGTTGTTTTAGTTGCTCACAGATTACTTTTGTCATGCTTATAATTGAATAGGTCATATCAGTTTTTAATTAGGGCAATCTGGTGAGAAACACCGATGATGCTGTGTATGTATTGGGTTCAGTATTTAAGATAATGTTTATACATATTACAAAAATAATTGTTTTTCTTTTACAAAATATGCGCTATATACTGTATCTTCATATAAAAACATGTTCTCTGTAAAATGAAACATTACACACAGAAATGTTAACTGCTTTAACTGAAAAGTAATTAAAAAAAATAAGAAAAATGCTACAAAACACTAATCAAAACTACTTCTTTTAATGAATTGTTAGTAAAAGAACATGTTTGTATTGGCTGATAATCTAACATGTATAAATGTGTTCATATTTAAGAATAACTGGTGATAAATCCGACAGTATACAAGAACATAAAACTCCATTACCACTGAAAATGAAGAACAATTTTGTTCACTAATTTAAAATATCTGCAAAAAAGGAAGTTTGAGCAGGAGAACCAATCCAGAGCTGCAATGCTTGTCATTTTGGCCCACCTGCTTATGCTTGAAATATCATGCAGTCATGGTATTGGGGAGGCAAAATACTAATTTTCATTGATTCTGAAATGGTGATATCTCTTTCTCATCCATCCACCTGCATTTCCTGCCTTAGCTCCTTCATGCATCTAGTCTGATATTCAGAAAATTCACAAATAACTTCTTGGTGTCTTTTGATAGTCTCTTCAGCCTCTCATAGATTCTTAGGGTGGGTACACATCCAAATGACTGGCAATCGTACCGATGTTCAGGGTGATTTGCATTAACCCTGGACATTGCACCATGCACACTGTACAATTTAACAAATGATGGAAAGATTACTTGTTCCATCCTTCATTAAAATGTATGACGCCGCATGCGATATTGTGTGATTGGCTGTCCTGCATGGCCAATCGCACGATATCGCATGCAAACATGGTTGCGCACAAATCAGCCATACATACTGCACGGTATTCCCGATTTGACTAAATTGGCCAAATCGGGCCGATATCGTTCAGGTGTGTACCTGGCCTTAGAGCAGCAAACCCTGCCTTCAGACCTGGTTTTGACTGCAACTTTACATGTGCAGCATAAACATTGTAACAGTAAAATATCAATATTAATACAG
The DNA here is from genome assembly GCA_031769625.1 of Taudactylus pleione. NCBI lineage: Eukaryota > Metazoa > Chordata > Amphibia > Anura > Myobatrachidae > Taudactylus > Taudactylus pleione. The sequence goes on from JAUIMM010000082.1 coordinate 11,191,953, forward strand.
TGTTAATTGACACATTGCTTTGCTTTCTGAATCTCAATACAGGATCTCCAATTGGCTATGCCTAGCTTCTAGTGTTGAGAAGAAACTAACTTTCTCCTAATGGTAGTGTAGCTTTAAAAAAACAATATGAACACCAATATGAATTGTGAAGCCATTCTTTTTTGCTATCTGTACTTTCAGTCACTGAAGACTTTGGCAGCCAGTGTACTAGCTATTCATGCTCTTGGACTGCACCATTGGATTGCTTCTTTGGCATCAATTTCTGACATGAGGCATGCTGTAGTGCCTATCTTTTTATATTGCAAATTTGCTGGCATTACTGTGAAATACCAGGCTACTGATTGAGAATGCTATGATTTACAATGACAGAAAAGTTCCCCTGTCTATCATTGCACTGACAAACTTAAGGCAAGTGCACCTATTGTACTGTAAATCCATTTACAGTAGAATTACCCAAATTTTGTTGAATTTTCTTAGCAAATAAAATTCTGAGCATGAAAAGGCTCACCATTCAATAATGCCACTAGGAATGTGGGATTACTGGATTTTATTTTATACATGGTCTGTGTAACAGCAGCTCTCACTCATATATATGAAATATGTCAATATTCATAACTTTAAGATTCATAGACATAGAGCTACAGTTTTGCTATATTGAATGGGATATATTGAAGTAAAAATTGCCGTACATTATGAAAATATAATATGTATGGAAAATTAGAGTATTTTTATCTTACACAATAAATACATGTGCCTTAGCATAGGCAGCATGTGCAACCAGCTTACTACTAGTCATCATCATCTTCTTCATCATCATTGTATACTTGCACCTGCCCTTTGCTAGGCATAAAGTACATGCTGGTCTACATGGACCACATTTGGTTGAATGTCCTTACTGAACTGTAACACTACCCATTTCTGTCTCATTTTTTGCCTAAGTATAGGAACCACAATATCTATTAAGCATAAGTTATGTAAACCACCAATAACCAGCCAGATATACTGTACAGTGGCAGTTTTACAAATATCCTGTAAACAACTTATTGGTAGATGCAGAAGTGTGGAGGTCAAAACCCTGGCAATGGATGGTAGCTGCAACCATTCAGCAAATATTGCTTGATTACAGTATGTTCAGTATTGGGTGATATACTGTATGAGGTAGACATTGTTTTGTATTATCCCTCCATGCAAACTATGAGGAAACAGTTAGTTTATGCTTCCTTGCTGTGTTTCATAATTTTGGATCTCTTATTTGGACACTCTCACACTCATACCAACAAATTATTTCACTAGAACTTGTGCCAATCTGTTGTAATTTAAAATGTTGATTCCATATCAATAATATTAAAACAAGTGCTTTGACAGGAGGCAAGGGATTATGGAACAATGCTTCATTGCTTGCAGTTTGGCTTGTGTACAGTAGATTTAGCAAAATGTTTGCCACAGTTAAAGATGCAAACTACAAACATATTTACATTTTACCTCTCTAATATTTGCAATGCACAAACAGAAAATAAAAATAACAAGTCTATTGTGCTTAATCTGCTACTAATCTCACTATTGCAATGTTTACAGTTGAATCTTAAATTGGTTTCACACTATGTGATCCATTGCACAATATATATTCTGACGCAAATCAGAACAATATATTGTGTCGATTGCATAGTGTGTATGCCCAATCGCGAGTGCCCATAGGGCATTCATCGCATCATCCTATCCTATCTTCTGTCCTGCATAGCATATGGGACAATACAATGAATGATGCCATGCTTCTAAATGCAGTATGGAACGATACATGACACTGTCAAACTTTACATCAACTTTACATCATGCAGTGTTTACGTGCATTGCGATTTACAGTTACATTGTTTTGTCCTATCGGCTGAGTACACAATCATATAGTGTGAACCCAGTTTAATTCAGGGTCTGTTGTTTGAAAAATTAATCACTGTTATTAATTATGAAGTTTTAATGAAAAAAGTTTTAGTGAGTCAAATCCAGTTTCTAACATTGCTTAGCATTCCAAACAAGGCAATATGTACACTTATTTTAAAAGATTTTGATTGGGCAATGTGATTAATTTCTAATATTATTTATGTTCAAAGACCTTTTGTTATAAATGTAAATATTTTTCTTTCTTAGCTTAAAATTAAATTAATCCTTGTTATGACTCATGAATAGTAAAACATGTTCATATTTTGTAGTATAATTACATATCATTATATTTTTAGGAAATTGTTTAAGATTGAATTAAAAATCAATATAGTTCAGTACTTTGCAGCTGCACCTTTCAGTCTGAGTGTATTAAATTGTAATTTTATTACCTTGTAGCTGGTTTTGTGGTGTTATGCTGTAAATATAAAATTCTTAGATCTTACTACCATTATGACCATTTTATTCAAAATGGTCATAATCAAACTACAGGACATACAGGTTGTGGACAAAAATTATTGAAATGGATGGTTAAATTGCACACTGGTTTATACCAAGTAATTACATACATGCTGTATGTGCAGTTAATGAAAAATTAAACATTTGTGCATGCTATTGTATAAAGCTGTTCAGTATCTGTCATACGACCACAGTGTTTGGATGAGACTGTCTATGAAAATGAAAAATGGTTGCTTGATATTCCATGTTTAGTTGAAACTTTAGCAGTCTAAATTTAAAGAGCAGTTAATCAATATTAATGAAAATATTCAAAGGAAAAATATTAAGGCTCTTTTAAGAATATGCATTATCTACACCTTCTGCTCCACCTCAAATTATGGAGGGCTATGGAAGCAATGTTTTTCTTATAAAATACAACTGTTTAGTCTCATTTATGGCCGAAATTAAGCATGCATAAAAGGGCACAATAGAAATGTATTAATTATTATTGTGTGTCAGTTTTGTTTATTTGATATGTCTTATTCAAATTAAAAGGAAGATTTTGGGATTACATCATCTCTAACCATTTGCAGAATTCAATTCTTATTTGCAGGGAGGATAAAAATGGTGCACTTGTCTGTAAACTAGGAAACACCTCTTTAAATGAGACTTCTCCCTCTCAACCAAATCACTTAAATAATCATATTATGCAAAATGAAGCTTGATCTTTGCATAATTGAAAACCTAGGAGCAGATGTGTGCCCAATCTTTAAGTAACAAGGACTGTACTCAAACTGCCTAACTCCTAATTTTCAGATGGTACAAAAAACGTTTGCACCACTACAGAATGTGTTTATACATAGAAACAGAAGCATTTGCATAAGGGTATGGGTGTGACATAAAAAATGGGCTTTTACACCATGGGACTGCAATAATAAGGGTATTTATAAATTACCTTTATTTTTGGCTAAGGGTCATCAATAGATACCTTTTGAATACAGTTTAGCAAATAGTTAGATGCCACTTTGGGAAAACTGCAACATTTGCAATAGCATTACTGCATACAGTAGATGTGTGTATGATGAAAGGGCAACATTTTCCATCATTAAAGAAAATTAGAGAATCTAATGTGTACAATATATAGTTTTATTAAGAAACTATTTGATAGACACTTATATTAAGTATAAACAGCATTTAAAAAAGTTTTGTTTAGGAAGCTATTAGCTGAAGAACTATGTGGTCTATATACTAAGCCTTGGAGAAAGATAAAGTTGATGGAGATAAAGTACCAACCAATCAGTTTCTAATTGTCACTTTACAGGCTGTGTTTTAAAAATGACATTTAAGCTGGGTACACATTAGACAATGTGTACCCAGCGGGACATCGCCGGTGATGGGACCCGTCATGCGGAAAATGCATACACACTTACCAAAGCCGGGTACGTCAGAGTAGCTGTATTCTGCAACATGACGTCATGACATCATTATTGACATCCCCCGTTGACCCTGCAGTAGGGTCAACAGGCAATGTCGCTAACCACCAATGGGAGCACACATATCATGGTTATACACTAGACAATGTACCCGATATGTTGCTCCGATCTGCGGGATCGGATGACATATTCTATAGTGTGTACTTAGTATTAGGAGTTAATTGGTTGGTACTTTATTTGTACTTTATCTCTGTCCACTTTCTCTCTCTCCAAGGCTTAGTACATAGACCTATGTCTAAAGCAAAACTTTGTGTAGTAGACACTTTCTAAACTACAGCATTTACAATAAACAGGAGAATAAAATAATCATCAAAGTCAGCTGTCCAATCAGAAATGGGAAATTCTGTTTTGAGAAGACTGTTGCTTTCATTTAAACTATTCCAGGCTGTCCTCTTTCAAAAACCATTACCAGCAGTTCTACAGTAGATTATACTAGGGAAGATAGATTAGTGATATAGATTGAGGTCCATACTTTTTAACAAAATTGGATAAAGTGGCTTAGTTTGATGAGTTTACGGCATGCTGTAATGAACTTGTTGAATTTTTATTATTATTTTTAATAAAACTTAAGCAGGTTGCTTGCTGTGAATATGAATACACTGGGTTTTAAAAATGTATTAAAGTTCCAATTAAAATTGAAACTATGTTTTCATTATTTGTGTGTTGTAACAGACAAAAAATGTAAATTGAGGGCCAATTGTTTGAGCAGTGTTTGTTTTTCCAGACCTAAAGTAGATCCCAGAGTTTCCACTGTTTATTAGTTTACACTCTAAATAACATATGTGATGGACATCTTTAACTGATGGAGGTGAGAATGACTAAATTATTCTATATCTTGTGTATATTGAATGGTCTGGTGTAAAAAAAGGGTTAAGGAGTTTGCAATTACTTATATTATACATTGTGCACAAAAGATAGACATTGGGACCATAATAAAGTATATATATATATATGGGTAGCTGAATGAAGCATAGACTTTAGGACAATAATTGAGGGAAGCTATGGTTCCTTAATAAAAGACATGGGGACCATAACAAAGGATAGATAAGTTGTCCCTGAAAAAGGATGTACATTGGGACCATAATACAATTTTTGCATGGGAACCATAAGCAAAGACATGGGGACCACAAAAAGAAGAGATTATATTCTATAACTAACATATACAATATGTAGGTGGCCACAAGGTGTCGGCATTCCGACTGCTTTTCCACCATTTTGCAGCCATTATGTCTTACTTAATTAGCCACAAAACATATTCAAACATGTGAAAAATATTAATCTAAAGATCAATTAATCACCAATACTGTAGTCGGATCCACAACCTGCCTTTATCCTATGGATAAGACAAATGAAGCGATGAATGAATTCAGATAGAGCTTTGAATTTTGCTAAAGTAATGTAGGCAATGAGACATGGTCAGATTATTTGGAAAAATTAAATTGTGCATCTTTTTTTAAACATTTCATTTACTACTGTATGCAATGGCTTCCTAAGCCAGCTTATTTTTAATGTTGGTAGCACTGTAGTAAACCGTATAGCATCGTACTGTATTGGGAAAGTGAATCATGGTGTTTAGGAAATTGGAGGATTTCAGCATGCACTAGTAAAACCTATGTATACAATGAAATGAAATCAAGCATGTCTGCCATCCCCACTGAGTACAGGTTCATAATAAGCACTTTTTAGTCACAGAGTGATTAATATATAAATAATGTTTTGCCCGGTTGAACAGTGCATCCAAGCATGGTTTACAATTATGACCAGTACTTCTGAAGCATTTGACATATTACTTTAATACAAGCTTTGTGCCACACAAAAAATTTCAGCTTCTACAACAAAGAGAGTAAAGGAATAGATAATGGTATAGAATACTGCATTGCTCTGACCATTCACTCTGCTTAAGAGAAGGGAGATATTCAGCCAGTGTGTGCAGTCATACACTTTCTAGGGCATATTCACTGATTCCCTTTTCCTCAAAAGATTTTATAAATACAGAAATAACTGTAATACAGAGATGGGTATCATTTTCAAATTAACCATTTCTGTTTTCATGTTGCTTTACTAAGAAATTAAAATGAAACAATAACAATTCACTTGCAAGTTTAGATTTCTTACATTATTACTCTGAAAGCTATTCTGCAGGATGAATTACTTTGATAAAGGGTTGTAAAGCAGTTAGAAATGGATTGAAGATTTAAACTCCCCAGTGGGTTTGAAAAAACAAGCAGGCAGGGGATATGATAACACTCTCCTCAACTGCAGAAAGCCCTTTGTGTATATAACTCTTAGAAAATGGATGTGTATGTGTGTATCAAATAAATATCTATAACACGACTGTTTTTCTCAAAAGATATATATTTGGCAATCAAATGTATTGTGAATTTAATTATGTTCAGAATATTTGCATACAACATATATACAGTATATATATATATATATGTATATATATATATATATATATATATATATATATATATATTATATATATATATATTAACTTTGCATACTACATTGGAAGGGAGACCACTTCTCTTGTGCTAATAATAAATCAAGTACTGTATGTTGACATTTTCTATGCTACCTACTGTATTTGGTTAAAAGTAAATATACTATTAAAGCCACAGAAAGATGCATTGCTAGACTGCTACCTTCAATATACTACTTACTGGTTTGTGTTGTCCTCCAAATTAATATTGAAAAATTAAGAAAAAAAAACTATATAGTAGCAAAACAACTTCCAGTCTGTCATTCATTTTTTCCCATTAGGAGTTGCTGCATGGACTATAAATGAGCCTTTGATTGAATTCTTTTGTTTAACAGGTTGGCAAGGCGATGGAATAGTCTAATTTAAAAGGGTTCCCATGGCACAAACAAGATTACCAGCTTATGTTCCAAAAAGTATTTATCTTTCTGTTCAAGATATACCAAATATATAAAGCAGCTTATTTATTGCTACTGCAAATGTAGCTTTGCATTACACATTTAACTTTGCAGCAAAAAGATAAAATATGTAACACTGCTCTGGGAACATGCACTGCAGTCTAAAACTTCAGCACTTTTCAGATGAACAAGCAGCCTGGGTAAGAGGCTTATCATCTGTAATATAGGTTACCCAGAAATAAACAGTATATATGTTTAGGCACATGTCTGTCTGACTCATAAAGAATTGTATGTCCATATTAGTCATGCCTAGATGTGCCAAGCCTGCCACAATGATTGTGAAGTGATACTTAATGCATCTGATTATATATATATATAATATATATATATACATATATATATATATATATATATATATATATATATATATATATATATACTTATTTTTTAGGCATGCTTCTGGGCTTTTTCTATTCTTAGTTTGAAGCCATTATTGTCTGAGTGAGCACATTTGTCTGACTGGAAAAAGTACAAAATAATATATCTTGACACATATTGGAAATAATAGATGTGCATTTTAGTATAATAGAGATGCTTTTACAAGAAGGAGAGATGAAGATTATAGGAAACAGCTCCATTTGTGTGAAAGCAGAAAAGATAATATGTCAGTTATAAGAAGCTGGGTGCTGTTTGTGAATGATTTGCATGTGCAGGATCATTGTTGGGCTAGAGGGCTTCTAAGATTGTCTGGCTGCACTGAGTATCATGAAGCACATCCTCATGTTACAATAACTCCAGATCATATAATGCCATCAACAGTTGCTTCAGGGAAACATGATCATGTATTTACACTTGACAACATGCAATACCGTACTGTACATCACCATAACACAAAATACATACATATTTGCATTCTTTCCTCATGAATAGAATAAATGAATAGAACCTTAGACTTTGCTCTGTCAGTCATTATGTCTTTACCTTGTGCACTTAAGGTATTTCAATATATAAAAATGAATAACATAATGTTGTTACCTTGAAGTGATGACTAAACACTGAATGTATTTTACCTGAAGCCAGTACCTGCATACACAGTAGACAGACACATCTGTCTTTTTGAGGGTTATTGCTGTAGTTTTCTAATGTAACGTAGCAACATTTTATGTAGAGATGTTCAAAAATCATTTAGGGAATCAATCTATATATATATTTTTACTGTGTCTTGTTCAATCCACTAGATGAACTTGCATACAGTATATCATTTACTGCAAACTGGACTGAAGTGCAAAATCCCTATTTATAAAGAGCTTTAGTTTGTAATGCACTGCTGCAGCTGCCTGCTAATTGCTTGATTTACATCTTACATTAACCAGACACACTAAATTAAAAGTTCAAATACTTACATACAAATAGTATTCATCTACATTACAATGCAGCAAGCAATGCTGTCATCTTATTAAACGGAGAACGTCTGCTGAATACAGAGCTTGTTTTAGAAATATCTTACCTTTCAAATTTGCTGCTGTTCCTGGAAATGGAGTATTGTCCGATTCAGCACCACAGCTTGAACATTTGCTGCTATTTACCATCTATTTCTGCTTATTTTTCCCAAGGAAGATTCTACTTGATTCTAACTCAGTCTTTTCCTCACAGTCACAGCATCACTTTTAACTCTAAGAGGCAGGAAAGCAAAGCCAAGGGGAAGCTCAGCCTGTGATTGGCTTTCATTCAGGGCTCCTGATTAATAAGGAAAAAAAAATCCTCTCTCACACAACACAGCAAGCCTCTGCTGAAAGAACTGCAGTACTTATCATGGGAAGGTTAGGGACTGAGAGGAACAGTGGCTTTTACTGGTAAAATGATTTGCAAGTGAATGTGTAGACGGAGAGTGGATTGATCCTAGTTAAACACCACATCTGTATAGTGATTTTCTTTGTTTGAAATTTAACATAATCACAATTTAAATTCTGCAATCACTCATATTTTTGCTGGTGGAACAGAAATTAAATTATATATATATATATATATATATATATATATATACAAACATACATAAATACATACATACATACATATGGCTATCATGGAAAGTACATTAATTTTAGATCAATATCTCAAAATTGTATAGGCATTGTCAAAGCTGAATAGATGCCCCAATTTTTATGTTATTTTCTTTGTTGGCAATCTTATATAAGAAACCGGTGTTCAATTTTCATTTGAGGAAAGAACATCTATTCTGCTGCAAAATCCTCCTTCTCCTTCTGTTCATCACATAAATCACCATCCTTCTCCAGGCTTATTTACCCTTGAGTTTATATCTGCTATGCCATACCAGGCCAAACTGATTTCACTGCTAAATAGATTTTGTAGCTCTCATTCACACAAACATTTATGCATAGTGCCAGTTTTAGACATAGTTTATATTATGAAAAAAGTATTAATAAATATTTGAGCTATGTAGTATTTTACATGTGATGTGATTGTATTACAATGATACTGTACCAATAATTTTTTTTTTTCCAAAATTCAGCTATTAGTGCTCATATATAACACTTGTGCTTTTCTATACTTGATGATAGACTCTTTTGCTACTGAGTATGCATATACATTAATACTGCAGAGGATAAATCTCACATATCATACCCAATAATGAGTATCTAAAAAATATATTTTTTCCAAGTAGCCAGGCATTAGGATGTGCCCTCATTGCATATATTTGCAATAGTGTCATATTTGTAGGAAAAAAGAGTGTAAAAGGATGGATGGAAGGAATATAAGTCAAAATATGTCCCTATATCTGTCCCCATCATGCTACTCCATGGTCAACATGGATATTATGAAGTGGGGGTATGGAGATATCAGGGGGGCTTTACTTAGGCAGGTCCAAATCCTGAGCACCCCTAATATTTCCATAACCCCACCCCCCCTCCTCAGAGCACACCTCCCCTCACAGCACACAGTATACCTCCCAGCTCACCTCCCCTGACAGCACATCTCCCAGCTCATCTCCCCTCCCAGCTCACAGCATACCTCCCAGCTCACAACACACACCTCCCAGCCCAAATCCCAGCTCCAAGCACACCTCCCAGCACACCTCCCAGCCCAACTCCCAGCTCCAAGCACACCTCCCAGCACACCACCAAGCTCACCTTCCAGCTTCCAAGCTCAATTCCCAGCACACCTCCCAGTTTACCTTCAAGCTCCCAGCTCACCTCCCAGCACACCTGCCAGCTCACTTACCAGCACACACCATGCTACACTGCACTACACTCCAGTGACTGGCCCTGCTCCCTTCCCCTCACAACTCTGTAGCATATTGAATTTAGTGCCAGCTGCAAGCCAATGACAGCTCATGAACCGGCATGGCCACCCCTGATTGGCTCACGGTTGGTGCCAAATTCAATTTGCTGCCAGTCGCCTCTGATTGTCTGTTGGTCCACAAGCTGTGATTGACTCATGGCCAGAGCTAAATTTAAACAGGCAGCCACTTGTTGACTGGCACTGGGTGAATGACAGCCACCACCAGGTGCCAAAGTGAAGTGCTGGAACAGTATGACATACCGTTTCATACCGGCACACTTCGAGCAATGATGGTGCTGCAGTTACAGAGCTAAATTAGACTAGTTGCTTTCTAGAGGTTATTGCTTGCTGATAACTGTGATCACCAGAAAATTTCCTGTGCACTACAGAAAAATAACGGAGTCAAGAAATGTTGTAAAATCTACCCCATCTTGGCTTTAACAAATACAGTTGCACCTGCATTTGAAAGAGGGAGTCACCTTTTTCAATTATGTGGCCTCTTAGTAGCTATTGTTTGGTGATCATCTGGATTTCTGCTCCTTGCCCAGCATATGTGACTGATACAGTACAGTCATAAACTGAACAGTGGAAAATGGGTTTAATCCTTGCTAAATTTAAATCAGGGTGGGCAGCTGCTATAGCTATAGCTTTATAGCTGACAGCACTGTAGTGCAATATGGTAAGTAAACCATTGTAGAGAGAAAACCGGCTGAGCTGGATAACAGGTGTGAAAAACACTGCTTTGCAGGGGGCACTTTGGTGAGCATAGGCAACATTAAAAAAAAGCTACTGGACAGAAGGACATGTGCTAGAAAAGTTGCTGGGCAGAGACAATGTTTTAGAAAACCTACTGGTCAGGTGAGGCACGTTTGAGAAAATCTTTTGATCAAGGGCATGTGTTAGGAAAGATTATGAGCATTAGGGCATGTTTGAAAAAAATATACTGGGCATGGGGGTATTTTTGATATAATGTAATCTGTATAAGTATAATGTGTGTAGAAAGCTACTGGGAGCGCAATTCTACATGGAGGGATGGAAGACAAGACAAGGAAAATAAATATAAAGTGGAAATAATATTCTAAATAGAATATATATTATGCTTACAATAGAATTGCTAGCATAAATGTTATCTATCTAAATATAAACACTTTTAGGATTTTATATAGAAAATCAATGAAGTCTGTAATCATACTAGATCATTTTTATTTTTCTATTATCTATTCTGTCATTGGCCTTTTCTATAAGATATTATGACCAATGTTTGCATTTAAGTGCTATAGCATGTCTTTTACTCCAAAATTGTGGCAAGAGACTTGGGGCCTAATTCAGATCTGGATGAAAAGTCCACTATGTGCACAGATCAAATGATTGTTTGTGCCTTGCTACTACAGATGACAAAAGGAATCCATTGCAAAGTGAGTGAAAGGTTGTCAGCATTTGGGGGTGGTGACGGGGTGTGGTCTGAAAAACATATGTGTGTCTGTCCATTTGACTGCCATTTCATGGGCATGCATAAATTAGCCACTGCGATTGCATATGCAGTTCTGCATGTCAGAAGGGCTCCCAGGGCTGTGGCAGGTCAGACCTGCTGCAAGGGTAAGATTACTGCTGCTCGATGTGTATCAATCGTACAGATATTTATGCAGGTAAATGACATTGTACACATGTAAGAAGGCAGAAGTGGGTATCCTTTTGCTCGGGTGCTCTTTGGAATCATTAGCATATTTTCACAGCTACGTTCAGTGTGGAATCGCAGCTGTGATCACATTAGCATCCATCCCTAAATCAGGCCTTGGTCATGAAAAAAGCAGATCCTGCAGAATGTAGAACTGTACATGTAGTAGGTCCTGTCCTGGTATAAAAGTAGTGTGTCCTGTCCTGGTGTAAAATGCCAGCAAATAGCAGAGCACAGCAGTGTCACCAGTGTGCCATTGCAGAAGTGCCTGTCAGTGTAAGGGAATGGCTATGAAGTCTCGATGGCTGAATAGCCACTTGTTCATATCCTGATGCCGAAAGCCCGAAGAGAGAAGATGCCGACAGGGGAGGTAAATACCCTACTCCCTCTAATCCTAACCATCTCTTAGTGGTGCCTAACCCTAACCTCCCCCCTGGGGGTTCCTAACCCCCTCTTACTGCACAATAAACCTAACCCTTCTGTGGGGAGCCAAACCATAACCTCCTCCTGGGGGTGCCTAACCTGAACCTCCCCTTCCTCTAGCCAATGCTAACCCTCCCTGGGGGTACTTAACCTTAAGTCCACCGGGGGTGCCTCAACCTAACCCTCCCCCCTGTGGCTAACAGCTAGAAAGCCTCACTTACCTTTGGTCGGGATGCAGGCTATCAGGGTTTCATCATCGGGCTAAAGATAGGCGTCAGTATTTCAACACCTATCTTTAGACCAGGTCGGGATTGTAATGTTAGTAAATTAACTACATCCCAGTGTAAGACCTGCAGGTGCCTCACATGACTTCCTCCTCTACAAAATATGGGGAGGTCCCAGTCAGTGTACTGAGCACTGTCACATAAGGATCATTCGTATTACAGGCAAGAAACAGTGAGGACCATGAGAGGAGAGTGTGCTAACCCACTTCTGATAGGCATATATGGCATAAAAGGGACCTCTTAAGATTTTTGAGAGCACTTATAGGACATATGAGGAGCTATGATGGCACATAAGAGTAAGAACTCAAAATGTTTAAATGATGGGTATAAATACTTATACAGTGTGATCACTGTTTGAGGTTTATATTTTTAGATAGATAGCCTTTGTACTAATATTACTACTATAAAATATACTTTATTTACATGTGTAACATACTGAAGACTGTGGGTCTGATTCATTATGGATTGCAATTGCAACAGCATACACAGATTGGCGGATGGGGCATACTGAGCATGTGTATGCACTGCAATGTGCACATGCAGGCCAATATTGCGATTGCACTGTGATCACGTATGCAGATACAAATCCATCGCAAAGTGAGTGACAGGACGTCAGCATTTGGGGGTGGTGATGGGGGAGTATTTGGAGAAATACAGGCATGCCTGTCCGTTTGAATGCCATTTCCTGGGTGTGCATAAATTAGCCACTGTGACGGCAATCACAGCTTGAGTACTCATTGCGTGCGACGAGAGTTACAATTTCTGAGACAGGTCAGACCTGCTGTTATTCTGTTTGAGGGTCTGATGTTACTCGATGTTACCAATGTATATGCAGGAGTTTGAGGTATTACGGATGTGAGAAAGTGGTAGGGGGCATCTCTATGCTGGCTGAGCAGTTGCAAACATTAGCATATATTTGCAGCAGAACTGCATCCGTAATCGCAGCTGAGATCACAATAGTCATCCATAATAATCAGGCCCTGTATCTGCATCTTTACTAGAGCCCTGATTGCCGCTCTGCAGGATTGATTAGTATGTATATTTTATTTATCCCCTGAGGAAGTCTGGAATTACTTTAGGAACTACCTGCTGTCACTTAGGATCTCAGATTAGGCATATGTTTGCTATTTCATGTACGTGCTATAAAGTATATTATGTTTTATATGTAATTAAATTAATACAAATTATTACACACACTATATTCTATTATATCACCTTATTCTGACGTACATGAATGAAAGCTTGAAGGAAGTTTTTTGATCCCAATTGTGTTTGTGGAACACCCAAGGACAACTATAAAGGCTCAGAGACTCTTTTAACATAAGCAAACTACAGATTAAATGCAGCATGTACTCTCCACTTACTGCCACATTGATTGTATCTTCACCATACAAACATTTCAGAATTTATAATCTTGACATTCATCTATAAGAGGGCATGTTAGGTTTACATTTTGCAATATGTAAATTTAAAAAATGCAGTGGTAAGGTTATGTGGTACTTCAAATGTGAAATAATGTAGTACCTTATATAGTATTGGCCTGATTCATATATGTACATATACTCAATGGTTTATGTACATATCCGATTGTTATGGGACTGTGATATGCCACAGCATGATTGACATGTTGTGGCATTTGGGGAGTAGAGCGGGAGTGTTGACTATGACCATTGTACAAAATGGGGGATTTTTGTCCCTGCTTTGCAGGCGTGCCAAGCCCATGGACCTGTCAGAGCGTTTCTGATGGCCAGGCTGAGTAAGCCATGGGAAAGGCAGGGACCATTGCACATTGTATCCAGATTTGAGTGTAACCATACTGGAGAGTTATATGAACTGGAGACTTTTAAACAGACTTGGAACTGTAATCACACACACTGGAACCATACAGACACAGGACAGGACAGGAAGGAGTTTGTAGCAGCATTAGCATAAAGTCACATAAATTAGACCTCCAACAGGCACTGTTGGGTGTGCTTCTGCATGCAACTCAGAATCAGGTCCAAAGGCTGGACTAATTTTTTAAGACCGCTTGCATCCTTTAAGGATATAAGTTCTAGACAAGTTGCTTAAAGATTTCTCAACTGTACACTATTCTACAGACATATAAGAACTATGTAAGATCCCCTTGCAATAAATAGGAACAAGACTTACTAATGCAGAATGCTTGGAACAATGGGTAAGAATACAGATTCATTCACTGCATGTTAAATTAATAGGCTGCCTTTTAATATATATATATATATATATATATATATATATTTATAGCAGAAGGATAACTTTTATGAGTGACATATTGCTATGATGCTGTTGTCTGAACAGGGCACATCATATACCAAATTAAAGGTCTTGGTCTGTATATTTGCAGACAAATATTGGCATTGTAAATGGTTGTGTCACAGTGCACCGGACACCGGCACGTACTTACCAGGTCAGGTGGCACCCATTGCTTAATGATCCTACTTCCCCCGGAAGAATGGTGCAGGCAGCCGTGGCTCCCTGCGGGTGCACACGCTGACCATGAATTAGATTTAACGGGCCAGACACTTCCCTAGTGATGTCACAGGAGGCACATAAATTCCAGCCCTGTCTATAAAAGGATGTCCCTGGGAGAATTCCTGTGCCAGAGTATAGGCTCCCAAACCTTACTCCAGCATTCCTATGTTTGATTTCATTGTTTGTTCTTGACCTTGGCTTTGTCTGTAACCCGATTTTGGCTGCTCCCTGGTACTATGTTTGTTATTCTGGTTTTGACCTTGACTATCCTCCATGACCTGCATAGGCCTGTTCCCTGGTACCATCTTGTGAATTTGGTTCTGACTCAGCCTTTCAATTACACTGTACTTCTTCATCGTACTCTGCTCCATCCAGAGCTCACCAGCACCTGTATTGGGGAACCAAGTCTAAGGGCCGTGACCTGCATCTCAGACACAGCCAAGTCCATACCTCCTTGCAGGAGTCCCTGGTGAACACCAACAGCACATTAGACTCCACGCCTCAGAAATAGGTCTTGCCAATCCCAAATACTGGTTTGCATCCATTACCCACCCAAGAGTTGCGACTGAATTTTATGGCCAAACATGAATGCTGCTGGTAATTTGTCACCACGTGACTTGATTGAGAACCTCTTTGCCAGAGTCGAGAAACAAGAAAAAGACCAGGCTCAGATTATGCAGTGTTTGTAAACGCTGATTCAAAGAGCCAGTGTCGCTAAGCCACCTCCAGTACAACCAGTTCCACCTCCTATGATGACTGAACAAGCTGCAGGTGATTCCACGCTGTTATGGATTCTGAACCCTTGAAGTTTGATGGGGATCCAAAAGGCTGTCGAGGATTTCTGAACCAGTGCTCAATTCAGTTTGAAGTCCAGGCAGTGAATTTCCCTTCTGAAAGGATGAAAGTGGCTTATGTGATCTTGCTACTGTTTGGTCAGGCATTGGCTTTGGTTTCTCCATTATGGGAAAGAAATGACCCCCCTGGTTAATATAAGCACTGATTTCCAGGCAGCTTTCCAGAAGGTCTTCAATGAGCCTGGGTGAGTATCCTCTGCAGGGTCAGCTATTCTGCAGTTGAAGCAAGGCAACCAAACTGCAGGACAGTATGTGGTGAAGTTTTGAACCCTGGCCTCGGCATTAGGGTGGAACAATGAAGATTTGGTTGCTGCTTTTGTGCAAGGGCTGTCAGAGCAAATCAAAGATGTACTTGCATCCAGGGAATTTCCAACTTCTATTGATGATATAATTTCCTTGTGTATCCTTGTGTATCATGGTAGATCTTTGCCTCAGAGAAAGAGCATGAGTACAGGAACAGTCCCATCATTTCAGCCTCAAGCTCACTCAGCATTTCACAACACCAGTTGAGTCTCTAGAAGAACCTATGTAAATAGGGAAGTCCCACCTTCCTGCCGCAGAGAGAAAATGCTTTCTCTGTATGGTGGCGAACCATGTCACCTTCTTTCCAGCTGCTCAGAACATCCAGGGAACAAGAAGGCCTAACTGATCGAGGGTTGGTAAGATTGGGTGCATTTCAACACACCACAAAAGATAATGTAGCCACCCAGTTTCCATTGATGTGACTCTGGTCCTGGGAAATTCCTTTGAAGTCCTCAAGGCCTTTTTAGATTTGGGTGCTGATGGCAACTTTATTACTGCAAAGAAGGTCCAAGAGTTGGGAATTCCTAGTGTGTTGCTGCAAACATCACTCTATATCATTAAAGTGGATGGGAATAAACCATGGCTATCATCCACTCTCAAACAATAGAGGTCACCATGCAAGTGGACACTCTCCATTGGGAATTGATAGCATTCTATATATTCCCATCAGCTGAGAATCTGGTTATTTTGGGTCTTCCATTGCTATGTAAGCATGCTCCCATTTTAGATTGGGGAGAAACTCAAATCCTTTCATGGGGTTTTTGATGTCATGGGTCATGTTTGTCATCTGTCAAACCTCCACATCATGTAACTCACAATTCAGTCATCTCTCCAGAAAATCTGCTTCCAGCTCCATACCAGTCCTTCAGGGATGTATTCAGTAAAAAGGCAGCTGAGACACTTCCCACTCATAGGTAGTGGGACTGCACAATAGACTTGTTACCTGGGAAAATGCCTCCCCATGAAAGAGTCTTTCCTCTCTCATGTCCACATTAAGGAGAATCTTGAATGCGGGTTCATCAGGGAGTCCAAATCCCCTGCCAGAGCTGGCCTAGTTTATGTTAAGAAGAAATATGGAGGTTTGCAACTGTGCATTGATTACCAGGGTCTGAACGCCAATACCATCACGGACCGGTTTCCCCTACATCTGATCTCACAGCTCTTTGATCGGATAAAAGGGGCAAATATTTTCTCCAAACTAGATCTTTGTGGGGCTTACAATCTAATCAGAATCCAATCTGGGGAGGAATGGAAGACAGCCTTTAATACTCGTGATGACCACTATGAATACTTAGTCATGCCTTTTAGACTAAGCAATGCCCCAGCTGTTTTCCAAAAGTACATGAATCATATCTTTCGGGAACTGATATATAAGTATGTAGAGGTATACCTGGATGACATCCTGATATTCTCTGAGGATATAGTGAGGCATTGCCTACACATATGTGAGGTGCTGTCATAACTATTCTGCAAGCTTGAGAAATGTTCCTTCGAGCAAAAGGAACTAACTTTTTTGGGGTATATAATTTCGGGTTCTTTTCTTCAGGTGGATCCTGAGAAGCTTATGCCATTGTCAACTGGCTCCTTCAAATAAGGTTGAAAGCAATACAATGCTTCCTGGGTTTTTGTAACTTCTATCACCAGTTCATCAGGAACTACTCGTCCATCGCAGCTCCTATCACTTCTCTTACCAGGAAGGGGCAAGATAATCTAGAATGGCCTCCTGAGGCAGAGGAAGCTATGTGTCAGATGCAGCCAACTCCATACCTCCTTTCAGTGGTGAACACCACTGGCCCGTTTGACTCCGTGCCTCAGTAATACATCTCGCCAATCCCAAATACAGGTTTGCATTCATTACCCATCAAAGAGATGCTTCAGTTTGATTAGCTTGAGCCAGTTGGTAAACTCTCTTGTTGGTGACCTTGAACATGTGACCTGATGGGTGGTCTGGAAACTGTGTCAGTTACTGAACTCTCCCTGTGCACCTGCTGGGTGACCTGGAACATGTGACCTGCTGGGAAGTCTGGAAACTGTGACAGTTATTTGCCGCCACATATATCAGCATGTCTTGCAGAGGCCTCAATCACCGACTGCTGCATTGTTTCATTATTCACTTCACCTTGCATTGTTTACACCAAACATGCCTAGAGGCTGGCCTCAAGGACATCAATGTGGTTGAACCCTTACATGTTTCCCAGAGCACGTAGTTTAAAGATCTTAAAAAAACTTGTACTGTAACAAGATCAACTGATATGCTGCTTGCATTACACATGACATATTTGCCACAATACTACTCTTTGGGTGCTATGGACATGCAATGTGTGAACTTTGGCGCTCTACACTTCTTGGTTGAGGAGATTAATTGCCATTTTTCAGATTGCTGTCACAATGGAAAAATTTTGTTACCCAATGTGGTTGTTTTTAGCAGAACTCTTATTGACAAAAATAAAGACTCCTTATCTCCTCAGTAACTAAATACCATAATATCCTCCATAATTAAGGCTGTTACCACCAGGATTCCCAAGTAAATAATTATTTTTTTTAATCAGATACAGTAATCAGCTCTATTTGTTTAAGGGATTTGTTCTCCTTAGTATAGTCCCTCTATAATAAAGATTGTAATCTTGGAAGTAGGGACCACTTCTTCTTTTATTACTATTAGCAGAGTGATAGCACCAGTGACCTGGGGCTCAGAACCTAATAGCAGGGCACTGTGATTTTAGGCAATATGCACAGTGGATGTACAAGTGGCGGTTAGTCCACACAAGTAACTAAACCAGGTGGAAGATTTTTTATTCAAGTAGAAACATGTGATATTAGATAAGGGTTTATCACAGGTACAGGTTGCAGATATGGTGCTAGCTACAGCCCCCAGTGTATAGGATATGCTAAGCATCGTAGTGTGCTGGCAGTATTACCACATATGCACTAGTGGTGGGTAGCAGTATGCTTTCTATGGTAACTAGTATGGCTCTATAGCAGTGGCAAATGCAGGATTTCTAGAGGGGGGTTTCCAAATGCTTGATTTTAGAGAGAGTGTGGCCAGTCCATGAAGAGGGCATAATTAGCACTTATTCAGCTTTAATATGCTAAATACAAAGTATATTGTGTTGCATAATTCAAGCATATACAGGACCAGTAATCACAGTATGCTATTAGATGTGGCATTAGGTCCATCCTGCCTGAGTAGAATGTCTTTTTTTCAGATGTGGACACTATTCCTGAGCATTGGAGCAAATTCAGGAGTCAGAAGAACTTAGCACTGCCCTTGACATTTATGTACATATCGGTCTCCTTATGTACTGGATAGTGTATTATTATACAATATTAATTAATTAACCCTATTGATGGTCTATAGCAGTGCACCCCTAACAGTGCATGTTTTCCACATCTTCTAGTTGGTGCAAAAGTGTATTTATTTATTTTAAAAGATCCATAGGTGGTGCTAATCATTTCATTTGTGATAATGAGAAGAGCATGCAGCACTATTAACATTCTCTTATATTGCTATTTCTATTGTGGTCATGGTGTGTGCTGGGGAGGGGAGTTTCCAGGCAGGAAACCCCCCTGCGTTTGCCTATGTATAGAGGAGAAAATCTCTGGGGTGCCTCAATACAACATAGATGCCAAAGGAGAAGAATGCATGGCAATGGCACACATGTCAGAATTTAGACCTGTGGGAAGTCTTAGTGCCCGACAGCTCTTGGCCATGAACACAGGTAGCACTGAGTACTGTTCATCTAACAATTACCCATTATTGTTTTATTACTGTTTTGCTCCCAATGTAAAGCACAATGGAATATGCTGGTGTTTTAAAAGTTACTGTTAATTAATAATAATAATAATAATAATAGTAACAATAATAATAATAATAATAATAATAATAATAATTTGTGAATAGTGTGAAAACTGAAAATGCTAAGGAAATTTTTAAATTATCTTAATAATAATGATTATTATTCTAACATGATATATTTATTATAGTGTCAAAGATTTTTATTTTAATAAAATGGTATTGTCTTAGGTTTATTACCTTCTTGATTTCGATAAAACACATAGTAGCAATTAGTGCCTCAGACAGGGAGCATACAATATGAGCTGGTATTGCTCACAATCTAGGTTAGCATAATTGCAGCTCTATATGATCAAAAAAATCTGAAAATCAACATGTTCGAGAATATGTGGGGCAGTGGGTGATCTATATGAATACTGTAGGGGAGGAAAATACAATACCATAAGAGATGAGATAGCCAGAGAATCTATTCACTTACAATAGCACAATTATTAGCTGCAGTGAAACAGGGCAAATCATTTGAGTAAATACTATCCTAAATCAGAGTTGTGGCAAACAGTAGAATAGCTAGAGATAATTTTCTATTCTGCTATATTAAAGATTATAATATATTTGAAATAAAAATCATTATATCCAATGTAAATAATTTTTAAACATTTCATTGACATTTTAGAGTAGGTCTTTTCACAAATTTGCCTTATTCACATTTTAATATTATACTAATAATAAATATCTTATGGATTGTGTACATTTAATATATTATTTTTAACCATATTATATTGGAATGTTGGTGAACTAGAGTTCCATATAAGTTAAAAAAAAAATGTTTTCCTTGCTATGAATTTTATACTGAGCTGCACTATTCAAATATCTTGTTCAAACATTGATAGCTAGAAAACAGTTAATAATTGGAAGCTGATATTTTTTCAGTCATTTAATATAATAATAATATTAATAATAATCATAATAAATACTAATAATAATAAGCAGAAATTCAACTCTTAAGGTCAAATGGAAAGATAAAAGCCATCACCCTCAATTAAAATGTTTAAGTTAATTTACAAATGTACTACTATATACTACTACCGTACATCAGAAGCTGCTGCAGTAACACATTTAATAAAATCTGTATCTATGTGGTAATAAAAGTTTTTGCTTATGTTGTTCCATTTGAACCTTAAACTTTTTTTTTTGTTTATTCTTTACCATCACTGTACTTATTTTAAATCTACTATATACATGTACAGGTGTCATGTTTAAGTTCTCTTTTTGATTTTTCTTAAGAGCCATATTATTATTATTATTATTATTATTATTATTATTATTATTATTATTATCCTTTATTTATATGGAGCAACAAGGGGTCTGCAGCACCTTACAAAGTATCTAAACAGAAACGGCATGATCAAAACTAGTAAAAAAAAGTGACTTAAAGTGTAGAAGATGGACAAAGTTTATTAACTTTGCTGCATCAGCAGTCATAATATACAAATAAGTAGTGTGGAGGCAGAACCTAAGGGTTTGGTGCTATTGTAGGAGGTGGGGAGGGGATTATGGTATACTATAAGTTTAAGGAAGGAAAAACAAATTGGGGAAGAGGGCCCTGTTCATGAGCGCTTGCAGTCTTTTTTGTCTCTATACAAAATATAAAAATAAAAAATATAAAAATTTATGTAAAAGGGAAATTGAAAATGTATTCAATACAAAAAATATAATAATGGTCCAAATAATGCTAATTTGCCAGACTGTAATATAATTTAGGAATAGTTTGTTTTTCAACTAGAAATGATCAACCTACAGTATTTACCATAAATAATATGAAAAAAAAAACATTTCTAGTAAGTATAACACACAAAATAATGTGGGTTGATAATAAAATTAGATTTAATATTTAATTATATGTATTTAAAACATAAGGACATATATTTCATCAGTCTAAAAACATATGACTTAATTTATAAATATAAACGTAATAAAAACTGGATGATGTAGAAGTTAACCAAATAAAAGCCCCAGGATAAAACAATTATTGTTTCTTACTCGCTAAAAGGCACAGCTTTGGAGATCAAACAAAGGGTTAATTATGTTGAAGGTATAATAGCCAAACCAGATATATGAGTGTATAGTTGTAGTTATATTATGTCAAAGTCAAATAATTGGATATAATCACTTGCAATTATTATCTGACGATCTAATCGTCTATGGTCTGATGATGTGTTACCACAATGCTACTTTGCATCAGCGCAAACCAATGTGCACAAATACGATACCACAACACACACACTGATGCACATAATGCACACACATATAAATGTATGTATTCATATATACATACGGACACTCATATGCATATGCACATACTTACACATGGACACTCATCTGTATATATTCACATACATACCAACACATATTTGCTATTTTCAATACACAGACGCACATATACAAATGCATACATATAAGATTGTTCCCACACATTATAGTTAATAACCAGTGTTATTAAAGGTATTTGTTAGCTAATAATTACAATGTAATATGTACTTAAAAGAGATCTAAGGTTCAGAATACAGTGGACATGTCATGTTTGGTATCATACTAAATCCCTGTTTATTTGCAGACATCCGTTTCTATCGGTGAAGGATTCGCATCTTGCATTCGCTAGTTATGGATTATAGGGAGTTATTGGTTAGAATGCTATTATTTGTATGCAGTGTATGTAGCCAGTTTTAACTAGTTCTTCGGCGGAAAACTACACAAAGCAGCTGTTGGAAAACTAAGCCATACCTCTGATGACACCGTATGAACTGACCAATGACCAGATTGACTAGATGCAAGAACCAATGAAAACATGCCAACTTGTCCCTTTGTTATCCTTGTAACCTGTACCATATATATGCTGTGTGCTGCTCTCAATGTTCAGTCATTCTCCATTTTGGGTGATAGCAGGATTCAAGATTGAAGTACTGCATACTGGGACCAGTAGCGCATGCGTATGTATTGGCTTTACTTATATATATCTTATTGCTTTTTATTCTAATTGTTAAATCTTTCCCTGTGTACAGAAATAACTTTTTGTGTTTTGGAACCACACAAATGGACTGGAAAGCAATTCTTTCTTAAGCAACTTGCAACACTAAATAGTGACTATAAGGAATCAATAATTATCAGTTCATGGATATATGAGTCCAAACAGTCCTTTTAGCAAGGGATACTTGCAATATTGATGGCTGTTGATTTCCTTATCTGGCCCAAAGCAAAAATCCTGTACTAGTCCAGATGAATATTGCAGTAATAGTGATCAAATGTCTCAATTATTTTAATCTTGAAACATTACTACCCTTTAGCTTCCTACGAAGCAAGAGTGTGAAGTTCTATAAGGTTTCTGGTATATAAGCTCAAATAATAATTACAAACATCTTAAAGCTTAGTTAGAGACTTGCCCTGACATACTAAAATGTGTCACCATGGTGATAAAAAACATTGGAGCCTTACCGATCACGTGATAAGAATCCTTGTTCACAGGATTATTAAACACTGCTGCATAATAGAATTTGGATACGAGATACAGAATTGAAAAGTGTGAGTAAATATTCAATTGCGTATGAATACATATACTAGAGCCTTGCTTGTGAGTTTTATTAGTAAACTGTATAAGTATCATTTATAACCAAAAATCCTGAGTAAATTTCAGTTTTGAAGAAATGGATCTTTAAATTGTATATATATTTACCATAAGTGAAAATATGCACAATAGTACCATATCCATCATTGTTGAAATGTTGTTGCTGATCATATAATTATAATCCATATATATATAATTGTATGTATGTATATATAGAAAATTAATAATAAAACATAACACTTTGGGAATATCTCATGGATTTCAATACTATCATGAATAGACATGGCATGTAATGCCCAGTTGTCACATTTGAGTTAGGGAGATCTCCTAATGAGGAGCTGGAAGTTAAGATCCCAAGTTGGGGAAAGAACCGGAGGCAAGGGGCCTGGATATATGTCTCCTCATCCACAGGTACTGGATTTTGGCAATACCTGACCCAAGGCGCAGAGTCTAACCTGCTGGGAGGTGTTCACCAGTGACCCCTCCAATTGGGATTTGGGTTTAAGCTGTACCCAGCAAGCAGGTCATGGCCCTTTGGTCAGGTATCCAGTACAAGTGGGAAATGGAGGAAAACAATCACAGGAGAGGCACAGGAGAATGTAACTTTGGGGATAGTACTGGAAAGATATCCTGAATTCTCCCACTTAAGATACAGCACTGGCAAAGCAGAAAAGCACTTCAGAGTTAGTACAATGATAGTGTATTAAGTATGCATGCTGCAGATCCAGATGCAACATGGGCACAGGAGAATGTCTATTTGGAGTTGTACATAGATGGCATATGGAGTATGCAGGCTGTGGACCCAGACACACCACTGACACAGGAGAATGGCACTTCAGAGTTGTACTCAGATGGCATATGGAGTATGCACGCTGTGGACCCAGACACAGCACAGGCACAGGAGAATGACACTTCAGACTTGTACTCAGATGGTGTATGGAGTATGCAGGCTGTGGACATAGACACATTGCTGGCAGAGGAGAATGGCACTTCAGAGTTGTACTCCAATGGTGTATGGAGTATGCAGGATGTGGACCCAGATACAGCGCTGGCATAGAAGAATGACACTTCAGAGTTATACTCACATGGTGTATGGAGTATGCACGTTGTGGACCCAGATGCAGCGCTGGCACCGGAGAATGGCACTTTGGAGTTGTACTTGCATGGGGTATAGAGTACACATGTTGTGAGTAAACACAAGAAGTAGCCCATAAAAGAGAGTAGCATGAAGCCTGGAACGCTGTAACGGCCAGTATACACTGGAGGTAATGACATTGTACAGGCAACTTCCTGCTGTCCAGAGCCCAGCTAATTACCTTAAGGTTGCAGTCCATTTCAGGACAGTGTCAGCTGACAACAACCAAGCTACCATTGGGTAAAGGTCCAGTCAGGTGATGAAGATTGTCATGGCTGCACCCAGGGCCATAACTAGGGGGGGGGCTGAGGGGTCATGTGCACTGGGCGCCATCCTCCAGCGGCACTGGCCACATACTTCTTTGTGCCGGAGGTCTGCAGATAGAGACCTCCAGCAGTGGTGCGCGCCAGACAGGGGCGGCGCAAGATCCTGCCCTCCCTCCTCCCCTCAGAAGTTAGGGTAAGAGCTCAGGGGGGGGAGGAGGGGGCGGAGAGGGATGGCAGTGCTGCACAGGGCGCACAGCTGTCTAGCTACGACGCTGGCTGCACCCATGATGGCAACCCCACAAACCAAGTCACAGAGCAATGCATGAATGTCCAAGCAGTCTCTAGGTATAATCCTCAGCACGTCACCCACTGCCGCACCTGGCACCTGACTGCTCGAGAAGTCAGGGAAAGCCAGCACTGGGGTGAGTAATGGCCGATCCTAGGCTGCAACCTGACACCAGTTTTATATAGAACCAAAATAAAGAATAATCATATCTCAAAAGGAGAATTTCTTAAACATTCAGGTAGGTATTATCTGAATACAAATGTTATAAGGAACTCATCAGAGAATGATGGGGAACCTATGTATTCTAAACCAGTTCATTAGAATTTAACAGATTTCAGATTTATCGACTCATTCAACCCTTCCGAGAATAATGAATTGAGTTGAAATATCCAATATATAGTACCTCCTCATTGCATAGTTGTTTAAATATTTTGCCTCCCCTGGATTTAATTGGAATGGATTACTGTATATACCTACATTCTCTAGGTTTTTTACAAAGGTCATTTATAGTAGTGGAGGTCTTGCCCATAGCAACCAATCAGATTCTAACTATTATCGTATAGAAGGTGCTAGATTAATAACTAGAATCTGATTGGTTGCTATGGGCAACAACTCCAATTCTATAAACTAGAGATGTGCAGGTTCAGTTGCAAGAGAACCATCAACAAAAAAATTTAGGGGTTCCAAGTCAAACCGAGTCTGAGTTTAAAATAAATTTGGAGTCTTGAGTCGAACCGAGTCCCAGTTCAGATCTTCCCACAATTCAGAATTTGGATTTAAAAACTAATCTCGGGTTTAGATTGCATGGAATCATGTAAAAATTATACAATTTTAGCTATTTTTTATTATTATTTATTTTTTAAATACAGATCCAAAAACAAAACATGAGAGGGTGAATCCAGAGCCCAAACCAAAACATGTGGATCAGCGCACATCTCTAGTATAAACATGCACTTTAAAAATATACCCCTTATGGTCGCTCATGTAGACTTTGATGAAATGATTAGAGACACTATGAGTATGGACTCTTTTTATAATATTACAGCAATGTTTCATGAATTGTATCCTCAAAGGTTGGTGTGATTCATCCCACATATCTTAAACAACATCCACATGTAAGCACATATATGACATAGTTTGAGTCAAAATTCTTGAAGCTTTTAATATTGTAGATTTCATTGGTTGAGTTTAATGAACTAGAAATTGCCTTTCTCTATGTATAACTGCACATTGTACATCTAGTTTTCACACATTGTTGGAAACCTAGAGGTCTAGGTGGAAGACAGTTTCCCTTTGCAGTTAGAGTTTAATTTATGTTAAGAGATCTCAGACCACTTGGAGCTAAAATAGTTTTAAGAGGTTTGCTTTTCCTACTTGTAAGTGTTGGTTTGGGTGGGAGTAAATCCTTGTAAACACTGACATGTCTTAAGATGCTGTCATTTTTGTTCATAATGTCTCAGATTTCTTTTGAAAAATTATTATATTTGCAAATAAAAGCTAAGATCATATCTACTTCAGTGTTCTTAACGTGAGGTTGTTATAATATGGGTTTGTTTTTAACCTGACATAAGGAAGATCTATCTAATTTCTATACTTCAAATGCAATTGAGCATCAATTGGCCTTTAGGGATATCTGTTTTGCATCCCCCGGTCTTGGCAAAAAAAAACAAATGGACTGTAGTGATGTATGTGTTGTCACATACACCACTACCCTGCTGATGATGGGGGAGACCCCTCATGGCATCTGTCATTAGCCGGACCCACCAGCCAATCAGCCGCCACTCTACAATTATTGGCATTTGTTATTTTGGCAAGACCCGGGGATGCTATGGAGACAAGCGTAAGGACGGAGGTGAGTATAGGATCTTTTATCACTGGTAACCCATTGAATTTCTACATGGACAAGTGTACAGAACATCTTGCAGCAGGTAAGTATGTGTTAGTGTGGTATATTTATGTAATAAAATTGTACAATCTACGATGTGTGTGGCCACCTGCTGGCACTTGTAGTTTCATAAGTGCCAGTGTGCATGCATGTTGGCAGTGGTAGTTCCACTGTAAAATACAATAGTTTTTACATTTTTTCACTACTATTACCCCTGTACCCACAGCCCTGGGGCGAGGGGAAGAGCCCCAGGCTTCAGTCTAAGTCTGGGGGGCTTGGGAGAGGGGGGAACCCTTTATTGAGGGATCCCCACCTGCTCTGAGATCCCCAGCTTGGATTTTCCTGGCTTGGGGTGATAATGTTTGGCTGGCGAGACCCGGTGAAAGGGTCCCCTGGCTGTGGCATTACACCCTGGCCAGATTTGATTCCGGTGCAGGTTTTAAAAATAGGAGGATCCATATGCAATTTTTTTCTCCTATTTTTAAAACAAGGACAGGCTCAGCAGCCCAGTGCTGGTTCCTAAAATACGAGGTAACCCTACTAATTTTTTCTCCATATTTTTAGGAACCAGGATTGACTGAGCAGTCTGGGGCTGGTTCTGCTTTTTGGGGTGGGACCCTACATCATTTTTTTGCAACATTTAACCCTTTTTTGACAGGTTTAACACACAAGCAGACTTCACATATCTCACTGACATGTGCAGGCTGCTTTTTTATAGAGAGTTTGCCAGAGTGAAGACACTGCAAACTTGGGTGAGAAATTTATATCTAAACTTACTTGGGTGAGAAATCTCAAACTGCTTCACCATCCCCCAACTCTATCATAGCTAAATTCACTTCTTAGCAAATTTGTAAGTTTCAGAAGCATCAAATCACCTGAATTTCAGCAATGCAAATCGAGTTAAAAAAAACAAACTCGTTCAGAATCTATTCTTAGTAAATTTACCCCTAAATGTAGTAGTTTAAGCTCAAACAAACTTTACCATTTATAAAATTGGAGACTTTTTTTCTAAAATTTTTGAACATGTGAACCAATTCCATAAGTACTTTGAATAAATATTGAACATCTGTATTTACCACAGATCAGAAAACTTAATCTTTCACTGAGATACTATCAAATATTTGTCTTAAACTAACTGCACAGTTTATCCCAAAACAAGCAAACATGGATGTAGAAATGGATGTAGAAATACAAGAACAGACAAGATTTCTATCATTTTGACACTTTTAGAAGTGATGCACACATATCAAACTACAGATTTGTCAAGAATTTGACACCCGCTGAAGATGCAAATTCAAGATAGTAACTAGGGGGGTGATTCAGAATTTGACGGAATTCTGTCCTTGCTAATATGCAAATGAAGCAGGAGGTGTTGGACACCCCTGATTAATTTGTTATCCCAGCACTGCAACTGAGGCTGCAAGTCGGGATCAACATCAAGACCATCGGTGGTTGATGGTCGCCAGCTGAGTAGGCTTCAGTTTACTCAGGCTGGCCAGCTTGTGAGGCCAGGAAATGGTGACTGTTGACTGGCCTTGCCACACATGGAAAAATGGGGCAGATATGCCCCATGTCTGGGAACGCTAGCAGATATCGCACCACCCCTTAAGTGCCTCTCCATGTTAATCAGGCAGAGGCATCCAAGGGGCTCCGTGTGATTATTCAGGACCCATTCTGCACACTCAAATAATGGATCCTGCTTACGAGCAGTTTCCTGATTATCGGGAATATGCATTCAGCATTGCACTTGCGTGCAATACTGAATAAGCCCCTAGGTTTGAACTGAGATGACCATTTGTACTTCAGTATATGCATAACAAAAAGCCTTAGGCCCTGATTCAGAGGTAAATGCTATTTGCGTGCGCTCACTCTGAATTAGGGCATCCCTTTTTATTGTCCAGCCTCCAGGCAACTCGCACAGCTGTGGGTGACCACCCACAGTGTGTGCATGCGCCCTGGTGATGGTCACGATTATCGCGACCAATGGGCTTGTGGCGAGACCCTGCCGGAAGATCTTGGCTCCCGCAATCCTGAGTGGACTTCCTGCTCTCATAGAGCAGGAAGTACACTACTGACATCACTAGTGATGTCAGTAGGTCCGCCCACAATCCGCAGGCATTCCTTCGGGAATACCTCCGTTTGTGCAGCCAACGGGAATACCTCCGTTTGTGCAGCCCCTCCCCGCCTACAAAATGGGGTGAGCTGTTGATCAACATCGACAGCCACTCCATCTTTTAGCGAGCACCGGAGCGAGTGATTTCTCACTCACTCTGGGGCTCGCGTGTGCACAATGGCCCTCCAATGACCAGCTTGCAAGTGCTATGCGATCACGAGTGGGTCTGAATCAGGCCCTTATGTATGCTGTATTATGTTTTGAAGGGATGCATAGCATTTTTCATGGTTCATTCCTGCATACTATTGTAAAAGAAGTCACATCTCAGCAAACAAGAATTGTGCATATTTTTGATTTTTATGGGTAATTGAAAGTATTATTGTTTTTATGTAAGTTCAATATTGCAATACACCTCACTATATGCATCATAGATTGTTCAGAGTTAATTTTAGTTTCCACCTTAATTTTTTTTTAGTTTTAGTTTATGACCTTATAATATATCTTTAAAAATAACACAGCAGTTGGAGGATGCACTGATATTTGTGGCTGCAAATAACTTGCACAGTTTCCACACCACCCAGAAGGTCACAGGTCCCAGGTCACCCAGCAGGTGCACAGGGAGAGATCACCAACTGTCCCATTTTCGAGAGCACAATGGCAATGCATTGTATAGTAAATGGTGGTTGGACATATTGCCACATAACTCCAAAACAAAGCAATCAAATTACTATACCAATATTTTTCTGCAACTCTACGGACCAATCACCTGATTCATTACAGATCACTATTGCAATCGCAGCTGTGATTATGCACACAGTTCTGCTGTGAAAAATTTGCTAATGTCTGCAACTGCTCAGCCAGAATAGAAGCACCAAGTACCACTTTCTCACATGTGTAAGACTTCGCAATCCTGTGTAAACATCAGTAACATCGAGGTTACATCTGACCCTCATGCAGAATTACAGCAAGCCTGCCTGCCTCAGAAATTGCAACTCTCATTGCACATAGAGAGTACTGAAGCTGCGAATGCCATAGCAGTGGCAAATTTATGCATGCCCAGGAAACAGCATTGAAATAGACAGGCATGCCTGCATTTCCCTGACCACTACTTGGCACCACAATCAAATGCTGATGTCTTGTCACTCACTCTGTGATGGATTTTTAACTGTGTACGTGATCACAGTGCAATTGCAATCCTGGCTTGCACACGCACACTGCGGTGCATACGCATGTGCAGTATACACCATTGGCCAATCTACATATGCTATTGCAATTGCAATCCATAATGAATATGATGTACCTTGCTCAGACAATGGCATTATAGAAATATGTCAATCATAAAAGTCATCCTTCTGCTAAAAATATATAGATAGCTGGAAACCTGAAAGCAGATTAAAATGTTATATACAATTTCAAAATCTTAGACCAATAATTTTAAACTTACATTCCAAGCAAGAGGAAGCTCCCTCTGAAAAAGCCCCCGGTGAAATGTGCATCGGCACCACTCACAGGGTTCCTCTGTGCACACAGAGGTGCCCTGCACCATTGAGCACTGACCATCCTGCTGGGCAATCCATCAGTACTCAAGACCAGGTACTTTTCTCCCTCCCTGCCCTCTCACCAACTGTGGCTCAGTGCTGACACACTGCACTGTCTATCACCAGTGTGCAGCCATGAGACCAGCAGAGGCAGCAGAAGCAGCTGCTTACTTCCTTTACTGTGTCATTACTTTGAAACTCTCATACCCAATCCTATGTATATCAAGATTGGGAAAAGCAGATTTCATGGAATTTTAGAACACAGGTACTATTTTCATTTGATTATATATACTCTATTTTGGGGGAACCTGGCACCCTTTTTGTTGATTGACAGTATAGAGATCTATCATAGACCTAATTGAATCTAATTAATGTTCCTTAATATGCTACGTTTGTGTGTTCTCTCTATGATCAGTATTAAAATTTGAATGTGCATTTATGTTCACCTGACAGACAATCAGCTGGGTTTTTTGTAGGGGTGTGCACCGGCCACTTTTCGTGTTTTGTGTTTTGGTTTTGGATCTGGATCTTTCTTCGTGTTTTGGATTTGGATTGGTTTTGCCAAAACCACCCTTCTGTGTTTTGGGTTCTGGGTTTTGGGTTTAGTTAACATAATCAGTTGTTAACTATCCAATTAAATAATATATAAGCAATAATCAGCATAGAATTAATATACTGATGTCCGAAAACCCGATTAAAACATTTTAAATATATTCATATAAAAATTATTAAGGTTTAAATTTATAAAGAGGGTTTGAGTGCACCCATTTTGTAATTGTTTCCCATTTGCCTCTTTTCTATTCTACTGAGTGCCTGAGGAGAACACAAATTTAACTGGCCAACAACTACAATTATCAGTACAAGGTAAATTATATGGAACTCTCTCTCTATCTCTCTCTCTCCATCAGACCCTTAATGCCCATTGCTTCACTTACTCCTCAAAACATACTATTGCTCTACCTCTCACATTTAGAATGAACAGCGTCATCCCTCCTCTTGTTATAGTCATCTCATTTATATCACATAACTTAGCCAATGTGTATACACTTGTAATTATGTAATTAAATAGATAGATACAGAAATGTTGGTTACCATGTAAACTGTAAGTACAGTATATCTACCCTGACTGTATCACTACTCTGTATGGTGCTGCAGAACTTTGTTGAATAATAATAATAATAATAATAATAATAATAATAATAATAATAATAATAATAATAATAATAATAATCAATGAAATGTGTAGGTTGTCCTTCCATGCTCTCTCCCCTATGATACGGTATTATTGGGGGGTCTATTTCCTATAAACATGACTTAATATTTATTTATTTTGCTGTTTTATATCTATCAGCTAGCTTTGACTACCTACTAATTTGTAAATATACCCCTTGGACAATATGTTTTTTAAAAGGAGCAGTTTTTAGATCAATTTATTAAAGGTTACATAAGCACAAGGGTGGCATGTCATTTTTCTGATTTACTGTAGTGCAATGAGGATATAACTTCTCTCATTATAGAAATATATAGGATGATTGGAAAGAGCGGTGGAGATACTGGATACATACAAAAACAGATGAGCCCAACACTAGTTATTCAATAGTATGCATCCATTTAACTGTGTGCAATTGAATGTTATTAGGTTTAATGAACTATGAGTGTCCCCTCTTCTTTTTTGATTTTAGATTTACCTGTGCTTGTAGTTCATTGCTGGTTGAGACTGAGATAAGGGGGAGCTAACATCTAAAAGGATTATATCAAATTGTCTTACTATAAAGATTGTTGGTGTGCTGAATGGTTTTGAATTTATACACTGTAGTTAAGACAAATATTTAAAAATAGAAGAAATAATGTAGGTTGACTTGAATGCACATAAAATAATCCTAGACAGGAATAACAGGCACAGAATCTAGTACTAAAAATACTACCTGTCTATTCAGTCCAACATAGTTACATTCTTGTAGAATTATGACAGTTGGAAAACGATATTTCATCAATACAAAGACATTAAGTTTCAGTCCCTGGGAAACAGTCACCTTAAAATAAGAAATGGAAGCCATTCTTTTAATGGAGTTTCAAAGCCAATAAATGTTTTAAAAATAATCAGATATTTTACTAAATGTTCACAAATTTTTATTTTCGCTTGTTGCATTCAAATAAAAATATATTGAGAGCTTGTTATTAAAGATCTAATAGTGATACATTCAATCTTTGTTTTTTTTCCAAAGAATACAATTATTTGCTATTGTAAATAGAATTTTATCTGTGGACATTAAATATACAATACATTTTATAATAGAGAAGGAAATATACAATACAATATATAATACTCCATGCAGTTTTGAAACTGAGGGTGCTTAAAGGTTTCCAACTAAACTGTGCTAAAATATTTTGGGAATATGGGTCACTTCAGAAAAGACTATCACTGATATTACTAGTATAAGGTTTACTAATACACTGTTAAATACATATTATTTGTCTAACTGAAATAAATAACTAAGGTACTTTAAAGAGCTTAGCATACATTTAGTAAGTGAATGTTATTTTAATGTTATTAATACATTGGTTACATTGTACATAGTGGTGCACTTCCCAATATTCCAATATTAAGTATCTGTACAGTGCAAACATTGGCTCAATAAAATTATACCTTAAGTCTGATTCCACTTCCTCTTTGATCATACCTACTAAATGTACATTAGCTATAACAATCTTTTATCCTGTAAACTGAATTATAATTCTGGAGGTCACACATGAGCAAGTTTCTGGGGAGGCAGTGAGGAGGCAGTGGAGGGATCCACTCAGAATCCTCTTCACATCCCAGAACTCCTTCCCATAGGAAAGAGTGAGGCACCGACAACAAACACTATCTGAAGATGTTTGGCATTGGTTCACACAGGCAAACTCAAAGTTTTTGGAGTTTGCTGAAATTCTAATTGGATAAATGGGGTGTGTTCACTTTAAATGTAGAGTTCTGAGTTAAGCACTTTATAAAAATCAAAGACATTTAATAAGCAGTCAGCCAGGAGAAATCAGTCAGTATATTGAGGATAATCATGCTGTTTGCCTGTTGTATAAAACACTGACCTTTTTACTATTAGCATCGATATGCATACATAAGTCTAGTTCTCATTGGTTCCCTTGCTGGCCTCAGACAACAACACATGTATATCTAGGCAGATGTATCACTATTAACACTGGCATTTGCAGTGCTTAGTACCTTACATATGAAAAGCAGCTTGCCTTCTTGACAGGTGCTACCTGTTTCACTTTCCAAAGCTACTGAAGATGTACAGATACGTCCTTATACATCAGTGGGAACTGAGGTGACTGACTGAAGGAGGAGTCCAGGTGAAAAAAATATCTAGATAGTGGTGGAGAAAGCTATGAGAACCTGGCACTGGGAATAATATGAAGTAACATTTAAGGTGAGAAAAAACATGTCAGTGTTCCTTTAGAGTCCTGTAATAAAATATCAGTTGCCAAATTCATCTTCTGTCCGGTAAAGTGGATATGAAGAAGAAATAAAAATGTGAAGGAAGATGATATGCAGTGAGAATGTCAGTCAGTACCATGAGTGAATGACAGCATAACAATTATTTAAATCAGTGAGGTCAGACAGTATAATATAAAGAGAGTTACAAATGAGCCATAAAGAGAAAGAGAAACTGTCAGAGACAGAGAAAAGGAATTATAACAGGGGCAGTCAGTATCTTTATATTGGAGAGAGTGGTGTTTATTGGAGTAAATAATTTTGAAGCAAATGATATATACATATTTATATAATTTTTTTCCATGGGGCAAAGTCTGGGTACCTCATTTAACCTAATTTTGTTTCATCACACAAGTAACAAATAAAAGTATTATTTTTTGTACTTGTTACCAACTCAACAAAACATTGTTATTATATAACAGATGGTGACCTTATTACAAATTCAGAAAGACTGACTATTCTGCATTGCTTGCTGCAAAATAAAAGGAGTTAGTGAAATATTGTCAGTGGCCACAGTGCCATCAATGTAAAAGAAAGCCATAGAAAGAGAAGAGTATTTTAGCAGTTACTTAATAAGATGATTAACTACATATGTGTATTACAGTAGGTAGCTATAAACTGTTGAATATCACCAAAGAAAGGTATTAAAAGCTATTTAGTGTATGCAAATTCACTATTCACAGAATGATTATTAACAGTTACTGGACATTCTAAGGAGGGACATTCAATTGTTAATTGCATTGCTAAGCCTAAACAGGAATACTATATTTTGTATAAGAATGCAGTTTAGTTGGTATTAATATAAATATATATATATATATATATATATACATACATTCAAGTGGGGACTCAAATTGCAAGTTGTAATATTTAGAATTTTGTCTTATACCTGAATCCTCATGACATCCTTGAATAAAATACGCTTACTGTTTTGGGTAAGTCCTTTCCAGTCATACTTATATTATTGATTTGATGGGAGGGTGGGAAATAGTCTACCACACCAGTCCATTGAACCCGGTGGGTTTCTCAAGTTGACCCCTGGTAGATTCCCCTCTTTAATCAACAACAAGATGACTTGGGTGGAAGCATTGCCAGAAATAGAGAATAAACTGATCTGATTGGTGTCTACCAAACTCCATTTACAGGTGAGCAGGTGTTAAAACTGTTTATATGAATACAATGCCAAAAAAAACTACATAATTTTCCAGCCTCTCTATCTGGAGTGTTGGGCTTCCCAAACCAATCTTTTCTGAATTACTGAGTCATTACACAGCTTGGGTGGAGGCACTGATCATCAGTTTCACAGAACACTTCCAGTACCCTTCAGGAAAGAGTGCACTTCATAGGATTCAGGTGAGTCTTGTTTACATGCATTATCTGCAAATTCAGATATTATCCATCTTAATATTTTACATAAGAGCAGAATTATTTATGCTCAATTCCAGTATTTGCTATTTTCTATCAAGTTTAAAATACCAAAATGCTGTTAAATGAACCACTTAAAAAATGCAACTGTCTAAGATACATTACAGTACATGTTTATTAACAATGTTGCCAAAATAATAATAATGACTTTTGCATATTTGCAGTGTAACATATTCAATTTGTGTCTTTATAATAAGCATATTAATTAGCAATGCTGAGACAGAACATAAATGCATGTTTAATGCAAATAGCGAAATATGATGCAAATAACAAAATAATTATGGAGAGCCTGCCTCAATAAAACCTATGTTGTGAGCTGTCAGAGCTAATACTGACAACTATAACACTCTTAAACAACACTAGCTGTACTGGTATTTGTCAGGACTAAGAGATACACCTGCAGCATCAGTATCTTACACAACAAAAGCATACTGGATGATGCAACACTCATATAAAGAATAACTCTTACAGCAATCTGCAATTCTGATAAAAGGTCAAGACAGTAAAGACTAAATACTGTGCAGAAGATAGAGACAAAAAATAATTAGAATCTTAGAATCATTAGACACTAAGGGGTCTATTTACTAAGCAGTGTTATGAGACAGAGTGAAAAGTAATAAGTCTGTGATAAGGTGCCAGCCAATCAGCTCCCAACTGCCATCTCACAGGCTGTGTTTGAAAAATGACAGTTGGGAGCTGATTGGCTGGCACTTTATCACAGATTTATCACTTTTCACTCTGTCTCATAACACTGCTTAGTAAATAGACCCCCTAAGGGCCAAATGTAATAGAATGAGAGTATAGAAAATGTGAGGGTTTTCTCAAACTTTTTAAACTCGGCCAATATACAGTAATAGAGTCCGAAAAACAAAGCAACAGAGAAAACTTGCATATTTTTCAGACTCAAAAAACTCTCACAATTTAAAATTTCATTCAGATTTTTAAAGATAAAACTCAACCAATGTGAGAGTTTACTGCTAAACTCTCACTTTTCTAAACTCTCACCCTATTACATTTGGCCCTAAGTTGCATGCATTTATGTGCATATAGTAAATTAGTTACATATCAACTTGCATTTAATACGTTACTAGCATATGAAACCCTTTTATGTCAGAAATAAAAAAAATGTATATACTATGATCAACAATAGCATTGAGATGTAGCTTAGCACATTTTTTTGTAAATGCATAAGTTTTATTACTCTATTATTGCACAATATAATTGTCATATACACAAGATTGAATAGTGACTTGATACTACTATTAATAACTGAGAAAGTTGATTGTTCCAATTAAAATATCATTAAAGATACATATTCTATACAAAATACAAATTCAACTTGATTCAAGTAATTTACTTATAAAAATCATATGGACATTTTCTTTACTGCTGTAACTGAAAATGGGAACATAATTTAAGTAATGCATTTAAGATTATATAGGGACCATACTAAGTATTGTCAGTTAGAGGGGTGAACCTGCAATCAACAATTGAAAGCAGATAGTTTCTGATAATCATCATCATTGCACTTAAGCTCACACAAGAGATGCCATTTGAAAGGTGCATTTATGTGCACCAAGATTTTCCTCAGCTGCAATTACATGAGCACACTCCTATTATACTTGATGTATGCTCAATCACTCCATCTCTTCTAGTTGGCTGGTTGGAACGAGAATCTGGTAATTTATGGGAGCAAATGACAATCGAGCATTTGCTTCCAAACAATGGAAAAATAACAAAAATGATCGTTCAGACAAATTGATTAAATCCAACTACTAGTTGGATGGTTGGACACATAATCTTAATGTATATGACCAGCTATAATATTGTCTTAAGCTATTTTGTTATTCAAATAAATTGCTCATATGTGCATTTTATTCACGCAATAAAAAGTACAGGTACACATCATAAAACAGGCACACATTTTATGGCAAAACAAGGGCCTTTTTTCTAAGTGCAACCTTCTGTATATTAGGTTGCACTGAAGAAGGGTCCATTGTTTTGTCCATATTTATTATATGTACCTACTGTATACTGTACATTTTGTTGCATTATAAAAAGGTATTTTTTGAATAATTAAACAACCCCTCACTAATTAGAGTAAAATAAAAAAGAACATCCTCAGGGATATGGTTCCCAGTAAAACAAAGGTGCTTAAATAAGTCTACTCATTAACAGGGACTAATCACAACACATATATCTACATTTTGGCAGCAACTACAAAACATATTCAATTAATAATGGTGTGGCTACTAGAAAATGGCGCCTGTGTTTTTTTTTTTAAATATACAAATATTTGACACAATTTGCCTAATAATATCATAAAATGCTGTGATTGTTAATAATATTCCTCTTATAAATTGTACATGTACTAGAGGAAAAATAATGCCAATGGTAATGTTTGTTGATGTTGCCACATTTTTTCTTCAGGCACAGCTTAACATAAGAGTTAAAGTTTCTTGAAAATACAGTACTATTTTAGAAACATGTTTAAAAGATGCACTTTTGTATCTTTACAAAGGTCACAATTTTACTTTCAACTCTAAAACAGTTTTTTAAATAATCAGATCCTATACACAGTTTGGTGCAGGGGAGTTAGCAACCTTTTCGCTCAATGCAATAAAAATTTCAGCTAATAAGGGATTTACACTATTGTAGATTATTAAGATGACAGCTTGTATTGCATTTTCTATGTTTCTCCAGATCCTCTGTGTATAATAAGAATGTACAGTAAGGTAAATATGGATCCATTTGTACAGTACATAGTACCTCAGTATTTAGAAGATAGCTGTTTAACCTTTACTTTAGTTAAAGCTTACGCAATTAAAAAATGTAGATAGGTTTCAAACAAAAAAAAATGTTTCTACATTTTTTTTAAATGGACATAATATAGATTTGTTTTTATTTTCAAAACCTTTGTTCCTTGTTTAACACTTTCTCTAGTAGTCCCAATAAAATATTGCATTGTGTTAACATTAGAACAAAGGAGTTCTATAAATTGTAACCAGGTGCAGCTCCAAATTAAAAACTGCACTGCTGGAAAGATAACTTCCTAATTAAATTCCACAATGTGCCATAAATGAAGTACCCTCAGGCTACAAAAAAGCAAAATATATACCCATTGTAATAAAGAAATACATACAGTATAAAATAGCACAGGCATGCAAAATATTTGTTAACTTCATTATAGAGGGCTCAGTTAAATTGTACAGTAAAACTTGATAAAACAAAATGAAAAAAAAAGTTTTAAAATTGAATTGTTTTGTATAGATGATAAGCTACCATGAAAAAATGTTGTGCATCTCAAATACAGTTAATGGTTCCAAAATAAATTTTGTTTTATTAATGATTTTTCTATAGTAATTAGGAGCATGACATATTGTATACATGACATTAAATGAGAGCTATTTCTGTGTTTTCTGTTTATGTAGTCCCACTACTGTATATTACACTGGGCAGAAAATAGTAAATAATCAGTACTTTCTCCATTGCATATTACAGTCTAAATTCTCTACCAAACAAACACACTCACTAGGCTCAAATAAACCAACCAGTGGAAATTCTTAAAAATACTGATATTATAAGGTCACAGTCGGCGGAGGAACCGGTGGTGGTGCGGGCGTTGGCAGTGGACATGTGAGCTGGTGGTGGCCATCTGAAAATTTAAAAAATGTCACTGGGTGCCATTTATGAAATGGGCGCTGCTGCTGTACTAGGCAGAATGGCTGGCAGGGACTGGATCCTCTCAGATCCAGGCCCACTGGTGACACCTGCACAGGTGCCGGGTCCTGCCGCTGCTGGGTGCCGCCACCGATGACATCGCAAGCCATTATTGGCATGTGGTGGCCATCTTGGAATTTCAAAGATGGCTACCATGAGTCGATCACAGCTCCTTACATCATCGGAGGTGGCAGCTAAGGGACCCAGTGCTTATGAAGAGGACAACAGAAACCCTGGAGAGGTGTAAGCCACCTCCCAGGTGAAGATGTCAGAAGCCCTGGTGGGTTGGCGCCCGCCATGCAAAGATGCCGGAGGTCCTAGTGGGTGGCAGTCACAAAAAAAAGCTTACACAGGCTGCTGCCCACTAGTTGAAGATGCTGAAGCCCTGGCGAGTTGGCTCCCACCAGGCAAAAATGCCAAAGCCCTGTTGGGTTGTCACCCACAATGCAAAGACGTGAGAAGTCCTAGTGGGTGGTGGCCTTGCAAAAGAGCTAACACAGGCTGCCACCCACTAGGCAAGGATGCCAAAACCCTGGTGGGTTGGTGCCGACCAGGCAAAAAGGCCGAAGCCCTGGCGGGTTGGCGCCCTCCAGGTGAAGACTTAAGTAGTCCTATTGGGTGATGGCCATGAAAAAGAGCTAAGATACACTGCTGCCCACTAGCCAAAGACGCTGAAGCCCTGGCGGGTTGCCGCCCACCAGGCAAAATCACTGAAGCCACGGCTGGTTGGCACTCACCAGGCAAAGACGCCAGAAGTCCTGCTCAGTGGCGGCCATGTAGAAAGAGCTGACACAGGCAGCCACCCACTAGGTGAAGAGGACAACTGAAGCCCTGGAGAGGTGGAAGCCATGCAAAAGAGCTAAGTGGCTGCCAACCCTCTGGCAAAAATACGAGAAGTCATGGTGGGTTGGCACCTGCCAGGCAAAGACGCCGTAGCCCTGGTGGGTTGGCATCCACCAGGTAAAGATGTCAAAGCCCTGGAGGGTTGGTGCCCGCAAGGCAAAGACACCAGAATTCCTAGTGGGCAGTGGCCATGAAAAATAGCTGACACAGGCTGCCGCCCACTAGGTGAAGATGCCAAAGCCCTGGCAGGTTGGTGCCCGCAAGGCAAAAACAATGAAGCCCTGGCTGGTTGGCACCTGCCAGGTGAAGTCATTGTAGCCCTGGTGGGTTAGCGCCCACCAGACGAAGATGCCAAGCCCTGGGGTGGCGGCAGCCACATTACAGAGCTTAAAGGCCGCCGTCCCCCAGGAGAAGACCTATAAAATAAAATATTACAATAATAAAGTATGTTGTGTTTTTTTTACAGGTGGACTACAGGTGGCAGTGGGCCCTAATGCCTAGCATGCTGGTACTTGTGGGTTTCCAAGTGCCAGCATGCAGGGAGGCATGCTGGGACCTATATTTCACCTGCAAAAGAAAATATTGTTTAAAATGCACCACATCACACAATGAAACAGGCACCCACCACCCAGAGGTGCTGGGGATAGCCCTGGGCTATCAGCCTAGGTGTTGGGTGGCCTGGAGAGGGGACCTTTTTATTAGGTGGTCCCTAGCTCCTCAGGGATCCACGGCCTGGACTGACTAGCGGTCAGGATTGATGCTGCAGCTGGGGGGCCTGGTGAAAGGGTTCCCCTGGCTGTGGCATCAGCCCCCATTTGAAATATACGGTGCTGGTTTTGGAAAATACAGTGCAACCCCACAAATTTTTCCCCCTGTTTTTCCAGATCAAGGACCGAATCAGAGCCCAGTGCTGGTTGCGCAGCTTATGGGGGACCCTTATGTCATTTGTCCCCCATATTTTGGCAACCAAGGCTGGTTGTGACTAGCACGGTGCTGGTTTCACTTAAATATGGAGGACCCCTATGTTGTTTGTCCCCTGTATTTAAGCACAACCAGTGCTGGCTACCTGTGTATAAAAAAAGAACTGTAAAAAAATGGTGTAGCCCCACCCCCAAAAAAACATCCAGCACCGGGCTTTGGAGACCCAGTACTGGTTGTGCTAAATACAGGGGAAAAGTGATGTAGGGGTCCCCCAGTATTAAGCACAACCAGCACCAGGCATTTTAGAACCAGTCCTGGTTGCCAAAATAAGGGGGACAAATGATGTAGTGGTCCCCCATATTCAGCGAAACCAGCACTGAGATCTGAGCAGGTCCTGATTCTGAAAATACAGGGGAAAAATGTTTAGGCCCCCCCCTTTGCCAGAACCAGCACCAGACTCTTTCTAGTGGGGTGGTGATGCCACAACCAGGGGAGCCCTTTCACCTGGCTCCCCAGCTGAAGCATCACCCACACCTGCTGGCCAGCCCAAGCCAGGGATCCC
This sequence comes from Taudactylus pleione, assembly GCA_031769625.1. NCBI lineage: Eukaryota > Metazoa > Chordata > Amphibia > Anura > Myobatrachidae > Taudactylus > Taudactylus pleione. Next base: position 11,233,624 of record JAUIMM010000082.1, read on the forward strand.
TGGTGAGCTGAGGTACCCTCTAAATAAAGGGGTCCCCCTCTCCAGGGCACCTTAGGCCAAGGCTGATAGCTCGGTGCTATCTTTGGCACCCCTGGGCAGTGGGTGCCGGGTTGATTATGTAAAGTGTGCTAAAAGTAAAGTTAGAATTTTGTAATTTGCTGTGGAACAACAGTTCCCAGCAAGCCTCCCCCACATGCTGATACTTGGAGAACCATAAGTACCAGCATGCAGGGCAGGGCCTGCTGGTACCTGTACTTCCACAGCAAAAGCAATATTAAAAAAACACAACACACACACCATAGAAATTTGAAATTTTATTAGAACATACATGCACACACACATGTACTCACACATGCACACACTATCTCACATAATCAGCTATGTATCCCTGAAGCCATTCTGTCCTCTTCTCCAGTAGACAATCCAATGGATTACCTGTAATATTACTTCCATACTCACCTCCTACTATCCGTGAATCTGTCCTCTTCAAAGTGATCCATGGTCTTGGCAAAAAAAAAATGAAAAACATAGACCCATGGACATTAGTAGTGTTCTTAGAGAACACTACTAACCGAATGACAGCTCCACCCGGCATTTCAGTTCAGAAATCCCAGTGCAGAGCGCTCATTGGCTGAGAAAGGTGAGCCTTCCGCCTCTCAGACAAATGAGCTATTCTCACCATTGACTTTAATAGTGAGAGCTGAGCGTGCCCTTTTAAAAGATGGCGCCTCAGTGCCATTTTTGAAATTCAAAGATACTACCGTGAGCCATTAATGGCTCGCAATGTCATCACCCCACCCACCTCAGCTGGCTTAAATACAGCCAGCACGAGGCACCGGCCACTCACAGACTATCAGCCGGAGGCAGCAGGGAAGAGCTGCTGAAGACAGTAGATGCCGCGGAAGCCCTGGATGGGCGGCAGCCGGGAACAAGAGCCTAAAGGCCATTGCCATCCAGGTGAAGATGCTGTAGAAGTCCTAAAGAAAGCGGCAGCCATGAAAAAGAGCTTAAAGGCTGCTGCCCCCAGGTGAAGGTCCCACTAAAAAAAATAATAAAAAAAACTGTCTGTTTTATTTTAATATTTCTTTTGCAGGGGTACTATGGGTACCAGCAGGACTTTAATGCCCCGTCTGCTGGTACTTGTGGTTATCCAAGAACAAGTGTGTGAGGATGCCTGCTGGGACCTGTAGTACTACTGCAAAAGACAATATTTATATTTTCACATGCACTACACTACATAATCAACCCAGCACCCACCGCCCAGGGGTGCTGGGGATAGCCCCAGGCTATCAGACTGGGCCTGGGTTGCCCTGAGGAGTGGGACCCCTTTATTGGGGGGGCAGCTACCCAGGAATCCCCACCTGGGCTGACTCCCCACCTGGGCTAACTAGCAGTCAGGGGTTATGCTTTGGCTGGGGGGACTGGTGAAAGGGCTCCCCTGGCTGTGGCATTACTTCCCCACTAGAAACAGTCTGGTGCTGGTTCTGGTAAATACAGGGGGACCCTATGCATTTTTCCCCCTGTATTTTCCAGAACCAGGACTAGCTCAGAGCCCAGTGCTGGTTGCACTGAATATGGGGGACCCCTATGTCATTTGTGCCCCATATTATGGCAACCAGGACTGGTTCTAAAAAGCCTGGTGCTGGTTGCACTTTATATAGGGGACCCCTACATTATTTGTCCCCTGTATTTATCACAATCAGTACTCGTTTTTACAAAGGCTGGTGCTGGTTGCTGTCTTTGGGGAGGGGGCCATGACATTTTTAATTTTTTTAAATTTTTTACACTGGTTTTTTTTTTCACAGAAGCATAGATGGGTTTCACTGATCCCATCCGTGCTTTTGTGTTTATTTATACACATATGCAGGTATCACAGATCTTTCAGATCCGAGCCTGCATCTGTCTTCTGCTATCTCCCCCGAGTCCTTCTGCCTGTGCCATCGTCGCCAATAACAGCACCAGGTTCTGGCCACAGCTAACATCTGCTGCCCCCCTGGGTTCCTGCCATAACTTATGGCTGCTTTCTTCCCCCAAGCACATCCACCGCTACCGCCCACACTGACCTGCCATCTTTGTGCACCCAAGTGAAGCCACAGTGAGTACACCTAATGGAGGCTCCTACTGAGGCTGCATATCAAGTTGAAACTTTCTAACTCTATAATGGTGGATTTGTGAAGTAATAGTTTTAAATCTTTAACTTTCTCAATTACCTAAACCCCCAAAGCACCTACTGATGAACAATAGTTACCTAATAATACAAACCCCAAGTCTAAATTTGCCTCCTACTCTGAGTTATGCCTTCCCAAAAATCCACCATTGAGAACAGCAGAAAAGTGGCCCTAATTGAGTGTCAGAAAAAACTGACAGTTGGAAATTTATATTACTTCCAAGTCCTCAATTTTCATATTTCCTGAAATTTGGCATGCAGCACTGAGTGACAATTCTACCAGCCCATGCCAAATTTCATCTCCATACCTCCAATAGTTTTTGAGGTGAAGCCCCTTAAACACCATGCCCCTTACCTCACAAATTATCTGTGGGAGAATTCTGTTTTTTTAGGGCACCACTATGTCATTTGTCCCTGCTATTTTGGTAAACAGGACTGGCTCTGATTAGGCTGGTGCTGGTTGTGCTTTATACAGGGAGCACCTATGTTGTTTTTCCCCTGTGTTTAGCACAACCAGCATGGGGGCTCCAAAGCTCGATGCTGGTTGTGCTGTGGGGGCACGTCCTTTTTTTATGTTAAACATTCATTTTTTAAAGCAATGCATGGATGGATCTCACTGATACGTCCATGCATCTGTGTCTTATTGATTTGATTTTCTCAGGTGCATGCCCAGCACCAGTGAGTCCCTCTGTCGCCCACTGATGCTTTTGCACATGACCCTGTTGCTGCCACTGCTCCACACCCCCGCTGCTGCCACTGCCCCAAACACCTAAAGCCTACTCTCACAGCCATCTCTCCCTCTGCACCCTTAAAACACCTCCTGTCTGCTGTCTGCTTCTCCACCTGTGTTAGTGTACCTATTTGTTGTCCTTCTGCCCTGTAGGTGGCCATGTTTTCTCGCCAATACCATGATGATTAATAAATTATAAAAAAACTTTGAAATTCCATAGACAAAAAACCTTACGGTTTCACATGTCCCATTAAGGCTGCTTAGATATGATCTGAAAATTCACAAAATCTATTGAATTTCTGCCACTCAAACTCCAAAAAGCAATGAAATTATGATCCCCCAAACCATGCCACTCTGTTTCCCCCCATCCGCACCTCTGTTTTCCACCCATCTGCATTACTTTGGTAACCCACCCTCTTTACTGCTTAACCTTCCCTCCTCTACACACCTTTGTGTCTGACATATCCATGCTGCTGTGTCTCATTCCCCCATCCACACCACTTTTATCCCATCTGCACAGCTCTATTCTCTGCTTTGACCTCAGTTGCATTGACTGCATGTGTGTATTCCAATGAGCACACAATTCTGTGAATTAGGAGCCACCATTTTGGGAGTGACAGCAATCTCATTTTGCATCAGCCTTAATGATCATAATTTCAATGCTTTTTGAAGTTTGAGTGGCAGAAAAACAATTGGTTTTGTGAATTTTCAGATCATGTATAATCAGCCTTAATGGGCCATATGAAACCGTAAGGTTTTTTGTCTATGGAATTTTATAGCTTTTTTAAAATTTATTAACTATCAGGGTTTGGATGAGCAAACCGGGTCACCTGCAGGGGAGAAGGGAAACAAAATGGTACTCTAACGCAGGTGGAAGAGTGGACAGCACACAGGAGGTTGGTTTGGGAGGTGCAGAGTGCGAGATGGCTGTAGGCGTGTGGGGTAGCGGCAGCAGCAGTGGTGCAGAGCAGTGTCAGTGGTGCAGTGCAAAGGGGGCATCAGTGGGTGACAGAGGGTGAAAGAGGGGACCGCACACAGGAGGTTGGTTTGGGAGGTGCAGAGTGCAAGAAGGCTGTAGGCTTGTGGGATAGTGGCAGCAGCAGCGGTTCAGAGCAGTGCAAAGGGGGCAACAGTGGGTGACAGAGGGCTCAGTCGTAGTACATATAACCTGAGAAAATCAAATCAATAAGTCACCGATGGACAAATGCAGCAGTGAGATCTATGCATTTATGTTAAAAATGAAATGTGTAAAAAAAAGCATAACCCCCTCCCCCAGAAAACAACCAACCCTGGGCTTTGGAGCCCCAGTACTGGTTGTGCTAAATACAGAGGACAAACGACGTAGGGGTCCCCCGCATTTAGTGCAACCAGCACAGAGCTCCCAGCCAGTCCTGGATCTGAAAATACAGGGGGAAAAATGCATAGGGCTCCCCCTGTATTTTCCAGAACCAGCACCGGACTCCATCTAGCATGTGGGGGGGTGATGCCACAGCCAGGGGAGCCCTTTCATTGGGCCCCCCAGCTGCAGCATCACCCCTGACCACTAGTCACCCCAGGCCAGGGATCCCTGGGGAGTTGGGGACCCCCTAAATAAAGGGGTCCCCCTCCTCAGGGCACCCTAGGCCCAGGCTGATAGCCCAGGGCTGTCCCCGGCACCCCTGGGCAGTGGGTGCCAGGTTGATTATGTATAGTGTTGTGCAAGAAAATATAAATATTGTCTTTTGCAGTAGTACTACAAGTCCCAGCAAGCCTCCCCAGCATGCTGGTACTTGGAGTACCACAAGTACCAGCAGGCAGGGTATTAATGGACTGCTGGCCCCTAGGTACCCCTGCAAAATAAATATTAAAATTAAACAAACTGACCATTTTTAAAAGTATTTTATTTAGCAGCACCTTCACCTGGAGGGCAACGGTCTTTAAGCACTTTTACATGGCCGTCGCCCATCCAGGGCCTCTACGGTATCTTCAACAGGAGCGCGGCACCCAGTAAGCTCTTTTGCACGGCCGCCGCAAATCCAGGGCTTCTGCGGCATTTTCACCTGGAGCGAGGTGGCCAGTAAGCTCTTTTGTGTGGCCGCCGCACATCCAGGGTTTCCTCGCATCTTCTTGCTTCAGCTGGTCTCTTCATCTCCCCGGCCGACTGACTGAATGGATGGAGCTCGCACTGGCTCTATTTAGGCTAGCCGAGGGGGCGGGGCAATGACATCACAAGCTATGTTTGACTCCTGGCGGCCATCTTTGAATATTAAAAATGGCGCTGAGGTGCAATTTTTGAAAAGGGCATGCTCCATTCTCACCATTGAATTCAATGGTGAGAACCGCTAATTGGCCTCTCTCCGCCAATGAGCGCTTCGCACCGGGATTTCTGTACTGAAATCCCGGGCAGAGCTGTCATTCGGGCAGTATGGAATTTTTTTTCACAGGTAATCCATTAAATTGTCTACTGGAGAAGAGGACAGATTGGCTTCATGGAAACATAGAGTATGTGAGTATGTGAGATAGTGTGTGCATGTGAGAGTTCATGTGTGTGTGCATGTATGTTTTAATAAAATTATACTTTTCTATGGTTTGTGTGTTTTTTTCAAAATTGCTTTTGATGTGGAATTAAACTACAAGTACCAGGATGCTGGGCATTAGGGCCCACTGCCACCTGTAGTCACCTGTAAAATATATTAAAATAACACAACACACTTTAATATTGTAATATTTTATTTTACAGGTCTTCACCTGGGGGACAGTGGCCTTTAAGCTCTTTTGCATGGCCGCTGCCACCGCCATGGCTTCGGCGTCTTTGCCTGGTGGATGCCAACCCACCAGGGCTTCAGCATATTTTCCTAGTGGTCACCAACCCACCAGGACTTCGACATCTTCACCTAGTGGATGACACCCTGTGATAGCACCTTTTTGTGACTGCTGCCCACCAGGACTTCCGCCATCTTTGCCTGGTGGGTGGCAGCATGTGATAGCTCTTTTTTGTGGCTGCCTCCCATTAGGACTTCTGGTGCCTTTGCCTGGCAGGCGCCAACCCGCCATGGCTTTGGTGTCTTCACCTGGCGGGCACCAACCCACCAGGGCTTCCTTGTCTTTAACTAGTGGGCAACAGCCTGTGTCAGCTCTTTTTTATGGCTGCCACCCACTAGGACTTATGGCGTCATCGCTTGGTGGGCACCAACCTGCTAGGGCTCCGGCGTCTTTGTCTGGCGGGCGCCAATCTGCCAGGGCATTGACATCTTCTCCTAGTGGGCAGCAGCCTGTGATAGCTCTTTTTCATGGCTGCCGCCCACTAGGACTTCCAGCATCTTCACCTGGTGGGCGCCAACTTGCCAGGGCTTTAGTGTCTTCACCTAGTGGGTGGCAGCATGTGATAGCTCTTTTTCGTGGCCACCGCCCACTAGGACTTCCAGTGACTTTGCCTGGCGGGCGCCAACTGACCAGGCCTTCAGTGTTTTCACCTGGCGGGTGTTAACCACCAGGGCTTTGGCCTCTTCACCTAGAGGGCGGCAGCCTGTGTCAGCTTTTTTGCATGGCTGCAGCCCACTAGGACTTCCGGTGTCTTCGCTAGATGGGCGCCAACCCGCCAGGGCTTTGGCATTTTCGCCTGGTGAGTTTCAACCAACCAGGGCTTTGGCCTCTTCAACTAGTGGGCTGCAGCCTTTGTCAGCTCTTTTGCATGGCCACTGCCCATTAGAAATTCAGGTGCCTTTGCCTGGTGGGTGCCGACCTGCCAGGGCTTTGGTGTTTTCGCCTGGTGGGCGCCAACCCACCAGGACTTTGGCCTCTTTACCTAGTTGGCGGCAGCTTGTGTCAGCACTTTTGCATGGCCACCACCCACTAGAACTTCCAGTGTTTTCGCCCAGTGGGCAACAACCCACCAGGGCTTTGGCATCTTTGCCTGGTGGGTGGCAACCTGCCAGGGCTTTGGCATCTTCACCTAGTGAGCAGCAGCCTGTGTCAGCTCTTTTGCATGGCCGCCACCCACTAGGACTTCCGTTGTCTTCGCCCAGTGGGCGCCAAACTGCCAGGACTACGGTGTTTTCACCTGGTGGGCGCCAACCTGCCAGGGCTACCGCCTCTTCACTTAGTGGGTTGCAGCCTGTTTCAGCTCTTTTGCATGGTCGCCACACACTAGGACTTCCGGTGCCTTAGCCCAGCGGGCGCCAACCCACCAGGGCTTCGGCGTCTTTGCCTGGTGGGCACCAACCCACCAGGGCTTTGGTGTCTTCACCTGAGGGTTGGCTACCACCTGCCCAAGGCTTCTATGGTCCTATGCAGGTGCTGCCTCCTCCAATGACATCACAAGTCGTGATTGGCTCATGGCAGCCATCTTTGAAAATCAAAGATGGCCGCCATGAGCCAATCACGGCTCACGACATCATTGTCAGTGCAGCTCCAGTACCGGCACCTGTTCGGGTGTCGGCGGCCTGCCTGGATCTGAGAGGTTCTAGTCCCCACCAGCCATTCCACCGAGTACGGCAGCGAAGCCCATTTTAAAATTCAAAGATGGCTGCCGCAAACCGTGTTTGGCTAGCGGCAGCCATCTTTGAATTTCAAAAATAGCGCTGAGGCACCATTGTTGAATTGGGCACTGCTGCCATATTCGGCATAATGGCTGGTGGGGTCGGAATCCTCTCGGGTCTAGGCCTGCCGCCAATGCCCCCATGTCTGTCCCTGCCACTGCTTTGCCCACTACTGCCCTCAAACGATGGCCATCTTGCTGCACCCAAGTGAAGCCATTATAACTATACCTGCAGGAAACTCCTACTGCAGCTGCGCAACAAGTTGAAAAGTTCTAGCTATATAATGGCACATTCTTGAGGTAATAGCTTAAAAACTGTAACTTTCTAATTTACCTGAACCCCAAAAGCACGTAGTCTGGTGCAAAAGCTATATAATAAAACAAACCCCAAGTCTAAATTTGTCCCCTACCCTGAGTTTTGCCTTCCCAAAAATCCCCCATAGGCTACAGCAGAAAAATGTGACAGTTGGAGCTTTAGATTACTTCCAAATCCTATTTTTTTCTGTTTTTGCTGTGAAATTTGTCATGCAGCACCCAGTAACAGTTCAACCCAGACATGCCAAATTTCAGATCCGTACCTCCTATAGCTTTTGAGGTGTAGCCCCTTGAACATCCTGCCCCCCCTTCAGAATTCTCTATGGAGAAATCCATTTTTTTAGATGCAGCCATTATATATATATATATATATATACATACACACACACAACCCAGTGATGTGTGCTGAGGTAAATGGCAGGGGAGGCACTGGCTAGTATCAGAACCTAAAAAAACACAAAAATGGCATTTTATCACAAAAGCTTGTTTAAACATATACCCAATACTGTATGTGCCTTATGTCACCTAGCTGCATTAAGGTTGATTATTGGTCTGCATGTCTGAGTGTTGTGTATTGTTGTATATTTCTGTGTTAAATAAACAAATTAAAATACTTAATTTAAAAAAAAATGTCACCAATCTCTTGAGTAATTTCATGCTGCAAGTTTCAAATGTGTTGGACTCATAAGCAGTGTACTGTATGTTTATCTAGCAGTTGACCTGGCAGCTATTTTCAATCTTTGATGCGACTGTTCCCAACCCTGGCATTCTAGACTGACTCATTACCAAAAACATAGTACAGTTGAGGTCATTTTCAAGATAACTGTAAATTTGAAGTAAAAAACAAGAAACAAGAAAGTAATGTTTTTAAAATGATTTACACCAATTCAATTCTTTAAATAAAAGCCATTGCTCTAAATTATATCTCATTGCATTAATTGTCCAAATATTTACAATATGTAAATATTATCTACAGGTCAAGGCTGAGGGTGAACTAATTCCTTCAAGAATTACCAAGATGACTCACATAGATCCCATTTATATCAGCAATATAGACTTGGTCTGTAATACCCCTTTTACACCAGAGCAAAAAACCTGGGTTTTTGCTGGGTCTACCCTGGTCACAGCTCAGTGTAAAAGGGTCCCTGAAAAATAACCCAGGTCAAGTGTCCCAGCAATCCAACCCAGGTAGCTACCAGGGTTGGACCCAGGATGGACCCGGGTAATGGTACAGTGTAAACGGTGCAACCTGGGTTATCTAACCTGGGTCATGCCTAAAATTAGCTGATTGGTGGTTGTGGAGCATTCACCTCTCACTTTTTATGACCTCACAGGTATAGCAGGGCAGACCTGAGTTCAGTGTGAACAGGGCTGACATGGGAAAAACCCAGATCGAAGGTGCAATGTAAATGGGTCTGACCTGGGTCTGAACCATGTCCAAAAACCCAGGTCGGACCTGGGTTTTTGGTGGAAAAGAGGTATCAGTGAGGCAAAATTATTAATTTGCAGAGGATACTGTTGTCTATGTAAATTGCATAGCTATGTGGTCTGTGTATCATACTCATAAATTACATTTATCATCTTTCTATACCAATTTATTAGTAAATATGCTTCTCAGTTCCAAAAAGATTATGTCAAATTCTTCAATGTAGAGGCTTTTCTCAACCCCTGTGCTGAGCCTGTTTTGAGACTGTTGGGCTTAAAACATTTAATCATCATGAGCAATTTCATCTGTGCATAGTACAAATAATAACTTGTTTTTTTAAAAGAGTTTTCATTTTTAGAATACCATTACTTTACACCTGATGTGGAAAAAAAACTAACAAAAATGTGGTTTTATGTGAAATGGCACAAATTTGAAATGCAAGAAAATATGTTTCTGATATTATTTTAAATTTTACATAGTCACACTGTTCTTTCTAGATTTGGTATCAATTCATCTCTGCAGAACAGCAATAAAAATAATTCTATACATAAGTTTTCATAATAATATCAGCACATGAAAATAATAATGAATGTGTCTAATTTTAGTTTGCAATGTCCTCAAAGATATGCATAGAATGTGGCCAAAGAAAACAGAATAGTGGTGTGCTAATTCAAACAGAGATCATTAGTAAATCACTGGCAGCTGACATAAGGGGATTACTGCCTAGATTTTCCCAAAATGGCAAAGAAAAATAGAAAATATATATGTCTATGCCTATGACCGCTATATACATATATTAAATGAGAACTTGTCAGCTGTTAGCCTATTTTAATGATAATAACCACAATACATACAATACAATACAAAGAACTGCAGTACCTAAAATGGAATTTAGATGTTACATAACATGAAGGAATGTAACAAATAATAATAGAGGCCCACAACAATCCATATTATGGGAGAGATACTATATGTTTATAAACACGCAAGGATTATCTCTGAACTTTGGATTTTACACAGTCAATATACTATTCCTATGGGATTTCTTTGCAAATTTGCAATTTACTTTTTAGTAACATTAAGTCTTTCTCTTATGGGATTAATATATAGTAACATTGTTATTTTTTTATTGTAATATTATTTGTTACATTCCTTCATGTTATGTAAAATATCTAAATTCCATTTTAGGAACTGCAGTTCTTTGTATTGTATGTATTGCTGTTATTATCATTAAAATAGCTGAGAAATTCATGTTTGATACATGTATATAGTGGTCATATAGTATATAGTGGTCACAGGCACAGACATATATATTTTCTATTTTTCTTTGCCATTTTGGGGAAATCTAGGCAGTAATCCCCTTGTGTCAGCTGCCAGTGATTTACTAATGATCTCTGCACCTGATTCAAAGCAACTCGCTCTGACAGAGTGCTCGCTCTGAATCAGGGCCAGGCTTTTTTTTTTTGGAGTGACCTTTTGGCCACTCGCATAGCCGTGGGTGACCAGCCACAGCTATTGCGAGTGGCAAGGATGATGGTCATGATGGTCAAGACCATCGCGACCATCTGGTTTGTAATGATACCCTTGTGCTAGGGTCTGGCCCATCACAAGCCCCAGAGAGCTTTTCGCTCTAACAGAGCCGGTAACTCTCCACTGACATCACTTGTGATGTCAGTGGGGCCGCCCCCAAATGGCAGGCTTTCTCATGGGAACACCTCCATTTGGGAAGCCACCCCCTCGGCCCACCCACCAAAGGGGATGAGCTGTCACTCAACATCGACAGCTCACCCCCTTTGGAGTGAGACCTGGAGCGACGGAGTGCCCGTCGCTAGATGGGTCTTGCGCATGCACACGCCAGAGCCGGTTCCATCATGGGCATGCGCTGTGGGCCACCATTGACACGGTTGCAAGTGCTCAGAGCTTGTGACCGGGTCTGACTCAGGCCCTCTGTTTGAATTAGCACACCACTATTGTGTTTTCTTTATTCTATATTTTTCTGCCTATTGGTAGCTGCATATATTTCTTCGGTGATCATATATTTAAATTTTAATTTTTTTGGGATACTCAATATGTCTCTTAATTGTTTCAATGAAAGAATTAAGAGGAGACCGGATTATTTTAATGATCCAAGTTGTAATATTAGTGCTAATGAGAATGAAGATCTTTTTATGTCTTTTTTTAAATTAGAAGACTTGTTTAAAATTGAAACCTGGCATTGTTTACATATGTGCATGTAACAAAAATATATTTTGAATAATATTATACCCAGAGAGTACTTAGAGTGCTTAAATGGTCTTCATTTCAGGATGATTCGAAATTTGGGGACAAATGGGATCGTATATTAGACCAATGTTCCATCTCCTTAATGAAATTGCTGATAGAATATAGAGAATTAAAGGTTAAGGAAATGATAATAGGGATAGAGAGAGAAGTGTTTTAGAAACACAAAAAGATCACACACTGTTTCAAGAAAGGGATTTACTGGTAAATCAGAGGGTTGTAAAATATAAAAGAGAAATTATTGATAGGAAGAATGTTAAATACATAAGGGATCAGAAGGATTATTTCAATGGGAGAATGAGAACATATAGATAAAATAATCACAATCAATTGAAGAAAGTTAAAAGCAAGATAGAGTAACATCTTTTAGAAGATGTCCAGAAGCTGCGCATCTGAACAGCAATTTTAAACTTTCAACCACTGTAGATGAGTCTACTAGAGGGATTTTTTCTAGTACTTTCCCAAACAATTGGAATCAGTGAGACCTAAGCTGAGTAAACAGTTTGGAAGGAAACATCAGTTTTTTAATTCCAACAGGGTGACAGATAAAATTATATATCAATTTAGAAAATATCAACACAGAACAGATACAATCTATTGAGTGTAGACACCCCCCAAAAATGAAGAAGCTCAGAATTAGAGGTGTTTGAGGAGGACAAGTGATTTAAAAAAAGAAAAAAATCCCAGAAATTAAATAGACCAATAATTGGGAAGGGTCTCTTTAATTTGTCATCTAAAAAGTTGAATATTGATCAAACAAGACTACTTATGAGGTTTAAATTTTGCCCCATCCCCAAACATTGTTATTTTGTTTTTATAATATTATTTGTTACATTCATTCATGTTATTTACCATATCTAAATTCCATTTTAGGAACTGCAGTTCTTTATATTGTATGTATTGTTGTTATTATCATTAAAATAGACTAACAGCTGAAATATTCTTGTTTGATATATGTATATAGTGGTCAAAGGCACAGACATATATAATTTCTATAGAATGTGGCCAATTTATTAATGATTGCATTTGCAATGAGAACTAGGCATGATGTTCATGCACATGATTGCATTGCAGGATGCGATCATGCCACTTGGATGTAGCAAATTACACCCACAGGGACAGGGGCTCCGAAAGGAGCCCATTCCTGCGATGTTACCATATAAGCTGTCTCTTTACTCCTGTGTTGGGGATCCTGTGCATGTGCAGTCTACAGACCACACATGTGTGGCAGCCATTGCTGGGGGATTTTCCTATGGAATCCTTACCCAGCTAGTTATGTGATTTGTAGCCCATAGGCTACAGTGACTTACTCCATCTTCAGAAAATCTGACAGCATTGCATCCTCCATAAAAATCTATGGGGGTTGCAGTGCAGGAGGAAATGGAGGTAGAACAGCAGATATCAGAGATATTTTCTATGATCCCTCCATAATACATCTGATATTACAAGAGTTATTATCTTACCTGAAATTTAGTGTTCCAGCTTAGCAAAAAGTATCTATCTTATAGTCCATCCAAGCACACATGACCATAAATGACCATTTCCACATCAAGCCAAACACTTCTTATGTGAACTTCATGATCATTGTTAGAGCAACTGTAACAATAACATCATCATTCAAATACTACAAAAATATGATACAACATATACATATATTAACACATAATATAGAGACTTGTAATTAAACACAAATTAAAATGAGACTGAATAACACAAATCTAGGCACTAAATAAAATAGGAATGCAAGGCAAATGTATACAATATGTTCCTTTTTGTAAAAGTATGGTGAGTAGATGTTTGTAGTCTTTTTCTCGCTCTTCTTGACTCCATTTAGTTGTTGTGTCCATAGAACATATGAAATAAAAATTAAAAGATGCAACATGTAGTATTGTCATTCAAATGTCCATTATAATAATAAAGTTTAATTATATGAATTCAATGTACATCTTAAATTATCATACATATTATTGGGATAGAGTACCCAAACTCACAAATAGATGCCTGATGTGAAGATCATAAAGGTTTCTTTCTTGTTTTACATCATGTGCAGCCTCCACAATAGAGTGTAGCATACCCTGACTTACTTGTTAACATATAGAAACAGGTATCTAGAGGTTTCTTTAGGTTTAGGAATGGATGCAATAATGGCAAACCACACTCACAGTTAAAACTGTGTAAACATTTCTATCTCAATTTCTTTTAAATGCAGTAGGTATTAGTTATGTCTGTCCACCATATTCAGCAAGCAAAAGCAAACCAAGAAAAAAACTATAGGTATAATCCAATGTGTATATTAAAAAGGTTTCTTACATACATATTCCCCCATAGTTGGGGTAAAATGAACAGATAAAAAAATTAAATAGGTATTTTCTTTGAAAATTTAAAAAAGGATGAAGCAAAAATATACCCACTATTAAAAAATGGAACACTTACCATAAGATATAAGTAGATGCAAGTTTACCTCAGAACTTCCATTTGTTACATATTTCACAGTGCCTCATATGTTTTGATGACCAGTTTCAACTCAAAGGGAGCATTTGTCAAGATGTCTATCATGGACTGCAACCATTATAATGGTTCAAGATACTTTTCCCCACAAAGATAATATCTCAAAGACTCAAGAGCCCATTTTATAGCGAGGCATCCTTTTTCTATTACAGAATACTTAGACTCTCATGAGAACAACTTTCTACTAAGATATAGAATAGGGTGTTCATCAAACTCCTGACACAAAACTGCACCCAAGCCCACATATGAGGCATCTGTATAACAAGCAGCTTGGTAAAATCTGGGGACTTTAAAATTGGGCCTTTACCCAAAAGATGTTTAATTTTGGTGAACACAGACTGACATTCCCTAGACCACTCAAGTTTATTTGATGAAGAATTTTTAAAACAATCTGTTAAAGAGCTTCTAAGGTAGAATATTGAGGCAAAAACCTCCTGTAATAGCTTGATGAACCCAAGAAGTACCTTTCTTGGTAGTCAGAACTGGAGCATTGGCTAGTACCTTACATACAAGGGGCTTCAGAAACCTTCTCCACACAACATACCATAAATATTTGGTTTCACTTTTACCTACAACACATTTCTTCAAATCAGCAGTTAAACCTGCTTCTTGCAAAGACTGAAGAACAGCCCTTAGCCTATTTAAATATGCATTCCAATGCTAACTATATATTACAATATAGTCCAAGTAAGCAGCAGCATAATTTTGATGAGGACAAAGCACGTGGTCCATTAACATCTGAAAAGAGGAGAAACAGCAGTTTCCTCTATCATATCAATTTGCCAATATCCTTTTGAAGGATCAAGGGTAGAAATACATCTGGTTGAACCTAATCTTTTAAGCAGGTTATTCACTTTTCAGAAGTCTATGCAAAATCTTCTAGAACCATCTGGTTTTGGGACCAAGACAATGTGGCTACACCAGTCACAAGATGACTCCTCAATTACTTCTAACATCAATATATCTTATACTTCATTGATTACCTGCACCTGTTTTACCCTTGGAAGCCTATAGGGTATTTGTCAAACTACTACCCTTAGTGGGGTTACAATGCCATGTAAGACTAAATTGGTCATCCCTGGTTCATCAGAAAAAAATTTGAGAACACTTTGTCAAGTTTCCCCAAGGAAGCCTTCCACTTGTCTGAATCCAAAGGTTCAAGGGGTTGAGAGACCCCATCAGACTGGAGAATCTGAGGACCAAGGTCACTATGGGCCTGATTCACTAGAATATTCTACTGCAAATATGCATGCAATCTGCTGATTGTTTCACACTGCACATGCATATGCATTGCAGTGTGCATGTGTGAACTGGCCAATGCAATGGGGACTATAATCGAAGGGCTTTTCAGACCCACCGAAGAGTGACTGACAGGTAGTCATGGGTTGTAATAGGGGGTGGCCAGCTGAACACAGGTGTGCCAGTGTGTTCACACACTGTTGCAGGGGCAAGCATAAATTATCCACTGCAATCCCATATGCAGTCTGAGGTCTCATATTGTGAGTAGTTGTTAGCAATTTCTGAGTAAGGTCAGGGCTTGTGCAAGTGTGGTTGAGACTGCATTGATACTCGATTGTAGCAATGGTTTTGCTATTCTGCTAACTATTATGAATGTGTTCAATGTAAAGTGGGCATCCCTATGTATTGCTAAGTTTGCATTGCGATCACAATGGATTAGCATACTATTGCAGTTGAACTGCTTCCATATGCAATATTGTGATCTGTAATGAATAAGGCCCTATGGTCATTACCTGGGTCTACAAAAAAAAAACTCTTTGTCCTTCCATGCTTTTAACAGGTGAACATGGTAGATTTGCCATCTTCTATAGGAGTCCAGTTGTGATACCTCATATTTTACTTTTCCAACCTTTCTAATTACTTCAAATGGCACATGCCAATTTGCTATTCATTTGGTTACCTGAGTAGGCAAGGGAAAAGGTTTATCCCTGGGTGAAACTCGAGTTATATCATGATGGTTAAAGAACTTTATAAACTTCTTTAACATAGACATTAGTGTACGGTTGAATCTTTTGACTAAGCCATCTATTTGGGGATGATATATTGACATTCTGACAGACTTACTGTAATTTTAAAAGTGTTTTACACCCCCTGCATTATTTTGGACATAAGTTTATCCCTTGGTCCAACCCTGGAAACAGCTCCAATAACTTAGTTGATACCTGTTTTGCTGTAGCGACCCTTATGGATAATGGGTAGTGACTGTCCGGATAGTGAGTGGCATAGTCAGCCACAACTAAAATGAATTCATAGCCTTTAGATGGTGGTTCAATCGGACCCACTAAATCAACCCCTATTTTTTCAAAGGGAACCCCTACAATTGGGAGAGGAATGAGCGGAGCAGGAGACAGTTGCTTCAAGCGGATCAAAAATGAGAGACCTCAGCATAAAAACCTGGCAATAGAACTGGGAGGTTATTCTTTCCACCATCTTATCCCATCCCAAATGACCACCTCAAGAAACTGCATGTGCTAAAACCAGAACCTGCTTTTTGAAAGGGCCTTGGATAACCAACTGTTGTATCACTTCCCCCTTTAGTTTGTGCTTATTTAGGCAATATAAAACCTCTCTAAGCAACTCAAACTGGGTATATTTTACTTCTGTTACACATGACAATTGGACACCATCCACTGAAAGAACCTGTTTAAAGGCCCTTTTAAAGCAGGATCTTCCCATTAGGCCTTTCTTAAATCATGCTGTGACGCAAGGGAAGGGTAAAGACCTCTTCATTATTATTTAACTAAACCTCAGCATTATTTACTGTGCCATGAGGAATAGGCTGGCTGCTAGACACATCACTGTTTTTAAACCTCTCAGCATTACCTGAACATTAGGATTATCAGACACAATGACATGAGCATGAACATCAGAATTTACAGGCACTTTATGAGCAAGTTATGGAAAAAAAACATTTGTCCCTGGAAAACATCATGAGAAACCAGTCTCTCTGATTCCTTCTCCTTTATTGCTTAGATTTTGGAGTTTTGACCTCAGACAGAGCAAAACCAGAGGAGAAAGGAAATGTCTCACCAAGGGTTGATGCAAGCACCTGTTCCTCTGGCAAAACAAGAGCCCATAAGTGAGACCAGTCTTAAACTATTAGCACAGGGGCCAGTAACCATGGACACACCCCCACATTTAGTTTGGCAGACTTTCCCCTGATTATCAAAGGGACCATGGTGACAAGAAAGACCAGAACATCTCCATGTACACAACAGATGCAGACTAGTTCATGGGGCAACAACTCTGTGGAGAAAAATTCCCTTTGTATCAGCATAGCAGCAGAGCCAGAGTCCACCAGTCCCTCAACCAGTCTATTCCCAACTTGTACACATACCTGTACTCTAGGTATAAGAGGTTAGGTCTCTACAGCTTTAAATACACCAGTAAAAGAGCAATTCATCTGTGGACATGACCATTCTTGGTGCCCACCTTAGCAACATGTGGAACAAACTTGAGCTGGAGTTATTGGGGAAGTCACCAACTCTGGATCTCCAACTTCTTGAAAATGGGCAGTCATCACCTTCCCCCAAAAAACCCTCTTTAAATGACAACAATGGCTGCTGTGGAGACAGATAGGGAGATTCTGACATAATTAAAGAAGAAAGCTTCTTCATACCCTCCTATGCCAGCAAGGCAGTTTCCAGTAGATGGACAGTGGAATCCAATTTCTCAACTCAATGCAGCTGGACCCAGCAAGAAACTTTGGCTGGAAGAAGTGCAATAAACTTTTCCAGAGTGACCAACTCTACCAGCTGGAAAGATTTATGTTGGTCTGGATGCAGCCATTTAACTGTGAGGTCAGCCAGTTTCTGGGCCAGGACCCCAGGACTCCAATCAGGATCATAGGACATACACCTGAATTTGCAGTCATATATTTTTGCATTTCCAGGGAGAGGGCAACAAATACAGCTTGGGCCTCCCCTGTTAGCAGGAGGGAAATCCATACAGCCCAGGAATCTTTGGATCATTCTAACAAGGTAGCAACCCTTTTAAAGTGGTAAGAAATGCCTCGACATCATCTGATGCCTGCTGTTTAAAGAAGTCCAACATTTGTTGCAAAATGGCTTCTTTAGTGGTCTGTTTAGGATGCCTGGCACAGGGACAACTATATCCCACTCTGACACCACAATGTAGCGGGTAAGTTCTAGGCGACCAATGGGAGTCTAAGATGTAGCAAACAAGTAAGCTTTTATTCAAAACTTGAAAAGGCAGAGCCAGTGTAATGGATTCTTACACAAGGCAGACAATAACTTAGGAACAACATTTCAGCTTACATGAGACAGCAGTACAAATGAGCAGAGTATTCACAGCAAAACCAAGGTTCAGGTTGTCCAGTATATAGAGGGATGCCAATGGTGCAACCTCTCCATCACATTTCTACACCTTACATTTTTATACCTTAGCTGCTCTTATTTGAGGTAACGGTGTGGTTCCTCCCTGGCTATGGAAAGTTAACCCTTTCCCAAGTTTGCTCTTTTAAATAAAGAACACTCTGTCTAAAATATTAATAGCATATTTCAATTTGAATAATTAAGGAAAGGAAGGGGGACGTGGGTTAGTGAAAAAAAGGTAAACTGAGCCAGAGTAAATGCACAAATAGACGAATAGGCTGATTGTACTAGAGCACACTACTCACTTCAATTGCCTCATTTACAGTAGTTTATAAAAATTTATTGTTTTCAGATTAAACATCAACATTAGCCCTTACCTACACCATTGTTGATTCCTGTCTTCACCACATTGTATGACTACCAAGTCTCATAAATCATAGAAAACTGTGGTCACCAAGATGGTGGTTCAAAAATGTCTTAGAACAATGTGATAAATGTTTTGTGAACCATCTTTTAATTGGTCTACTGGTTCTCCCCTTGCAGTATTTAGAACAACTAAACTGCAGCAAATAGACCACAAAGCTGTAATAACAGATACAATTTTTTTTATTTCAAACTTAGTACTGGTAGTTTCAAAAGAGACTTGTTTCATCATATTCATGACATTATTACATATTTTTTACCACATTTATAAAAGCCCAAAGGTCTTCTATGTTACCAGTTACTATTATAGAATCATTGTGGTTTGTAAACTGATGTTTCCCTATTTGATTTATGAAAATGTGGTGCCAGAAGGCATTTCAAACAACTGATTTAACTAAAATGCATGTCCTCAGAAAGCTATCTTATTTTAATGTATTATATATATTTTGTCAATAAATTACTTATGTTTAGACACAAGCATTATAAGCATTATAATTTATATCCTGACAGTGGGGATTCCAGTGGTTAGAATGCCGATGCCAGAATTCTGACACTTATTGTAATACCACCACCAGCATCCCAACCGCCGGAATCCTGAAGGTAAATTGCAGGGTTGGGGAGGAGAGTTAGGGTTAGGCAATACTGGGATGGTTTGGGTTAGGCACTAAAGGGAGAGGGTTATGTTTAGGCACCAGGGAGGAAGGGTTAGGTTTAGGCAGTAGGGTGAAGATAATTTTAGGCACCAGGGAGGGAGGGTTAGGGTAAGGTTAGGGGTTAGGTTAGGTCTAATTATCTAAAGCTGTTGCAATGGTAGTGGAGATGCTGGTGTCAGACTTTTGATCACAGGGATCCTAAATGGCATTTCATACCATCACAAGATACCTTTTGGATACTGTATCTTCTCTGGAAGAAAAGGTTACCATGTCCTCTGACTTATAGTAAAAATGTTAAATGTTGTAATTTTTTTCTTTGTTAGATCAATTGTCCCATTGGTACATTAGTAATCCTAGATGGTGTGCACTGTCAAAGCAGAAATACTGTAGATGTTATTGTCTATATAATTACAGTAATTGGAAATGACAATTGTGTCATCAACAATCTTGAGGGCTACATTCAGGAATACACATAGTTCCAATTTATCATGGGAGTAAAAGTTAAATTAAATTTCAACAGACTACCAGGGTCTAAAATTATGGTACCATATTAATGAATCAGTCACTGTTGATTTTAAGTACACATTAGACTTGGGTGTAAGTTGAATCAGTCGCTGTTGATTATAAGTACACATTAGACTTGGGTGTAAATGGTTATATCCTGCAACTTGCAAACATTGATCTCAGCAAGTCTGGATGATATTATAAAAGAGCAATCATCTTAAAGGGAAAACATGGTTGATTTTGCTTTTTAAATGATTGCCACTTTAAAACATTGACCAGACTCACTAGGACTTGCCAATGCCTGCAAGTAGCAGGCTAATACTTTACCCTTTTGGCTGGAGAGAATACTATCTTACAAAATAACTATTTGCTTTTTAGGCATTGAAATTAACAAGCTCCCTTTTTTCACCTGCAGATATGTTAACATTACTGACATTACTACACTCATCTTCGGGGTGATTCTTCTTACAATATATAAATAAATCAGAGGAATGGAGATGACTGTTCATGCATTATTTTAGCCTGGAAAATGTTCACAATTAGAAACTGATGCTTTAAGCTCCAATCCAGCTGTCAAGTTCCCATGTATCTAAAGATCCTAAGGTTTTAATTGTCTCACAGCTCATCTCTGATGCATTTCTACAGCTATACAGGTTTCATCATATGAATCCAGGAGTCAGATCTAAATTAACCTACTGCATTCCACTCCCCTTCCACAACTCCTTGTTTTACCCAACTAAGTTTCTTAAGTGCATAGCTAGTCCCGGAACAGCAGCTTATTTTTTTACCATAACTTAACCCTCCATCTCGCAATTTTCTTAAGTGCATAGCTAGTCCCGGAATAGTTACTTATTTTTTTCCATAAATTAACCCTCCATCTACTGCCTCTTCTTTGTTTACAATAACATCTAATTTCCTTAATGCTAAAAGTGTACTGTTCCAGATCTAAACCCCTATTGTCCCAGCTGGTTGGATATATCTTCAAATACATGACTCCATCATAAAAACAAAAGTGCATTTAAAGTGACTATAACATTTTTTTGTATCATCCACTTTACGTATTCTCTGTGTTGAACTATAGCGCCTTTATTTTAAAGGAATATTAAAATATATATCTTATATATCAGTAAATAGTATTATTCTTATTGATTTGTTAACCCATGAATGGTTGAGAGTTGCCACCTCTAAACTACGTCACTGTGAGGCAGATTGTTGTGTATTCAGGGCCATCAGGCACTGTTAAAAAAATTAATAGAAAGCTTATACTAGGGATGCTGTGAGTAGATATGGATCAGTCGATAAAAGAGCAGGAGCAGCAATGAAGTACTAGTGCTATTGCTTCAGCCAGCAGTCAAGATAATACTTCAATGTCTACTAACCTTGGTTGAGGGAAAATAAAGTTTAAGAATGAGCACCTGAAATCTAAACAATATTTCACAATGTTAAAGAAAACATTACCTCAAATATTAAAATTAAAATTTACTGCTGAAAAGAGAAAAAAATGGGCAACAATCCAGACACATGGTGGGAAGGAAAGGCTGAGGTCATGGCCTTTTTTTTTAAAGTGGTGGTCCTGCTACTGATGTTTCATGTACTAGAGTGCCTACTGGGAGAGCCAGGGCAAAAAAAGTCAGACATTTTCTGAAACCTCACATGCAACACCTCACTCTAAGTATAAATGTGTCACCTTTATAACAGGAAAATAAGTTAACCAATAAAAAAGTAAGGCTGAAGTACAAGTAAGCTTGGTGAAGATGTCACAGTGTGAAACATTCCACAGATTTGAATGACTGTATATAAAAAGTGTAGCTTTGATATCATTATAGGTTGCCCTAAAGACCAATGATTATCTGTGGAAAAGATACAAGCCTAAAATTATTACTGTATTTCACAGAAGCCATTGCATTTGATATTTCTTTACTCACAAGTCACAAAAATAAAGCAAAAACATAGACAAATGTATTGGGACATTATTAGCTTTTTTAAAGGTGTTAGTTGGAGTTACCCTTTAACTAAATCCCTTAAGCCATACAAATACAAGAAATATGCAAGGAGATTAAAATTCTATCTACAATTTACTTTACATTATTTCTAACTTCTTTATATGTGTAGTGCATGACAGAATAATTTCTTGATGTAGCAACAAAAAAAATTAAATTGTTAATACATATAAAGATTTAGGGTGGTAGAACATTAGAATTAGATTCAAATTGAGATGACAAGAATGCATTTTAGCAATAGCGGCAAGTGAATCACCAATGGGAATATAGGTCATTATAAACTATTTGGCTGTACATGATAGCAATTTCAAGTGTATTAAAACTGCTAGGCAGGGGACCATATTGCATAACCCATTTCCTTTTAATGACAGCACATGACCCAATATAACAAAGTGTTAAACTTAAGTAGCAAAAAGTTTTGGTAAAACAAATCGTCAGAAGAACTAAAATAATGGTGAAAGCTAATTAGATACAATCTGGCAATTAATGTTATACACAAAAAATCATATGAAATTCAGATAAATTAATAACATGACCAACTGTTTATGAAGATAAAAGTACAAAGTTTCAAGACCTACTCCAACAACACAAATATAAATTTCCTGTAGAGCAAACCTTTTTAATCAATAGACATATCTTGGACATAACACATTACAGTGATGCATATAAATTCAGGAATGGAATTGTGATCCCTAGAAAATTATTTATTATTTTTTATAACTGATAAGTAAATTTAAATCTGTTCATCCACAGCAAAATCAGATTTCTTAAGATAAAAATTGTGATGACATACTACAATCAAACATTTCATGTTAGACCCATATAATTTGACTATATATGTTTATTAATTAATTTTCTCACTACATAAAAGTTGTATGGTTGGCTAATAATAAATGACTGTGTTTTAATAAATTAAGTTATGTTTTAAATAATATCACTTAATCTAGAATGCACCTGCACAAAATAGAATTGTTTGTGATTTCATACAATGGCAGTCTTAGTTATTATAAGGAGTTATTGTAAACATAAATGTGGTAGAAAAACTAAGCAATACATTTGGTTAAAAATGGAAAACTTTAAAATAAAAATGGGTCTAATTTTGATCACAAGTCATGTTTATGGTGACATTTTCAGTAGTGCAATTGATGGTCAGGTAATTTCTTCCTTTCAAATTCCAATTATCAAACACAATTGATGTGCAGACCTTTAATTAATGCATATATAAATATAATGCACTATTTAAGTATTATTCATTAAGAGCCTAATTCTGAGTTGCTTATATGCTGAAAGCATCTCCATAAAGTTAAATAATAAAGTTATAGTTGATATGCTAATGTGATCAAATGATAATAATTGGAAACACACATAAAGCTCAGGCATACCCATAAAATTTTAATCTTGCAGGACAGGACTCTCCTACCTCTTTGTCAGTCTTATTACTCAGTCTTTCTTTATTGATGTTCTTTTACTCTTTTATACCCATTTGTAAAGTGCAATGGAATATGCTGTACTATATACGTAAATGTTAATAAATTATATAAAATGGAACTCTATGTATGCTTTCCTATGCACTTAAGCCCACCATTGGATATTCTGAGTTACTCTGCAAAATGTACATATGCTGAAAAGCCACTGTTGCTCTGATGTTGTATAAGGCCTAAAGCTCCAAATAAACACAATTAAACTACTAAATCAATAATTACTATTTGTGATATATATTACTATAAATAATGTAAACCAAAATTCATGTTTTTTTCATGTGTGTTTATGTAGTTGTTAAGCTGTGACATATCTATAAACCTATGAGATATATATCTCTGTCTGTGTCAGTACTAACTAAAACAATAACAAGTCCTAATTGTCTAAAATATCATAATTGTAGCCACTCCTCCTATGACCTGTTCCAGCACCAGATTAAATTTTAACGATTCTTAAAAATAAGAGGGAGAGCTCAAAGTATAGTATGTATAGCCTATTAATGCTTTAATAAGATGCCAAATTATACCTACATTTAATTAACCACTTAAGTGACAATTTTTTTTTTCCAAAAAACACTCAGATATTGACATTTTTTTATAACTGAATTAGGTTAAGAACATCTTTTTAAAATTTACCCAGGAAGATTCTATATATATATAAATAAATATATATATATATTTTTTTTTTATAAACATCGTATTTGATAAAAATAGCAAATTCTTACGGTATACTGAAATAGTTGCCATTGATAGCTATACCATCGATGGCCAATGGGTTTGACCATCAATAGAAATCATTGATTGTTTGAGACCACACCCACTGATGTTTCATTAACATCGGTTTACAAACCATTGATGGTTGGTGGCCATTCCTAATATACAATATAGTATACCATTCCAAAGTGGAGGCCCCATATCGAGTCTTGATTGTACATGAGTGCCATAATAAAAATAAAATAACCTATAATATCACTGTTAAAATAAATAAAACCAGAATATTTCAGATGTGCTGTGATGTCATGACGTGACCTGGTGTCATGAAGTCACTGTGTCACTGTCCAATGTCTGCCGGCATGGGAGTGGTTTTGCAGCCATTCTCTCACCATCTACTTCACTTCCACAGCATCAAAAGCCCCTTGCAGGCACCACTGGACCCTCACACACCCCTGCCGGACCCCGCCGCACCCCACCTTGGGCGCTTCGGCAATGCAAGCCGACCTCTTGCAGACAACGCCTGACCACCACACACCCCTGCCATACATGTTTATATATATATATATATATATATATATATACATATATATATTTAAAACAAGCACAATGTGCATATATGATACCTAGATATTCTGGATGTGCACCGGGACTATTGTAATTTTGTGGTCAGCAGAGTGCCAGACATTGTGGTTGTTTTGTATTTATCCACCTGCAGTTAGGTGTGGTTTTGAGTCAAGGCACCCTTCCATTTGTGTGATCAACTGCAAACCTGCTTCTTGTTCATGTACATATTCTTTGAGCTGTATAGACAGGGATGTCTATTCCTGATAATCAAGAACTGGCTGCAAGTGGCTTTTTTAATACTGTGTTACCCTTGGGAGATATCCTCAGTTTATTGGATTTGGATGCAGAAGGCATCTTATTCAAGGATAACCTTAAATCGGCAGCAGGGGTAGAGTCCATTGAACAATTGACAGCACAACTCCTCAGGTTGAAGAAAAAAGAAATAGACTATTATCTCCATGGAGTTACCTTATCTGATTACTTCAGAGATAAAAAAATACAGAGAGGATTTAGAATAAAAAAAATATCCCGACTATCGGTAGATACAACCCCGATTTCTGTAAGAAATGGGTGGCAGTATTAAATAAATGCTCATTTGATTTGATTTTATCAGTTATAGAAGAGTCGGCTCATGATCTCAAATGCACTAAGGAGAAAATCCTACAGTTTGAAAGCTTACATTCAGAGAAATTAAAAAACGAGATTAATAATGAGCCTTATAAAAATCTTCAAAGCCAAATTGAGAAATATTAAGCCAACTTAATACAATTTAAACAGGCTAAACTCCAAACAGTGAACTGGGACTAAGCAGAATTCAGAGTCTACAGCTGGGCATACCACAGGGAAAAAATACCAGATAGACAACGTAGACTCAATTCACGACATAAACAAGTTTTTTTAGATACGGAGATGGGGGAGCAACGTCAAGCGACACAGAATGTGCAGAGGCATCCACAAACACAGTCACCTTGAAACCTCCAACGGGTGTTTCCACCAGAGCTAGGACCGGGCCCATAGATGATCCCAGACATGCAGGAGTGGCCAATGGGCGAGGGAGAGGAAGAAGAACCTACAAACGGAGGATTTCATTTTTAATTTATCCTCAAGGAGTCTCTCTCAGGATTTAACCATAGATTACGATTAAAGGAATATTTTGCCAACACTGAGGAACAGATAGAAGAACACCTTACAATTTATAAGAAATTGAACTTTGACCCACGTCACAGAATCAATCAATTAAATATCTCTCTGCACAAATTGACCATAACCTGATGGAAAAAATTGGAGGATATATTCCCTCTTCTCATAATCTTTCCACTAAAGAACAACAAGCCCTAAAGAAATTAGGCACTTATCAGGACATTGTAATTGGCCCCGCCAACAAAGGCTGGGGCATAGTAATTCAGGACCTCAGTAAATATAAGTATGAGGCATACCGACATCTGTTGGATAAGAACACATATTCCATACTCCCTAAGGACCCTACAGAAAACTTTAAAAAGGAATTGGATCAAATTCTGTCGAAAGCAGTAACAGAACATATCATTCCACCAAATATTCGTGATGCCATGTCTACAGATTGGCCCATCATCCCTGTATTTTATACCATTCCCAAAATGCACAAGAACACACAAGCACCACCAGGCCAGCCCATTATAGCGGCCAGGGATTCTATCAATTATACAGTGGCACAATATCTCAATCATTTCTTACAGCCCATCGTTCAGGCTCAGGACACCTTTTTAAAGGACACTACAAGTTTCTTGTTAAAATTAATTGAGCTTTAACCCATCCCAACAGGCACGTTATTATGCACTATTGACGTAGTCAATTTATATACCTGCATTCCACATTCACGAGGCTTGGAGATTATGTGATCCACATTAACAGATTATGCCCTCTATAAAGGCCCAGATTTGGATTTCTTTATGAGCTTGTTGGAAATCACTCTAACTAGGAAAAATTTTATGTTTGACTCCAAAATATTCCTTCAACGGACAGGATGTGCTGTGTGGCCCCATGCTTTACTAATATCTTCTTGTCCAAAGTGGAAAAAGAACTTTTATTTTCCAACAAGTCCATCTCTGACCACATACAGTGGTATTGCAGTTATATTGATGACATCTTCATATTGTGGACAGGGGAAGAGGATAGCTTCCAGGAAACAATGGAGGACATTAATCAAAAAGATACTGCTACTAAGTTCACTTGGCAAGCCAGTACATCCAAAATACACTATCTGGACGTGGAAGTTTCAGTTAACCAGAGGTTAGAGTTGCATACAACCCTGTACACAAAACAGACAGATCGTAATACTTTATTACACAGTAATAGCTATCATCCTAATTCCACCAAGTATGGACTCCCTCTTTCACAATTTCTAAGGATAAAAAGGATCTGCAGTGACAGTCAAGATGCAGAAACCAAAATGGACTTAATGCTCAATAAATTCCTCATTAGGGGGTATTCTCCTAAAGAATTTAAAAAAGCCAAAGAAAAAGCTCTTAGTCTATCATGTCAGGAAGCATTGACAAGAAGCAAACAGAACAACATGTCTGCTAATAAAATCATCTGGACCCCCGGACTATACTCCAGTCAGTCAATCTATTATACATTCAGCTAAAAAAGCTTGGCCAGTTATCACATCGGATTGTCAACTGCCTGGATTTAAGGAAAGTTCCTTCTTACCCTCCTTTAAGAGGGGGAGAAACATCAGAGATATAGTTGTTCACAACGATATATCAGGAATGAATAGTAGCCCTTCGGAACATTTCCTTACACGTAACGCAGGCAATTTCAAATGTACGGGCTGTGTCACATGCAGCTTTCTTGAGATAGGCAATACTTTTGCTCACCCCCATTCAGGTAAAATCTTTAAGATCAGATTTTCGCTAACTTGCTGAGGTAAATTTGTTGTATATTACATCAGGTGCCCCTGTGGTCTCCTCTATATTGTAAAAACTTCTCGACAATTTAAAGAGAGAATGGCCCTCCACAGGTCCAACATTAGAGCAGCCTTGGAAGGCAATCCATCAGACCATCCAGTTGCGAGACTCTTTCGCACAAACAAGCATTCTTTATCCACAATTAGATACAAAATGATTGATTGGATTCCTCCGAATAAAAGAGGAGGCAACAGGGATCATACACTTTTACAAAGAGAAGCATGGTGGATCCATACTTTACAGACAGTTAATCCACCTGGACTTAATGAAATTCTGACGTTCCCTAGATTTCTTTAATTAGTCCCATTTCTTTATCTAGTCCTTTCTACCCCTATATGTATGTTTTTTCCTATAATATAATACAATGTACCTCTGCACATTTCTTTATATATCAGCTAGTCAGGCCATTAATCTTTTTCAGTATGATTTTGACTATTTAGTTCCCTCCTGTTTTTTTGAGTTTTACTGCCATTATTTAGCAGTCCAGCATCTTGATTATTTATTGCTTTTTACTCTTAGTTTCTTTTCATTTGTTCATTTAGTCACCATGGTGATTAACCACGCCCCCTGGAGATGACCGGGATGCCAGCGCTATGGCGCACATGTGACGTCATCGGGTCTCGGACGGGAGCAGCAGCGTGGACTGGTGAACGGGGAGCACTTTGTATGAAGTCTTTATAAGGTATGTGTGTATTTGTTTGTGTGTCTTGATAAAGGGGTTTGCACCCTGAAACGTTGATCCACCTCAGTTTTGTAACATGGTTTTTATCCGAGTGACATCCATCATTTTGCATATCTATATATATATATATATATATATATATGAGAAAAGACCCAGACTCTCATCATCCACCAACATCTTCGGGGGGGGTTCCACTGAACAATGTGGCCCCTAAATAGTCCAAAATATCCGCTGAGGGAAGGATGCACTCTCCACTCTAAAATCGACAATCACATTTATTCATAATGGAAAATCTTCATTGCAAGGGTAGATTAATAGTCGTGGTTGATGTTTTGGTTCCAAACTGAACCTTTCTCAAGACCTCTTTCACTTATAGTTAGAACGAACATTCATAGCAGAATACTATAACATGATCTGTGAAATGAAGGAAGACAAAATCACTTGTCTTACAAGCTCCTTGATAACATCTAATGTAAAGCCAAATACTCAACTCTCAGTACCCATCTGGAAACTACCCAGCACCAGACAAGGATAGTAAGCACCTCGTGTCAAAAATGGATAGCTTACGATACTATGTGACTCACACTAAGTGTAAAAATCACAATAACTGAATACCTCAATGTCAGTATGGTGGACTTGGAATACCCTGATAAGTATAGGGCTACCGATGACGCACAGCACTGCAGACAAAATGACAGCTATTAAATAAATGGTGGCATTAGAAAGCTACAGCATATAGAGTAAAAAAAAGCTGGTAATAAATACCTCAGTGCCACTTGAATCAAGGCTCCACTAGCCTGCTTTGGAGCTAGCAGTGGAGACACAGCACCACAGCCCTAAAACAAGATATCATGGTCAATGTGGCGGGCTCTGCCACATTGTGCAGCAGAGCTCACGAGAGTGTGCTTACCTCAAGGTTTCCTATGTCTGGCGCTGAAAGGAGAAGGCTGGTGGTGGGATTTTATACAATCTTGTGCATCTGCCTGTACATGCCGCAACTTAAATATATATATATATATATATATATAGGAATTTAAAACAATTATTAATGCACCCCAAGAGATCTCCAACTTTAGGAGACCATCCTTGGCTTATGACACAGAAACCAGAGATTTTTTAGTGTTTGGACAACAGTTTACATCCTTAAGATGTCGCATTATTGATTGGGTACCACCGCCAAAATGGGGTGGTGATCGTGCCCTTATATTAAAAAAGCTTGAAGCAAGATTGATTTTTCGGCTTGGTACCGTATCGCCCAGTGGTTTAAATGAGGGTAATCCATTGAACATCTTTTTGCGCTAATGGTTTCTATATGAATCTGTCATTGGACTATTCATGGTGGTAGCTGATTTCTATTTTAATTTTTTGTTTTGATCAATACACTCCCTTATTATTGTTGTTTATATATTGTTACTTTTTTGGTTAATTTTTGGTTTAGGTTTAGGGCTATATATGTATTTATATGTAACTATATATTGTAATTTTTGTACTTGTGAATGTTTGGAATATGCATGTTCCTATGGTTGAGGTCTCTTGATGGCCCCATTGATGAGTACAGTGTTGCCCCACATGTATATATACTGCGCCTGTACATATCTATAAGTGCATACGCACATGTAATATGTACATATGCGCAAGCAACACTTCTGCATTGCCTGCTATTCTCATGAGTCGTTTGCCTGGATCAAACCTTTGGATGTATGTAATATTTTCCAACAGGTAAATTCCTGTATGGTATTTGTTTTTTGTTTATATTATTATCCCATCGCTAGGGGTTACTATGGTGATGATCCAGGGAATGACTGTGATTGGATAACCGTTGGCCCATCCGGTAGGCTTATCCATTGACGCCAGAGGATGATGATAGTTGTATGCGGCAGATTGAGGTGTTATGTGAGACCCCGGCGGAAGTGACGTGTGCGTTCCACTTGGTGGAAGTCGCGTCACTCCATCCACGTTGTTCTCCACATGCGGTTCACACATAGGAAGCACTGGTGTAATGATGCCGCGTTACACTTGGGCACTACAGGTGGTAAGTGCTGCTTGTTAGTTTTATTTTGGGAGTGTATTGATCTGTCTTCACGGTGCCTACTCCATTTATATGTATTTGTTTATGATTTATATATTGTTTGTTAAAAATTCTCTTTAGGTATATTTGGGTCACTTTATATAGTGCTCCAAATGTCTCAATGCGTGAGATTGTGTGTGGACTGTAAAAAGGGGATGTAATTAGATATGGAAGCAATGAAGGTTATGTGGGAGGTTCTGGCATTTGATAAGCTTGCCTGAAGAGGTGAGTTTTCAGGGATCGCTTGAAGGATTGGAGATTAGATGAAAGTCTTATTGTGCGAGGTAGTTCATTCCATAGAGTGGGTGCAGCACAAAGAAATTCCTGTAACCGTGAATGGAAGCAAGTAATGCATGGGGATGAGAGACGCAGATCTTGTGCTGAGCGGAGAGGTCAGGTTGGGAGATATTTTGAGTTGAGTGAAGAGATGTATGTTGGTGTGGTTTGGTTAATAGCCTTATGTGTAAGTAAAAGTATTTTGTATTGAATACGGCAGAAAACCGGCAACCAATGGAGGGACTGACAGAGCGGGGCAGCAGAAGAAGAATGTTTTGCAAGGAAGATAAGCCTTGCAGCTGCATTCATAATGGATTGTAATGATGATAGCCTGTTTTTGGCAAGACCAGTTACGAGGCCATTGCAATAGTCAATGCAGGAAATAATAAGTGCATGGATTAGAGTTTTTGCAGTGTCTTGTGTGAGATATGGTCGAATTTTGAATATGTTTTTTAAGTGTAAGTGTATTGGTCGTACTAGTGCATCTTTTTGTGGAAAATGGTGTGGTGTGCTAAATAAGTGCTTGCTCGATCTGATCTTAAAAGTAATTGAGGAGGTTGGATTGGAACTGGTCAATATAAGAAAAGAGATCAGTGACCTGGAGAAAAGTATTCTCCATACTTTAAGAGCAGATCGAGCGGAGAAATGGTGTGACAAACTGCAAACACAAATAGAATCCTTTAAAGATGAATTAATTTCATTTAAAAGGAAAAAATTACAGACTGTCAATAATGATTATCTTACACATCAGGTTTATTGTTGGTTGATGGGTGAACCGTCCAAGGGACGATGCCAGAGGTTCTTTAGATCCAATCAGAGCCATTGAACTGGACATTTAGAGTCAGCATTGTCACATTCTGCATCTGATTCTGATGCCCCTACCTCCCTCCCTGCTAGTGTTTTTTTAGCCATGACTCCAAGGGTGCAGTCTGTCACCAGTCAAGGAGGCCACATAGGGCCCATCTGAGGTGAGGGGGGCATAAGGAGAAGGGACAGGTGCAGAAGGAGTTGAATTTAATCTTTAATTTGTCAAACCATCAATTGTCTATTCATGAATCTGCTTTATTATCTTTAGGTATGTCCTTTGTGCCGACTTCCAGACATGATGCTTTTAATTTAGCTGTAGATCAGTTTAAATTTTGAAGGAAGTTGAGACTGAGAGAACACTTTGGTGCTATGGCCCATGATCAGACAACAAATGAGGTCACTACTTTGAAATTACGGAAGCCCAGTTTGTTTGATCCTCAGTCTTTCAACCCCAGTATACGTACCTTTTTAAGAATGACATCTCAAGATGCTCACTCATTTATACCAAATAAGAGAACTGGTAATTTGTCACCAGAATTGAGACAAGCTTTGAGGTCACTGCAGAACAACCGCTCAATAGTCATATGCCCAGCTGATAAGGGTGGGGTGGTTGTTCTGCAGAACTTTGTTGACTATGACTGTGAGATCAAATGGAAATTATCAGATCAAAACACCTATTCAAGATGTGCTAGCAACCCAATGCCCAGGATTAAAGTAATCATTGATGCAATTATCGATAGGTTATGGTTGGTTGACTGAGGAGATTGTTGCATATCTGAAAGTGGATTATCCCATCTGTCCGGTTATGTACACCCTCCCAAAAGTGCACAAAACATTGGTGGACCCCCCTGGCAGGCCTATAATATCTGCCAGAGGTTCCCTATTACAGATTTGGCGATATTTGTGGACAATTTCCTTTAGGAGCTTGTCCCATTGATACCAAGCTATATAAGAGACACAGGTGATTTTTTGGATACAATTGTACCACTAGCTAATTTACAGGATGATGATCTGCTAGTTACACTCAATGTGTCTTCCTTATACACTGTCATCCCTCATGTGGAGGGGCTTTTGGCAGTAAGAACTTTATTATCAGATAAAGGCAAGATTGGAGTGCCCATTGAGTTCATTTTGGAGTTGCTTGAGGCAATCCTGGTATATAATCATTTCATGTATGAAGAAGTGTACTATATACAACTAGCAGGAACCGCTATGGGTTCCAATGTAGCCCCGATGTATGCATCCGCCTTTATGCATGCATATGAGACCAAACATATTTTGCCTAGATTTGGTGACAGGATTATTCATTTTCATAGATTTATTGATGAAATTTTTTTGATTTGGAGAGGCAAAGAGGTTGACTTTTACTCTATGCTAGATGAGCTAAACCACCTAGACAGTGCAATACGTTTGACTGGTCAATGCAACCATGAGGCCATCAGCTTTTTGGTTGTTATGATCAATCATAGAGGAACTGGTTTGAGTACTACACTTTTTAAAAAGGAAACCGATCGGAATACGATCTTGCATGCTACAAGCAACCATCCACCGAGATTGAAGAACAGTCTCCCTATTTCCCAATTTATGATGGTCATAAGGAATAACACAGACCCTGCGATAGCTGATATACAGTTGGGTGAGATGGTTGACTGATTTATCACCAGGGGCTATAAGCGGAGCACCATTGAGGGATGCCTCACCAGAGCACATCAGAAAGTAGCCATCAAAACTAAGAAAGCTCAGGATCATATGATTTTTGTTACCCAATATGATGGGGTTTCCTCTCAAGTAGCCCACTCGATCAAGAAACATTGGCCCATCATAGCCAGTAATCAAGGTTTGAGCCTTGGGTGTAGAGATCCACAAATGATGGCGTATAGATGAGGCAGGAATTTAAAACAATTATTAATGCACCCCAAGAGATCTCCAACTTTAGGAGACCATACTTGGCTTATGACATAGAAACCAGGGTGCATAAAATGCACGGGTTGCACCACCTGCCGCTCAATGATTCCAGGTTGCAGCTTTCCACATCCCCAAAATGGTAATCCTATTTGGATACGATATAAGCTTCATTGCCAGTTGGACTATGTGGTTTATTTGTTAACTTGCCCCTGTGGACTGTCATACGTGGGTATGACGACTCATACATTTTGAGAAAGAATGGCCAACCATCAGACATCAAAACGACAGGCTCTTTCAAGTGGCACAACAGACAAGCCAGTGGCCCACCATTTTTTAGTGTTTGGACATCAGCTTACGTCCTTAAGATGTCGCATTATTGATTGGCTACCACCGCCAAAACAGGGTGGTGATCCTGCCCTTATATTAAAATAGCTTGAAGCAAGAAGGATTTTTAGCTTTGGTACCGTATCGCCCAATGGTTTAAATGAGGGTAATCCATTGAACATCTTTTTGCGCTAATGGTTTCTATATGAATCTGTCATTGGACTATTCATGGTGGTAGCTGATTTCTATTTTAATTTTTTGTTTTGATCAATACACTCCCTTATTATTGTTTATATATTGTTACTTTTTTGGGTTAATTTTTGGTTTAGGTTTAGGGCTATATATGTATTTATAAGTAACTATGTATTGTAATTTTTGTACTTGTGAATGTTTGGAATATGCATGTTCCTATGGTTGAGGACTCTTGATGGCCCCATTGATGAGTACAGTGTCACCCAACATGTATGTATACTGCGCCTGTACATATCTATATGTGCATACACACATGTAATATGTACATATGCGCAAGCAACACTTCTGCATTGCCTGCTATTCTCATGAGTCATTTGCCTGGCTCGCACCTTTGGATGTATATAATATTTGCCAACTGGTAAATTCCTGTATGGTATTTGTGTTTTGTTTATATTATTATCCCATCGCTAGGGGTTACTATGGTGATGATCCAGGGAATGACTGTGATTGGATAACCGTTGGCCCATGCGGTAGGCTTATCCATTGACACCGGAGGATGCTGGTAGTTGTATGCGGCAGATTGAGGTGTTATGTGAGACCACGGCGGAAGTGATGTGTGCGTTCCACTTGGTGGAAGACGCGTCACTCCGTCCACATTGTTCTCCACATGCGGTTCACACATAGGAAGCACTGGTGTAAT
Organism: Taudactylus pleione; assembly: GCA_031769625.1. Lineage (NCBI taxonomy): Eukaryota > Metazoa > Chordata > Amphibia > Anura > Myobatrachidae > Taudactylus > Taudactylus pleione. The sequence continues at coordinate 11,268,153 of JAUIMM010000082.1, forward strand.
GATGCCGCATTACACTCAGGCACTACAGGTGGTAAGTGCCGCTTGTTAGTTTGATTTGTATCTGGTGTTTGAGACATGTTTGGGCACCACTTGATTGATTGATGGGGGTATTTAGGGCCCCACTGGGAGATATACAGTTTAACTTGGGATCCATAAGGAGCTGTTGGATATTGCTGTGGAGGCTGCCTTGATCTATCTCTTGATAATGGTCCGGATGGGACCAAAACATTGAGAATTATCCACCTATGGATCATGTGAGGAATAAAGTTTAAATTTTTCTATATGTGCAATACTGGTGAGTGCCCCTCAATTTTTTCTATATATATATATATATATATATATACACATAGAAAGAAATACAGGATGGCACTTCATAGACTGATAAGTTTCTTTTTAAAATGGTCCATTAATAAGCCGAAAGTTCGTGGGGAGCCTCCTTCATCAGGGACAGTAGTACAAATAAGTAAGCAAGACACAAACATATAAAGCTACTAGAGCAATAACTATTCAACTAACCTGTGTGCCGACAACCTCAGACACCCAGGACTATACAGTGGTTTCCTAGCCACAGCAAATATACATAGTAAAAACACATTAAAATGCAAGATTAGAATAAAAAACATCACAGCCTAATGTAAATCACAGTTAGAAAAATAATATCCCCAAAGAGAGATTAAAAAAATGAGCAGCATAACATAGGGCAGATAAAGCAGATATCTTAAACCATATGCTGTATTACAGAAAACATTGGAGTCCCAGCTTCTCATTGAGACCCCAGTGAGCAATGGTATTCAAGTTAAAGATCCATTTACTTTCCCTTTGCATAAGAATATTATTTCTATTGCCCCCCTGATTAGCGGGGGTACATGGTCAATAATTATAGCTTTAATGGAAGCCAACCCATGTTTAAAATGATCACAGTGTCAAGCCACTGGTTGCTCATTGGATCCAGTCACCAAGGCCTGTTGTATGGCAGAACAGTAAAAAGCCATACATTCTTTAAACTGTCGTTGGGTTTTCCCCACATACGACAGTCCACAGGGACAAGTAAGCATATAAATAACAAATGTCATGGAACAGTTTAGGGCAAAAATTATCTTGATCCATTAATCTGTATGGTGTTGACCAAAGGAATTACCTGTAGTCAAAGACCTACAACTAATGCACCCCAAACAATGGTAACACCCTACTTTGGTACTTAAAAAGTGCATGGGTTTTAATTGACAGTCCAAACCGGTAATATCCAATCGTACCAAATGATCACCAATATTCCTATTCCTAGTGAAGGTAGGTAATAATTTAGACTCCCAAAAAGCAGGTGAATTTCTATCTGAACTAACTATAGGCCACCATTGTTTAGCCTGTTTTACAATATGCGGACTACCAACACAAAATTGGCTGACCCAAGGAATATATTTACTTTCCAAATTCTCCAAATTGGAGCAGATTCAACAACAGACAACAAATAACACAAGTATACTGAGCTCAGAAACACTGGAAACAAACACCTTACAAATTGAAGGAAAGAGGTAACAATACAGGACTAAAAAGAGGGGGACAACATATTTCCCTTTATACATACGGTATTACCATGAAAAATAATTTTTCTACTTTGCAAAGGCTGGAGTCAAATAGTGACTCAGATTTTTTATCCCCGGACTCAATAATGGATACTGTGGGCATACGGAAGAAAACTTTCTTCAGAGAGAGGTTCAAAACCAAGTCACCATTGAAAAGAAGTCACCCAGAATATGAGAAACCAGGGGCAATGGAAGGAAAAATAAACAAAAGAAGAACCCTTCTACAACAGAACTAGTGAATTCAGACATTTTTAACTTGACTCAACATTAACTTACTGGAGCAGAAGTATTCTTATTGAATAAAAGACTAAAGTTTGCACCATCAAGCTAGATGAACATTTTTGAAACATTCATAGATTTAAATAAATTTACAAGAAATCTTAGATTGAAAAGGCATTTTGCATAAAAGGATGTAGAAATAACCAATGCACCAAAATCAAAATCAGGTCTTAAAAATAAATCTAAATACTGTTCTATAAAGTTGAAGGGAAACCACGTAAATGTTTTCTACGATTTGGTAAAAAAAGATCTGTGCGAACAACAACCCCAACCTTCTAAAATGTCTAATTTAAATAATGCTGAAAAATTAGCTTTAAAGAATTTACAAAAGAATAATAGGATAGTAATTAAACAAGCAGATAATGGGGGGAATCATAATCCAAGATCGTATAGCATATAGAAGCCTTAAGACTTCTAAAAGATTAATCAGCTTATAATGTTTTGTCACAGGACCCTACTAAAAACTTTGTGGAAGACCTTAGTACTATTTTATTATATTACCTACATAATCAAATTTTAAGTATAGAGGAATATCAATTTTTAATGATCACTAATCTGGTAATTCCAATTTTTTATTTTTTACTGAAAATTCATAAGAGCCTGGATAATTCACCCGGTCCACCGGTAATCACAGGAATAGAGTATCTCTTGTCTCATTTATTAGAGTATATAGATATCTTTTTAAGGAAATATGTGATGGTATTTCCCTCCTACTTAAAGGATAGAAGTAGTGTTTTGACAATTATGTCCCAAATTTAATGGAGAAACACCTATCTCTGGATCACAATAGATATCCAGAGTCTATAAACATGTATTGAACATGGTAAAGGTATATCATCATGTAGGAAGTTTATGGACAGGGATCCACTAATGTCAACATTACACAAAAATGGAATATGTGATTTTATGAGATTTATATTAAGTCACAACTATTTTAATTATTTGGATTGCTTTTACATTCTAATTTGTGGGACAGCTATGGGGACAGTTTTTTCCCCTAGCTTTGCCAATTTAGTGATGGCCAGCTGGGAAGAAGAAGCCATATATTCTAATAATCCCTATGAGAGACATCTGATAATGTAAAAATGCTACATAGATGACATAATTATTATATGGGATGGAGATGAACTTTCCTTTTTAAAATTTTTATCAATCAATACTTATAATTTAAAATGTACTTATACTTTGAGTAAAGACAAGGTGGAATATATGGATTTGTTGTTTAAAGGAGAAAGTGGAGAATGTCACGACATGTAACTTTGTCACAACTGTGGATACAAACAGCTATTTACATTATAACAGTTGTCATGCAGAACAATGGAAAAAGAACATCCCTTTCTCACAGCTCTATCGTATAAAAAGAAATTGCAGCAAAGAAGATGATTTCAGTACACAGCATGAAACCTATTCTAAGAGATTTTTGGAAAGGAATTATCCAGAAAAATTTCTGCAAAAGGCTGCAACTAAAATTAACAGCATGGACCGATCCAAATTACTGGAAAATTTTGTTCCATTTATTACCACATTTAACTGTCAGGAAAATCGAATTAAACAAACAATAGATTGTCATTGGAAAGTTTTATTAATGGATCCTATCCTGAAAGAAATTCTTCCCCCTAGACCAAAGGTAGTTTATAGGAAAACTAAGAACCTTAAGGAAATTCTAGCACCAAGCCAACTTAAGACGGAAGATGACAAAATAAAAAACATTTTAAAGAAGTGTCAGGGATGTTATAAGTGCAGCAGTTGCAGTATATGAAAATTTTTACTTCCAAGAAGGAAATATTTTCAGAATTACAATAATTCAAAATACAAAATAAAAGATTATATTAATTGTAATTCAGCTATGGTTATATATGTATTGGAATGAACATGCGGTCTTAAATATATAGGTAAAATGAAGAGGATATTAAAATTATGCATACAAGAGCATGTTCGTAATATTAAAAATAAAATAACAACTCATGCTATATACAGACACTTTGCAGAATGTCATAATTCTGATCCATAACACTTCAAATTGATAGAACTAATTAAAATAGGTGATAGATGTAGATATATTCTCAATAAATAATCCAAAAGATAAATTTTTGGGATTTTTGAGTTAGGAACCCTTTCCCCTCTTTGTTTTAATAAAGTCTTTTGAAATTGCACCTTTTTTATTGTTTGTTTTTGATGCATCTTATCTCTTGATTACAATTAGTATTTCCTATTTTTAATGTATTTTTAATATATTTTTTTATAAGCTAATTTGTGATTATGTAACTTTGATTAGGTGTTAATATTATCTCTCATGTTTTAGATTTAATTCTTGATATATGTGGATTATTTATATATTTATTTTTGTATCCTTTTAATATTTTAGTGATATCTATGATGTAAAGAATGAGCCTGTCACTAGTTTATTGCCTTTTTAAAATGGACGCTAAGTATATGGATACGAACCAGGTTTACACTGAGCGCTTCTGACGCTGGCAAAATTGCCACCATACATTCTATAAAGAAGACAGACTGTCTTAAGACAGAAGCCTCCCCTGCAGAAGTAAATCTGCAGAAGAAACATTACGCCAGTTGCGTTCCAGCCCGGACAGGAAGTTACATTCGGTTGGTGCTGCATCTCAGTGTCGACATGAAGTGATGCTCAAGTGATGCTTGGTCATTTACAGTGGACTCTAAAATACAGTTCCCTTTGACACAAACCAGAAAGAATGAGATTAGCGGCACACATGCATTCCATTAGCGGAACAAATGCTGATATAGATGTCTAAATTAGGAGTTTTTTTATGTAGTTGGTAAATTCTTATTATTTGTTTTTTGTAGTGTCTAAAATGCTCTGTTTATATGATGTAAATAGATTTTACTTCACTTCCTGTCTAAAGAATGATGGGAAGTGCTGCTACTATGTGTGGCCCATGTGGATCCTCCATTTTTAATTGGTATAGGTATAAATATGTCCCAAGATTTTTATCCCAATATCCCCTTCTAGAAGTCTTATTCTAATAGATGAAATGCGTTGGTACCCTGATATCCTAGACCCTCACACTATGGACAGATGAACTTTTACAAAACTTTTTTCTTGCATGGTGTAGACCTGCATTTATTTGCAGACATTTATTTGTGTAAATAAAACTCTGTTATATGTCTAAGTTATTGGCATATTATAAAAACAGAGGGGTCTCGTTGTAGTTCCATGAACTCCTAGATCACAAAGTTATTATTGATTGGTTCAGTTTTAAAATGTCACACATGATGTTTTGCCTATTTTTTGTTTTTTATGTATGAATTATGGCTGTTCAGATGACCGAAGATTTTCAAATAAATATAAGTTGCTTTTCCAGTTGAATTCACATATGTTCACATGTTTTTTAATATTAGTACACTGTTTGGTGCTTGTGACATTTTAATGTATATATATAATATAAGGCCAGGGCTTTGCTGTTTATATAGTGTAATGCATGTACACTGATGAGGGCAGAGTATTCATAGAGGGTGGGGCTTGCAAAAATGGGGGAGGGAGAGGACTGGAGGGGATAACTGTTTGGCCAGTGGTTGCTCTTTCTATCTTTGCAGCCACTGGGGAGCCGCTAACAAGGGTGGGGGGAGGGAGAAAAGGACAGCGCTGATAGTGCTACCTTTTATTTGCCCGGCAGCTGCTCTGTCTTGTTTGCAGCTGATGGGCTACTGCTAGTGGGGGTGGAAAAGGAGGGGATGGACAGTGCTGATAGTGCTACCTGCTCTGCCCTGTCTGCTGCTGCTGGGCTGCTGCTAGTGGGTTGGGGAGGGAGAGAAGGACAGCGCTGTCAGTGCTACCTTCTCTGTCCTGTCCGCAGCTGCCTGACTGCTGCTAGGTGGAGGAGGAGGGAGAGAAGCCACCAGGTGTTAGGAGTGAGTGGGGAGGGAGCCAGCAGGCAGTATTTGGTTTCCCGGTGGTTGCTCCTCTATGCTGCCACCAGGTGCTTATAAGGGGGGTCCGTGGGTAGCACTTAGTTCCCAGTGTCTGCACTTCTATGCAGCCACCATATGTTACGAGTGGGGGAGGGCGGCAGGCAGCAATTATATTTTCTGGTGGCTGCTCTTCTATGCAGCCGCCAGGTGTTAGGGGGAGAAGGAGCGCAGCGGTGGGCAGCATTTTTATTTTCCAGAGGATGTTCCTCTATGCAGCTGCCAGGTGTTAGGAGGGCTGCAGGCAGCACTTGTATTTCCCAGTGTATGCTCATCTATGGAGCCACCGGGTTTTAGTTGGGGGAGGGTGGCAGGCAGCACTTATATTTCCCGGTGGCTGCTCCTCTATGCAGCTGCCAGAGCAGCTGCTGGGTTGTACAAAAGGGGGGGCACCCCAATCACTGCTGGCCACAGTGATCAGGACACACTAGCAAAGCCAGCATCTGCTGGGTGGGGGTACAGCCGGATTGCCCGAGCACTGTGGACAGCAGTGATCGGGACACATTCTGGGCAGGGCTGCTGGTGCAGAGGGACCAAGAGGTCCCTCTGGGAAGGCGGCTGCTAGAAGATTATCTTCCAGTAGCCACCCACTGAGCTTTTCTGACTGGTTGTATCAGATACAACCATCTCAGGAAAAGCCCAGTCTGGTATGGTTGTATCTGATACGACCATGCCAGGCAATTGGTTAAAGAAAATAGGCTTATCTGATACCACTGATCAATATTCCAGAGCTAGATTTCCAGGTTTGGTTAAATAGAACATGTTGGGTGATCTTCTACTGTGTTTCTAATATTTGGAAACTTTTATCTGGATTTTTATGAGACTTTGGATCCATTTTTTGATGTATTGACACTTATGGTGATATAGGAGCTCAATTTTGTAGATCCCTTGGTTGATTCAGAAAGTTTTTATTGATTTTTCTCTTGTGAGCATAATCTAATTGTGGGTTACTCTACTTTTGAATAGAAAATTATCTTGTTTTATGGTATTCCATCTTAGCATTTATATGTTCCCAGTGACCAGGATTTCTAGATATCTGTTTTTGTTTTGGAAGTGTTATCAGGTAAGCCCTTTTTCCTTTATTAAATGTGTGCTACAATTTGACACATTATTTAAAGGTTAAGAAGCTGTACATTTTCCACTATGAGCACTCTCCGCTCTTATTTTTAGGAATACATCTATGTGACACTTTTTATGTTATTAATCCCCCATACCTACCCAAAAATACCATTATTGATGTTTTTACAAACACAGAAAATAAATGACATCCTATTAACACCTAATATAGATGAAATTATAAGTTCAACCACTACACTTATCTTTTGTGTATAGATGTGCATTTTACAGTACATTATTAACAGATGAGTTGATGCTCTGTTATATATTTTTCTGTTTGTATTGTTTTTAAATTAAATAATACACTTGTGTTTCAGATGTAGAAGATCTATGCGACCAAACACATGATTGTGTAGAAATATTACATAACACATTTTTAAAAATGTAACTATTTTACAGTATAAAAACTATCATTAATTAAAACTAAATACAAAAATGGAAATATATATTCTAAATTTTTTACTATATCTAAAATTATACCACATGTGAAGTGTCTCCAACTCTATGTTTAGGCCCATAAATATTACCTCCAAAGCTGGCATCTTGCTGCTAGCTGTGACAGTTCCTACATAGCCATTAAAAAAAGGGTGGACAAATAAAACATATATTAAAGGAAGTGTGTTTTGTACTGAAAATATCAATTTTAACAGAGTTCATGCATTCAAGTAAATACATAGATCTATATAGGGACAGAGGCTTTAGGTAATATTAAAATCAACAGAAACTGTAGTTTATTATTGCTTTCATTGCCTTAATCCCAACATCTTCAGCTCCAGCTGGTGTTATTGTATACATATAAGGTCATATATATATATATATATATATATATATATAAATATATATATATTTATATACACATACACACAGCAATTGTCAAAAGTCTGAGCACACCAGTATATTTTAAGACCCATGCGTTCCTCTTTGCTACATTTGTAGCATGTAGAAGTGGTTTTCTTACTGCATCCCTACCACAAAGGCCATATTCCTGCAAGCGCCAGGCCACCATCCTATTGGACACAGGCTGGGAACAACTTTTCCTCAACTCCCTTCCTATTTCTGGATCAGTCAAACATTTGTTACGCTTGCTACTAGTCACAATGAAGTTGTGCTCTTGAACAGTTGTTGTTTTTGGATGACTATTTTGTTTTCTTGCAATATTTTGACTGGTTTTTGACTTTCGTTCAATAGCTCGATGCACGGCTCCAACGAATACCTTCATCTGTTAGTGGATTTGCCCCAAAGAGTAACCTTCTTCCCTCAAAACAATGATTTGAGCACGTTTCCACACTTAAATCACAGTTATTTTTGGCCATGTTTAACTAACTGGAGCTTTCAGGAAACTTGTTGACAATTTGAAACGTAAGAAAGCAGCACAATCACACATTGATAATGTTTGATTATTTCTGATCACTTTGCACTCACACCAGGGCCGGATTAACAATGGGATGGATGAAGCTGCAGCTCCAGGTTTTTACAGGAAAAAAATGTTTTCCTTTCACAGACTGCCAGCATTCGTCCTCCGGCTCCAGCACGCTCACCTGAGTCCTGAACTCCCTTGCAGATCTGTGCAGGCAGTGTGGTGGCTGCCCCTCCCTTCAGCTCTCTCCATTTCTGAGGTCCTGACTGAGCCTATCACTCACACTCACAAGCTCCAGCCCCAGACTACACGAGGAGCTGCTGCTGCCTCATAAAGTCAGGTACTGTGTAAAGCATTCTATAATGACTACTTGATAAGTACCATTGATTAATGTGTGTATACTGTATTGTATAAATGGTGGTGTGCTCAGACTTTTGAAAAGTACTGTATACATATATATATATATCTATATATATATATACAGTAATAGCATACTTTTAATACCCTTGGTCACACTCATTTATGAGTATAACCCATTAGAATAAAAAATATACAAAACACAGGGGATACGGTCAATAGATGGACAGTAAAAAAGGTTGACAATGTCTAGGTTTACAGCATATGTTAGACAGGCAATAGGTCAACATGGACAAAAGGTTGACAGGGACAAAATGGCGACACATAAAAGTTCAAAAAGGATGAAGTTTAACAAGTACAAATTGTAAACAGGGTCAAAAGGTCAACACAAAAATGGGCAACACATGTTTTTGTTTTTTATTTGGGTTAGGGTTAGGCACTAGAAAAGACTGTTAGGGTTCAGCACTTACCTTGATGGTTAGGGTTAGACACCAGGACTGAGGGTTAGTGTTAAGCACCAATGGGAGGGTTAGGGTTAGAAAAAAAAGCATGTTGACCATTTCTATGTTGATCACTTCTGTGTTGACCTTTTGACCCTGTCAACCTTGTGTACCTGTAGACCTTCTGAAACAGGACCCAGCTGTAGGTCAAGCATGATACTGAGTATGTGGACATATATTCTCAATACATTATAGGCTACATACAGTATATCATATTTCAGGAGAGCTACTGTAAATGCTCATTATTGCTGAAGACAAAGGCCTGGATCTAAGTAGGTGAAGAGCAAGCAAGCAAGCATATTAAGAATACTTGAAGGAGATGTAAAACTAAAAGTGGGTGTAAATGTCTATTAAGGTGAATGTACAGTACATTTTTGTTTAACATTAATCTACTCCTCCCAGGTTTCACAATATTAGTAGAGCACTCAAAGTTCCTATATTTATACACTAAAAAATATATTTTTAAAATAAATAACACTTTATTACACGATAACTACAATCTAAAAATACAGAGTGTATTGTTATATTATAGTTATCATGTAATAAGTTATTTATTTTTAATATATATTTTCTACTGTATAAATATAGGACCTCCACTGTTATTGCTTCCCTTAATCTTTTTATTTTCCATATACAGTATACAGCCCACATCTCTCTTAACAGATAGCTGCTGTGAGGTTTTTAGAATATACAATTGGATAAAATCAGCACCTAGCGGCCAAAATTATGGTGGATAGACTTCAATTGATTCTCCATCAACTTCTCACAGCTCATCAACTAGGTTTTGTACATAGCCAACACTCTGTTAGAGGAGTTAGAGCCGCTATAGCAACAGTATTGGAATTGCATCAGAATTCCAGTTCCCATAACATGCTTATAAATCTTGATAGGGTCAAGGCATTTGGTACAGTCCTTTGGCAGCATCTGTACTCATCTCTAGGTTTTAGAAACTTCCATCCTGTCTTTATAGATTTTGTCAAATATATTTACACATCTCTCGCAACTTCAATTTTACTTAATGGATATTGTGGGAACTGTGTTAGCATGCATAGTGGAACACATCAAGGATGTCTTCTTTCTCTGATTTTGTTTAATTTGGCTATAGAACCCATGTTACATCTATAGCAAAATTATATTTTATTTAAAGGTATTAAAATAGGATCTAGGGAAATCAAACTGAACACTTTTGCCGATGATATTTTATTACATGTTATGGCTTCCCAGAAATTTTTGACACATATATTTCAACTGTTGAAGCTGTTTGGTGAGATATTGGGTTTTCAGATTAATTGGGAAAAGTCTGTTGCCCTTACTATTAGGAAATAACAACAGCAACAATAGTAGAATTATCATAATCCCCTTAACATGGAGAACTGACATCTTTACCTATATAGGGGTTATGATCCCTTGGAATCCAAACCACCTTTATTCTTTAAATTAAACACATATAATATGCAAAATTACATCAGAATTAGATAGATGGAAAAATCTCCCTCTATCGTATACAGGTAGAGCTAACCTTATTAAAATGGTTACATTCCCTTGCTTTATGTATATTATCCAAGTGTTACCTGTTACTAATACTCCTAAGAATATACAATACATTCATTATTTATTTAGATGTTTATTTGGCAGGGTAGGAGGCCGCGTATTGGATAAATTAAAGTGCAACAATCTAAGGAAAATGGAGGCGCAATTTCCCCAATGTCCAATGGTATTCTGAGGCAGCCACATTAAAGACTGGTTACACAACCAGGGAAAGAGAATTTCTGTCCCCAAAATATCTTGATTCTTTCTTATACTTACATGACCAAGAGATCCCAGTTCATATTAAGGAAAATCCGCTACTTTGGCCAGTTAGAAAGCTATGGCATACCCTACATCATAAACATAGCTTAACTTCACATAAGTCACTATACCTTGCGTTCATGCTGAATCGAGATTTTCAGGATGGATGGGCTGTACGTTCTTTCAATATATGGAAAGCGGGAGGAATAACAGGGGTTGGCTGTCTAGTTAATATTTCAAGAAAAAGACCTCTTACTTTTAGAGAAGCTACTGAGAAGTTTCCTGTGGTTTTGGCATATCCGGTGGCATTTGTCTTGGCTCAACACTATGTGCGTTTGGTTACCAAACATTTTTCTACAGCTGATTGGCAAAATTCAGTTGATAACTTGCTTCAAGCTCTGCCATCAGGCAAATGACCAATCTCTCTAGTTTACAGACATTCCTGGATTCATTTAGACCATTCAATGATCATAGGGGAAATGAGTATTGGATATCACAATTCCCAGGACTGCAGGTAGAAGATATTTTAAAGGTGCATAATACATCCAATAACATTTTACCACTATCTATGTATACTGAGATGTATCTCACTATCCTACACAGAACATACTTATATCCACATAGCCGACATCTTGTAGGTCTTTTAGATAATAGTAATTGTTTTAAATGTGGTTTACCGAACCCTGATTTATTCCATTGTCTTTGGTCATGTCCTACTCTGTCTCTTTCTAAAATAAAATTGTTATATATTTTCCATATGTAGTGGGTGGCAGTCACTTTGGAAAAGGAATTTAAGACCAAAAAGTTAATTGAAATGTGGGAGAACTTTATACTAAATATATCGCCAAATACATAATCACAGGTCCATAATTTACTATGTAATACTTTGTGGTATTTACTGCGTATGGTGGAGGGTAACACCCTAGTCTGGTTGGTTCTATGGAGTGAGAGACCAGCACAATAGATATATTCAGTTCAATTGTATTTTCTCAAAATATTTTGATTGGTAACTAATGTACTGTTTAAAATGTTTAATTATTTCAATGTTTGTATATTTTAATGTGGAAAGACAGCAAATTTGTACAATGATATATGACAAAGTATTGTTTCATTGTACAAGAAAGTGCATTTTTTCTTATTGTGCGACAATTGCTGTTTATATATGTATTGCTTCAATAAAAATATATTTTTTTTAAAAATCAGCACCTAGCACTGTGCGCTTATGTACACAGTTTTTATACACAATATTAGTGTTGCATGAAAAAGACAGAAAACATTTAAAATTCATTGTTTTCAACACAATAGGAGTTCTTGTCAGACGTCTTATCATATGACATGCTTAGCAATTAGAGAAGTGTCAGGCACTCTTTCCTGGATGTAAGGGTCCTGGTTATCAAACACCTGCCATTCTCATGCTTCAAGAATAAGTAATAATACAGTATGTTTGAAATCTACACTAATAATTGCTTTAATTTCTTTCTGAAGTCAATCAATGTTATACTCATTTCAAAGATATAAACTTTTTGTTGCTGCAATCATCTATATTTCCAGAGAGTTGCTTACAAATTTAAAAATAAAACATATGTAACCATGTCTACCTACCATTGGGGATCTGGGAGATTATATCAAAAGGGATTAAAAAAAATAGTGAACTTGATATGTTCTCATGTTTAACTGAAAGTGTTCTTTAAAAGTAAAAACTCTATGTTTAATGGTCAACCAATAACTTTACATTTGGCTGAAGCGTAACAAATATATTTGTACTGCTGTACATCAAAACAGGATTAAATTGATGATATAATGCATAATGCTTGTGACAGAATAGCATAGCAATCTGTCATTTTTGAAGGATTCAACAGAGAAGATAAATTTGCAAATTTGTAGCTATGAACTTAAAATTTTCAGTTTAATTATTACTATTATTATTATTATTATTATTATTATTATTATTATTATTATTATTATTCACTTATTTACAAATGTGTCCTCATAAAATATTGCTAAAAACCATGCCAAACAGCCCCTCACATCAGATCTCAGGCAACTTGGCTATGTCAAGCCTCTTTGTCATTGAAATTGTGCATCTTATTTGCATAAAATTACAATGCAAAATTACTCAGATACATTTGGTGTGCTTCATTTGTAAATCTCTGTGTGACTGAGTCTGAATCGGTGTAAAAAGGGCTTATATTCAAGCGGCCATGGTTTTTTCCTCACACCAAATTCCATTGTGCTTAATCTGTGACTTTGTACATGTGTAAAACCAATTCTTCTGCAGTTTATGACAGAACATAGTATAGTGAATACAAGATTAATGAAGTGGCCATCCCAATTAGCTCTGAGTTAGTCCACTGGGAGAGGTAAATAAAGAAGGTTAGAGAGAGAAGTGTGTACATGTATTTTGTGGTTGATGATGTTACACTCAATGTAACATCATCAAAAAGATAACAAAAAAGTTCATGACTGTTAATAAGAGGAAAGTAAACATTGACATGTAAGAAAAAGGAATAGTGAAGGATTTTATAGCCTTAGAAGTAATACCATAGAATTATAGTAATAAAGCAATGTGTTATACATTGTAGAGTTAAGAATAAAAGCAAGATCTTAAGGCAAATAAAATAATGAAATCCAAAATGTACAAATATAAGTTACGTACAGTATATAAAGAGGTGTCCTCATACACCTAGCCTCAATATGCCATGTGGCACGAGATGCCTGGTGTGAGTGACCTGCCAGGAACCATGCTACTTGGTTTGCCCAGAACATCTTTTTCACATGAAAATGTGTCTTAGTCACAATTGGATGCAACAAACTGCTTCAGGAGACTGCATTGATTAACTTGGCATGACAAAAGTCATGCTTGCTCCATCATAGCACATCATGTACTCTGTTAGGCTGTGTACAATCAGGGCAGCATAGTGTCCTTAACTATACCTCACTAAATAGCAGTTTAAGCACAGATAATAACAATTGGAAACAAGTTTAAATATAGAGTTGAGCAGTTTGGGTTTGCACTTGCAGACAACTGAAAAAATTTAAACTTGGGATTACAGAGGAGATCTACATCCTGGCTATGGTCTTCATGCAAAGTTTGAATCTCAAAAGTAGGCAAAACATAATTTATCCAAAAATGCATATGAGTCCCTCCCCCTTGATCAGGCACCATTTCACACAGGTGAGCATATGGAGAGGGTGTGGGCTTGTTAGGAGGACAGATAAAGTTATAGTAGAAGGTATCTTTGTCATTGTGGATGTGTGTTTGTCAGACCACTAGCTAGCAACAACTGCAATCCAGTGCACTGCAGTGAAACAGACTATTGTCTGTTTGTCAGACAAAGTAGAACCTGCAATCTATTGCTGCAAATAGGCTGCTGTGTTTGTGTATGTTTGTTAAAGTGAACTTAAACTTGTTTTTCATAAGGATATATAATTTTCTCTATACTGCAGTATATATATTACATTGTCCGTCACTTGCGTATGAGGGCAGAAACAGTATGCTTACAACTTAAATATTATTTGTACAAAAATGACAGTTCAATTTTTGAGCTGCACCCCAAAAAAAGAAGACCACTCTTTTTGTGTTAAAAAATAATAATTGCAAAAGCACAAATAAGTCTTTTTTTGAAGGTGTTAAAAATATTTCAAGTATTTTGTTATAATTAAATTAAAATTGTATTTTTGCAAGAGGGTTTGTGTCATAGAGGCAGTGTAAATTACTGTACTTCATGGGTATAGGCATGCTACTGTCTGTTGCATTCCAAAAATAATAAGAAGTGGTAAAAAGGCCTTTTTACTGATGTTAAAAAACATTTCATGATCTGTCCTCAAACAAAACAACAATGATGAAATATTAATGAACCTTATCACACTGAGACTGAACAAACTCAAACGAGGTGAATACAACATTATTGCCACTAAGAAAAACAAAATACTTAGAGATAAGTTTGGTTACAAAAAGATATCAAACACATACAAAACACAACAAAAAATACACAACTTACCAAACTAGAACCAAATATATCAAAATAAAGATGACTACAACACCCATCAAGAAACACACACAGATACCACAATACCCCTACATACAAAAAGTTGAAATTCAAATAACAACCATATATGACACAAATACTGTACATGGAAAAACCCACATGTCCAAAATACAAGACATACCCACACGAAACTCAATCTATGATACTGACAAAGACACAAGCAAAGAGTACAATACATCCTTTTCCATCCATGACATAGAAGAACTAACTGAACATGATGAACTAGCCAGGATATCACTTGAATGTTGCTGGCTAAGCAACATCGACAATGATCCTTTGCTAATTACCCACTCATGTAGTTCCAACACCATGCAATCCAACCTCTAACCCACACAAAACAAGACCACAATGAATCCCAACCCCCTAAGAGAAACACAACATAACACCAACATCAACAAAACAAACAAGCACTTCACTATTTTTTTAAACCCACTGACAAGCCTGAAACAAATACTCAAGGCCTGTCTCTACACCCAAAAAACAACAAAATTCAAACTGGATGAAACCAAAAGATGTTGCAGAGGGGAGTAAAAAACAAAAACATCGGATATGGACACACAAACACACCAAGACAAGGGATTTTAAATTTCAGCGACATCACCCTCAACCCAATCCACATTAAATAGCTAGATAAGAGCCTCACATTTGCATCCAACACTAACATGAACAAATTTGAAACCTACCTAGGCATACACAAGTTTGACTGCAAACTAACCCTCAAAAAATTCTACCACAAGACACTGCTGCCACAACAACAGTCCACCACCACAGACATATACAAACACATGACCTGAGAAACCCATCACAGTTCTATCCCAGTTACATGACAGGTAACCATATAAATACATTCACCAGCCTAGTTGAAAGAGACATGTCCAAGTTCAAAACCCCTAGAGTCAATTCAAACCACAACAATTTAACCAAAGATGAATGTGAAGCACTTAAGGACCAACTGAAGAATCACAACATCATCATAAAACCCAGAGACAAAGTTGGATGTATCATCATCCTGAACAAATCAGACTACCTCACAGAAGTCATAGGCTACTTGATGACCAAACCACATACCTTATACTTAACAAATGCGCAACATCAGACTTCAATTAAAAAATTAAAACATTAATTAAAGATGGACAACAGAAGGGCACACAGAACACACATTAATATACATTCCTGGACAAACAACACTCAGTGGTTCAAGTCTTCTACTACCTACCCAAGGTCCACAAAAATAACGACCATCCACTAGGAAGACCCATTATCTTCACCTCAAATATATCAAAATGTATCGACCAATTCCTACAACTCTATGTTAAAACTCAGAGATCATACCTCAAGGACATGAGAGACATATTAAAAAGACTACAGGACATAACATGGAACCAAGACTACTTTCTGGTCACCAGTAATGTTACATGCATGTACAAAATCATCGATCACACACAAGGAATTGAGAGCACAGCATACAACCTAGAAAAAGACCCAAATATGACTTATTTCCTAAAGTACTTCATATCAAGCAGTATACAATTCATTCAAACACATAACTACATCTGGTTCAACAACACATACTATCTACAGACCACCAGGACAGCAATGGGGACAAGGTTCATGCCAAGTTACATGAAACTATCCATAAGCCACTGGTAGAATCAACTCATTTGGTCCAACCCAGAACTTAAAGCAAACCTCATCCTCAGGACCAAATACATCGACAACCTGTTTTTCATCTGGAAAGGTGACCTTGACTCATTAAACAAATTCATCAACTACATCAAAGGCAACTCCAATAATCTCAAATTCACCACCACCTACAGCAAAGAAAAAGTAGAATTTCTCAACCTCAGCATGTTCATTCTCAACAACACCATAAAGACCAACAAATTCAGAAAATCAGTAAATGTGAACAGCTTCACACTACCATCAGGTGGTCATAACTCAAACAGGCTGAATAACATACCACTAGAAGATTTCACCAGGCATAATGTATGAGGAACTGCTAAAACATTGAAGATTTCCAAACTCTAGGCATACTACTCCAAAACCAATTCCTACAAAAACAATTTGACTGACAATGTGTCTCAGTTGCATTCAACAAAAAATACAGACAGACAACCACTACTACAGTACACTGAGAAATCAGGCACAACAAAATATCAAAACATCTACTTCATAACACAATACAACAAAAAAGCATGGCAAATTAACAAAATCATACAAAAATACTGGCACACTCTTCTTCCAGATGAAATTCACAGTGACATATTACCACCAAAACCTAAGATTGTTTTACAGAAAGCAGCTAGCATAAAATTAAAATAAGTTCATAACCACATCCCCCCGTGAAACAAGATACAAGCTACAATAGTTATAGGAAATTGGCACTGGCTAAAATTGCACCTAAAGGCAGCTAGAGGTTGCACATCCACCCGGTGTTTATCCTCACCAGAATCAAACATATACATACACTTCATTTGGATGGCATGCCCTTGCGCCTTAAATAACACTAAAAAAAATAACACTTATCTTGTTACCGAAAAAATGTTGATCTCTTTGGTCCAGAATTCTCCACAATATAATGGTTTATGATAATGAAGATATACTCTCGGTCCATAAGACATGTAAAGATATAAATATACACAATCTAGTGCAACCAGTTCATATCCATTATGAATTCATAAAACATATGTTGCATTAATGCAATATGTTAGCAACAAATACAAATACTGAAAAGAATATATTGCAGTAAATATTAACACAGTGTCCTTTGTAATAATAAATGGTAATCAAAATAGATAAAAATTTGAAAACATTTAATGAAGATAAAATCCAAATAGCACAACCCATGAAATGAAAGGATCAGATGTTTTACGGCTGATACATCCAGACAGAAAAATGACAAGGGTGGCTTCCTACCAGAATAAGGATAAATGAGTATATGTAGAAGCCATCCAAATAGCACAATCAATGAAATGAAAGGATCAGATGTTTTACAGCTGATACATCCAGACAGAAAATTTATGAGAGTGGCTTCCTACCAGAATAAGGATATTCCAATCCTGGTCCCAGATGGAAAAGCACCATCTTCTGGTCCGGTCAGTCCACTGATCTCTATCAAAAATAAAGATCAGAGGACTGATTGAAATGCATTGGCTAAGGAAGGGGGATTGGTGGACTGACCAGACCAGGAGAAGGTGCTTTTCCATCTGGGACCAGGATTGGAACATCCACTTGGTTTCTACATATGCTCATGTATCCTTATTCTGGTATGAAGCCACCCTCATCATTTTTCTGTCTGGATGTATCAGCTGTAAAACATCTTATCCTTTCATTTCATTGATTGTGCTATTTGGATTTTATCTTCATTAAATGTTTTCATTTTTTATCTACTTTGATTACCATTTTTTATTACAATGGACACTGTGTCCATACATACATACAACAGTTCAGACACTGCCAGGCTGAGTCAGGTCTTTAACCATTAACTAAACTACTGGAAAATAGCTAGAGAAGCTGGAGGAGGACATAAAACTAAGAGATTCTGCTAAGTCAGTTGGACTTGTAAATCTAGTTAAGGGTTTGCAACATCTTGCAGTTTGATCATTGGCAACCATGTTGGATCCTAGATTCTAGTCTTATGTAATATCTTTCTTTCCAATGACACAGATCTTAAGAGATGCAAAGAGCTCTTCACAAACAAGTTGTCAGCGAAAGTGGCACATGATATGATGACATCTCCTGTTTCAGTTTTTCCTGCAAACTTTGTTGCCAGGAATAAACTCACCTTTTCCAAGAGACCCACTGGTTATGATAATGAATCAACTCTGTGCACCAGAGTGAAACATTATGACACCTCAGCATGTTTAAAATAATGACAACAATTACTGACATTTCAACCTTGATGTAATCATCAATGGTAGAGGATTGCTTTCATAAAAATGTACAGATTAGTATGTCACACAGTCCCTTTGAATATGGGGAGGAAAATACATACAATTTGGTGTCCCTTGTAAAACTAGGTTTAGTTTACTTAAACTGCCCATTTTCCACTGTGTACTCATAAAGAGTGATTAGCACAACTGGGTAACTTCTGAGAGATCAATGTAGGACGCTACTTCAAATAAATGTGGAAAAACTGATATTCATCAAAATAAACTACAAATTCTCTTTGCTGCCAATTATAGCAAACAGAGACTACTGTAACAGTGGATTCCAGGATGAGATAATATTGTGTGATGGTCATGATATTAATAACAGTGATGAGGATGATAATAACATTTTCAACTGTGAAAATGATTAGCAACACTGTCAACTGCCTTTAGCCCATTGGATGCTTTGTTTGTTGGTGCCCAAAAAAGCAAACTCTTCAGCCACAAAAGTGGCAGGCCCTGTCACTGAAGTCCTTGGTTTGTTAAAGTTTGCATGTCCTTTTTAATATACAACAAAATTCGGAAGACATTTCCATCATGCATTGCTTTTCATTATGGGCTTTGCCAAGATTGTGTTTTTGACAGGCATCATATATTACTATGCTTTACTGGAGCAAACATGTTTTTCTCTATTTTTCATAAGCATCCATCACCAACTTCTTATCCATGCATATAGGTCTATTTTCTGCAGTTTCTTCACAAATATAGTATCATTCTCCCTTTCATCCTTTGCTGCTTGTGTTTGACAGGCAACAGTTATTACTTTACTCTTTTGGGGTATTCACGTTCTTCTTAGAAATTGTATGGAACCCAGTGTTTTAGTTTAAAATTGCCAAAACTATATTAAATTTTTTTGGTTTTGGATCAGGATTTCTTTTAAAATTGATAAAGACAGCTAAAATCATGTAACAGGCCTGTTTTTATTCTTACTTTATAACTAATCACAATATCATTAATGTATAGTATTTCCATTCAAATTTGACCACCTCACAGCTCACGAAATTGTTTTCACCCATATTGGCAAATGGCTGCAGTGAGCTGACTGGCAAAACTAAGCAACACAGCAGCGGCACAAACACATGGTAGTTTAAAAAAAGGATATAACACATCTAGAGAGAGGCACTGCAGAGGCAGACATGATGGAATTTTATTATAAACTATACCATGCTATACAATGTTTTCATTATTCAAAAACTAGATCAGGGGCCTGATGCAAGCACAGTTAAATTGAGTTTGTTGTATTTGTGGAAGAATGGCAAAGGATTGATTAATTGATTGATTAATTTACTGATCACAGAATATAACTATAAAGAAAAACAAGTCAGAGACATGGAAAACACTAATAAAAAAGCAAGAATTTAAAAAGACAATAAGATTAATTGAGTCATTGAATGATTAATGTCTATAACTTAACTATAAAAATGTAAATCAGAAACATGGAAAGCATTTCTAAAGATGAAGCATCCAAAATCCCAATAAGGTTGATTCAGCAAGACTAAAGGCAAAGTAATTGCCTTGCCAAATTAATAATTAATTATTAATTACATGATTATATGATTTGATGATAAGCAGCAGAAAGCTGGGCCTATATGCCTGGCTGAGATGCTGATAATTAATGGCATTACAAGCTACAAAAGAACATTAATGCCACAGTAAAGTACTGTAATATACAGTACACTACCTGTCAAACACACACAATCTTGGCAAAGCCTAAAAAGAGGTGCATGATTGAAATATCCTTGGATATATTGTATATTAAAATGAATATGCACAGTATAACTAACCAAGCACTTAAGTGACAGGGACTGCTAATTTTATGGCTAAAGTGCTTAGATTGTATGAGCCTTCACAAAACAAATTACTAGTGGGCTTAAGGCAGCTAACAATTTTGTTAATAATGTCTATAGTTAGAAGATGGCATTATCATCCTCATCCTTACTCTCATCCATATCAGTGTTGTTAATATTAGCATTACACAATTTTAGCCTATCCCTACTAAAATGCACTGTTATAGAAGTCTCTGTTATTTGTTGTAATTAGCAGCAAAGGTCTTCTTCATAGAATGTGTAGTCAATTTTTATGAATAGCAGTTTTTCCACATTTTTAGGAATTACCGTAGCCTGATTGCTCACAAGGCTGAGCTAAATACTCTTTTTGAGTACACACTTAAGGGTGGACAGCTTAAGTACAGTTTGTACAAGGGGCACCAAACTTACTTTTTTTTCACCTAGTATTCAAAGGGACTGTGTATCAGATTGAGTCATGGTATAGGTGTCAATAATTTTGTTCAATATTTTAAGCCTGATTTGATGTCATGATGGTGTTTCATTCAGGTGTGCTTACCTGACTCATCCTCCTCACTACTGGGTCTCTTGGAAAATATCAGGTTTTTCCTGGCAGCAGCATTTATAGGAGAAACTAAAGCAGGAGATATAATTGTGTCATGTTTGTGAGAATTATTTTGGGGTGCAGATGATGGAGGGAAAGCATCAAACACATACTGAAAAGATGGTGTGCAAATGGCATTTTTTTTAGATTGCAATGTTTCAGCCAACAGTCCCACTTCCTCTCCCTTTGCTGTACTATGTTAAATGTCATCAAATCACAAGGGAGGGTCTTTTATAAGCAATATAAAACATGCAAAATCTGACTCCAGGAAGATGATGTCTTGCCTTATTTTGACATTTGAACTTGGTGGGTAGAGCCAAGTTGGGATTCACTTGTAACTCCTACTGTAACTTTGGATGTGTTCCGTTTCTGGGGGAAACCAAACTGCTCATCTCTAGTTCTTCTGTATCTTATCTTGAAAGGCCATTTATAATAAGCTTCTCATTCAAACTTATAGATCCTGTTTCCTGCAACTTCTCCATAGATACAGTGTAGTATCAACAATAAATATAATCATATACAATTATATATATATATATATACACAGCAGTTAATAATTATGGATTTTAACTATACAGTAGTTAATGATTATCAACTTCAACTTCATTTATCGACTCTGCCTTGAATTTCTTGTATTGTCCCAAGGCCTGTGATTTTATGTTTGGATTTAGATTGGGATTGGGAGCTTGTTTTTTAATACAGTAGTTTGTTTCATAGTCTGATTTTTTTTTTAGTTATTACTGTTAGTACTGTACTCAATTAATTAATCAATCAATCAATGCTTTACATGGCTTCCACTAGCTATTCCAACTCCATTTACCTGTGCTAACCTTGGGCCTCTGATCTAATTCTTGATTAATGAAAACATTCTATAGGGTTGTATGGTTTATTAAACTGTCATATTTTCTACAACTGCAATGTTATTATGTTTCTTAGATGTGATATATTCTTTTTAACAGCCATGAGTTTGTTCCACTGCTCTGTCTTTTAGTTTAGCCAGGCAGCTCACTGCAGTTTCTTGCCAATCATGGTGTAAACAATATTTTGAGGTGGACAAAATTGCCTCTAAATGACTGGAAATGAATCGTGATAATACTGTAGGAATATGCATTTTAAAGATATTCAAAACCAAAATATTTGAGGGTAGTTTGACATAACCAAAAACAAAATGAAGCCAGAATCAAAACCATAACACATGGATCTGCACACATCTCTATTTAAATATTACATACTTTTTAATATTAATAACTGATTACACAGAGTTCAGGAGCAGATTTAGAAGAGAGTGGTGGATGCAGTTTAATATGAAATGCATATCTATCTATCTATCTATCTATCTATCTATCTATCTATCTATCTATCTATCTATCTATCTATCTATCTATCAGCATTATTTTGTGTATTTATCTATGTTTACAGCTAATTTAATTAATTTAAACATATTTTCATATATTGACTTTAAATGCCTTTATATCAGAGAAATAGGGGGCACAATACAGTAAAGTAGAGTAAGCCCATAACTGAATAAGTAAAAAAAAATCTGAAAATGTGTTTTGAATAATATAATATGTATGCTTAATTTTATTACTGAGCATAGTTACAAATACAGTGCAATATAGGAAACATACAATAAAAATAAATCATCAAACTCCATTTCATGGAGTACATATAGTATTTTTTGTGTGGAATTAATTAAACTGCTGTGCATTGTTCACTTTTTACTAATCCAACTGTAGTTTGCTTGAGGAAATTGAGTACTTCAAGGTTAAAAATAATATTACATTGCAGCTATAACTTTAATTAAGCTGCCAATCTCCACCATTTGCTTGAAGCATTTTGTAAAATCATATATGACATTTTTGTAAAATATTAGAAAGAGCTGTTTGCTGCTAGTTGTATTTTTTATATATATAATAGATCCTATTAATGAGCTGTCGAGTTCTACCCTTATCAAAAGGTGATACATTTTTTACATTTTCATAATTTTAACTTCATGAAAAAATAAATTTATATTTAATCCAATATATTTTGTATATCTACTTGAACATTTTGTAACCTTAAAATTAATCAGAAGACTTAGACAATCATGTTTCACACACATTGATCTACACATACTCATGGACTTGTAGGTTGTGAAATAGAATATTAGAAGAAATGGTACATATGTAGTGGTTGTGCACATCACAGTTCAATGATCCTGAGAGATTAAATAATGGGTGACTTTGATAGTTACAATACAGAAAGTGTCACTAAATAGACAAAGCCAAATCAACTGAAGGTGTGTCCAGCATAAAATTTAGCTGGGGCTAGCCATTTAAATATGCCAATGTAGAAAGACATAAGCAGGGGCGAATTGGGCTGCCGGGATGTTTCCCGCTGGTTCGGTCCCTTTATATGCCTTTAGGGGCCAGTGGCCACCTGGCGTGTTTCCATCACCCACCACCTCTATGATCTCCTGGGCCGGCCTGGGCCCAGATGCTGTGATTGGAGCTGTTCAGCCCCAATCAGGCAATGTTACAACTTCTGCACTTGTGCAGAAGCTTACACAACCTAAGAAAATGGCCGCCACTGGGCAGTGCTGCAGGTGTCTGTCCCATGTGCTCCGTTCCCTCCATGTTCCATGTCCTGTAGTCGTAATTCTTCAGGGACTGGGAGAGACGTCATTATGGAGGTCTATCCCAACCTGGCCCACAGTGCCCTGCACCGCAGAGCAAGACAGTGGTGCTCAGCAGCATGACAGCTCCAATCTTTAGGACTGACGGGAGCAAGAGCGTGACATCACTTGACACTTTCAACCTGAAGAAGACACATCTGCCCCACACAGAGAGGAGGCTGCAGAGAGGACCATGCAGGCTGCAGACAGAAAGAGCAAGACGGCAAGATAGGTGGGGGCAATAGGAATGAAATACAGAGGGGAGGCAGGAGGCTTGAAAAATGGGGCAGAGGCTTGAAAGACAGGGGGCAGAAAAGACAGTGGGGGGGTCTTGAAACTACAGTTTGGAGCAGGAAGCTTGAAAAACAGGTACAGGAGGCTTGAAACACAGGGGGTGGAGGCAGGATTGACAGAGCGGGGCAAGAGGCTGGATATACATAGGAGGTAGGATGCTGGAAATACAATGGGGATGCAGAAGTCTTGAAAAACTGAGGAAGGAAAGACAGTGGGACAGAAAGCTCAAGTGACAAAGGGCAGGAGGGGACACAGGGAGCAGGAGGCTGGAATGATATGGAGTAGGAGGCTGGAATGTCACAGTGAGCTGGAGGCAAAATGGAATAGAAGGCTGGGGGTCATTATGGGGCAGAACATGATACAGAGAGCAGGAGGCTGGAGATTACACAGTATGCTGGACGGGACATGGGGCAGAAGATTGGAGATGACACAAGGAGTTGGAGGCAACATTGGGCAGGAGGTTGGGGAGACACAGAAGGTTATTTGGGACTTGGAGACTTGAAGCAGGAGGTAACAGCAATTAGGAGGCTGGAAGTGACACAGGGCACAAGACTTGAGAAACACGGGGCATATAGCTTGAAAGACACATGGATGAATTAGACACAGAGCAGGAAGCTGTAGGGACACAGGTAGGAGGCTGGAGGGGACATGAGGCACAAGTTTGCTTGACCCTCTGTTGTATGATAATGACATTGGTTATATTCCTACAGAAACAGGCATCTCTTAGTAAATTAGATTTCCTACATGAATAGTGAATACCGACTGTCTGCCAAAGGAGGATCAATTACTCCAGAGGTTACCCATCATAGAGAAACTACCAAATAGGTAAGTTGTATTTTTATTTAGTTCACACATACACACTATGGGCCTAATTCAGACCCATTTGCGAGCACAGGATGCTCGCAAGCGGGTCGATGGTGCCCTAATGCGCATGCGCACGATGGAGGGAGCTCCATCGTGCGCATGCACGAGACCCAGCAAGTGACGGGGTATCCGTCGCTTGGGGTCTCGCACCAAAGGGGGCGTGCTGTCGATGGTGACTGACAGTATGCCCCCTTTGCTGGGCATGCTGGGGGCGTGGCTTCCAGATGGAGGCGTTCCAATGGGAACACCTACCATCTGGGTTCGGCCCTACTAACATCAGTAGTGATGTCAGTGGGAGTGATTTTGGCTCTGATAGAGCCAAAATCACTCCAGGACTTGTGGCAGTGAGACCCTACCACAGGGTCTCATCGCAAACCCGATGGTCGCAATGGTCTTGACCATCGCGACCATCATCATGGATGCTCGCATAAGCTGTGGGTGGTAACCCACAGCTATGCAAGCGTCCAAGAGGCCGCTCCAAGTTGAGGTAGGAGGGCCCTGACTCAGACCAAGCGCTCTGGTCAGAGCGTCCGGCTTTGAATCAGGCCCTGTGTCTGTGCCAAATACATAGTATATGTGTAATATATAGTACATGTGCTGAGGTTTTGGAATTGAATTGCAGATAGAAAGTACAATGAGCTGCAAAACAAAAATGGGAAAAATCAATTCCACAGATGACATCTTTTGTTTGGCAGCTCATTGCTCTTCTCTCTCTACAATTCCAAAATCCCAGCACATCTATTATGTGCAACATCTACTATGTGCAAATCCAGGAGCCACTTCTCTCTGCTCATCCTGCTTGACCTCTCTGCAGCCTTCAACACCATGGATCAAACTCTCCTCGCTCCACACCCTTCAGAACTCTGGCATCTCTAACACCGTCCATGGCTGGTCACCTTTTACCTCACCAGCTGATCCTTCTCTGTGACTACCTCTGGCTCCACCTCCCCCCTTCCACCCTTCCCATTGGTGTCCCGCAGGGTTCTGTCCTGGGCCTGCTGCTCTTTTCCCTGTAAACCTCTACACTAGGAGCACTCATTAGCTCCTTTCAACCTCCAATACCACTTCTATGCTAATGACATGCTACTAAACCTCTCCTCTCCTGAACTCTCCCCTTCTGTCCTCTCTCAGGTATCCTGCTGCCTCTCCAACATATCTTCCTGGCTGTCCGAGCGCTCTCTGAAGCTCAACACAGACAAAACCAAACTCATAATTTTTCCCCCTAATAGAGTCTCCACTTCCACCAATCTTGCTATCACTGTTGACAATAGCATGATCTCCCCTGTCCCCCAACTTTGCTGTTTGGGTGTCACCCTTGACTCCATCCTCTCCTTTATCCCCACATTAAATCTCTGGCCCAATCCTGTCAGTTCAAACTATGCAACATTGCTCGCATTAGGCCATTCCACTCCCATAATGCTACCAAACTGATTATTCATTCACTAATAATTTCTTGGCTTGACTACAGCAACCTTCTCTTTACTGGCCTTCCACATTGCCATCTTGCTCCTCCAGTCTGTTCTCAATGCTGCAGCTAGACTTATCTTCCTCTCCCGCCATTCCACTTCTGCTGCTCCCCTCTGCCAAAACCTGCACTGGCTCCCATTCCCCTACAGAATCCTCTTCAAACTCCTCACCTTCACATACAAGGCCCTCTCTAACTCTAATGCTCCCTACATCTTCATCCTCATCTCCTTTCATACTCCCTCCTGATCACTCCCATCTGCCAATGACTGTTACATCTCCTCCATCCTGGTTACTTCATCTCATGCTTGTATCCAAGATTTTGCCCATGCAGCCCCCTCCACTGGAATGAGCTCCCTCACTCAATCAAGCTCTCACTGACCTTACAGAACTTCAAACGTGCACTGAAAACCCACCTGTTCATCAAAGCATACCCTTCCACCACATAACCATGTTAACAGGTCTCTGTCCCTCCCACCTCAGCCATCTCTACCTTGCTTACTTCCTGCACTAAGTTCCCCCTCTACACACTCATGCCTCATGTCATCTGTTTGTCTCCTCTCTTCCCTAGATTGTAAGCTCCTAGGAGCAGGGTCCTCCTCCCCACTGTCCCACAACCTTCTTCTCTAGCAATTCTATGACATCCTTGACCTTCAGAGCTGTACTGTTTATGGAGAATTGTGTTACTACTGTAATTGTTACTTGTGTTCTGTTTATTTTTTGGTTAATGTATTGTAATGTAGTGTTCTGTGTACCCTTTACTGCATGGACGGTGCTGCGTACCACTTGTGGAGCCCTATAAATAAGATCCCCCAGCCAGTCCAGTCACAGTGTCCCCCATCATTTAACCCAGTGAACCCCCTTCTCCAGTATAGTGTTCCCTTCCTTGCAGCATATCTTAGTGCCCCATTCCCATCCAGTGCAATGCCTCTCTATATATCATCCACTGACTCTCCATCTACTACTATTTATCCCCATCACCAATGTCTCCTGTTACTCTCTCTCCCTGTCACCCACTGCTTCTCCCTATCTTCCTATACATTACTCACTACCTCCCCATGGTGTCACCCACTGCCTCCCTTTGTCATCCATCCCAGGCATAATCCACTGTCTCTCCAATGAGGGCATAGCTCGTGGATGTGACACTACATTTGAGGCCATGCCTCTTGTTGTGAAGTCACTCCCACTTTTCCATGAGCATGCACACAAAGCAACTGTACTGTGTGGCATAATGTGTCCATGGGAGGGGATTACTACTGTGGGCATAATATGTATGGAGCATTACAACTGTGGGCATAATGTGTAAGGGGCATTGCTATTATGGGCATAATGTGTAATAGGCATTACAACTGTGAGCATAATTTGAAAGGGGCATTACTACTTTGGGCATAATGTGTATGGGGCAGTACTACTTTGGGCATAATGTGTAAGGGGCACTACTTCTGTGGGGTGTAATGTGTCTTAGGGGCACCAATACTGTCTCATAATGTGAATTGGGGGCACTGTAGGGGGCCATTATCTTTCCCTACATGACCACTACCTTTTTTGAGCCGGACACCTGAGGCATGGACTGTCCCTCGTTTAGACTATGGGTGGCACCAATGCCTTTTCTGGCACAAGGCACCAACATATCTAGTTTCAGCTCTGGTATCAGTCCTTGCACATTCAGATGCATGGCTGTGCACCATGCAAGGAGTTTGCAATTACATTAGTATAAGGTTGCAGACATGACTGCAACAGAGGATGCACAGATGGATGCTGAAGCATCCCACTCAGAAACAGGCCCTATGATAAAATAAGGTGCTGTTTAATTCTTTATTTCTGCAAAGCAATATCAATATTTTAAATGTGTTGGGCAATCCTAGGTGGTTACAGGTGGTTGCTAATCAGCCATAGATGTAGCATAGTATGGGCGTGTTATTGGAAGGTTGCGAGTGTTTTCTGAAAGTAGTTGCATACACATTCAGGCCATACAGATGGATGAAATGCAACTTCTATATTGCTGGTGCAAATAATGGTGGCATCTAAAAACACACCAAGTGATATTGCAGCATCTATAGACGCTAAACATAGGCATCTCAGTCCTTGCATATTCTGACACAGCTGTGCACCATGCAAGCAGTTAGAAGTTGCTGTGACTTCATCCAATTTAGAATCAGGCCTTATAAGGAGGTAGTATCTCATTCCATCATCAGACCCCACCTTTTCAACAGAGCCCACATCCATTAGGGCTGCATTAAAAAATTTGCCGGGCTGGTTTACCATCCCAATCCACCCCTGTTGATATACTGTACATGCCAGATGGAACCTATTACAGTAGGTGGACCGAACACACAAATAAGCAAATAATTGTTATAATATAGTACATAGCACATGCACAAAAGGGCAGGGAAAGCACACCAGTGAGTGGGTTACACTCATTGGTAATGTGTGTGGTACAGAGAAATCAACCAGGACATCTCAGTGTTAGTGCTATTGCAATTTTATTTGCATTTGGGAAGGTCTTGATGTGGCATGAATCCCAGTAACTGTTAGTACTACTAACAGTAGTAGTACAAAATAAAAAAAAATCACAGAGCTGTAATTCCTAATAAATCATAAAATGCTTCCATCTTTTATACTTCTTGACATGTCAATCGCATTTCAGTGTATTGATGCCAGCAGTCTATTAGGTTTGGGTTCCAGAGTCCTAATCATCTACCATTCCCCTGTATATTGGGAAGATAATTCTAAAAATAATGTATAGGTCTTGTTGATGGTGACATACCCTGTAGGATTTTAATGCATGAATTTTGTTATCCTGTTGTTACAATGCTGAGCTAAAATATTTGTACACACATTATAGACTTATATCTTGTTTTATGTTCTAAATGTTGCACTTTGTTATTGCTATTATTATTATTATTATTATTATTATTTATTTATTTATTTATTTATGTGGCACCACAAGTATTCTGCAGTGCCTTACAAAGTACATAAATAAATAAGTAACCAGTGACTTAAAATACAAAGCAGGACATGGACATGGATAAGGAACACAGCTATTACACCCACATAAGCAGCCAAGTGTTAGTTGCCCTAGTTGGGAGTAAGAATTAAATGAAAATACAGTAGGGAAAAGCACAAGAGGGAAGAGGACCCTGCTTGAAAGAGCTTACATTCTTAAAGGGAGGGGCAGACAAACAGGAGTGACATAGATGGGGCAGGCAGGGAGGAAGGAAGATGTAGCAGCAAGTTAGGATGAAATCTGGAAGGCTTTAATGAAGTAGTGGATCTTAATAGCATGTTTGAATGATTGTAGACAGGTGCTGAATGGGAAAGAGAGGGAGTTGCAAAGGAGGGGAGCAGCATGGAAAAAATCTTGGAGGTGGGAGTGGGAGGAAGCAATCAATTGGCATGAAAGGTGGCATGTATTAAGTGAACAAAGAGGGTGGACAGAAGAGTAGAGGGAGATGAGATCAGAGATGAAAATGGGAGAGGAATTGGTGAGGACTTTGTAAGTGAGTGTGAGAACCATTGATTGGATTCTGAAAGGGAAGGGGAGCCAGTGGAGGGCTTGTAGAAGAAGGGAGGCAGATGTACAGCAATTGAAGAGGAAGATGAGCTGAGCAGTAGCATTGAAGACAGACTGGAGAGGAGAGAGATGGGATTTGGGGAGTCCAGATAGAAGGAGGTTACAGTAGTCCAATCTGGAGATGACCAGTGAATGTATGATGATTTTGATGGCATCCTGTGTGAGAAAGAGTCTAATCTTGGAAATATACTTGATATGGAATTGACAGGACTGTGACAGGTTCTGAATTTGTGGTTTGAAGGAGAGGGAAGAGTCCAGGATGACTCCAAGACAACGCATTTTGGGACTAGATGAGATAGTTATGCAATGAATTGATAAATAAATAGTGGGAAATGAGGTTATGTGGGAGGGTGGAAAGACGATCAGCTCAGGCTTAGATATTAGGTGTGAGAAATCGCTGGGACATCCAGAAAGAAATGGCAGAGAGACAGTTGGAGATACAATTCAGTAATGAAGGGAAAATATCAGTTGAGGAAAGGTAGATCTGAGTATCATCAGCATAGAGATGATAATGGAGGTAAAAATAGCGGATGAGTTTACCTAGAGAGGATGTATAGAGAGAGAATAGGAGAGGTCCAAGAACATAACTTTGGGGAACACCTACTGTAAGAGGCTGTGGGGGGGAGGAGTCATGAGAGGAAACAAAGAAAGAATGGTCAGAGAGGTAGGAGGACAGCCAGGAGAGAGTAGTGTCATGTAGTCCAAGGGAGTTAAGGATATGCAGCAGGAGAGGGTGGTCTACAGTGTCAAAAGCAGCAGAGAGGTCAAGGAGAATGAGCAGGGAGTAGTTGCCCTTGGATATGACAGCAAGGAGGTCATTACTGACTTTTGTCAGGGCAGTTTTAGTGGAGTGGAGAGAATGGAAGCCAGATTGAAAAGGGTCAAGGAGGGAGTGGGAGGAAAGATATGTGGTAAGACAGTTGTAAACAATATGCTCTTGGAGTTTATAGGCAAAAGGGAGGAGAGAGATGGATCAGTAGATGGAGAGAATGTTAGGATCAAGGGTATGATTTTTAAGAATGGGGGAGAAAAGGGCATGCTTGAATGCAGAAGGGACAGTGCCAGAAGAGAGTGAGAGATTAAGGAGGTGGGTAAAATGGGAGCAGATAGTGGAGGTGGGGATGGGGTCCAGGTGGGGAGGAGGTAAGGGGGGAAGACAGGATGAGGGCCAATACTTCCTCTCCAGATACAGTGGAGAAGGTTGTGAAAGTCGTTAAAGTGAATGGGGAGGGTTTAATTGTTTATTTGTTTTAATTGTGGATTTGTTTAATTGTTAATTTTTTTATGTGTTATTACTAGATTTTATCACCTTGTTATACCACTTTGATGCCTTTGAGTATTTGTGTGCTTTATATACTGTAAATTTTTATATGGTTTGCCTTTATAACTCTAAGAATATTTTGTACAATGTAATTTCATATCTTTTTGCTTTTTAAAAATTTGTTCTGCTTGTTTGTACAAGAAGAATTGTAAAAAAAAAGTGTTTAGTGAAAAGTATATAGATGCTATTAACATTCCCTCTAATATTTAGGAGTTACGGTAGCAGTCCAGTAATAAATTAATTGTTGTATATGGTCAAGTAAATGTGTGGAAGACATACTGTAGCAAAGGACAGCATCTGATAGTGTATTATTTTTTTATAAAATATATGAAGAATAGTTGTGTCTTTACATTAAGAGTGAATTGAATAAACACCATTCCTAGGGGTAAATTTACTAAAGTGAGAGTTTTTAGAAGTGAGTTTTAGAAGTGATGTTGCCCATAGCAACCATTCAGATTCTACTTATCATTTATCTAGGACCTTCTAGAAGATAATAGCTAGAATCTGATTGGTTGCTATGGGCAATATCACTTTTAAAACTCACTTCTAAAAACTCTCACTTTAGTAAATTTACCCCCTAGTGTTAATCTAGAGAGAAGAGGTCCACAGTGTCTGAGGGGCATCACCTCAGCTGAAATTAGGCACAACATGGTGTATTGTCTGTGTCTCAGTGTACACGGTATTTTAAGGTGGAGGAGTATAGATGTAAAATATTACAATTTTGTAAAACTGGTGCAATCCCAGCATAAATCAGGCGAGATTCAAGTTGTTGTATGTAATAGAATGAGACTACAGACAAACTCGACAGATTTGTGCCTCAATCTCACTGTGATGCAAATTTCCTTCCAGATACTTCTAATATTAAAGTTAGAAGTCATCATATGCAATGGTCAGCAAGTTAAAATTCATCATAATAACTTGTAAAACAATAGATGGGCCTCAGTGTAGCAATATTTACACTATCTCACAATTCTAACCTCACATATGTGGCCAATTTAAATACGTTCAAAGCCTATAGAAACCAGCACACAGTAAATTTGACTCCAACTGTTGCCCTTTTGTGGCTTTGAAAGTTTATAAAAAGATGACAAATGTAGCTGTTTTACACCTTTTCTTATGTAATGTTCTGGACATACTCAGTCTCTCCTTTATGTTGGCAAAAATGTAAAGTAAAGTTAAAACATATTTGAAAGGTTAAGTTTGTATATTAAATTTGTCAGATGTAATGTACATAGCACCTACCTTTTAAAGTTAAACAAAACCTGATTGCTATGTTAGATTAATAAATTGTATTCTATATGGTTTTTTATGAAAATAAATAAAGAATGCACAATATTCATAAACACACTAGTTTTAGTACAATAAAAATGGAACACACAAACATGTTTATATTTAATGCTCCTTAACCTCTGAGCCTCTTGACATGCTTCTGTGTTCCCTGAGTCCTCACAATCTGTCTTAGTTCACTTGTTGAAGCAGATTTTGCATCTCTGGCTGCTCTGGCTGTTGACGTATTTGGTTGTGGTAAGTGTTTGGTTGGACCTTATTTTTGACTTGCAATTGCAGCACAAATTTAGTTACTAAAAAATATTGATTTGTGCTTTGCTCAGAAAATAGTTTGTTAGTTTAGATAAAGTATATGTTGGCCAATTATTTCTATAGTGTTAACTAGTCTTGTTTTGTTAACTTTGGTGTTTTATCCAATGTAAATTTGCATATAGATAATACTGAATTAATAATGCACTTAAATAGTTTAGTTTGCTTGTGCATAAATTCAAACTGCTGTTTATGGAAGTCATCAATTGTGTATATCAATTGTGCAATTGTGTACAGTTCTTGTACTTGTGGCTGAGGAATAGCTTGTTATGCTCTACTGTCTCATTTATCATGTTCCTTCTTCTGTATCTTGTTCTTCCACCAAAGTGAGGAAAATGTCCCTTGTTTCTCTACTGGTGCTAGTTGTGTTGGTATGGCAAGATGAACCTGACAACACAAGCAATTGTGTAGGTATCACACTTCCCAATGTATCATTTTTGTTTACAAATACTGTAGATAAAACTAAGCTTGGCTTTCAAAAATTTTAAAAAATCTAAACCAGTCAGCTCAGCTCACTCACATCAGGAATCTTAGACCACATGGCATATTGAGGATAGGTATATGAGGAAACATCTGTATTTATATTAAAAATGTAGTTAAAAAAAGAACAAATTTTAGTGGATTCAGGAGAAATATCTCAAGAACAGACTTGATGTTGGGGAGGCTATTGATAAAATTATATCAGTAACTATTGCTAATATCAAATTAATTTATAGCCAAATTTAATTTTAAACTGTCCACCTTTCACCTCTTAAGTCAGGTCTGATTATTTCTCTGAGGGATTCTATTGTTAAATATATTACTTAATGTTAGACTATTTGGAGAAAGGAGAATCACCATTGAGAATCACTGTTTTCTGTTCTTTATAGGACATCGGTCTGATATAAAGGTCCATGATAAAACACTTGCTGAGGTTGCACAATATAAACCTGAAAAAGATTGTTTATGTTTCCCTTTAAATCCAACTTAATTAGAAAAAAACTGTTACAACCAAGTAACCAAATTGAAAGTCAGCAGAACAGAAGCAGAAAAACTTGTCCTTATTTAAAAAGCCAAATGAACCCTGTTTGCAAACCAACATGTCATTAAAAAAGTCTAATTTTTACTAACCTCATTTGATCTGGTACAAATACAATAAGGATTATAATCTGTAATCTGAAGGTTCTGGACATGGCTGTTAGGTTATATATTTAACTTTGTACATCTCATGATTTTATTTAGCACTGGAGCTGTGGATGTTATAAACATTTACATTTTTGCTACAATTGTTGATTTAAAGATACCTGTTGATATTGTTTTTTCTTAGTTTATTGACACAATTCAAAATGTTATGTATTGTATGAGTTCATGTTCTTTTATAGAAATTCAAAAAATCACTGTATGTTTATATGTATAATAAACTGTATCTAATTGTCATTTTTATTTGTTTGGCACATTTTTTAATTTATCACCCACAGCGCTGTTCATTTTTTTCTATTTGTTTTTCTATTTTGGTTTGCTTCCATACTGAACAGCTGCATGTGGTGATATACACAAAAACATTTTTTACTAACAATGTAAATTGAAATTCCATTGAGCACCTAGAGCTGCTATTCTTAAGAATTATTTGAAGATTCCTCTCTCAAATCCTTCAACCAAATGCAGTCCCAATACATTTTACAAGTACAGTGTCTGTAAATTAGACATTCTTTTATCATCCCAGACTCTTAATTTGGCCCTTCCTCCACCACATATAGCACTCAAACTGTGTTTCTCACCATGCCAAGGAAACACTTCAATTTGTTATAAAATTATATTAGTTTATTTTGAGGAACACTGGTTAGTTGTCTACTCCAAATGGAAGGTAGACTTGAACATATCACTATCTGAAGAGCAGTTGAAACAATCAGTGAAAACATTTTTCAAAAGTTTAAGTGCATTAGCCATTAAAAAATGCTTGATCATTTTCATTCATAGGAGATATCTTACCCTAGACAGGCTTCATAGAATGTGGCCTGGTAGGTCAAGGCAATTGTGGAGTTACTGCACTGAGGTAGGGACTCTTGTTCACATATTTTGGAGCTGCCCAGTGGTTTGTGATTTATGGAAAGAGATTTTCAATCTAATTCACCATGTCACTGGCACACCTCTTTCAATTTTGCCTGAGATTTCTCTCCTACATTATTATCCCCCTCATCTTCACTATCATGGCAAAAATATTGCAGGCTATATTCTTATTGCATCAAGAGCAGCACTGGTCTAGTTTTAGCGAAAATCGGTTCTTACATCCTTTTCCAAAATGACAGCAAACATCCAAAGAAGGTATGTTATTGAGACCCTTAGCTTTAATACTCAACTTCAGCCTTTTCTTATCTGTTAAAATGGCACCAGTGGTCCAAAATAATACACAAATCACCTTGCCACATCCAATTCCTCCTCTTTGAGCTGTTATTTACCAGCCAGGGTATCCTAAAATGTTGCTCTATGGTCTACTGACCTTTTGTATTTTAGTGGTTCAAGACATTTTCAACTTGTTTTTTGTTTGGAATAAATATCCTTCTCCAGAGGATCAATAAGAATCTAGGCAAAATAATAATCTACTAAATTATTCCATGTTTAGAAGTATTAACATTGGCATGTAAATATAGTTGTAATATTGATTTATATAGGCTACTTCATGTGAAAATTTTATATGTTGGCTCATTGAAAAAACAAATTTGTAATTTATATAACTCTATACCACTTTTCTGAAACACAGTGCATTGTGTGCAGTTATTTATGTTCAGTGGTTCATACCTGTTTTTAGCATAGTGGGCATCTGATGGAGACAAATTTTTTTAATTCATGTGTATGTATCATACTTGGTGACTTTCTCTCTTTCCTATCCAGGAGAAGCCTAGTAATTAGATGCAGATGACTTCTCTGAGTATGGTCCCGGGCTCTTCACATTATTGGGCTCCACTACTGTCAATACAAAATGCCGGAAATCATGGGTCCATGGGGGGAAGAGTTAATATGATGCAAATTGCATTCGTTTTATTCCATTATTCTCACAACAGAACCAGGATTCCCAATATTATTGTCACCCTCCCACCCAAACACTCTAGGAAGTGGCAGGCTGTGGGAGATCCACCCACTCTTATGGCAATCTGGGGGACTTACCAAAAAAATTAGGAGTCTCCTGCACCTTCTGAGAGCAGGTAAGTATGGTTTGTATGCCATTTGTGAAGTAGCCTGTATATGTCAAACAGTGATAATAATGATATCTCTTTATTTCTTGTGCCATATAAGCATACAGTATAGGTGGGGCAGATGGGGTGGTCGGCCAGGGCCCCACACCTTGTGGGCCCCCAAACTGCCACAAATATAGGATGGAACCTGGCCACTGTGGACTCTCCCTGGATGACTCCCTGCAGAATTACACAGTACATCACTGATGGACCTAACAGACTGGCTGACAGAAAATGAAAATCCCACCCCTTGCTTTGTAATTTCCATTATTCATGGGTGTATGGGTAGAGGGCAGGGCCTTAAGCTGTGAAGTGCCACCCCACATCAGAAAGCTGATACTGCGGCTGCAACAGGTAGTGTGTGCATTCTCTATTAGTCCCTTCCTCCCTCTCTCTCTTTCTCACCCGCCCTCTCCCTCTCTTCTGCTCTGTCTCTCTCCCTCTCATTCTCTCTCTTCCCCTCTGTCCCCTACTCCCGCTCTCTCTGTCTCTATTTTTTTCTCTTCCTCTATCTTGCTCACTGTTTACCTCCCCCTCTCTCTCTCACTCCCATCTCCTCTCTCCCTTTCTCCACCCCTCTCCCTCCCTGTCCCTTCCTCCATCTATACCTCCCTCTCTCTCTCCCCTTCCTCCCTTTCTCTCACTCCTCTATCTCACTCCCTGTCCCCCCTCTCTCTCTCCCTCCCTGTCCCTTCCTCCCTCTCTCACCCTCCATCTCTCTATCTCTCTCTCTCTCTCTATAAATATATATATATATATATCTATATCTATATATATATATATATCCAAATGTCTGGCTCTCCCATGAGTAGTCATAACTCGACTAGGTGCCCACATAGATAAATACATATACATGTTCAAAGATGCAGCACTATAGTCTGTAGATTCCACATTTTATTCATGGCAGAAAAACAGAAATGTTTCAGTGCACACCCGGCACCGTCATCAGGCTACAAATAATGATTACATAGATCTTAAATTATACCTGTTGAACACCATGTGATATGTCATTTCCAAGGGTGGGACCATTCACCGGGCTGTGGTAAGATGATGTCATCACATAGCATGATGACACCAGCATACAAGCCCATCACCATGGAGACAGTACACCACTGAAAACATAGGCCCTCATTCAGAGCCGTACGCTCTGAGCAGAGCGCACGCTCTGAATGAGGGCCGGGCTCCATTTTCATGGAGCGTCCTCCTGGACGCTCGTATAGCTGTGGGTCACCACCCACAGGCTATACGAGCATGCATTTTGATGGCCGCGATGGTCGTGACCATCGCGACCATCGAAATTGCGAGCCGGAGCCTGCGGTTGAGGTTTTCAACCGCAAGCTCCGGAGTGATTTTGGCTCTAACAGAGCCAAAATCACTCCCACTGACATCACTAGTGATGTCAGTGGGCCGGCTTCTGATGGGAGGCGTTCCCGTGGGAATGCCCCCATCAGGGAGGCACGCCCCCGGCACGCCCACCAAAGGGGGCGTGCTGTCAATCAACATTGACAGCACGCCCCCTTTGATCGGACACAACGAGCGAAGGACTTTCCTTCGCTCGTCGCGTCTGGCGCATGCTCACGACGGAGCTCCCTCCGTCGTGCGCATGCTCAGTGCCTAACATCGACCCACTTGCGAGCGGACAGCCACTCGCGAGTGGGTCTGAATCAGGCCCATAATACATACAAAGTTACTGCAGACAATATTAGTTACATAACACCACTACAATACTATAGCATATGGGCATATGAAACACAGAGCAAGTAACTAAAATTAGATTAATCTAATTTATATATAATAATATACCCCATAATAATGTAAATAATTGTAATACTAACTACACTTGACAAGTATTAATTGCCATAACTACAGATAAATGATCAGGCCATCTGGTAAATTGAATACTGCATGAGTGATAATAAGGAAAATGCAAGGAAATAATTGAGACCTAAATGATCATTGAGCCACTTGGGAACAAGGGTCCCCAATTTATTAATCCATTTTGAGTTGCAAAAGTTCTACTCCCCTACTACCATCTCTAGCAGAGAAAAAGACATGATCTATCATACTATATCTCAATGTAGATAATGGATGTGGCGCACTACAAAAGTGACTTGCCACTGGTTGGTCACTACTACCAGTAGCTAGCACAGCTCTAATTGCAGATCTATAAGCTGTCATCCTTTGTTTAAAGGGATGCTCTGTTTTGCCAATGTAGGAAAACCCACATTGGCAAATAATTTGATGTGCTGTGAATTTACTGTTACAGATAAGTCTATGTTGAATCTGATATGGTTTACCTGAGAGTGAGTGATGGAAAATATTACTAGGCAACACAAACCCACATGTTGTACAAGAACATTTTATACAAGCTTTTTAACCTGTCAAAAAAGTGGTCTGAGATATCTGTTTTGACTAAAAAGTCCCTCAAATTATGACCATAATTATAGCTGCATAAAAATCTGACATGTAGATTAAGGTCTGTATCACTCTGAATCAATGGCCATAGTTTTTTGCTAATATGGTTAATGTCTCCACTAACTGGAATGAAATGGGATACCCAAGGTAGAACATTAAACTGTTCTTTTTTACTACTATGATTAGTGAGTAGAAATTGACAGTCCAAATTAATTATCTTAGTTTTTGCTGCTATAAGCAATTGCAGATCATATCCTCTATCTAGAAATTTCACTATCATATAATTAATCTGGTCTTCAGCAGTAACAATGTCAGAATTATTCCTCCTAATTTGCAGGAACTGTGATTAGGGGAGTCTCCTCTTAAGGGGTTTAGGATGGAAATTTGTCACATGAAGTAAGATGTTACGATCTGTAGGCTTTGTATACAGAGATATTAACAAATTTCCTTCTACAATCGAGAACTGGACATCAAGGAAATTAACATATACATCACTAATATTGTACGTAAGTTTAACAGGATGATCCCTAGCATTATGCGTCAAGATTACATCTTCAAAAGTGTGTTTACTACCTTGTCCAATTTACAAATATGCCATCTATAAACCTCTTAGAATAAACAATATTGCCTGCAATCACCTGATCATCAAAAATATTTCCCTTTCCACTTCCAGCATATATATGTTGATGTACGATGGGGACACACTGGACCCCATTACACAGCCAACACATTGAAGGAAATATTGGCCATTGGAAATAAAATAATTTTTAGTGAGTATCATAGATAAAAGTTCAGTTAGATAATTTGCTGAGCGCATCCTATTCTGCTTTGGTAAATTATTTTCTTTTTGGTAGGGACTCTTTAACGTCTGTGTCAACTTCTAAGTCCTGTAGATGCATAAAAGTTTTAATAGTAAAGTTAGAGAACTGCGGGTCACATGTATACCTTGGTTGTAATCTGGATAATGCAGGTGCTGATGCATTTGTAGTATCTCTAACAGTAGGTGAATGAGAGAAATGCTTTTTTAATTTCAACTGATGGAAATGTGACTGTTTGTATACTAACCATTGAAAGGAGTAAAAGGAGCCAGTTGGTATGAAGGATAGTCCTTTGGACAGGATTTGTAATTCTAGAGGAGATAATTCATAAAAAGAGATATTTATCACTAGGGTTTCCTCCCTCGTGGTGTTTTTGTTCCACATGCTCTGCTTTTTCCTCTGCCATTGGTGTCCCCATCTGATATAGCTTCTCCTCTGAAATCATCTATTCCTTTGGTCCTGGTTATGACTCCAGGGTAAT
Organism: Taudactylus pleione; assembly: GCA_031769625.1. Taxonomy (NCBI): domain Eukaryota; kingdom Metazoa; phylum Chordata; class Amphibia; order Anura; family Myobatrachidae; genus Taudactylus; species Taudactylus pleione. Next base: position 11,308,127 of record JAUIMM010000082.1, read on the forward strand.
GTTACAATTTTTTTTATCCCTGTAAAATATCTGATTAACTTGCTGAAGATGTAAATTCTTGTGCTGACTCTGGATCACAATTATTTTGAAATGTCCTTCAGAAAAATGTTTTTCTAGGATTGTGGTATTTCGAATTATAAGTCCATCTATAGACATTGTGAGTATCATAATCAGCATCCACTTTGATCATCTTTTCGTTGTAAATTTGATCATATCACGTTTTTACAGTTGAATTTGATTGTTTAGTTTGTCATACCAGTTGGTAGTTGTATCACCCTCAAGAATAACCTACCTACTAGGCACCCAAGATGGCTGCCTCACCTTCTACATGCTCCTGAACATCTCCATAAAACAGCTTAAATTCTACAAAAGTGACATCAGAAGCACAAGAAATATCCAAGGACTTACCTTTAACTTGCACTGCACTACATGGACATATTTCCAAAATCAACGGATTGCATTCCTGCACTGAGATTCACATTGGATTGGATTGAAACCTCTACCTTCTCCACTAGAACTCAGACTGGCATTACTTCTGCAGTGGACACCCCAGAGCAAGGTACTGTGGAATACAAATTATCTTTGGCTCCAGCTCCACCCTAAGACATCATTCACATCTGTTCTCTTCTCAGCAAATTACTGATTTCTTGCATTAATAATCTAAAATACAGTATCCCCAGTCTCTGAAATCTGGAGGTCTGGTCATTTTAAAACACAGGATCCTTTTTTTTTCCTGGAGACATGTTATCTTTACCCTTGCACAGAATATCCACTTCAAAAGGAGTCTTACATTGGGATTTTCACACCTATACAATAGGAATGGCTTCTAACACCTTTCCACAAGCCTGCTTTGCCCTGGAATAATTTTTATGTGTGACTAAATCATCAACTGAAAAGACAAGTTAGCTTATTTAGATACTCCTTATTCAAAATATACCTTTGTACAAGAGAGAAGCAACTGGACATAGAAATAGCCAAATTAAATTAGACTGCTCATGAATCCCATTAGAACTTCTGGATCACACACAGAGTTGAGAAAACAGAAAAATAAAAACTGCTTGATCTTCTCTCATCATCAAATGCAATTCATGCTCTCTCATCAATGACCCAATGTATTTTTACACCTCCAGCTTTATGCTTTCACTCCGCCCACCAAGAGCAGCAGTTCCTATTTATCCAGCACAGGTTTCCATTCTTAAATCCCTTTGCATTTAAAAAAAAAACTCAACGGGGCAGTCATGGTAAGCAAGGATGAAAGTCTCTTATACTCTGAAACCATGTAATTTCCTTGCCTTCAGGCTCACCAGTTTCATATAGGAGACAAATAGAAGTGGTACCTATCAAACAGCCCTGTGCTTGGAAGAACAGACCTGTAAACTCTCGCTCTGTGACTGACATCCCTAGAGCCCCCACACTCAATATAAAAAAAAAACTACAAGCCTTCTGGTATGCCCAATCAGGTCCGTCCTTTGTAATGCCAGATCTATAAGAAACAAGACTGCTCCAATTGCTGACCTTATTGAATCTTCAGAACTTGTCTGTATTACAGAGACTTGGCTAGACAAAAATGCAACTTCTATTTTGGAAGCTGCAGTTCCATCAAATGACTATGTCATTCACAACCCAAGAGTTAACCGCAGGGGAGGGGGAGTGGCAATCTGCTTTAAAAAAAGAACTTAAACTTAGGGTCCTCCCAATGGAAATTACTCACTCATTTGAGTGCATTGCTGCTCGGAGTTCTACAAACTTAGGATTCAGAGTACTTCTCATTTACTGTCCCCCTGGAGATGGAAAGATATTTCTACAAGAATTTGTAGATATTGTTGCTGGACTAGTTCTGGAGCATCAAAGATGGCTGATCCTTGGGGAATTCAATGCATGGTTGATGGTGAGCTTTTTCACTTTGGCCAAGATCTCCTGTGCACAATGAATGCTATGGGCCTCATACAAGTCATTCCTTCAGATTCTCACATAAGTGGTCACACTCTTGATCTTGTCTTCCAGATTGGATTAGAAGTCTCTGACCTAAATATAAACCCAGTCATGTGGTCAGACCACCACTCAATTCGCTTCTCAGTTGCAACCCCTCAAAATAGAACTTTACCCATGGAGTTGATAAGGTATCATCCCAGGAGGGACATGACCCGCCAGGCTCTTGAAGCAAACCTGGATCTTTCTGTGGTAATGGGGGCCTATGAAGATCCTTTTTCTCTAGTCCATTACTATAACAGAGATGTGACAGCTGCAATGGATATTATCGCCCCTGTGTATACGACCCGGCATACACAGCGTCAAGCTCCTTGGTTTGACAGTAGTGTTAGTGAACTCAAGAAAAGGGGGTGTAGACTTGAAAGATGATGGAGGAAGACTACCTGGTAAAGGATAAGTTAACACTAACCAAACATATTTGAGAATATCAATCAACAACCACCCGTAAGAAAATAGAGCTCCTTTCAAATGAGATATAGGCAGCAAACAATAGGCCAGCACAACTTTTCCATACAGTGGAGATGATTTGCAAACCAGCATGCCTGCAGCTTGATGAAACCCTCTCCCAGTCCAGATGCAATGAGTTTGCAAAATTCTTTGTAGAGAAAGTATCCTCCATCCGGGCTGGAATCCCCACAGTGCCATCAAAGGTTTGCAAAACTACCATGCCTGCAAAGGTAAGCCATCTGTCTCCCTAGAACAGCTTTGACATAATGGATGTAAAAGACATTGCCAAAATTATCAGAAATTTGCGAACCACCACCTGTGATCTGGACCATGCCTCAACTAAGTTTCTCTTAAGGTGTATGGACATGATTGGCCCTGTAATTGCAAAAATAGTTCAATGCTCTTTGCAAACAGGCATTTTTCCAGAACCATTAAAGGAAGCATTTGTTAGACCACTTCTTAAAAATACTATTTTCTACCCTGACTGCATGACAAACTATAGACCAGTAGCAAACCTTTCCTTTTCTAGGAAAGGTCATTGAGAAGGTAGTGACAATGCAACTGGAAACCCACCTGTTTACCCATGATATTTATGATTCATTCAAGTCAGGATTCAGGAGAAGACATAGCACTGAAACAGCTCTGGTATGTGTGCTTTATGATCTTCTGATGGCAATAGACAGAGGTGATTGTTCAATCTTAATCCTTCTGGATCTTTCAGCAGCATTTGATACTGTGGACCACAGGATTCTAATTGAGTGCCTGAAATATTTCTGTGGACTGGATGGCACAGTCCTTAGCTGGTTCAAATAATTTCTGACCTGCAGGTCACAGAGAGTTTCTTCTGGAGTAAACTCTTCATCACCAGTGCAACTTCCATGTGGTGTCCCACAGGGTTCTATACTATCTCCCATGCTTTTTGCAGTATACATGCTACCATTGGGTTAAATAATCAGACATAATGGCCTGGTGTACCATTGCTATGCAGATGATACACAACTGTACCTGTCCTTTGTTCCAGGTACAAAGGACCCCATAAAAACCCTAAATGGCTGCCAAGCTGAGCTTCAGGAGTGGATGAGTGCCAGTTGGCTGTGACAGAACCCTGATAAAACAGAGGTCCTTATGATAGGTCACAAGTCAGGGCTACAGCATAGCCAACCAACAGGACTTACACTTGGGGGATTAGAATTACAAAACACTGAACATGTGCAGAATCTTGGTGTTGTCCAGGATAGTGGCTTGACACTTAAAGATCAGGTATCAGCCACAATCAAATCCTCATTCTTTCATCTGAGGAACATTGCCAGAATCAAGCACTTAATTCCCTCAGAAGGTCTGCCTAAAGTCATAAATGCATTTATATCATCATGCCTAGACTACTGCAATGCACTCTACCTTGGACTCCCTGCAAAAGAATTGCACCGCTTGCAGATGGTACAAAATGCAGCTGCCAGGCTATTAGCTAACCAGCCCTGTTCCACCCACTCTCTACTCCCTTCACTGGCTGCCTGTCAGATGGCGAGTTGTTTTCAAGATTGGATTACTAACTTACAAAGCCCTACATGACCATGGCCCAAGGTACCTAAAGCAGCTTCTGATTCCATACCGTCCCACATGAGTTCTGCAGTCCATTGACAAAGGGCTACTAACAGTACCTAGAATCTCCCTGAATTCATCTGGGGGTCGAGCTTTCAGTTTTGGGGTTCCAGCCTCATGGAACTCACTTCCCTGCACAGTTCGAGAGGCCTCCACTCTAGAATTCTTCAAAAATAGACTCAAGACTTACCTCTTCACCCAACAATTTCACTAATGCCCCTTGTTTAAGCTTATTTTGGGTTTTGTACTTTAAAGGCAAATGTAAAGCACTTTGAGTCCTTTGGCAGAAAAGTGCTATATAAATAAAATTATGATTATTATTATTATTATTATTATTATTATTATTATTATTATTATTATTAGAATGGGCTTATGGGCAACTTCCAAGTTTTTGATTTTCTCTTTAATGTGATTCCTTTCCTTGGTTGATTGTTCTATAATCAATAATATAAGGTCCATGGAACACTTATTAAGTATTCCAACCCATATTTTACAAAATGTTGCATCATTTCAGCCTATAGTAGGGCTATTATGCACTCTGATGCCGCCTGTTATCTTTTTGTCTCTATAATAATCACTGAGGGAGATCCAATGATAATATAAATCAGTCTTTTTTTTCTCAAGGTGTAGTAGATCATGGTAAATATCATCAAGATTGTCAGCCACATATTGATCAATCAATTTTTCTTTGTAAAAATGTTTCTCAGCCTCACGTTCAAAGAAACTTAACAGGTCTCCCACTATAAAGTACATGTGAGAAACCACTAGCTGTTTCTGTATAATCCATTTGTGTCATTATTTAGCAGAATGCAATGAGTTATATCAATTATCCTCGATATACTAAATGCTCACTCAACGTTGGTTATCATTATTCTTGATTTATATAATCATAATATACATTAAAAACCAAAGTTCACCATAGCGATAGTATGTAAGGCTGGTAGTTCTTCATAGCAACTGCATCTCCATGTGATGTAAACTTTTCATGGATCAAAAAGTAACTTAATACTTAATTATATATTTCACAACACCGCAGTAGCCTCATATTGTATAAAGTGCATTGTACTGTGTTTGAATAGTCCCATCAAGTGCAAAAATAGTGCAAAAAGTGTTAAAATCACAGATGATTAATAATCAATTCCGTGAAGATAGTTTCAGCCTGCAAATTATGTTTTAAAACAGTTCCAATAAATATTTAGGAAGCCTTGACAAAGAGGTCAGTTCGCATACCTCTATAAACATATATCCAAAGGTCCGGCTCTCCCATAAGTAGTCATAGATAAATACATATACCAGTCCAAAGATGAGGCACTCAAGTCTATACATTCCACGTTTTATTTATGGCAGAAAAAGAGCAACATTTCAGTGCACACCCGGCACTGTCATCATGCTACAAATAATGATTACACAGATCTTACCTTAGCCTTCAAACGGGCTCTTAAGACCCACTACTTCATCAAAGCCTTCCAGCTATCATTCTAACTCCCTGCTACATGCTCCTTCCTCCCCATCTACCCATCTGTGTCACCCCTGTTTGTCTTTTCCTCCCTTTTAGAATGTAAGCTCTTACAAGCAGGGCCCTCTACCCTCTTGTGCTTCTCCCTACTTTAGTTTCACCTACTTCTTACTCACCACTAGGGCACCTAACACTTGGTTGTTTATGCTCTGTTGCTTATCTGGGTGTTATGGTCGCTAATGTAGCAATATATATTATCCATGTCCTGGTCCTGTAGTGTATTGTTCTGTAAGTTGCTTGTCTACAACTTGTTTATGTACTTTGTAAGGCACTGCAGAACATTTGTGGCGCCATATAAATAAATGATAATAATAATACCTGTTAAACACCACGTGAGATGCCATCTCTGTGGGCTGAACCACTCACCTTGCCTGGTGGCACTAAGTTGATATCATCACATAGCGTGATGCCACCAGCGTGCAGGCCCATCACCATGGAGACAGTACACCACTGAAATTATAACACTTACAAAGTAACTGCAGTCAGTATTTGTTACATAGCACCAATTCAATGCTAAAGCATGTGGGCATATGAAACAAAGAGCAAGTTATGCCAATATACAAGAGATAATTAGTTGCTAAATAGTAATTATAAGCTACTAAGTAAAATATTTATACCATCTTAAGTGTGGTTAAAGGCATAGGTATCTTTACCATACTTCTTTATGGTAAAAGTACCTGTGCACTCTATTTTCTTTGTTCTATTTATGTGTATTTTTATTGGAATGACACTGATGATTTAGCATCCCAGCAGTTGTATCTTTCATTGGAGAGTGCTGGCCACATATTTAGATATGGAGATATATATTTATATTTTTATATATATATATATATATATATATATATATATATCTCTTTGTATCTATGTATCTATCTATATATCTCGATTTATATATCTGTGTAAATGAAGATAAGACAGCGCCAATAGCAGATAAGGCCTCCTCAATATAGAGCAGATAAAAATAAATGAATAACTAAATATATTAATATAGCTCAAGTATACTTATGTGAACTTTATGAAATTCAGTTAATAGAAACTGCCCTCTCTTTTAGATATCAGGGTGTCAGCTGACCAGTGTTGTAGGCAAGGGATAGGTGCTGTAGGATAATGTATAAATGGGTGTACTGTTCAGTGACTGTCTAGTTTCTAGCAACTCAAAATCCTGCATTTACCCCTTGCAGTTTATTAGATCATATCAAGTATGCTGCTGGGAGTGTGTTCCCAGCAGTGTCACGGACATGGTGTGGCATGCTCTGAACCTGCCGGTAAGTGGAGAGTCCAGAGACAAGGTAAGGGGCATAGCAGTTGCTGCATGAGACTTTGGCAGCCTTAATCCAGCCCTGAGCATAGCAGATATCTAGTTATTGATATTTGAAATATTACCACCTCAGACTACTTATAAAAGGTTCATAATGCAATCTGTGAACATTCTTGATATTACACAGAGACCTTTTTAGATTATTTTGATATTCTCCAACTACATTAATTATAACGTTTATCACTTTGTAGACAGTATGCTCATTAATTATAATAGGAGCCATAATGTCTGTAGCCACTGTGATTTAAGACCATAGTTCTGATAAATGATATGGCTATTAATATTACATCTAGAGAAAAAGACAGTAAAGTATGCTATAGAAATTATAGAGAGTTAAATTGTATCCTGCAATTGGAATAAATAGGGCTATAATACAGTATCAATTATTACTATCATGAAGAAAAAGCATACTTGGTAATAATGTCTATAGTACAGAGTGGAGTATACAATTAGTGTGTTTGTACTTAATTTTAGTGATCACAGAGCGGATCACAACTACTTCTGTGTATATTAGTCAATCCGTATATATAGTATTACAATGCATAGAGGAAAAGTGGATGTGGAGATAATCTCCCTTGTGGCAGTGCTCTTACAGAACAGATCGCCTCAAACCCAGGTACAATGTTGAAATCCAGGAAAAATTGAGATTACTGTACATGTCAAAGAATTGTAACATGTTAACTTAGGCCTATTTTATTAAAGCAGAGTAGGCATACAGAGTATTATCAGTAGCAGATGTTTCAGGTTTCAAAACCCCTTATCAATGTGCAGCAAGATGTACATAGGAACAAAATTGAGTACCCTAAATATTGTTGTGATTGACATGCAATTCATTTATAGCAATCTAGGATTCTCTTTACTTTAAGCCCACTGGATTGGGTATAGCAGAATTGTAACTAGACTTTTTGGTGCCCTGTGCCAGAGAAAACATTGGAGCCCCCCCCCATTTTTTAAATAGGGACATAAGGTAGTGCACCTGAAAAAGGGCCATGGCCTCATGGGGATGGGACAGGGAAGAGATATGGGAGGTCAGGAGATGCTGGGGATAAAAGAGGAAGCTACAAGTGAGAATGATAATAAACAGGAAAATTGACAGGCCCAAACAGCGCCCCCTGCCCTGCAGTGCCCTGTGCCATGGCACAGGTTGCACTACACTAGTTAGGGCCCTAGGATATAGAGTGTTTGTGTTTCTGGGTATTTTTAATAAAGTTAATAATGTTGACATTGTGTTCAATTTAAAGCATATGGCCTCATAATAGTAAATGTAAAATAATGAGCCCAATAATGGATAGGAGGGATTATTAAGTGGAAGTAAATAGTTGACATGTTATACACATAGTTAAATTGGACAAATCATAAATGTACACCATTTGTAATGAATTGATTTTTAAATTTAGGTTTATTAAGTGGATAGAGTCTTTTAAAGTATATTTTTAGAATGTATTATTTGTCTAAGAGTTTGTTAAATGATATATAAAAGTACAGTTTTATGAAAAAAGTAAATATATTTAGGGCTGAAAACCATTGAGCTATCAGATATATTTTTGTAGCCTTTATGAGGTCATTAGTTTATTATAGCAGTGTGATACAATTTGAAAGCTATTTTTTATGCATTATTTATGCACCTTTGGTTAACACCAAAGCCACCTCCCTGACAAAGCTAGTGTTACAGTAAAACATGTTGAATTGCTACAGATTTTACTGGATCATCTGAGGAATGTTGCTTAACATCACAGCTACAAGCAATTAGAAAGTGATGTAATAGTATTTAAGCTTTTTCAAATAAAATATTAAGGTATACTTAAATTGTACAATGAGTGGCATTTGATATTTTTTTCAGGTGCTTTTGGTACAAGAATATATTTGTAGGAAGAGTACCAGAGTCATTATTAAAAATTGTGGGGGATATTTAATGTGGAAGAATGTCTCAGTCGGAGATTGAACTGTCTGAATAAAGATACTTCCAACAAATTGAGGGTCCAAAAAAAGAAACATTTTGTAGGAGCTTCTGTAGTGTTTCTGATGTTTTGTCTTGAGAAAGGTCCCAGAGAGGACTGAAATGTTGACTGATGATTTGGCAGGTTGTGGTGATTGAATAAAACTTTCTTGTTAAGAAGCCTTGTTAAGAATCATAAGTTGTATAAAACTACACTATAGATGTTAGAATATTCATACCACTTTTTTGCCTCTGCTTTTACACTCTTTCTATGTAAACGTAAACAATTTATTTTGTATGTATAGCAATGGGGTGTTTGTGAAAGGGTGTGTGGGGTGAGGTGTGGGTGTATCCTAGCATCCATTGCTTTGATATTATAACTAGCCACATGAAGTTTCCATACCATTCATTACTTTGTGCGGGTGGGGGGACAGTTTGTCAGAGGTGGGTGTTGCTGTGAATGTGGGTGGAGCTATAGTGAAGGTGTGGCATCAATTGGTGGGTAAACCAGTTTAGAGAATGGTGTGGGAGCAGGATGAGGGTGCATGGTGAAAGTGCAGGCTGAGGATGTAGGGTGAGAGAGCAGGATGAGGGTGCAAGGTGAGGGTGCAGGCTGAGGGTGCAGGCTGAGGGTGCAGGCTGAGGGTGAAGGGTTATGGTGCAGGGTGAGAGTGCAGGGTGGAGAGTAAGGGTGCAAGGTGAGAGTTCAGGGTGAGAGTGCAGGCTGAGGGTGCAAGGTGAGGGTGCAGGGTGAGAGTCCAGGGTGAGAGTGCAGGCTGAAGGTGCAGGGTGAGGGTGCAGGGTGAGGGTGCAGGCTGAGGGTGAAGGCTGAGGGTGCAGGCTGAGGGTGCAGGGTGAGAGTCCAGTTTGAGGGTGCATGGTGACAGTGCAGGCTGAGGGTGAAAGTGCAGGCTGAGGGTGAGAGTGCAGACTGAGGGAGAATGCAGGCTGAGGGTTAGGGTGCAGGGTGAGTGTGCAGGGTGAAGGGTGAGGGTGCAGTGTGAGAGTCCAGGGTGAGAGTGCAGGCTGAGGGTGAAGTGTGAGGTTGCAGGGTGAAGGGTGAGGGTGCAGGGTGAAAGTCCAGGCTGAGGGTGCAGGGTGAGAGTGCAGGGTGAGGGTGCAGTCTGAGAGTGCAGGCTGAGGGTGCAGGGTGAGAGAGCAGGGTGAAGGGTGAGGGTGCAGGGTGAGAGTGCAGGGTGAGGGTTCAGGCTGAGAGGGCAGGCTGAGGGTGCAGGGTGAGAGTGCAGGCTGAGAGATTGAGAGCAAAATGAAGGTGTGATAAAGGGAGTCTCTGTACATGGTCTCTGTACCAGGAATATCTGGATAGGAAGTGGGATCCCCAGCGGCCTCTTCCTCTTCACTTCATACGGCATAGGCGGCAGCTATAGGTAGCTTCTCCCCCGCCACTGCTGCTCCCTCTTCCCCCAGCTGCTCTCTTCCGGCCAGCCTCTCCTCACAGGCAGGTGGTTGCCATGCTGCTGCTCCTCATTGCTGCTTACACTCACCCCCAGTCCCAGATGGAGAGGGGGCCTGGCCGGCAGCAGAGTGCATAAGGACTAGTGGCATTTCGATTTGGTGCCAGGTGCGAGCCAATAAAGCTCACAAACTAGCAGCCAATCAGCAGCCACCGCTGCTGCCGCTCCTGATTGGCTGTCGGTTCACCAGCTATGATTAACTCGCTGCTGGAACCTACTTCAAAATACCGCTTGTTCTTATGCACACTGCTGCTGGCCGGGCCCCCTCTCTGCCGGTTCCCAGGACTATAGTACCAGCAGTCCTCCCTGATGGCAGCCCTGATAAGGGGTATATTTACTAAAGTGAAAGTTTTAGAAGTGGAGATGTTGCCCATAGCAACCAATCAGATTCTAGCCATTATCTTCTAGAAGGTGCTAGTGAAATGTTAAATAGAATCTGATGAATTGCTATGGGCAACATCTCCATTTCTAAAAACTCTCACATTAGTAACTAAATATACCCTAAGTATATTGAAATGTAGGTTAACATAGTGGCACAAAATGGCATGAGAAAACATGTGTGATCACAGTGTTTTACCCTCTACTTTTTCAAATACTGTTTACTGTTTTTATGCAATGTATGCTCTGGATAGCAGCAGACTGTGAATTGAAGAAGGTAAAGAATGGAACTGTAGCTTGGAAGAACTCAAACAGTGAGAATGCAGTACAATACAGTATATTCACATCAGTCTTTCTACTCAGTGCAGCTTTTTCAACCCATGTTATTTATACCAGTGCCTCACAGACATGGTCCTCAGGACACACGAGGCTCATTACAATTAGGAGTGAGTCCCTCACAGTGCAAATGATTGCAGCTGATGCCGCACTTATGGTACCTCAGGACGGTATACAATCAGGAAGCCGGCTGCCTTAATACTGGCAGCCGGCTTCCCGACTGTCATATCCCGGCAAGGGATGAAATGCAAGGTGTCTAGATGTAGATGCCTGACATTTCCCTGATGCCGGGAGACCAGCACCCAGCATCCCGATCAAAGGGATGCTGTGCACCACAAGCAGACAGCCACGGGGCGGAGGGTTAGGTTTAGGGCACCCGGGGAGGACCTAGGGTTAGGCACCCCCCAGGAGGGTTAGGGTTAGGCTAGGGGGAGGGAGGGTTAGGGTTAGGCACCCCCAGGGGGGACAGGGTTAGGCACCCCCTCAGGGAACTTAGGTTTAGGCAGCGGAGAAGGGGGGGTTAGGGTTAGGCACTTAGAGGGGGGATTAGGATTAGGCACTTGGGGGGGAGGTTATGGTTAGGCACCCCTAAGGAGGGTTAGGGGGTTACGTTAAGTTAGAGAATACTTACCTTTCCACGATCGGGATTTCCAGCGCTGTCGGGCTTCCGCTGCCAGGAACGCTGCTGTCGGCCAGGCGCTGCCGGGAATCAAACCCCCGGCCATGCGGCCGGCAGTATTTCATACAGATTCCCTCAGGACTCACACATTTGTTTGCAGCCACAAAGTCCTGCAAGCAAAAATGTGCGAGATTGGGGTGAGATCGGACTGCAAGGGGTCAAATTGTATACCGTTACAGTGGCAATTTGCCCCCTTTGCACCTAATTGGATCGAGTACTAACACTACAAGTTGTAAGGATATCAATACTTAAGCACAGATGGTTAAACCAACATGATTGAAGTACTAGTTAAGTTAACTGTGCACAAACATGGATATCCTTAAAACCTGGACTGTTAGTATGTCTTGAGGACCGAGCTTGAGTAGCACTAATCTACACTATCAACATACAGTATCATGCTGCTGCAGCTTATCAATTTACCCAGTGCAAACTCATAAGGAGCTGGTCTACCTAAATTTATTCACTGACCCATAACTGTGAGTATATGGAATCCATATAGGAGATTTACTTTTTAATCTAGTCAATATAGACTTGTCTCACTGGAACTTTCATTATGCAAACGGAAGTGTATCAGCATCACTGCAACACTTACTGCTATAATTACAGCACATTGTGGCACTGTGAGTGTTAAGTTTCAATCCAATGAACTGCAGCAGGCATAAACCTGATACAATTGTTTTGATTGTTTGGAACTCTGTGGAATAATTATCTATGACATTTTCTGACTATTCTCCAGGTCCTCCATTGAGACTTTTCATTGCTTAGATGTTTAATATGTGCATGCACAATTTTCAGGATATGTATTTTATTATTGTTATATTTTGATTAAAACGGGATATTCTATCCTTATACTGCTTTGTGTCCATTAAGCGCCACCTAATACTATTCTTTGTGTTGCTCTTATCAAAATATAGTTAGTGTAGTATGCTTATTTGGTCATATTTCTACCTGTGGGACAAAATAGATCATTACTGGAGTGTGGTATACCATAGTAATGGTAAACCAATAGATAAACCAAGGATCGTATAAAGGTGTGCCTTCAATTTGAAAGATTGTCTAAAGAGGAGGAAATGTTAAAATAATATAAAGACTATCAATTTTTTTTTATTTTACAGTATCAATAATACCCTTAACATTACTGAATACAGCTTAGTAAAAAAATAGGAATGTCTTGGAAAATAGCTATAAAGCTGAACATGTCACTTAGTAGAAAATGTCTTTTTAATGTAGTGCTAGAGAACTTCACTTTTAGCATGTATTGACCTACATACAATACAGTGACTATTGAGAATAGCCAATTCATTTTCTGCTAGTGATTTTACTTGGCACATAATATATTATCCATATATGTGAAACATTCTTGAAGGCATTGATTATTTCTGTATTTTATGCAAGGAGTAAACATGTAGACTTACGGATTGTAGCACTAGTCATTTATTAAATATCTTAAAGCATAATACAGCAAACAATACAGTTGATATTTTCTGTTGTTGGGGATGTACAGCATTATGGATTAGCATATGGAATCCAGCATTTTACAGTACATTGCTATATTATGTTTTTTATAGTAACCATTATAGTCTATACATTTTTATAGTACATTTAATTAATGTTATTCTTTTTATATACTTCTCACTTTGGAGGTGCAACTTGTATAAAATTTTGAAACAACAAAGAGAAATAATAGGGGCTAAATTTAATTTTGTAAGCCACAGCTAATCAATGTGTTTGACCTGAAAATTTAAGGTGGCACTAATATTAAGTGCAAAACACTCCATGTTTAAATTTTGAGGTCAAACACACTGAGAAGTGGTGGCTTACACTATATCTAACCTTTGGTGTTATGACAAATTAGGACCAGAACTTAATAAACTTCAATTGTATAATTATTTAACCATGCATTTTGATGTGCTGTCTGCAGACTGTGCATTCTACCAAAAGCTAACCATTAAGCGACAAGCTAAATCTCATATCACTAGGTTATTTGAACAGTGTGCATGTAAACATGGGGAATGTGTACATAGTGTAATACAGTCAGGTGCATAAATATTGGGACATTGACAGAATTTTCATATTTTGGCCTCTATTCACCACCACAATGGCTTTGAAATGAAACAAACAACATGTGCTTTAACTGCAGACTTTCAGATTTAATTTGAGGGTAATTACATCCAAATCAGGTGAACGGTGTAGGAACTACAGCGGTTTCTATATGTGCCTGCCACTTTTTAAGGGGCCAAAAGTAATGGGACAAACTAAACAATCCTAAATCTAACTTTCACTTTTTAATACTTTGTTGCAAATCCTTAGCAGGCAATTACAGCCTGAAGTCTGGAATGCATAGACATCAGCAAACGCTGGGTTTCATGCCTGGTGATGCTCTGCCAGGCCTCTACTGCAAATGTCTTCACTTCCTGCTTGTTCTTGGGGCATTTTTCCTTCAGTTTTGTCTTCATCAAGTGAAATGCATGCTCAATCGGATTCAGGTCAGGGGATTGACTTGGCCATTGCATAACATTCAACTTCTTAGCCTTAAAAAACTCTTTTGTTGCTTTTGCAGTATGCTTCGGGTCATTGTTCATCTGCACTGTGAAGCGCCGTCCAATGAGTTCTGAAGCATTTGACTGAATATGAGCATATAATATTGCCCGAAACACTTCAGAATTCATTCTGCTGCTTTTGTCAGCTGTCACATCATCAATAAATACAGGGGAACCAGTTCCATTGGCAGCCACACATGCTCACACCATGACACTACCACCACCATGCTTCACTGATGAGGTGGTATGTTTTGGATCATGAGCAGTTCCTTTCATTCTCCATACTCTTCTCTTCCCATCACTCTGGTACTAGTTGATCTTTGTCTCATCTGTCCATAGGATGTTGTTCCAGAACTGTTATGGCTTTTTTAGATGTTGTTTGGCAAACTCTAATCTGGTCTTCCTGTTTTTGAGGCTCACCAATGGTTTACATCTATTGGTGAACCCTCTATATTCACTCTTGTGAAGTCTTCTCTTGATTGTTGACTTTGACACATATACAGCTACCTCCTGGAGAGTGTTCTTGATTTGGCCAACTGTTGTGAAGGGGTTTTTCTTCACCAGGGAAATAATTCTTCTGTCATCCATCACAGTTGTTTTCCATGGTCTTCCGGGTCTTTTGGTGTTGCTGAGCTCTCCGGTGTGTTCTTTCATTTTAAGAATGTTCCAAGCAGTTGATTTGGCCACACCTAATGTTTTTGCTATCTCTCTGATGGGTTTGTTTTGATTTTTCAGCCTAATGATGGCTTGCTTCACTGATAGTGACAGCTCTTTGGATCTCATATTGAGAGTCGACAGCAACTGATTCCAAATGCAAATGTCACACCTAGAATCAACTCCAGACCTTTTACCTGCTTAATTGATAATGAATTAATGAGGGAATAGCCCACACCTGTCCATGAAATAGCTTTTGAGTTTATAGTCCCATTACTTTTGGCCCCTTAAAAAGTTGGAGACACATATAGAAACCATTGTAATTCCTACACCGTTCACCTGATTTGGATGTTATTACCCTCAAATTAAATCTGAAAGTCTGCAGTTAAAGCACATCTTGCTTGTTTCATTTCAAAGCCATTGTGGTGGTGAATAGAGGCCAAAATATGAAAATTCTGTCAATGTCCCAATATTTATGCACCTGACTGTATAAGAAAATACAGCTTTAAAAACCCACAGCAAACTGTAGAATAAATTCAAATATTTGAATTGTGTTTTTGATTGGCAAATTTGCTTCAGTTTCATGATGCCTAAAAAAAGGACAAAACATGCCTTATGCTGTTAACAAGGTTATTGCCTGTTAAATAGGTGATGTTCTTGAAGAAAAGCAAGTACTGTAAATTAGCATACTGCCATAGGGATCAATGTAATAAATTGCTAACATTTAAATTTCAATAAAATTTTTGTTAAATTCAATAACATTTGTCCTACATTATTTCAATTTGGTTTTCATCATCAATATTTTTATGAATAATCACATGTCTAATAACCAAATTAAGGTTTTCTTATCAAAATTATTAGCAAAATAAAAACAAGTATTAAAGAAAATTAGAAGAAAATAAATGTAGTAGTGAAAAAAATATGAGTACTTTACTCTTACAATTACAAATACCAATGGGTATTTAGTATTGGTATATTGAATAATGTGTGTTTTTATTGTGTGTGTGTCACTGTCTCTTATTTGTCCTTTTGTGACACTGGGGTTACTTGGTTGCATTGTATGTAAGCCTGATGGTATATACTGCAGCAGTGTGATTCATCAATCAATTCTCCACTCAGTCTGTGAAGTGACAGATAGGTCATAACTATACCCAACAACATATATCCTTACTTAAGTATAAATACCTGTTCTATATGTAATGTTTTACTGTAGGTCCTGGTATATGGATTTGGGAAAAAATATATATTTTTTAAATGTTTTAATCTCTAGAAGTGGGAGACAAAAAGTAGTTTATAAAAAAGTGCACATTTTCCCTAACAATATTAAGTTCTAAGTGATTGTATAAATAAAATAGAACTTAACATAATTACTGTAATTAAAAAATAAATGTACTTTAATGTAATCAGCATTTTTTTAATGAAGGGTTAAAGAGTGTAGTGGGAAATCAGGGATTAAAAAACAGTGTTTTATAACAGCCATTAGGAAATAATTGTATCTCAAAAATGTTAGTTGGTTAAATTAGTAAATAAAATTGTAGTGAATTAACTTATATTGTTTGCCCAAGTTAAAAAATCTCACAGTATGATCATATGAGGGAGGAGTAGTAGCACTATTTTTATAGATATTTTCAGTATCACTGCAATACAATGTTATATTATATATAGTGTAATTTAGGTTTAATTTAAAGTATGATATTACATTTATGTTACAGCCTAAAGTTTATTATTGTATATCACAGACCCCAAGGGTATGGTCTTTGTATAACATAGAATATCTGCCTCAAGATAATAGTTGAATGTGCCTCATTAAGCATTAGCTACTTAAATGTGAATGGCTGATATATTACGTTAAACCATGCAATATACATTTCTATCTCAACATAAAAAGGCTCCTGTTAGTATGAGTTTCAGCTAGTTACTGTAGATAGGTGTTAGCTTTATATGTTAAAAATATGTTATTTTATATTAGTTTAATATTTGTGAGGTAATTTTTCAGTTCCTTATTTGAGAAGATTACATTACCGCAGTTGCAAAAAGCCCTTCTCCTCCTATATGTTGGATGGTTAGGCATATATTGTAGAAACAATGCATTAGCAAATATGTAGCTGATCAATGTTGTCACTAGTGTTGTGAGTACTATGGCCGTTTCACCGAGTCAGGGCTTGGTAACACATAGCATGCTGTGGATTCCCCATACTGTTTTATATAAACATAGCATCCTAACACTTTTCAGAATAGTTTGATTGACAGTTTGTTCATCAAATCAGTATACATAGTGATAAACTTCCTATTTGCTTTTGATAGATGAGCCTCTTACTCAATTAGGGCATGCATACTCTGGAATCTAACTTGTTTAACAAATCATTGTACAAGATGTCACACCTCCACTTCTCTGCAGTTTATGCACTGGTGTATATGATTGTGAAACATCCAGTCACTTTTCAGATTCATTAGATTGACCATTTGTTCAGCAAATCAGTATACTGAATCACTTCCCTGCCATTTTTGCATGTCTCTGTTAGAAAAAAAGGTATCTTATCATATCAGGGTTTGCATATTCAGGAGTTTAACATATAAACAAATTATTATATAGTGTGTACTGCCTCCTATTCCTCACTTGATACTGCTAGGGATGACCATCTGTAAGTTATTTTTGATGGTCACCATCGATGATACCATTGGTGGTTACCATCAATGGTGAAAAATAATTGACAATTTACACTACAGATGGTCATCCCTGCTACATTGCATACTGGGCTGCTGGTGAATCAGAAATATGGGGTGGGGCTTTGTGGGTAAATCAGGTGGAAGAGCTATGCTCCATGTCCTGGTATTAAGTAAAAACATAGGAGACTCTCACTGATGGAGGATTACCGATGGTTCTCTTCCATCAATGCAAAACTATTTGTTATTGGCTGTTACCCATCAATGTTTTGCAAACATTGATGTTTGATGGCCATCCCCACTGTTGGGCAGGCAAAAAGGTTTTTTATTTAATATAAATTTACATATTCCAGAGTCTGGTTGTTCAGCAGAACATTATACAAGGTGGCATGCTTTCTAATCTTTGCATATAACATCATTCTCTATTGTTTTCATGCTCCTTGTGTCCAAGGTGATGGCTGTGTCCATACAAGCATCTATGAGGATGCTTGAACCAAGTATCTCTTTATTAATCGCTGCACTTTATCTAATGTTTAGAGGCACTACTGTAAGTCTTAGTACATATTGTATAGAGCCACTATGTATTGTCTACTTTTTGATTGAGCAGTATGTAGAGTCCCTTCTTGCTGTTAACGGAACATACAATTATTGTCACATACTTCAATCTGTGGCACTACTCCTGTACTTTTAATGGAATAGGTTAACTCAGTTATACATAGATTTATTTAGGTAAGTATTGTTAATAAGTTGTTATTTATATAATTAAAATTAATCTATAGTGGGAGTTTTGTGTCAGATATACTAATTGATTCTGTTTTACCATTATAAGTGAGTATATTTAAATATCTTTTTTTATGGTTATATTAAACTCCTCTATAATGGGAGTCTTTTATAATCTATAGTCGTCATACTGTATGTAACAATACCAGTGCTGTATTTATGAATCCTGTGATGAGTAATTTAAAGTGTTATTATGCAAAAAAGATGGATTCAAACAAATGTGATCCAAATTAAATGGTGCAGCACTGGAACAGTGGTGACTGTCACAAATCACCCAAATAATAGTAAACAACAAGAAATATTCCTGTGTGCTCCAAATGGGAGTAACTCTCATAGAATATTGACTTTGTCCATGGAAATGAAGTTCATAAAAATGAAGCACTGGTACTGTCACTGTTTGAAAAATCCACTGATAAATATCCAACAGTAAAATATATGTAGATCCACAGTCCTCAAATATGGGTCACCATAGCATAAAATCTTTTTAAATTTTATTGGAATATATAAAATAGACAAATGGAAGCGTACCTTTTATGACCTTTAGAGAAAGGTACACATTTAACACATATAGGGGTATTAATGTGCTCCCCCTATAGAGCGTTACCTTCCTGGTCAGCGTGCGCTCCAAATATATGTTCACCAACGCATTTCAACCGCAGTATGGGTCTTTATCAAGGTGTACATAATACTGGAGTGACTAGGTATTAATAGAATGAAAAAGCTCGCCCTATGGGTTAATTGTGATTACTCACTTTTCCTTTAGCAGCATGGAGCTGTCTGTCATCCTGTTGGTGCTGATCGGCAGTGATCCCCACTGTGTGGAGCATTCCACGTGACTTAGACCATAATGCGGAAGCGTCCTGATTCGGGTATTGGTGTGTCACGTGATGCGTTCCACCTGTGTCATGTGATGCATTCCACTTGTGTTGTTTTCCGCATCACGTGTTGACACTATGCGTTCCACCTGTTTAAAGAGCGGCTCAACATTACTTGATGCCGTTTTGTGCTAACCGTATGCAGCGGCAGCTTGGAATTGCTATGTTATGGGTAAAACAGATTGATGTTTCAAATAGCCTCCTATGTTAGTCTATAGGGTATGTGGTGGCTGGTCAGCAATGAGAACATGGTAATTTGAACCTGCAGAAAAATGTTAACATGAATCATTTTCACATAAAAACCAATAATAATACATAATACATATGAGAATCGGACAATGGAAATATTAAAATTATAACAATATGCATCTAAAATAGTTTAAAAAAGGGTAAAAACAGGACACTGGTGTGGGTTAAAATGATTTTCCAATTAACCTCAAATGGTACTACGTATGGGGTGTGGTAATCAATATGCAATGGGAACACTGTCATTTGAACCCACACCTACCTAATACTACATGATTACGTGAATAGGTGCACAATAAAATTGTTAGTAATACATAAGAAGCCGGATGTTAAAACCCTTTAAAAATATGACAATATCATACTTAAAATGGTTCAAAAGAAGAATAAGATAACTAAAACCATATAAAACCATAAAAGAAATCAGTGTGATACCAAAAAATATAAATATAAATGTGATAATGAAGACATTGAAGGCAACTGCATGATAGTTTTTCACAAGAACCACTTGAGCTCAAAATCTATGTTTAACCCGTGGGGTTCTAGTGTTTTTACCTCATAGATATATTTCATTTCTGCTTTTGCTAAGAATGTTTCAAAATCCTTAGTGCGCCAGTTGCCTTCTACTTTTTTGATGCCTGTAATTAATCTTATTTCACTGACTGAGTTGTTATGCTTTTCATGGAAGTGGTTGGAGAGGGCATGGTTGGTCACTCCTCTCCTTATATTACGTAAGTGCTCACCCCATCTTTCCTTAAGTTTCCTTGATGTTTTTCCTATGTATTGTAGGCCACAACTACACTCAATCATGTAAATACAGTTTGTACTGTTACAGGTCATAAATTCTTGTATACTGAATTTTTTAGAATTCGATTTAGAATCAAAAGTTTCAATTTTCGAATTTTGTTTTGTGTGCTTGATGCAGGCTGTGCAGGAGCCACATCTGTGGAAGCCCTTTGTTTTAATCCTTCCAGTTCTCTTTTCTGGTATGGCGCTGTTTACTAGCCTGTTTTTAATATTAGGCGCATGTCTGTACGTAAAAATTGGTTTCGTTGGTATCACGTCCTTAAGTATAGGATCTTGTTGGAGAATAAACCAATTTTTCCTAATTATACTCTCCATCGTTTTATATTGGTCATGAAAAGTGGTTGTGAAAGTTATAGGTCTTTTTTCTTCATTATTTTTTTTCTTTATAAATGAGAAGTTCATTTTGTTATATACCTTCCATCTCCTTAATTACTTTCTCTATGTTTTCATTATCATATCCTTTATTTACAAATTTATTCAATAATGTATTTGTTTCTTCTAGATAATTTTTTTTTGTATCATTTACTGGTCTAACTAGGGCTTCTCTCACTTCTGTTAACTTCAGCAGAGTGGATTTGGGCAAAGTTTGATCATAGACAAAAGCCTGAACCTCTGGGCCTCCCTTTCCTTCTTTTGCAGAGGGCCCATATATACCAGCTTGCCCCACATCAAACACTTGTGTGCTCTCACAATGTAATTTTATCCTAGTATCTACATATTCCAGGATCATTTTTTTATTTGATCTTTAAATCGCAAGTCCTGTATAATGCTATTATTAAGTCTAAAATCATCCAGTAGTCTGTAAATAATTAATTGATCATATATATATATATATATATATATATATATATATTGGTGTACAGGAGTTAACATATCATTTCTATAGACACTTATAGACAAATTCTGGTGCAGTAGACATTTCTTTTCTCTCCTACTAAACATTAATTAAAAAACAAGAAATATCTGTGCGTGCACGAAAAAATAGGCAGTTGCTGTGAGTCATGAGGAAGGTGACTGTGAGTCTTGGGGGTATGATGTTGAGTAATGGGGACATGATTTCCCATCACTATATGTGCATGACTAGCTCTTTCTAAGCTGATGGGTGCCCCTCAGCCTCTCTGGGCACTGTATATGCAGCACAGAGCAGCAGATGAGAGAAATTCCTCCCAAACTTCCCCCCACTGGACACTGTGATGAAAAGCAGGACTGTCCCACCCTAATGCTGACAGTTTTGGGGTATGATGTAATATTAAAGCATCCCAGTATTTATGTGCTGCAATTAAATGCAGTCAGTATTTACTTTTTTTTATCAATCAAAACTTATAATTAGTATGGACATGTAGGGGATTGGTTATGAATAGGTTATCTAACATACATGTTTTAAAACATGAGTATTAATTCAGTTAGCACTTTATCAACTAATTTCATAAATGTATCATAAAAATAAAAAAGCCTTTTGGATGGATGGTAGTATTGCAGTTATTTATGAGATGCTTTGAGATCTATGGACCTCATTCAGAGTCGATTATTTGCTGCAAGCAATCGCTCTGAATGAGGGTGGCTGCTTACTTTTTCAAGTGCCGCCTCCTGGTCAATCGCTAGGCTGTGGGTTACCACCCACAGCTCTTGTGATCGACCAGAGTGATGGTCACGATGGTCAAGACCATCACGACCATCGGGGCTTGCGACGAGACCCTAAGGTGGGGTCTCATAAGCCGCAAGTGCCAGGGAGCTTCCTGCACTGATCGAGCAGGAAGCTCCCCACTGACATCATTGCTGATGTCAGTGGGGCCACCCCCAAACAGCAAGCACTCTGTCGGGAACACCTCCATTTGGTCAGCCATGCCCCCTGCCCAGCTCCCAAATGGGGCGAGCTGTGGGGGTGGGAAGCGAAATGTGGGGGGGTATGTAGTATCAAGGGATGGTGTGTATTGGTGTGTGTTTTCAGTGTAGGTGTTGTTGGTGTGTAATGAAGAGCCAGACACTTGAGATTGAATCCAACCTGTTTATTGGTGAGACACAGTGCTCCCCAGGCGGTTCCGTGAATGAGGTTGGGGTTGAGTGGCGGGTTAAGTGGTTTCCTGGTCAGGGAGTCGGTGGGCCCTTTTAGGGGGCTCCTTTCCGTGCGGCCCTTACTTCTGCATGTCCCCTTTGCTGGACCTATGGTCTCAGTCTTAGAGGACCAGGATATTGATGATGGCTCTGAAAAGTCCCATATAGTGACAGTAGCGGCGTCCCGCACTGGTATTATAGTTACCTACCGGTAGGTTGCAGTCTCTAGTCCATGCACAGTTGTCATGTACTCCGGTAATGGTCCGGTGGTTGCTGGCACCCTGCAAGCCCGCAGGGTGTACCGGACGGGCGCTCGTCACTGCTTCGATATGGGGGATGATGCGGTGGTCCGCGTTTATAACTCTGTGCCACCTTGCCATGGGGTTGATGATGGGGTACAAGGAGGGGTAGTGCAGTAGTCTTGTGTGGGGGTGTGTTGCCTCCAACGCATTTCGGCCTTAAGCCTTCTTCAAGCCCATCCTGCTCCCCATTCCCCCTCCCCCACACATCCTTATAAACATACCCTCTAAGACCTGGAGCGCGGACCACTCTGTTCATTATGTAACAGCACCAGAATACTCCATATAACTTAACCCATTGGGGATGAATTGAGCAATAAAACAAGACTAGTTATTAATGGACAAAACACTTTAAGCAATAATCCACTATAAAATAAAAACAACATAGATGATATGCTCCAGGAGAATAAATAGTGCTGCATCCACCTGAGCAAGTCCAGCTTAGAGACAACAGAAGAAATACTTTGGAGTTTTTTGATAGACCTATACCCTAACCCTCCTATCATTTGAACCAGGACTGGCTCTTCAAATAGGTCCTACCAGATTCTGGAGAAAGAAAGGCTTGTAGTATGTAAAGAGATGGTGAAATCCCTGGGTAAACTTCAGTCCCAGGAAATGGTTCGATCTCCTCCTTCTCTTGGTCAGGATAGCAATACCTTATTCCCTTTGTAGCCAATAATTTTTGATCAATAATTGATCTTTATGAAGGCAGTGAGGGAGTGCCTAACTGAGGGTATTTATACCCAAATGTATGTGATCTCCTTTACTTACAATCACTTGCAATATATATAAAAATAAGAAAGCATCCTTCAATCCTGCCTAATACAAAGATCTTCTATCTAAAGTGTGCAATATTGTTAAAAGTGGTAAATAAGCCAACCAAAAAACTTTGGTTCAAGTTTCCATATATTACAGCACTTATGGAACAATATTAATTTAAAGTGTAGTTTTTGGATCACTAATTGGTGTTTTTTGTAGTGGTCTACTTTTTAAACATGTTTATTTTTTTGTTGGGGGGCTGTTGTGTTAATGGGCACAAAAGCACATTCAATTATTATAAACAGATTTCTGCTATAGATTTTATAATTTTTTTTGTACACACTTTTGGATAATTCTGATAAAATCACAAGGAAAAGACGTTCCTGAGATTAAGAGAAAATTAATTTTTGATACGCATATATGTGGGAGATCCTTTATTGGGATACTTTTATTAGCCTTTTGATATAGTAATACAAAATATGGTTTTCTTTCTTTTTTATTTATAAAGCTGAGTACACACTATATGATGTGTACCCAACAACAGAATGATGTGATTTAATGTTATATCATGCACACTTTGCACACTACATGATACAATGTATGATGGCACAATATATCATTACATGCTGTATTATTGTGGTCACCCCCTCTGATGTTGTCAGGGACCTGGTTTATGATGATATATTTGAAACTGGGCATATTATACTTAAGCTCTTAAACAAGATGTGCCACTGATTGGTCAAAAACATTGACATTAAGGGCTGCTCTAATAGAAGAATTATGGAGTGCCATAGACTCCTTAAAAAAAGCATATGATTTTGCAAATATAACACAGGTCACATGGACATTTAACCATATATACCACTTAAGACAGAGTATATGTCAAAGGATAGTTAATATTGTACTTTCTGCCTGCATGGGGATGGAAGAAGAATTTATTGTCAATCTTATGCCTCCAGATAGTGCAGCCTATTTCAACCCCCCACATTTAGTGGCCTGATTGTAGACATGCTTTTTAATGTCCATATGGACCATTATTCTTGTAGATCTTTGACCCTCTTCCCTCTTGTAGCAAGACATGATATTTGTTTTCTTTAAGCGGCTCAAGTCTTCATCATTTTGACAATGGGCCAAAATGAACGAGTAGCATCATTGAAGATTTTATTGCCTGTGTTAAAGCGGTGTACCAAGTGGATTCTGTCAAGTAGATTTTGTTAGAGTAGCTGTCCTAAGAATTGTGTCCACTTAACATTTAGTTTCTTAGAGTATTTGTTCAGATTATGCTCTTTCTCTAAATTTGTCCAGTAAACTCTTCATAATTCTGTCTTCTCCTCATTGCCGTTGAAGCATTTTACTCTCAACAATTGATAACAGGGCAATCTCTTTTTCTGGGACAGGGGACTGGAGGATGATGGCTAATAGAAAAGTATATAGCTGTATATTGAGGTTATAATTTAATTTTTCTTCTCTGTAATAGAGACAACTAAGAAGGAAATATGTTTGAGAACAGAATAATATGTGAATGGTATAGGACAGTCCATAGAGTTGATGTTTTCCATTAGGGTGTTGAATTCATCATAACTACCCCTCCAAAATGGTAGCACATCATCTATATATCTGATGTAGTAGAGGATCTTTTCTATTACATCCAGTGAAGAAAAATGTTGCTTCTTAACCATAAACATGTATGTATTACCATATGAGAGCGCAATGTTAGAACCCTTCACAGACCCAATACTCTATAGATAGAACTCACAGTTGAAATAAATGAAATAACATTTAAGTGTAAGCTCTTGTAATTTCAGGAAAGCAAACAGATCTGGACTAGTGTACAGGTTTTGTATATATTTAGTTATGTATACTTCTTTGTATGCTGCATCAACATTGCTGTAGCATACCAAGTACAGTAGTTGCATCTATGCTGGAACAACTAGAGACTTTAATGGTAGCCCATGTTGCTCTTTAGCTTGTTTTAGGCCTGGGGGTAGGCCCTCTGCTTGTGGTGATTATCCATCAAGCCCTGTCCCTCAACAACACCAGAATGAAGAGCTCCTGTAGTATATAAGGCCATCTAATCAACTAATGTATTATACAAAATATACTTAAATTAGGCAGTTGTTTTCACTCCCAATATATCCTTTAAAGAAAATATGTCAAAGAGGCACCCTCTTCTATGCATCCTCACCACATGAAAATATCATTGGTGACTACTTCTGGGTGTCCTAGTGCCAAAAACAGAAGTGCTTGCACTCTCTACTTCTGTTCATGGCTGTGCTCTGTTGTGTTTGATTTGGATGTGGATATAGTAAATTTAGCTATGTCCTTCTAGAGTAGGGATGATATATTCAAACATATTAAGTTTGTGAAACAAAGAGAGCAAGCTGCAGTGTGAATAGAGATAAGGTCAGAGATGTAAGTAGGAGAAGATTTGATAAGGGTTTTATAAGGGAGTGTGAGTAGCCTGAATTGGATTCTGAAGGGGTAGAGAGCCAGTGTAGGGCTTGTAGCAGAAGAGAGGCAGATGTAGTATGTTTCAAGAGAAAGATGAGCTAGGTCACAACATTTAGAATATATTGGAAAGGAGAGAGTTAAGAGTTATGAGAAACAGTGGAAGTGGTAGAGAACCAGATAAGAGACATGATTTCATCTCCAGATACTGGGGAGAAAGAAGTCAAAGTATATAAGATGGATAGGGATGGGTAGTCTAGGAAAAAATAGGATGAGGGGCTGAGGGTTTGATGGGATGTCCTGACATGAGGAGCCCTTTAGATGTGAAGTGGGTGCCAAAATCAAGGGTAGAGAGTGAGCAAGGGAGGCAAGGAAGAGGGGCAGAGGAGGGAGTTGGCGGAGGGGGTGACTGCAAGTGGCAAAGAGGTGATGGGGGTTGGAAGACTGGAATCATATAATCTTATTTTAATAATGTTTGTTTAGAGAGGGAGATGGCAGCACTGTAGGTTTAGAGATTAGACACTACTCCACCAATGATTTTGTGTACAATGTAGGCTTAACTGCACTTAAAGAACCAAATACTGTAGGCTTAAAAGCCAGATAGAAAGTTGGACTTCATTTGTTTGCTGTTGAAAGTACTAGGCTCCAATGTACAACTGGACATCAGTAAGTTATTTCAGGCCTGGAGAGGCCCCAATTCACATGCCTCATCCAATACCATTTTACTTCCAAAACTGCCTCTGTATTCTCCCATTTTTGGATAGTAAAAAAAAACTGTGTACTAATTCAATGCTCTTTCTCCTTTTCTCCTTTCCTCCCTTTTAGACTGTAATCTCTCATGAGCAGGGCCATCTTCCCTCATGTGCTTCTCCTTATACTTTATTCCACTCCTCTCTCCCCACAAGGGCACCTAGCACTTGATTGCTGACTCCCTGCTTCTCATTTTGAATGTTTTCATCGCTAATGCAGCAATGTGTAAAAACCATGTCTTTGTCCTGCACTGTATTGTACTGTAAGTCACTGGATTCCTCTTCATTTATTTGTTTATGTTCTTTATAAGGTGCTGCGGAACACTTGTGGCACCATATAAATAAAGGATAATAATAATAATAATAATAATAATAATAATAATAATAATAATAATAATAATAATAATAATAATAATAATAATAATTGTTCTAAACCTCATTACAGGACTGTCAACAAAATCTACAGTATCCTGAAGGTTATTTTGGGCATGACTGTTTAGTTCATTTTCAACCCTTTCACAGAAGCTGGTCATTTGCATTAAGAAAAATAGATTGCATCTGTGATCTTCTTTTACATGCTTTAGTCATTATTTTATATTTGGATGTGAGAGACCTGTCACAGAACAGAATATCAGCAGGAAATTGCTAAAATTATTGACTTTGCTATTTGCATGTTTATGCTACTATGACATGTGGATTAGAGAGACTTTCCAATTAATATTTTATTGCAGGTGACTGCTAAATGGATTATCTTCCATTTAACCTACCAGCCACTATTTGATTTATATATTGTAGTTGTCCTTTGAGGAACTTTAAATTCCTAATAAGACTTTTATATGCCTGGCTACTCATATAGAAAAACTTTTTTTTTGCAATTTTGTGGTAGATGATGATAGAAATAATTGAATCTCCTATCATTATTATCAATAACTGTATAGTTTCAATTACTCTCCTCTTACAATATTTGATATAACAGTCAATCACCTGGACGCCAATGCAAGAATAGTGCTGCAGCAATACTTATCTTAACTGAAATCTTAAGCAATTTGTTGCCTAGCTCAGGATCATGAATCATGCTCTCCCATGCTTCTACCTACTTGTATTATGTCTCAAGCAATGCCTGTTCATTGAATAGAAAACTGCTCTCTAGATTTCAGTGGATCTCATTGTTGACAAATTATTATTTAAATGCAGAATCTGGGACCCAAGTTGCATTTTTCATCACATCTTTCACAATATTTTTCATGAACCAATGGATTTATTAATATTTAGTCTTTTCTACTCCCAGTACCAGAGTGAGGGCAGGTTTAGACCCCATCAGTAGGCAAATTGATTGTAGTTTTTTTATATCCGGTAGCCTGGCATCATAGTGAACTTTTAAAGCTATAATTCTAAAGATGGGTGGGGAATTGATTCACCATTACCTTGACCTCATGTTGCCTAAGATAAGTCACAAATGACAGGGGTATTAGTAATGGAGTATTTAATTTTCCTTCTTTCTCAATGAATCAGGGGGTTGATTACTGGGAACATTGCTCCCAGTACTTGAGGGGGATAATTTATTATTATTATTATTATTATTATCATCTATTGATTGCAGTGTATTATTTGTGTTTTCAACTATTCTTGCTAATATCTGCAATTTGATAATATAGACTTGGCAGGTCAATAACATTCTCTCGTTTGCATCTCAGATTTCCATAGCACCTGCCTTTTCTCTCAATTTCATGATGGTTATTGTTGAATGCTGCTAGGAAAGAATTTACTGTTCATCACTACTTTTTCAGGTTTGTCACTTGTTTAGTAAAAGAGCGGAAGAAAGGACACAAGAGAGGACACATTTCTGACTATGTAATTTTATGCCCTTTAATTATTAAAATTGCCGTACTGTTTATGTATTATGGTGCAAATTAAAGACATACTTTAATCCATGCACAGTAAATAAGCCTTGCCTTAAAAATTTTAGATTTTATATACTGTACGATTATGAGCAGAAGAGAAGAATAGGGAAGATTGATAAGCATACTATTTTCATATTTTAGAGAATGAAATCTCAAAGAATTTTACTTTATTAACTAATTTGCATTGGATGCCATGCATATCCATGCCATATACTGTAATGTATATGGCAAGTTCATTGAAAGTTCACGTTTAATAGAAATATTCTTGTTACTACCATGTGAAGATTTTTCCTTAATGTTTTACCAAAGGCATTTGACCTAAGAAACCAATACAAAACCTTCTTAAAAATACTTTAATAGATTTTAAAAGATATGCTTATTGATTTCTACCGAAATGAAAGCAGTGTTTTAATGGTGTAAAGTCCAGGTCAATGTTTCCTGTATAATTAGATTAAAGTGGAATAAAGTATTGCTATCTGTAGTTTACACTGTTTGGCTTATATTCTTTTTTATAGAACATTAAGAAAATAAAATCTCTGCATCACATTTTTCAATTTCATGTTGCTTTTTATTTTAAGTCACAATGCACTGCTACAGCATTAGATTTAAAATTCCTGCACGGGAATAGAAAATATAAAACATAAGTAACACTCATTTCATGGGGATATAATTTTAATATAAAAGCATTATATAGCTTCTACTGTTAAACCAAGAAACGTAATATGTTTTAATAACTACATTGGGGCTAATGTAGAACTGACGGGAGTAAATGCTCATGCATTGTGTGCACAGAACCAAATGTGTACATTCTCTAGTACTGTATGCAGACTTGTATCTCTTTCTGCAGTGGAACCACCTCTATCTATACACTTGGTTTCAGAGCCATCTTCATTACCAGTGTGCACATGCACCTGCCCTGTACTAGGTTCAAAATATTCTTCTGAAAACATGCATATTTATACATATGCACAATTTGTCAAATTGTAGCTAACAGATTTGCTTACATGTCTTAGCAACACATCACATTTTGGTGATTTAAATGTTTAGTAAAGTCTATTTTAAATACAAATTTGGTAAAAGAGGATCATAATTAACTTAAATGTAAAATCACAGAAGTTGTTGTTTAATACAGTTCTTGCATTAGGAAATCTTAAAATTAGTACATTATGATATAAATATAAATATTACCTTATTAAAGATGGGGCAAGAACATTACGGATTGGCTTGTCCACAATGATATTACCAATATGGTGGTAAACTGTAGGTCTCATTTTCTTACCCATAAACCGGTCTCAGTCAGTAATAATTCCAGGCAGATCAAAGACCATAGTACCACTTACTGGTAAGAATCAATTAAAACTGACTCTTTGTACATTTTATGTGCAACTGCCTCGAGCACAAAAACAATAACTGTATCTGTATTGATATCTTACCTCCCAAGAGGAGACACTTTGTAAACAAGAAAGGAGTATAGCACAAAGTACTAAACATGCTATGGATGCATACTAGCAATAACCCATTCCCTTCCCAAAGGTATCCCACAAATACAGTGTGGAGGACCTTGGGGAGAGATTGGGTCTCCTACAGTTCCTCACCCATATTTTTTACGCATAAATGTGGTAACTTTTACTGTTTGAGGAGTATAACTTATGACTATTTGGAGCTAGGTGATCAATTTGAACATACTGAGGAATTAAGTAAAAAAATTATTTTACCTTAAATTGTACTAGCAAATGTGTGGTTTACTATATTAGCAGCATGCATGGATGAGACGCAGGTGGTGCTGCCTGGATGGAATAAACAGCACCAACAAAACAAAGCTTGAGTGGCTCAGGAACTCAACTGACAAGCAGGAGGCTGGAAAACAGAAGTGCAAAAAATTCTATCACCAGCATGGAGTGATGGGCTGGCTGGAATTTAACATAAATACGGCCCAACCAGAACAAGCCTCCCTTAATGAAGCAACTGTGCTGTGCACAGACAGGATAGTCAATTAGCATGCACCTGACACTGCACACAGACAAGCAGTATTTAATGCACTGCCTCAGGCTGGAAGCTGCAAACATGATCTGCTTAACCGCAGATCCTGACAGTACCCCCCTTGATGAGGCTTTAAGGAACCCATAGCTCCAGGTTTTTCCAGAAAATCTTGAAAAAAATTTCTTGCTAAGGCAGGAGCATTCAATGATCTCATAGGCACCCAGGAGCATTCCTCTGGCCCATACTCCTTCCAATGGACCAGGAACTGAAGAGCTCCTCATGAGAGTCTGGAGTCCAGAATTTTCTCCAACACAAACTCTCTAAATCTTTGGACAAGGATAGGTGGAGTTTTTGCTGGCCGTCTAGAGCTGTACCTGAGGGAAAAGGACACTGGCTTAAATAAGGAGCAGTGAAATGTATTGTTAATCCTCAGTTTAGCAGGCAGCTTCAGATAGAAGGCCACATGATTTATACAAGAGATAATACTAAAGTGTCCAATGAATCTGGGACCTAATTTCTGTGATCGTTGATGGATATTAATATTCTTGGAAGACGGCCACACCAAATCACCCACTTTGAAATTGCATGGTCGTCGATGTTTATCCACCCAAGTTTTGGCATGACCAGATGCTTTCATCAGACATTGGCAAATTTTCTTCCAAACAGACTGTAGCCTCGCCACCAATGTGGAGGATGGAATACCAGCTGAAACTGTCTCAAATGAGTTTGCTCTAGGGTACAGCCCAGAGTTGCAGGAAAAAAGTGAAATCGATGAAGAGGAGTGACAAGAATTATTAAATACAAATTCTGCAATGGGAAGAAGAGACTCCCAGTCATTCTGGTACTTGGAGATGAAGAATTGGAGATACTGTTCCAATGACTGGTTCATCTGTTCCATCTGAAGATGTTGATACCCAGGGCTGAGCAGAAATTGTTCCTAAATTGCGCCACAAACTGCGTCCCTCAGTCAGAAACAATATCCATCTGTAAGCCATGAAGTTTGAAAATTTGGATTACAAATAGTGAAGATAACTCTTTAGCAGAAGGCAGTTTGGTGTGTTGGACAAAGTGAACCATTTTACTAAAATGGTCAACAACTATCCATATGTTTTAACAGTGGGAAGATGGTAAGTCCACAATGAAGTCCATGACAATATAGGTCAATGGCCTGGAGGGCATAGGAAGAAGAAGAAGGAGTCCAGATGGAGCTGTGTGAGGAGCACATACATCACAAGCCAATACAAATTCTTGAGTATCTTGACCAATAGACTGCAACCAGGCCGAACAGGACAGCAACTCGGTGGTCTTCGCAATGCCTGGGTGCCCAGTTGACTTGGAAGAATGAAAGTCCAATAGCACCACTTTCCGAAAACTCTCTGGAAAGAACAAGACCCCTGCTGGCATTTCTGCAGGAGTTTCCGATTGGCAGGAACAAATAAGATCTGCAAGGTCTCTGGTCACAGCAAAATGGATATTAGAGATAGGGATGATGGTCTCCTCCAGCATGGTGAGTGGTTGAACTGGTTGAAAACAGCGAGACAACGCATTTGCCTTTAAGTTCTTGGAGCCAGGTTGGAACAAGATGACATAATTAAAACGAGTAAAAAATAATGCCCATCGAGCCTGTCTGGCATTCAACCTTTTGGCGGCCTCAAAGTACGAAAGATTTTTGTGATTGGTGAGCACCGTGATGACATGATTGGCTCCCTCCAGCCAGTGCCTCCAATCCTCAAATGCCCACTTGATGGCCAAAAGCTCATGATTCCCTAAGTCATAATTCCTTTCTGCTTTGGCAAATTTCCATGAGAAATAAGTGCAGGGATGGAGTTTTCCATTCACAGGATCCTTCTGAGACAGTACAGCCCCCTGCCAACCTCTGAGGTGTCCACTTTGATAATAAATGGAAGGTCTGTATTGGGATGCTGAAGAACCAGAGCAAAGGTAAAGGCAATTTTTAAGGAGTCAAAGGCTTGAAGAGCTTTGACCGGCCAGTTGGCCACATCAGCTCCTTTCTTGATGAGCTCCATAATAGGTGCGACTATGGATGAGAATGAATCGACAAATCTCCTATAATAATTGGTGAAGCTAAGGAAGTGCTGCATTGCTTTTAGATTGGTAGGCTGAACCCAATCTAAGATGGCCTTAACTTTTCTCAGATCCATTAAGAATACTTGAGAGGAGATGATGTACCCCAGAAATTGCATTTATCTGGTTTTGCATATAAATTGTTCTCCAGAAGTTTCAGCAGCACCAGTCTCACGTGTTTGCAGTGTTCCTCCAGGGAGATAGTATAATTAAAGATATCATCGAGATAGACCACTGCAAATACCCTGAGATATTCCCTCAATACATCATGAATGAAGTCCTGGAAGACAGCTGGGGCATTAGACAGGCTGAATGGCATCACCAGGTATTCATAATGGCTGGAATGGGTAATTTTCCACTCATCACGCTCTCTAATGCAGACCAGATTATATGCGCCTCTGAGATGTATTTTGGAGAAGATGGAGGCCCCCCGAAGTTGATCAAAAATACTGAAATCAAAGGCAAAGGATAGTAGTTCTTAACCGTGATGTTATTCAATCCATAAAAATCAATGCACGTTCGAAGAGAGCCATCCTTCTTCTGCACAAAAAATTGCTCCCACTGGCAATTTGGACGGCTGAATAAATCCTTTCTCAAAAGTGTCCTGCATATATTCCTCTATAACTTTGCTTTCAGGAAGGGATAGAGCATAGAGTCTGCCTTTGGGAATCTTGGCACCAGGAAGGAGATCAATCGCACAGTCATATGAGTGGTGAGGTGGAAGGGTATCTGCCTTTCTTTTAGAAAAGACTTCTGCCAAGTCCTGATAAGGAGCTGGAATCCTGGAAGCTGATTTGGACTGAACGGCAGTAGCCAGATGGACAGGAAGCATGACGCAGGTAGAGGAACACGATTCACTCCACTGAAGAATGTCTCCAGTTTGTCAATTAATGACAGGGTTATGTCTTCTGAGCCAAGGAAGACCCAACACTAATGCAGCCAGCGGACACTGGAGCAATAAGAACGTGATCTCCTCAGAATGTAGACCCCCATTGGATAACTGGATGGGGGATATCTGAGAGACAACGACAACTCTGGAATGTTCTTCTCCATTAAGTCCAACTACTGAGAGGAGTTGTTTAAGAGGTTTGGATGCCAGTCCCAATGATTCCAAAAAGGAGATGTACAGAAAATTTCCTGCTGCTCCGCTATCCAAGAATGCTGGAATGGAAACTTGACCACCTTTACCTGGAATAATGGTGGCGATAAGGACTGAATTTGCTGGAGAGACAGATTCAAGGCCTAGGTGCAGCTCTTCTAAGACACCTAGACCTTGCCTTTTCCCGATTTAACAGGACAATTCAAGGCTGAATGCCCTTTCTCTCCACAATATAAGCAGAGGCCCTGGGAGAATCTTCTTAATTTCTCCTCGGCCAAGAGCCAATAGGCACCCAACTGCATAGGTTCTCCAGGATCCAGTGGAGTTACCCAAACAGGAGACCGAGGAGCAGATGTAGAAAGCTCCTTCTCCATTCTACTTTCCCGTGGCGGCAATCAATATGAATGACTAGGTGTATGAGGTCATCCAATGTCTCCGGAACCTTATGTTGAAAAAAAATCCTTTATTTGATCCGAGAGACCAAGGCGGAATTGACTTCTTAGTGCAGGATCATTCCAACCAGAGTCATTGACCCACTTACGGAACTCTGTGCAGTGATCTTCTGCAGCTCTTTGATTTTGTGACAAAGATCAGAGTTTTGATTCAGCCAATGCCGCCTGGTCTGGGTCATTGTAAAGAATGCCTAGAGCAGCAAAGAAAGCATCCATTGTCTGGATAGCACCATGAGCTGGAGGTAGACAAAAGGCCCAGATCTGGGGTCACCTTGAAGCAACAAAATAATAATACTGACTCATTGAGTCTCTGATCCAGAATAAGCAGGCCGAAGCCTGAAGTACAATTTGCAGCTTTTCCGGAAGTTGAGAAAATCTTTACAATTGCCAGAAAAATGACCCTGCAGGTTGAGTTTAGGCTCAGGGAGCCGAACTGGGGCTGAAACTGAAGCTGAGGGTGGAGCTGGCATTGTCTCTTCCACCCAAAGTGATAGTTCCTTGACCTTTTGTGTTAGGACCAGTATTTGGGCAGCAAGGATTTGAGCTGGGTTCTGACCATGCTCCATGATCAATCCATGGCTCTACAAATCTTTTGTGGCTGGTGATAATGTTGTAATTCCTGGAGGGAATCGACTGTATTAATATAGAGCCAACTAATGACAGCCTTGTGGGTTGGAATGTATAGTACTAGTCGTGGCCAAGGGTTAGGATTTGATGCAGCCCGTGGGCTATTGGAGCAGCCTTGAGGGCTGATTGTGGCCTTTATAGTCATAGCCAAGGGACTGATGATGTGGAGCAGCCTTTGGGCTGTTGGAGCAGCCTTGGGGGCTGATTGTGGCCTTTATAGTCATGGCCAAGGGACTGATGATGTGAAGCAGCCTTTGGGCTGTTGCAGCAGCTTTGAGGGCTGATAGTGACCTGGGGCCCTAGGACCATTGCAGCTTTCAGGCTGATGAGACTCAGGTGAGGTATGCAACAAGAATGTGGGCTGCTACCAGTGCTGCCAAGATGACACTGGGGTGTGCTTAATAGAGCCCCTAGAATGCAGAGCTGCTACCAATGCTGCCTGGATGACACTGGCGACGATGTGCTAAATTGCGCACCTGGAATGCAAATCTGCTAAAAATGCTGATGGGATGAAACTGGTGATGGTGTGCAAAATTGCACACCTGGAACGCAGAGTTGCTACCAATGCCATCTGGATGACACTGGCGATGGTGTGCTAAATTGTGCACCTGGAATGCAGAGTAGCTACTAGTGCTGCTGGGATGACACTGGCGACAGTGTGTTAGATTGCACACCTGGAATGCAGAGTAGCTACTAGTGCTGTTGGGATGACACTGGCAGCGGTGTGCTAGATCGCGCACTTGGAGCGATAAATGGCAACTGGTGCTGCCAGGTTGACACAAGCCACCATATGGCGACAGATGCTTCTGAGGTAGGAAGCGCACTGTGCTGCCCAGATGGTACAAACAGCATGCATGGACAAGATGCAGGTGGAGCCGCCTGGATGGAATAACTGACACCAACAAAATACAGCTTGAGTGGCTCAGGAACCTGACTGACAAGCAGGAGACTGGAAACCGGAAGTACGAAAAATTCTATCACCGGCAAGGAGTGAAGGCTGGCTGGAATTTAACAGAAACAGGGCCCAACCAGAGCAAGCCTCCCTTAACAATGTAAACAATGTGATCTGCATAACCGCAGATCCTGACTGTTATACACTAGTTTTAGGAATTTATATATAATATTTCCTTATATTTGTTATCTTGTGTATTCAATTATGTAGACCCATAATGATATTGTTATTTATGGTGGTATTTTTTGTTTCTTAGTAGCTATGACAATGCTGCCCGATGTTACATCAATAGTGTGATGCTATGTGATGACATCAGAGTGTCCCAACACGCAAACATAGATTGCAATGCAGCATGCACCTGGAGGTTTAGTCCTGTTTTAACAGTAAACTTGTCTTGCATTTGTATGCATTTTATATCCCTGTTGAAAGTTTATAAGAATTAAAATGTTGGATTGGTGAAAGTACCTGTATTGTATAACTTATTAGATCCAGAGTACTGCTCATTGCTTGATATTGATACTTACTTTTCGAAGATTTGCAAGAGTTCTGGCCTATATCTATCTATCTATCTATCTATGTATCTTTATATATACTCATTTTTGTATAAGAATTATTTTTTTTTTGTATAAGAAAATGATGCTATATGTTGTTAAAAAGTGTAGCAATTATTTTAAATGTCACAGAATGTATTGTCAGTTTACTGCTTTCCATACATTTTTAATAACAAGTGTTCAAATAATTGTATTCATAACCACAAATCTTGCTCACATACTGTACATTCTAAATAGTGAATTCTTAGTAATCAACACAATTTCCAAGGAAAAGAGTAAAAAAAAGCCTCAAGGAACTCTGGTCTTCAAATATGTAAACAGTATAGTGTATGAAAGGAAATGCTGTAATATTGATGAGTTGTGAAATGATACAACATCAGGACAGTAACATAATTACATAACTATACATATTACAGAGATACAATAAATTACAACCATTAGAGTAGTTTCAATAGTTACAATTCGTTTGCTGAAAGATGCAGCTCCATCAATTTACTAGACATGGTTTTCAGTGTAGCTTTGCTGATGTAGCCTCAAAGTTAAAAAAAAAAATCCAATAATAGTAAAGGCATAAGTGTGCATGATCAATAATATTAAATATATCAAATGTATATGACCATCTTAATATCCTATAGTAAGTACAGATATTTATCTGGTCACCTCTATGTGCATTTTTTCAAAGTAGACAAACTTTGATTTTTATAATTTTTTAAATTTTAATAAATCCATTATCTTTATTAATGAGGTACTGCTCTGTTGAATCCTCTTGAAATCTCAATATACTCGTTAGAATAATTTCCAAAACGATATCCCTTATAAATGATGTCATAAACTGTAACTATTGACTTCAAAGTGGTAATACAGTACTATGGCTTTATTATGAATTTATAAATTGCCTATGAATTCCATGTTGTTGTTTTTTATCTGGAGATATACTGTGCAGATGAGCAGGTGTAGATAGGCAATAGCCATCACCGGGACTTTTCCTCATGAACCGTGGTTATATATATATATATATATATATATATACACACGCACACTCTTTCAGTATGAGCTCTGCCACTCACTGTAAGATGCTCTTACTGCTTCTCCCCTCATTGCCCTCCATATCATAATAATTAATATATAAATATGTGCAGGTGAGAGACAGTGGTGCTCAGGGAACAAAAAAAAACATATACAGAAGTTGCTGTAATATGAACATTTCAATGCTTAGTGCATTTTCATCAGGATATAAAGTATACCATAAAAACTTACCTCTATGAGGGGTATTCAATATGAAAAGTTAACCACACCAGCGAGGTTTTCGCCACACATCAGAGGTTTTGGCAGCGAAAAAGTATCGCGTGCGCTCCCGCTTATCCCCGTATTCAATATGAAATCGTCGAAAACGGGACCCGGCAATACATGGATCGGCGAAAAAAAACTGGAATTTTCTGGAAATAATTGTAGGAGCCCCCTAAAGATGTCCAGACCTCAGGGATCACTATGGGTACCCCCGTTTTTGCCTGCAGAAGAAAGTCGGGGTTTTTAAATAGCCTCGCAGGTGTTTTTTTTCCCGACATTGAAGAAGTGATGCAGAAGAGCACTTAGGTTTTTTTTTTCGTTTTTTTAAGTGGTCCCATCAAATTTGGGGTACATGAAAATGGGTAATAGCATATTTCTATGTCCCAAAAGGTAATTTTAAAATATTCAGCAAAAATGCACCTGCTGCTACTTTGCGCAATGAATAAAACACCTGCTCCATACTTGGGGACCCCACCAGAAATAATTTTGTTAGTTTGGCAATATTTTTACCTATTTTTTTTTTTTAACCCAAATTTTTTTTTTTTAATGGTGTCCCGATTTTTTTGGGGACATTTTTTTTAACATTTCCTTTAAAGGGGACATTCCCAAACTACAGGCTATTTTTTATAAGCCTACACCCCCAAACCTCTATTCTCCATTTTTTTTCACTTGCTATAGTGAGTGGAAAAATTATCCCTGTTTTTTTAAAAATAACCCTTGACCCCATTTAAGGAAAAAAAACTGGAATTTTCAGGAAATATGCCAGGGACCCACTAAAGATGTCCAGACTGGGGGATAACTATGGGTAACCCCGTTTTTGCCTGCAAAAGAAAGTCGGGTTTTTAAATAGCTTTGCCAGGTGTTTTTTCCTGCCGCGGCTATTAGAAACCTGACTTCCTTCAGTAGTTAAAAATGGGGGTACCCATAGTGATCCCCCATGTCTAGACATCATTATGGGGGTCCCTAGAATATTTCCTGAAAATTCCCGTTTTTGTTAACCTGTAAAAAAAATTTGTATAAATTTTGAAAAAAAATGACATAAGGTCTCCCCCCCAATAGCCATACCAGCCCCAGGCTTGCCAGCCAGTGGTGGTTTCTAAAAATACGGGGAACAAAATGTGTAGGTTTCCACCGTATTTTAGAAACCAACACCAGGCTGTTGGGACTAGTGCTGGTTTTAAATATAGAGGGCAAAAACGATGTGGGGTACCCCCTATATTTAAGACCAGCACCAGATCCAACCGACCGGGGTGTAATGCCACATCCTGGAGACCCAATGACCGGGGCTTCAGGTCCAAAGCATTACACCCCAAGTCGGTCAGTGCAAGCCAGTGATCTGACCCTATATTGAGCAGCTGTATATGGAAGAGGATAGTCAGTCCTCACACAAATATAGTACAGAAAGAATGGGAAAATATACAGCACTCTATACTAATACACAAGTAGCATATATAAATACAAATTTTAATCTAAAGAATTCATGTGCATAAGATCACAATACAAATGATACATATTTACCACCTGCAGATTGGACCTGTGCTATAAGAATTTGTACCATCTCCAAATTCCATATTGGTGTCTCCAAACTACTTACACCATCAGCTAATTAAACCTGTGCTGCAGGGAACTATGGTAAAGGAGACTACCCCTATACCAACAAACCACTGATACAGTATATGGGACTATCAGACGTATAAAGCTCTGTTAGCACTACCAAACCAATACAATTACTGTGGCTAACTGGATATGGTAATTATCATCTCATGCTGGTTTTAGCTCTATATAGCACTAAGAGACGGTTTCTTGCATGGACTCACACATTAACTAAGGCCCAAACTAATTATACCATCTGGAACTGAATATATACACTATGAGGATTGAGTGATCTTTTTTATTTTCATTTATATTGTGTCATTATTTTATTTAATTACTCATTTTTGTTAACTTTTTATTTTTTATAATATGCATCTTTAGTATTTTAATCTTATGCACATGAATTATTAAGATTAACATTATTATTTATATATGCTACTTGTGCCTTGAATATTAGTATAGAGCACTGTATCTTTTCCCATTCTTTATGTACTATAATTGAATCCCACCATTAATTGTAATTGGAGAGCTTTCTGTAATAATTAACCCTTGATAATCCGAATTACAATATTCTGTCATTCTATATGATTTTGTCATTCAGTCACTGTTCAAGTACAAAATAAATTTATTACATGGATTTAGTAGTTTACTGTTTTATTAATTCTACTAGCTGTAGATTACTATAATTGCATTGTACTGCTACAGTCATTGAATGGAATATGAAACATGTAGGTATCAGTGATAAAGAATTTGTATTGATTAACAAGACAAGTAAGACATTTTAAAAATATATGAGACTTGGCAGAAATATATCTTTATTCTGCAATTTGACAATTCATTTTCACTTACCATACACTATACTCTTACTTTCATTTTCCGCAATATGGGTAAATCACACTAAGGTACCCCGACAGTAACCATCTTAGTTATGGAGGATATTATGGTGCTAATATTACAGTACAGGTTGTCTAAAAAATGGGCATTAATCTCCTCTTCCAAAAAGTGTAGGGCACCACAGTTCACATATTGCATGTCCATAGGAACCAAAGAGTAGCATTGTCATGTCCAATGCAAGCAGCATATCAGTTGATCTTGTTATATGTTGTACTCTGGGCAACCTGTAAGGGTTCCACTATGTCGATGTTCTTGAGGCTGGCCTCTAGGCACATTTGTTGTAAATAATGGCAGGTGAAGTGAATTATTAAATAACACAGCAGTCAACAATTGAGGACCCTGTAAGATGCGCTGATATATGTTGCTGCAAATAACTGTCACAGTTTCCAGACTATCCAGAAGGTCACATGTTCCAGGTCACCTAGCAGGTGCACAGGGAGAGTTCAGTAACTGACAGTTTCCGGAACACACAGCAGGTCACATGTTCCAGGTCATCCAGCAGGTGCACAGGGCGAGTTCACGAACTGTCACATTTTCCAGAGCACAATGGTGATGAATTACAAATGGTGGGCAGATGTTTTGCCACTTAACTCTGAACTGAAGCAACTAATTATAATGTCAATATTTTTCTGCAAATATACAGACCAAGACCTTTAATTTGTTATATGATGAGCACACTGCAAGCAATGGCATCATAAAAGTATGTCGCTCATAATAGTCATCCTTCTGCTATTAATTTATAAATTACCTTGAGCTAAACAGTATGATGCAGCAAATGATGGTATTGCAACAATGGACCACTTTACACCATTTAGCTCCATTGTTAAGTTATTATTGTGTTTGATACATAATTGTGCCCAAAATCCTAGGTCCAAATTGTGATCTCTGATCAAATAGAAACTGCAACCATATGTAAAGCATTAACTGTTTTAAGAAAAGTGTGGTTGGATATTTGATCCAGGGTTATGTCAGACACATGTCACAGAAACATATATTTGATTTTTGCCCTTGTTTTGAAACATGTATTTTATATTCATCAAACACATTTGCCTTGGGATCCCAAACAGCTCATGTTTTCCAGATCACACATGGATCTTTAAAATGTGACAGTTGATAATACACCTTTGAACCTGTTAGATAGTCTGGAAAATGTGATTTGTTTGGGGTCCTGAGGATCAGGGTTGAGAAACAAAGGCTTCTGTGGGACATATATCAGAGAAGCAATTCCCTGATCCACCAATGCCAATCTGATCTGTCAATTGGAGGTCAAACCCGATTGCCAATCTGCAGGCATCAATGATTGGCTCTCCATCTGGGAATAGGGGAATTCTACATGTTAAATTCCTTGAGTTGCCAATCCCTATCAGTTTTCAGTCTATGCATTGAAGAATTGCAGCAATTAGTTGCATATGCATAGGCTTCTTAAAACTAGTGATGTGCAGGTTCGGTTTTACTCGGTTCTTTTTGCCAAAATTATCACAACTTTGGATTTGTTCTGATTTCTCTTATCGGCTATCCAAAACACGTGATAGCTGGATAGCCAATATGATGCCGTCTTTGAGATCAAACATATCTGAGTAAATTCGAGTAAAACCGAACAGCACATCTCTACTTAAAACACACTCAAAAACATAATAAATGCCTACAAATCACTAGATAGCCTCTGGGAAGTATTTGAAAACTGGCAGTAGCAAATGGTTTGCTAGTGCTGGTGACCAATCTCATCATCATCTGCTATTTGCATCTGCCCTTTACCACCCATAGGGTCGGATTTTGAGTAAAGCAAAAAAGAGAAAGAAACTGTGTACCTGGATAAACTATGTTGCACTGCAAGGGGTGCAAATGCATTTATTTATTTTTTGAATGTCTGCTTTGCATGTAGCCCTCAAATGCTGGACAGCTCTACTTTTACACTGCAATTTAGATTTGAGTTTGGACAAGTTGCTCCCAAATCTAAATCACTCTGCACATTCTAAATCTGTCCCACCTGCAGAGCTACATTACATGGTTTTGGCAAGGTGCACAGTTTCTGCACTTGCTCATTTTTTGCTTTACTACCATCTCAGAATCAGGCCCACAATGTGATGTTTCTGGTAGTGAGTAGCAAGCACACAGCTACTTGATTAATTAACCTTTTGGGGAATATGTGAAAAGTTATTTATTTGTTGACATCTGCTTTAAGCCATTTTTATAATGTTGAACTACATACTAAACTGACATATGTTATCCCAGCAAGAATCTTATTAGTCATGTATAGAAATCATTAATCACACTGTGTAAGTCTATTGGAAATGAAATAGGTTTTTTAGAAAAAAGGAACCCTACTGGTTTGAAAGCAGTTCTGGAAAAGGCACAGAATGTCAAATTATATTTTGGCTTTATAATTAAAATATACATGCAGTAGTTTAGAAACCATAAATAATTGTATTTATGGCATCAATTGCTTATTAAAACATAGATAAAAAAATATTATTCACACTAAACACCCAAATTAGGATCAAAACCACTACTCAGTAGCTTTTAACTTGCTCAGTTGAGATAAATACTGTATTTCCTTTCACATTCACAAAATAAAATCATTCAATTGCTGATGAAAGGTACTTTTTTTCTACAATCAAAAGTGCTTTGGCAGCTTTAACCATCCTTTGTAGAAATGGAAAGGTCATATCAGTTTTGTTGTAAATAATTATATGGTTTTAGAAAGCTTGTTCCTCTAAAAATGCCAAATGTCTCATATCCTAAGTACAGATTGTTTTTAAGTAGTCATCCTTTCCAGCTAAAACACAGATGAACCATACTAACAAAGGGAAGTGAATGTGAGTATCATGTTTTTCCCATAATCAAAGAATAAAGTTTTAAACAACAGGCTAATAAAAAACTATTATTCCTCCCCAAGTCATATTTTTATGAATAAAATTTGTAAACCTATTTTCCTGGAAATATTATTAATTTAAAAAATGGTACTGTTTTATGGTTGTCATTATAAAGTTTGTTGTATACTCTCTAAGGGATAGATGTAGAATTGACAGCTAGTCAATGTAGTTAC
The DNA here is from genome assembly GCA_031769625.1 of Taudactylus pleione. NCBI lineage: Eukaryota > Metazoa > Chordata > Amphibia > Anura > Myobatrachidae > Taudactylus > Taudactylus pleione. Next base: position 11,351,137 of record JAUIMM010000082.1, read on the forward strand.
ATCTGCATTGCAAGCATGGAAATCGAATCACTTATACCCTCATCTATGGGATTTCCCCACCCCCCCTCCCCTATTAATTTGCTAAATTATATTGCTTTCATCATTATTTTGCAGTAGCATCAGTCTCATAGTTGGTGCAAGAGATTTGCCTGAAAACTGTTGATATTGATAGGCTTCAGTGGTGTGTGATGATATATACATATATTTGGACTATTATATCTGTAGGCACAGTCTTCCTCAGGAAATACTCAAGGGCATATTCTAGTCCTATGGAGGATGAAGAGAAAGACAGTTGGCTAAGCCAAGCATGTGCAGTAGTGCATTGGGATGGAGGTCATGCAAATAATGTTAGTGCCCCTTCGTTTCTATGGGGACCCTGCGGCAGCAGCACCAGCAACAGGAAGACAGTGTAGAGTGCTCTTCTCAACAAAGATAAGCATATCTATACATACTCACAATTCTGCATAGATAAGTAATTCCCAGTAAATAATGCTTCAATATGCCCTTGTTAGCCTATGTGCAGCCACCCCATTACCACCCACTTATGCCCCTTCAGGTCCCTTGGTTGCATGCACTTGGCTATAGGCCATGTGCACAGCAGGGATGCACAACATCATTCCATAAAACTGATTTGCATTCCAATCTGCATCAGCCCCTATATTTTACATGATCAGATTTTAACATAATATTTTTTACCATCAACTATCAAAACTAATTCATAAAGCATTTTCTACAACCCATATTTTCATAGTAAACTGGGATGTCTGACATATTTACATGTACTTGGAGAGTGGCAGCAGTTAACACTCTTGTCATCAGCAGTGTAATAACATTTGTTTCTCATTCTGGACCTAAATGTGACTCACCCCACAACCCCATGACTCTTATGCTGTGCCAAAACTCACTGGCCCCTCATATAATACCATACTGTATATATATAGTATGAGATACAGTAGAACAGTTGTCCCCTTTAAATCCTTTAAAAAATGAAGCAAATTATAAGAAAGAATAACCAAAATTGTGATAAACTGCGGAGAAAGGCAATTGGACACACTGTGTAACAATGCTCACACTAGCACTGTTTTACATTTTCTATGCATCAATTTAAGTTAATCTTACTTTATTTAAAGTACATAGTCTAAACTTGACTTATCCAGGACAAGTTAATAATCATGTTTTATCTTTTGTTTATCTTTTGTTTATCTATCTATCTATCTATCTATCTATCTATCTATCTATCTATCTATCCATACGCACAAAAACACTAATATAGAATATGTGGATTTGTTTCTGCTAGGCTTAAGTACTAAAGTTAATTTGCAGAAAATCTCCCCCCCATTTTTGGGGGTATATACAGCTATGCTAGGCTGAGAGCCATCTAATGTGGGGTGGGGAGCCCTCCTGATACCCCTGATGGATGGAAAAACCACCTGATGTGGGAGCTTTGAGGACTGAGTTTGAGTGAAGATACTGTAATACTGCTACTGTGGTGGAACTACAAATCACAAAATGCCCAATCTATGCTGACTGCTTCACATTGTTATGGACTGGAGTTTTTGCGGACCCGGGGTGGAAACAGAAGTAAAAAACAGATTTAAATTGGAAAGTTGGTTGTTTTATATGGTTACTGGTAGACATGATAATATACAGATAATAATTAGAGTCCAAATGTGAATAAACTTAGAACTGGGGTGAGATGGCTAAAGTGGAATACAGCAATTATGCAAATATGGCTGAATAAGATATCCTTGATGAATGGCGAAATGAGATATCCTGATATCCTGCAGAGTGGCTTAAATGTGATATCCTTGATGAATGGCTGCATGAGGGGTTAATGACAGGTTCAAGACACAGGAGTGGGTACCCAGTGGGAGACAGGGCAGTCTCCCCCAAACTGGAGACTGTGGGACTGGTCAGAATAGTGCTGGGAGATCTGTGGTAGCCATTTAGCTGACAGGAGGCATAAATAGCACTGGAGCAGGGACAAGGCTTAGGAGCACAGGGAACTCACTCACAGCAAGCTGTGAAACACATTGACTGGCAACTACAGGGAGCTCCAAACCCCCTTGGGTACACAGTAGCAGAGTGTGAATGGCTGGGAGAGATCACCTGATGCGTCAGGATAGGCCCACTATGTCACATGACATGAGTCAATATGGCTGCACCCAGACACTCACAGCATAGTGATGCTGAGAGCCTTACCCATGCCAGCAGGACTCACAGACATCAGTCCCCCGTGCACACTCAGTGCCAGTCTCCAAGCACCAGCTCCCCCACTGGAAGGGCCACACTACAGCATCTGCACTGGAAAGCACCGCTGGCTCCTGGAAAGAGATACCCTGGTTGTGACACACATGCTGTGAAGTTGCTCCACCAAAGATCCAAGCCCAGACTCAGTTTCTGGTGCCCCAGGCCCCCTGCCTTCCATGCCCCCTTACCAGCAGGTCTGTCTGGTGCATCCTTGTTGACATCCAATTCCTGGAAGATCTGTAGCCAAGCCTATGCTTGGCCCCTGGCTAGAGCTTCCACCAGGGAGGAGTGGGACAGGGAGTCAGTGGTGGGCTGGGCCGGGGGGCAGGGTGCCATGTGCCCCCCGGACTGCAGTGCCATGTGGGCAGTCTGTGTCTGTGTGACACAGCTGTACCACGTGTGTAGCACTGACCGGATGGAGTTCGGTCAGTGCTACACAGTTACAAACACACAGCCGCCGGCTTCAGCAGCTGTGTGTTTGTTTTGAGTGGCAGCCAATGACAGTCTGGCAGACTCTCACTGACTGCTGCTGCACCCACTGCAGGAGCCTCTCCATCTTCTGGCTCCTGCAGTGGGTAATGGGAGAGATGTCATGACATCAGATGATGTCTCTCCCATAATGCAGAGTGGCCCAGCCCGGGAGGACAGACGGAGGAGCGGATGGTGGCGGCGGGAGTGGGGATTCAGGTAAGTTTTTTTTTTATCATTTATTATGTGTGTGTGTACTGTGGGAGGGGGGGACTATTACTGGGGACACTACAAAGGGGAGAACACTACTGGGGGCACTACAAGGGGGAGAGCACTACTGGGGATGCTATAAGGGGGATTACTACTGGGGGCACAACAAGGGGGGCTACTATTAGGGGCATTACAAGGGGGGACTACTACTGGGGGCACTACAAGGGGGGGACTACTACTGGGGGCACTACAAGGGGAGGACTACTACAGGGGACACTGCATAGTGGGTACCACTACTGGGGTCACTATATAAGAAGCTTACTACTGGGGGCACAAGGGGCACTGCACAAGGGGGACCACTACTGGGGGCACTGTATAAGGGGTGCTGCATAGGAGGATCACTACTGGTGGCCTGTATAAGGGGGTCCTCTCATGGGGCACAGGGGGCACTGCATATGGGCACCACTACAGGGGGCTGCCCCATATCTTTATTTTTACTTTACATTAATTCCATATGGACCCACCTCCTCCCTGGAACACTTGAGGGGAGGGCACCTAAGCACGCACATGCTCTGGGCACCCTGGCTACACACTACTCCTCTGCCAGGGCCACCTGCATGCATTTACCCCCAGGATAAAAGTTGTCAGCCAGCCTCTGCGGGGAGTTGTGGATGAGGGGGGGCAAGAGTTACACTGGCATGAGGAGCTGCTGAGGAGCTGTGACATCAATTAGCAGGGACAGGTTATAGATAGATGGAAGCAGCATCTGTTGGTTTGACATGAAGCCCTCAACTAGTATATGGTTATGGTAGCTTCTCAGGTGCAGGAAAGAGATGCCATGTTTTGGGCGGCCATGACGGTACACTCCGGGTACATTTTTACAGCCCTAAGTGGGGTGAATATGTTGTGGGCAATGGAAGAGGTGCCCCTGTAGTGCTGGCACCTGGCAGCAGATGCCTCCATAATATCACTTAGTTCTGTCCCTGTTTGCATCTGTGTGTATGTTTCAGAGGATCTGGTTTGTTAAATTTCTCGAAACCAGCTAAACTTTTTTTTTTACACATTTTTTAAATCTGAAAGGCTTATTTAATAACTTATCTAAAACTAATTTTAATTGTGTTAAATAAATGGAATATAAATTAAAATAAAACAGAACAAATGATTATTCATTTTGCTCAGTAAGACATCTCTGAAATGTTTATCTTCTAGTATTCCTCTAAAGACCATTGCAAATTCTAATCAAGTGTGTAACTCATTTATCATCTTTTGAAGCACATTACAAATCATACAGTAACTTGAGACTTTATTAAGTAGTTGAAATTTTTGATTTATATTTTTCATCTGCCTATACAGTACTTCATCTGTAAATAAAATTATATTTTACTCTACTATCTTTGAATAAATAATAGTATGTTTTCTATTGAAAGAAGGAGTGATACTGGGACAGTTTTTTCACATATTTCAAATGAGTAAATTTAAATGTCATGAAATTATGTGATGTTAATGAAGCAGAAAATATATTAGAATCCTGTTTTGAATAAATTGTGAGAATGTAAAACAGTCTAAAATTAATAAAAAAAAGTTTAACTATAATAAATAGGACATCTTATAAAAATCTAAAACCAACTTATTACACAAAAAGCATTGCTCAAAATAGTGCTGACATACTTGACAAATATAAAATGTTGAACTGCAGAAAAGCTATCAAGCAACAATGTCTTCTTTCAAAAGAATGTTATTACAGGGTGTGGTATGAAATGTGAACATTCATAATGTCAACATTCAAAATGTTGACATGAGAATGATGACATTATCATAATATAGATAAGCAAATGTTGACATGCAAGAAATTATAGACAATGAAGAAATTTCAACATGATAGAATGAAAACATATCAAAACTGGTGGACCAGCAGTACCTTACCTGCTTCTGACAGCTCCAGTGGCTCCAGTGGTGTCTTCCAGGTACCAACAGTAATATGATTGTCAGTTCCAGCTGGAGTCATTTGAAGGAGCGGCATTCCAGTGACTACACTGGCCCTATCAATAACTCAAATCCCTACCCTTAACCATCCCTCTAATGCCTAACCACCCCTGTTGTCTAACCCTAACCTACTCCTAACTCTCATGTTCTGCATGCTAACTTTAATGTCAACATTCTATCTATGTTGGGATTTCACATGTTAACATTTTAGATGTCAACATTGTGTACATGTCAACTTTCTGAGAATGACAATACATTGCCTGTCAACCCTTTAACAATTTGAACATCATAACTGTTGACATTTGGTGTTAACACTATGAATGTCAACATTGTTATTTGTCAACTATATGAGTGCATCCAATTACTACATACTGAATCTCTACAAAACATGGGGCACTAATAGATTTTTTTAAGCATGCAGTATATAATTGGAGTAACAGTATATAAACTAAAATGGCTAAAAAAATGGTGATCATAAAAATATACCTAAGGTATGAGACTAGATATAAAACACTCCCTTTTAGTATCCAAGTGGCAAATGTCTTTACATGTACCTGTTGTTTTAAAAATTGTAGATCTTTTAAACATTAAGAGAAAAGAGAAGCCAAAGAGTAATGAGACATTTCTGTAAACATATGAGGTAGAAAACATTGAAGAACAGCATGGTCTAAGTATCAAAACAAAGGTCTCTAAATCTTTTTAAATCATGTATGTTTTCAAAAACAAAACATATACTGTAAAAGATCAATAACATCTGACACAATAAAAACATAAGAAGAATGCACTATGAGACCAGAACATTTTATTACCATAAGCAAAATATAAGCAACAGGAATAATACTTATAGAATTAAATATTAACATTAAAGAAACAGACAAATTAATAATTCATAATAGGGTGTAAAATAGATATATTAAGTGTAATGAAGTGACTGGAACAACCAATAAGAAATGAAAACAGCTTTTAAGGAGAAGTATTAATGTCAGAACTGTAATTTTTGGACTTCCACAGGGACCAAACTTTATCAAACTTCAATGGATACTTTACTATACTGTACATAAATTAGTATACATAAATCTTTCATGAGAAATAATGGATTTAACTAGACCAATCCAGGAGGGAACTTCCTGCAATACATACTTTAACCAGTGTAAATAAATCAAATATGTTTGTAAATAATGGATGAGGATTTCAGTATGTCCTAGACCAAACCGGTAAGTTTTTGGGTAATTTAATCAAATGCTAATCCCAGTTGGAGCCACACGTTCCAAGACCTGAGACCAGAAATCAGCAGCTAGAGGACAGGACCAAAGCAGATGCCAAAAATCAGCCTCTATTTCTCCACATTTAGGAAAGGAAGTGGAAGTTAAACTTTCCACAAACACCAGAGTGCAATACACTATATAGAGTACATATAATTGTATCTGCTGAAATCTGTCATATCCTGTGACAACACAAGGTAAACCATTTTCAATACCCCATTTCTCAACTGCAAGGGAATCCAAGTTCTTCTCTCAGTTAGGTTTCAATAGCAGCAAGCCACCTGCACCAAAGGCTGACATTAGGGATGAATATGTACTGTATTATTATTATTATTATTATTATTATTATCCTTTATTTATATGGCGCCACAAGTGTTCCGCAGTGCCTTACATAGTACATAGAACTAATAAGTGAACAAGAAACAAGTAACTTACAGTACATTACAGTGCAGGACAAGGACACAACTTATATACATTGCTGAAATAGTGATTAAAGCACTCACAATAAGATGCCGGGAGTTGGCGGTCCCGTGATAGGTGCCCTAATGGGGAGTAGAGAGTAGAAGAAAATGTAAAGAGAAGCACATGAGGGAAGAGGTCCCTGCTCATGAGAGCTTACATTCTAAGGTATGTGAAATATGTTTTTTGGAAAGATTATGCAACAAAGTATGCATGAGTGATTCAAACAAAGCAGGAGTGACCCCCATCCCAGTACTCAATGCATGTCTGAGATGCAAATTTCATGTAAACAAAGAATGTGGGAGATCAAAATCACTGAGTTGCAGAAAAAAATTACCTGTACAATAAATATAACCCATAGTGGGTACACCAAAAGTCAACCAGAGACCCACCCTCCAAATAAAATAATTCAGCAAAAGCTCTACAGTATTTCCCCACAAGAGAGATCTATACCAAGAAGCCCAAGTTCCTTGAGTGTTGCAAACCATACCTTCCATGCCTAAACCAGGAGTGGAGAACAGCCTGTCAGAGGAGAGTCCTCAAGTAAATACTGTCAGGGTGTGAAAGAGAAATCAGACTGCTGCATCCCCACAGTCTGTCTCAACTACCCATTCCCACAAGTAAACTAATTGTGCTGCCAAATAATATTACCTTAAGTACAGTATGTTAGGGCCATTTTACCATCACTATAAGGTCTACTCAATGTCGTATACATGACAAAGGGACACTTGCCAGCCCATACAAAAGAGGTGACATATTAAACAAAAAAAGGCTAGGGGTTGTTAGAGATTGGCCACATGCACAAAATCAATACATAAAAAACTTGACATTTATTAGCTATTATAATAAAAATTCCATTCACTGGGAATGGTACAGTGAAAAGTAGAGGTAAATAGAGGTAAAAAAAATGTTGAATTGATAAACATACATATAGATTAGTGTATAAAGATAGAAAAATATGATCAAATAGTGTATAAAAAAGCAGGGTCCACCATTTCAATTTTCCAGTAATATGAAAGCAATGTACTATGTTGAACCGGATCAAAATTACATGAAATATGTTATTCAATATATCTCATAACCTAAATATAAATGCTCCTTGTTGGTCATGAAGCTAAATTAATAAAGGAATTCACTAATATTGGTGGTAATAATATCACATCTACTTGAGTGGCTTGTGAAAACATCAGCAATAATGTCCTCCTTTAATATAAGGCATAACTGCTGTTTCAATCCTTTAAAGGTCAGACAATAACATCATAATACTTATTATCTTTCGCTGTCTCATGTGTCACAGTTTATTCACTTAATATAATACACATTGGTTTGTGATCATAGAGTAGCATCACACTAATACCCCTTTTACACTGGAGCTAAAACCAGGGTTATTGCAGGGTTAACCCGGGCAGCTCCTTGGTGTAAAATGGGTGAGGGTTGGATCGCCGGGTCGAGTGCTGTATAATACTGCTGTATAATATCAGTTTTATTCTGACTGATTGATTCATATGAAGCACACAAATCACTTTAAGCTCTGCTGCCAATGAATAATGTTACTGCAATATTAACACTATCCCTACTCAAGTAGCATTATTACCACACCATGTATTTATAGTGTTATCACTTCTGAACTAGTACAAGCATGATAAAGTCACTTTAGGCTGTACTGCCAATTAATACTGTTGTTCCAATGTTGTTCCAATGTTTAGAGCTTAAAGTGATTTGTGAGCTTCATATGAATCGATCAGTCAGAATAAAACTGATATTATACAGCAGTATTAGTGTGATGCTATTCTATGCTCATAAACCAATGTCTATTATATTAAGTGAATAAATTGTGAGACATGAGACGGCAAAAGATAATAAGTATTGTTATGTGATTGTCTGACCTTTAAAGGATTGAACCAGCAGTTATGCCTTTTATTAAAGGAGGACATTATTGCTAAGAAGTTTTCGCAAGCCACTCAAGTACATGTGATATTATTACCACCAATATTAGTGAATTCCTTTATTAATTTAGCTTTATGACCAACAAGGAACATTTATATGTAGGTTATTAGATATATTGAATAACATATTTCATATAATTTTGATCCGGTTCAACATAGTACATTGCTTTCATAAAACTGGGAAATTGAAATGGTGGACCCTGCTTTTTATATACTATTTGTTGACATTTTTCTATCTTTATACACTAATCTATATGTATGTTTATCAATTTAGCAAATTCATTTTTTACCTCTATTTTTCACTGTACCATTCACAGTGAATGGAATTTTTATTATAATAGCTAAGAAATGTCAAGTTTTTATGTATTGATTTTGTGCATGTGCACCCATCTCTAACAAACCCTAGCCGATTTTTGTTTAATATAGTCTAACTTGGTTGGAATAGGGCTGAACCCCTATAAATTGAACATTACTGTTTGCTAATTACTATGGGGCTTCATATATGACCGTAACTCATCATCTATTGGAGTGTGCAGATATAGGACCTCATTCAGAGTCGGTCGTAGCAGCCGCATGGTCGTACGGCCAACGACCGCAAAATCCGATCATACGGCAGGTCGATCGTAAACAAAGTGACTATCATTCGTTAGCACTGCACCTCCTCTAGGTACCGACTGATCTGATCGAACAAACTAGTCAATCGCAGTCAGTTGGTGTCAGTCGCTGTATGCTAATTATGTTCTGATGTTTGCGGCCGTATGTGTTGTTTTGATGGTCACATGGACTATCGATTAGCTTGTTATTAGCTTGCTGGCAATTATCTAATTAAGAGTGATTAACTCTTGCTGTTCTTTAAAACGAGTTTTTTAACATGTGTCAATAAACTTTATTGTTCATTTCGTGGGTGTTTTCTCCGTTCTCTTTTTTTTCACACAATTAAAAAAGCAAAGAAAGGTTTATTATCTGTGAATGTACTGTTGCTAATTGTCTTAACTTTAAAAATGCATGCGCATTTTGCGTTAGGATCATTTGCAATCTTATGTTTGCAATTGCACACTGTGTGTTTTAGCCAATCAAATCTGACCTTATTTTTCGGGGCACATGATTAAAGGATTGACCAATAGTGTTTTTTTTTGGAAACTGAGTAAATATTTTAGCTAATCATCTTTTTTTTAGCCCATGTATATTACATGTTTTCTTAAAAATCGGCCATTGCCATCATGAGAGCCGCGGCCTTTACCAGGAGAGAATTATTGATTCTCGTCCAGATCATGGACAGACAGATTACGACCGCACAGCCGCCCATTTCCAACTGCTTAAAGCAGGCGGCCTATGTGGAGGTGAGGCGAGCCCTAAGAAGTGCAGGATACAGGCACAATATAGCACAATTAGAGAGGCGGTGGTCAGATCAGCGCCACCGGTCGCCTGTCCTTTTGCGGAAGTTGCGGGCACGACTATGCAGACATAAGTATGCGTTTGTATAAATGTAATAATTAGTGGACTGTTAAAAATGTATGTTCCTTTTCCAAATCTTTTAGTTAATGTTAAAAAACCCTCCTGTATGTTGTCCCTATTGTCCTGAATGTGTAAAGTGTACTTGTATTGTGTAGCCGAAATAGAAAACTAAACTTTTTTTTTCCAATATCTTTAAATTTTAGAAACACAGCGGAGACAAAGAAGGGCATGGAGAATTGGAGGAAATGCAGGTCCCAACCTGCAGGCCTCACCCTCACCTTCCCCATCCACTCAACCCAGCCCTCCCTCCCCACCACCATACTCCCCCAGTAACCCTCCCTCCCTCTTCCAATCCTCCCCAAGTATTCCTCCCTCCCCTGCCCACTCATCCCAAATATCCACTCCCATGGCCAAGTCCACATCCCAAATATTCCCTCCCTTTGATGTTTGCCACTCCATTTCCCCTCCCACCATTCTCTCAACTCCAAATTACTCCCCATCTCCAACACCATCTCCTGCACCATCTACATTGGGGGTTTTGCTACAACACTCTGATGGTATGTGTTTTGTAATTTTATTTTTTTATTTTTTTGGGTGTTGTTGTTATCCATTTTTTGTAAACATTTTGGGGTGTTGTTTTTTTTTGTTTCATTTAAGTATGGCTGTGAAAATCATTGTGCAGTAATGCTGTTATTCAAACTTTCGAGCTTATGTTTTGTGCCTGGGCCTTTTTTTGTTTTGTGGAGCCCAAAAATGTATGCCTTTTGGGTTTTTCAAAATGCTTACATTTGGAAAAGTTTTTTATATTTAAAACAAACATGTCACAGAACTTGGCAAGGTGCTAGGAACCAGACTACCCTTGTTAATGTTGGGTACACTGTGTTTAAAATGTACTAAGATGTAACCTCATTAGGAAAAGTGATGTTTGCCATAGCAAACAAACACATTGTATTTTTGGATTATCAAGAACATTCTAGAAGTGAATACGTGCATTGTGTTTTAAGGCTATGGCCATCATAATTTAAGAATACACCTCCCATTATTTTTTACAGCATCATAGGGGTTTTTGGCTTATGCCAAATAGGGCCTGATTCAGAGCCGCTCGTAAGCGGCCGCTCGTTTGCACCGAGCGATGTTTGCACAACTGCGCATGCGTATGGGTTGTAATATGCATGCGCGAAGCAGTCATTGCGGTTGGAAATTGTGTGCTCGCAAAATAGCGAATGCCTGCTAATTTGAGTGACAGAATGAGGCATTTGTGGGTGGTAACAGGGGAAGGTGCTTGAAAACGGGGAGTGGAGATCCGAACGCAGGCGTGCCAAATGGTCAAAACGGGCATTTTAAGGGTGTGTATAATTAACAAAGCAGCGTCATCGACCATGTCCCTTGGTTGTCTTTTAGCCTGAACTGCTCTCATGATTGCGGTAGGAAAATGCTACCACAAGCACTGCGAGCAGTTCATACACTTTTCGATGTACTCGATTAATCTAATAAATAGCGGATATGATGTAGGATGCAAGCGGCCAGGGGGCGTTCTTTAAAAAATAGCGAGCGCATGTTTCGTTTGCTTGTTCAGACATAGAGGCGTCAACAGACCGCAAAGAGTGAGCGCTCTATTTAAAAATCCTGCCCCTTTTTCTGAACGAGTGAGCGCAAATAGCGTCCGGCTCTGAATGAGGTCCATAGTTAGAGTTTCCAATTGTTTTTACACCATAAAAGTATCAACATATTAATAATGTTGTGTGGATGAAACTTTAAAACACACCCTAACATCATTGTGTTTAACCACTTTTTGGGACATTGACTAATGTGTAATGTTCAAATGTTGGTAATTTTTCATAAGTTTAAAAACTAAAAAAAATGTTTCTGTCCACAGATCTAACCCACATCCTGATCCAAATTAGGGAGGAGCTCAGAACAACAAGTGGCCATTTATTGGAGGCCTATTGCTGCCTCCAATGTATTGTGGGGAGTTTGGATCATTTTTAGTTTTTGTTTATAATCTTTGATCATTTCAAAAATTATTCTATTACATTAAAGTTTTGGTTTCAAAAACATTTGTCCTCTTTTTTTTAACAAATTAATGGGTGTAATTCAGCATTTCAAATACTTTGTGAACAAATCTGGGTGCCTTTCCCTAGTGTAACAAATTCAAAAATGTTTTGTAAACCTTAAGAACATTTGCAATAATGTTGTTTATAAGTTTTGTTTGGGTTTGGCCTACATTATCCACCTCAAAATGGCTTTCGTTAAAAAAATCACAACAAACATTTTTTTTAGGAAACAATTTTATTAACTAACAAACATGTTGCCAACATGCTTTTACTCGTAAAAAGCATTTCATCACAGAATCACACATAAAAAGGGTCCACAGGGTTTTTCCAAATAAAATATCTGGCTTACTCAGACATAAACAACAATAGTAAAAAACAAACAGACAATTTTGATGGAAAAATACAACATTATAAAAGAAAAGGCAAATTAACTAAACATGTTGGGGTATATCCAGTCAAAATTTGTTAGTTGTTCAAAAACAGTACAGGGTATTGCCAATGGGTTCAATTAGTTTTGAAGTTTTGGAAAGTGTTTTGATTTTGGTGGAAGAAAAAGAAAACAAAAAATTAGGTACACCTTAAAATAAATTTGCTTGAAGTGTAAAAAACAAACTAAATGTAAAAATGATTACCTAAAAAATTGAGAAACAACAGATTCGCGTCTGCCCCCCCCCGACAGCATCACAACACCTATTTCCGGGGGGCCATCCTCGGGCAATGCATCCTCTGGCTGCATGGTTACTTGACTCCTTATTGCAATGTTGTGTAAAATCCCACACAGGACCACAATGCGAGAAACCATATCCGGTGAGTACATGAGGGCACCACCAGAGTGATGGAGACACCAGAACCGGCCCTTTAAAAGGCTGATACAGTGCTCCACCACCTGTCTGGTGGCAGTAAATGCGGCATTATCTAGAGTTTGGGGCCCTGGTGTGGGATTCAAATAAGGAGTCAGCAGCCAGGGTGTGCAAGGATATCCACTGTCACCTGATGGAAATGGAACACCAAAAGATACATAAATTGACCATGAAAACATGTTGACACTATTACTATAGCTACATCCTTGATTTATACTTACCAAGAAGCCATGCATCACCAGCTTGCAGTGTGCTTAATTTTGGCCAAATCCCTGAATGCTGGATCACGTACACATCATGGCTGCAGCCTTGAAATTTGGCATTCAGGGAGAGTATCTGGAGGGAGGCATCACATAGCACCATTACATTGAGCGAATGGAAATGTTTTCGGTTCCTATATATTTGTTCCCTGCATGCAGGGGGCTGAAGTGCTATGTGAGTGCCATCCACTACTCCTATGACATGTGGAAAGCCTGCAATCTCAAAAAATTTCTGATTTACCACATCAAGGGCTTCTGTATCCAAAGGCATACTAATAAAATGTACAATATGATTAAAGAATGCATCTAGCACACGCCTCCATAAAAATGAGGACTGGGAGAGTCCTCCCACCAGCCCCACAGTGGTTTGGAAGGACCCCGAGGCACAGAAATGTAACACTGCCAACAACTGTGTAAGTGGTGAGATTGCTGTTGGAATGTGAATATGACTTTCTAGATCATTCTTTATTATTGAAAGAGTGTCTAGGATAATATTTGGAGGCAGGCGATAAGTGGTTACAACTACATCATCAGGCATTCCAAAAAGGGTGACATGTGTTCTATATATCTTGGCCCTTGCACGCCTCCTATGCCTATGCCCAGGAGGAGGCTGAGGATGGTTGGTGGGGGGCAACATTGCCACTATTAGCTGGCCCACTTTGCTCTGTAAATTTTTAAAAACCAAAAAAAAAAGTTTTTGAGAATGATTTTTGAATATTTTCCCCAAAATACTTAGCTTTGTAATAATGGTGCATATTCTTACAGGGTTGGGCAGTGCCATCTTCAGGAATCCCTACAGGTGTATATGGTGTACAGTTTTTTTGGGGGGGGAAGAACAAGCTAATAATATTATATTTTAAAAAAAAACACTATTACTACTATTATAGTTCAAACAAACTTAACTTTTAAAATGGCCAATATTAATTCTTATAAATTTTATTATTGTGTTTACAAAATATTTTAAAACTGTATTATTAAATGTTTAAAAAACTGCAAACAAAACTTTGTAATTAAAATAAACAAACTTTTAGGTTTGTATAAATAGACACTTACCTGATTCAAGTACAAAATGGACTGTTAAACACCTTAAAAAAAAAGAATATATTTTTTAGAATAATGTACTTTTTTTGGGTTTAGATAACAAAAATAAATTAAAAAATAACTTGCAGTAGGCTGGCACACTTACTGGAGGCTTCAAATAATGTTGGATTTTTGATCCAACAAAAGCACGACCACCCAAACACACCAAGTAACCAGGTTTGGGAAATGTATGCCCCAAACAAAATTAGAAATAAAAAACCAACAACACAAACCAAAAAAATAAAAAAACCACCACCCAAAATAAAAAAAAAAAAAAAAACCACCAACTAAATCAAAAAAACCAAAAAACCACCCAAAATAAGAAAGAAAAACAACCACCCAAAAAAAACCACCCAAAAAATAATAAAGAAAAAACAACCACCCAAAAAAAATAAAAATAAAAAAAACACCCCCACAAAAAAACCACTCAAACAACACACACAAGAACCACTCCAAAAACACACAAACTGCACACAAACAACTCCAAACAATGTAACCACTAGCAATCCCTTCCTGCACGACAAATCACTCCAACTACAACCCACAAGTAAGGGAACATTTGGCTTTGCCTTAAATAAGGCAAAAAAACACAATTATTGATTCATGCAGGAAAGCTGTGCCTTGTATTTAGGCAAATAGGGATGCATGGGTAACCAATCCTGGGATGCGCTCACTTCTAGCCCAACCCATGCAGTGATTATGGAATGCAGGCAAGGTGTGCATTGCATTTAGGCAAATAAGGATGCACGGGTAACCAATCCAGGGAATCCAATTCCACCACCGTTTTCACAGATCGAGCTTGAGACATTGGTGACCATGACAATGGAAAACCTTGTCCATTCCCCAAGAAATATGGGGGCTGGAGCCAAAAACAGGATTTGGGAGGAGATATCCAGGGCTGTTAATACTGTTGGGACAACCCACAGAACCATGAAAGTCATTAAAAATGGTAAGAAAATGATATTGAGAGTGTACTGAATTCAAAAGCGAGATCTTATTTTAAAAAAACTAACCCTTAAAAAATGCAAAATCACATTGACAGCTGGACTGATTTTAAGTACCAACTGAAGAGGAAGCTATGGAGTAGGGTAGACCATGCTGCGGGGACAGGTGGTGGTCCCATCCCTGAGGAGCTGGCCTTGACGAGGTTGGAGATGTATGACAGAAGAGGAGATAGTTGGCATGTCCACTATGGGCACTGACGTGGCCAACTTCAACGCTCCACATGTGCAAGAATGTAAATATTTTGAAGACTCAAAAAAGTATAAAACTAAAACATGTATGCGTTTTTTTAAATGAATAACACTAATGTTTTTTTTATCTTTTTTTTCCAGACTCAGAGGAGGTAGTGCCTGCTCCTGAGGTCAGATCTGGGTCAAGCACAGATGGAGACTCTGCAGGGGAGGATCCAAGTACTCCATCTGGGGACCCTGTGCAGTCTACTCCAGGGCAACCATGAGACCGAGCAGTGCCTCTCCTCACCAGATTGGTCTCCCAAACTCAGGAGAACAGATGTGTTCTTCTGAGGATGGAGACCACTCTGGTGAGGGTGGCGGTGGCCCTGGAGACCATTGCTGGGGCCCTAGATCGTTTGGCCAATACCCAGGAGCAGGCAAACCCACCTGCCATGATGGAGCAAGACTCCCTTCCTCCCAGGACCACCACCTCTGGCAGCCCAACAGCCAGCCCCACAAGTATGGAGAGCCCTATGCTTAGGCCAGACAAAATCCCATCTACCTCAGGCCAGGCCAGTCGGCGTGTTACATGCCAGTCGGCTGTCCGTAGCTTACCTCTTCCTCCGAGCCAGCCAAAATGACAAAAGTAGCCCTGGATATCTCCTCCCTCACCTGTTGTCCAGTCCCCATATTTCTTGCAACCAATGTCTCAAGCTCTTTTTTTTTTCTTTCTTTTTTTTTATTATTTAAATTATATGCAAATGTTGCCCTAACAATTGTTAATTAAATTGTGCTGAAAGGCGAATTTCAAAAAAATAAAAAATGTTTTAACAAAAATGTCTATATTTTACTATATCAATGTATACAAGGTTTAAAAAGTATGGTGTCTGAAAAGGCTGCTACGCAAAACACAATGCTAGATGTTTATAAAACTGCTTTAAAAAATTTGTTAAAAAACCACAAATAAACATTTGTGTTACGAATTCCCTAATGCACACGTAAGTGAAAACAGTAACAAGGTAATTAATTAGCAGTGTTAATAGTTACAATGCAGCAATCTGAGCTGCTTGGTTTGTGTGGTTCCAATTAGAAACATCACAAGTAACATTGGATTAACGATTGTACTGTGGTGGGTTACGGATGCTTCTTGCCTACCTTAGCCTGGATGAAAATCCTGTTCGTAGAGTGACATTTTCATGCATCCGCAATTCTTGGTCGTACGAAGAAGATAATTTATGCGCTCACCTAAAATGCCTGGAAATGCTGAAGAACGCCTCCGTTTGCAGACCACCACCCCCGTATACTCCCACAAATGGTCTTTCCTGTCAATCAACTGTAGCTATCCACTTCCGTGTCGGAAGCCCTACGACCAACAGTATTTTGCATCAGTAGAGCTCGTACGCACACGCGCACAGCTAGCCGTGCGCAGGTGCAGAGAGAAAAACAGCGGATGCGTACGACCGTGCGGCCGCTACGACCGACTCTGAATGAGGTCCATACTCTCTTTCTCTAGAACTAAAAGGGGTAACATACCTCGTAATCTTAGTGAACAAAAAACAGAAAAATAAAATGGAGTGTGTTGTAGGACATAGAACAGTTTGGGCAGAATAATCATCCTCACTAAATATATCCTGTCCATAACTTCAAATGAAGTCTAAAACAGACATGAGATATTTTAAGGAAATCAATTTGGAGCTGAAAGTTCAGTTAAATATACTGTGTGACATCATGAGAAATCAACATGTCAAGGTATATAAACTGAATTCACCAACATAACAGGAGAAAATATGTGGAGGGCTAAGGCAAGGTGGGAAGTACAGAAAACATTACCATTTTACTCCAATTAATCCAAATACCCAAAAAGGAACCAAATACAGTACATATACCACTGACAAAAGAGCAGAAAGTGAGGAATCAGTATGCAACATATATAATAACATATATATTCCCTTAGACCTGGAAACCATAAGTCCTGATATAACAGGAGAGGCTCATGTAGCACATGTAACACATGATAGAGGCTCTATGGCAATGGCAAATAGAGAGGGTGTTAATGGACAACCTTGTTGTGTACCATCTCCAACAGTAAAGAGTCTCAAATTAACACATTCTCTCAAAAATTACAGAAATATGAGAGTTAAATAAATCCCTCTCCCACCCCAAACCTAGTACAGCCCAAAGAAATGGTCATTCTACCAGATCAAACATCTTGGCAGCATCCATAAAGGCCACCTAGGCATCATCTCAATTTTCATGATGCAGCAGAATTAAGGAATATAGGCATCATATATTAGTTGCAGTTAATTTCCCTGAAATAACACTGGTTTGATCAGGATGGATAATCTACAAATTCACATTATTCAAATGTATAGCTACAATTTTTGCCAATATCTTCACATCTGTAGATAATAAAGATATAGGCCTATATGAATCCAGATAAACCAAATGTTTTTCAGGCCTTAGGAGGATTACAATCACAGCCTCCACCATGGAGGGGGCCAAGGACAAAACTTCAAACATAACTATACATGTCTCTAATAATTTGGGGACAAAATAACCAAGATGAGTTTTATATAATTTGACAAGAAGACTGTCTACACCTAGAGCCTTGCCACTAGGAAAGGACATGATAGTATCATCAACCTCCTCAAGGTAAAAGGGGGGATCCAAATAAACCTGTCTATCACAAGTAAGGGTGGGTAGCAAAATCTGATCCAAGTTGGATTCCGAGTCAATGGTGGAATAACACACCTGAGGAGCATACACTCCCATAAAATAGTCACAAAACCCTCCAGCAATAGACTGTGTGGTAGTAGAAGCACTAGCATTGGCCCAATACTATGAGCAACAAACCAATCTAACCTATCAACATTGAGGAGAATGGCAAGATATTGTTTCTCCAGAATTCAACTCATCAGCTCCAATTCCACCTACCTTTATTATAATAAAGGAAATATTTATATATATATATATATATATATATAGATAGATAGATAGATACACAGTATATATATATATATATATATATATATATAAATATATATATATATATATATATGAATTTCCAAAAATGAGGCTCTCACAGGCTGAATGGACTTAGAAAAAAACTAATGCTTTATTGCATTAGCGCATCTACATTTCGGGGTACATTCCCCATCATCAGGTGATGGGGAATGTACCCCGAAACGTAGATGCGCTAATGCAATAAAGCATTAGTTTTTTTCTAAGTCCATTCAGCCTGTGAGGGCCTCCTTTTTGGAAATTCATATGTACAGGGGATGTCCATCCTCAGGGTGAGCACCGCAGCAAGAAATATTTTGCTCTTATTACAGGAGTGCCGGTAACTTGGATTGGGTATATATATATATATATATATATATATATCCAAAACCAAAGGAAGGAAGTTTAGGTGAACAGGCTTTGTCTGCAAATAACCCATTCCAAGCCACCAGCAGTTTGGAAGCCACCCTCTAATGTGTCAACCAAAAAGGGTTGAATCTCAAATATATAAATCATAGAAACTTTGCACTCACCAACTTATATTCCAAATCATTCAGAAAATTATTTTTTATTTAAATAGTGTGGTCACATACCAAAGGCATGGGTGAGTGCTGTGGATTGAAGCCAATTTTTTATATAACTATTTTGTTGTCACACTTTGTATGGCACCCCAATATTCCATATGGAAGTCAAATTTTGTCAACTCATTACTGTGTGTTAGCTATAGCCAAATGAGACAGAGCAATGCTTATATTTTTAAGTGTCAGTGTAGGGACTGACCAGAAGGGGAGTACATGATGTGGTTGGTACGCTTGATATAATATTGCAATATTTTGGAACTCATTCCCAGAATTTGAATATTATACAGTTTGGAATATAAGTAGATGAGTGCTGAGTTTGTATGATTATTATTTTTAAATAGCCTGGTCACTTTCCAAAGACACCTCATATGTCTGAGTGCTGTGTATTCACCTGGACCAGACTGGGTTCATCCAAGGTCGTAATTCAGTTGTTAATGTTAGAAGAGTGATCTCAGCCCTTCACACATTATTGAAATCGTGTACTCCAGGTGCTATTATTTCTTTAGATGCCAAAAAGGCTTTCAACCTTATCTCATGGCCTCATTTGTTTCACTTCCTTGCTAAATTTGATTTCCCTGATTGCTTTATCCACTGTCATAATCTTTTATATGCAAATTCACAGTCTTGAATCTCATGCAATGGACTTTCATCTCCCCCTTTTGACATTCATAGAGGAACTAGACAGGGGTGCCCCCTATCACCCTTATTATTTTCTATTGCCATTGAACCCCTAGCAATTGCCCTACGACTATCACCCTTGTTTCATGGCATAGAGGTTGGTTCTTTGACCTTAAAGCTGTCTTTTTTTGCAGACAACATGATCCTTTTCATGTCAAAACCAGATATATCAATCCCGTCTGTTTTAAATTTCATGTCGTCTTTTGGCTCTTTTTTGGGACACAGAATCAATCTAGATAAATCATAAGTCATGTACCTGCCAAATTTTTTCTTCCCTTAATATAGGAGATTCTGTTTTGCCTACATTTAAACCTCCCACGAATGAAATAAAATATCTTGGATTTCATATCCCTTCTGACATTACACAACTCTCTAAAGTTAATTTCCAGCCACTAATTAATAAGATAACCATGTTATTAGTCTTCTGTCTGTCTTTACTAGGTCACGTAGCAGCTATCAAGAGTGTGGTGTTTTCTAAAATATTCTATATTATGCAAATGGTGCCGGTTGCAATCTCTATATCAAATATTAAACGCCTTCACTCTCTAATGTCTCGCTTTTTGTGGCAAAATAAAAGGCCCAGAATAGCTACAAAAAATTAATGACACAACATGATAGAGTTTTGTGATAATATATGGCTATAGAGTTTTTTGATAATATATGGTTAAAGACAACTATAGAGTTTTGTGATAATATATGGTTAAAGACGAAAGTTGAGATGTCAGATATTTTGGGACCTAATAGTTTATAAAATTCCTCACTAAGTACATCTGGTCCTGGTGCCTTTGCCAGATTAAAATGTTTAATCACATCAGTAACCTCTGCTATATAAATAGGGTTTGTTAATGAGGATATTAAGTCAGTAGGGATTTGCGGGTAAAGGAGTGAACTCCAGTCAACCATATCTGAGGGAGAAGTTAAGTATAAGGTGGCCTGTTCAGGTATTGGGAAAGAGTATAACGATTCATAGAAAGAGTGCATTATATCTGCTATCTGGGAATTAGATGTCGTTAGTATACCATTTGATGTTCTGAGGGGATGTACTACCATAGGGGATCTATTACCATTTCAAATATTGGTTAGAAGACGACCTGTTTTTTTGTTACCAAATTTATGGAAACGGTAGTTTACCAAAAATAACAGCCTATCACCCATAACACTTAAGTGTTCTTCAAAATCAGTCTTTGCAGTAAAGTACTCCTGTTTATTAAAAGTAGAAGGGGATTGTTTAAACTTTTGGAAATAGTCCAAAAGTTCTGTTTGTAATTTTATATAATTATCTGCTTGTTGTTTATGATGGGAGGAAACATATGAGATAATAAATCCTCTCAATACCGCTTTTGCCACTTGCCAAAAAAGGGAAGGATCAGATATAGCGTGCGAGGCATTATTAATTTTGTAATCCTCCCATGCTGCATTCTAATTGGTTTCAAAATGTGAGAGAATCGGTTAGGTGGGTAGGGAATCTCTATTGGCGAGTTGAGCTACTGTCAATGGATATATGCAGAGCAATCCATACTAGAGCATGATCTGAGAAGGTTATAGGTTCCATATCGGAAACACTAACCCTAGGGAGTAAAGGGGTGAGAGAATAATATATAATCAATCCTCAAAAAAATATGATGGGCTGCAGATAAACAGGAAAATTCCCTTTCTGTAGGGTGAAGAGCTCTCCACACATCTACCAACAAAAGCTGTTTGGAGAGAAAGGATATTCCTTATTTAGAAAGAGAAGTGGAGCGGGCATTTGGGGTGGATTTATTGAGGAATGTGGAAGAGACCAAATTAAAATCTCTGCATAGGATTAAGGATATATGGGAATATGGAGTCAATGCAGCTAATAATTTTTGAATAAAATCCCTAGAATACTGATTTGGAGCATATACATTACATAGTGTAAAATTATTATTTGAGAGGGAAATAGAATCAATTACATAACGACCTTCTGTGTCTGAATAGGTAGAGGAAACAGCCAGCTGCCAATTTTTCTTGTATAACATCACAACCCCTCTAGCTTTTGAATTAAAGGAGGCAGCTGCAATGATTGCCCACCCCAGAATTTGTAACTTGGTCGTTTCTTGTGGTGTGAGATGGGTTTCTTGTAAGAAAGCAATGTCAATGTGTAATTTGGAAATATATAGAAGTATCTTATGATGTTTGGTGGGAGAATTGATACCTCCAATGTTCCAGGAGCCTACTCTAAGCTCCATCATCTCTCCCAGTATAACAAATGAAATTTCGGTCCCATTCCTTTTCAAGTGAAGATCCATTAAACTGCATTAAAAAGAAAAAGAGGCGGAGGGCAAAAACACAAGGGCTAGGAGGGGACACATCAACCACAGAAATACACATAACTATAAATAGCAAGCAATTAAGTAACAATGAGATAGGTGAGAATCCCGATACCAAAATCTCAGATGAGGTTAGGGAGACTCTCCAGTCTCTAGAACTTCTGAATATGATGAGGGGAATCAAATTTGAGACAGTAGATATTGCTAAACATAGCAACATTATCTAAAAGAAATGTCCGTGGAGGAGGGCTCCACAGCATCCCGGACAACATATGTATCAGCAATATAAAACAGTAATAAAACAGTGATAACTAGCACCTAAGTATTAATCATGAAAGGTACTTAAAAAAACCAGAGAAATCACTTAGTTATATGTGAAACCAAAAATAAGTATGTGAAGACCTTGCTAGAGCAATATTAAACTTAAAAATAATACTTAAAAAGAAATACTAAATCCAGACTTATTGTAAATGTGGAGCTGGATGAAAGCACAAGCATAGAAAAGAACGATCACCATTACGTATCTTATAGTACTTGATGCTGCAGGATGTCACATGATGTCCAAAGCACGGCATGATTGGTTCCTTCCCCTTTACGTATACGCTGGCCTTTTGCCACCTCACTGACTATAGCATTCCTTGTGGATTTCTCAGCTCTATTGCATTGTTAGCATCTTAACTCTTGCTGCTTC
Organism: Taudactylus pleione; assembly: GCA_031769625.1. Classification (NCBI taxonomy): domain Eukaryota; kingdom Metazoa; phylum Chordata; class Amphibia; order Anura; family Myobatrachidae; genus Taudactylus; species Taudactylus pleione. The sequence goes on from JAUIMM010000082.1 coordinate 11,373,840, forward strand.
CAGCTTCTCCATCAGCCTCCTGACAGCTACTGGCTTCCAAGCCATTCCACTGGTTTTCCAGCCACTCCGTCAGCCTCCTGACTACTACCAGCTTCCAAGCCACTCCATTTGCTATTCAGCTGCTCTGTCAGCCTTGTGGCTGCTACTGGCTTCCAAGCCACCCCACTGGCTCTCCAGCCACTCAGTCAGCCTTCAAGCTACCATTGGCTCTCAAAGTCACATCACTGGCTTCCAAGCCACTACATTTACTCTTCAAATTGTACAACCAGCTTTAGATGAACCACCAGTGTTCAAAGCCACACCATAGGCTCTCAAAGCCGCATCACTGGCTTCCAAGCCACTACATTAACTTTTCAATTTGTAATACTGGCTTTAGCCACACCATTGGCTCTCAGAGCTGCATCACTGGCTTCCAAGCCACTATATCAACTCTTCAAATTATACCCCTGGCTTTAGCTGCACCATCGGCGTACGATGCAGCACCATCGGCATATGGTGCCATAGCATCAGTGTACAATGCCGCATCATTGGCTCTCATAGCTGCACCATTGGCTTCCTAGCTGTACTACTGACTTTCATCCCAGTATCCAGTATCTCCTGCTATTCTATGGTTTCCAAAGCTAATCAGTGTAAACCTCTTCTATCCTGAGTACGAAGTCCAGGTGGCCACTTAAGTACTGGTGAATGTCTTCCAGTTCTAAGGGAACAGCTGGTGGCTGTTAGAAGTATGGTGGGTGAAGGAGAGGGAAGAGTCAGGAGGTGAAGAGACTAGATGGACGGAAGACACTGAGTTTAGGTCATGATGATTTTGAGAAAGCAGTCAGATATTCAAGAGGAGATGGCAGAGAGGCAACTAGACACTCAAGAGAGAAGGGAAGTGGAGTGTTCAGTAGAAGAGAGGCAGAGTTGTCATAAGCATAGAGGTGATACTGGAAGCCAAAAATATGAGATATGGTAAGAACTTACCTTTGTTATCTCTATTTCTACAAAGTCCATAGGGTTCCACAGGATACCTTGGGGTATAGGTGATGACGACAGGCATCGGGCACCATATAGTTAAGCTTTCAGCCTCCCAGGATGCACTAAGGTCCCCCTCCTATACCCTGCCCCCGAGCCAAGGCATCTCAGTTATGTACCAAGCCATAGGCTGGAGGAGGAGAAGGAAGAGAGAGAAAAAAGATCTGGACACACACAAGAATCACATTCTCACCAGAGGGAGACGGAAGACCAGAGGGTGACCAGAGTAAAGCCCATCTGCAGCACAGGTGCGACAGGGTGGGAGTCCTATGGAACCATATGGACTTCATAGAAATAGAGATAACAAAGGTAAGTTCTTACCATATCTCATATTTTCTACATCAAGGTCCATAGGCTATCCACAGGATACCTTGGGGATGTCCCAAAGCAGTATCCTTCAAGGGTGGGGATGCTCCTGTGCTGATAGGAGAATCTGCCACTGGTAGGAATCATCCTGAGAGGCAAAGGTGTCAAACGCTTAATACCTCAAGAAGGTATGGACAGAGGACCACGTGGCAGCCTTGCAGATCTGGACTACAGAGGCACCACATCGAGCTGCCCACGAAGGACCCACAGACCTAGTGGAATGAGCCCTCACAGAGAATGGAACTGGAAGGCCTTCATGAAGATAAGCTTCTGAAATTGCCATACGAATCCAACCTGCCAAAGTTTGCTTTGAAGCAGGTCAACCCTTTTTACGGAAGCCATAGAGGACAAACAAGACATCAGACTTCCTAAATGAAGAAGTGCGGTCAACATAAATCCTTAAAGCCTACACAAAGTCCAAAGTGGCCTCACCCACTGAAAGATCAGGTGAGTTAAAAGCCGGCACAACGATTTCTTTGTTGATATGGAAATGTGAAACAACTTTGGGAAGAAATTCAGGACAAGTGTGCAGCACTGCCCTGTTCCCATGAAAAATCAGGAAAGGTGGTCTACAGGCGAGAGCCCCTAAGTCAGAAACACGTCTGGCTGAAGCGATGGCCAGAAGGAAAATTGTTTTAGATGTCAGCCATTTAAGGTCCACTGAGTGCAGTGGTTCAAACGGTGGTCCCTGGAGAGCCCTCAGGACCACAGCTAAATCCCAAGGAGCCAGTGGTGGAACAAAGGGTGGCTGAATTCGAAGAACACCTTGCATAAAGGTGCGCACATAAGGGATTGCAGCAATCCAACGATGGAACCTGATGGACAGGGCAGACACCTGCACCTTCAGAGAAGCAATGCGAAGCCCATGGTCTAGTCCCGCCTGCAGCAAAGCTAACACTCTAGACAGACAGAACTCCCGAGGGGCATAACCTCTCGGTTGACACCACTGGAAGAATGTATGCCACACATGATGTTATATCCTTGCAGAAGATGGCTTCCGAGCTCATAGCATAGTTCGTACTACAGAGCTGGAAAACCCCCTGGACCTTAACATGGCCATCTCAACAGCCACGCCATCAAAGACAGCCGAGTCAGGTCCGGGTGAAGACAAGGACCCTGTGACAGTAGGTCCAGTCATAGCAGCAACCGCAGATGAATGTCCACGGACAGACCCTGAAGGTCTGATAACCAGTGCCGCCTGGGCCACACGGGAGCTATCAACAGGAGTGTCCCTCCTTCCTGTTTGAATTTCCGGATTATCCGTGGAAGAAGGGAAAACAGAGGAAAGAGATAAGCAAACTGGAACGTCCGCTGGACGGATATAGCATCAACCAGAGACGCCTTTCCGTCTCTTGTTCGAGACCAGTACACCGGCAACTTGTTGTTGTGCCATGACGCCATGAGGTCAATCTCTGGAAGACCCCACCTGTCCACCAGAAGTTGAAAGACATCCTGTTGCAGAGACCACTCCCCCGGATGAACATCCTGGTGACTGAGAAAGTCTGCCTCCCAGTTGAGGACTCCTGGGATGAATACTGCTGATATGGCCAGGAGATTGCGCTCTGCCCAGACCAGGATGCGGGACACCTCTACGAGTGCCACCTGACTTCGGGTTCCTCCTTGCCGATTTATGTAGGCCACAGTGGTGGCGTTGTCTGACTGGACCTGCACGGGGTGACCTTGGAGAACCCAATGTGCCTGCTGGAGAACATTGAAAACCGCGTGGAGTTCAAAGATGTTTATTGGAAGCTCCTTTTCCACCTGAGTCCATCTGCTCTGGATCAAGTGTGGACCCGTGACTGCTCCCCAGCCCCAAAGGCTGGCGTCCATTGTCAACAGGACCCAATTCGCCACCCAAAATGGATGACCCTTGTTGAGATGGGTCGTCTGTAACCACCAGGCTAGGGACAGGCGAACCTCTGGAGTGAGCACCATCATCTGGGACTTTAGACTCTGAGGCAGTCCATTCCATTTGGACAGGATCAATTGCTGCAGAGGTCTGGAGTGAAACTGGGCAAATTCCACCATGTTGAATACTGACACCATGGAGCCCAGTAACTTCATCGTCGAGTGCAGGGACACACGGCGACTCTGCAGACAACTGCGCACCTTCAACTGTAAGGCAGAGATCTTTTCCCCCATCACAAAGATCCTTTGCTGTCTGGAGTCCAATAAGGCTCCGCGGTGCAGAATTCTCTGAGACGGGATCAGGGTGGACTTTTGCCAGTTTATTAACTAGCCGAGCCATTGCAGTACCGCAATTGTCAGATCCAAGTGGCGTAGAAGGAGCTCTGGAGATCCTGCTACCAACAGAAGGTTGTCTAGGTACAGCAACATGCGGACTCCCTGCAGCTGCAGGAAAGCCACCATGACCGCCATAACCTTGGTGAACACTGGTGGTGCTGTCGCCAGGCCAAAAGGTAACACCCGGAACTGAAAGTGATCATTGCGGATTGCAAACCTGAGGAACTGTTGATGGTGTAAAAGAATAGGGACATGCAGGTAAGCGTCCTGTATGTCCAACAACACCATGTAATTGGACTTGTTGAGGGCTTTGAGTTTGAGAATCGGATGGTACGACCCATTGGGTTTCTGCACCAAAAATAGATTGGAATAGAAACCCTGGCCCCTCTGGGAGAATGGAACAGGCACTATAACACCAGCCTGGAGCATAGTGTGCAAAACCTTCCGCAGTTCCATGGCTTTGTTCCGGTCTAAGGGAAAACCCATGGTGAAGAATCGGGATGGGGGCCTGTGCCAAAAAGAGAGGGCATACCCGTGAGAAACCACCTCGTGAACCCAATTGTCTGTCGTGGTTACCGACCAACACTGGGCGAACTGCAGCAGGTGGCCTCCCACTTTGGCTTCCACCAAAGGGAGGCATGGACCATCAGGCCGCAGGTTTGTCATCAGACTTAGGGGATGGACGTCTGATACTCAAGGCCTGTTTCCTGGGCTTGGCCGATTTCTTGGGGCCAGCCTATCAGGGAAAAGACTGTGCTTTAGGCCTACCCTGGGCCCTATAAGGCCGAAAGGACAATGTACCCAAACTGGAAGGGACCGCAGCAGACGGGAGACATGCAGACTTGGCTGCCGCCAGCGTTGCCACAATTTTGTCCAGATCCGGACCAAATAGGACTTCTCCATTAAAAGGCAAACCTTCCAAGCCCTTTTTGGAATCAGCATCCGCCTTCCAGGATTGCAATCATAAGGTGCGATGAGCAGCAACAGTTGCCGAAGAAATCCAAGATGTGAGGGTACTGATATCCAAGGCTGCTTCATTGATGTAAGTGGCCTGAATCCCGGAGATTGCCTACCAACTCGGCCTGTTCAGCTGAACAGTCGGAATCCAAAGCACTCCATAGCTCTGGCTACCCAACATACGACCATAGCCAGTCTGGATGCCCCCCCATGAGGGAATAAATGGACTTTAGGCAGATCTCCACCATGCAGTCTGTAGCATCCTTCAAGGAGGACATGGAGGGCATGTGGCACTTCAGACTAGGCGTGTCACATGAGAATCCACCTATGGAGGGGATTCCCACTTAGAAAAATAATTGTCCGCAAAAGGGTAAGCCACCGCTAAGCGTCTTTGCGGCTGATACCGTTTACCAGGGTGTTTCCACGCCTCCTCTAAATGGTCTACTAACTGACCCAAAAGAGGAAACACTGTGGCATCACCCTTAATATCCTTAAAAAATTCATATTTGGACTTGGACACCGGAGGATTGTCATCCTCAATAACTATAGCTGTGTGGACTGCCCTAATATGGCCAGGAATATAAACCTTGGTCTTAGCGTCTGACTCTTTAGTACGGAGAGGTTCTTGGTCAGAAAAATCCAGAATCTCCCCATCATTGGTGATCACATCGTCATCCTCATAAGGAGCTGACAGAAACGCCACAGGCCGCTTATGTGGCCGCAACACAGACTCCCCTTGTAACACGTCCGAAAAATGCTGTACCGAATTTGTCAGTGAATTAACCCATGCAGGTTCCTGAGAGACCTGGGGAGGGGAAATAGGGAGACTGTGGGGTACCATCAGTTGTCTCGGGAACCCCTGCATGGGTGACGACACCACTAACTGCAGGGATAATCCCATCTGTGAAAACGCAGGTGGCGGGGCTAACTGGCCCACTAGGGTTGTCAGGTTGAAAGAAGGAGCAGGAGAGAGGAGGCCGACCTGGGGGAGGAGCGCTGCCACAGGTCCAATCAGCAGGTGCAGAGAGGGCTGTGTGTAGCCGGGGAGGCGCCGGCTGTGAACAGGGAAGACGTGCTCCCTTGGCATGCAATTAACCCCTGGGACACCGCAGCACTACCGCTCAGCTGTGGTCTGCTGTCCAGGGGGGTAGTGGAAGCACAGGTTGGTTACTTGGCTCCACGCTGCAGCCATTCCCCAGGGAGCCCCCTGCCTGGGGACTCTGGACCATGTATCAGCAGGGACCCACCGCAGGACCCTGTTGCTTACCTGCTGCCCCCTTGAATCCGGCCATGGTCCAAAACAAATGGGGTCACTGCTAGCTGTGACCCAGATGCTTACCAGCATCCCCGGATCAGTACCAGTGTTCTGGTACCGGCGGGGTGTTGGGAAGACAGCATGGATGCCAGTAGTGACTGTCCATGCTGTACAGCCATAGCTGCCACGAAGAAAACTTCAGGGGCTATCCTCAGCCCCCTCTAAACAGGTGCTCAGACTCCGAGATGGGCACCAACAAAACTGAGATGCCTTGGCTCGGGGGTGGAGTATAGGAGGGGCACCCTAGTGCATCCTGGGAGGCTGAAAACTTAACTCTATGGTGCCCGATGCCTGACATCATCACCTATACCCCAAGGTAACCTGTGGATACCCTATGGACCCTGATGTAGAAATAACTGATGTATTTTCCCAGGGAAGAGATGTACAGAGAAAAGAGCAGAGGGCCAAGTACTGAACCCAGGGAGGTGCCCATGGGAAGGCTGGAAGGAGGAGGTGGGGAAACCAAAGGTAGAAACAAATAAGAAGTGGTTGACAGGGTAATAGGTGAACCAAGATAAAGACATCACAGAGGCCTATGGTCTGATGGTGCACAGTAATATAGGGTGATCCATTGTGTGAAAGGCCAAAGAGAGGTCAAGGAGGATGAGGTGGGAAAGAGTGGCTCCTTTATTTGGCTGAGAGAAGACAACTTTGGCCAGGGCAGTTTCATTGGAGTGGACGGGAGGGAGGCCTGATTGGATCAATTATAGAATTACTGGATAGATAGCTGTTGACACTACCTGAGTATTACTGTAGGCTCTTTATGTCTACTGGTGGTATAATAAAGTAGGGTACAGTAAATACCACTTAGACAGTTGCGTCTAAACCAAAATGTGCAGTTATATTTAAGTACACAATGTAAGACAAGAATCAAAGACAGGTTAATGTTGTATTTATACTTTTATGAAGTTTGATGAAAAGTGTGTCAGATCATCCTTATCATCCAAATATGCAACAGTCTTTAAAATGGTTGTGCCTATACAACTCCTTGGTATCCCTGCTGCTCCAACACTCGGTCACATGTTTTTTTCTCCTACATTCTGCAATGTTTATGGAGTGCAAAAGACTTCCATTCTGCCTCCTTGTTTTCTTCATATAGGGTGACCTGCAAATAACATACTTGCCATAATGTACTTAGCACATTTATGATATATTTTGTCAAGGATTCTCCATGTGGGTTGAAACTGCTATGTAAAGAGGCCATCTCTAATGGCTTTATTTAGGGAATAAACAGTCCAGAAATACTGTCATATCCTGCGCTATATCATCTGGACAGTCAGGAGGAAGCCATAACCCAAAAACAGTGCATGGATGACATGCAGTCTGGGACACAGTCCTTTTAATAATCACAGAATTCCCTTGGTCATGTGGGAGTGAGCCATTGATGAAACACCTCTAAAGCTTGGATGAATTGCGTATCCATAAATATTTGGGAGCTACTAGATAGTGGGTTTATTTGGCTCAGCATTATCATCACCTTCTGTTTTGACTCCATTTAGTCTGGGTTGGAGCCTGATTTACACAAAGGGAGCACCTTTTAAGATGGGATTTTAGTACATTAAGTCAATTTTTTTATCTTTTTTTCCCAAACTTCTGGCAACCTTTAAAGTACATAGGGGTCGATTCAGACCCAGATGCTAAGCTGCGCTTTCAAAAGCCAAAAGGGGCCAGGAATGCAAATGCTGTGATTGCACTATCTGGTTTAAGGACGCCCTCTATGTCTTAGAGAGTGACTTCAGAGCAACTGCACGCCAGTATAAAGACGCCCACCTTTCTTTATTAGCACACATCATCTCCAGGAAGTTTGTAATTAATCGGTAACATTGAGAGCCATTGGAGCTGCATGCAGTGCTTGAGATAAACCCTACCACAAGCACTGCAATCAGAGCTGTCTAAAATACATCCAATAGACATGTACAATAACGCCTCTTTGCTAATTATGCACACCAATAAAATGCTGTTTAAATGCCCAGACATGTCTATGTTCGCACATCCACTCCCCGGTTCACAAGTACCTTCCCCTGTTACCAACTACAAATGGCACTAGTCTGTGTACTATGAGTGCACAATTCCCAAGAATAGTGAGTGACTCGTGCATGCACATATTGATGCATATGCAGGCGCGAATGTGCGATTATTGGCCATAGCGTGCATTTGTGGCTTAGTGTTAGGGTCTGAATCAGGCCCACAGTCTCAGATCTGCAGGGAAGAGTGACTGGAATAGCTGACATGATAAAAAGGCTTTGTGTGAGATTGTTTTGCAGTACTTATCCATTATGTATGTGGAAATATATAACAATGTGAAATTCCTGGTGATCACTACTGTATAATGCTAAATTTAAAAACATTTGGAGATTTAACACTAACATAATGTATTACATTTTAAAAATCAACTATGATCACAGATTTAAGTTTGAAAATTGTAATTTCATCAAAGAAAAATTCAATGCACATCAGAGTCATGTTTCTTTGTTTTTCTAAGAATAATCTAAAACAGTGATTCACAAAGTTGGTACTACCTGTCCTGGTGTTGCTGGTTTGCCCTATAGTAAGTGCTAAGTGACAAGATGGTGACTGGGGAATATAAGTTTATTGATGTACAGTACACCCATCCTCCCATAGTTTACCCATTATTTCATAGTTGTCACATTACATTAGTCTATGCATAACTTCTCCTTTCCAATCTTATACAAAATCAGACATCTCACCTCAGCATTATATGCTAAAAAGCTTTTTTGCTTAAAATCACCTGGTGGTCATAATAATTTGGCAACTAAGAGTATACACTGTTTCAGAATTGGGATGGAAAACCAGCCCAGGGGGCAAGGTCTATTGAGAGAGTGGCATCTGTTGACCAGTATGGGACTCTTCCTCATATGGCCAGATTTGTTGCAACTGACGTAGTTGCAGCCTTTCATGCATTTTTTGCAGTTGGGTCTGCAACTTTATGCTAATTATGCTACAATGCCATTCTCTGGTGTACATATATGCTTTCGACTATGCAAGGACTAAGATGCCCATTGACAGTGTCTACGGACACCACAATCACACTTTGTGCATCTTTAGATGCTAACATCGGTCGCGCTATTTAATCTTTCCCCAGCCCTATGCTAGATGCATATCATCCATCTGTGCTTGGTCTGCAATGTGAGCAATTCAGAATCTCTATAGCCAACCCCCTATAACCGCTCAGGAACCCCCCAAAGAATTCTATTACACTTCTTGGTGTATGTGTCTGAATCTGTACTACAACTCTCTATGAACATCATTGGGACACATACTCAGATTACCTAAGACACATGTGAAGATGAAAAGCAATGCATAACCAAAAAAAAATAAAACACATTGCCCCCACAGGAAAAAACACACACACATTGGCCCCCCATGGGGAAAAAAACAATCACATTGGCCCTTACAAAAGCAATAAAACACATTATCCCCCACAGAAAAAAACAATCAAATAATCACATTGGCACCTACAGAAAACAATAAAACAAATGGAACCCCTCCCCGACAGGAAAGAACAAAACAAGACAAATTAGCCCCCACAAGAATACATAAAACACATTGGCCCCCAAAGATAAAAAAATAAAAAACATTGGCCTCCCACAGGAAAAAAATAACAACAAATTGGCCTCCACAAACAGGGTGAGCAGTGTACGGTGGTGGGTATGGTGGGTAGTGTATGTCCCTGGCCTTGGGGGATATTATATGGCCAGAGGTCCAGGGAGTAGGGTAAGATCCAGAGGCCTGGGGGTAGGGTGGGTCAAGGGTATGTTCCAGAGGCAAGGATGGTAGTTAGTGTGGGTACTGTATTGTGAGGCCATGGGGTAGTCTAGTTAGTCAATAATCCCCAACGAAGCCAGCTCCTGGACCATGAGCTCCATACACTCTGCCTCCTCTCTGGACAGAGGACCTGGGGCCCAATTAATACCTGCTTGTTAGGCTGCATTCGCACATAGCCTGCTGATGTTTGCAATGCATATAAGTTGCAGTGTGCGTGCGCAAACTAGTCCATGCGATTGGGAAGTATTCACTCGCTGCGCATATCTAGCTCACTAGAATGAGTTACAGGACAAGTCATTTGTGGGTGGTGACAGGGGATGGTCAATGGAAATGGGGGTGTGCTGGTGCAAACACCGGCGTGTCTGAGCATCTTAATGTCATTTCAGAGGTGTGCATAATTAAGATGCAGCATCATAATACATGTGACATGGCTGTATTAAATACTGAAGCACTCACACTGCTTGTGGTAGGGTATGGTCAGCCACAAGTGCTGCATATGGGTCCAATATCAATGTTACAGATTGTTGCATACACTTCCTGGAGATGACATGGGAAAGTGGGTGTCTTAAGATAGGGTGGTGGGCGTTCCACACACAATGCAATTGCATGCTAAGACATAGTGATTGTGCTAATGCCTTGCCGTGCGATCGCCTGCCTTGCTGAATTTGCATACGCATCTAGCATGCGAATGCATCTTGTGAGTGGGTCTGAATAAGGTCCAGAATGTAGTAGTAGTGTGGATCAGGGAGCAGGATGTGAGTAGTAACAGGAGGAAGCAGAGGGTTGGATGGAAATAGTAGTAGTGCAGATCAGGGGCAGGATAGGAATAGTAGTGGGAAGTGGGGGCAGCATGGGAGTAGTAGTAATGCAGGGCATGTTTTGACTAGTAGTAGTGTGGAGCAGAGGGCAGGTTTGGAATAGAAGTAGTGCGAAGCAGGGGGCAGGCAGAGAATAATAGGGGCAGGATGGGAGAACTTGGGTAAAGCAGGAGCAGGATGGGTATAGTAGTGTGGGGCAGAATTGGAGTAGTATTGTGGGGCTGGGGTCAGGGTGGGCATAGCAGTGTGGAGAAGGGGGCAGGGTGGAAGTAGTAGTGTGAAGCAGGGAGCAGGGGGCATGGTGTGAGTAGTAGTGTGGGCCAGGGTGGGAGTAGTAGTGTGGAGCAGGGGGAAGATTAGGAGTAGTAGTGTGGAGCAGGGGGTATGGTGGGAGTAGAAGTGTGGAGCAGGGGGCAGGGTGGGAGAAGTAGTTTAGAGAAGGGGCTGGGTGGAAGTAGTAGTGTGGAGCAAGGGCGGTGAGAATACTAATCGTTTGGGGCAGGATGGGTGTAAAAGTGGTCAGCAGGGGCAAGATGGGAGTAGTAGTGCGGAGCAGGGTGAAAGTAGTGGTGGGAATAAGTGGGCAGGATGGACTGAGAAGAAGAAAGCTGAACACAAATCACCTCCACTCTGGGCTAGGGTCACCTTCTATCTGCTTGGGTCCTGACCACTGTCCCTCTTTCACACTGACAGCAGCCAGTGTTCACAGGTAGAGTGAGTGGACAGCTCCTGCCACCTGTGTGATGTCCTGCTCCCCCAGTTCCTACTCTACACAGCTGCAGCCTGTACACACCCCTTGCCATTTCAACCCTGCATGGTCCACCTAGGCTCCTGCAGCCAAAGGGGATGGCCCGACCTCGATCATTCCATAGAGACAGAGGGGCTGATGGTGGTTGGCTAAGGCTGAGGGGGATTATGGGGGGTGGCTAGGGCTGAGGGGAATAATGGTAGGCAGCTAAAGCTTAGGGGGCTGATGGTGGGTGGCTAGGGCTGAGTGAAAAGGGAATTTATCTGCAACCCTGAGGGAAAGGAGGACGCTGCACAGCACAGTGATGGTGTATCCGGGAGCTTCCAGTATGCGTTCCACAGTGGAAAGCAAATCCTGATAGTATGGCAGCCAGCAAGCAGTGTCAAGCTGGCCAGGCTGGCAGTTTTGACAAGCCCAGCAGAGGGGTTCAAGGGACCAGCCCAGTGGGAACTTTCCCACTTTCCCGGCGGCCCAATCTGCCCCTACACTGTGTATGTACAGATATTAAGCAATTGTAATAGTTTCAAACTTTCCAAAATGATGAATAGGCTTTTTTCCTATAGTTTTACTTGTGATTCTACAGGTTTATGAATGGACTGATTTTTTTATTTGACAGTTACAATACCAAATGTGTGGCTCTAGTGGCATAACAGAAAGCACTTCATCAGCAACATATAAATGTCAATGTTTCAGTTCTTTTATTATGTTTTCACTTTCATGAGTACTGATGAAAATGCAAATATAATAAATGCACTGAAAAGTTTACATATATATGCTGCTGCTAAAGTGATTTCTATTATGCATCGAGTGCTGCACCATTGGTATTCAGAATATTCAGAGTTGTTTGCTAATACTTCCAAAGCAGTGATTTTTGTAGCTGTGGATGTATGAAAATATGCTAAATGAATATTGGCAGGGACATCTACTAAGACACTGGGTCTCATTCAGACTCGGTCGCAAGTGCTGAGCGTTCGCAACCAGGTTGATGTTAAGGCCCTGCGCACGTGCAGCAGCCGCACTGCTCGTGTGCAAGCCCCGGAGCGAGAGAGAATCTCTCTCACTCCGGAGCTCACTACAAAAGGGGCGGCTGTCGATGTTGATCGACATCTCACCCCGTTTTGTAGGCGGGGCGGGGTGGTGGCTACACAAATGGTGGCGTTCCCAAGTGAACACCTGCCGTTTTGTCGGTGGCCGCACTGACATAAGCAGTGATGTCAGTGGGGAGCTTCCTGCTCGATCAGAGCAGGAAGCTCCCTGGGGCTTGCAGTTGCCGAGACTCATCACAAGCCTCGATGGTCGCGATGGTCGGTCGCTAAGCTGTGGGTGGTAACCCACAGCTTAGCTATCGACCAGGACGCCGCACTAAAAAATGAAGCGGCCGCCCTCATTCAGAGAGAGCGACCGGTTCTTGTGACCGCCTCTGAATGAGGGCCACTGACCTGAAAAATCACACCTGTTCACAACTGAGTATACATACAGATGAATCCTGCTACATTTTTGCTCATAGCATGGCATTCTGGCTTCCCTGCCACAGGATGTCAATACACATTAATACAGTGATCCGTGAGAGGCAGACCAATCACATTCAGGCAGTGTAAACAGTCACTCCTCCAGTTACTTAAAATTATCACTTTTTGTCAACACTAAACCGCTATAGACATTAAATTGTACTCATTAAGGGCTAACAATGTAGCTCTATAATGGATTATAGCATAAATAATCAAAATGGAATAATTTAATAAAAAAAAACATTAATAACATAGAATAAAAACATAAAAACAATGGGCCTGATTCAGACCCACTCGTGAGCGGCTGTCCGCTCGCAAGTGGGTCGATGTTATGGACTGAGCATGCGCACGACGGAGGGAGCTCCGTCGTGCGCATGCACCAGACGCGACGAGCGAAGGAAAGTCCTTCGCTTGTTGTGTCCGATCAAAGGGGGCGTGCTGTCAATGTTGATTGACAGCACGCCCCCTTTGGTGGGCGTGCCAGGGGCGTGCCTCCCTGATGGGGGCGTTCCCACGGGAACGCCTCCCGTCAGAAGCCGGCCCACTGACATCACTAGTGATGTCAGTGGGAGTGATTTTGGCTCTGATAGAGCCAAAATCACTCTGGAGCTTGCGGTTGAAAACCTCAACCGCAGGCTCGGGCTCGCAATTTCGATGGTCGCGATGGTCTCGACCATCGCGGCCATCACAATGCACGCTCGTATAGCCTGTGGGTGGTGACCCACAGCTATACGAGCGTCCAGGAGGACGCTCCATGAAAATGGAGCCCGGCCCTCATTCAGAGCGTGCGCTCTGCTCAGAGCGCACGGCTCTGAATGAGGGTCTATATGTGCAAATATGCGCCTAAGACAGTGCCCAATACAGGTTGATTCTCCCATATTCAAAATGCTTGGGACCAGAGGTATTTTGGATATCGGATTATTCTGTATCTTATATTTGCATACCATAATGGTAGATCTTGGGAATAGGACCCAAATCTAAACACAGAATGCATTTATGTTTTATAAATACAGCCTGCAGCTAATTTTATACAATAGTTTATATAATTTTGTAACTTAAACAAAGCTCGTGTACATACATGAATTTCATTTATGTTTCATATATACCTTATACACACAGCCTGAAGGTAATTTTATACAATATTTTTTAAATAATTTTGTGCCTTAATCAAAGTTTGTGTACATTGAACCATCAAAAAGCAAAGGTTTCATCATCTCAGTCATGCTAAAAAAAATCTGTATTTCGGAACATTTGGATATAGGAGATTCAACCTGTATCACATCTAAAATATAAATAACAATTTTTAAAAATCCAAATAGAAATCAGCTGTTTATAGTACAAACAACCATTGTATTAAAACAATCTCATAAGTCATTATGGAAATTGTTTTACCATAAATTAATCAGGCATCCATGTGTATATATATTCCATGTACATCAACCCAAGGAACTCTACATTTAGAGCATGATTCTGATGTGGATACTAATGCGTGCATGGCTGCAATACTGTATGTAGCATTTGGGTAGAAATTTGCAAATATCACAGCCATAAGGATTTGTAATGAGACACCCACTAGCAGCATCTCAATTGTGGCCACTTGCATACACAGAGTCACCATCAGTCACACCATCAATGTTCTGAGTAACCCTATGTCCATCAGAAGTAAGCCACTGGAACCTTAACTTCTGCATACAAATTCACAGTCACAGATGCACCACTGAAATGTTTGTGACCTCACACACAATCACACTGTGCCTAAGCCCATACTGCAACCATTGTTGGTAATTAAATTTGGCACTTATGCAATGTGACTCATGTGCATGTGCAGTATAAAAATAAATTGCTTAACTGCAAAAAAAAAGTCAGCAATGTGTCCACCTCTAAATCAGGACCTTAGTATTTTAATAAGTAGAATTCATTACCCAATTAGTCTAAATATTTGAGTGCTGTAAGTCTCAAAAGAGACTTTATCTTTTTTTGCTTGCTACATCTTCATAAAAAAAAAAATAGCAAAAAAACCCCATAAAAATATCTCTACACCAAACAATAATGAAAAATGCTTAGAAAACCACTGCAACAACATCATGGTTGATGTAATGGTTAGAATTATTACCTCACTGCACTGGGGTACTACATTGTGCTTAATCCCCTCCAAGGCTTTAACAGTGTGGAGTTTGTATGTCTTCTTAATGTTTGTGTTGAATTTTTCTCCAGGTGTTCCTGTTTCCTCTTTCTATCCAAACCCCATAGTTAATTGAATTCTGACAAAAAATAACCCTAGTGTATATTGCATATGAGTACATATGTATTTACAGTACATTAGGTAGTGAATATAGACTGGAAGCTCCACTAGGACAGGGACTGATGTGAATAACTAAACATTCTTTGAAAGTGCTGCATAATATGTTCTGAAACACGTGATCCTGTTCACCCTCGTGAGCCCATATGACCAAGGACTACAAATCACGTGAACACAGGGGGACATTCAGACCCGCTCAAGAGCGCAGGACGCTCGCAAGCAGGTCGATGGTGCCAATTTGTGCATGCGCACGACTGAGGGAACTCTGTCGTGCGCATGTGCGAGACCCGAATAACGATGGGGGCATGCTGTCGATGTTGATTGACAGCACGGCCCTTTGGTGGGTGTGCCGGGGGCGTGGCTGCCAGACGGAGGCACTCCCATGGGAATGGCTACCATCTGAAGCCGGCCCCACTGATATCACTAGTGATGTCAGTGGGAGTGATTTTTGCTCTGATAGAGCCAAAATCACTCCAGAGCTTGCGGCAGCGAGACCCTACCGCAGGGTCTCTGTCGCAAGCCTGATGGTCACGATGGTCTTGATCATCGCGACCATCATCATGGACGCTCGCATGAGCTGTGGGTGGTCACCCACAGCTATGCGAGCGTCCAGGGGGACGCTCCATTTTCATGTAGGAGGGCCCTGATTCAGAGCGCCCGGCTCTGAATCAGGCCCACAGTTCATATCATTCACTCTTGTATATCAGTAGCAAAGGGAACATTTCATGGAGTTCTGATCGTGACTTATGTGCATTATACACTTGGAAGTATACAAAGGAACATGCTTCATTATTTGAGTATCACGAGGGAAATCATTTTAATTTATGTGGTTAACCCATTTCAGCTGATGGGTAGTACTCTACACATTTCAAAAGTAAATTATTTTGCTGTCTCATATATATGTTTTTATTTTCTGCTGCAAAGGGCATTCTAGATTAAATATTTATGACTTTAACATTTTTTTAAAGTAATTACATTGCCAAATTAATTTTGGAAAATAATTTTATTTAATTAATTTCTATGATAATAAGCAAAATTAAAAGTATGTTGTTTTTTTATTTTCTTTGATCAAACTGGAATTTGCTAGACTTCCCCTAATTTTATCGGTTGATGCTAAACATTACAACACTTTTGTTAGCTTCCAGTTTGCTTTTCCTAACCTTTATTTAGTTTGTGCAATAACTTAAATTAGTTTCCTCCTTAGTATAATTTTAGACAATACTCTCTGAGTGTTAAGATGGGATAAACTCGTCTAAGTTTCTTGGTTTTATCTCTATCAGATTTTTCAAGATTAGGAAATCATTAAAATGCCAAATACCTTTATCTTATAAGGAATATTGTCAATCAATTAAATATAATCTAGTGCATGATCTGACTCATTTGTTTGAATCTTTGTAAGCACCTTCTACTTATTACTACAGAAATGTAACTACCAATACAAAATAAATTCCTAGATACATTTTATAAAATTTGTGTCTAATCTATTTAACATGGTAACAATACCAAACATACTGTAGTACAGATATGCTTTTAATAAGAAAATTTCTTAGCACTGTATCTTTACTTTACAAGTCTATTTGATTGACAATAGCTTTGTTAAGTTTGCCACATACAAATATTACACCTTGCTGTATTCTATCAAAGTTGTTTAAAATGTTTTTTAACAAAGTGATCTCCTTGCTTGTTTTAAATGGCTATTAATCTGAGATGTATGCTAAAGCCATCCCTGCTGCAAATTTGTAAACAGTGGCTGCGCAAAAATATGCAAATGTTGCAGTCATTGTCACAGGTTTTGTAGTGAGATGCCTACTGGCTGCTTTGCAAATCCAAATGACTCCCCTTGTATATGTCACCAATCTTCATATTCTTCTCTTGTTTGTGCTTAAGTCTGAACAGCACTTACTATGTACACATTTGATAAGTATTTATCTTGTGCATTAGTATTGTAAGTGCAAGCTTAGCTAAGGAACAAATACTGTGCAGTGACTAAATGAGCTCCACCCTAAAGAAGAGATCTTTCTCTGGTTAGAAAATTCTCATGATTCTCAATAAATAGGTCAACAGTCAATAGGTCTACACCAGATGGTTGTCATGAAATAGGTCAACAGGGACACATGTTGACTGGTGCAAAAGGTTGACAAGGTTGACAGGTTCAAATGATCGATCCTAAAGGCTTTTCAACATTTGTAATATTGGGGATAGGAGTTAATAAGGGTTAGCAGTAGGCACTTGGGGGAGGGTTAGGGTTAGGCTAGGGTTAGATTTAGGCACTAGGATGAGGGTTAGGTTTATGCACCAGGTGGAAAGTTTAGGGTTAGAAACTAGGGGAGGGTTAGGGTAAAAATAAATGTGTCGACCATTTGTGTGTCAACCATTTATGTGCCAACCACTTAAGGATGTAAACATTTTAACCATGTTGCCCATTTGCACTGTTGACCTTTAGTCAGCTGACCTTTTGTAAAAGTTATCCTTTTGTCCCTGTCAACCTATTGCATGTTGACCACTTGGTTTAGACCTATTTAATGTCAACCTATATAATGTTGATCTTTTATAACACACCTATTTGAGAGGCAGTGTTTATCTGCCCTGAATATGTCAAATACTATACTTACAGGGTGTTTTGGCCATGTCAGCTGCACATCAAAATAATAAAAACTTTAGTTTTTTTTACGCTTTAAAAAAATTCTCAAGTTTTTTAATAAAACTATATGATAAGGGTAACAGTGCCTCATTTCCCTATCTCATTGTATGTTTACATGGTTTGTTAGCAGTTACAAATTCAAGTACAATAGATTTACTCCTATCCTGATGTATTACAATTATGAAATACAGTAGTCTATAGAAGAACAGAATCTTCCTAGTGCTTGTGCTAGCAGTCACAGTAGTTCTTCAATATATAATTTTAAAAAAGACCAAGGGTTAAGAAAAAGGTATAAGAAAGGGCACTCCAAATCTAAACAAATGTTTTGCAATCTTTAAGACAACATCAGCACTAACTATGAAGTGAAAAGTTACTGTAGAGAAATTTAAAATTGCCAACATACCATGCACCACATGCAGTGGCAAGGAAAGGCTCAGACTTTGGCCTTATTTTGCAAGTTGTGGCCCTGCTACTGCTCTATCATACAGAAGAATGTCTACTGTGAAAGCTAGGGTCAAACACAGTCAGTTACCTTCTTTAACCTTGCATGCACCACTTTCTTGCTCTGAGTCTAGATGTGTCAATTCTAAAAAAGGCAAGTCAGTGAAGAAAAAGAACACTAAAATTGAAGAACAAGTGTTGTGTTCACAAACTTATTACTAAGGACAGTCTAAGAGTTTCCACATGTGCTGTGTGTAAGTCTGACATTTCTAATTCTTATACTGTAATAGTCTAGAAGAGTTCTTCTACCATTGCTAAACACTCTGCAAATATGTGGATGAGTAACAGTAAAAATAATGATGGTGATGATGATTTAGAAATATCAATTGAAGATGCTACACTGGACGTTGTAAATGTGCAATGAGGGGAATAATTGTGCATCTGGCACCAATGATGATAATGATGATTATTATGAATATGTTGGACAAGAACAAGTTGATAAAATCAAGGGTGATAATGCTGTTTGTGTCAAAGTAAGTCATCCATGCATCTTGCCAGTGGCATCCCATGTGGAAATATCCTGACAACATTTTAAAAAGCATCTGTGGCATTTTTACTGCCAACATAAGTAGAGGTAGGGATGTTAACCATCTAGACACCTCCTCCGTGTTACATTATTTGCAGAAAATAATTTCAAGTTGTTTATCAAAGTCTGGAATATCATATATAATAACAAGCAATCCAACATCAGCTACTAGCAGCAATGATAGATATAAGCACATGCAATCTTCACTACTAACACATTCATCATCAACCTCCTCATTAGCAATTGGAGGTAGTTCTCCTGTATCCAATTTGCAAGGGAAACTGACTCCCTTAATGCATTCCACAACTTTTCAAAAAAATCAATTTGCACTGGAGCTGCTGCAACTGGGGGTGAATGTTCATCACAGAAGGGTACTAAAAAGACTTGTAGTTTCAAACAACAATTGTGTGTGAAACAATCATTTGCTAGAGTAAATATGACAGCCTCCATCATGTGAAGCCATGACAGCCACTGAAGCCATGACTGCTATGTTAATTTTAGATCTGCATCCTATATTCACCTTCATTGCATCTGGTTTTAGATGATTAGTTGAAGTCATGTGTCCAAGTTAGAGAATTCCATCTTGATTCTATTTCTCCAGAATATAAATTCCTCACCTGTACCTGGACATTAAAAATAAGTTATTATTTGCCTAGAAAATGCCTTTGTACTGACTACCCATTTAACTACAGATATGGTAAAAAATGGAACTGGTCAAACTAAACATTACATGACTGTTACAGTCCACTGAGATGGTGTATCACAGGGGTCCCAACCACGGTCCTCAAGGCACACTAAAAGTCCAGGTTTTAAGGATAGCCATACTTGAGCACAGGCAACTTAATTAGTACCTCAGATATTTATATATATAACAATTTTTACTAACCTGTCTGGTAAAAAAAATATCTAATCTGTCCAATATGAGAGTTAATGGAAGGCTTAACATTTTAAAATGTTTTTTTGTTTAATACTTATTTGTTTACATTATTATTTAGTTTTTGCTTAGAGAGGAATTAATAAGGCTATTATAATTGTATTTTTACTTTGTGAACTTTTTTTTAATTTAAAATTTGTACTAATATAACGGTGTTGAGTTGTTAAATTAGTTAATAATTACTCAACAATATTTCAGTCAAAGTGTACGAGTTGTGTTGGATTCAACTATTTTTTTTACACTGATCAACATTTATCTTATATATGAAAGATCCTTTGCTACAAAGGCTTCTTGTGAAAGTTGCATATAAAAGATTTAGATGAAACTGACAGAGATACCATGGTTATACTGTATGTACAGAAAAAGGTTTATCCTACAGGCTGTCTATAAAGAAGATTAATGTGTTATCCATGTACTTGTTGAACTCAATTCTTTTGCACTTTTATGATCAGATAGGTCATGGTCCAATTTCATATTATGTATTGTGTTTTTCTCATTGTCACTGTTGTAAGTACATTAGTCAAGTAATAATCACTGAATAATTTTGCACTACCTGTCCATTAGTATAGAGTTCAAGGCACACAATGCAAGGACATTAATGGGCAGGTAATGCAGTGATTATCCTGATGTATTATTACTATTATAAGCTGCAAACAAAAAAAACTGAGGCAAAATCTTATGCTATTCTCCATATATTTTATTATGTTTACAATATTATTTTTTTATCTTCAGAAAACTGTTTTGGAAGATATTATTACTGAATCAAAAGGTGTAATATCACTCCATGGAGAAAATCTTCGTCTATAGGACCAGTAGTAATCATTGTACTCTTTTAATTAAGATAATTTTTGGTACATTCCAGCATCTGCAGTGACAGTATAAAAGATAATGGTTGTTCTGAAGTGCTAGGCCACAAATGGATGAAAGCACGTAAAATTATTGGTGTGCCTTAAGCTGGCCATACACCAGACCAACTTTCCTCTAACCATCCAACTAGTTGGTTGGTTGGAATGAAAATCCAGTAATGCATGTGAGCAAATGACAATCAGCAATTTGCTCCAAAACACCAGAAAACACGAAAATAGGTCGTTCAGGCAAGTTGGTTAAATCTGTTTGATTTAAAAAACTTGTCTGAACAACAGTTTTCATCCGTTTTCCGGTGTTTGGGAGCAAACGGCTGATTGTCATTTGCTCCCATGCATTAACGGATTTTCATTCCAACCAACCAACTAGTTGGATGGTTGGATGAAAGTTGGTCTGGTGTATGGCCAGCTTTTGAATGAAAATGACCTATGTTGATAAAAAACATATAACAATTAAATGCTACCAAAAGAAGCAGAATGACAAATATAAATTACATAATTAAAAACATAATGAAGACTACACATATATGAAACTTACTTGGTTAAACAAGAAGTAGTCACAAAAAGAGGAAAAATGTAGATATGTGGCAATTGCTTCATGAATATATCAAAGGTATTATATGATGTTACTCTATAAGTCCACGGTGAAAAACAATACCCATTTTCCACCGACTTCAAATACCCGGGTTGATGCGCGTTCAGGATTTTTGTTGGTGTAAACAGATCAATCTGGTTCCAGTGACCCGGGCATCCAACCTGGCTGGCTTGCAGGGTTGAGCATGGGTCATTCCCATGTTACCCTGCAGTGTAAATGGCGCGACCCAGGTCACGATAATCTGGGTCATGCCGCCTGCCACCTTATTGGCCAGCTTCAGTGGCGCTTGGAGATGACATCCTCTTCAAGCATTCACTGTTGGGTCGACTAGAATGGAGCAGCACACCCCACCCACCCTCCATGCCTCTGGACCACTTTGGAGTAAGGTAAGGGGGTTGCGGAGGGGTAGGGAGGGTAAGAAGCACTGCTCACCTGCTCCAGAAAGCCAGGTCAGTACTGACCTGGCTCCAGTGTGAATGCTGCTGACCTGAGCATAACCAGGGTCATCGCAGCAGTGTAAAAGAGGGTCTGTCCTTGGTCTGATCCAGGTTGGAAACATGTTCCAAATCCCGGGTCAGACCCGGGACTTTGGCATAAAAGGTGTATTAGTAAAAATTGATATGTTCTTAATAAGTATGTTCCATACCAGTATAGCAATGTTGTAGGTAATAATGCAATATGTCTCAGAGGGCAGTTTTTACCCAGCACTCCACTTAACTAAATCTGTCTGGCCTTTGTGCTCATCTTGCAGCTATCGTTTGCAGCAATATATACAGACTGACTACCACTGCTATGTGGACTGCATTATTATATTGCTATTTACCGGAGTGCCATTCAGTTTTTTCTGTATATATAATGTGGCAGGGTCAGCATAATTGCACATGAAGTGAATGTGGAATGTTCAGATATCTTAGGTTTGGCAGAGCAAAAGCAGTAGGACTGAAGGATCCATTTCAGGTGTTGCCTCAGTCAGTTGTCATCTAATTAAACTGCACCTGTAATCAGCCTTTAAGAATGTGTGCAGAGCACAGAATGGTGCTTCTGACGGTGACTAGCATCCAGAAGGGGGTGTGGGATGGCAGGGCCACTGTTCCTGTGATATGAACTGTTGCTCCTATGCTGGTATGCTGACATATTCCTGTGCAACTATGAGTTGATGTGAACCTGTACTGCTTTAACATATGTTGTTTGGAGAACTGCCTAAATAAACTAAATTGCAATCTATGACCTGCCTCTACTGGTAATAAAGAGTGTTGGACTTGTATCCAGTATATGTGATTTCTTGTCACATTATAAGGTCTGTCTTTAAAGTTTGGTGAATGGTTTGATATATCTTGCTTGCAACAAGGTTGCTCATGCGCGCTGACATGCATGGACATGTCAGGACCTGCCCCTAGTTGGGGTTTGCCCAAGGCCGCCACCACACTGCCATTGCATTCATGTCAACAGTGTCAGCGTGCGTTGTTGCATACAGATATATCAGACCATTCACTAAACTTTTTAGACAGACCTTGTGTGTGTATATATAATATATATTCCATAGACAAAAAACCTTAC
Source organism: Taudactylus pleione (assembly GCA_031769625.1). Lineage (NCBI taxonomy): Eukaryota > Metazoa > Chordata > Amphibia > Anura > Myobatrachidae > Taudactylus > Taudactylus pleione. The sequence continues at coordinate 11,396,515 of JAUIMM010000082.1, forward strand.
AGTTTCACATGTCCCATTAAGGCTGCTTAGACATGATCTGAAAATTCACAAAACCTATTGAATTTCTGACACTCAAACTCCAAAAAGCAATGAAATTATGATCATTAAGGATGACACCTTAATGGACGTGTTCCTTGCATAATACATATATGGTATGCCATGACACCATGTGGTTAACTGCAGATTCAGCACTCTCACAGAGTGAGATTGCTGTCACTCACAAAATGGTGGAACTACTAATTCACAGAATTGTGTGATCATTGGAATACACACATGCAGTCTATGCAACTGAGGTCTTAGCAGAACATACAGCTGCGCAGATGAGATAAGAGTATGGTGGATGGGAGAAAAGGGGCAGAACTATGGGAGACAATGGATGTGCCTGCCGTTGGGTGCCAGCACTGAAGAGGCACCTCCTCCATTGCCCACAATATATTTACCCCACTTAAAAATATTTTATTTTTGTGTTTTTGTGCATATGTGATAGATAGATAGAGATAGATATGCACAATATATATTTTCCTTTTTCTTTAGGGGGGGCACCAAATTAAAACTTGCCTCCAGGCATCTGGGATGAACTTATGCCACTGTGGGGGAAGAAGACAAAGCGGTGTGGATGGGGCAAACAGAATGGTGTGTAGAGAAGAAGATTAGGCAGTACAGATGGAGGTGAGCCAAAGTGATGCATATTGGTGGAAAACGGTGCACATGGGGGGAGACAGAGTGGCACGGTTTAGGGGAACAGAGCGACATGAATGGGGGGTACAGAGTGGCATGGATGTGGGAAGACAGAGCAGCACAGATGGGTAAAGCCAGATTGGTGTGGATGAAGTACACAGACTAGTACAATGGGAGAACACACAACAGAAGGAATTGGGGAAGACAGATTGGTGCAAATGGGTGGGAAGACAGAGTGGTATGGGTGGGAGGGGAAAGACAGTGTGGCACGGTTGTGGGGACAGAGTGGAGCAGATGGACGAATAAAGTGTGGCAGAGATAAGGGGAAGACAGAGTGATGTGGCTGGGTTGAAGGCAGTGGTGCAGATGGAAGGAAACACAGTGGCATGGATGCAGGAAGACAGGGCGGTGCACATGGAGAAAGACATATTGTGTGGATGAGGGCTTGCAGACTAGCACATTTGGGAGAACACACAGCTGTAGGGATTGGGGAAGTTATAGCAGCATGGAGGCAAATATAGTGTACATGTATAGACAGAGTATGATAGTTTTAGCAATTAGGAAGCTTAATGTATATAATGAATGAGATGGATGTTTTGAGTTAGAAGGATGTTGGTACATAGTGACATTTTTGTGGTGACTGAATGGTAAGATTGTTGGCACTGAGTGGGATGTGTGTGCCACATAACTGCTCAGACCTCAGTTGCATAGACTGCATGTGTGTATTCCAATGAGCACACAATTCTGTGAATTAGACCACATGGTGTCATGGCATACCATATCTGTATTACACAAGGAACACGTCCATTAAGGTGTCTGCCATAATGATCGTAATTTCATTGCTTTTTGAAGTTTGAGTGTCAGAAATTCAATATGTTTTGTGAATTTTCAGATCATGTCTAAGCAGCCTTAATGGGACATGTGAAACTGTAAGGTTTTTTGTCTATGGAATTTCATTGCTTTTTAAAAATTTATTATCTTTTAGGGTTTGGAGGAACAAATCGAGCCACCTGCAGAGGAGAAGGGCAACAGAATGGTACACTAGCACAGGTGGAGGAAGACTGGCACACAGGAGGTGTTTTGAAGGTGCAAAGGGAGAGACGGCTATGGGGAAGGGCTGCAGGAGTGCAGGGCAACGGCAGCAGCGGGGTAGTGCATAGGGGCATCAGAGGGGCTCACTGATACTGGGCATGCAACTGAGAAAATAAAATCAATAAGGAACAAATGTATGGATGTATAAGTAAGATCTATGCATATGTTAAAAATTCCATATGTGTAAAGTAAAAATAAATAATGATGTCCGCCCCATCCTCCCACCAGCCCCAGGCTATACACTGCTGGTCCTGATTGTAAAAATACATGGGACAAAAAGCATAGAGGTCCCCTAAATTTAGCACAACCATCATCGTGCTTTTTAGAGCCAATCCTACAGGGGACAAAAGACGTAGGAGTCCCCTGTGTTTAAGGCAACCTGCACTTGACTCAGCCAAGCTGGTCAGGGTTTTGGAAATACAGGGGACAAAAAGCATAGGGATCCCCTGTATTTTCCATAACCAGCACCAAGCTCTTTCTAGTGGGGGGATAATACCACAGCCAGGGAAACCCTTTCACAAGTCCCCCAGCTGAAGCATTAACCATGATCGCTAGTCCACCCTGGGGAGTTGGGGACCCCACAGGGCACCCCAGGCATAGGCTGATAGCCCGGGTTTATCCCCAGCACTTCTGGAGCAGCATGTGCTGAGTTGATTATGTAATAGTGTGGTGCATTTGATAGTAGTGAAAATATTGTCTTTTGCTGTGGAACTACAGGTCCCAGCAAGCCTCCCTCATTATGGGCCCGCTGGTACCTGTAGTTCCACAGCAAAAGAAATACAGAAAAACACAGAACACACACCGTGAAAGTAAATGTTTAAAAATACAAGCACTGACACTTGCACATTCACACTTGCAATTACTCAAACTCACTTATGTGTCCCTGAAGTCAATCACGTCCACTTCTCCATGTAGATAATCCAAAGGATACCTGTAAACAAAAAATCCATACTCACCTGCTCTTATGCATGGATCACATCCTCTTCATTCAATGTAGGCATCCCCAAGCTTGGCAAAACACCAAATCAAAAAAAATGGACCACTGGACATTAATACTGTCCTCTAAGGACACTTCTACCCAAATGATGGCTCAGTGGCGGGATTTCACTATATAAATCCCGGTGCTGAGCGCTCATTGGCTGAGAGAGAATAGCCTTCTCCCTCTTATCCAATGAGCGATATACATAAAAAAAACCAATGGTGAGAACTACAAAGGTAACATTAAGACCGGGAGAGGCAGTGGGTGATGCCAGTGATAAGGTGTCAGGGAGAGGCAGTGGGTGCAACCAGTGATAGGGTATCATGGAGAGGCAGTGGGTAGCAGGAAAGGGTGATGGGGAGAGGAATTAAGTGACAGGTAAATGTTGATGGGAACAGGCTGAGGTTGACAGGAAATTGTGACAGGGAAAGTGTAATGGGAAGAGGCAGTGGGTGATAGAGATGGAGAAGGGCGATGCCTTGTAGAGGGCAGAGGGTGACAGGAGAGAGGGTGATGGGGAGATAGTGATGCTGGGGAGAGGCAGAGGGTAATAGCAAGAGCCAGTGGGTGTTGCAAGAGCGAGGGTAACAGGGAGAGGCATTGGTGATGCCAGGGATAGGGTGACAGGCAGTTGGTGATGCCAGGAATAGGGTGACAGGGGGAGGCAGTGGGTGATGCTAGGGAATGAGTGATGGGGGAGTCAGAAGGTGCCGGATAATTGGCTGGACAGAATCTGTTAAAATTAAAATCTGCACGACACCATTTTGTGAATGGCAACAAGATGTCATTTTGTGAAGGGCCGCTAAATGCCATTTTAGCGAATCTCACATGATATCAGTACATACGGCGATATTATTATTTAGCGTCTTACGATTCCCATGCATTAGAACAATGTTAAAAGTCCTCTTAATATAAAAAATACATTTACTAAAACAATATGAACAACCCTGCAAAACATGTACCACGGTGTACTTCATAAACACGTAGATGCACAATGCTAACTAGCATCTTTTCTTAAATATCCTTACACTTTCACATTACACACTTACATAGATAGGTTCCCTAGCATTAAGGTTAATATTCATGGTCTAATCATTATTAATTATGCAATGAAGCAACTGTATTTAAGATCTCAGGTTTAGTACATGATAAGCAGACCATGTTTGGTGCTATTCTAAACCACTGTTTATTTCCAGACTTCTGGTTGCATCGGTGAGGAAATCACAACATGTGTCTGCAAATTATGGATCCTAGAGAGTTAGGCATTGAAATGTACTCTGTAATGTAATGTTTATTAGCCAGTTTAGACTTGTTCTCCGGTGGGAAAATGGACACAAAGAACTATTGGAGGCTCAACTATTACAATACAAACTGACCTATGAACTGTATCGTAACAGAAGAACCAGGAAGAAGAATCAATGGGATTATGCCAACTTGTTCTATTGTATTGCCTATCTCTGTAAGGGTACATAAGCAAGCACTCTGAATCTGATAGTTAGTCATCTTTCTTTTCTGTTGACGGAGGTTTCATAGTTGATGCTGGGAAATCTCGACTGTATCTAGTGATTGTATAATTTGTTTGCGCTAATTGTATTTAGATCACAGAGTGTTACTATATGCTTTTTGGTGAATATCATCTTTTTGTGCTTTGGAACCACAATCAAAGTCTGGAAAGCAATTATTTCTTGTGCGACTTTTAACACTAAATAGCAACATTTAGGTTGTATAGATCATTAGGTATTCATAGGGTGAAGGGGAGATAGTGATGCAGGGGAGAGGCAGAGGGCAATAGCAAGAGCCAGTGGGTGTTGCAAGAGCGAGGCTAACAGGGAGAGGCATTGGGTGATGCCAGGGAAAGGGTGACAGGCAGTGAGTGATGCCAGGAATAGGGTGACAGGAAGAGGCAGTGGGTGATGCTAGGGAATGAGTAATGGGGGAGTCAGAAGGTGGCTATAGGGGGTGGCAGTGGTTGATGTAGAGGATGATGGGAAGAGGCAGTGGGTGACAGGTAGGGATAGTGGGTGACAGGAAAGGGTGACAAGAAGAGGCAGTGGTTGATGCTAGGGAATGAATGACAGAGGAGCCATAAGGTGATACCAGGGGGTGGTAGTGTGTGATGTCGAGGATGATGGGAAGAGGCACTGTGTAACAGGAGAGATGGGTAATTGGTAGAGACAGAAGGGGACAGGAAAGGGTGATGAGGAGAGGCAGTAAGTGATGGGGAGAGGGTGATGGGAAGAGGAAGTGAGTGATAGGGAGAAGCAGAGGGTGATGGGGAGAGAGTGATGTCTTGTAGAGGGCAGAGGGTGATGGAAGCAAGAGGGTGATGGGAAGATAGTGATGCAGGGGTAAAGTAGAGGGTAATGGGGATAGGGTGATGGGAAGAGACAGTGAGTGATAGGGAGAAGTAGAGTGTGATAGGCAGAGGGTGACAGGAGAGATAGTGATCGGGAGATAGTGATGCATGGGAGAGGCAAAGGGTGATGGGCAGAGCCAGTGGGTGATACCAGAGTGAGGGTTACAGGGAGAGGCAAAGGGTGATGCAATGGATAGGGTGACAGGCAGTGGGTGACACCAGGAATATGGTGTCAAGGAGAGGCAGTAGATGATGCTAGGGAATGAGTGATGGGGAGTCAGAAAGTGACCCTAGTGGGTGGCAGTGGGTGATGTAGAGGATGATGGGAAGAGCCACTGGGTGACAGGAGAGATAGGTCATGGGTAGAGACATTCAGAGATGGAGAGGCATTGGCTGACAGGAAATGGTGATGAGTAGAGGCAGTAAGTGATTGGGAGAGGGTGATGGGAAGAGGGTGATGCCTTGTAGAGGGCAAGAGATACAGGAGAAAGAGGGTGATGGGGATATAGTGACGCAGGGCAGTGGCAGAGGTTAATGGGGAGAGGGTGATAGCGAGATCCAATGGGTTGCCAGAGCAAGGGTAACAGGGAGAGGCAGTAGGTGATCCCAGGGATTGGATGAGAGGTAGTGGGTGACACCAGGGATAGGGTGTCAGGGAGAGGCAGTGGGTGATGCTAGGGAATGAGTACCAGAGGAGTCATAAAGTGATGCCAGGGGGTGGCAGTGGGTGATGTAGAGGATGATGGGGAGAAGTAGTTGGTGACAAGAGAGATGGTTGATGGGTAGAGATAGTGGGAGACTGACAGGAAAAGGTGACAGTAAGAGGCAGTGGGTGATAGGGAGAAGCAGAGGGTGACAGTGCCTTATAGAGGGAAGAGGGTGACAGGAGAGACAGAATGATGGGGAGATAGTGATGCAGGGGAAAGCCAGTGGGTGATGGCTGAGCAAGGGTGACAGGCAGTGGGTGATACCAGGGATAGGGTGACAGGCAGTGGGTGATGCCAGGGATAGGGTGCAGGGAAAGGCAGTGGATGATGCAAGGTAATCAGTGATGGGGGAGTCAGGTTACCACAGGGGGTAGCAGTGGGTGACATAGTACATGACTGGAATAGGCAGTGGGTGACAGTAGAGATCGGTGACGAGTAATGATAGTGGGATATCGGAAAGGTAACAGGGAAAGGGTAACAGGGAGAGGGTAAGAGGGAGAGGCAGTGTGTGATAAAGAGAAGCAGAGGGTGACCAGGAGTTGGTGATGCCTTGTAGAGGGCAGATAGTGACAAGATAAAGAGGGTGATTTGGACATAGTGATGCAGGGGAGAGGCAGAGGGTGATGGGGAGAGGGTGATAGCGAGAGCCAGTAGATGCTGCCAATGCAAGGTAATAGGGAGAGGCAGTGTGTGATGTTAGTGATAGTGAGAAAGGCAGTGGGTGACAGGGAGAGACAATGGGTGATGCCAGGGGATAGGGTGTAAGGGAGAGGCAGTGGGTGATGCCAGGGGATAGGGTATAAGGGGGAGGCAGTGGGTGATGCCAGGGGATAGGGTGTAAGGGAGAGGCAGTGGCTGATGCTAGGGCATGAGTGATGGGGGAGTCAGAAAGTGACACTAGGGGGTGGCAGTGGGTGACATAGAGGATGATGGAAAGAGCCACTGGGTTATAGGAGGGATGGGTGACTGGTAGAGAAAGTGGGAGAAGGAGATGCAGTGGGTGAAAGGAAAGGGTGAAGGGGAGAGGCAGTAAGTGATGGGTAGAGGGTGATGGGAAGATTCAGTGGGTTATAGAGAGATGCAGGGTGACCAGGAGATGGTGAAGCCTTCTAGAGGGCAGAGTGACAGGAGAGAGAGGGTGTCGGGGACACAGTGACACAGGGGCGAGGCAGAGGGTAATGGGGAGAGGGTGATTGCAAGAGCCAATGGGTGATGTCAGTACAAGGGTAATAGGGAGATGCAGTGGGTGACGCCAGGGGATAGGGTGTCAGGGAAAGGCAATGTGTAATGCTAGGATATGAGTGATGGGGGAGTCAGAAAGTGACACTAGTGATGCAGGGGAGAGGCAAATGGTGATGGGGACAGCCAGTGGGTGATACCAGAGTGAGGATTATATGGTGAGGCAATGGGTGATGCGAAGGATAGGGTGACAGGCAGTGGGTGATGCCAGGAATAGGGTGTCAAGGAGAGTTAGTTGGTGATGCAAGGGAATAAGTGATGGGATAGTCTGAAGGTGATGCCATGGGGCGGCAGTGGGTGACGTAGAGGATGACGGGGGGATTGGTAGTGGGTGACAGTAAAGATGGGTGACAGGTAGAAATAGTGGGAGACTGAGAGGCAGTGGGTGACAGGAAAGGGTGACTGGAAGAGGCAGTGGGTGACAGGAAAGGGTGACTGGAAGAGGTAGTGGGTGATAGGGAGAAGCAGAGCGTGATAGGGAGAAGGTGATGCCTTGTAGACAGTAGAGGGTGACAACAGAGAGAGAGTGATGGGGAAATATTGACCCAGGGGAGTGGCAGAGGGTGACAGGGAGAGGCAGGATTGGGTAGGAAAGGGGGTAACAGTGATATGGTGGGGGTCATTGGGCAGGGGGAGAAGAGAGCATTGACAAAAGGATGGAAGGGGGCATTACTGTGACTGGGCTATTTGGATAGCACCTGTGCCAAATTGGATTGCACATAGTACATGTACTGGGGTTTAGGAAATGTAGAGCGAGAAGATTGCAATGAGCTGCGACACAAAAGGATGTTATCTATGGAATTGCTTTTCCACATCTTTGTTTTGCAGCTTATTGGACTCTCTCTCTGCAATTCCAAAACCCCAGCACATGTACTATGTGCAATTCTAATATATGTTACACAGGCACAGCATGTGAATGCAAAATAAAAATACATCTGACCTTACCTATATGGTGGTTTCTCTGCATTGGGGAACCTCTGGAGGGTATGCAGTCAGGAAGCCGATGGTCTAAATGCTAACCGCCGGCTTTACGACTGTCAAATCCCGGCAATGTACGAATGACAGGCGTCAAAAACCCTTTGACACCTGTCATTAGATGTATGCTGGGAGCCCAACGCCTGCCATACCAATGAAGGTAAGCTGGCGCAGAGATCAGCAGCAGAGAGGAGGGTTAGGTTTTAGGGTTCCTGGGGGGACTTATGGTTAGGCACCCCCACAGGAAGGTTAGGTTTAGGATAGGGGAAGGGGGGTTTGGGTTAGGCGCCCCCTTGGGAGACTTAGGTTTGGGCTGCGGGGAAGGGGGAGTTAGGTTTAGGCACTTAGAGGAGGGGATAGGGTTAGGCACAAGGGATGATGTTAGGGTTAGGCACCCCTAATGGAGGGTTAGAGCAGGGAGTATGGTTAGCAGAAATTACCCTGCTGGGCTTCCGCTGTCAGGATTTGAACCGCCGGCCGCTGTCAGGATACTACACCCCCTCTGGAGACATTGATCCTCCATGGGCAGACTTAGAATCGGGGCTATGAATTGCAAAAATAACCCGAAGTTACAATGAATGTCGTTTGCAAATATATAAATAACTGTTAACTATATAAAAAGTGAGTCTGAAAAAGTCTGAAAATTCTGCATAACATAGAGGCATGTATATATAGTGTATGTCCCTGGGTACCATGTCTAAGGATATGGGGAATAGACTGGTGAGTATGTTCCTGGGGCAGACAGGGGGTGTTAAGGTGGGTATGGTATGTCTCTGGGTACTAAGTCTGAGGAGGATGTAGTTAGTAGACCTACATACCGCATCCTGGCTGATGAAATCCCAACAGCCAGGATGCCGCACGTGAGTATAGAGGGCCGGTTAGATCATAACAACAGAGGGGGTGTAGGGGTAGAGTGCTAGGTTTAGGCATCACAGTGTGGGTTAGGGTTAGGCTAGGGAAGGTCAGGTACCCCCGGGGATGGGTTAGGCACCACTGGGGGGGAGTTGAACTTAGGCACTAAGAGGAGTGGGTTTGGTTTAGGCACCAAGGGGGAGGGTTAGGTTTAGGCACTAACAGGTAGGTTTAGGATGGGGTGGGGTGCTAGTGTTATAATGTAAGAACAGAGGGTTAGGGGGAGAAGGGGGGAGAGTTACTATACTATTGGGATCCTGAGCATCGGAATGCTCATCCTGAGATTTCATACCCATTCTGTCTGAGTGGCTGGGAAGTAGGGTGGTGAGTGTACGTCACTTGGGTAGCCAGGAGGGTGTGTGTGGTAGAGTGGGTAGTGTATGCCCCTGGGCTGGGAAGTACTGTATATCTAGAAGTTGGGGGGTAGTGCGAGTTACAGGCATGTTCCAGAGGCAGGGATGGGACTGGTTAGCCTAACGCCCCCCACCAGAGTCAGCACTTGGAGCACAAGCTCCATCCACTCTGCCGCTGGGGGGCAGGATGGGAGTAGTTATAGCAGGAAGCACGGGACAGGGTGAGAGTAATAGTGGGAAGCAGTGGGCAAGATGGGAGTAGTAATGGGAAAAAGGGATCAGGATGGGAGTAGTAGAGAGAAGCAGGGGACAGGATGGAAGTAGTAGAGGGAAGTAGGGGGCAGGTTGATAGTAGTAGTTAAAAGCAAGGGGGCAGGATGGGAGTAGTAGTTAGAAGCAGGGGGCAGGATGGGAGTAGTAGTTAGTAGTGGGGGCAGAATGAGAGTAGTAGTTAGAAGCAGGAGGCAGGATAGGAGTTGTAGTTAGGAGAAGGGGGCAGGATGGGAGTAGTAGTTAGAAGCAGGAGCAGAATGGGAGTAGTAGTTAGAAGAAGGAGGCAGGATGGGAGTAGTAGATAGAAGCAGGGGACAGGATGGAAGTAGTAGAGGGAAGTAGGGGGCAGGTTGATAGTAGTAGTTAAAAGCAAGGGGGCAGGATGGGAGTAGTAGTTAGAAGCAGGGGGCAGGATGGGAGTAGTAGTTAGTAGTGGGGGCAGAATGAGAGTAGTAGTTAGAAGCAGGAGGCAGGATAGGAGTTGTAGTTAGGAGAAGGGGGCAGGATGGGAGTAGTAGTTAGAAGCAGGAGCAGAATGGGAGTAGTAGTTAGAAGGAGGCAGGATGGGAGTAGTAGATAGAAGCAGGGGGCAGGATGGGAGTAGTAGTTAGAAGCAGGGGGCAGGATGGGAGTAACAGTTTGAAGCAGGGGGCAGGATGGGAATAATAGAAGCAGGGGGCAGGATGGGAGTAGTAGTTAGAAGCAGGAGGCAGGATGGGAGTAGTAGGTAGAAGCAGGGGGCAGGATGAGAGTAGTATTTAGAAGTGGGGGCAGATTGAGAGGAATAGTTAGAAGCAGGGGGCAGGATAGGAGTAATAGAAGCAGAGGGCAGGATGGGAGGAATAGTTAGCAGCAGGGGCAAGATGGGAGGAATACTTAGAAACAGGGGGCAGGATGGGAGGAAAAGTTAGAAACTGGGGGCAGGAAGGGAGTAGTGGTGGGAAAAAGCAGTAAGTATGAAAGTGGAACGAACATCTCATCTTGAGAAAGTTATCTGCTCTCTGCAGCTCTCAGGTCCCGGCCACCGTTCCTCCCTCTGTGTAGTACAGCTAGTATGTGCCACTGACAGCTAGCTCCTTCCCCAAACTACATACATTATAGCTGCCTGCAGCACACACATCATGCAGCACGTACATATCCAGCATCCCCAGGGTACAGTCTGATCCATCCCACAAAGACAGGGCTGGGCAGGTGGCAGAGGGAGGAGACACAGGAGTAGGCAGCATCCCAGAAGCGCGCCAGCTGGCCCTTGCACACGTGAATTGGCACAAACCGGCTGTCAGTGTCATCCTGGCCAGCCCTTTTAGTGGGGAGCATGGGACCGGTGGCTGGCCCAGCGGGACCTTTCTCAGTGGCCCAATTCGCCCAGATGACAGGGAGGAGGGGAGGAGGTGGTGTTTGACCCGGGCCCGACCAGCAAGCGTGCATCACCCAAGCCCCATCTCGGTGCCCCTGCCCATCGGCACCCAAGTCCGGTACCTCGCTGTGGGAACGAGCTGCTGCTTGGGTGATGCACCTCCCAGTGGTGTGTGCACTGTGTTTTGCTCAACTTCCCGAGGCCCTGCTGACCATGCAGCAGCAGTGGGTACACAGCCGATTGCTGAAGTATAGGGTCAGTGGTCGCCGGTCACCAACTGGATCTGTCTGCACATACTGTATATCGGGTTTCTAGGATACGGGGCTAATCTGAGTAGCAGCAGCAGTGGCTGCTCCACCGCTCTCCACAAAAGCCATTTCAGCTCTTCACAGAGGTGCCTGACCTGGCTAGTACACTGACAACAGCAAAGATCCCAGGATCACTCGCTGCTACTAAGCTAAGGACATGACATGTAGTACCTGCCGACAGCCACGCTGTGGATCATCAATGATCCGCAGGGTTGGCCACCACAAGCCTCTTACTCTCCAATGGCACTAGTGCCTGGGCATCAGCAGTAGTTACGCCCCAGACTGCAATGGCAGTTTGAGAGGCTGTCCTGTCACTAACAGGCTTTCAGGGTAGTAGGGGATGAGGTGAAGGGGGTGGGAGCTTTGGTGGCAGGGCTCCAAACAGGATGCGGAGTTAAAGGCACCCCAGTGAAGCCACACACACACACCCTGCTGCATACAGCTACTGAGGCTGCGCAACAAGTTGAACCTTCCTATCTCTACAATGGGACATTTGTGAGGTAATAGTTTTAAAACTGTAACTTTCTCAATTACCTGAACCCCAAAAGCACATACCCTGGCACAATAGCTACCTAATAAAACAAACCCCAAGTCTAAATTCCACCCCTACCCTGAGTGTTGCCTTCCCCCCAAAAAACAATAGACTACAACAGAAAAGTGTTCCTAATTGAGAATGTCAGAAAAAAGTGACAGTTGGAGCATTTAGATTACTCCCAAAGTTTCATTTTTTATGTTTTTGCCCTGAAATTGGCATGCAGCACCCAGTGACAGTTCTACCCGGCCATACCAAATTTCAGATCCATACCTCTAAGAGATATTGAGGTGTAGCTCCTTGAACACCCTGCCCACTCCTCCAGAACTCTATATGGAGAAATCCATTTTTTATGATTCAGCCTTAATATAACAGCATGACTGTGCCCTTATAATAAACAATTGACAATGATTTGTTAAGATGACCAACCTTATAATGGTGTGTGCTGAGCTTGTATGATTTTTTTTTAAATTAAATGGTATGGTTACATACCATTGGCACAACAGATGTTTGAGTGCTGTGGATCAATGCCAATTGTTTATGAAAATTTTTTGTGGTCACACTTGCTCTTGCACCTAAAGTTCAAATATGTACATATGTGTCCGGCTACATGCCCGCAAGCAGATATGCGCATTGCATTTACACCGTGACTCCGTAGGATTGCATGTTGCAATCGCAGTACGTGCCATAGCATACCTCAGCTTACACTGCTGTGGGTAACTGCATGGTGCGATGCATGCACATGTTTGTAGCGCGATCAGTTAGGATGCAAGATGACACATCTGTAAGTCAAATTTTGTCAGCTTATCCCCTAGGTGTCATTAATTAGTATGCTTGAGTGTGGTTCTGCCTCTTTAAGCCAGTGAGGCAGCATTTAAGCCCATTTAATAAGCCTAATGAGCACTTAAAATTTACAGTGTGTGATACCTGGAGCCAAATGCTCATATTTTTGAGAGTCAGTATAGGTACTGACCAGAATGGGAAGACCGTGACATGGTTGGTCAGCTTGACACATTATTGCAATACTTTGGAAATAACATTCCCTTGAATTAAAAGTACAGTTTGGAATATCATGGTGAGTACTCAGTTTGTATGTGTTTCAAATCCAATTTCAGTCTCTGGTAAAGATATGAAAATTATGCCAATCTTTTGCAACCAATGCAATGGTCCATGAATAATGTCCAAATGTTGTGTGAAATAAAATGCAGATAAAAGTAGAAATGTATGGTCTGACTGGAACAGTCTGTGGCATCCCACCACCTGTGTAACAATGTTTTACCCTGCTGGTAATGTCCTGGGTTCTGCTCCTCAACCAGAGGACTAGGTGTGCTGATAATAGGTGAGGGGATATATACCCCGTGATGTCTGGTCCTCTTCCTTGGTTCCCCTATTCTGGTGGAGCATGGACAATGCTCACCTGCATGATGCTGGTGTGACATGTGGTTGTCCCGTGAGATTACATTATAATATATGGTTCAGATGGCAGTCTGTCTGGTGAAGTGGGAGAAGTGTCTTTCAATTCCGTTTGTGTGTTCCTGAAGCCTGACGCATCGCGGCCTAAATGCCTTCCTCTGGTATGTGATAGGTATGGAGTGTTTTGGTTCTATTTACACTGCAGAGGGCATGAAATCACTGTGGTCTGGGAGTCCCTGTATCTATGGTGATGTGATGTGTGCCTGTAAACATTGTTTCTGTTTGATTAGGTGATTTGTATGTTAAGTTTCCTTCCAATTCCTGGAATTCTCAGTTCTTTGTTTGAATTAACCTACATACAGTGGTGAATCTTATTATTGTTCAAGTTCTTATTGCTTACGAAATATTGTGGCTGCTATTACACTGCCTCTATGTTCTTCTTGTGAATAAAGCTAGCATTCATTCATCCACAACTCAGAGGGAAATACCAGCCCGCAGGGGCTTAGTATACCTGTATAATGGTAGAGGCCGAGGTATGCTACAGGTGTTTCTGCCACTGGCTTTAATGTTTTAGATGGCAAGTAGTTATTTTTCTGCCACTGGCTTTAATGTTTTAGATGGCAAGTAGTTATTTTTCAGTCTATGTGAGATCTGAGAACAACCACCAGAATGCTGCCCTTGCAAAGGTAAAATAGCAGCCCTGGGCTTATCCCTTGATCCTTTGAGGTGGTGAGTGTGGGGTAATGGTATAAAAAATAAAGATTTAATATTATTTATTACAGTGGAACTGTGGTCCCAGGAAGCCTACCCCGGTATGCAAAGCACTTTGGGAACCACAAGTGCCAGAATGCCAAGGCATTACAATACAATACACTTTATTGTCATCAACAACAAAACATGTTGAATTGTCAAGTAAATGTTAGTTACAAACACTGCAGCATATAAAAACATGCCAGCAAAACATTCCTTTAATACTCAGGTCAGTGCATTTTGACAGTTTAACAGATGGACAGCCACTCGAAAAAACTGTTACATAACCGCTTTGTATGCGTACACACACTCCTAAAGTGAACATTTGATGGTAACCTTTCAAAAACCATGTAATTGGGATGACCAGGATCAGCTAAGATGCTTCTAGTCCTCTTTAGTACTCTACTCTCATAGAGAACTGAATTTTGGGCAATTTTACACCTACTATTTTACTTTTGGTCTTTACCAGACATTTGAGAGCACCCTGATCAGCAGCAGAGCAATTTCCAAACCATGTGATAATCCCATAAGTCAGGACACTCTCTATTATACAACAATAAAAACTTAGGAGCGTCTCCGTACTCAGACAAGCTGCCTTTAGCCTTTGTTGATAAAAAAGTCATTGCTGCACCTTCTTGATTACAAATGAGCAGTTTAAAGACAGGTCAGATCCTTTGAGATATGAACCAAAAATTTAAAGGAATCCACCTCCTCAATGACCATATTGTCTAAAACTACTGGCAATTTGGGTCCACAATCCACCCTCCTGAAATCAAATACCATTTCCTTAGTTTTTGCGGTATTTAGGAATAAACAATTTTCCTTACTCCATTCAAGTAATCTATGCACCTCGTGCCGATATGCTTCCTCCCTCTCCTTCCCTATCAAACCCACAATAGCAAGATCATCTGCAAACTTCACAATCTTAACAGACTGTGAAGCTGACACACAATCATGAGTGAATAAGGAATATAACAGTGGGCTCAAAACACACCCCTGGGGCGCACCAGTTTTCAACAACAGTTCCCCAGAAACATACCCCCTAACTTAACCACTTGTGGCCTGTCTGTCAAAAAATTAAAAATCCAATTGCACATATGCCCATTTAGACCTTACTAAAACTAAAAGATACCAGAACAATGGTATTAAATGCAGAACTAAAATCAACAAATAAAATTCTAACATAAGCCATCTTTTGCTCTAAGTGGGTCTGCACCATATGCAAAACTGATAAAACAGCATCATCTGTAGAACAATTTACCCTAGAAGCAAATTGGCAATGGCCAAATTCAGCAGCAAAATTAGATTTAATATGTTTCAGTACTAAATGCTCCAAACATTTCATAACAATGGAAGTTAGAGCAATTGGGCAATAGTTGTTCAAACATTTAGGCATACCTTTTTTTGGAACAGGTATGATAGTTGTTACTTTAAAACATTTGGGGACATGACAATAAGCAAGGGACATTAAATGCCTACTGCCACCTAGAGTTTCACTGTAAAGGAAATATTACAAAAATGATAGCACATGCTCTTAATGTTTTATCCCTTTATTATACAAACTCTCACTTCATATACTTACCTTCTCCATAGGTGTACATCTAGCTGTCCAGGGTCTTGGTAAACAAAAAAATACACTCATCTGAGGTCATGGACATGGTGCACACTATGTACAGAGCTAACCAAGACCTGACAGTTCTCCCATGGGACACTGCACTAGACATTGGTCAATGCTGATTGGTAAGAGTGGAACACTCTCAGCCAATCATCACATGATGCCATAGAATCCGTCCGCTAATTGGAAATCCCATTCCCTAAAACAAACATAGTTTAAAGATTAGCTTTTTGCATATTTCAAACTACATTATGAAATATGCATAAAATACCACTTTCAATTGCGTATAATACACAGTAAATTAGTGAAAAAGCAGTATATTATTAGCCAACAAATAGTACAATATTAGTTGAAAAGTAGCATATTTTTAGTGAAAAAGTAGTAAAGAGTGTTCATATAAATCAATATCACTGACTATAAGACAAAAAATGTGGCTAAACACGGAAAAATCATGTCATACATATACATACTGTATGTGTCCTCATACATTGTTGCTCAAATTGTGTCAAACAGCCTTTCTCATCACGTCAGGTCCCGGGCGTCTCCGCTGTGCAAAGCAGCTATTTGCTCAAAATGTGCCTCCCACTCTTATACAGTTATCTATGACATACATGATAAACAAAAATGTACAGTATGGCAACATGATTTTCCATCTTAAGCCTCATTTTCAGTCTTCTGTGTATACAGCAATATTGGTTATTCTTGCTACTTTTTCACTTTTATAATGCTACTATACTTTTACCTTAATATTATTCTACTTATGACTAATAATATGATACTTTAATGAAAATATTTGTGTGAATTGAAAGTGCTATGTCAAGTATAGTAGAGTAGTGATGTCAGTAGTGAAGACAGTGTGAAAATACAGTGCACCAGTGAAACCTTAGCACAAGATCTGGCACCACTCTAGTGTGTCACGCTGAGAGCAAAGCTGAGTAAGGACACATCTGCAGGTGACTAGATAAATTTATAGTAAACTCATGGCATTCTTACTCCAGTAACTTAACGCTGGCAATTTTGTTCCACATCACACATCAAAAGGCAGAATAAATGAACCTATAAGATTTTCTCTTCTGTCAATTTCTATGTTTTTATCTTTTGCAGCAATTCTGGGCACATTGGCAAACGCTGCAATCTTGTCTAAAAAATCAAAATGCAGAGATGCCTATGATTCAATGAAAGAGATGTGAGGATTACTAATGTAAATGGCCACAGAGATGATAAACTAAACAAACTGTAACACACAGCAGGCATCTACATTTAGATGTCATGTAAAAACAAAATAGCTCACAATTCAACCTGCAGATCTCTAAATGTTGTAAGCTAAAGTGTAAAATGTGAACATGTGAATGTTTCTCTTTTATACAGAACCCATTTATATTCTAAATATGCTGAATAACTACAGAATAAAAAGATTTTGTAAAAAAAACTGTAAGAAATAAGTATTTTAATGCTGTACTTGCACTTTACTTGAGCAAAGTCAATTTATTTGCAAAGTGATTACTTTATACTGTATATTTAATAAAATTCTTGCTATAAAATCATCAAACATTCACTTCAGATTCCATCATGTTCACTCATTAATATAAAAATAATTATTGATGAAAACCTACATGATACTCTGCATTTTGTTATTTTTTGCAAGTTTACCAAATTTTCAGGACCCTTAATCTAACATAATTTATTCAGGAATTTTTGCTGCTGTTACAAAGCACAAATCAAATGGGAATTTACAAGTTACTTCAGTGATGTACATATTAGCATAATCATGAATATGCCAAGGGATATTAAACATATTTGTTTGTACAATATTAGTTTTGAAGAAGCCACATGACTGGAAGTAATTTAAACAAACTTCTAATGGTATACTATTTACCAAACAGGATAGAGATATAGTCATATTGAATATTAAGACAAAAAGGAAAACTGGGAGCTCTGAAAGATAAATCATAATTCTAATTTATTTATACTTTAATAGTAATTAAGCAACAATAAAGTGGTAATACTTTATAGAATTTAAATGCACAAGAAAGAAATAACAGTTTCAAAAATAATGAATAAACTAGTGGACACCTACAGCAACAAATACTACACACTGCTTAATCAGTAAGAGTATTTCGGCAACAGTATGTGTAATGCAGCAGTGAAAAAGTGCTTGGCAACAATGTTATTGAGAAAATAGATATTGACAACAATCTTTAAAAGGTATCACTATAGAATGATCAGCTTGTATAGATATCCAGTCTCCTTGTATAAGTAGTATTTAAATATCTAATAATGGAGAGGAGCCTGACGGGGCTCAGCGAGCTTGCTGTTATTGTGTAAATTGCCTGAAATGACCTTCAGGTAGTGAAAATACAATTCAGGTACACCAAATACATAAAAGTTAATAGTGGTAAATGGAATGATAAGCGACTTAAATCATGTAATTTGGTGACTATTATTGGCTGTGAAACCATCTTCCCAGATGTAAAGTGTCCCACCAGCAAGTGTATAATCAAATAGAAAGCCAGTAGCTCAGACTCATTTGAAAAAAACTGTAATGAGGTGGTTAAGTAAAATAGTGTATACGCACCCAAAATGAAAGTATATTCAGAGCTCTTCCCAGATTGCACCTGTTGTGTGCAGGAGAGATGGACCTATTGACTGCTCAGTATAATGTACCCAGCCTGCTGTGTGAATAGCAGTGTAGGCAAAGTTCTTGCTCTGTCAATATTTTAGGCTACTGCTGTGGTAACAGTATCATCGTTGCTGTTTGACAGGTGTATCAGGGCCACACTGTATGTTCTAGTGCTTCTGGTATGGTGGCAAGCCCGATTTTTGATGAAAGGAGGACAAGGCAAACTAGAATTGGAACTTTGAGTTGTACGGTCCCACTTGTCAGGCACTATGAAGTCAGGACAGCTAACGCGTTTCTTGGTCATAAGTTTACCAGCCATTTCCTCAGAGGTATTGCATATTGAATAATAATGCAGAAAGCTTGTGAAATCTATCCAATCTCTATATGAAACCTTACACATACATTAATTTCTCACTTCCAAACAGTAGCTCTCTATGATCACAATGTCAACTGCATTATATCTGTAATTAAATTAATAGCTGTATATAGCCATAACCCAGGCTATGGTTAAATGTTTCAAATAATATACAGGTATGTAAATAAAACTTCAGAATATGAAAAAAATATATGTACAGTGAGTCAGGCATCTCAATTGCTGTCCTGATGCTTCCCTATGTAATGTTTCTACAAATCTGCCTAGATCTATAAATGCAACTTGGTAGAAAAAACTTGGAAAGTTCTCCTTTGTTTTTCCCTAATCTGCCTGCAAATGGAGAGGATTCCTAATGCCATTTTAAATGGAAATTACTCCAGTATATTTTATTTTCTAAAGATGAAGCACATGATTTATACACAACATTCAGTTTAAATACAAAGTACAATGATCACTGACCTCTAAAATGTACATAATAGTTTATTGCCTTAAACCTGTTTTACAAGGCTGACATTCACAGCAAGGATTAAACTATGGTCAAGCTCTTTAAAGCCTAATAAGAGTATGAGTTTAAGTACCTCTAAGGTTTTTAATCAAAATGTATTTAAATTTTTCAATATTTCAAGTGCATAATTTGTGAAATTTGTATATAAAACAATTTTTTATTTTGTACATACATATACCCATGTAAACACTAAGGACCTGTTTCAGACCCACTCGCTAGGATGAAGCCAGCTGATTATTTGCATTCTGCACATGCATACACATCGTATCATGTGCAAACCAGTGCGAGCGATCGGGAAGCGTACACTTGCTGCCCATAGACAGCCCTGCAGAATGAGTGACAGGAGAAGCCGTTTGTGGGTGGTTACAGGGGCTGGATGCTAGAAATGGGGGAGTGGAGGTATTAACGCAGGCGTGCCTGAACATCTTAACATTGTTTCTGAAGCATGCATAATTAAGAGGCAGTATCATAGTACACATCACTTGGTTGTATTTCACACTGAAGCACTCAGTGCTTGTGGTAGGGTATGGTCAGCCACAAGCGATTCGTTCACTTCCGATGGTACTCGATGTACCGATGGTTGCATACACTTCCTGGAGATGACGTGCGCAAGTAGGTATCTTAAGACAAGCTGGTGGGCATTTGCTTACACAGAGTGATCGCAATCGAAGACATAGTGGGCGTGCTAATGCCATGCTGTGTGATCGCTTGCCTTGACGAAATTTGCATACACATCTAGCATGCAAATGCATTTTTTGAGAGGGTCTGAATTGAGCCCTCAGACCCAAATTCAATTAACTGTGATAAGCCGCTTTTCTAAAAACAGCTTATTTTGTGAATTTAGGCTCATCTGGTAATCCTATTAGCCACAGTTTTGCATCTATGAATTCTCCATAGCCAAAAGTGGCAAAAAGTTTTCTTCACCACCAGAGCAGGTGATAAGTTGTACAAATCCCCTATTTTAAGGTAAAAATGTTGGGACTTGGTGCAGAACCACTTGGGCACCCCCTTAATGATCAATTAGGGAAAAATAGATTTCAATTAATGTAATTTGGCAAATAATGATAGACCATTTTTGGGGTAAAAAAAATTATGAAAAATTGGTTTAAAGTAGTCGGTCAGGTATTTTGGGGGACTGTGTGGATGGGACATGTGTTTTAAATTTAACTGCAGCATTTATTTTGGTTCTGTCATTTCTTTACTTTTATAGCATTTAATGCATATTACAGACATTTGACACAATTTAAGAACTCCAAATACTTTTGTTAGGGCCACTAATACACGTCTATGTTGTTTTCCTATCTCAGTTTGTCTTTTTTTTTCGGGTACAGACAGTTTTCCCCATTTTCTAATCTTGTGTTTTAGAGCTTAATTCTAAACTATGCCTGGATTTAAATTAAATGATGCTTTATTTTAGTTTGCCTCTACTATTTTTTTACTGCTGTTCTTCATAGTCAGACACTCAACAAATGATGAAAAATATTATATAAATAAATAAATATATAACAAATTGGCGCTACTCTGAGTGTTTCTACCAAGGCATCTGTCATAAAGGAGAGAGTCAATCTCTATACATGACACTAGATAAAATATAAACAGCATACAATTATGTACCACTTTATTTTAGCTTGCCTCTCCTATCTTTTTAACTGCTGTACTTCATGGTTAGACACTCAACAAATGATGCAAAGTATTATATAAATATATACTGATCGGGTGCTACTTTGAGTGCTTCTACCCAGGGGCGCCGAGAGGGGGGGAGCGGGTAAAGATTACCCGGGCTTCCGGAGGGGCCCGGCGGGGGCCCGGGTCCGGCGCCGCCCCCCCCTCACAGCAGCCCAGCACACAGCGTGTGCTGAGCTGCATTTGGAGACTGCTTGTGGCTGCTGAGCAGCAGCCACAGCAGTCTCCTATGCCTGTGCGGGTGAGTGATCACATTCATCACGCCCCCCCTGGCTTTGCACTGGGCTAAGGGGGCTCAGAGTGCCTCCCCTCCCCAGCGCCGCTTTGCGGCGCTGCAAATCTTTTTTTTTTCCTCTCGGCAAGGGGGCGTGGCCACACCTCCCCTATTAGGCCACGCCCCCTATTACCGGGGCCCACCACGGCTCTTGGCGGGCCTGCTTCTACCAAGGCAGCTGAGATTAAGGATCGCTGTACATGACAACATATACAATTGTAAAGAGTGCACAAATGGCCAGTTGTGTGCTGTTTATACACAACAAGCTGTAATCAGCATAATAATCCATTGATATCAAAGAATCTGGGCATGGGAAAATGACTTAAAAGCATATAAATAGAAAATAACACAAAATTACTCCAGAAATAATGCCTATTCATATTTTTAGTGGCTGTGAAAACCTAATTAGGAACCATAAGTACACTAGCAAAACTATGCTAACAATCAAGTGGGGAGGTACAGACCAATAACACATTATGCAACATACTCTAGTTCTATAGCTCCCACTTGAGTTACAAAAATTATCAGTGTGGTTCAGTTAAGAGAAAAAACTATTTTATGCTCTCTCCAGATGTTGCTAGCCTACTGTTTCACTGTTGTACTGTAGTGTGATTTAAGTAAGAAGTAAGGTAACACAAAGGTTTACACTGGTGCATCACAGAACCTGGAACATAATGTCATTCTGACCAGGACATTGTTTAGAGTATTTTCTACCTGTGTTTGCATGTTGGAACCAAGAGGTATTGTTGTGATGACCGAATGGGAAGATTCTGGGTACTGAGTGAGATGTTTGTGCCACATAACTGCATAGACTGCATGTGTGTATTCCAATGAGCACACAATTCTGTGAATTAGCAGCGCCCCCATTTTGTGAGTGACATCAATATTCACTCTGTGAGAGTGCTGAATCTGCAGTTAACCACATGGTGTCATGGCATACCATATCTGTATTACACAAGGTACACATCCATTAAGGCATCTGCCTTAATTATCATAATTTCATTGCTATTCTAAGTTTGAGTGGCAGAAATTCAGTAGGTTTTGTGAATTTTCAGATCATGTCTAAGCAGCCTTAATAGGACATGTGAAACTGTAAGGTTTTTTGTCTATGGAATTTCATAGCTTTTTAAAAAATTATTAACTATTAGTGTTTGGATGAGCAAACTGGGCCACCTGCAGGGGAGAAGGGCAACAAAATGGTTCACTAGTGCAGATGGAAGAGGGGACAGCACACAGGAGGTGATTTGGGAGGTGCAGAGTGCGAGACAGCTGTAGGCATGTGGGGTAGCAGCAGTGGTGGTGCAGTGCAGTAACAGCAATGCAGTGCAATGGGGCATCAGTGGGCGACAGAGGGTTCACTTCACTAGGAGTGCGCAAGCACCTGAGAAAATAAAATCTATGAGTCACAGATGCAGAAATGCAGCCGTGATATCCAACTATGCATCTATGTTAAAAATTTAATGTGTAAAATAAAAAAGGTGCCCCCCAAGAAACACAACCAGCACTGGGCTTTTAACAGCCAGTCCTGGTTGTGTTTAAATACAGGGGAAAAATTACATAGGGGTCCCCTCTATTTAAGCACAACCAGCACTGGGCTAGTCAGAACCAGCCCTGGATGCCAAAATACAGGGGACAAATGATGTAGGGGTCCCACGTGTTCATTGCAACCAGCACTGTTTTCTGAGCCAGCCCTGGTTCTGGAAATACAGGGGGAAAAATGAATAGGGTCCCCCTGTATTTATGAGAACCAGCACCAGACACTTTCTATTGGGGGGTGATGCCACAGCCAGGGGAGCCCTTTCACCTGGACTACCCAGCCAAAGCATCACACCTGACTGCTAGTCAACCCAGGAAGGGGATCCCTGGGGAGATAGGGACCCCCAATAAAGGATTTCCCCTCTCCAGGGCACCCCAGGTCCAAGCTGATAGCCTGGGGCTATCCCCAGCACCCCTGGGTGGTGGGTGCTGGGATGATTATGCAAAGTGTGGTGCAAGTATAATTTGAATATTGGCTTTTGCTGTGGAACTACAGTTCCCAGCAAGCTACCCCTGCATGCTGGTACTTGTAGAACCACAAGTATCAGCATGTGGGGCATTATGGGCCTGCTGGTTCCTGTAGTTCCACAGCAAAATATTTATTAAAAAATCACACAACACACACACCATAGAAAAGTATAATTAAAACATACATGTACACACACATGTGTACTCACACATGCACACACTATCTCACATACTCACCAATGTATCCCTGTAGCCAATCTGTCAATTGGAGCACCTGTAAATATGGAAATAAAAACATGCCCCACCCCCCAAAACCAACAACCAGCACCAGGCTTTGAAGACCCAGTACTGGTTGTGCTAAATACAGGGAACAAATGACATAGGTGTCCCCCATATTAAACACAACCAGCACCAGGCTTTTCAGAACCAGTCCTGGTTGCCAAAATACAGGGGACGAATGACATAGGGGTCCCCTGTATTTAGCACAACCAGCACTGGGCTCTGAGCTGGCCCTGGTTCTGGAAATACAGGGGGAAAGATTGCATAGGGTCCCCCTGTATTTACCAGAACCAGCACCAGAATCTTTGTAGCTGGGGGGTGATGCCACAGCCACAGGAGTACTTTCACCGGGCCCCCCAGCTGCAGCATCACCCCTGACTGTTAGTCAGCCCAGGCCAGGGATCCCTAGTGAGCTGGGGAAACCCCCAATAAAGGGGTCCTCTCCAGGGCACCCCAGGCTGATAGCCTGTGTCTATCGCCAGCACCCCAGGGCAGTGGGTGCTGGGTTGATTATGTTGTGTAATGTATATGAAATTATAAATATTGTATTTTGCAGTATACAAGTACTACAGGTCCCAGCAGGCATCCCTGTATACTGGCACTTGGAGAACCAAAAGTACCAGCAGGAGGGGCACTAAGGACCTGCTAGAACCCATGCAAAAGAAATATTAACGTAAAACAACCAGACACCGTTTTTTTAAATATTTTATTTAGCAGCACCTTCACCTGCAGGGGGGGCAGTAGCCTTTAAGCTCTTTTTCATGGCTACCGCTCCCCCAGTAATTCTATGGCAACTTCTCCTCGAGGGTGGTGGCCGCCGCCCATCCAGGGCTTCTATGGTGTCTTCACCATAAGGCTGGTGGCCATTAAGCTCTTTTTCCTGATGCCGCCCATCCAGGGCTTCTACTGTGTCTTCATCATAAGGGCGGTGGCCATTAAGCTCTTTTTCCAGATGCCGCCCATCCAGGGCTTCTATGGTATCTTCTGTCTTTGGCAGCTCTTCTCTGCTGCCTCCCGGCCGATGACTGGGTGGATGGCGCCTCGCACTGGCTGTATTTAAGCCAGCCAAGGGAGCGGGCCGATGATGTCGCGAGACGTGATTGGCTTGCGGTGGCAATCTTTGAATTTCAAAAATAGTGCTGAGGGCACGCACAGTTCTCATTTTTAAAATCAATGGTGAGAACAACTCATTGGCTGAGAGGCAGAAGGCTCGCCTCTCTTAGCCAATGAGTGCTCCACACCAGGATTTCTGAACTGAAATGCTGGGTGGAGCTGTAATTCAGGTAATATTGTCCTGAGAAGACAATGTTCGTGGGTCCATGTATTTTGTAGGGTTTTTTTTGCCAAGACCCTGGCTTGCCTGAAGAGGATAGATCCACACATAGGAGGAGGTGAGTATGGAATTTTTATTACGGGTACTCCATAGGATTATCTACTTGAGAAGAGGACAGATTGGCTACAGGGATTCAAAGGTGAGTTTGTGTGCATGTGTGAGTACATGTGTGTGTGCATGTATGTTTTAATACAATTGTACTTTTCTACGGTGTGTGTTCTGTGTTTTTTAATATTGCTTTTGCTGTGTTTTCCAAGTACCAGCATGCAGGGGAGGCTTGCTAGGAAATGTAGTTCCATAGCAAATGTTATTTTAACTTTACTTGCACAATGCTACACAATCAAGCTGGCACCCACCACCCAGGGGTGCTGGATATAGGCCCAGGCTATCTGCCTGTGTCTGGGGTGCCCTGGAGAGGGGGACCCCTTTATTGTGGGGGTCCCCAGCTCCCCAGGGATCCCTGGCTTGGGCTGCCTTGCAGTCATGCTAATGCTGCGGCTGGGGGGCCTGGTGAAAGAGTCCAGTGCTGGTTCTGGTAAATACAGGGGGACCCTATGCATTTTTCCCCCTGTATTTACAGAACCAGGGCCAGCTCAGAGCCCAGTGCAGGTTGAGCTGAATATGGGGGACCCCTACGTAATTTTTCCCCTGTATTTTGGCAATGAGGACAGGTTCTGAAAAGCCTGGTGCTGATTGTGCTTAATACAAGGGACAACTACATCATTTGTCCCTGGTTTTAAGCACAACCAGTACTGGGTCTTCAAAGCCCGGTGCTGGTTGTTTTTTGGGGGGTGGGACCACGCCATTTTTTAATTTTTAAACACAGAAGCAGGTATCACGGATCTTCCAGATCCAAGCCTGCAATCTGTGCTGCTAGCTCCCCCGGGTCCTAATGCCTGCCCTACCACCACCCACACTGCCACCTGTACTGCCACTGCTAGCGGCCCGCTAAAGTCCCAGGGCCCTGTCCGCAGCTAATGCCCGCTACCCCGTGCCTTTCCCCCAGGTCCTGCTGCAGCTAACATCAGCTTCCTTCCCCTGAGCCCACCACCGCTAAAGCCCAGAAATTACCGCTATCTTGGTGCACCCACATGAAGCCAAAATGAATTCACCTACTGGAGGTTCCTACTGCTGCTGCGCAACAAGTTGAAAAATCCTATCTATTCAGTGGCACATTCTTAAGGTAATAGTTTAAAAACTGTAACTTTATAATTGACCTGAAGCCCAAAAGCACGTACCCCGGCATGATAACTACCTAATAAAACAAACCCCAGATCTAAATTCGCCCCCTACCCTGAGCTATGCCTTCCCAAAATAACCCCATAGACTATAGCAGAAAAGTGGTCCTAATTGAGAATGTCAGAAAAATGTGACAGTTGGAAATTTAGATTACTCACAAGTTATGTTTATGCCCTTTAATTTGGCATGCAACACTGAGTGACAATTTTACCCACCAGTGCCAAATTTTAGCTCAGTACCTCCAATAACTTTTGAGGTGTAGCCCCTTAAACACCATGCCCCCCCTCCGGAATTCTCTATGGGAGAACTGTGTTTTTTTACATGCAGCCTTAATATAAGGGCATGACTGTGCCCTTATAATATTATATATATATATATACATATACATATTATAAGGGCACAGCCATGCCCTTATATTAAGGCTGACTTAATGGCATTCTTCCATAGATAATTCTGCAGAGGGCAGCATGGTGAAGCTGGTCCCCTGTATTAATCATAACCAGCACTGGGCTTTTCAGAACCAGTCCCACTTGCCAAAATACAGGGGACAATTGACAGAGGGGCAACCAGCACTGGGCTCTGAGCCATTCCAGGTTCTGGAAATACAGGGTAAAAATTCATAGGGTTCCCCTATTAATTCCTGAACCAGGACTGAACATTTTCTAGCAGGGGAGTAATGCCACAACCAAGGGAACCCTTTCATTGGGTCCCCCAACCAAAGCACTAACCCTAAACACTAGTCAGCCAAGGCCGTGGATCCCTTGGAAGCTGAGGACCCCTCTAATAAAAGGGGTCCCCCTTTCCAGGGCACCCCAGGCCTAGCCTGATAGCTTTGGACTTTCCCGGGCACCGCTGGCCGGTGGGTGCCAGGTTGATTATTTAGTGTGGTGAATTTGAATTACAAAAATTGTCTTTTGCTGTGTAACTACAGGTCCCAGCAAGCCTCCTTCATATGTTGATACATTGAGAACCACAAGTAACAGCATGCAGATCATGGTTGCATGGTTGTTCTTTTGGTGGGAGGAACACTATTGCTTTTTTTTTACAATTCATTTTATTTTTACACATGCTGCACAAGTGGATCTCACTGATTCTTCCATGTTTCTTTATACAATTTTTTAACACACAAATTCAGGAATCATGTATCTCCCTTAACCAAGTCTGCATGATGTGATGGGCTACAGGGATACATAGGTGAGTATGTGTGATAGTGAGTGTGAGTGTGCATGTATGTTTTAAAAAACTTTTACTGGTATGTGTGTACTGTGGTTTTTTAAATATTTATTTTGCAGTGGAACTACAGGTACCAACAGGCCCATAATGTCCCTTATTGTGGTTCTCCATCCTTTAGTTCCACAGCATAAGACAATATTTTTACTACTATAACTCACACCACACTACATAATCAACTCAGAACCCACTGCTCCAGGGGTGACAAGAATAGCTCTGGCCTGGGGCCTGGGGTTCCCTGGACAGGGGCACCCTTTAAATGGAATTGGTCCCTACCTCCCCAAGGATCCCTGGTCTTGGTTGATTAACAGTCAGGGGTAATGCTTTGGCTGGGGGACTTACTCTCTCACTAGAAAAGGTCTGGTGCTGGTTATGGTTAATACACCTCCTCAGCTGAGCCAAATCCTGGTTGCACTAAATACAGGTAACCCCAATGTTTTTGTCCCCTGTATTTTGACAATCAGGACTGGCTCTGAAAAGCCCAGTGATGGTTGTGCTAAATACAGATTACCCCTATGCCATTTGTCCCCTGTATTTTCACAACCTGGACTGGCTTTGAAAATCCTGGGGCTGGTTGTGCTTTAGGGAGGGGGAAGGGGAGATGCCATATTTAAAAAACAAATCACTTGTTATAGTGTCTTTTAACACAGATGCATGGACAGATCTCACTGACCCATCCATGCATCTGTGTCTTATCAATTTTTCTTTACTTAGATGTATGCTGCATGAATCACATTGATCCGTATGTGCATCTCTGAATATATATATATATATATATATATATATAATTTTTTTTTTATCTGTTTTCATTATGTTTTTGAAGAAGAATTGAAATACATACAAAAATATTGGATGTACACAAAAGATGAGTCCGATATAGTTATAACCATGTACAAAATGACAGGTAAAGGTTTAGATATAGCAAGTTCGGCATATATGAGATTGTAGAGTCCGATGATGTATGGACATCAATATCAAATACTTGAATCAATAATACAGCTATAATAAATTCAAACATTTTTTGAAAAGTTGATTATTAGAGAATATGATCCCGGTAGAAATATTTTTGTTCAAACATAAAATCAAAATAGGATAGAGATTATGGGGGTATGTGTTGGCAGATGGTGTGCATCTGACTATCCGTAAGGTACTTTGGTCAGTGATATAAATAAGGGACTAGGCAAAAATTGATTTCCATGTGAGTTTATGTGCCAGGATTGTTGTCCAACTCAGCTAGGAGTTTTTGGAAACAGTTGGTGTTTTCGAAGAGTTTGAATATTTTGGTTTGGGTGTCAAGCTCCAGGGAATCTATATATCTTTCCCATTTTCCATAGAAAAGGAGGATTCCATTTTCAATTTCAGGAAGCGTGGATCCACTTTTGCAGCATGTGTAAAAATAAAATGAACAATTTTCAAGGTATAGTAAATGAATTAATTTTTGGTTAACTTCTAATAGTGAGGGGGATGAGTGGGAGGTCCAATGCAAAAATATTACTTTTTTGAGATATTAATTAAAATTGATAGAAATGGGGTCACAGATTTACTAATTGGACCAAGGTCCCAGTTTCTAAAATTGCCTAATAAACACTAAAGTGTCAGGGGGAAGAGAAATAGTGAGAATGGTTTTAAAATAGTTAAGGACTTTATTCCAAAACCATCCTGTCTTTCCACATGACCAGAAATAATGGAATAGTGTTGCTACTGTGCGGTAACACTTGGGGCATTGACCTAGATTAGAAGGGTTTATATGTTTATTTTGGGCTGGTGAAATGTATGCCCTCTGCAGGGTATGCGCATGTACTTCCTGTAAATAGGCTGAACCTAAGGCTGTCGAGGTTTAGTCATAATGTTGCATCAGAATAGCGGGAGAGTTTATCTCAGGGATGTCTCTCTGCCACATCAGGGATAACCTCTCCCAGTGGTGAGCATTTTTGAAGATTGGATTATATAAGAGTAAATGAATTTGCTTTTATAATGTAAATGGTCACACAAATGCAGAGCAAATAGGAGAGTGTCTAAAGTTGATGGGGGGGTTAATGGTTCACATCAAAGAGACGATATAATGACGTACTTGGAAAAACATGAAGAAGTGTTGTTGAGGCAGATTTAATTTTTATCATAGAGTTGAGAATTGTGCTATATTGCTGCCTGGGTCAAATAATTTTAAGTCTATGTTGAGACATTTATTTCTCCATGTAAGAAAATGTACATTCGAAAGTGAGGGGGTAAAGGAGGGGTTTCACCAGAGAGGTGTGTAGGGAGATGCATAAGGATTCTTTTAAAAAATTTTGTTAAGTGAGATCCACGATTGGTAAGTGTCATGGAAAATATTTTGATTAAGGATTTGTGGAGGGATATCTTTTGGTTTGGAGTGAAGAAGAGTGCCGGGAGAAAATGTGGAAAGCAATGCTCTGGCAAGAAGATATATTGTGTTAGATGATTTGTCCAGAAGCCAGTCAGCAATGTATCTAGGAAACATGAGTATGCAGAGAAATCTCGTACTCTGAGTTCACCCATACAGTAAATAGATTGCATTCTAGCTAATGCCATTTTTGTTTTTTTAGACTACAATAAAAAACAAGTAATTATTTTATTAATATGTTTAAGGTCTTTAACTTTTTGGCAAATTGGGAGCATTTGAATGAGAAAGAATACTTTTGGAAATATGACACTTTTGAGTACTGCTATACGGCCCATGACACTTTTGAGTACTGCTATATGGCCCATGAGAGAAAGGGGGATGAGTTTCCAGTTCTCTAGCATGGTAGATATTTTAGATATTACTGGGGTAAAATTCAAGTCAGAAAATTTAGATAGGTTGGGGGAAATGGTAACCCTTAGATATGTTATCTTTGAAGAATTTATATGAAAGGAAGATGCGGATTGTATTAGGGAGAGTGGAAGTTGAGGGTCTCCTAGAGGCATCATTTCAGATTTGGAGATGTTGATTCTGTAGCAGCTCCAAAAGAAGAAATAATCCTCTTCACTTCAGGAATGGATGAAGCTGGTTCCGATATGAAAAAGAGCATGTCGTCCGCGAATAGCGGTACCTTAAGTTCAATGTCTCCAACTTGAATCCCCTAAAAAGAGTATGAAGTCTGTAGTGCTATTGTCAGTGGGTCTATTCCAATGGCAAATGATAGGGGGGATAAGGGACAGCTCTGTGTGATGCCTTTTTGGATATTGAAGGGAGGGGGAAAGTGACTTACATGAAATTTGGGTTTGAGGATTCAATAAAGGGGCTGGAAAGCCAAATTTCCATAAAGTAGAAAATAGGTGTTGCCAGGATATGAGTTCAAATGCCTTTTCTGTTTCTAGGGAGAGGATTAGCCTGTTGGAGGAGGTAGAGGAAGTAGAGGATGCAGAGTTAGCTGTTATGACTTTTCTAACATTGACTACAAAGTGGTGTCCCCAAATGAATGAGTTTGATCCGGGTGAATGATATGGGTTAAAATCATTTTTAAGTGGTCTGCTAAAATTTTTGCTAGGAGCTTGTTGTCTAGATTTAGTAGGAAATGGGTTGATAGTAACCTGGACAAGACAGGTCTGTGCCTGGTTTTGGGATTAGTTTTAACATAGCTGAGTTAAAGTGGGCTGGAGGTTGAATTAGCAGACAACATGGAATTAAATACAGATACAAGTGTGTCTCCAAATCTAGTAAGTAGGATTTTATGGAACTTGCCACTAAAACCATCTGTGCTTTGTTAGGTTGTGGATGCTGAATAACCTTACGGACTTCCTCTAAGGTAATAGGGGTTAGGAGTGACTGAGCCATATCAGCTGTAATGCTTTGGCAAGGCTGGGAGTTCCAGAAGTTATTATTGGAAAGGGATAAAATAGGGAGGATTGGTCCACTGTAACTGTTGCAGAGGGAGTTGTAGGGTGGAGGGAGGAAGAGTATAGATTATTAAAAAATGCTTGCATTAATACCTGCATTTGAAGCTATCATTTTGCTAGAATGAAGACTCCACATGCTTTGGAGGTGAGCCAAGGTGAGGACTGCCAATTCCAGCATGTTGAGCTTCGAGACCGCAGTATGCATAAGATGTGATTCCTGGAGGAGAGCTATGTCAATTTTGTGTTTATCTAAATAGAGCTACATTTTCCTCCTTTTTATTGGAGAGTTGAAGCCTCCAATGTTCCAAGATCCTATTTTAATGTCAGGCATCTATCAGCCTTGGTCTCATAGTCTCCACATGAAGGTAGTCAGAAAAGCTGCAGCTGCCGAAATAGATGATTAGTTAAGGGGATAGGGTGGGGGGTGAAGGATGGGAGGAAATGGGGGAGTTAAAACATAAGGAACAAGTGAAAACAGTTTTTGGAATGTTCTCCATAAAATATTACAAATAGTATTACATCCTGAGCATTCATTTGAGAACATTAAACTTCCAAGGATTAGAAGGAAAGAAACATATGTGACATACATTATAAAAGTTCTGAGCTGTCAGGTGGGAGAGGAGTCCCAACACCACAATCCAATTTAGTAATAGAGAACTATTTAACATAGAAGCGGGTTAACACCCCATTGTAGCAGGAGCGAATATTATTTAGATAATAATACTAAAGTAGAAGTGAGAGATATAAAGTTATAATCACTTGAATCACATATATTAAAAGGTATGCAATATATTACAGCACAGTAGTCAGTACAGTCTCTAAATGAGGGGTAAGACTGTGACTAATATACAGGAAATACTACATGTTAACCATTTTAATTGATTTGCTAAATTGCATATATAACAAGTCAAAATTTCACACATAGTGAGCTTAGAAGAATATAAAAGATTGAGTAGTTCACAGAATGGATACATCTTGAGTGTCACTCTGGGTTGTTAGTTGGGGTGTCAGCATCATGCATGGTTGAAAGAGAGAGTTCACATAGAAACTCCAAGTCGTCATCTGGTGTAGCGAACTCTTTATATTCTTTTCCATCATATATGCGTTGCCTGGCGGGGTAAAGTAATCCAAACTTGCGACCTTCCAAAAGCAAGCGGGAACATAGTGGGGAAAAGGCTTTGCAAGCCCTTTTGAGTTTTAAGGAGTAGTCACACACAAAGAAACACAAAGAGTTCATTATTCTACCATTGCAGCCATTTTATTTTTCTGGAGGTGGACCAAATTATTAACTCGTGTAGGTAACTGAGACATTTAAAGAGTACAACCTGAGGATGAGATTTAGATTGTGTAGGTGCAGAGCCCACTCTGTGTCCCCATTTGATAACCATGTCTCTGCATTTAGCTTCAATACCTAAGAGATATGGTAAAGTATTGCGCACAAAGTGATCAAGTGCCACACCTTTAATGGATTCAGGAATACCTACAAGTCTGATGTTGTTCCTTCAGGACCTGTTCTCTAGGTCATCAATCTTATTTCATAACTACCTGTAGTAGTGTTTTTGTATTTCTGCCATTTCATCTTGGATGTCATCTCGCTACATCAAACATAATATATCTAAGATAGAATTAATTATATTTCCACCGGCCAATAACCATTACCAACATGATCTCTCTATCACTGTTGATAACTTGACAATCTGCCTTGCCCCACAAGCTTGCTGCCTAGGTGTCATACTTTACTCTGAACTGTCCTTTGTTCCCCAAATTCTTTACTCTGAACTGTCCTTTGTTCCCCAAATTCAATCTGTCTCAAAATCATTTTACATACATCTTAAAAACATCCAAAATTCCACCATGTATCACATAATACACTTCAAAAACTCTACTCCATGCACTTATTATTTCCTCCATTGACTATTGTTATAGTCTTCTTACTGGTCTTCCCAAAAACAGGCTCTCACCATTACAATCCATTATGAATGCAGCTGCAAGGCTGATCTTCCTTGCCAAAAGTTCTTCATCTGCTGCTCCTCTCTGTCAGGACCTCCATTGGTTGCCATTTTTTTTACCGTATTCAATACAAAATACTTTACTTACACATAAGGCTATTAACCAAACCACACCAACATACATCTCTTCCCTCATCTCAAAATATCTCCCAACCCAACCTCTTTACTCAGCACAAGATCTGTGCATCCCATGCAGTACTTGCTCCCATTCACAGTTACAGGACTTTTTTTGGTCTGCACACACTCTGTGGAATGCCCTACCATGCAAAATAAGACTTTCCTCTAGTATCCAAACCTTCAAGCAGTCCCTGAAAACTGAATTATTCAGGCAAGCTTATCTGATTCCTGATCCACCCACATAAACTTCATAGCTTCCCTATCTAATTGTATCCCCTCTCACATTCCACACATAACCTCACACATTGTCTTTCATTCACATTCTCCTGACATTTGGCTGACATACATGTGTGTCTGGATCATGCAGCCCACCAAGAATCTCTGCATTCTGGCTGGACCAAAATGCAATATACTGTTTAGCACCTATTTTTGTGCATCAATGCCTATTTCCCTATAGATTGTAAGCTTGTGAGCAGGGATTTCCTACCTATAAATCTGTCTGTTATTACCTAGTTTTGTTCTATCAATGTTTCCAATTATAAAGCGCTATATATCTACTATATAAAAGCAGAAATTTGTCCTTCTGTTTTTTTATACAAATCCACAGTTTACAAGCCACGATCGTGAAATTTTACATACGAGTGTATTAAAACACAGCAGAGGCAACTAAAAAATTTTTACATCGAAATTCATTACTGTTAAGTTTTAATTAATGAAAAACCACAATTTTTGCATAGCATTCGCCCAATACAGGTCAGGTACAGAATTACAAAAGGATTTAGCTTATCTACTATTTTTTCTTTTCTATCTTTTCTACTAAATCAAAATTAAATACTGTTACTTTTTAATTAATTAAAAACACATTTTTTGCATAGCATTCACCCTCTACAGGTCAGGTACGGAATTAGAAAAGGATTTCGCTTATCTTCTATTTTTTCTTATCCATCTTCTCTAATATATCAAAGCAAAAATTTGTCCTTCTGTACTTCTGTCTTTCTATACAAATCCACAGTTAATAACTGAAGATCATGACATTTTACATATGAGCATATTAAAACACGACAGAGGCAACCAAAAAAATTTTAAATCGAAATTAAATACTGTTAATTTTTTATTAATTTAAAACCAGAATTTTTTTGCTGGATGCTCATTGTGGGACCTCACGTCATATGGGTAGGGCCTATGAGCAATCCTTTTGTATTGTCATGTTTTATCATGATCTTAATGTTTATTATCGAAGAGAGCTTTAGCAGGCTTTCCCAGCATTCTCATCTGTCTGACTATACCAAATTATGCATCAACATTTACTTCTTTCTTCCAACTATGTCAAAATGTTGACTTTGCAAGGACCCTGCTGTACTATGAGCTGCCAAAATATTACACATGGAATACTTCTCCCACAGTTTTTCTGCACAGAAAACAGGTAGTTGCTGTAGATAGTCACCCAGGTATCAGCAATAGAAGCTCTTGCCCATGTTTACACTGTACACCCTACAAATTTTGAATTATTCTATCTTTGAAGATTGCTTTACACTGTTACAGGTCCTACTTCCTTCGAATACCTTAGGACTGTTGATGGGGAAGTTTGTCACACTTTTTATGAGGCCTGCCTAAGAAGAGGATGGTTGGTGGATGATGTGTAAACAAACATTCTTAAAATTCCCAGCAGTGCTGGGTACTCAAGCTAGTATATTATATATACAGTATTACATTTTATGATATTTGTAATCCAATTATATGAAGTAAAATAGTAACAACATTAGGCACAATTTAATAAAATAGATTTTTTTGGGAAAATAACATTATTAATTCTTAAAAAGGATAACCTTTTTCTAAAAAAACACAGTAATTTTGAAGTCCTTATTTAAACCTTTTCTGATCCAAAGACTTTAATGAATAAATAAAGTGCATCTTTGTCTGCTTAATTCCACTATATCATTATTTCTCCAGAAGTTTTTAGGTATTATTAAAACTCCAAAGTTTTTTTATTTTACATAACATCAATGACCTTCTCTGAAATGAGATGAAAGGGGATGAGTTTTAAGGCACTTTCTAAGGGCAATATTTACTAAAGTGTGTTTTTTTTTTTAGAAATGGAGATGTTGCCCATAGTAACCAATCGGATTCTACTTAACAGTTAACTAGCACCATCTAGAAGATAATAACTGGATCTAATGGGCAACATCTCCATTTCTAAAAACTCTCATAATAGTAAATATAACCTTCTGTGTTCTCCAAACCTGACTCATTGTGATCTATGGGCCTTATTCAGGTCTGGATGGTGTTGAGTGTTCTCACAATTTTCGGATTATTGGAAAAATGCATATGCACTGGACCTGTTTTGTGCATGTGCAGAGCGAGTCCTGTGATCTCACTCACAGATCCCCCAAGCTGCAGCATGATTGACATGCTGCAATGTTTGCGGTGAGATTCAGAAACATGCCTGGGCAGTGCTCTAGGAAATGGGAGCATCATCCACTTTTTTCAGGACAGCCAATGTCTGGATGACACAGATTTCCTAGCCTCGCAAGTTTCCAGCCTAAGTAAGCTGAATCTTACACAGACTGGCAAGTACTGCCACCATCACAAATTATCACTATGTGATTTAAAGCAGCATCTATGAATGCTGCTTTTTGATCGCTGTTGGTGTCAGGAGGCATCTGCTTCCTAGGGATGGATTTACCACTAGGCATACTAGGCAGACACCTGGGCCCCGGAATCCAGGCCTGGAGCGTAAATTCACTATGAACTGCTGGTGGAACCATCCTTCAGTGAGAGTATAAACACATAGCCGTCAGCTCAGCAGCTGCACAATGTCCGGAGCCCTGTCCCTACCAGGTGGGAGGAGGAGAGGGCAGAGTTGGAGGCCAGGGCCAGCCCTACCATTAGGCAGGATATGCAGCTTGCTGAGTACACCCCATTCAGGAGCACTGCTCCATGAGGGCAACATGATATCATCAAGTCATGTCACATAATACTAGGATGTGGAGCCACTTGACTCAAAGATCCATGCTGGCAGGACAGGTAAGTTTGCTGGAGCTAGTGTGGAGGGGAGAAATGTGCTATGTTGTTCTGTTAGAGGTGAATGAAGGGGAGGGGAGGGTGGTCTGAGCTGTGTCCAGCAGTGTTGAGAGTGGAGAGGAGTCAGTGATGTGAGGAAAGCTGGTTTGTGCAGTCAGGGTAGGGGGGTCTGCTGAGATGGGAGAGGGGTCAGTGTTGTGAAGGGGTTTGTGCTGGGAAGGGAAAGGGGTCATTGATGTTAGGAAAGGGAGTTTTGTGCTGTGAGGGTTGGTGGGTCTGCTGAGTGGTGAGAGGGGTCAGTGTTGTGAGGGTGGTATGTGCTGAGAGGGGTCAGTGATGTGAGGAAAGAGAGGTTCTGCTGTGAGGGGAGTAGGGGGTCTGTGCTCAGTAGAGTCAGTGAAGTGAGAGGAGAGGGGTCTTTGCTAAGAGGGGTCAGTGATGTGATGAAAGAGGGGGTTCTGTGCTGAAAAGGGTCAGTGATGTGAGGAAAGAGGGGTCTGTGCTATGAGGGGAGGGTGGTCTGTGCTGAGAGGGGTCAATGATGTGAGGAGAGGGTGGACTGTGCTGAGAGGGGTTAGGGTTAGGCTCTAGGGGGAGGGTTAGGTTTAGGTTGTGGGGTGGGAGGGTTAGGGGTAAGTTTAGGATACTTACTGATAGTTGTCAGTATCCTAACCTTGTAGGGATGCTGGCATCAGGACATTGAGTGCCAGCTTTCCGTACCCAACCCATACATACATATATACATAGCTGACGTTTCAAGGCCACAGCAGACCTTTTTTTCAGGGTGCTCTACAAGGGCATGAGTAAGAAATTAAAATATAGTGTTGTGAATTGTTTGAGGGAGGGGACCTCAAAACTGTTATCTTGCCTAGGGTCCCATGAGGTCTAAATCCGGCTCTGCTGCTTCCTATAGATATTAACAACAACAGTACAATTGTGCTAGAACTAAAGGAGTGCAGCTATAATACCAGAAAGTGCAGCTATAATCCCAGAAGGTGAAGGCCACAAAGACACCTGGAAAGATCGAATGAAAAGCGAAGTTCAGGATAAACGCTCCCCTTGCTAGAAGATAAAGTCAGTGATATGAGATATAGTATCACTTTCAGATACTGGTTAACCTGGTTTCAAGTTCACTGACGTGTAGTTTACTTGGTCCCAAATTGATGGAGTATTTAAAGATGCACTCTGGCTGTTTCTTAAATGAGATGACGGCCTCAAAAAGAAAAATATAGAATAGCCCAATATGGTGCAATAACGTTAAGGGTTTAATAACAAATCATAAACATAAGAGTGCATCTTTATATACTCCGTCAGTTTGGGACCAAGAAAACTACACGTCAGTGAACTTGATACCTGGTTAACCAGTATCTGAAAGTGATACTATATCTCATATCACTGACTTTGCTTCCTATAGATGCCTCCTGCAGTATTTTAATATTTGCTGGACGGTATTGCACAGCCAATACCTTGCAGCTGTGCAATACCATCCAGACCTGAATCAGGGCCTATATGATCTACCTATATAATATTTGAAGATAATAAAATTCAGGCACAATTTATATCTAATCTTCTGATTCAGTGAACAACTACCTAAGGGTATTCAGTCTGACTCCAGGAACAGGAAGTTGCTGTTCAACATCACTTTCCCAGTAACTTTTATGCCAGTATTTTTTCCTCGCTCTAGGTTACTTTCATAGCATATCCCACAGCTAGTCTGCATCTGACTCTTTACCACTATTGGAGTCAGCTCACATCTTCATCACCTGTGCCATCCCGAGCATATCCGCATCTGGATTCCTTGTGACTTACTTTAATTTAACCTCAAGTTTTGCTTTAGTTTATCCTCTTGTGTTTACCCAGCTTTGGCTCATTTATCAGTTTCCTGTGTCTCCTCCTGTATCTTTCCCAAGCACTAGTTTCAGTAGCTTTCCCTGTGCCTGGATTCATGAAGCATGTTCTGTTACCCCCACAACTGGACCTACAGTGTATCAAGTTCACTAACCTGCATCTGAGTTCTTTGCACAGTTATTTGTATTCTGTGACTGGATCTTCAGTGTATCAAATTCACAAACCTGTGTCTGAAGTTATTTGTATTCTGTGACTGGATATACAGAGAGCCTATGCACTAACATGCATCTGAGTTCCCTTCACAGTTATCTCCATTCCGCGACTGGATCTTCAGAGTATCTATACACTAC
Source organism: Taudactylus pleione (assembly GCA_031769625.1). NCBI lineage: Eukaryota > Metazoa > Chordata > Amphibia > Anura > Myobatrachidae > Taudactylus > Taudactylus pleione. The sequence continues at coordinate 11,434,776 of JAUIMM010000082.1, forward strand.
CCTGCATCTGGGTTCATGGTACACCCAGTGTCTGTGTCTGGATACTGAGCTTTCATTACACTATTCTTCATCCAGGTCTTTCGAGTTACCCAAGGCATCCATTATCTGATCTTCCAATACTAATTTTGTACTAGTACATGCCTGAATCTCCAGTGTCATTTCCTAGTGTATCCTGCATCTGAATCACCTGCAATTTTTTATAGAGTATTCCAGCACATCATTCCACTCATCGTATTAGTCTCATTCCTTAGTCTCCTTGTCACTCCCAGGTACCTAACCAGAGGGCTGCGACCTGCTCACTTGGTGCGGCAAAACCCAAATCCCAAAGGAGGGGTCACTGGTGAAGACCACCAAGTGTGTTAGACTCTGCGCCTCTGGTTAGGCCTATCCAACCCCTGGGTTTGACCTTTATTGAGGAGACAAGTACTGTCACTCCTCTAGCTGTCTCTTAGCCATCCTGACCTCCCGGCTCCCTGTCCTCCACAGAGGAATTCCTTGTACCAGATTGTGACAGTATTAAGTATTAATTTGAACCACATACACATTTTTATATGTATGTGTATTCTTGCACTATGTGATTTTATATATTCCTGGACTGCTGCACCCCTTTTGTTATGCTGGGCATACATTATACAATTATCTGTCAGACATCTGTCCAATCTGGCTGATTTGAATGAAAACCATTGGTCCCAAACACTGGCAAACAGACAAAAGCCAATTGTTCAAATTTGTTACCTATTTGTCTGAATTACAATTTTTGTCTTTTTTTCAGTGTTTGTGAGCAAATGGTCGATTGTCATTTGCTCCCATACACTACCAGATTTTCATTCCAACTAACCAGATTGGACTGATGTCTGACATATAATTGTATAGGTTATTACCCAGCATAAGAAGGCTCCCAATATCCCATGGGTAAATCACTGAGAGAGGGAGCAGACCATAGTGTGCCATGTTTTGATTTGGAGGTTATTATGCCTCTCAATAAACTGTAGTAAATGGTGCCCTGCACACATAATACAAGGGAGAATGGTATGCTGATTACTACCTAACAATTGATTGTTGATCTCTATTTGGATTATACCAAAGGCAAATTAGTAATCTTTATACTGGTTCAATTCCCATTTAAGTATTTAACCTTCTATAAGCCTCTATTATTATCACCAGGATTCCTACTGAATTAATTATATCCATCTTGAGGCTGAGGTAGAAATTAATTCATTAAACTCACTGAGGAAGGTTCAGCTTAGACTCCTGTGTCAGCTAGACCCCTCTGGCCAAAACTAGCCAATGGGCGCTGGCTGACACAGCAGTCTGGGGTTGGGCTAATCTGGCATGCATGTCAATCACATGGAGACCCAGTTTATCCTTCATCAAAAGAGTGCAATATGGAAACCATCTTCCCATTTTATATATATATTTTTTAAATTTAGGACATCTCTAGTGTCTTTGAGATCAGAGAGATTTGGTTGAACAAGACTGCAGAAAGAAATGTATGAATTCAGATAACAGATAGCAGTGACCAAACTTACACCAGACACTATTGACTCTCCAGGTGATTTTTTTCATTCTTATGGATCTTGAGTAGAATATATAGAACAAATAGTTTTTTTTATTAATAATAAATTTAGCTTCTGTTTCTGTTACAGTTTATGTTATGTTGACATGCTAACTTATTTATCTACTAGTGGGATTTCCTCTTAGCATTGTATATATGACATGATCATCCACTTGTTGATAAACTCCTGTTCATTCATGGTCTTATCCATAGTTAAAACTACACCTCCTTGTCATGAGCCTTAATTATAATCTCCTTATTTGCCTATAAATATTCAAGGGTTTTCCTTTCCTTTTTATTCATATTATATGAGATTGATTTAAATTACATTTTGTCCAGATCATCTAGCACTTAGAAGTATCTATTAAATTTCCATGTGTATGTACAGGATTAAAATGGCATTAAAAGCTATGAATAAACACACTAAAATGGATATCAATTGTGTTGCAAGGACCATAGAAGATTTCCTTACACGCAATATAAAAATGGCAGTATTTTTATAAGATGTATATGTTTGAGTCAGGTTTCAGGAACACCTATACATTATTAAAAAGCACCTTGAAACTCATGCCCTTTCTTATCATTTCAAGATGTAATCCAAAAGTAATAAAAAAACTTTGAAGTTTTAAATGTAGCCTGAAACAGCTGGAGAAATAGATAAGGAATTAACCAGGACATAGATGACCCTTCTATACTTAATAGTTTTTCCATGTGATTGTTTAACAACTAACTGGCATTAATCTCATTCACCAGTTTCATTTCTGGTTTTGCACTTATGTTGACTGTAAGAACAAACCAATGGTAGTTAATCTCCCTTCCCAGTATCTAAAATGGTGGCATCTGCATATCCTGTCAGCCTACAATACCTCACTTCCAGGAAAATAGAGCCCAAGAACTGTGCTCCACTTCCAATATGGCATCCTCCCCACTTCCAGCGAAGCATTGCTTCATGACTTCCTGTTTCAATCAGTTGCATATAGATCTCAAGATTTTCAATTCTAATTCCACTTTAGATAGTTTATTATTTGTAGAGAATTAGCTTTTCTATGTTTTAATACATTTTTAAAGGTGAAATACCCTATAGATGTCATTAATGTTGACCCCTCTCATATATCATGGAATTGGTCATTTTCAGTATAAAAGGACCAGTGTATCTCTTTTGCATTGAAAAATATCTCAAAAGGTTGAAATGCATTGGTTAAAAGTGTGGGTATAGTGTGGAATTCTTTCAAGTGAAAGGGTTTGGTCCAGGATCCAGACTGGTGTATCCCAGGAATTCTCGAACATCTTTCATCACCACTTGTTATAGGCTTTATTTATTCTTGCTCTGGTAGGAGTCCAACTGTATGATTTTTTTTTACTTTTGTTTAATGTAGATCACTATGTATACCAGCTTTTATTGATGCTTTTTAATAAATATATGGTTTTACTCTATATGGTCATTTCCATCTTTTATGGTGAAAACTACAGGGTGGCTTTGGAGGAAAATAACTAAAAGAATTATATCCATCAGGAGTGGGATTATTATTACATGTCTGATGTTTATTTTCTTCTTGTAAGTATACCTTCAAGAGGGGAGGTTAGAATGATATTACATCTATTTCTTGTAAGTGCGCCATGAAAATGGGAAATCAGATGGTGATGGCAAATGTCCACTCATATGGCTAAAAAAGAAGCACTAAGAATCATTTCACGTTAACACACTATATTGCATGATATATTGGGAACTCTAATACCCTTATTGTCTCAACATATTACATGATTGTATTTTGTTTTTCTTTTTTCATGTGAGATATGATTGTGAAAACCCTTTATTGAAGATTCATATCAGAATGATTATAATGTTACAGAGTACATGTAATCTCTTTATTAGGTGTCAGGTTTAAATATCCTTATCTGTATATTGTGCATATGGTAAAATAAGACAAACATAGTGTAGTTTATACACACTGTACAGTAAGTGTGACACAATACCAAAACAAAGAAATACTGTAACAGAGAAATAACATGACATTATATTGTAAAATAAAACAATTATGGTGTAAAAAATACATTATTTATAATAAGTGGACCTCAATACTAATACAAATAATTACAGTTACAGAGAAATGAAGAAGTCTACATACACTTCATACCTTTAGTTAATTCAGTGAACAAGTTGTTATGGAATCTGAGGCTGTCTGAGAACGAAATCACTCTACTTACACTGTATCTGCCTGAACTGATGACCTTACTTTCGCAGGATTTTCTGCCTGGCTTCTTCAGACATATAACATACAGTGCAATGTCAACCCACTGACTAGCCAGGCCTGTGCTTCCACAATTGGTTATTGCCAGTCAGCATTAGAAGTAATATCAGTTTTTGGTAATCTGTGTGTTTATGTGCTCACACTCAACAGCAGATTACAGAGGTATTAGAACAAAGGAATATTACGTTTGCCACAAATGTAAAGAGTGTGTATTACTTTGGATTTGCTGCTCCTACAATATAAGTGCTAACACACAACAGCAGGCTATAGCGGTATTAGTGCATGGGAATATTACATTTGTCACAGTTGTAACCAATGTGTATATTTCTGCACTTGCAGTTCTCACACACAACGGCATCTTATAGTGGTATTGATATACCGGGGTATTAAAATTATAGTAACGGTATTCTGAACTTTGATTCTAAGGCCTTTTGGGTTGGCCTAAGCATCTTGATAAACAATATCACAGCCTGGTGTGCCATGACTCATTTTTTGGTTCATGCAAGATGAGCCATGATAATGTGCTATAGATTTTGTAGTTGCAACAACAGGCACAAGTAAGTCAGAGTGCTGATGACTTCAATCCTGTGTAAAAGTGCTATTTCACTGGGGAATCTTTTTACAGGATAATGTTTTATTCAACATTCATTTATGATTTTAGATGGTGTCTGAATGACTCTGATGGTACTGTAGGAGTAAATGGGAATTATAAATACTGTAATATAGTAAATTAGGTGGTTAGAGGTAATAACATACATTTTGATGTTGTTGAACTACAGGCGAAGCAAGGCATAATTATCAAAATGGCTGCTAGGACAAGCTGGTACTTGGAGAACCATAAGTGCCAGCTTGCTCTGACAAAAGGGCCTGCTAAGACCTTTACTGTAGTTAATCGAAGAAAGAATGCAAACAAATTTAAGTTTTAGTTTATTTTAAAATAATAATTATTATTTTAGTCCAGAATGACTCCGTAATATCTGTGAATCTCTATTCCCCAAAAAAAATCACATGGAAAAGGAAAATGCCATGCCCCTTTTCTTTTAAGTATGTACTTGTCTCACTAATTCTCCAAAAACCCTCACTTATCGCTAAGGGCTCAATTCAGACATGCTCACTAGGCTGCGTTCACATGCATCCAGCTGATATTTTGCAATCTGCAAATGCGTACACATCGCAGTGCATGTGTGCGAACCAGTGCGAGTGATCAGGAAGCTTTCACTCGCTGTGCATAGACAGCCTGGCTGATTGAGTGACAGGAGATATGGGGCAGTAAAGGTGCAAACACAGGAGTGCCTGAATGTCTTAACACCATTTCAGAGATGTGCATAATTAAGAGGCAGCGTCATAGTACACATAACTTGGAGGAAATTTACACTTAAGCACTTGCAGTGCTTGCGTCAGGGTTTGGTCAACCACAAGTGCTGAGATCGCATCCGATGGTACTTGATGTTACCAATGATTGCTTACACTTCCTGGAGATGGCATGCGCAAGTGGGCATCTTAAGATAGGCTGGTGGGCATCTGCATACACAATGCAATCACACTCTAAGACATAGTGGCCATGCTAATGCATTGCCATGCAATTGCGTGCCTTGCCGAATGTACATCTACCTCCATGATATATAAGAAACATATCTGTCACTGCCTCACCACTGTCCTCTCCCTTCACTTTCTCCTGAACCAACTTCAAACTGGATTTCATTCCTTTCACTCTACAAAATAGGCCCTCACTGAGGTCAGTAATGATCTTCTCACTGCTGAATACAAGAGTCAGTTCTTTTCACTCATTTTTTGTTCATTCACCTGTCTGCTGACTTTGATACTGTGGACCACCCTCTTCTCCTTCAAACATTTCACTTTATCAGTTTGTGTAAGTCTGTACTATTAGGGTTGACTTTTTGACCCTTCCTTTGCTGTCTCTAAACTTATTCCTCCTCACCTTTGTCCTTGTACTATTTGGAGTTTCACAAAGGTCTGCTCTTTGCTCAATAGTACTGTACCTCTACATTGATGACACCCTCATTTATCTCTTCTCTTCTGACCTCTCCCTCTTATCCTGTCTTATATATCTGTTTTTCTGCTATCCCAGTGCTTTCTCAAAATCAACATCTCCAATCTATACTCAATGTGTTTTGCCCATCCAACATGCCATCACCCTGACCACTCTCTCTAACTGTTGTAAACTCCATCCTTACATCTGTCCCTTCAAGTCCACTACCTGGGCATAATCCTTCACCCCCCACATCCATGCCATTTTCACATTTGCAATATCTCTAGAATCAGACCATTTATCACTCTGAATGCCACCAAATGTCTCATATACAGTCAGGTGCATAAATATTGGGACATTGACAGAGTTTTCATATTTTGGCCTCTGTTCACCACCACAATGGCTTTGAAATGAAACAAACAAGATGTGCTTTAACTGCAGACTTTCAGATTTAGTTTGAGGGTAATTACATTCAAATCAGGTGAACGGTGTAGGAATTACAGCGGTTTCTATATGTGCCTCCCACTTTTTAAGGGGCCAACAGTAATGGGACTATCAACTCAAAAGCTATTTCATGGGCAGGTGTGGGCTATTTCCTCGTTATTTCATTATCAATTAAGCAGTTGATTCTAGGTGTGACATTTGCATTTGGAATCAGTTGCTGTTGACTCTCAATATGAGATCCAAAGAGCTGTCAATATCAGTGAAGCAAGCCATCATTAGGCTGAAAAATCAAAACAAACCAATCAGAGAGATAGCAAAAACATTAGGTGTTGCCAAATCAACTGTTTGGAACATTCTTAAAAAGAAAGAACAAACCGGAGAGCTCAGCAACACCAAAAGACCCGGAAAACCATGGAAAACAACTGTGGTGGATGACAGAAGAATAATTTCCCTGGTGATGAAATACCCCTTCACAACAGTTGGCTAAATCAAGAACACTCTCCAGGAGGTAGGTGTATATGTGTCAAAGTCAACAATCAAGAGAAGACTTCACAAGAGTGAATATAGAGGGTTCACCACAAGATGTAAACCATTGGTGAGCCTCAAAAACAGGAAGACCAGATTAGAGTTTGCCAAACAACATCTAAATAAGCCATTACAGTTCTGGAACAACATTCTATGGACAGATGAGACAAAGATCAACTTGTACCAGAGTGATGGGAAGAGAAAAGTATGGAGAAGGAAAGGAACTGCTCATGATCCAAAACAGAAACACCTCATCAGTGAAGCATGGTGGTGGTAGTGTCATGGCATGGACATGTATGGCTGCCAATGGAACTGGTTCCCTTGTATTTTTGATGATGTGACTGCTGACAAAAGCAGCAGAATGAATTCTGAAGTGCTTTGGGCAATATTATATGCTCAAATTCAGTCAAATGCTTCTGAACTCATTGGACGGCGCTTCACAGTGCAAATGGACAATGACTCAAAGCATACTGCAAAAGCAACCAAAGAGTTTTTTAAGGCTAAAAAGTGGAATGTTATGCAATGGCCAAGTCAATCCCCTGACCTGAATCCGATTGAGCATGCATTTCACTTGATGAAGACAAAACTGAAGGGAAAATGCCCCAAGAACAAGCAGGAACTGAAGACATTTGAAGTAGAGGCCTGGCAGAGCATCACCAGGGATGAAACCCAGTGTCTGGTGATGCCTATGTGTTCCAGACATCAGGCTGTAATTGTCTGCAAAGGATTTGCAACAAAGTATTAAAAAGTGAAAGTTAGATTTAGGATTGTTTGTCCCATTACTTTTGGCCCCTTAAAGAGTGGGAGGCACATATAGAAACCGTGGTAATTCCTACACCGTTCAAATGATTTGGATGTAATTACAGTCAAATTAAATCTGAAAGTCTGCAGTTAAAGCACATCTTGTTTGTTTCATTTCAAAGCCATTGTGGTGGTGAATAGAGGCCAAAATATGAAAATTCTGTCAATGTCCCAATATTTATGCACCTGACTGTATATATATATATATATATATATATATATATCCCATCTAGATTATAGGTCTGATTCAGAGTTGTACATTTATACAAACAGGAGCTGCATCAGTGATTGGCTCATGCACTGTACATATTCTGTGCATACACCAATCATTAAATACCGGAGTTCTGAATCAGGCTCTATGGCAACCTTTTCCTTTCTGACCATCATCTAACCCACTTCTCATCACTTCAATTTAGAATTAATGATTCTGCCAATGTAATTTACCTTTCCCACTGCTCCATGTCAGCCACTCCTCTTTGCCATTACTTTTTTGGCTCCCCCTCCAATTCATGGTACAATTCAAATTCCTCACATATAAATTTCTGAATCACTATTCCTGCCTACATCTGCAACTTAATTTCTGTTCACACTCCTTCCCAACTTCACTGCTCAGCCACTTGCATTTACTAGCTTAGCTATAATAAATCACTGTACCCTTTCCCTTAAATCCCCAATTCAATTCACCTTGCTAATAATAATAATAATAATAATAATAATAATCAAAAACAAGAACTAGCAGATGTACACAGGGCCGTTGAGAGTCTGGTTGTGCCCGGGTAAAGGAGGGGGCATGGCCTAATTGTGGGAGGCATGGCCACGCTCCCTTAAAAAAAAATCACTTTTTCAGTGCCGCTCAGTGGTGCTGCATGCCGGGGAGGGGGCACTGTAAGCCGCCAATCCCGGTGCTAAGCAGGGGGGGCACGATCAGTGTGATTGATTCCACCCGACATCCATAGGAGACTGCTCCGGGCTGCTGCAGCAGCTGTGAGCACTCTCACACAGTAGCCCAGATCAAACTGTGTGCTGAGCTGCTGTGAGGGAGGGGGGGTGACACCAGGCCCCTCTAGTAAGTGCGGGCCTGGGTAAACTGTACCCGCTCTCCCCCCTCTTGGTGCCCATGGATGTACCTGTTTTCACCCAGGTAGACCTTAGATATTTATAGTTTCCATTTCCATCTCAACTCTCCAGTAACACATTAATACTTCACCTCTTTAGTAATGCATCACTGCTAGAGTAAGATATGACCCTTCCTCACCTGTGTACTAACACATTCCACTGCCTCACCTCTGGAATAAAACATACTCACTTACCTCTGTAGTAACACATTTCCCATCCTTGCCCATGTTGTAACACATTCAACATTCCCCTCCTTCACCTGTGTAGAAATGCAACCTCTCCCTCACACCTGTAGTAACACATTACCCTCACTCACACCTGTAGTAACTTATTCCCCTTCCTCACCTCTGGAGTAACATATTCCCCTTCCTCACCCATGTTGTAACACATTCCCTTCATTTACCCCATAGTAACACATTTGACATTATCCTGCCTCACATGTGTAGTAAGACAATTTTCTCTCTCATCTCTGTAGCAACATGGAGTGTCCCTACCACTACACTTTATACTGTTCACTTAATCCTGAATTGACTTCTAGGGGTAAATTTACTAAAGTAAGAGTTTTTACAAGAGAGTTTTAAAAGTGATGTTGCCCATAGCAACCAATCAGATTCTACTTAATAATTAACCAGCTCCTTCTAGAAGATAATAGCTAGAATCTGATTGGTTGCTATGGGCAATATCACATTTAAAACTCATATTAAATAGTCTCACTTTAGTAAATGTACCCCCTATATTCTTACCACCCTTACCCTGCACCCAATACTGTGTCCTTATCCCCCTAACCGTGCACCCAATACTATGTCCTTAACCATCAACAAATAAGTCAATACTGTACCCTTATCCCCATAACCCTGTACCCAATATTGTATCTTTACCACAACTCTTCACTCACTATTCCAATAGGGGAGCCACATCACCTGACAGTGATGTTGGCAGCACTTGGGATGACAGTTGGTGTTTGAATATGATCTGTGCTACCGCCACAAGGAGACAGTCAGGCAGGACACTGCACAGGGGTAGGAAACATTTTAGCCATTTTCATCTTCTTAGGAGGCGATTTAAAAAAAAATCCCTTCTTAGTGGGCACTTATGTCATGGTTGGAATATACTCCCCAATTTTCATGTTTATAGGTCCAGGGATTTGGGATTGGCATTGATGAGTCAGTGACTAGTTCAGTCAGTACTTTTCATGGTGATTTTGCCACTCTGCCACACCCAAACCATTGTACCAGTCTAATTTTTCCTTTATCTTGCTACAGCAACCATATTTTTCAGCTGTTCTCTCAAAATAGGTCTCACAGTAAATAAACTTTATAGAATTAATATATAGATAATAAAAATCTATATGAACAAGCTTTATAAGTTAGCTTTTATTTGCATATAACAATCTTGTATTATTATGTACATACTGTATGAAATGGTATATCAGTAGACCTATTGCATTAGCTAAAGTTTTGAATGCTTTATTCAAAGATTTTCCATAAACAATACTAAAAAACCAAGCTATGCAAAAACCATGTTTGTCATGGTAAAAAGAGAATAGAAGAGTAATGATAACAATTAATACAATGAGCTACAATATCTTCTAGTAAAGGAAAAAATCAAATGTCAAAAGTCAAAAGAAGACATTTCCATTTTACATGAATTCGGGAAAGCCCAGTCATCAACCATAAGGATTTTGATAGTGAAATTAACAAATAATAGGTATCATAATATAGAAAAAAGAACAATGTTCACCTGCTGCATAAAGTCTTTGGGGTAAATTTAGTAAAGGTCTGTTTTTATTGAATCAATTTTTTTAATTTATTTTCTGTCAATTTTTCCAAGTCTGAGCTACTCAAAATTGACTAAAAATCGAAGAATAAACTTAACACTTACCGGGTCCGGTAGTTCCAGGCGGCGGGCGGAGTTCCAGGCGGCGGGCGGTGTCACCCTGGCACCTGCTGCTCGTGTGTGTGGCATCCATGGAGGAAGGCTGCAGGTCCCCCTGCTGGGCGGCTGGTAAACTACAGGTGGCTGCGGCTTCTAGAATCGCATGCGGACATGTAAGGAATTTACAGTGCCATACACATGTTGGGGTGACGTGACAGTATGCGTGAGTTTCAAACCTGCCTATTTAAGGATGTTGCTTGGAGCACTCCTGTGTATAGGCTCTATTACCTTACTCCAGCATTCCAGTGTATATCCTGTTATCCGTTCCTGACCTTACTAGTGACTCTGATTTTGCCTGACCCTTGGTACTGCTTTTATATTTGGTTCTGACCTTGGCTTTTCCATGAGACCCGCTTTTCGTCTGCTCCCTGGTACCATATTGTCTGTTGGTTCTGACCCAGCCTGTTGACTATGCTGTATATTCTCTACGCTCTCTATCCAGCATTACCCAGCACCTGTATAGCGGAACCTATCCTGAGGGCCGTGACCTGTGTGTCAAACACAGCCAAGACCAAACCACTTGTGAGGGTCCCTGGTGAATACCGCCGGCACATTAGACTCCGTGCCTCAGAAATAGGTCATGCCAATTCCCTAAATAAAGGTTGCATCCATTATCTACCCAAAAGTTGTGACAGAATACTCTGGCCCAAAAAACATGTATGCTGCAGGAAATCCATCACCACGAGACCTGCTAGAGAATCTTCTTGCTAGGGTCGAGAAACAAGAACAAGACCAGGCTTAGATTATGCAGTGTCTGCAGACCCTAATGCTGCAAGTTGGTGCTGCTCAGCCTCCTCCGGTGCAGTTAACTGCCTCTCCAACAGTAACTGTACAAGCTGCGGCGCTACTACCCCATTATGCATACCGAATCCTACGAAATATGATGGGGACCCCAAAGGCTGTCGAGGATTCCTAAACCAATGCTCAATTCAATTTGAGGTCCAAGCAGCAAATTTCCCTTCAGAGAGGATGAAGGTGGCTTACTTGATTTCACTACTGTTCAGTCAGGTGTTGGCCTGTGCTTCACCATTGTGGGAAAGGAATGTTCCCTTGGTCAATAACAGCGCTGAGTTCCTAAAAGTTTTTTGGAGGGTCTTCCTTTCAGCAACCATTCTAAGGCAACCAAATTGTGACCAGCTGTTTTTCCTCGAGGTGGACGCCTCTATGGTTGGAGTTTGGGCAGTGCTATCCCAAAGAGATGAAGAAGGCAAGTGGTATTATTGTGTGTTCTTCTCCCATAAATTCTCAGCTCCAGAGAAGAATTATGCTGTCGGGGATTAAGAACTACTAGCCATCAAGTTGGCTCTTTAGGAATGGCGGTATTTGTTGGAGGGAGCAAAGTTTCCAATGACAGTCTATACTGATCATAAAAACTTAACGTATCTAAAGAAAGCAAATTGTTTGAACTATCGTCAGTCCAGATGGTCATTGTTTTTTTTTCGATTTAATTTGGTGATTACCTAACGACTGGGTAATAAAAACATCAAAGCTGATGCTCTGTCTCGGGCATTTAGAACTACTTAAATAGAAGTAAAGGAAGATAAGCCCATTCTGAATCCTGCTTGCTCTGTAGCTGTCACCAACAAGGTCAAAATTCTGCAGGGGAAAACATTTATAGCTTCTGAACTTTGCTCCAATTTACTTCAGTGGGCATATTCGTCACACACTCCTGGGCACGCAGGAGTCAAAAGAACCTTGGAACTAATCCTCAGGAGATACTGGTGGTCAACGGTTTGGAAAGATGTTAAGGAATTTGTGGCAGCTTGTCATATGTGTGTGCAGCACAAAGTTCCATTGCACTCTCCAACTGGTCCTCTGTTGCCACAATCGGTGCCTGATTGTCCTTGGACTCACATCTCTATGGACTTTGTGATAGATCTCCCTTTGTGCCAAGGGCTCAACACTATCCTGGTGGTGGTGGATAGGTTCTCTAGACCGCTCACTTTATTTCTCTAAAGGGTCTACCGTCAACATCAAAGTTGGCAGAGGTGTTTATTAGAGAAATGTTTAGGTTGCATGGATTTTCTAAAGCCATAGGGCCTGATTCAGAGCCGCTTGTGCTTTGGGCTCGCAAGCGGCCCGATGGTCTGCATATGTGCATGCTACGTTCTGTGCATGCGCGCACTGCATTCACAACTCTCTCACTTGCTCAGCAAAGGCAGCCCAGGGTAATGAGTAACAGGAAAGGCCATTTGTGCGTGGTAACAATGGCAGGACACTAATAACGGGGGGTTGCAGATGCGAATGCAGACATGCCTGAGTGTTTCAATGCCATTTTTAGAGGCGTGCATAATTAACAGGCAGCGTCATAGCACACGGCACTTGCCATTTTTTACCCTGATTTCCTTGCAATGCTTGTGGTAGGGTAAAGCTCCCTCAAGCACTGCGTTAGCATATGATGGTGCTCGATGTACCAATGTTTTAATACAATTCCAGTAGATGACATGTGCTGGTGGGTGGCTCTGCTTTTGCGATTGGGCATATGCTCACATAAAGTGACTGCTTGCTAAGACATGGTGGGCGTGCTTGTGCCTTGCCAAGTGATTGCTTCCCATGGTATCACTTTGAATAATTTGCATACGCATCTAGCAAGTGTATGCAGATAGCGACCGGGTCTGAATCAGGCCCATTGTTTCCGACCAAGGAGTACAGTTTACTTCTAGATTCTGGAGAGCATTATGCAGATGCTTTGGCACTAAGTTGAGCTTCTCCTCGGCCTACCATCTCAAGAGTAATGGCCAGACAGAACAAATAAACCAGGATTTGGAGAAGTTCATTCGGATGTATATTTCTGCCAAACAAGATGGCTAGATCTCTCTGTTACCATGGGCTGAATTTGCCCACAATAATTTGTATTATGAAGCATCGGGACACTCTCCATTTTTTACTATATATGGTTTGCATCCTATGTTACCAGAACTACCAGGTCTTCGATCTGTATCGTGTCCAGCTGTGCATGGTACAGTAAGCCGCTTCCTTAAAATCTGGAAGAAGGTAAAGAAGAATCTGTGCAAAGCCTCTTCAATGTATAAAATGTTTGCAGATAAGAAAAGAAGGAAGGTTCCAGTGATGAGGCCTGGTGATAAAGTATGGCTGTCAACCAAGCATCCGAGATTGAGAGTTCCTACAATGAAATTTGCTCCCAGATATATCAGTCCCTTCAAGATTCTTCAGGTGATTAATCCAGTGGCATTCCATCTGAAACTTCCTAATACACTTAGAATACCCAATGTATTTCATGTGTCACTATTAAAACCCCTGGTTCTTAGTAATTTCTCGGTACCTGGCAGTCCTCCTCCTGCGATTGCAGTGGACTAGTGGGAAGAGTATGAAGTGAAACAGATCCTGGATTCCAGGGTTTCTAGAGGAGTTGTTCAGTTCTTGGTGGACTGGAAGGGGTATGGACCTGAGGAGCACTGCTGGGTCAAGGCATCAGATATCCATGTGCCCCACCTTCTTCAGAAGTTCCACCAACTTTTACAAATAAACCATTTGTGAGGCATTTGGTGCCCACCACTAGAGGAGGGGGTAATGTCATAGTGCGCTGGACACTGGTTGTCGCTCACCAAGTCCAGCAGTACTGGAGTTCTGGACGGCGGGCAGTGTGTCCCCGGCGCCCACTGCTCGTGTGTGCGGCATCCATGGAGGATATCTGCGGCTCCCCCTGCTGGGTGGCTGGTAAACTAAAGGTGGCTGCGGCTCCTAGGAGCATGTATGCCGGCCTGTAAGGAATTTAAAGGGCCATACACATGTAGGGGTGATGTCACAGTAGGTGAAAGTTTCAAACCTGCCTATTTAAGGAAGTCCCTTAGAGCACTCCTTTACCAGAGTATAGGCTTCAATACCTTACTCCAGCATTCCAGTGTATATCCTGTTATCCATTCCTGACCTTTGGTTTACTTGTGACTCCGATTTTGCCTGACTCTTGGTACTGCATTTATATTTGGTTCTGACCTTGGCTATTCCCTGAGACCCGCTTTTCATCTGCCCCTGGTACCGTATTGTCTGGTAGTTCTGACCCAGCCTGTCAATGACGCTGTATATTCTCTACACTGTATCCAAAGTTTCCCAGCACCTATATAGGGGAACCTATCCTGAGGGCCGTGACCTGTGTGTCAGATGAAGCCAAGTCCAAACCTTCTTACGAGGGTCCCTGGTGAATACTGCTGGCACATTAGACTCCGCACCTCAGAAATAGGTCATGAAAATTCCCTAAATATGGGTTACATCCATTATATACCCGATAGTTGTGACATGCACAATCATTGATACTTTTACAAAGATGACTAAAGAATACCAATATTCACTAAGAGTTGGTTTTAAGATCCCAAAAAAATTTACCACAAAAATGGCAGACAAATCACCCAAACAATAGGCCTGCCTAAAGCATGCAAGTTTGGCAGAAGCACTGTGCAGATCAATATGATCTGTGCAGGCTTATTAGGGTTACAAGAACTTTCGCAGTTGAGTGTGTATTTTTATTTTACCAAGACTCTAGAATTCTACTGGACATGGCAACCAAGCACATCCAAGGAGAAGGTATGAAGTGTAATTGTGTGTTACAACTTTTATTTACAGTGGAACTATAGGTACCAGTGTGCCATGCTGTGTGCCTCTCTGTCATGGCATTACCACCCTAGCTGGATCAATCTAGTGCTGGTTACAGGAAAATTAGTGGAACACTATGCCTATTTCCCTCCTTATTTTCATGTACTATCTCAGGCTGAAAGTCCAGGGCTGGTTAAGGATTTGAGGGTACCTCACACCATTAAAAAAAATCCTTTTTAACAGTTCTTTTTTGGAGGGTTGCTGTTGTGTCTTAGGTTGTTTTTTGCCAACAGTTTTGAATTGAAAGATCAAAACTAATGGAATTTACATCCTCAAAATCCATCTGACATTGACATCAATTTTCAAATAAACTCAAAACCATCTGTTTGTAAAACTGCAATTTAGGCACTGAAACATGACCTTAATGTCTGTCAATTTCAGTAAATTTAAAATTTAATCACAAAATCAACCTTTAGAAAATACTATATACCCTTTAAGCTTTACTTCTCTGTATGACAGAATCATGAAAGATGTAAATTTGAAGTCAAAAACTGCTACACTGAGCTCATCTTCTCCCAGCTGATAGAAAAATATACATATGGGGCCAATTGTAATAGGGTGTCTGTTTTGGTAAATTGCGAGTTTGGTGCTAAACTCGCAATTTTTCACAACTCTCCAATGTAATAGGGTGTCTGTTCACTAAAACTCGCATTTTTCAGAGTTACTTTAACTCCCCATTCTCAAACTCACATCCAGATGTTTTCACATTGAAAACAATCAACTCGCCCAATATAATAGAGTGTCTGTTTCAGACTCGCAAAAAATAGATTACCAAAGGTCCCCAAATAATAGACCTGCTTCAAGCTAGCGAGTACATACTGAGCAGGTCAGATTAACACAGAAACATGCACATATCCATGAGATATGTACATGTTTCTGTGTGTACTTATGTAAAATGTTTTTAAATAAAAAAAAAATGATGTGCGCACCCTCCCCAAAAGCGTAACCAGCCCCGGGCTTTATAAAGCCTGTTCTGGTTCTAAAAATACAGGGGCCAAAATGCATAGGGGGCCCCTGTATATTAAGAACCAGCACAGGGCTTTGTTGAGCTGGTCCTGGTTCTGGAAAATCAGGGGACAAAACGAGTAGGGGTCCCCTGAAAACTCCAGAACCAGCACTGAACTCTTTCTAGCTGGGGGATAATGCCACAGCCAGGGAAAACCTTTCACCGGTTTCCCCAGCCAAAGCATTATCCCTGACCGCTAGTCAGTCCAGGGATCCCTGGGGAGTTGGGTAACCCCCCAATAAAGGGGTACCCCTCTCCAGGGCACCCCAGGCCTAGACTGACTAGTGGTTCTCCAAATACCAGCATGCAGGGGAGGCTTGCTGGTACTTGTGGTTCTACAACTAAAGACAATATGGAAACTTTATTTTTACACTTTACACTAACACTATCAACCCGGCACCAACGGCCATAGGGTGCCGTGGATAGCCCGGGACTATCAGTCTAGGCCTGGGGTGCCCTGGAGAGGGTTACCCCTTTATTGTGGGGGTACACAACTCCCCAGGGATCCACGGCCTGGACTGACTAGCGGTCAGGGATAATGCTTTAGCCAGGGAAACTGGTGAAAGGTTTTCCCTGGCTGTGGCATTATCCCTCCGCTAGAAAGAGTTCGGTGCTGGTTTTTTAATTTTCACAGTTCAGTGCAGGTTTTTTAGTTTTCAGGGTTTTTTAATTTTCAAGGTGTCAGTTTACATAGTCCTAAACTCACCTAAACTCGCAAATGCAGTAGCCTCGAGCTGAAAAGTTCGCAGGCTATTGAATTTGCGATATTCAGTACTAACTTGCACTTTTGAAATGTTCAAGAAAGTGCGAGTTTGTACTGTTACTAAAACTGACACCCTATTACATTTGTCCCATAGTCTTTGGTCTGCATAGGCTCCCCAACTATCATGAAACTTTATCATCCTGATTTCAATATCATGGAGAGTTGATCTATGATCTAAGTAATTGACCTGCAGATGTTAAAAGCCATGGCAGTGGCTAGTAGCTCTGGTGGGTCCTGTCCATGGCTAGTTGACTGGTATGCCTTGTCTCACCAACCTCGGTGGATCCTCCTGGTCCCAACTGGTGCCTAGCAACAGACAAAACTGCGGCAGGATTGACTGATGGGTACTTGACTTTGCAATAACTGCGATTGGCTCATGCCTCTGTTAAAAGTCAAGAAGGATTTTACCTACCTGCCACTTATAGCTTCATGCCCTGATGTTTAGCGTGCTGGTCCTGGTGGCTTAGTGAAAATCCTTTTCTGCCTGAGTCTTGGTGTCACTCTGCAATCATGCTTTGGCTACAGTCTCATGCCCTTTGCACCATCTATCTCTCTGTGTTTGATCTACTACATAGTACATGTATCCTGTCTGTACACTGTTCTATTGCTGATGCTTTTCCTCCAGATAATCTATTACAGCTCCAGTCCTGCTCCATTCATTGGCTGAGTGAATTGGGAGCTCAACTCTCCCAGCCAATGAATGCTCAGATACGGCTCTATAAATGCAGAAGCCGCGTCTGAGCATTTCATTTGGGAGATATCAACCATCCTGGTTGGTATCTGTTGTGTGGATGGTGATTTCCATTTTTTTGTTTTAAGAAGACCTTGGATGCCTACTTTGGACAAGGGTACCACTGCTGGTAATGTAGGTGAGTATGTGTGTGTGTGTATGTTTGTAATAAAACTGTACTTTCACGGTGTGTGTGTTTTGTGTTTTTTAAGACATTTCTTATCAGATATACATTTGTTTACTTTTCATGAGATTGCCATCTCCATATTGAGCACACGGAACTCTGCTCACCAACTGTGGACCTCCCTGGCATCGAGCTCTCCGGGAAGAGTTGTTTGATCTGCAGTGGAACTACTATAGACCATCAGGTAGCTGGTGAATTGTGAACTGAGACAGAATATACCAATAGCCACCATCGGCTGGCATTCATGCTGGTAGAGCACTGCATCATACAGATATCTGAAAGTTAATGCTCAGGTAACTGATAATTTGAGATTGATACAAATTGTGCCTTCTATCAACACACACAGAGTTTGCACTCCTGTTTTCGGATGGTGAAGTGCTGCACCCCACACAGGACTATCTGGGGTGAGTATGTGTTCTTAACAGGTATTGTGCCATAACACATATGGATTACTACAGTGTTAATAACTTTCACCTTTGGCAAACTATTTAACATTTACATCAAAGAGTATATATTAGTTTACAGGTCACTTGAGAGTAAAAGGATGTCCTTTGTATTTGGACAATATCCATACCGACACAGATATCAGGACAGTGAGCATTAATCTGTCTGTGCACATTGAATACATTGTGCGCACATACCAGCTCTGTCAGTCATTGCATAATCCTCGGTTTACAAGGATTTGGATTTCCCTATACATAATTATCCATGCACTGTCCTACTATACAGAGAGTTAAACATCTTGTATTGGCAGAGTTGATACATATAAATTAGAATACTGAATGCCATATTTTTGTAATTATTTCAATCATGTTTATTGTGTTTTATTAAATAGCCTTCATAGTATATATTGCTCTTTTACAAACAAGCATTTCAACTTATTTTCTACCAGTTTTTTCTTATTAGCAGGTTGCAGATCCTGTTGTTTGGAGCTGCCAGTTTGAGAAACACATTTATTTATATATTGATTTGTTGAGAGGTGCACATTTCTCTCTTTTTGTAGGAGTGTTTGCATGTGTTCGCATCTGTTCACAGGTGTTTCAAGTTGTAATTACTGAGAGCACAATGATGATGCCTATAAAAGAGGATAAATCAGCTCCATTGATTTGTGTGAAGCAAAAATGGCAGAATTTACTACCAGTGTTATTCACTGAATGTGGCTGGGATATCAGAGGCTCTACCACCAGGCAGGAGGGACTCAATAGCAAGAAACTGAGCAGGCTCATGAGGTAATGCAGGTACCAAAAATACTACACAGGCCACAGAGTTTTAGGAGGCATAAGTAACTAAATAAATTGACAGATGGCGAGGTCATACAGATGTACCTGCTGAATAGTAACAATATATTCCATCTGTACTGGACATAGACCCTTACATAGCATGTTCCCACTCTGTCTCAGGCCTGCATAAGCTTCTGGCTGTGATGCACATTTTGGCTACTGGTAATTTTCAGTATGTGACTGGTAGAGTTCTCAGGATATCCCAGTCAACATTCTCATGGTACCTAACTCAGGTAATGGTGGCATTTCAGCCACTAATGGATACCTGCATCTGCTTCCCTAGCCAGGAGTCACATTGGCATGCAGTCAGGGTAGCTTTATATAACATTGTGGGCATTCCTAATACCCTGGGTGATTTTGACTGCCTTCACAACTGCCACCCAGATTGCTTTCTTGCAGTGGCTCGATGTGCTGGCAACCTTTTGTCCAAACAGCATGTGGTGGAATTTCATGACCTCATGCACAAGGGCCATTCTCTCTACAGAGTAGCACCATCTTTGTCTTGCCCCTCTGCCTTGGCACCTCATCACTGCTGCCTGTACTGTTCTTGAGCCACTACCTCCTCCACCTCACTCTCTTCTTGTCTCTCATCTGCCCTGAACATATTCCTGACCCTTTGTAACACAAACTTTCTCTCCTACTACCTCCCCACACACACACATAACACACACAAAAAACACAGACAGGATAAAAGATAAAAAATAATCAAGAATGCAGGAGGTCCATACTTCTTTGATGAAGAGTATAATTAGTCAAAAAGCATTGGTGGCATTTTAATTGACTTACCTGCACTTGTGGGAACCATTGTAATGTGTGGACAGATGGACAGAGTTGCCTGAAGGGAGGAGAATAGGAATCCAGAAACCTCCCCTTAGTGCTCACTTTAAGGACCTAGCCAGGTGCCCCACATGGAACGGATCCATCTTTACCATTTCTCAAGATTCATGGAATATTAAGCCTATACCATTTCATATATCAAGCTCATAGTGGTGTTTATCAGAATAATATATACACCATGTTTTCTTTTTAATAATAAATGTGTACTTGATTTACTAATCTATATTTGCCCTTCTCTAATTCTTTTGAGAGATTTGACACTTGGGAATGGCTGTAATTCTACCTTTGAACATATGAGAAAACAGACTCTATTATATATTTTTTCCTGCGGAATCAAATGACTGAATTTCTCAGATCAAAAACTCTGCCTTTCCAACAGGAAAAAAAATATTTATTGGCTGTGTGAGCAGTGCTGCATGTATATTATGCTGTTTTGATACATTATGATTGTTATTTCTTGTTGTTTAAAGTGGGAACCAGTGATATAACGTGATATACGTTGGCAGTCCCAGCTCTATATGCGCTGGTGTTTTTTTATACTAATTTTTCTGGTTATAAAATCACAGTAGTCAGGATTCTTAAGCTTTGCAGAGGTGACTACTGTGTATATAATTTGCACCGACTACTAACTATTAGGGGTGTGCACCGGCCACTTTTCGTGTTTTGTGTTTTGGTTTTGGATCTGGATCTTTCTTCGTGTTTTGGATCTGGATTGGTTTAGCCAAAACCACCCTTCCGTGTTTTGGGTTCTGGGTTTTGTGTTTTGGATCTGTATTTTTTTTAAAAAAAGCATAAAAACAGCTAAAATCACAGAATTTTTGGGTTTTTCTGCTCCTATGCTATTATTAACCTCAATAACCTTAATTTCCACTCATTTCCAGTCTATTCTGAACACCTCACACCTCACAATAGTGTTTTTATGTCCAAAAGGTTGCATCGAGGTAGCTGGATGACTATGCTAAGAGATACGAGTGGGCGGCACAAACACGTGGTCCATCTAGGAGTGGCACTGCAGTGGCAGACAGGATGGCAGTTTGAAAAACTAGGCCCCAAACTATACATAATGCAAAGAAAAAAAAGAGGTGCAAGATGGAATTGTCCTTGGGCATTCCCACCCATCCTTATGTTGTATAAACAGGACATGCACACTTTAACAAACCAAACATTTCAGCGCCAGGGTCTGCCACACGACTGTGGCTGAAATGATTGGTTCATTTGGGCCCCAACAAAACAAGCTGGGAATTAATCTGTCCCTGCACAAAATGGCTCTACGGAGGCAAGATGTCGTCCTCATCCTCCTCATCCACCGATTCCTCACCCTCTTCAGTGTTGTGTACATCCTCATCCTCACAGAGTATTAAATATTTTTATTGTTGTGTAGCACACTTTGAGGGTGTCAACACCCTTTAACAGACAGACGCACGCTTGTCGCTGCTGCTTTGAGGATGCAAGTGCAGCTATAGCCCACACAATTCACAAAGACAGAAAAAAAAAGAACAATATTTTTATTGGTTGTGTAGCAC
Source organism: Taudactylus pleione (assembly GCA_031769625.1). Taxonomy (NCBI): domain Eukaryota; kingdom Metazoa; phylum Chordata; class Amphibia; order Anura; family Myobatrachidae; genus Taudactylus; species Taudactylus pleione. The sequence goes on from JAUIMM010000082.1 coordinate 11,456,322, forward strand.
ACTTTGAGGGTGTCACCACCTTTTAACAGACAAACGCATGCTTGTCGCTGCTGCTTTAAGGATGCAGGTGCGGCTACAGCCCACACATTTCACAAAGACAGAAAAAAAAAGAACAATATTTTTATTGTTTGTGTAGCACACTTTGAGGGTGTCACCACCCTTTAACAGACAGACGCACGCTTGTCGCTGCTGCTTTAAGGATGCAGGTGCGGCTACAGCTCACACATTTCACAAAGACAGAAAAAAAAAGAACAATATTTTTATTGTTTGTGTAGCACACTTTGAGGATGTCACCATCCTTTAACAGACAGACGCACGCTTGTCGCTGCTGCTCTAAGGATGCAGGTGCGGCTACAGCCCACACATTTCACAAAGACAGAAAAAAAAAGAAGAATATTTTTATTGTTTGTGTAGCACACTTTGAGGGTGTCACCACCCTTTAACAGACAGACGCACGCTTGTCGCTGCTGCTTTGAGGATGCAAGTGCAGCTACAGCCCACACAATTCACAAAGACAGAAAAAAAAGAAGAATATTGTTATTGTTTGTGTAGCACACTTTGAGGGTGTCACCACCCTTTAACAGACAGATGCACGCTTGTTGCTGCTGCATTAAGGATGCAGGTGCGGCTACAGCCCACACATTTCACAAAGACAGAAAAAAAAAGAACAATATTTTTATTGCTTGTGTAGCACACTTTGAGGGTGTCACCACCCTTTAAAAGACAGATGCACGCTTGTCGCTGCTGCTTTAAGGATGCAGGTGTGGCTACAGCCCACACATTTCACAAAGACAGAAAAAAAAGAACAATATTTTTATTGTTTGTGTAGCACACTTTGAGGGTGTCACCACCCTTTAACAGACAGACGCACGCTTGTCGCTGCTGCTTTGAGGATGCAAGTGCAGCTACAGCCCACACAATTCACAAAGACAGAAATAAAAAGAAGAATATTTTTATTGTTTGTGTAGCACACTTTGAGGGTGTCACCACCCTTTAACAGACAGATGCACGCTTGTCGCTGCTGCTTTGAGGATGCAGGTGGAATCTAGACGGGATTTGGAACCGGGGACACACTACCTCCATCAATTGTCTAAATCCCACTGCACTAATGGCGGATACCGGACGCACGTCTAACACCAACATAGTAGTCAAGGCCTCACTTATACGTTTTGCTTCAGGATGACTGCTGTCGTACTTCATCCTCATCGCTAGGGACTGTTGGAGGGTCAATTGTTTAGTAAAAGTAGTGATGTTCCTACTTCCTCTCTGGGATGATGAAAAACTCCCAGCAGCAGCAACAGCACTAGGAGGAAGTGGTTCTTGATCTTTCCCTATTTTATTTTTATCGGAGAAAGTTTGGTCCTCCATTTATGTTATATTGATATATACGTGCGGCTAAAGCGCACACAAACACAGAAAATATTTTTTTATTTTTGCTGGAGAGTAGTGCACTTTGTGGGTTACACCACCCTTTAAGAAATGAGCCAGCCGGCCCTTTACTTATGGGACACAGGCGCACGCTTGGCGCTGCTCCTTTGTTGATGCACGTGCAGCCACAGTGCACACAATTCACAAACACAGAAAATAATTTTTTTTTTGGTTTGGACTGGAGTGTACTTTGGGGGTTTCAGCACCCTTTAAAGGTCAAGCCAGCCGGCCCTTTACTTATGACACAGGCGCACGCTTGGCACTACTTTGTTGATGCATGTGCGGCTACTGCGCACACAATTCACAAACACAGAAAATATATTTTTTTTTGGTTTGGACTGGAGTGTGCTTTGGGGGCTACAGCACCCTTTAACGGTCAAGCCAGCCGGCCCTTTACTTATGACACAGGCGCACGCTTGGCACTACTTTGTTGATGCCCGTGCGGCTACTGCGCACACAATTCACAAACACAGAAAATATTTTTTTTTTGGTTTGGACTGGAGTGTACTTTGGGGGTTACAGCACCCTTTAATGGTCAAGCCAGCCGGCCCTTTACTTATGACACAGGCGCACACTTGGCACTACTTTGTTGATGCATGTGCGGCTACTGCGCACACAATTCACAAACACAGAAAATATATATTTTTTTGGTTTGGACTGGAGTGTACTTTGGGGGTTACAGCACCCTTTAACGGTCAAGCCAACTGGCCCTTTACTTATGACACAGGCGCATGCTTGGCACTACTTTGTTGATGCACGTGCGGCTACTGCGCACACAATTCACAAACACAGAAAAAATTTTTTTTTTTGGTTTGGACTGGAGTGTACTTTGGGGCTTACAGCACCCTTTAACGGTCAAGCCAGCTGGCCCTTTACTTATGACACAGGCGCACGCTTGGCACTACTTTGTTGTTGCACGTGCGGCTACTGCGCACACAATTCACAAACACAGAAAATATTTTTTTTTGGGGTTTGGACTGGAGTGTACTTTGGGGGTTACAGCACCTTTTAATGGTCAAGCCAGCCGGCCTTTTACTTATGACACAGGCGCACGCTTGGCACTACTTTGTTGATGCCCGTGCGGCTACTGCGCACACAATTCACAAACACAGAAAATATTTTTTTTTGGGTTTGGACTGGAGTGTACTTTGGGGGTTACAGCACCCTTTAATGGTCAAGCCAGCTGGCCCTTTACTTATGACACAGGCGCACGCTTGGCACTACTTTGTTGATGCACGTGCGGCTACTGCGCACACAATTCACAAACACACAAAAAATATTATTTTTTTAGCATTTGGGGGGAGCACCCCTGATGGACAGAGCACCCCCTGGACAACACTACAGCACCCCTTTAGGACTGGGACACTGCACAGAACTTTGGAGTGGACACAGCCCCTATGGAGAACTGACTGCACAACACAGTCCAGCCAGCCACTATGGAATTTGAAGTAGTGGACACAGCCCCTATTAACAACAGCAGCACAGCACAACACAGCCAGCCCCTATGGACTTTGAAGTAGTGGACAACAGCAGCACAGCGCAGCACAGCACAGCACAGCACAGCACAACACTACTCTGCACTACACTACACTGCACAGCCCAGCCAGCCCTAACTCCCACCCTCCCTCTTCACTGTCCACAGCCGAGTGAGAAAATGGCGCCGACGCAGGTACCTTATATAGGATCCAAAACCCGCGAGACTCGGAAGGTGGGATGATGACATTTTGCCCCGATTTCAGATCCGAGTCAGGTGGGAAAAGTTGAGCCTGACTCGGATCGGCCTCTGATCGGGGGGGCTGGGGGGGTTCGGATTTCAGAAATCCGAACCCGCTCACCCCTACTACTATGCATAATTTTTACTATATAAGTTTGCTAAAACCATTGGGTGCATATGCCCTATTGGAGAAGGAGAGGAGGATTAGTAGTAGTAGTAGTAGTAGTAGTAGTAGTAGTAATTAGGTCTCTATCTGCAGAGTGCAATGTAGCCTTAGGTGCCTGAGGTATGTAATGATAATAAGTGCTGTCTTAAATCCTAGCAAAACAAGCACAGCAGATACAGTATGGAGACCTGTGTAAAGACAAGCTGTAACGCAGTGTGCCTCCACAGTTGTGTACTGATTGTGATGACAGAATAGTGTATAAGACACTCAAGGTTGTCTCAAGTCTGCTGATGTCTCTGGAATTTAATAATGGCAGCATAGAGCATGGAGCAAAAAAACTGAAAGAACAAGGCAGTATGGAGCCAAAACACTGAATACCATATTTTGGTAATTATTTCTATCATGTTTATTGTGTTTTATTAAATAGCCTTCATAGTATATATTGCTCTTTTACAAACAAGCATTTCAATTTATTTTCTACCAGTTTTTTCTTATTAGCAGGTTGCAGATCCTGTTGTTTGGAGCTGCCAGTTTGAGAAACACATTTATTTATATATTGATTTGTTGAGAGGCGCACCTTTCTCTCTTTTTGTAGGAGTGTTTGCATGTGTTCGCATCTGTTCACAGGTGTTTCAAGTTCTAATTACTGAGAGCACTTGATGCCTATAAAATGAGATAAATCAGCTCCATTGATTTGTGTGAAGCAAAAATGGCAGAATTTACTACCAGTGTTATTCACTGAATGTGGCTGGGATATCAGAGGCTCCACCACCAGGCTGGAGGGACTCAATAGCAAGAAACTGACCAGGCTCATGAGGTAATGCAGGTACCACAAAGACTGCACAGGCTACAGTGTTTTAGGAGGCATAAGTACCTAAATAAATTGACAGATGGCGAGGTCATACAGATGTTCCTGCTGAATAGTAACAATATATTCCATCTGTACTGGACATAGACCCTTACATAGCATGTTTCCACTCTGTCTCAGGCCTGCATAAGCTTCTGGCTGTGTTGCACATTTTGGCTACTGGTCATTTTCTGTATGTGACTGGTAGAGTTCTCAGGATATCCCAGTCAACATTATCATGGTACCTAACTCAGGTAATGGTGGCATTTCAGCCACTAATGGATACCTGCATCTGCTTCCCTAGCCAGGAGTCACATTGGCATGCAGTCAGGGTAGCTTTATATAGCATTGTGGGCATTCCTAATACTCTGGGTGATTTTGACTGCCTTCACAACTGCCACCCAGATTGCTTTCTTGCAGTGGCTCGATGTGCTGGCAACCTTTTGTCCAAACAGCATGTGGTGGAATTTCATGACCTCATGCACAAGGGCCATTCTCTCTACAGAGTAGCACCGTCTTTGTCTTGCCCCTCTGCCTTGGCACCTCATCACTGCTGCCTGTACTGTTCTTGAGCCACTACCTCCTCCACCTCACTCTCTCCTTGTCTCTCATCTGCCCTGAACATATTCCTGACCCTTTGTAACACAAACTTTCTCTCCTACAACCTCCCCACACACACACATCGCACACACAAAAAACACAGACAGGACAAAAGATAAAAAATAATCAAGAATGCAGGAGGTCCATACATCCTTGATGAAGAGTATAATTAGTCAAAAAGCATTGGTGGCATTTTAATTGACTTACCTGCACTTGCTGGAACCAATGTAATTTGTGGACAGATGGACAGAGTTGCCTGAAGGGAGGAGAATAGGAATCCAGAAACCTCCCTTTAGTGCTCACTTTAAGGACCTAGCCAGGTGCCCCACATGGTACGGATCCATCTTTACCATTTCTCAAGATTCATGGAATATTAAGCCTATACCATTTCATATATCAAGCTCATAGTGGTGTTTATCAGAAGAATATATACACCATGTTTTCTTTTTAATAATAAATGTGTACTTGATTTACTAAACTATATTTGCCCTTCTCTAATTCTTTTGAGAGATTTGACACTTGGGAATGGCTGTAATTCTACCTTTGAACATATGAGAAAACAGACTCTATTATATATTTTTTTCCTGCGGAATCAAATGACCGAATTTCTCAGATCAAAAACTCTGCCTTTCCAACAGGAATAAAAATATTTATTGGCTGTGTGAGCAGTGCTGCATGTATATTATGCTGTTTTGATACATTATGATTGTTATTTCTTGTTGTTTAAAGTGGGAACCAGTGATATAACGTGATATACGTTGGCAGCCCCAGCTCTATATGTGCTGGTGTTTTTTTATACTAATTTTTCTGGTTATAAAATCACAGTAGTCAGGATTTTTAAGCTTTGCAGAGGTGACTACTGTGTATATAATTTGCACCAACTACTAACTATGCTTAATTTTTACTGTATAAGTTTGCTAAAACCATTGGGTGCATATGCCCTATTGGAGAAGGAGAGGATGATTAGTAGTAGTATTAGTAGTAGTAGTAGTAATTAGGTCTCTATCTGCAGAGTGCAATGTAGCCTTAGGTGCCTGAGGTATGTAATGATAATAAGTGCTATCTTAAATCCTAGCAAAACAAGCACAGCAGATACAGTATGGAGACCTGTGTAAAGACAAGCTGTAACGCAGTGTGCCTCCACAGTTGTGTACTGATTGTGATGACAGAATAGTGTAAAAGACACTCAAGGTTGTCTCAATTCTTGTGATGTCTCTGGAATTTAATTATGGCAGCATAGAGCATGGAGCCAAAAAACTGAAAGAACAAGGCAGTATGGAGCCAAAACACTGAAAGAACATGGCTAAAAAAAATCTTTTCACTTATTTGAATGTAAAAGAACCAGAACTACAAACAATAGCTTAACTTCATGTATCCCAACCAAGTACAAGAGTTCAGATATCAAAATCCTAATTTAATAACTTGATTCCCAAAGCAATAGAAAAGCCACAGGTTGTCCCTATATAGAATGGATGAACAATGTAACTGACTCTTATTAATTAGTGATACCCCTTTCACACTGAAAATGAAAATCTCGGGTAATTCACTTTTACCTGGTAATTTTCTAAACAACCCAGGATTTTTCCCTTTGTGAAAGGGTCATCCCAGGACTAAATTCCCGGGTCACCAATCCCAGTTTTTTGCAGGGACGTAAACCTGTGAATTACCCTTTCACACTGGGATAATACTCGGTTTGTTCTGCAAATTACCGTGTAAAAGTGAATTACCCAGGATTTTCACTTTCCTGTGTAAAAGGGGTTTCAGACAGAAAATGACAAAAAACCTGGCATTAAAGTTGTCTGCAGGGTACTTTGCTTATGGATATATCTTGCATTACCTTGGATATTTCTTGTTAGGAATTTTGTTCATTGATATGACTGAGGGTATGATAACCTTTATTGAATGTGTGCTTTGATTTAATTATTGTAAAGTGCCGTTTGATTTTGTACAGTACTTTGATAACATTTAAATATTGTTATGTAATTTTAATTTGGTTTCACATACTTTATATTACTTTAACTTGTAAAAGCATAACAATCCAAATGTAATATTGACTAAAAATATACTGTTTTACTCAAAATAAATTGTACTTTTGAATTTTAATGAATGAATAAATACATTTCTAATCATTAGGTCATCATAACTTCATATTATCTCTTTACTTGTGCGTTACTTTAAGATAATGTAATGTACTATATTGTATTCTTAATATTAATTAAAAAATATTTATATAAATGCAACTTATTACACAATAATTATAACATATTTAGCATAATATATACTGACAGCTAGCTTTGGTATTATTGTAATACTTACTAACATCAAAAACATGACAGGAATTAAAAGCGGTAACTTATGAATAATTATATACTATTTTATATTTTTTAAATATTTTATTTTATACTGTTCCTTCCTTAACAGTGTATTAGCTCTTAGATTACCATTATTCATATAAAAGTTGGGAGCATCTTATTTGAAAAGACACAATAGGATATTAGTTTTAAATGTAGTGAGTTATTTTCAAAAGAAAAAAAATTGCATGAAATAAAATTCTTTTTTTTGGAACTGTGGTAAAGGAATATAGGTTTATAAGCAAGAAATAGTGTGAAAACACACATTTACGTAACATTCTAGTGAATGTACTGGAGTGTATTTGCAGTCTTCAACAACAAGGCTAGAATAACAAGAATAAAATACATATTCTTTTTATCATGAAGACGAGGCCCATTCTAGTAATTGCTTGTACAAAGGCTTCATTAAGTAGTACATTAAGAAAATTTGATTTGTACCTCCAGATCTCTTTTTTAAGAGTCCATTACATTCTTAATGACCCTCAGCAAAGGAAGCACTGCTTTTGCTCACAATGGGAGGTCTATATACTAGGTTGTTAAGACTGATTTATTACACTGTTGATTAGTGGTTGCAAGGTGAAATGATTTAGAAGAGAGACCTCCTTTCTCAAACTTTGGAAATGTAAAATCTATAATAATCCCAATTTTACATGTAATGTGATCATATATAATTATATTGTGAAACAGAACTATATATTTGTGTGGATACTCCACTTCTGCAACAAGGGTTTCCAGGTGTGAAAATTATAAACTTAACATTGTACATTTTAAATCACTAATATTTTTATGCCTGGAAAAAAATATATATATTCAGTGCTGTATTGATTTGACTTTATATTTTTGCATTTTAGGAGAAAACTAACATTTATCGATATTTGCTTCCCAAAACATGATTAAATCATCTTGCCAGACTCCAAAACATTTGTTAATATCACATTAAGCATTGTTATACTATCACTTGAGAAAATGTATTATATCAAAAACAGATACCTGCATCCTAGCACCTAGATATTGAAATACATGCAGTGTGTTATGTTCAAAAGCAGATAGAATTATTTCAAATAATATTGACATTAGTTCTTTGGATCAGCATAGTTAGCAACACCTGATAGTATCCATTAAAATGCATCACATGTTACAGCAGCTCATTTAAATATCATCATTGTATTGGTACAATCTCTTTAGGTGATAAAATAACTTTAAATATTTCCTGTCTGCTAATGCAGCCATCATAATCAGTATCAGTAATTACACCTACCCTATGTTGTGTGCAAGAAATCCATCCAAATTAAGTATCCACTTGACATATTTCAGAACAGGACGTAACTTTGTATATATATGTCACTCCCACAACATAGTTCTCTGTCATGGGTCTGTACAGCTGTCACTCAGTTAACACTCAGAAACACCAATTTCACATATGGAGATACACACAAGGGATCCATCTGACTCAAAATTGCCCTTATATATACACAAATATGCATATGTCTGCTATGGTGCATGAACAGTTTGATAACATTTGCTATATGCAGACACATATAGAGATGCATCAGTCCCTTTAAGAGGTTTGCCAGTGTATGTAATTTTAACTATATCATCATAGTAATTTATTTTGGCAGAAAATAATACAGATGCAATTTATAACAGAAATACTCAGCTGTGTTTGAGAATAAGTCAATTTACTTTCTAAGTGTTTTGCTTCAGCCATGTCTCTTAGGAATACCTTACTTTTATTGTTCTTTTTATTTATTTTAAATAATATTTTTTATATAGCAGGATAAAGAGTTGGGCACTACAATAACATGAAGAAAGTCCTTGGTGGCAGAGATTTAGTCAATGTAGATAATGTAGATCGTAGGTAATGTAGTATGTACTGCATTCAAGTAGATGAAAGTTAAACACCTATGGGGCTGAGTTTAGAGCAAAGGAAAAAAAGCATGTATTGTACTGTGAATTGCACTGGGGAAAACTATATTGCAATGCAATGGGTACAAATACATTTATTTTTGATCACGCAGGGTAAATACTGGATGCTTTTTCATTTAGCCAACAAATTCTGGACAACTTTACATTTACACTGCAGTTTAGATTTTGGTTTGACACCTCCTTATCAATTGTATATATCTCTCCACATTTAGGGGCTATTTATCAAGCAGTGATAAGAAGTGGACCAGTGGAGAAATTCCCCGTAGTAACCAATAAGCTTTGAAGTAGCATTTATCAAGTATAGGACCTCATACAGAGCCGCTCGCAAAATGCGAGCACTCGCTCTGAATGAGGGCGACCATCGGGGTTGCCACGAGACCCTTGTGGTAGGGTCTCATCTGCTGCAAGGCCCAGTGAGCTTCCTGCTCTACTAGACCAGGAAGCTCACTACTGACATCACAAATTATGTCAGTAGGGCCGCCCACAAATGGCAGGCATTCCTTCAGGAATGCCTCCATTTGTCCAGCCACCCCCCCTCCCCACCTACAAAACGGGGTGAGCTGTTGATCAACATTGACAGCTGCCCCGTTTGTAGCGAGCCCCAGAGCGAGTGAATTTCTTACTCGCTGTGGTGCTTGCGCACGTGTGTGGCACGTGTGCAGTGCCCCATCATCGACCTGCTTGCAAGCACATAGCGCTTGCAAGCAGGTCTGAATGAGGGCCTTAGTGTATAAAATAACAGGTAGGAGCTGATTGGTTGCTATGGGCAACTTCTCTACTGGTCCACTTCTCCACACTTTTCACTGCTTGATAAACAGGCATCTTATTATATCCACCACCTGCATAGCAAAATGATTTTGCCATGGTCCAAAGTTACTTGCATATTAAGTTTTTGCTCCAGGAGTAAAACCATTTTACCCATTACAATATTTTACAGTTTTAACAGCTGTTTATCACAGGGAATACAACATGCAATTTCCTCCAGATTGGTAGGTCTGGGATCCTACTTTTGATTGCTAAATATAAAAACTAGGAACACAATACAAATTATATGCCAGATTTTTGGCAAAATAGCTTGCTATGAATTTCATAAAGACACTTTATAGTATAATTATTATGGTTTTATAGTATGTAGAAGATCTAACCAAACACAAGTTGTGAGGTTCTGATTTTGTTGTGGACCCAGGGTGGTGATAGGAGCAGACACAGAATCAGACTTAAATGAAAAAGTGGAGTTTTTAATAAGTGGCTTAGAAGACATGGGAATGGCAAATGAAAAAAGTCCAGGTATAGCACTAAAGTGCACTTGATAACTGTAGTGGGGGTTAATGGGAGAATGTCCAGATAGTGACAGGCAGGAACAGTCCAGTATACAGGTATGGTGAGCTGTAACTTAATGCAGGTATGGGGAGCTGTAACAAATGCAGGCAGAGGTAATGAAGTCCATCTGGGAGTGAAGGGAGACAAGGTGCAGGGAAATAGCAGGTTCAGGTACTCAGACAGGTGAAAAGGAAGGTGGAGGGTGCAGGGTGAGTCCAGAAGGTTGGAGCAGGGAAGGTTCAGGCTAGAACATTTCCAAGGAGACAGGTAAGGCACAGGTACTCTCTCTCAGCCGCAGTTGAGAAACACGTTGCAATGGCAAAGGAAGGAAGGCTCTGGACCTTCCTAAATACTCAGTCCCACACTGTGACTGGCTGGAATGAGCACATGACCTACCAGGATTGGACAGCTGGACTCACATGGCCACAGGCAAGATGGCGGCACCCATGCCAATGGAACAGAAACAACACCAGACCTCACCAGGCCTAGTGACAATGTGCCCACACAGAACCACACACAGCCAATGCCCCTCACCAAACACCAGCACTGCTGCCAGAGACCCCCTGCCATAATGACCTCAAGGTAATACCCAGTGACCACCATGCCAAGAAACCCTGGCCGTGACACAAGTATTGTCTGGGAATTCTTTAAAAATTTAAATGTAACCATGAACAACTATATGTTCTGTGTTTTTTTATTAACAACTATGTTTTCTTATATTTTCCTGAAAAATATGGCTTAGATGTCCTGAAAGAAAACCTAACAGTATAACATTTATTTATATAGCTCAAACATATTCTACAGTGCTTTACAAAATATTTGGCCAGTCACATCAGTTCCTTCCCCAGTGCATTTTAGAATCTATATTTCCCATTACATGTACATACACACACTAGTGTTAATTTTTGTTAGAAGCCAATTAACCTACCATTGCATTTTTGGATTGTGGGAGGAAGCTGGAATATACAGAGGAAACTCCTGCAAGCATGGTAAGAGTACACAACTGTCCACAGTTAGGGCCATTGTGGGAATTGAACTTAACACTTCAGTGCTGTAAGGCAGAGATGATAACAATTACTGAATCTGTTTTGCCCATTTGCTTTCTTAGCATAGAGAACAAAACAGGAATTACTAACAAAAATGAAACAGAGCAAAATCATTAAAATATTGCTTTGATATAATGGTAAAAAAAAACTTAGAGTGTCATGTTAAACAACATTTACAAAATAAAAAAGGTACTTTACAGCATTTTGGGGTAAAATGTTTTCACAATATGTTAGCACAAGTGCATGCTCAAACAGAGTAAAGGGAAAGAGACTAATCCAACATATGAAAATAGTTAATAACATTGTAGCTAAAACTTAGCTTTTAATGATATATATATTAAAATAGAGATACAATGAAAATACAACACACAGACAAAATATAGCACAAGACAGTGATATATCATCCAGATTACATTTTACAAACCATAAAATGTATTTACGGAGGATTATTTTATTGACAGTGTACAAATAGATATGTCAGACAGTCCCTTTGACTATTGGGAGGAAAAAAAGGCAATTTGGTGGCACTTGTACAAACTTCTTTTGCTTTACTTAAGCTGCCCACTCTCCAGTGTGTACTTGGAAAGAGTTTTCAGCACAGTCTAGAATCCTGTCAGCAATCAGCATATGAAGCTACTTCCTCAAAATGTGGAAAAGATGATGTTCATCAAAATTAACTAAATTTATGCGAGGAAGGCCTTTACTGACAATTACATAAAGTAATGAGACTTCTGTATTGGTGGATTCCAGCAGAGATAAATTAATATTGTACGAAGATTATATTAAAACACTTAGGAGGGTAAGGAGGACAATGGCAATAACTACATCTTCTCACTGTAGAGAAGAGATCATTGACAGCACTGTTAGCTGCCTTAAGTCGATCATTAACAACACTATTACCTGTCTTTAGCACATTGTTTGCTTGGGGTAGCGGGTGCGGAGGGTGCGCTCGCCCTATGGGTGTAATGCTGGAGTAAAAGTGTGTTGTGGTCTTTTGTGTTTGATGTTGTGTTTGGAGTGATGTGGTGTAGGGAGGAAAGGGGGTCTAATGGACTGGAGGTGGTGGATGAGGAAATGAATACAGAGGCAGAAATGGGGGCCAAAGGGTTTATTGGAAAAAAACAGTACTAATCCTGTTCGGTCCCAGGCACCCAGGTGGGGTGAGCGATCCACTTGGGGGTGTGTGTGGGTGGAGACTGGGGAGGTGAGTGGACCCTTTTAGGGGGCTCCTTTCCGTGCAGTTCAATAGACCAGCACGTTACCCCTGCTGGACCTTTGGTCAACAGTCTTAGGATGTCCCGGTGGGAGGGGAGTGGTGGGTTGGCAGTGGGTCTGGCGGTTGTGGATGTACACCCTGGCGGCGTCCCACGCAGTGGTATAAGTCTCGGAGTCACTTACCTACCGGTAGGATTTGTTGGTGAAAAAGGCTTGGGCTGCTGGTAGCTGGTGTTAGTTTCCTTTTGCAGATGCGGTGTTGGCTGGCTGCTGCGGTGTCAGCGGTTGGAGGAAGCTCTGTGTGTGGTAGTGGCTTGCTGGTGCACTGTGGGGCTTGGTGCACCGCATTGCTGGCATTCTGTTCCTGCTGCCTGGTGGGTGCCTGCTGGTGTGGAACGCTTAGGGATTGCTGCTGGACGAACAGCTGTGAGTGGAGCTGGTGTTGGTTGCTCCCAGGGGGCGGTGTGTGGTCACCTTGGTCTAGCAGGTGGAGTGGTGATCAAGAGGGGTGCGAAGGGCTTTGCTAGGTGTGATGCCCAGCGCGGCCCTGCGGGTGGTGGGTAGAGAGGGTTCTGGAAGCAGCAAGGCTCGACCGAGTTCTCCACAGGAATGAAGAGCTCTGGTGTAAGCTGGCTGTGGTGTCAGAATGTAGGGGGTCTCCAACGCGTTTCGGCAGGGGCTCTGCCTTCTTCTGTTTTGTGAGGGCCCAAACAAAACAACCACTTTAATCACAAAAGTGGCAGTCCCTGTCAATGAAGTGATTGGTTTGTTTAACTGTGCCTTTCCTTTTTAACATACAACATAAGGGTAGGTGTGAGGACCCATGGACAATTCCATCTTGCACCACTTTTCTGTGCATTATGCTCTGTTTGGGGCATTGTTGACTGTTTTTGTATACACGATAAACAATTTTATAGTTAATTAAACTGCAATCCTAACTTCCACTGCTCTGTGGCAATGTTTCATAGATGTCATATATTATTTTAAACTGCTATGCATTTGTGCCGCTGCTCGGTAACTAAGTTTTGCCAGCAAGCTGGCTGCAGTCTTTTACGGAAATTGGTGAAAACACTATTGTGAGCTGTGAGGTTTTCAACATTCAGTAAAAATGACTGGAAATAAATGTTATTGAGGTTAATAATGCTGTAGGAACAAAACAAGACAAAATGATGTGATTTAGTTATTTTTATTATATTTTTAAGAAAAAAAACAGATCCAAAACCAAAATATGTGAGGGTGTTTATAACAAAAATAATACACAATGATGAATTTAGAGTCAAAAGCAAAACACAGGGGTTGGTGCACATCTATAATATAGAGAGACACATCTTTAATTATCAAAATGTGTCACAGAAATGCTTCACTGTTCATTTTATAGTGTATTGTTTTGATCTTGATTCAGTGCTGACATTGGAAATATAACTGAAAGCAGTCAGACATCCTGTAAAAAATGTTAAAAATAATTGATATTTGATGCATCTAAATTTACTTGCTGTCCACGAGGTCCTGAAATTAGTCTATATAGGTGAATATCTAGGGTGCCATTGATCCAGAAAGGTATTAGCATGCACAGCAGCCTAACCTCATGCAACCTATTACATATTATTAGGAGGAACCATCAGCAGACATGACCTCTCAGAGGTGATGCTACAGACAGTGCTTTGATGGAATTTGTACAATGGTGAAAAAAGCACTGGCACTAGTGCTTCTGCTGGGAGAGGTGACACCAGCTGCAGTTCCCCTGTGCATTTATCTGCCATGTCTGCATGAGTGAGGAGGAAGAAAAAGGAGCCACCTACAGACCAAGTGGCATCTCAAAGCAGTGTGACCACATCAGCCACAAGTGAGAAGATGGAAGCAGTAGCATATCCACAAATGCACCCATGATCATTGTGGCTGATCACATCACAAACATGCACACGCATTGCACTATGTGCCATTGTATGCAATGGTACATGCCCAATCGTGGAAGCGCATCTCCATTATAAGCTATGGAGATGAAAATGCACATCTCCGATCACGTGAGTCTGTCTGGCACCATGCATGATGCGAAATGCTGAGCTACGGACAACAAGCTAGTGGGGAAAATCTGTATATAGAGTGTAGGGTATGAGCCCACACCACACACCCTGAACCCTTATTCTTTAATACTTACCACTCTGGAGTCCCGCATAAGCAGCAACAATTCTGCTTAAATCCATCCAGGAGCATATTAAGACAGGAGGGGGGACATGCGCAGTCTCTGACATGTGGCAACTTTCCCATGATTTTTCCACCCTGCATGTGTACAATGTGTGGAAATTGACCACCATGCCATTTTCCCAGATTTTTGCACATTCATGTAAATTGGGGCCATAATGTGTGCATTATCAGGTTAACTGTGTGCTGTAATGAGTGGTGTAACCATGTGATCTGGTACAGTAAGGTGTAACATAATCATGTGAACTGGGGGTGCATCAGTATGTGGCATAATCATGTGAATTTTAGGCACTGGTACTGTTACTTTTTAGTATTTTTTTTTTACCTTTACTAGTAAAGGCAATTTATATAGTTTTTACTGAATCATATAATCATAATTTTCTGTACTTCACTATTATCATGATAAAATGTATACTAAATTTCTAAGAATGACAATTAATTCCTTCAGAATGAAAATTAAATTATTATTATTTTATTTTTTAACTTTGACTGTCAAGTTACAGATATAACATATTAGTATGCATATGAAATAAAATGAGAGAGAATATATCACAATTAATATTTATAACTTGGAAATTAAAAATATTTTAATCATAATAAAGCTTGCAAAATTCTAAATCACGCTTTAATTTTTTTTTTTTTAAATGATGTAGCATTATTATTCTTTTTCTCTTTAAATAGGTGAGATTTTTAAAAGGAAACAAATAACTTGTGTTTACAAACTTTCCTATAGGTTACCTATCTCAAATTGGTCAGTCATTTACATCCATTTTGGCAGCCTTTGCGATGCTGGTATGTGTAGCTTCATAACATCTAGGAACCACAATTTCCAAAAGTATATGGATTTGTTAAAGACTTATCTACAGTGTTTTGAGTTGCAATTATAATTTTTTTTGTTTAACATGTTCTTTTCCATATACTGTAAGCACTATTCTATGTGGGGGCTTTGCTTGTGACACATGTGTGTACTACACACATGAACACCATTAATCTATTTGGGATGGTCCAGTGTTATACAGTTGTAATCTAGTTATAAATAACTGATCTTATTTGCTTTATGTATTTGACTTAACATTGTAAGTAAATATATTTTAATATCTTCTTCATTTAACTTAAGAATATGTAGTTAAGTTTAACAGAAAAACTAATAAAAATCAAATTTGTCCTAGAAAAATATATCTATATGTAAATAAAAACTAAAATGCTGAATGCTCTTATGCTCCTACATATTAAACACACATGGGGCTATATTTACTAAATGAAAAGTTTTCAAAGCCAATGATTGTAAAAGGTTTTTCCTGTGGGAATTAATCCAGCAACAATAGTAAAACCAAAAGTTTTGCATTTAATCTAAAGACCGTTTTAAATAAAAATTGGCAGATTTGAATAACTACCTTTTAGTAAACGGCTCCTAGTGTCTTAACCTGATTTAAGTGTTTTGACTGACTATCAGGTGTGAACAGGATTGAAATTCCTGACTGTTGGTGTGCCTGGGTTTAACATCTTTAACTACTGCCAAAATTGAGGCTCTAATTTCACAACCCTTTGGTAGGAGTCCATTTCATATGCACTTTATGTAATACCTATCAAAGAACCTTGGGTATCTTTCAGGGGCATCTTAAGAGAGGAGGGGGCCAGTGTGTACTCCCCGTGCAGGGCCTCCTCCTCTCCCCCCAGTGGCTGGCAGCCGACTGATGCGGCTGGCCAGCCACCTGGAGAATTAGTAGACTCCTGGCACTAGGATGTGCCCAGAGTTTACAACACAAGTGCAGAACACAGGAAAAATGGCTGTGGTGGCCATTTTCCGGTGTTCTGAGCAGTGCTGACACCGCCGTGGGACCACGGATAGGTAAGTTTAAAATAATATGGGTGCAGGGTGTGTGGGGCCTCCCTGGCAGCCCATGTGCCCTTCACACACTGCACCCATTATATATGTGCCACTGGTATCTTTACCAGAGATCATTTTGGGTGACCATGTAAGCTTCTAAGCATTATTCCATGTAATCTGTTGTTCAAGATGGAACCACATAATTAAGTCACAGACTCACTTAATGTGGTTAATTTGCTCCTTTTGTTTAGATGTTTACATGAATACAATTATTTTAGACTATGCCACTCTTTTCTACTTTAAATCAAGACATGTTGGGAGGATGAGTTCCTTAGGAAAATAGTTGGAGGTTACAAGTAGCATTGTGTGATAACATCCATATAAGAGAAATACATATTGATACCTAGACATTGGTGGTACATTGTTATCAAATAACTTAGGGTCTTATTTAGAGACTTCTGTTATTTACATTAATGGGACATATTTTTACTTTTTCTTAGTATTTCTTGTTTAGCACATTTATGAATATCTTTACTCTCATTGTTCCTTGTGTTGTTCTGTGAATGTAAGGTGAACACTCAAGAGTTCATTTGTGCTTGCTGCTCTAATGTACAATATTCAGACATTAGAATTTGTATTCATCAAGTCCAGAAATTCAAATGAAAGAAACAGTATTCAGGAGCAGCTAGTTTAGAGTGTGAGCACAATAATCTGGCCCTGAATGTTTTTTTATTCAGCCATAGATACTACAGCCTGCAGATTACTGACTGAGGCAAGAAAGTAGGCAGAGATCAGGGAAGTCCAGAATGTATAAATCTGTATGAAAATGAGCCTATGTGAACATGATCTGTTGTAAATCAGCAGAAAATGGGGTCTATGTATTAATAATCATGGCACTGCCATGGTTATTAATGGTCCCACTCTCTGGGGATATTTTTATTTTTAATAAAAATCTCATGGCTATGTACTACCAGGAGCTCACAGGGATAGCAGTTGTGGTAACTGCTGTCCCCGCGAGTTATTTACCTGGCATTTAGAAGAAGTCTTTCACAGAAGTGAAAGATTTCCCCATGGGGAAGATAACACTGTGCATGCACACAGTGTCAGCTTCCAGGGCCGGCCCAGGGCTGTAGGTGAGAGATTGAAAGATCTGTCTCCTTCCCCTGGAGACCCCATAAACAAACAGTAGTTTACACCATCTGAAGATGGTGTAAACTAAAGGTGCTAAACTCTGAAAAGCTTTTTGGAGTTTAGTACATAGGGGTCTGATCGTAGTCCCCATTCATAATAATGGGGACTGCAATCTATGATATCTCCCGCTCTGTGATATTAGTAGATAGGGTTGATACATAAAACTACGCAGAAACTGCACTTTCTGCATAATTTATGTAAAAATCAGCTTGATACATATGCCCCAATGTTACTGCATCCAGAAACACACAACCAGCGATAAAGTCCCTCATAGTGCAATAGTATTTTTTTCTAGGATAATGACATTACTTTTCCCTCCATCTAATGCTACAGAATAATGAATGCTAGAAAATCAGCCATCTCACCAGTCATCACCATCATGAAACCTCCTTAGTCACTTAAGGGTTTGTTGGCATTTTTTGGACTTTATAAACCAATGGGATACAGTTTTCGAAATCTCATCTGTATATGAACTATGTTAGACATTTCTAAATTTTTTGTGATTTTACAAACTGCGGCTTGATAGATTGAATGATTTGTTTTGCTTCCATTTTTGAAAATCAGGAAAGTGATTTCAGGAGTGGCACTTGGCCTTTTATGTGTGGTTTGAATACCACACATAAAACCATCAGGAAAATGCCATTTAAAAAAAAAAACACATTCTAACAAACTTCCCATTTAATTATTATTTAAACTGATCTAATATTTACTATATGAGGTGGACTAAGGGCCATATTCAATTATCGGTGAAAATGGACATTTTTTTTTCATAGGCAAAAACAGCCATTTTTCAACAAAAAACAGCAATATTTTTGGCTAGAAACATACGAAAATGCAATTGCTGAAAAAAAACTGGAGAAAAATTTTCTCCATTCCAGACTAGGCAAAAAAAATACAAAATCCCTATTTTTGGCTTAAAAAGTGGGGATTTATTTTAAAACCCTTTGAACACCCCCCTAATGATAAATGCACTTTGGCGAAAAAGAACGCACAAATGTTAGGTAAAATAAAAAAAAAATTCTAGTTGGTTTTAATGTATTGGTTCTGATTTTCTGGGGTACAGTATGGATGTGTCAATTATTTTAAACATTGCATGCGGTCACAGCAGGCAGTTTTTTATGGTTTTTCAAAATTGTATTTAAACAACACCAAAATTTACTTGCATCCATTTTAACATACTCCCAATTTACATTGAACAGTAATGTCCTGGAAAAAAATAGCTTCCTATCATTTTCAACATTTTTTTTTTCTTCACCCAAAATTGAGTTGTTATTTATCGCCAAAGTGCACAACTTACAAATATTTTTTGGGGTAATTTATCAATAGGGAGGGGTGTCCAAGGGTTCTGAAAATAAATACCCACATTTTTATTCAAAAATAGGGATTTTGCATTTTTTTTGCCTGGTCTGGGATGGAGAAAACTTATCTCTAGTTTTTTTTCGCCTA
Source organism: Taudactylus pleione (assembly GCA_031769625.1). NCBI lineage: Eukaryota > Metazoa > Chordata > Amphibia > Anura > Myobatrachidae > Taudactylus > Taudactylus pleione. Next base: position 11,475,599 of record JAUIMM010000082.1, read on the forward strand.
TTGCATTTTCACCTAGTTTTTAGCAAAATAAAACGTCCGTTTTCACAGCTAATTGAATATGGCCCTATATCGGATGTGTTTTATAAGGCTAACAAGGCTATTTTCTCACTGGCATTTTGATTTCTTTATTCAAATGTGGTCTTAGTTGTAGCTTTACATTTTCTGTATATTGTTTTTTACACACAAGTTCCAACTGGGTCTTAAAAACAATTACATGTAAGCTTCATAATTTTAAAACCATAATCAGAACTAGTGACAAAGTTGAAAGAAAGTATTTTCTTTAGGTATATACATTCACTGCATTCTTCAGAATTTCATGTGGCAGTAAGATCACAAAAATTTCTAAAGATTCTAATGTTGTATTCAACTCAAGTATCAGAAAAAATGGAAAATATCTATAGTCAGAGTAATCATGGACACTTGACCTGAGCTAAATGTCCACAGAAATTGTAAAGCTAAACTGCACAGTTTTAATCCACACCTTAATAAACAAGATACTGCCCTCTGACTCCAAAAGTTAATATTGCAATTCATAGCAGGTGTAACAAGAATACAAAGTAGCTATACCACAATTTTATACCATTGGTATACATTTAGTTTAAAGTTGTTTTAACAATATAACGTTTAACTTAAAAACCTCTCAAACAGCATTGGTATATTTTTATAGGATTAATACAATATACTAAGTTTATATTGATGATGCAGAAACAGGGCCTGCCATTTAAAACTTTATTTTGCATGTATAAATCTTAAGGGTTTTATTACAATTTTGGCTTAGGGGAAAATAAATTCAGTTGGTGGATAGAATTGGGAACATTAAAATACTGGCAACAAAGCAACCAGAATAGTAATATTGAATCACACAGCAATTGTAATATATATGTAAAATATATTAGATTTGATTAGAAGGCAAATCAATGTATTACCACAGGCAAGAAAATAACAGTTGGCACTAATAAGACAAGTCATTTTTATCTGTTGTAAAATCATCATGCGAACAAACTGTATCTTTACTGTAGAATGTCTATGTAAAAATGAAAATAAGACATATACATATCACTTTATTTAGGAAAGAATAGTAAAATATACTTAATTCATTAAATAAAAGTGCACTAATGTATGTTGTTTTTTCAGGACATATTAATTGTTTTTGCATATACTGTAAAATATTGAAATAAATATATTTTTTATTCTATGCAAATCAGCTGATTAAAAACAGATTGAAATTCTACATTTCTTTTCTTGTACTTTGACATATTTACTACAATTACATAAAAATACTTTAAAATATGGTACTTTGACATATTTATTGCAATACATAAAAATGCATTAAAATAAATCAACCGACTCTCATACAAATTCTCCCAAATATGTGTACTTTTAATCAAGTCAGAGAGTTGTAAAGTCAGAAACAGTAGTACATTTCTAAAACTTTTATTTGTCACAATATGTACAGGTGATTCAGTTTTCCAATGCAACAGTTAGCTATGGCAAATAGCATTAAATCCTTAGTCATAAGATACAGTATGGTGATTACATGTGATAATACCTACAACATAATATAGCAAAATGGAATGGGATTGTATTGTCATCGGCTGTATAGCCGCTGGTTGAAATCCTGCCAGTGGCTGGCCAAAGGGAGGAAATCCCGACAGCCATTGGCAAACACAGGGGGGTTTCCGTCTACATGGAAACCCCCCTCCCCAGTCCACACAATGACCACAATAGAAATAGTAATATAATAGACTATTACTAGTGCTGCATGTTCTTCTCAGTATCACAAATTAAATGACTAGCACCACCTGTGGATTTTTTAACATGTATCAGCCAGCAAAAATAACCTGTGCACCAACTAGAAGATCTGGGAAACATGCACTGTTAGAGATGCACTGCTATAGAGCCCAATATGTATATATATGTCCAGGGCAGTTCTAGGTTATTCTGCTGCTCCTCCAGGCTCCTGGACTTGCTCCAATCGTCTGGAATGGTGCCCACATCTAAAATAAATACATTCAGCTCAGACAGGATGGCCTCCTGACACATCTAATGGCTTACTGTGATCACTGGTCCTGTATGTGCTGGATTATTACACACAATGTATGACGCTAATTAAAGCTGGTTAAGTACTAATTCTGCCCTCTTCATTGACAGGACAATCTCACTCTAAAATTAAGCATTTGGAAACCCCGTCTGGAAATCCTTCATTTGCCACTGACAGCAGTGGTAAGTACAGCTAACCCTAACCTCTCCCCCTTTAACCCTAACCCTCCTTTAAGGGTACCTATCCCTAACCTCCTTCCCTAGTGCCTAACCTTAACCTCCCCCTGTTATTGCCTAAACCTAACCACCCCTTACCGCACCCTAAACCTAACCCTCCAGGGGGGTGCCTAACCCTAACCTACCCCAGGGGTGCCTAACCCTAACCCCCCTTCATATAGTCTAACTCTAAACCTTCCTGGGGGGTGCCTAACCCTAAGTCCCCCCTGGCTGCCCTAAACCTAACCCACCCACCCCATGGCTAAGAGGATGGGTGCCCGTACTTACCTCATTCGGGCCCATGTCATTCTGCATCCTGGCATTGGGATTATGACAGGCATCAGTATCTTGATGCCTGTCATAAATCCCTAGTTGGCATTCCGGCTTTGGGATTGTGACCGGTCTCCTTGCGGATGCCAATCACATAACTACATCCCTAGCAAACTGGTACTGTTGCATTGTGCTAAATAACTCAGTTTTGAACTCTGCCTGTACACATTGTGGGGGCCAGAAGAAAAACAAAATTATTGTATCTCGGTCACTGCCTCTGATGGCTGTCATCTATAGCCTCCATAAACCAATCTCTCTTTCTCCATAGTAACTATAAATTTGTCAATATGCAGTAGAAACCCAATAGAAATATTTGTAAAAAAGTTAATTTGCATAAAACAAGATAATATTTAGAAAACCTGGGTTGTTTTTCTATTTATGCAAAATCACTTTCTTGTCATAATGGTATATTTCCTACAATGACAATTTACAGTGTCTATTCTATGACTCAATCCCTTCAACAAAACTAAGCTAATAAAAAATAATCCACAAACTTGCTTTGTATAGCTTGCAGATATGATATTTATCTTCATTATAACTATGAGATGAGATGTAACAGGTAATACTTAAAAAATAGAATATAGCAACAAGTATTTATTTAGGTGCATACACACTGGACAATGTGTCTAGTGAGCAATATCAGCAGCGGTGGGACCGGCGGTGGTGCCAGCATCTGTAAGTGCATACAAACTTGCCAATGCTGGCAACAATGAATGACAGCAGAGGGGGAGCGGGGCCATACTGCATTCGGCAGCATTGCATGGCTAACAATATCCCCAGATTGAGCTGCATGTTTAGACAACTGGGGATATTGTTAATGACCTATTGGAGCTTGCATTGTCCATCATTTACTGCATACACACTGAACAATATATAGTTCAACGATATAGTTCATATTGTTCACAATTATCATCGAGTGTGTATGCGGCTTAACTCTCAAAATAGCTACTGCAGCTTATACTTTTTTGGTAAGAATTTTATTTAAATAATAAAAAAGAGCATTTTGCCATTCAACTCTCAATATAGAGTTAACTGATACTTGCATTGGTTTAGGAACTTAAATATGGAAATAATCTGGAGTTTTCGATATAAATTAAAACAATTACAATTACAGTGACTCACATATTTTGGTTTAATTTAAATAAAACCTGTAGAGTCAGAAGAGGAAAAATATGTTGTAATTAGTACCATCTGCTCTCATTTTGTTACATAACAATTTGCATAAAGTCTATTGCATTTTCCGTGTGGCATGATCCAAAAACATAATAACTTAAAATTGTGCTTTATATGATGCTTTTGGAACAAATCTGCACAAGTGAAACATTAATAGACATTTTCTGTAAGCAATGATTTTTTTTACCTATTTTACTTAATTAGGGAGGCTTGATTCCTGATTTAGAAGGTCATTAATTTATATTTAAGGCTTTCCAACCAATGATTGGAAGGCTTATTCTGCATTTCAACTCCTTGGTTTTAGTATCCTTAAATACAAACCTAACACCAGCTATCTATTTTCTTGAAGTCGTTTGAATCAATTGAGACTTCCTGATTTATTAAAATGTAATTATTATTTATGTTAATTATTATTATCACTATCTGATTAATAAAAAAAAACAATGAGAACAACAATATTTGTTATTTATTCCAATTAAACTTCTCAAAACTTAGCTTTGCTTAACTGGGACTTCATTTAAATTGATACATTTCTAATATATCATCTTAGTTTTTGTAAATATTCATTCTGCATAATAGTTTGATCAATTATATAATCTGTACCCAGAGTGATGACTCAAATAGTATCATCAAGTCCTGAACATGATGGTGTTTGATGTGATTTACATAAATGCACTGCCAGAGGTGGACTGGATCATGAAGGGCCCACAGGGTAAATGCAATAATACAGGCCCACAAGGGGGTGTGGCCAGTCACTAGAGGGATTGTATATATATATATATCTATATATATAAATCCATCTTTGGTCTGGAACTCCCAATAACAATATGCAACTGCTGCTGGTGCCCTCACAAAAAGAATGTACAGTGCAAAGGTGTGGCACTCATGGCATCTAAGAATGAAATCTCAGAGATAGGATAGTGCGAGAAGGTAGTGGTGAGTATGGAGGTGTAAGGGAGGTAGTGTAGATAGGTAGTGGTGAGTATGAAGGGGTCAGGGATGTAGTGCAGATAGGTAGTGGATAGTATGCAGGGGTCAGGAGGGTAGTGAATATAGGTAGTGGTGAGTATGGAGGAGTTAGAGAAGTGAGCCACCCAGTAACTTTTGCAATGCTGGTCAGTTGTGGGTAAATGAGAACACTACATGTACTAACATTTTGCCACACTGTAGTGCCTCCCATATTATGCCACAGTGTAGTACATCTACATTATACTACACTATAGTGCTTCACACATAATGCCACACTGTAGTGCCCCCTACATTATCCCACACTGTAGTGCCCCCCACATTATGTCATGCTGTAGTGTCCCACACATTATGCCACATGATAGTGCCCACACATTATGCCACACTGTAGTCTCCACACATTGTTTCACTGTAATGCCCCCACATTATGTCACATTGTAGTGCCCACACATTATGCCACACTATTGTACCCATACATAATGCTACTATGTAGTACCCACACATTATGCCACACTGCAGTGCAAACACATTATGCCACCTGCCCACACATTATTCCACACTGTAGTACCCACACATTATGCCACACTGTAGTGCCTACACATTATACCACACTGTAGTGCCCACATATTATGCCATACTGTAGTGCCCACACATTATGCTACAATGTAGTCTCCATGCATTATACCACTTGAAGTGCCCACACATTATGCCCCCTCTAGTGCCCACACATTATGCCACGCTATAGTGCTCACACAGTGTATTCACCAGCAGAATCCTCAGGCAACTGGAAGAGTAGCAGTCACAGCATCACAATGAGTCACATCCATGAGGCTGTGCTGATGCTAAACTCCAGGTCAGAGAAGCATGTGATGGTCTCCTACAAACAGAGCTCAACACATGCTCCTCTGACCCCACTACAGAAACTACTGGGATGTATTACCCAGTAGTGCATTGTAGTACTGAGCCTGATTGCCACTAAGCCACACTCTCCCATGATAGAGGGCATAGCTACAAATCAGTGGGGCCCACCAGGGATTTCACAGAATATCTGGTGGACCAGTCTGAGCCTGTGCACTGCAGTGGGTTGGCTATTATGAAGACAGTCCAGCTCACCACCAAGTTTATTGAGCTCCAAATCTAATCTCATATATCTGAATAATGTAAAAAACTATTGTATACACAGACATTTTTAGAATTTTCTTCTGCTATTACTCATTTAAAAATTATGTATAGGCTGCTATATTTGCCATCTTTGCCAAATTTGCAAAGATGTATGTAATGTGTAGGTTCCGCATGTCAAATTTCTACAGAAAATGTAGCATTATTCTTGATATATTTATTATTATTATTATTATTATTATTATTATTTCATTATTTCTATGGTTTGTTGCGACATTAAATTATGAAATAAAATCAATAATAAAGAGCAACAATTTACAACTGGGACATACAACATGAGTCATAATATACAAAAAAATGAAAGGTGAAGTGAATAACATTGATTACCTTATTACAATGTCAATGCATGGAATATATTAGGCAGAAACAAAGTAAACAGGCAAGTTGATGTGTTGGAAGCAGATATATGGGCAAGCATCTGAAAGACTTTGATAAGGGCCAAATTGTGATGGCTAGATAACAGGGTCAGAACATTTCCAAAATGGTGGAGTTTTCCCAGTATGCAATAGTTACTACTTACCAAAGGTGGTCCTAGGAATGGCAACCAGTAAACCTGCGACAGAATCATGGGTGCCCAAGGCTCATTGATGTGCATGAGGAGCAAAGGTTTGCCTGTCTGGTCCAATCCCAGAAAATAGCTACTGTAGCACAATTTGCTAAAAATAATTAATGCTGGCTATGATAGAGAGGTATTAAAGGGAAAGGGAGGTGAGATGGAAGGGATTCCCAGGACTGGGTCAATTTAATTACACTTTTCAGAAAAAAACTGTATTTTATAGGATAAAACTGGTTTCCCTGGAGTATGCTAATTAAATCAGACAAAAGGAGAGATCTCAACAGTCGGTAAAAAGTTTCTTCAATGATCAAGCTACAGATCAGCAAAATGTGTGTCTTCTCTTCATGGTGTGATGACTATATGCACAGCCAACACCCTCACTTTCACAGTGTTACCAGTGGCCCTCCTACCCCACAAGGGATTGCATTTGTGAGAGAGTTCCCAGCTGGGAAAAAGGAGGCAGGGTTCTCTTACTGGTTCCTGGTGTCTGCTGGGCTAGTGACGGATGCTGTCTTGCCTTATGCGGCATACCATTGTAGCTCCAGTGTGTATGAGCTTTCATCTGAAAGACTATAAGTTCATCCTATAGAATCAAGCAGTTTGCAAATGGTGTTTTTCATGACCCAAATTTGGCTTGATAACTGGTAGTCAATCAGAGCTGGCTGCGGCGAGTCAATCATGGCTCTACACATCATAGCTCTGCCCCTTACAACCATAGAGCAGAGTGAGTCAGCCCAGTGGCAGAGAGAGAGGTGAGAATGTTTCCTGAAGAAAAGAAGCTTGAAAAGCCAGTTGAGGATGGAACACCAGCGGGATGAGGCAGATGGGCAGTGCTGGATGAAAGAAGAAAGAAGAGGGTGGCAGAGCATTGAGGATGGTGGTGGATGGTGGGACATGGAGATGCAGCTGAGGACCAGAGAGTTCTGCAGTGGTGGGATACAAAAGAGCTTTAACAAAGCACCCCACTTCATCCTCTTCCAGCGATAAAGATAGGCATCCCTGGGCCACCACTACCTATATTTAAATCCTCCCTAGACCCTAGGGTTGACAGGCACAAGACTCATCAGCCAAAAGGAGTCTTGGGCATTAGCCCAAGTTCCCTCTAATCTTTAGTAGACAGGCATCAAGTCTGAGCCATTCCGCATTGTTCTGGGCATTAGGACTTGACAACTGTATTAATAAGCATGCAGGCCATTGCCCTATATAAGTGACCGTGGGTATTAAGACCAAGTCACCAGAGCAACCAGAAGGCCTGAATCCATTGTGTAAAGAAAGTTATTTGAGCACTAGGTCCAAATCAAGAAAGTGCAGAAAATAGCCTGAGCCCTCCAGTAAGTGATCTGTGCACTAGGCCCAGATAATTCCTTTAATATAACTTGACCTGCCCCAGTATAATGTTTGGCCCAGCAAACTGGTTAAGCCTCATAGGTGGAGCTATGTATTAGACCCAGGACAGAGGGTATTATGTGTAGATGAGGCTTACACAGCTGGCTGGCACATCCACCATCATGTCCGATGGTTGCAATGGTTAATCCAGTTAATTGCAGTGTTGGGATAACAAATGCAGCAGGAGGTATTGTACACCTCCGGCTGCATTTGCATATTTGCATGGATAAAGCCCCTTTGTGTGTACTGTCTCTTACTGTTTGTTTTGTCTCTTCCTGTCTAACTTCTTTCTGGGTGGAGAGTGGGCCTTATATTCCTGTGCAAGGTCAAGTCTTTATCTGGTACCTGTGTACCCATAGGTGAAACTTGTGATCTCAGGTCAAATGTGCCAGGGATGATCTTCACTTAAATCCTTGTTTTGAAGAGTTCTCAATTTGGTAGTGTGTGTTGGTCTTCTTTGGGGAAGGATAGCTTGCTTATCATCTCCTACCTTCTAGAATGTTGAGTTCATGTGCAGTTTTGCATATGAGGATTGTCTGTTACCTATGTGGCCTGAAGGTGAGAGGGTGTGACTCAAGGTAAGCTTCAGTACAAGAGTACACCTGCATGGCAGCAGGCACCATACCCCTCTTTACATGTTCACCCATTTTTCCATATGACATGGGTAAGTATTTTTTCTCCCTTCTACCTCAGTCTGCAGCCTAAGGCCTAACTCCATCCACAGGGACAATATATACCTTTTATGCATCACAAAAATATTTTACTGTAACACAATCTCTTCTGAGATTGAGTTTAATTAGACCCCTGTGATATCCAAGTATATAACATACAAGATGAAATACCCAGTGAGTTTTAAAATGTGATTTCATCCAAATCCATCCAGTGGAAGGCCCAGAAAAAGCTCCCTGGGTCAAAGTTTTGCCCGGCACATGCCACTTTGAGGTCAAACTGAAACCGCAACCACTCCATTAGGCATCTCAAGCCAATTGCATCCCCAATGTGAAGTTTTCATCTAAATCCATCCAGTGGAAGGCCCAGAACAGGCTCCCCAGGTAAAAGTTCTACCCAATATTCATGAACGAGAGGTCCTACTTGGACCTCACCCCTCAGTATGTCTTCCGGGATCCAATGTTACCACTATGTGACGTTTTCATCCAAATCCATCAAGTGGAAGACTGAGAATATTATCCCCAGGTCCAAGATATGCCCAGCATACACCAATTGGAGGTCAAACTGGGACCTTAACTCCCTAAAACCAGGTCAAGATCCAACTATACCACCTCACATTGGTTTAATCATAATCCATGTAGGAGTGTATCTTCAAGTTATAAAGTGGTATCATCCAAATTTATCAAGTGGAAGGCCAAAAACAAGCTATCTGGTTTAAAATTCTGCCTTTTGCATTCTTCTGCAAGGACCGACAGAGACCTCAACCATTATATTAGGTATCCCAGACCAATTGAAACACCTCTGTAAAGTTTTCATCCAAATTCCAGTGGAAAGCTTAGAACAGGCTCCCCGAGTCAAAGTTCTGCCCAGCATACACCAATAGCAGGTACAATTAGGTCCTCATTCCCCTAGAATGTCTTCTAAATTCCAATATTAACACTTTGTGAATTGTTAATCCAAATTAATCCAGTGGAAGTCTCAGTACAGGATCCCCATTTCCAAACAGGCTTCCTGGTCAAAATTCTGTGTGGCACACTCCACTCTGAGGTCTGTCTGGAACCCTAGCCCCTCCATTGTACATCCCAGAGACAATGCCACCCCTCTTTGAAGTTTCCATCCACATCTATCCAGTGAAAGGACCAGCACAGGCTTCTCAGGTGAAAGTTCTGCCCAGCATCCCCTTGTGAATGTTCTGCTCATCATACATGAAAGGGAGGCATGACCAGGTCCTCAACCCCCTAGTTTGTCTTCTAGGATCCAATGTTACTACTCTGTGAAGTGTTTAACTAAATCCATCCAGTGGAAAGCTTAGAACTGCTTCCCTGGGTCAATGTTCTACTCATCATACAGCAATGGGAGGTCTAACTGGGACCCTAACCCCCTTAAACTTGCCCAGGATCCAACTGGACCACCAAACATTGGTTTTATCCCTATCAATGCATGGGTGTGCAAATGCATAACTGGCCAGACAAACGAACATACAAGGAAAGAGACCAAGTAATTTTAATTATAAGATACTAACTAAAGTACTCAGCATTGCCCAGTTTTAAATCTTCAAGTTATTTAGTATTATTATGTGTTGTCATCCAAATAAGTCCAATGGAAGACCTATAAAATGCTCCTGGGTCAAAGTTATGCCTGGCACAGTGTGACATGAGGTCCAGCAGAGACCCCAACTGCAATCACTCTGTGAAGTTTTCATCCAAATCCATCAAGTGGAATACCCAGAACAGGCTCTTTGGGTAAAAGTTCTGCCCAGTGTAAACCAATAGGAGGTACAACCAGGTTCTCATTCCACTAGAATATCTTTAAAATTCCAATATTACCACTGTGAAGTTTTAATCCAAATCCATCCAGTGCATGGCTCAGAACAAGCTCCTCGGGTCTGGAAAGGCTCCCAGGTCAAAATTCTCTCTGGCACACTCCACTGTGAGGTCTGTCTGGCACACCCATCTGTGAAGTATTTATCAACATCCCAGAATAGGCTTCTCAGGGGAGAGTTGTGCCCAGCATCCCTGGGTGAAAGTTCTGCACAGTGTACATCAATGGGAGGTGTGACCAGGACCAAAACCCTCTAGTATGTCTTCTGGGATCCAATGTTTCTACTCTGTGAAGTTTTAAACTAAATTCATCCAGTGGAAGGCTTAGAAAAGGGTCTCTGGGTCAAAGATTTTGCAATGGACCTGCGCACTATAGTGTAAATGATACAATAACTCAGTGTGCTGCTGCACTAATGGATGTCTGACATCATCCGTATAGTGATACAAGAAAAAGATTGGGTTCAAGTGCTGTGCACAACTATTATCTTCTTAGGACTAGAAAGGCTAAATATATTTTATTAGATGTAGTATAGGTCCTACCTGATCAGTCTAATATATATATATATATATATATATATATATATATATTTATATATATTGTGTGAGAAGTGATAATGATAACAATGAGTGTAAATTTAATATTTTACTTGTACTCAGACAGATACAAGCAGGATTAACACAAGAATAATTGATTGTAAAAAAGAATCTATATGAAATTGCAAAGGCGACTCAATACAAAACGGTAAGTGCAAAAACCACTAGTTCCTATTACACGCCTCCTAGTAATCCATGCAAAACCAATATGAACGATTGTCTGTTGATCTATTGATATACTACAGTATAGGGGGTAAAGTCAAATGCCAACCTTGATACCTGTAATACACCTTTACAACATATAGGTGTATATAATGTCTAAAAAAATGAGATATAGCGGCGTCCAGCTAATATCAATGTCAGATACCTAAATGAAGTGTTCAAGTGTCCTGGTCCTTGATGGTTTATGTGGCCCGAGGTGATGCTGCATTGGTGCAGTGGTAATTGGCTTGGCTGGCAACGAGGATCACTCTGCACTGTGGTGCTCTGGACTACGCATACATGGACACTATCCCTGTTGCCAGAGTTAGGTCCGTGCGTGTGTCTGAGTGTACCAGCAGGAAATGAGAGGGGGTGAGTGGACAGCGGTCCTAGCTCTAGAGAGCTGGGGGCCACGTACACTCCACTCAATCAGAGGATACTTACCCGGAAGTGCTCTCAGCTCTCTGCCTCGTGGGTCTTCCTGCCGGCTGTGTAGGTGCGTTGGCGCGCTTGTTGTGGTTGCCAGGCAACGGCGTCCTCGCAATGTGGTGTTCAGTATAGGTGGATACAGTTCTCGTGGCACTCAATATGAAAAGATTAATTCTGGATAGGTTCTATATATTCTGACCCAACGCATTTCGACCTTTTGGTCTTCCCCTGGGAGTATAGTAGAGCACTAGTCTGTCACTGTTGGATCTTTTATACAGTCCCACTTCCTGTGATTGGCAGGGTCTGGTGATGTCATTGTCTTGCTTGATTGGTCTGTCGTTGTCATGGTAATTGTTTCCATGGATGTGTATATCACAGACAAATTCTGTTTGACTGAATAAATGGTACATGGGACAACCTTCTCTTTGTGAGATTCTTATAAAAAGAATACACTAACTACCTTAATGTTAAATGGACATAGGGATCCCTGTTGTAAATCGATCATATAACCACCAGTTAATAATTACATGATGCATGATGATGAATGATTAATTAATTAATAAAAATAATAATAATTAAATTAATTAGTTGCATGATATATATTACATGAGGTATTTCAGGTCGGGTCAGTGAAATAATTAAATTATTAAACTGATTAACCTACATACGGTCCTGGTTTCATTTTTTTGTTTTTTTGCAGATTTTTGGATTTAATTACATTTTTTGCAGATAATGGATTTAATTTCATTATCTCTGTTGAGGCCTTTAGGATGGAACATTTGTAGCTTGTACATCCATTCCATTTCATGTTTGTTGATATGGTAGTCAAAATCTCCCCCCCTCCAGTTAGGTTTTACGGTTTGAATTGCCATAAAACTCAGATCTTTAGGGTTGCTATTGTGGTAATCACTGAAGTGTTTGGATAGATTGTGGCTATCCAATTTCTTTCTAATATTTCTGATATGTTCCGCAATCCTGATTTTAAAGGGTCTCGTAGTTCTCCCCACATATTGTTTTTGACAAGTGCACTGTAGTAAATATATTACATTGTTATGGTTACATGTTAGTGTTTCTCTTATCTTGTATGTTTCCCCTGTGGTGCATGATCTAAATGTGGTACTGGGTTTCGTGCTGCTAGTCCCAGTACCAGTGCAACCGGGACATGAATTGCAATGGAAGAAACCTTTGGATAATGAGCTCAACGTTGTTTGTTGTAGTGAGTTGGGAGGGATATGATTTTTGACCAGTTTGGACTTAATGTCTGGTGCTTTCCTATATATCACCCTTGGTTTTGTAGGTATAGCATTGGCCAGGGTATCGTCTTCCTGTAGCAACTGCCAGTGTCTTTTCAAGATTTTTTCTAATTGTTTGCTTTGTTTGGAGTATTGTGTAATGAAAGCTACTTGGTCGTTCATGTTTGATTTTACCTCTTTGGTTACTAATATATCTTCTCTGTGGCAGGTGTGTACTGCTTCCAATGATTGTTTAACTAATGCTAGTGCATAGTTTTTCTCCATGAATTGTTTTGATAATTCTTAACTTTGTTTGAGGAAATCTATAGGCCTGGAACAATTCCTTTTGAGTCTTAGGAATTGTCCTCTTGGTATGGCTTTCAACCAATTGGGATGGTGCCAACTGGTCGAAAGAATAAAACTATTCACGTCTACTAATTTTTTGTGTGAATTGGTGTGTACTTCATCTTCATGTATGAATATGTTTAGATCTAAAAATACAACCTGGGTTCTACTGTAATTAGCTGTGAAGACTATATTGTTTAAGTTATTGTTGATGTTTTTGAGGAATGTTTTCAAGGTGTTTTCTTCCCCCTTCCATATAAAGAATACATCGTCTATGTATCTTCTCCAGAGCACGAGATTTGCCCTAACCTCTTCAGAATTCCAGATGTTATGCTCCTCCCACCAACTCATGAAAAGGTTGGCATAGCTTGGGGCAAATCTCATGCCCATAGCTGTGCCAGTTGTCTGTAAGAAGAATTCATTGTTATACCAAACATAATTGTGTTTTAAGATGAATTCTATACTGTCCAGAATGAACTCAATCTGTTGTTGTGGTAAGTCAGGATCTTTGTTCAGGTGAAAACGGATACTTTCAATGCCCTGCTCATGATTCAAAGTCAAAGTTCTGGGTCAAAGTTCTGCCTACCGTACACCAACAGTTAATCTGACTAGAACCATAACCCCCTAAAACCTGGTTAACATCCAAGTGGACCACCTACATTGGTTTAATCCTAATTGGTATAGGAGTGTATCTTCAAATAATAAAGGTTTATTATGTGATGTTGTCCAAATCCATCAAGTGAAAGGCACAGAACATGCTCCCTGGGTCAAAATTATGCCTTTCACATTCTGCTGTGAGGTCTAATAGGGATCTCAACCACTTTTTTAGGCATCCAGATAATTTGCCTGCCTCTGTGAAGTTTTCATCCAAATCCATCCAGTGTAAGGCTCAGAACAGGCTCCTTGGATCCAAACAGGCTCCCTAGTTAAAGTTTTGCCTGGCATTCTCCACTGTAAGGTCAGACTGGAACCCTAACCCCTCCATTAGGCATCCAAGACAAATTTCTACCCCTGTGTGAAGTTTTCATCTACATTCATCCAGTGAAAGGCCCAGAACAGGCTTCTAGTGGGAAAGTTGTGCCCAGCATCCCTGGGTGAAAGTTATACACAACGTACATCAATGAGAGGCACGACCAGGACCTCAACCCCCTAACGCCCTTGTATGTCTTCTGGGATCCAATGTTACTACAATGCGACGTTTATAACTAAATCCATTCGGTGAAAGGCTTAGAACAGGTTCCCAGGGTTAAAGTTCTGCCCACAGTACACAAACGGAAGGTTCAACTGGGACCCTAACTCTCTAAACTTGTCAGGATCCAACTGGACCACCACACATTGGTTTTATCCCTATAAATGCAGGGGTGTCCAAATGCATAACTGGCGAGAGAAACAAACAAGGAAATAGATCAATGAATTTTATTTCTAAGATACTAGCTGAAGTACTTGGCATTGCCAAGGTTTAAATCTTAATGTTATTAAGTTTTATTATGTGTTGTCATCCAAATAAATCTAGAGGAAAGCTGAGAAAAGTCTCCATGGGTCAAAGTTTTGCCCAGCACACTCTGCTGTGAGGTCCAACCAGGACCCCAGCCACTGCATTAGACATTCCAGACCAATTGCAACCCATCTGTGGAGCTTTCATCCAAATCCATAAAGTGGAAGGCCCAGCAAAGGCTCCCTGGGTAAAAGTTCTGCCCAGCATACACAAACGGGATGTTTGACTGGAACCACAACCCCCTATTATGTCTCCTGGGATCTCATGTTACCACTGTGAAGTTTTTGTCTAAATCCATCCAGTGGAAGGCTTAGAACAGGCTCCCCAGGTCAAATTTTTGCCCAGCATACACCAACAAATGGTCTGACTGGGAACCTATTGGCTTATATATATTTATATGTGATGTTATTATGCAGTACATTAATATGTATTTATATGACCCAGAGTGGGTGCTACGATTAAGTAGCATTAATTATTTTGGGGTGAGCATTTGGGCGTTGGGCCCCCGGGATTGATCTGACTGGGCTTCTTAAGGGGATCACCACTTAACTCACATAGATACAATTATAAATCACCTTTTTATTTGTTTGTTTATTATTCATGTAATTTTAATTCTTTCATACTATATTACAACTTATTGATTATCATTACACTTCTATACTTTACACTTCACTATCATATTTTTTTCTTTATTTCGTGTGATTCCCTGTGGATGGTCCTTAACTGTATTCTTTTGGGGTGCCCTATGCCTCAGAAGTGAACCCCTGAATGTTAGGAATGCTGGTATACAGGAGCCTTGACACTGGCCCAACAATTAATTAAATATTTGCAAATGTATGCAACTAATATCTCTGAATTTAAATAATTATATAGGGTTCAAATATTTTTGCTGATTTTGTTGCAGTGTGCTGTAAAGAACACCCTTTTTTTCTCTGACCGGGACCTTAACTTTCCTGAAACTTGGCCCGGATCCAACTCCCAGAGTGTCCCTCATACTAAATGCAATTCCTAAAAGAAGTAGAAAATGAGAGAAATGTATTAAGTTGCTAATTGCGGCACATGCTGCTCACTGCTACTTTGTAATTCACTGATAAAGCAGGCACGGGACATGCAGCATAAGCACATACTTGCATATTATCACATATTATTGTTTAACTCTGTGACAATACTAATCACGGCATGCCACTACTTCATAAATCACTGATCATGTAGACCCACAACAGCATGGCATTTGCATATACTCAGACTTGCTGTCACATATTATAGTGTAACTCTGTAATAATATTAATCACGGTACACACTGAACACTGTTATTGTACAACTCCC
Organism: Taudactylus pleione; assembly: GCA_031769625.1. Classification (NCBI taxonomy): domain Eukaryota; kingdom Metazoa; phylum Chordata; class Amphibia; order Anura; family Myobatrachidae; genus Taudactylus; species Taudactylus pleione. The sequence continues at coordinate 11,491,556 of JAUIMM010000082.1, forward strand.
TGATCAGGCAGACCCGTGAAAGTGTGGCATACATATATGCTCAGGCTTACTATTGTATACTACCCAGACCATGACACATATATGTAAAGTGGCCATGTAGAATCAATCACTCTTGTATAAAATATTTAGACCATGGCACTTATATGCAATGTGGGTATACAGCATCAAGCACTCTTGTATAAAATACAGATTATACAGAGAAAAAACACTTGCACATATGCTGTAAGAGAACAATCTCATAAATACAGAAGTGTGGATGAGAAAAATATAGGATTTCCACATACTCTAAACAATAAAGATCTCACTGTATACAAGACATACTGTATAATAGCTGTAGAAGTTGTTATAGTATCTGCGACATTAGAATTTGCTGGTTGAACAGTAAGAGCCACCCTTGAGAGAATAGAAACTATATGATTTGAAATTATCTAAAATAAAAATCGATACATTATATTGGGAATACCCAGTTATTTGAGCTGGAGAAATAGAACAGAATCAAATCCACAGAACATTGTAACAAGAACTTGAATACTCAGGCCCATATTCAATTAGCGGCGAAAAGTCGTAATCTGGGAAAAAATTTCATGGATGACATCATTTCACCATGCTGAAACTTTCTGTCGTATTCAATTGCAAATACTTTTTGCATTCGTGGAAAGTCAATACAATGTAATAGGCGAAAAAGTTTCGCCTATGAATACCCGGCGGAAAACAGTGCAGAATTGCGGTTTTGGGGTGCAAAGGTACGGAAACCACTCTTCACCCTTTGGAGAGCCCCAAAGGATAACTGCATCAAAAAACTAAAAAAAAAAGAACACCCCTAAAAAGCACTTTGAAAAAGTGGGCAAAAAAGTATAAAGTTGGGCTACAAACTTAAAAACTAGCAAAATAAGCATTTAGGGGATGTGCAAGTATGGGGGAGGTGTTTTTTTATTGAAGGTGCTTGCTGAAGATGCATTTTTAATGCTTTTTAAGACTTCACTGTTTTTTAACCAAGCTTGCACTCATTTTCATGTCCCTCAAGTTTGCTAGAACTAGTTATTTTCACAAAAAAAACTGCAAAATGCTATTCTTCAACACTTATGCAAAGACGCTATATAGAGGCAATTGAAAGCACTTAAGTACCCCAAATAGTTCCAGGGGGCAATTCAGGGACATCTGTACACATCCCCAATGTTAGTGCATCTTTTGTGGGGTGTCAGGCGGATTTTGCCAAAACTGCCAGCACTTTTCGCCTGTTTGAGTTTTGCCAGGACGCGTTTTTGCATTCTTTGGAATTGAATATGGCTAATAGCGGGGGCTTGTACAAAAAGTTTTTTTCAACTAAAACACTCGAAGTCGCGGAAAAGTGCGGTATGCAAAAAAGTATTGCGGGTGCAAAACTAATTGAATGTGGCCCATAGCATCTAAGAATAAAGATACACAGTATCAACTACAAATGCTGAATATAGCAACTCATCATTTTCCAGAGTATCAGTTGAGTATAAATACCATTAACAGGGCACCATAGCCTAGTCATAATACACCAAATGCTATTTGATTTAGATGCCAATAGATAAAACCAAGTAAAGGAAAATAATATATCTTTTGGCCCAAGGAGAGATCACCAAATGATATTTATGCAAATACAGATTACTATGAAATTACCAAAAAAAATAAAAAATCTAACCCATGGAATACAATATGTACAATCATTAATATGGTAACAATCTCATAAAGGAGTCAGAATAAGAGACGAAAAACAGATGGACAATCTTGTTCTGAATAATAAGTTTTAAAGCACTATTTCTAACAACAGTAAAAGCACCATGAACTTTCTTTCTTTTATAATATTTCACTGTTTCTAATAAAGAATATATTTTAAGATAACCAATAAATAAAAGTTACATTTTAAATGGGTCAATTAACACACAAAATATATTGTTATAATTGTATGTTATTTGGGGTAAGTGCACTGTATAAGGAAACCCCTTCCTCCCCTTTTTCTTTTCTCTTTTTTGAATCAGGATCCAGCTGGACCAGCTCACATTGTTTTTTTCCCAATCAGTGCAGAAATGTCCGACTGCAAACAAACATACCAATGATTTTTATATATATGATTTGTTGCTCTGTCGCTTTGCCGCATTGTCGCTATGTGGTCTAATAGCTTACTTTTTTATACTAAATAACTATGTAAGTTTTGGCAGCTTTATTTTGAGAGCTGTGGAAGACATTTGCCAACAAACAAGTAAACAAACTTATTTTATATATAGAAACTCACATTGAGGAAATTTACCTTTAATTTCAAAAGTGAACAATATTATAAGGGCTGTGTTATTAATTATATCATTACATAATTGCTATCACTACCCTCCATTTTTGTGTAATATCAGCGCTGTTATTGTGTCTCTTCTGCCTGTTTGTTTCCCAGTGCCTGCTGTGTAGGGTCTGTGCTCCCCATCAGCCTCTTCCATCTGGATGTTTATGAATGACTGCTGGGGCTGCATCCACTCAGTCCAAAACAATGTGTTCTGTCCTTCCATCACTCTGAGCATGAGTCCCCGGGGACCCAGATAAGGACCTGATGCAAAGCAATCAAATGTAGTCATTGATGTAATCAGAAAACCAAAATTGATTATGAGGTGGTGGAGAACTTTCTTTGGATTTAAAGGGAATCTACCTTGTCAAATAATTTCCATGTTGGATTTGCCTTAGTAGGGACTTCTTTATGGAACTCCCTTATTTGATGTCTGTATTGTACTATGCCTTTAATTTTATGTACTCTTTTACCAATGAGGAAGTTTAGGAGGACATATTCAGTGAAAAAAACACAATTTCCCCTACAAAATACATTTTTCCTATGCACCATTTATAAATGTTGATGAAGGGAAAAGCAGGCTGCATTCTTCTGGGTACATAGCAAAAACAATACATGTTGCGAATTACAGAGTTGCAAAGACATGACAGTTGTTCCCTTTCTCTGATAAATCAGTATGCTCCAATTGATTTGTAAGGCATGAGCATGACGATGTAACATTCAGAATGCTGATATTGACTGAATGGTTGACATTCTTCCAATGTAGACATCATGTCAATTATTTACATTGTGATGTCTACATATGACATGTTCACCTCTCCTCCATGTCAACATCCTGAATGTCACCATTTTTTGTGTTGATATTCTGAACATCAACATTTTGTACTGTACCCAAATATATCTCTGTAGATTTCCATGAAGTGTTTCAACCTGGTGTGTAGATAGAAGTATCAATGAAGAGGAGGACTATGAATAATTATGGCTAATGTACTGTACATACTGTAAAACCAAAGCTCATTAACACTTGGCTATATTATTTACACTGTGATATTGTAAAGTCATGTTATACATATCATCCTTTAGTTACTGTAGTAGTGTAAATTCATTTTATAATTCTTTGAATTAGAGAGAAATAAAATGATAAGTTTGTTTAACATTTAATTAAATTTGACAGCTTGTATGGGCATAAATGAAACATAATAAAGAGTACTGTATTACATATTAGATTTGTGATAACACAACATTTATATAATGTAATTAGATGGTTTGTTATAACCAAGTATGATTTTTATTAGGGTAAAAAATAATGATGTCTTTTATGTGTTACATATTTGTAGAATCCAATAGTTGACATTTATTCTATAGAAATAAGTGAGCTGAACTCATTTTAAAGCACTATTCAATATTGACTTAATTTATCAACTGGTATTTAAGTTAGGCAACAAAAAACTAATCACAATAATAAACCTTAATGGATTGATATAAATACCATGAAGATTGAATGCAGCTACTATTAGGTATATATAGGAGTATAGAAAATAAACTAGTGTATGAGTGCATATGATAACATTTTACCCACATCTACACCACTCAAAGGAGTTCATATCTAAATGTATATCATACAAACTTGGCACTCAGCTGATTATATTCCAAACTGTAATTCATTTAAATTCAGGGAATGTAGGTTACAAATGTCCAAGGTCCAAAATATTACAATAATTTGCCATGCTACAATATATTTTTTAGAAAACTTTTATAATTTAAAAAAAATTATTAATCATAAACAACAATAAACAACACACAAATACAATTATATTAAGATTTATATAAAAGTATATACCTTTCAAATATCCTGACACCTCTACAGTAGATGTTAGGTAGGAATATATATATGACTATATAATATTAGCATCTACCAATGATCCTGGTGGTCTTAGTGATCAATTCAAATAGCCCTAGTAGTGGTAGTGGTTAGGAATAGCAAAAAAATACTATGAATAGATTATATCTGAACATTCCATACAATGAGACAATATTAAATTTTATGCAAAATTTAATTAATGACCTTTTAGATAAAGCGTAGCAGTCTTACAGTAGTTGTCACTAATTGTTGATTAATCATATAATATATACAGCCAAAAAGCTTCACCTTGAGCAATAAGATAGATATTTCATTTAGAGGAATAAGGTGGATATTTATACACCACTGATAATTCCAGAGTGTCAGCATGGCCCAGTTTGAGCCACAACAGGCTCACCTTCCCTCCATTCTTTGAGAACCCTGCCTTATTGTTGTGGTTATGTCTCTGTTTTCTAGCAGCCTCGATCTTGCTGGGACATATCCCAGCCTGTCAGCAGCTCTTAGTTAATAAATTAACAATCCGGTGCAGAGAGCCATAAATAAATGCAGTGAATTGTTACTAACCGCGTGGTCTCAAACTGACCGGACTGCTGCCTATTTTACAAAAGCTTTGTGGACCTACTGTATTAGAGGCTAATATAATTTTGAATATCCTCCACAGGCAGTAATATGTACTGTACAGTATAAACTGTAATTCAATTATACTCTGAGTGAACTTTTAATAAGCTGTTTATACTGGATATATCTTGTTAGCTAAAATTTTAACTCTAGATAATATCCAAATTAGTTATTTTAATATATGTGTATGCTTAGTTGTTCTGTGATAATGTGGTTAGATTAATGTTACTAAAACAATTATTTTTTTATTACTTTATCCACAAAACAGTATAAAATATTTTACATTTTATTATTTCATTTTATCAATATTGCTCTGACCCTGGAAAATCTTTCAATCACATCCAACTGAAAATTATTTGTACACTACCAGTTGTTTTCAACATGTATATGATGGAGTGTTGCATAATCTGATTTAATGGAGATTACATATTGAACAATATCATTTAGTTTCATATATTATTTGTAATATTGGGCAAATGTTTCTATGTGGTGGTAACTGGCAGATTTGTTGGTGCCAAAAAATGCTTATTTTCTGAATGTTTGGATTGATAATATTATTAATGTATACAATTTGTATCTGTGTTCTGAGAATAGTGTAAATATTAATTCTTTTTATGAGGCTGTAATATCAATTGAGATATATTGAAAAAAGAAAGAGTGAGGAGATTGCTGTTTAGGGCGCATAAACAAGCTGCCACTAATGCTGTCAAAATTCCTACAAGAATATCACCACAACTCTAGACAGCAATAAAAAACAGAATTGGAATAGACAATATCTACGGTGCTTAGAAAATGATATGTAACATTAGTACATCCCTTAGGTGTAGGCGATGTAATTTTATCAGCTTTCTTCCAAATGCAGCTCTGAGTCAACAATCCTCCATGGACATAATTTTTGGAGGGTATGTATGGTAAGAGGTGTTTTATTGTAAAAAAATCATCTATAAAGGGATAGCATACCAAACTCACTTCTCCCAATCATAGATGAAAACACATCACGGTATCTTTTGTTCTGTACTTTAACGATACTGGATCAGAACCTCTATATACCCCTTCCTATACCTTCTAATATCCTGCCTATACCTTCTAATATCCTGCCTATACCTTCTAAAGATGACGCTAAATTGCGTACACAGTCATACAGTAAATAAAGACTTAGACCTGGAATCTGTGGTTCCAAAGCACAAGTATTATTCAAGTAAAAGTACAGTCAGTTACACGCTATAGATCCAGACACAATTTAGGCACAAAGGAATTATACAGACCAAAGTACAGTATACATATGCAGCGTTTCCGGTACCAGGTGTTAGGTATCAGAAAAAAAACCCTCATCTATCAGCATTCAGCATGAAGACTAAAGACCCAGTGTTGGAGCACACATATTTATACCCCCCAGGAATAGACAAAACAATAGAGATGTTTGTTGCTGATGCTATTGGTTCCCAAGGGGGATCCATCTGTTACACAGCATTTAACAGGCTGATTCAAATAGACTCATCCCAGCCTCTAAAGACTGGGGGTCTCTGCCCTCCTACCCCATGCAATTATCCTAACAGTTGTTCATATAATATACATTTTGTTGCTTGAAGTCTCTGCGGTCCATAAGTTGAGAATGCATGATGCGATCTCCCCACCAATAACACCGGAATACTGTGGAAAGAGTACGCATCAGTACAAAACCAAACACAGCTTATTTAGCATGTATAAAACCTTAGCTACCAAATATCTTTATTTCACAGCATTTATACTAACTGAACAAACTAAAATCTTATACCTTAAAGCTAATGTAACCTTGCAAGTGAATATGTAATGTGCAAGTGTATGGGGTTTGATATGAAGATGCTAGTTAACTGGGGACAGATGCGTGCACATTTAGCTACTAAACAGTGTTTTTCTTATGCATTCGCTAATATGCGACTAGTTAACAGCGCTATTATGCGTATTATTGTGTATATGAGAAATGATGGAAGATGCAATCACATGGTGCTAATAGTAATCTCGCCATATGTGAGTTTATCTCGCCATTTGTGAGTTTATCTAAAATGGCGCTTGGGTGGCCATTCGCAAAATGGCGTCTTGCGATCTCATTTCCAAGATGGCATCTTGCAGCCAGTCGCAAGATGGTGTCGCTGCAATTCAATTTTAAACTGAACTTGTCTCAGCCAATTACTCAGCTTCAACACCTTCTAATCAGATGCTGTGATTTAATATATATAGATTTCCCCCGTATAGTTACAATGGTAAATTGGAGGAGGACATTTTGAGTGGCGTACCCCCAACTCACACTTTGTTATTGATGTTGTCATATATAGGTATATTTTATATACAAGGGTGGGTTTGTACCCCAACTCACATTTAGTAATATGTTGACACTCCTGTAAAGGTATCTTTATCCAACAATCTCTAATACTGTGATGTGGATCCTCAAAAAATGCATTTCCATAATATATTGATATGTTGATGTGTTATTTCATTCAAAAAAATAATTATTTAATAGTTTAAAAATATTATCAGAAACAAGGACAAATAGCAGCGACACAAGACACAAAAAATACAAACAAATAGTGCATAAAAAGTTCATGTTTTAAAAGGCAAAAAATATTCCAGAATAAAAAATAAAAAATGAAGAGTAAATGAATGGTCCAAGAGAAAAGGGGATCCGAAATATTAAGCTACTCACACCTGTAGTTTGTCAACATGTTTTGGTCTCCAGGACCTTTTTCAAGACATACTGTTGGTGTGGGGAGCTCAGTATTTATGTAGGGGTCAGCCTATCAATTCTTAACAGGAAGTGGTCATCGTTAGTGTAGTCATTATCTTCAACAGATGTGTACAATTTTTTTAGCAACAAACTAAATGAAGAAGAGAAAACACTTATTGTTGAATATACATGTTCACAATATTTTATTCAGATAATGCTATACCACAATCTTTATAAGTCTAATATTTCAAATTGGGACGTTTCCAGAATAATCTAGTGTTTTATTAAATCAAAAGCACAATAGGAAAATACATATAAAATAAAACTCAAGAAATCAATAGTGTTATACATATGGTGTATTGCCTTACCTATATCTTTTGTAGCATTAATATACTTAAAAATCACTTTACACTAAATAAATTTCATGAACTGTTTATTTTTATTGATTTTGTATGGTAGGATTTAAAAAGAAAATTGAAATGAATCACAAATTCAGATAATAAGAAAAAGTTGCTGTGTCGATAATTTGAACTATAAACTTTTAAATAAGAAAGTTACAGAAGTCAATAAATGTATCAAAATTGAAAGTTCAAAAAAGATCAGTTGTTTTAATGGATGCAGTGCCTTTAATATTTCACTTTTAGTTAGAAAACCATTAAAATTTAAATTTCCATATGCAAGAAAATACTTTACACATGTGAATATAAATTTTAACAAAGAAAGCTATTTAGACTTATACGATGGTGATTTTTAAACTTGGACGTGCAAAAAAGATTCCAGGGCTGAACTGAAGTTAGAAAAACATTCCTATCATGAAAAGTGCAACTCTTAACATATGTGTATATTGTCTTTTTCATCATCCACTTGGCAACATGGAATTTTTTCTCATAAGTGCAGGGTCATACATACTTTTTTTCCTGGAGTGCAATATTAAAACTTAAATGGAAGGCCGCAATTGTTTTTCTCACATTTTGCTTTCCAAAAAATAAGTAATGGGTTTTTTTCTGAGAAAATCTTTATTCTGAGAAGCACAAAAATAAAATTATCTTGTAATAGACATTTTTAATGATATTATAGATTTTTAATATCCCACACATCTGTACCCTAAATTGAAATGCCACAAAGTAAAGATCCCAAGTGCCTCATGCAAGATTAGGATAAATACTGTGATCTGTTATGGTGGGTTTAATGTTGTTTTGTGGTTGTAATGCATCAGGCAAGTTTGGGAGACACAATATATGTTTGGGTGGGTTTAACATTTTGTGGTCAGTTTTTTTTTTGGTTATTGTAAAGTCAACCATCAGTAAATCTTCAGATCCTACAGAATTCCTCTCCTTGTGGAAAATCGATTGTTGGTGCAATGTTCTAAAATATCAGGTTTTTGGTAATTTTGCCATCATTTTTGACTTTAGTAATTGGTCAGTTTACAAAACTGACAAAAAAACAACCAAAATCCCAAATTTGACTTTTAATAAATATACCCTAATTCTGTGTAAAAAATGTTATGATACAGTGGCCATGGCTTTATCTTACATATGCCAAGTTCCTTTGTGCTTCATATGCAACTTTGTAAGTGTTTAAAACTGATTCATATGCACTTAAAGTCACACCTAGTGTCTCTAGTACACTTTGAGTGGTGTTTTGCTGCATCTGCAATGCTAATAAGACACAATTTAAAAAACAAATGTTGCACTACTTCTCTCAGAGCATGTCACTAATGTTGGGTGTTTTGCATTGTATGAGGACACATCTGTAATGAATTTTTCAGTATTATCATGCTCATGGAGGAAATAAGTCAGGAGTAAAAGTGACAGAATTGGTTAAATTGTTTCTTGTGAATTATTTCATATACTGTACTGTGCATGAGATGCTTATGTGTACTAAACCATTGCTTAGCCAAAGCTGCTTGTTACCATGTAGGGTAATATACATGTTGGAAAAAGATGTATCTTGGGAGAAGACTGCACCCAATATTCTTTGGAAATGTGACATATAAGATTTTCATATTAGCTTCATCTAGGGACAGAGTGATTGTGCTATGCCTTGGATTCATATAGAACAACTGTCAGGATATGAAGATACTGGAGCTCCCTAATGTAAGATTGTAATCTCACTCTGGATTTTTATGCAATAAATTCCAGTTGAAAGACCATCAATTTTTCAGTTTCAGGATTCAATAGAAAGAATGTTGTCATGTCCTAATTAACAAACTTGAATATTAAATCAATTATTATACTGTATATGAGTTTCAGGTTTCACTAATATATCAATGTAGCAGACTCAATAATTATACTCTTAACACGTTAACTTAGTATCCAACCAACTTCACCAGGACAAGCAATAATTTAATACTTCAAGAGCACAGTAATGTGTGATGCCAAAATTTGCTGGTATTGCAGGGTACTAACTAATGTTTCGCAAGTAGAATTGAAACAGGATACAGATAATGTTTGTAAATGGAAATCACAGATTGTAAAACAGTTCTGTACATGCAGTAGCAAGAATTGTAATCATTCAAATACAGTTAACAGACAGAATGATGGGGATATGGTTTAAATCATGCACTTGAAAATTACAGATCAAAATGCAGGGCATATGACTGTAGTGACTCACATGCAGATTTCAATTTTGAATGCAGGGGATATGATAGAACACATATGCAGGTTGCAGTCCACAATTCAAAGATACAGAACAAAAATACATCACTTCAATTGCTCCATCTTTAAGTGTGTATGTAATTGTATGACCTAATATAAATGTTCTAATTGAAATAATCAGAGTATTGTTTTGTATTAACCTAAGCATATTTGTAACTGAGTGGTTTCACTGGGTAATATGCATAGGTGCTCACCATTAAGACGCTAATATCCTGCAGTGCTGTATTCTTCTACTACGATTCCAAAGTTAGGTGTTCTTGTTGGTACAGTACTGAGTCTTTTTAGTAACCCAGTATTAATCCGGTGTTGGACTGTCCTTCATATGGACAAAGGAGGATGGGTGTGTAGCTATAAGACTGGAGTGATAAGTCAACCCACTGATAAAGCAATTACATGAGGGTTATTGAAGATGAATATCATAATCTTTATTATCTAGATGAATAAAAAAAGAGTCTATAGTTGGCATTTGGGGGAAGAGGGGGCTAGGCTGCTTAATTGTAGAGTTCAATGTGCCAATGGCTGTTTGCAATTGGCACAGAGTGATCAAAAGTGATTATGGTCCAATGATGAAAGGATTTACTTTCCTCTTACCTGTTTGACAAGGATCTGATGGAGGAAATGTTCACCACATGAGGGTGCATGACTGGAGATGTGGACTGGTGATAGACATCGGCATCACAGTTGAAGAAGGAATAACTCTGATCCATTAGGAACTGAGCCAAAAGTCAACTTTAAGCTATCAGTGGTGTACTTGTATGTGAGTGCTGGTTGCCAGAAATAGTAATGGAGGGAAAATTTAGTGCCAAGATGTACAGAGGATTAGTCTGTATGATAAGATTACCAATGTTTTAATTGCAGTCATCATTGGGAAAATTATTAAATTATAATTTCAGTTCAGTTGGGTTCTCTTAAACTTGATTACATCCAGACCTTCTAAGATTAATTGAATCTGGAGTTATCTATGTATCCAGTACTGATTGGAGCGATACAACATATGTGAATATAGGGTGTTTGTACTAAGCCTTGGAGAGAGATCACGTGGATAGAGATATAGTACCAACCAGACAGCTCTTGCATTTTTCAAACAAAGCATGTGATAGTTAGGAGCTGATTGGTTAGCACTTTATCTCAATCCACCTCTCTCTCCAAGGCTTAGTACATAGACCCCTATGTCTGTAAATCCAGGTGCCTATGTATTGACATAGTGATAGCAAAGGTGAGAACCTATGTTGATACACTACAAGTCTCTGTTAATTCAAAATGAGATTGTTTAAATTGATTTATACACAAACACACACACACATAAGTGTACCACTTGAAATGACCTACAGTATTCTGACATTTGACTTCCCAGTAATCTGGAAAAAGACAGATCTTGTCAACAGGGGTCAACTGGTTGAGAACCTTTGGTTGCAAAAAATGCTCCTCTCCCAAAATACACATTGAAATTACAGTCCATTGTACAGGTAGCTAATATTAAAAAGCAACATTAAGTCCAATATATAGCAATGCAGATAATTACATAAGTAACAGAGAAGTAAACAAGCAGGAATGAAATGCTTACAAATGAAGCAGCAAAGTGGCAGACTCTGGAAAAGCCAGGAATAGATATCCTAAACTCAGTGGAAAGTTTCTCAAAGGAATTTTACAGTAGTCCAAGGTGCAACTAAGGAAGCTGGACACAGCAGGCTATCAATGGACAATTGATGAACCTGCAAGGTAGTGTTTTCAAGATAAAAAGAAAGTAAATAGGTAATCAGGAGCAGCTGGGAAGTGGAACTCATAGAGAGGACATGCAGTCACAATGTTGCTGATCAAAATGTCAACATTCACAATGTCAACAGAAGAAGGTTAACATTTCTATTAGAGCTAGGGTTAGCATTTTGTGTAGGGATAGGATTAGCATTTGGTTTATGGTTAGCATTATGTTTATGGTTAGAGAAATAATTATGTAAAACAGACATTGTTGTCTTTTTAAAAAATATTATTAACATTTTGATATATTCAACTTAGACATTACAACCATGATGACTTTCTCTTGTCAAGCTAATGAAAGTCGACATTGTGAATGTCAACATAATGTACTAATTACATACAGAGTTTTCTACTAAGCATGCTCATAAAATAGTCTCAAAATACTGTTAACCCGATAGACACTGGAAGTTATCTATTCATTCTGTAATGATTCTTTTTACAAAAGGCATGGATACTGACACTTGTTCCAGTTCTAAGACTAGTTCAGTATATTACACACTAGTATAAATAGTATAACTGAATATGCTTGAGTTTGTAGTAACAATACATTTCTGAATTATCAAAATCTAGCATGAGAATAAAGATACAAAATTATTTTTTACTTTATTGCATGATATATAATAAATGAAAAAAAGCTTTGGCATCTAATCTAGTTTTTGAACAAATAAGAATGGCTTAAGATTTATTTTCACAGGTTATTTGATGATCATAAGATATTGAGTCTATCTGACTATTAGACATTTAATCACAAAACTCTCTAAACAGCTGTATGTGATGTGAATTAATTTGAAACACTACCTCAAGCAGAAAGGCATTCCAGGCTAAAAAGATGGTAAACAAGATTGGAAACCTATCAATTGCCACATTATCTGGTTTGTTGTCAGTCTTTGCAGTTTGTTACAGCCAATATCATTAAATACAGTGAATAGCTGTTTAGTATAGTGGGAGTCATTATAATCATTTAAGTATATTCTACCTATAGAAAAAGGTACCTAAAACTACAGAGAAAAATATTCTAATAAAATATACCAATGATCTACTGCAAAAAATGGTTAACATTTCTGTGCAATATTTTTTGCAGGATATTGCAGAACAACATGGACTATAAATTTATGGGACTATCATTATTCTTCATCTTATTGTATAAAGATTCACTATAGTCTTAAGGGCTTGCCATCCTTTACACATATCAATTATTATTAACAGTTTATTATATAGTGCACTTATTCTGCAGAGAATATGCAATAATACACAATGATAATGAGGATGATTATCAACTGCATTATCTAACTGCTTCTGAGTGGCTGATTGTATATTGAACCCTCCAGCAGTACTTAAATAATTAGCAGTACAGCTATATTATTAGACATCATGGCTATATATTCACATTACTAATTAACATTTCAATTTTTACTACTGCAGAAAAAATAATCCTGGTTAATTTTAAATAAGAAATACATGCATTTTGCAGTTGTGTTTAATTATATTTTATTGTGAAAATGCATCTTTCACAGTAATTATTAATTATCCAGACATGATTTTCTCTTGTGTATAAAGCACGTCATTACAATATTTTACTGTATGCACAATGACTAATGCAATTTATGCATTTAATACACTGTTGGGCCTCATCTCAACAAACCTGTGGGTTGTGAGTATACACACTTGGGTGTCTGACATATATCTCTAGCAAATGCTATTATTTTTTAAGTGGATGCATTATGGATGAATCCAACTGAACCTACAGTAAGCACTCTTCTGGTCTGTTTTTCTTGTACATGTCCAGAGAACAAATGCCTCCACTCCAGAATGAATCCCATTTAATGTTCTATATGGATAATACCACATATAGTCACTCTCTATGTTAATATTTTAACATTGCACATTATTTAGTAAATTGTATAATTCTGCAAAAGTGATTACAATTAAAGCACATATTGTAATAAAATATATAGAACAGACTTTTGTTATGGACTACTGTTTTAGAGTAAATATCATTATAGTCCTTCATAATCTAAATTTTTATATTCAATTAAAAGTTTTTGTCATCAAAAAAGTAAATAAAGTACTTTTCTAACAACAAAAGATTCCTGACTACTACTATTATGTAGTTACAGTATTTCCAGTACAAATGTGTCCTCATACAATCTGGCTCAAGATACGCCAAACAGGCATCTTTGCCTCAGCATGTGGCAAAGTTGCCTAGTGAAAAATCCGTGGGTTGGCACAATAAGACACAGGAGTGTTCACACCATGCAGGATATAGCTTAACTGCTAGGTGGCCAGTGAGTCACTGATGAAAACTACAGTACATTATACATTCCACCTGCCCTATCCACTTGACACCAGAGCTGGTGTAACCCCTCCTTTACTCTATGAAGAGACACCAGGTTACCAACTTACTTAACCTCTAGGATTTACCCATCCACCCAAGTATTTGTAGTTGGCAGAGCTGTAACTTGACTGTTTGGTGCCCTGTGCCAGAGAGAGCATTGACACCCACCCTCCCCCCTCATTTTTTAAATAGTGACATAAGATTGTGCACTTGAAAATGGGCCATGGCCTCATGGGGAAGGGCCAGGGAAGAGATAGGGGATGCCAGCAGATGATTGGGGATAAAAGAGCAGGAAGCTACAGGTGAGAATGATAATAAACAGGAAAATTTACATGACCAAACAGCGCCCCCTGCCGTGCCCTGTGCCATGGCACTTGCCGCACCACCCTTGTTACGGCCCTGGTAGTCGATATAGGCCTACTTGGGAAAACCCAAATGCTAATAGTGATTAAGTAATGTGGTGTAGATAGCACAATGTATAACTTATACCAATATTCATGCTCACAACCTGTCCTTCTTGGATTCATCTGGTCTCCAATGACTCTCACCTTTCTTCCAGGTAAGTAGACTGCATCAAGTATAGTTTAGTTTCAGTTTAATTTATGTAAACAAGATATTTATATATATTTAAGAATAAAAATGTATCTCTTTGGATTACATAACTTATCCCATACAGTTTGATACATACCTTATATACTATATTAGAGTAATATGTAGGATCAATATAATACAAATACTATACTGTATGTAGAGTCTACAGCATATCCTTTAACATAAGGGTACTTATTTGTTATTATGGGTCCATGTCCCTTTTTAACCCTAGTTATTTGCACTCTGAGCCATAAGTATAATGTGCCTATTTTATCTAGGATATTATGCCTGTATTCTCCTTGGCATGTAATAAGTTAGTGTATGTATCTGCAGCTGCCAGCTAGTGTGTGAATACAGCTGTTATTAGATACTAAGGGCCGTATTCAATTCGGAGCGAAATGCCGAGATCCGCGAAAAAGTATCGCCGATTGTGACTTTTCGCCAAGGGGAAACTTATCTCTGTATTCAATTGCAAACACTTTTTGCGTACACAAAAACGCAATGCAATGTAATAGGCAAAAAAGATTCGCCTCTGAATAGGTGGGGAAAGAAAGTGCAAAATCGCTATTTAGCGGTGTAAAGTTGGGGAAACCACTCAGCACTCTTGGGACTGCCCCCAAAGGATAACTGCATCAAATAAAACCTTAAAAAATGAGGAACACCCTGAAAAAGCACTTTAAAAATGGGGTGAAAAGTGCAAAGTGGGGGTACAAACTTAAAAACTATGGAAAAATACTTTTGGGGTGTCTGCAAATTTGGGTGAGGTATTTTTTGGATT
This sequence comes from Taudactylus pleione, assembly GCA_031769625.1. Lineage (NCBI taxonomy): Eukaryota > Metazoa > Chordata > Amphibia > Anura > Myobatrachidae > Taudactylus > Taudactylus pleione. The sequence goes on from JAUIMM010000082.1 coordinate 11,507,148, forward strand.
GCAGGTGTTTGCTTCAGTTGTGTTTTTTTCGTTTTTTTTAATTTTTACTTTAGCGACTTTAAACCATGCTAGGACCCATTTTTAAGTACCCCAAATTTGACAGGACTAGTTATTTTCTCCCCAAAAAACTGCTTAATGCTATTCTTTACCACCTGTGCTAATTAGAAGAAATTGACACACCTTAAGTACCCCAATTAGTTTTTTTGGGGCTATTTGGGGGCATGTACATTGATCCCCAATGTTAGTGCATCTTTTAGGGGGTGTCAGTGTTTTTTCCCAAATTCTGACAGCACTTTTCGCCTGGTTTGCATTCGCCGGGTTGCGTTTTTGCATCTTTTGGAATTGAATACGGTGAATAGCTGGGGGGCGCACAATAAGTTTCCATGGCTAAAGTACGCGAGGTCGGCAAATAGTAAGGCATGCGAAAAAGTATTGCGGGTGCAAAACTAATTGATTACGGGCCTTAAAGTCTGTCTCCACTGAAAATTATGTTAAACAATATAACATACATATGTTCCTGTTCCTCATAATGTCTATAAAGTAAAATCCTTCTCCTGTATGCTAGTCTATATTTTCCAGTACCAGTTGTATTACACTTTGGTGGTTTACATATATGTCAGGAAGACAGTAATTTTACTGACTGTTAGAGGAGGAATATAGCCTTTACATTGTATAATCTTTGACTATAACTAAGTAGTGCCCATTTATTCTTAGAAAAATAGTTTGTAAATACTCCCCAGTTCTCTCCTTAGTGTAACAATTATAATAGCATATGTGTAGCCAGTTTTGAAGCCGTGGGTTCAAATTATAATCCCCTTTATTTGGATGAATTAGGGAGTGCTGGTTGTCAACTTTTTCGCACAGTGTTATGTACCTGATATGCAGCTTCAGTACTGATATATGCTGCTGTTCTTGCCTCCTGAGCAGCACTTACCACCTCCTTCTCTCTACTGTGTCTCTCTGAAATGTCCCTGCTGCCTGGCCACTGCTGTGATGTTAGGTGCTGGTTTTATACAGCTGACCCAAACATTTCTGCTCATTGGACATGGAGAGCAACCTCTGGCTATCACACTGCCTCCTCTAGTCTGTATGGCCCTCCAGTTGGAAGTACTGCTCACTGCTGCTGTCTACCGCCCGCTGTTATACAGTACACTGCCACTGGGTAATCTGATGTTGACAGCCACATGGTCACCATACTGTTCACCACTGCTGGGCACCACTGCCAGCCACCTCTCCAATAGAGTGAATGCCTCTGCTCTCACCAACTTCACAGCTCCTGCTGTGACAGGCTATCTCTCCTCTCCAGCTCCACTCCCCTTTATCTGGCAGCCTTTCTGCAGTGCAGCTGCCACTCTGGACAGAGGGGATGAGCATTGGATGGAGGGATCTGCAGTCTGTCAGACAGCTACTGCTGACAGTTCTAATATACCACTCTCAAACTGGAATCGCTTTCTCTGACAGTAACCAAATAACTCCAAAATGTATCACTCCACCCCTCAGTGGTGTAAGTACTGCCCCGCAGTGGCTTGGGGGCACAGAGGCTTGTGGGGCGAGGTGGCTGCATATTCCATGCAGACTATATGTTCGCATGAAATCTGCAGAAAACAGCCCTCCCAAAATAGCCGCCACCTACGAGGAGACATATGCTAGAGGTCCTACTGGACCTCTAGCATCTTTTAGTCACCAAGGCATGGCAGTAGTGTGGATGGCACATAAGTGACGTCCGCACTACACTGCTAGCAACAAACACACAGCTGCCGGTGCCGGCAGCTGTATGTTTGTTTTAACAGCCGATGAGGATCTGTCAGACTTTCATTGGCTGATGTGCCCACTGCGGGAGCTGGGGATCTGGCTCCTGCAGTGAGTGATGGGAGAGACATCATGACATCTCTCCCATCATGCAGAGTGGGCCGGCCCAGGAGGATGCTGCATGGAGGAGCATGCCGGAGCGGGGATCAAGGTAAGTGGAGTTTTCTCTGTGCGTGTGTGTCTGGCAGGGGGCATTGCTGGGGGGGAGGACAGACTACTACTAAGGGCACTGGGGGGACTACTACTACTAAGGGCACTGCTGGGGGGAAGACTACTACTAATGGGCACTGCTGGGGGGACTACTACTAAGGGCACTGCTGGGGGGGACTTCTACTAAGGGCACTGCTGGGGGGGACTACTACTAAGGGCACTGCTGTGGGTATTACTAGGAGCACTGCACACTGGAGGTACCACTACTGGGGGACACTGCATAGAGGGGGATTACTACTAGGGGCACTGCTGGTGGGACAACTACTGGGGGTACTGCTGGGTGGGACTACTACTGGGGGCACTGCTGGGTGGGACTACTACTGGGGGCACTGCTGGGGGGGACTACTACTGGGGCACTGCTGGGGGGACTACTACTGGGGGGCATTGTTGGGGGGGATGGACTACAACTAGGGCACTGCTGGACTACTAGGGGGAACTACTACTGGGGGGGATTGCTGAGGGGGACTACTACTGGGGTCACTACTGGGAGGACTACTACTGGGTGCACTCCTGGGTGCAATCCAGGGGGGCTACTGAGGGCACTGCTGGGTGGGCTTCTACTGGGGGCACTGCTGGGGGGGACTACTACTGGGGGCACTGCTGGGGGGGACCACTACTGAGGGTACTGCTGGGGGGGACTGCTATTGGGGGCACTACTGGTAGGATTACTACTGGGTGCACTGCTGGGGGGATTACTACTGGGGGCATTGCTGGAGGGGACTACTACTGGAGGCATTTCTGGGGGGACTACTACTGGAGGCATTGCTGGGGGGACTACTACTGGTGGCACTGCACTGGTGGGACCACTACTGGGTGCACTGCATAGGTGGGGATTACTGCTGGGTGCACTGCATAGGTGGGGATTACTGCTGGGTGCACTGCATAGATGAGGGACTACTACTGGTGGCATTGCTGGGGGAAGAGTACTACTGGGGGCACTGCTGGAGGGTTAGGACTGGGGGCACTATATAAGGGGGACTACTACTGGGAACATTATGTAAGTGGCACTGCATAGGGGGACCACTACCTGGGGCACTGCATATGGGGACCACTACTGGGGGCACTGTATAAGACCCCTGACAATGATCAGGTAATTTAAAAGTAATTAGAAGCCTTACTGTGGGGCATAAAATAGTGTCAGGGGGCAAATATGTAAGTGGCACTTGGGTAATAGGCATAACAGTGTGTGGCATGATGTTTAATGGGCATTATGGTGTGTGGAATAATGTGTAATGGACATTACTACAAGGAGAAAAAAATACTTTAAACTGTCTAGGGGGGTGTGGGCACATTTTTAACTTTTGCACTGTGTGCCAAATTGCGTATAAAAGGCCATGTAATTATTTTACCAAAAAGCCATGGGGGGGGGCATCAGAAAATTTTTTGGCAGGGGGAGCAAAATTTATAGCTACTCCACTGCTGCCCCTTCTTCTACTGTGTATGTGTATCCCATACACTGGGGCACATCCTCACAACAGAAAGAAGTATCATATAATTATATGTGATTACATAAAATGCATATACCTGTCTACATAAATTACTTCAATATATAATGATAATATAGGGCTAAACACATTTATCTCAGGGAACTGTACATTTATGAATTAAATATATCAATTTATAGATAAAATTTTTAAATATGTTTATTTTTATTAATACCTTATTTACTTTAACACTTAAGCAGGTTTATGTTTGTTCTGCAAGGAGACTGGGGCCCAAAAATAATAAACATGAAGGCCCACTCTCCTGAGTCCAACCAGCCCTATTCTCAATAGCAAACAAATCAGGGCCATAACTAGGGTAGTGTGACCAGTGCCATGGCATGGCACCGCAGGGCAGGGGGGCGCTGTTCAAGCCTGTCAATTTTTCTGTTTGTTATCATTCTCACTTGTAGCTTCCTCTTCTTTTATCCCCAGCATCTCCTGGCCTCCCCTATCTCTTCCCTGGCCCTCCCCAATGAGGCCATGGCCCTTTTTCAGGTGCATTATCTTATGTTCCTATTTAAAAAATGGTGGTAGGGGGGCGCCAATGCTCTCTATGGCACAGGGCACCAAACAGTCTAGTTACGGCTCTTAAACAAATGACAGGACAAACACACTGTAAAGAAAAATAATTTTATAAAGACTCCCAAAGACACCATTGTTTACCCCACTATTTATCTCTCAAAGAGGATAGGTCACTCACTTAGAAATTGTCACATGTGCTGGACATTTAGCCACTGTATACTTTATAAGAAACTAAATTGTAACTATTTTAAAAATAATGTTAGTAATAATAATAATAATGATCATAATAAAAAAACAAAGTGTGTGCTCCCCCCACTAAGCTCAAACAAAACTAGTATTTTTATGTAAATTGTCACACAACATTGGATACAAAAAGGAGCTGATAAAAACATAGTACTGTGTAATTTCACTACATTGACTATTTAATGGATGCACCATGAATTTAGGAAAAGTTACATCCAGTTGATGGAAAGTAATATTACACCCTCCCTTGTCTCAATAAGTTATACGGCATTTGAATACACCATGATGCATCCAATAGTATCTAAAGTGTGTAAATAATGTACAATTGAAGAGTGTCACAAAAGCAAATAGCCAAATGTACTTGAGTCTTCAATGTAACTAGTTGTATAGAAGGAGTAAACTTTGATACACAACTTTTTCTCATCTGAATATTTTAATTTTGTAACATATTTCTGTCAGATTTATTTTTCGTATGTACAACATTATACATAAAAACAAACAATATAACTATTACATTAATATTTTATGTAAAGCCACTTGTTAACTAATATTGTTATTTGTAAAATATTATTGGCAATATTTTTTTTTAAAATTACCTTTGCATAAAATACTGTATATACAGTAAAACAACTATGCAATCTAGTCTAAAATAATTAGTTAAAAATACAACTATTTTCCAAATTGATTTTATGTGTACTGTGTTCTTCCTAAAATATTTCAAAAGGGCAAAAGTCTGTAATTTTTTTTTGCTGCATACTGTTTGAAAACAGATTATGAATATGTTCTATAGATTTGATGAATCACTTTCATCTGCCAAGAGGTCTTGACTCACTTGACAGAAGGTGCTTTGCATAGATCAGCATTCTGAAATGAGAAATAGTTAGCAAATAGCAATGTTATATAATGTTCACATTCACCTATGCTATGTTTTTGCATTTTGAGCCCTTTCAACAATAAATCACCATTTAATCTGGTTATAGACAGAATAGATTAAACTACATAAGCCCAGTATTAACATTTTTTTGATCCTTATAAATGGAAAAAGCTTTTTGTCTATTAATGCCATAAAAGTAATTGTGATTTGACCATGTCATCACTGATGCACAGACTAAGCAATTCAATGACATTGAAGAGAAACTCAGACACCATTACTTTCATTTTAACCTCTGTAGCCTTTTAGAATCTGATCATTTACATCATTTTTGTATTGTCATTTCTGACAGTTATATTAATTATGTTTAAGAAAGTGTATTGATGCAATTACACTATACCATATTATAAGATAAATAGTTCTTACTGTTTTCTCCTTAGCAATGTAAGCAATATCCTTCAAAGAAAATTAGTTCTTAAACATAATAATATTATGCTAGGCATTTTAAGTAGGATTGCAATAAGCCAGAATTTCCCAAATGCAGTCCTCAAGGCTCCCCAACAGTTCAGGTTTTAGAGATATCCATGGTTGAGCACAGGTTGCTAAATCAAATTAACTAAGGTACTAATTAAGTCACCTGTGATCAACCATGAATATCTCTAAAACCTGAACTGTTGGTGAGCCTTGAGGACAGCATTTTGGAACCTCTGTGATAGGCTCAAAATGATGCTTCCAGTACTACAGCTTACAGTATATGGTAGGGGTTCCCAACCACGGTCCTCAAGGCACACTAACAGTCCAGGTTTTAAGGATTTCCATACATGAGCACAGGCAACTTAATTAGTACCTCAGTTGTTTTGATTAAACCATTTGTGCTTTAGCATGGATATCACCAAAACCAGGACTGGTAGTGTGCCTTAAGGACCGAGGTTGGGAATCACTGGTATATGGTACTGGCACTTGTTAGTGACATTGACAGGCCCAATATTATAAGATGGACTCAAAAGATATGTAAAAAAATGGACACAGACATATACTTCGTAAGAAAATTAACAGAAAAATATTTAAGGTTACATATTGCAAGTGAAACAATGCAATCAAAATAATTTTAAAAAATATACAGGTTAATGTTATTATAAATTTAGGAAACACTTTTATGACACAATATAGGTATTTACTTAAGGATGTCAATCATCTTGTGCTGTGCATGTACAGCAGGGACATGCAGTCAGGGTAGGAAGAATAAGCAGGGCCTCCCCTGTCATACTCGCTCCCCTGTCATATTCCAGAGTTTTGATATAAAAACTGTGTTTTTATTAGGGATGAGCGCTTCAGATTCTGTGGAATCCGAACTGCTCCCAACATCGAGGATCCAAGTCCACCCGAGCCGTGGCTCAGGTGTTTCCGCCAACTCGGATCCCACTGCGAGACCGAACGTCGGCCTCCTGATGTCGGATTCTCACGAAGGCACAAGTTCATCTCTACATAAGGCTCTGAGACCGAGACTCAACACCATTTAACTTCCACACTCCGCTTGATGTACACTGCTTTGCTGTGTACAGGGACTAGTGGCTGTGTAGAGGGACAAGTGGCTTTGCTGGCAAAGTGACTGTATAGGGGGCACACTAAATACTGTTTTATGCACTGCTATACTCTGCTGATAGTCTATTCACTGGCTTTGTACAGATAGTGTGAACAAGTGGCTGTGCTGGCAAAGTGACTGTATATGGGGCACACTGTATACTGATGTATGCTGTGTTATACTCTGCTGTTTAAGTGCTATGTCAAGAGACTCACAAGTGGCTATGCTGGCAAAGTGACTGTAAGGGGACACACTGACTGCACACTTTCGTATGCTGCATTGCTGCACAATACTCTGCAGATTAAAGTGTTGAGACTCACAATTTGCTGTGTGTAAAAAAAAAGTTTAAAAAGTAAAAAAAAGTTAAAATGTAAAAAAACAAACTTAGTTTTTGGTGCTGTACCCCTGTATACAGGCACCATGACTCCTTGGGACTTAGCCTTCTGTGTACACAACCATCATGACTCCATGGGTGTTAGCCCTCTGTGTATACAAGCACCATGACTCCGTGGGCCTTAGCCCTTTGTGTATAAAATAAATTAAAAGCACCGTAACTCCATGGGCCTTATCCCTGTGTAAATACAAGCACCATGACTCTGTGGGTCTAAGCCCTCTGTTTATAAAAGCACCATGACTAATTGGGCCTTAGTCCACTGTATACAAGTACTGTGACTTCTTGGGCAAAAGCCCACTGTGTATACAAGCTCCTGGGTCTTATCCCTCTATATACAAGCACTGTGACTTATTGGGCATAAGCCCTCTGTGTATACAAGCTCTGTGAATGGGCCTTAGCCCTCTATATACAAGCACTGTGACTTCTTGTGCATAAGCCCTCTGTGTATACAAGCTCCGTGACTGTTTGGGCCTTAGACCTCTATATACAAGCACTGTGACTTCTTGCGCATAAGCCCTCTGTGTATACAAGCTCCGTGACTGTTTTGGCCTTAGCCCTCTATATACAAGCACTGAGACTTATTGGGCATAAGCCCACTGTGTATAATAGCACCATGACTAATTGGGTAGTAGCCCTCTTTGTTTTAAATTAATGTGGATCATGACAACCAAATGAGTGTAGAGCAGAAACAGCAAGAAAATGCTTGTAGTGCAGCTGCTGGAACCAGTCATGATGACAATACTACACACTAACATGAACTCGTTCGCCGGATGTGAATAATATGTCCTTCAAGGAAGAATTCTCCTCTGTGCGTGCCTTTAAAACCCCCACGAATGAAGTAGAGGTGATAGGATGGAGAAGTAATAGGTGGTGTACCCCACTCACTCTGCGATAGATGTGATTAACTATATCAAGGTTACATTATATGTGTGCGTACCGTACTCATGTAAAAGGAAGACGATACTTTCACATCAAGGTTTCTTTTCTTGTGTATATCTATTCCCCGTTTTAAGAGAGGAAAATTGATGTCCGCCAAACTTTAAATTCATAAAGATTAATTTATTGTATAAAAGACAGATAGGATACTTACTGGGTTTTCAGTATGCCTACCAATCAAAAGTTCATAAAACCAGTCACACAGAACCGACGCATTTTGACCCTGAGGGTCATTTTCAAGGTACGTCCCTCAGGGCTGAAACGCATCAGTTCTGTGTTAAACTGTGTTAAACTTTGGTGGACATTGAATTTCCTCTCTTAAAATGGGGATAGATATACACAAGAGAAGAAACCTTGATGTGAAAATATTATCTTCCTTTTACGTGAGTATGGTATGTACACATATAAAGAAAGCTTGATATATTTAATCACATCTATCGAAGAGTGAGTGGGGTACACCCCCTATTACTTCTCCCTTCAATCATCTCTACTTCACTCATGGGGGTTTGAAAGGCACGCACAGAGGAGAATTCTTCCTTGAAGGACATTATTCACACTCGGCTAACGAGTTCTTTTTAGTGTGGAATATAGTGGACTTTTCTTCTGACTTACAAATTGTTACCCATCATACAGATATACACATTGTTTGTTTTTTCTGTTTTATTTTTTCTCCATTATGGTTCTCACTATGGAAGGATTTTGAGGTGACATTAGAGGATTGGAGAACAAGAACTACAACCATTGCGGATGTTCTTAGTGGTATATTTTTTTGCATTTAAATCTCTTGTTGAAGTAATTTATTCATAGTACTTAGCTCTCCCCTCTGGGTTTCAATTTTTGTGTGTTTCATTTAGATATTTGAGTGTTAGGTGACACTCAGGAACCTGTTGAATACTAGTCATTCATCATCATCTAGAGCTGATGCTTAAGCTCATAGAGGCTTTAAAAAGCTAGGTTATCTGAAATAAAAAAATTAAGATTTCACAAGGGTAAACACAAAATAATCCTCTAAAGGTTAGTGCAGAAAAACAGAAAATTGGCAATATACCATTCACCACATGTAGTGGCAAGGAAAGGTTCGGGCCTTTGCCTTTATTTCTTAGTGGTGGTTCTGCACCTGTCAGTGAGGCATCTTCTACTTCTCATGATGACAATGAAAGACCTGTTAGAAGTGTAAAAAACTGAAAACCACTAAGGCAGTGAATCAAACTATGTGTTCAAAAACACATATGTCAGAAATACCTGAGGAGAGTCTAAATGTGTCCAAGAGTGCTATGTGTGAGCTTGACCTTTCAGAGGAGAAACCTTCCACAGTTTCTGCTCCCTCTGTGTTTGTGGGAATGAGCAGCATAAGTTTTGCTGATGACATAGAAATTGAGGTAGCCAATGTGGACATTCAAAAGAGGATGAGGGGGATATTTCTGTAGCTGTAGCTGGCACTAATTAGGATATTTAGGATGAGGATGTTGTTTGTGTAAGTCAGGCACTGGTGGAAGCACATCTTGGTCATGGCAAGAAGAAGGATGTTGTGATGCCTGGGCATAAGACCAACAAATCCACCTCTTATGTCTGGAATTATGTTTCCTAAAACCTGACAAAATTTGTCAAGCCATTTGTAGCCGTTGTGGAACCACAGTTAGTAGAGGTAGGGAAGTTAAGCATCTAGGAACCTCCACGCTATTACATCATCTGTAGTGAGCTCATGACAAGTATTTTATAACATCAGAAACTGGTGCTAAAAAAATAACAACAAGCAGTCCTGCATCAGCTTGCTCCCTTCTCTCTACTACAGTAGTTCCAAGCATCTGCAATCTCCTCTGCCAACACCCTCATCCACAATATCCTCAGTAATTATCAGAAGTAGTCCAGCATCCAATTTGCTAGGTGACTCATCCCCTTTCTAGGACTCCTCAGAAGAATACATGAGCGCTAGGCCTTCTGCTGCTGTTGGTGCAGGGGGTGGAACTTTATCCAAGAAGTGGAAAAAGAACACTATTAGTAGTAGTTTAACAAAACAAATGACTGTTAAAGAATCTTTTGCAAGGGAAAGCAAGTATGACAGCTTGTACCCAGTTGCACAGCGGATCACTGATGCCATGACAGCTAAGCTGGTATTTGATCTGCATCCAATATCCGCAATTAATGCAGTGGGTTTTACTAAGTTAATTTAGTTCCTGTGTCCCCAGTACCAAATTCTATCTCTGTCTAATTTTACCAGAAAAGCCATTCCTCGGATTTACCAGGACATTATAAAGAAACTGTCTAATGCCCTACAAAATGCCATTGTAATAACTGCCCACTTAACCACAGATATGTGGACAAGCAGTAGTGGACAAACTAAAGTTTACATGACTGTGACAGCCCAATGGGTGGGTGAATCACCTTCAGCAGCAGCAGAACCAGTATCTAACAAACAATGCCAGCTCATTCAGAGGCAGGTGTGTGTCACTGGATTCAATAATAGGCATACCGCTAAGAACCTCTTAGAAAAACTAAGAGATGTCATAGAAACATAGCTTACACCACTTAAACTCTGCTCAGAATTTGTGATTTCTGACAATGCCACAAATGTTGTGAAAACATTACAGCTGAGTGCATTTCAAGACATCCCCTGATTTGCTCAGACAATCATCTTAGTGGTGCACATTATTTTTAAAAATGACAGAGGCATGCATTTGATGCTGTGTGTGTCCTGAAAAATTTTGGGACATTTTCAGCATTCAGCAATAGCATGCAATTGATTGCAACACCTGCAAGAATAGTTTAATTTGCCCTGCCATCAACTAAAGCAAGATGTGGTAACAAGGTGGAACTCCACCCTTTATATGTTTCAGCAGATGGAGGAACAGCAAAAAGCAATTCATAGCTATACGACAAGCCATGACATTGGGAGAGGAGAGGGAATGTAACTTAGCTAAACACAGTGGAGAGTACTTTCTGTCTTGTGCAAGGTGCTCAAACTATTTGAAGTAGCCACATGTGAAGTGAGTGCCTGGCACTGCTATCTTGAGTCAGGTGATTCCCCTAATTAGGCTTTTGTAAAAAAGCTGGAGAAATTGGAAGAGGAGATTAAACAAAGTGAATCGCAAAGTATGCCTAACTTGTTCATCAAGTCCTATATTCACTTTGCCAGGATCCATGGGTGGCCATGATCTTGAAATCTGATCACTATATTTTAGCAATCGTGCTTGATCCTAGGTTTAAGTCATATGCTGTGTCTTTCTTCCAACTAACCCATATCTTAAAAGATGCAAAGAGCTACTGGTGAGCAAGTTGGCAATTGTCACAAGCACTACAATATCTCCTCCTTCAATTTCTTCAGCAGCTGCCGGAAAAAAAATTGGCTTTCCTAAAAGACCCTGTGGTGATGCAGATAAGTCAACCCAACATTTTGACATCTGGTCAGGTCTAAAGAAATTGCCCAACATTAGTGACACCTCTACCATAACTCCATCTGATACAATCACCATCCAATGAATGGTGGAGGATTATTTTCATGACACCATAAAAATAGACATGTCACAGAATCCCTTTGATTGCTGGAAGAAAAAAAGGCAATTTGGAGGCCCTTGTATGAACTGGCTTTGCATTACTTAAGCTACCCACCCTCCAGTGTGTACTCAGAGAGAGTTTTCAGCACAGCTGGGAACCTTGTGAGCGAATGGTGTAGGAGGCTACTTCCTCAAATGTGGAAAATATGATGTTCATCAAAATAAACTGTAAATTCCACCAGGAAGACTTTTCTCAGCAATTACTTGACAGTACAGAGTCTTCTGTAATGGTAGATTCCAGCGGGGATGAATTATTATTGTGTTCGGATGATGTACACACTGATGAGGGTGAGGATGACAATGACACTTTGCCACTGTAGAGCTGTTGCCTTAAGAAAATTGGTAGCTTGTTTTGTGGGGCCCAAAAAAACCAAGCACTTCAACCACAAAAGTTGCAGTCCCTGTCGCTGAAGTGCTTGATTTGTTAAAGTGTGCATGTCTTTTTTAATATCCAACATAAGGTTAGGTAGGAGGGCCCAAGGACAATTCCATCTTGCACTACCTTTCATTTCTGCCACTGCTGTATCGCAATGTTTCATATATTTGCTTTAAACTGTGGTGTCTATGCCATTGTGTCGCTGCTCTGTCGCTTAGTAACCAGTCAGCTCACTGTAACATTTGGAGAATAATGGTGAAACAATATTATAAGCTGTGATGTGGTCTAATTTGAGTGGAAATGACAGGAATTTAATGTTATTGAGGTTAATAATACTCTAGGAACAAATTATTTGATTTTAGCTTTTTTTGTAAATTTTTGTAAAAAATCCAAATCCAAAGCCAGTCACATCAGGTTTGGCATTCCAAATCCAAATCCAAAGCCGGATGACGAATCAGGTCCAAATCCAAATTCAGAAAACATGGTGTGGAGCACATCCCTAGTTTTTATACATGTGTGCCTCCCCAGCCATTGACCTCACTGCAAGTCACTGATGTACAGTTAACAACTTAAGCTTCTACCAAACATGACTGATCAATGTTTTGTATGAGAAACCTGTTTAGAAAAAGAGATAATGGTTTGTAGACTTTGCACCAGAAATGTTAAAGTGTGAAGGTACATATTGCACAGCCAAGAAAACCAGCAGATTTCAGCCTTGCTCACAGACATGGTGCAAACGTTTTATGTTTTGGAACTGGATCTAACTGTTGACTTAAAGTAGTATTTTAATAAAACTAAAGCAGAACTTTGTCCATAAAAAACTGTTCAAGGTACCTGATGGCAAGTGATCCAAAAAGTTACTATTTTAGACTATTCATAAAGCTAGGACTGACAACCAGACAGGTTTTTCCTTTTTATATTTTGGCCATTCTTTACTATCTAGGTCAATTTCTGAACAATCCATATCTGTTTGTGATCCTGACCTTTAAATTGTATTTTGAAATGTAATCTTTGATTCCTGTTCTGAGCCCATTCTGAACTATATTTGTTTCTTTTTCTATTGTAATCTCCTCCCTGCACTTGTCAACAGCTTCCCAGTGAGAATAACTGGATCTGTGACTTGTGTAGGGGTTTCTGGTAAAGACTAATGCCTATACAATTGTAACATTTTATGTAGCATGACTGTGGCTTTATGCTAATGTCACAGCTGATGGAATTTGTACAGAGATGCCCACCAACTGCAGTGCTTAGTGTAAAAAAAAAATACCAGTCATATAGAGGTGCAGAAAGTCTATCTGAACATAGCTGTTGAAATCAGTGCAACTGCAGAAAAAGTCAGTCACTGAACATGACAAGCCTATGTCCAGCTAGTAAACCACTGTTAACGCCAAGAAATGCCCCCTGAAATTCCACCTCAGTGTGCCCAAATAATGCAGTAACCATCATGATGCATTTGCAGTGCATTTTGGATACATGTGCAGACTGAAAACAATTACTGTATGCATCCAACATTAGCACTGCTTCAGGAGAGGAAGAAAAGTCTAGCTGCAGCATGTAGAATAGACTGGAGGTGGGCTAGATGGCAATGTGGGAGGCCATTAAGAAGAAGGTTGCAGTAGTCAAGCCAAGAAATTATTAATGAATGAATAATCAGTTTGGTAGCATTCTGGGAGAGGAAAGGCCTAATGTGAGTGATGTTGCATAGCTGGAACTTACAGGATTGAGTCAGAGATTGAATATGGGGGGTAAAGGAGAGGATGGAGGCAAGGGTGGCACCCAAACAGTGAAGTTGGGGTACAGGGGATATGATGGTGTTGTCAACAGTAATAGCGAGATTGGTTGGAGTGGAGACTCTGTAAGGGCAAAAAATGTTGAGTTCGATTTTGTCCATGTTGAGATTCAGAGAGTGCTCAGACATACAGGAAGAGATAGTGGATAGGCAGCTGGATACTTAAGAGAGGACAGAAGGGGAGAGTTCAGGAGAGGTGAGGTATAGTTGCATGTCAACTGCATAGAGGTGGTATTGGAGGCCAAAGGAGCTGATGAGTTCTCCTAGTGTGGAGGCCAAAGGAGCTGATGAGTTCTCCTAGTGCAGAGGTGCACAGTGAGAAGAGCAGTGGGCCCAGGACAGAACCCTGTGGGACACCAATGGTAAGGGTGGAATGGGGGGAGGTTGAGCCAGAGGCAAAAACAGAGAAGGATTGGTTGGTGAGGTAAGAGGTGAACCAGGCAGGGACAGTGTTAGAGATGCCAAAGGTCTGAAGGGTGTGGAGGAGGAGAGTATGATCCATGATGTTGAAGGCTGCAAAGACGTCCAGGAGTATGAGCAGAGAGAAGTGTCCCTTCGATTTGGCTGCAAACAGATCATTGGTGACTTTGGCCAGGGCAGTTTCAGTGGAGTGAACTGGGCGAAAGCCAGATTGAAGAGGATCAAGTATGGAGATGTCAGAAAGATAGCACGTGATGTGGCTGTAGACATGCCACTCAAGTATTTTGGAGGCAAAAGGGAGAAGAGAAATGGGGTAGTAATTGGCATGTGAGGATGAGTCGAGGTTGGGTTTTTTAAGAATAGGTGTGACAAGAGCATGTTTGAATGATGAGGAAAAGATGCTGGTGGAGAGAGATAAGTTAAAAAGGTGAGCAAGGTGGGAGAATGCAGTGGAGGAGAGGTATAGTAGGAGGTGAGAAGGGAGGGGGTCAAGTGAGCAGGTTAAGGGGGGAGAGGATGAGATGAGAGAGTGGACCTCATTGCCTGTGGTAGGGCTCAAGGAGCACAAGGTGGGGTGGCCTGGAGGTACGTATGGTGGTGGAGGTGGGGTTGCAGCAAAGAAATTGAAGGAAATACTGTGACAAATTGACTCAAATTTGGAAGAGAAGAAGGAGGCAAAGTCAAATGCAGTGAGGGTGGATGGGAGGGGTGGAGGGGTTGGATGAAGGAGAGTGCTGAAAGTACCAATGAGGCAGCTGGGATCGGAGAACTGAGAGAAAAACAACTGGAAAAAGGATTGCTTGGCAAGGTAGAGGGACAAGCTGTAGGAAAAGAGGACTTAATTGAATTGAAAGAAGTATGCCAGAGAGCAAGATTTCCTCCAGAGACACTTGGCTGTGTGTAAGCACTTTTGGAGAAGCTGGGTCAGTTTGGAGTGCCAGGGCTGGGGTTTGGAATGAAGAAAGGAAACAGAGGAGGTGGGGGCAACAGAGTCAAGTACAGAAGTGAGGGCAATGTTGTAGAAGGAGGCTGCCTGGTTAGGGCAGGCCATGGTTGAAAGAGGAATGAGGAGAGTATAAAGTGATGAAGACAGGACAGCAGGGTTGAGAATCTCAAGATTGCATCTAGTGAAGGTGGCTTTGGGTGAGGAGAGGACTCTAGAGAGTGAAGGAGAGCAGATGGTGGTCAGAGAGGGGGAAATGAGAGTTGGAAAAGTCAGAGAGCACACAGATGGGTGAAGACAAGGTATATGGAGAGGTCGAGACAGTGTGTAGTGGTGGAGGTCCATTGAGAAAGTCCAAAGAAGGAGGAGAGGGCAAAAAGATTGGTGGATGCAGGATTTGTGATGTCAATAGGGATTTTAAAGTCACCAAGGATTATAGTGGAAAGGTTAGCAGAGAGGATGTGGGGAAGTCAGGCAGCAAAGTTGTCAAGGAATTGGGTGGGGGAGCCTGTGGGATGATAGATGACTGCAACACAGATGGATGGGGCAGAAGAGACAGAGATTACATCAAAGGTGACAAAAGAAAGGGAGGACTTAGGGGGGATGAAGCAAAAGGTGCAGTTGGGGGATAAGAAGATGCCCACTCTGCCACCTTGGTGGTTGTCAGGTCTGACAGAGTGGGTGAAGGCCACATTGAGAGAGCCAGGTTTCGGTGATGGTGAGAAGATTTAGAGAGTGGGAAATAATGAGGTCATGGATAGCAGGCAGTTTATTGCAGATGGATATGGTGTACCAGAGAGCACAGAATAATGGGAGGGAGGGTATGGGGATATGTGGATGAGAATGTCAGGGTTGTGGGTGAGGGCATTTGGGCTAGATCAAAGGGGAAGGAGTAAGCTGGTGGATATGATTGGTATGGGGCAGGGGCAAAGAAGCATGGTGGCTGACTCAGGGTGGAGGGAGAGCAAGGGATGACAAGATAGCAAGTAGGAGGTAGGCAGGAAAGCACAGCAGAGGATGTAGATAATTAGAGGGGAGGCAGACAATTAGGAAGTGTGATTTTGCGGTGAAGTAGTGGAAGAGAGTAAGTAAATGGTTTTGGAGGAATAACAGTCAAATGAAGAGTAGGAAATAATACACTAGTAAGACGTAAATTTAGACAGGGTAATTGTGTATATAAATAAAATTGACATTGTTTGGGATGTGCATTCAGAGGTTTCTCAAAAACGGAAATTTCAACGCAAGAAGATTCAGCTGAGGAGAAATATTTTGCAGTGTCCAAACAAGGGAGATCAGTGTTGAGTGTGCAGGTTATGCAGACTGCAGGAGTTAGTTTTGATGATTTTGTCGACTAACTGTGTAGCTTGAGTGTAGTCAATCTGTGATGGCTTGCAGTGTGTTTTCCATTTTAATGCTGGTCTAATGCTAATATTGATTTTAAATGCTCAATACACTTTAGAACAAAACACTTCAGATACTAGAAACCATAACAGCCTAATGGTCTGACAGCCAACACCGAACTACTCCCCTCTGCCAAAACCTGCACTGGCTCCCATTCCTCTACAGAATCCTCTTCAAACTCCTCACCTTCACATACAAGGCCCTCTCTAACTCTACTGCTCCCTAGATCTCCATCCTCATCTCCTTTCATACTCCCTCCTGATCACTCCCATCTGCCAATGGCTGTTATCTTTCCTCCACCCTGGTTACTTTATCTCATGCTTGTATCCAAGATTTTGCCCGTGCAGCCCCCCTCCACTGGAATGAGCTCCCTCACTCAATCATTCTCTCCCTGACCTTGCAGAGCTTCAAACATGCACTGAAAACCCACCTGTTCATCGAAGCATACCCTTCCACCACATAACCATGTTACCAGGTCTCTGTCCCTCCTACCTCAGCCATATTTACCTTGCTTACTTCCTGCACTCAGGTCCCCCTCTACACACTCATGCCTCATGTCATATGTCTGTCTCCCCTCTCCCCTAGATTGTAAGCTCCTAGGAGCAGGGTCCTCCTCTCTACTGTGTTACAGCCTTATTCTCTAGCACTTCTATGACAGCCTTCACCTTCAGAGCTGTACTGTGTATGGAGAATTGTGTTGTTAATTGTTACCTGTGTTCTGTTTATATTTTGGTTACTGTAATGTAATGTAATGTTCTATTTACCCTTTACTGTATGTATCACACTGCGGATCACTTGTGGCAACCTATAAACAGAATGTAATAATAATAATAATAATAATAATAATAATAATAATAATACCTCTGAGTCATGCCCTAGATGCCAATTATTCTTCATGAATTATGCACCTTATGTTTACCAGTGTCAACAACTGGCAACAAAGAGGATCCACAGTCACATCTGAGACAATTTTCTTCCTAGAAATGATTGCTTCTCATAGTAGGAATGGCTGTGAAGACTGGAAAGTGCTATCAGTGGTCTTGAGAGCTTGGAAATAATAGGTCAATAAATATAATTTTCCAGTGTAAGCATTTGCATTACTAGCAAATATTTATCCATACATTTATGCAGAGAAAACTGTCTATATGTTCATATTAAGCACAATAATTAAATACATACCTACAGTATAATATATTGCAGATATAAAGAAGAGGTACGGTATATCAAAATGCATTTATACCCAAGAACAAAAAGGATTTGAAACCTTTTATTTATAGAATATTAAACATGCCCTCCTTTTTCTCATAACCTTTTTGTATTATGATTTGTACCAAATGTATGCAAATCATACTTGTATACTCTCCTGAAAATTGGGTGGCTCTCCTGGCCACCCGGAAAAGAAGGTCAGTCTTCTGGAAACCAGCCACCACCAGCCTGCACCACACCCATTGCTGCCCTCCTTCCTAAGCAAAAGTGGTCAGTGTGTGAAGGCAGATGAACAAATTTGTGCTGGATTGCATCATTGTAACCCAACCCACCACTGCACTGTGCCTATAATATTGGCTCTGTACTAGGGATGTGCAGGCTCGGTTCTACTCGGTTCCGTTCGGTTCTTTTTACCGAACCTTATTGGCTATCCAAAACTCGTGACAGCTGAAACCCAATAAGATCCGGTAAAAAGAACCGAACGGAACCGAGTAGAACCGAGCCTGCACATCCCTACTCTGTACAGTGGGGGGCAGGGCCACGATGACATGATTGAGCCACCATGCCGCTCTCACTGCCCACCCATTGCTAGACCATGCCCCCTGCTAAGATGTGGATGCAGACCTGACTGCCCTTTCACGGAAGGGGCATGCAGAAAGTAGGTAAGTCTGATGCAAATGAAGGTCTGAGCAGAAATCTACAGTAGCACAAAAATAGTAATCACATATCTTACACTAATACTGCTTTACATGCTATGTCCTGGGTCTGACACTAGATTTGGAATACAGTTCCAAAATGGGTCAGAACCAGTACAGACCCTTGTCCACTGCAGCGCCATTCCAGGTTATTTTTCGGGATAAGCACCATTAATACTGCCATTGGGAGCAGTGGATCCCTTCTCCTGGTGCTTGGAGATGACATCATATAGGTACACACATATACACATATATACTGTTGTTCTTTTAGTTCGACAATCAAATCAATAACGTCATTGTCATATTTGGGCTATGGAGTTCTTGTGTTGAGGGATTAGAAGCTGAGGTCCCAGGTTGGGAACGGAACTGGAGGTATGTCCTCCTCATCCACAAGTACTGGATGTTGGCGAGACCTGACCAAAGGCTAGGAGTCTTACCTACTGGAAGGTGTTCACCAGTAACCCCTCCAAGCAGGATTTGGGTTTAAGCTGCACCAAGTAAGCAGGTCACAGCCCTTTGGTCAAGTATCTGGAACAAGTGGGAAATAGAGGAACACAATCCAGGTACCATATAGCACTGGAGAAAAGTACTAGGAGTCAGTACTTGGATAATGTCCTGAGTATGTAGATTTTGATCCAGACACATAGCTAGTATAGAAGAATGGCACTTAGGAAATGTAGTAAGGGGTGGCATGGACCACACCCTAATTTTAAACATACTGTAATATAAGGGGCTGCCATGCTGAGCCTTGTGGTACAATGCAGGAGACATAGAAAGCAGGTGCACACTCTAGGTGCTAAGAACAATGATATAAAGAATTATCCTGATAAACTTTACAACTATAATGGAATATAAGTGAGGTTCATAGTATATGTTTGGCCAAAAATGTTTCCCAATCCACCTCAACATGGTGAACCTCATAAGATAGGTCCCTAACATCCCTAATACTAACACATTATGTTAAATTTATCCAGGACTTACCTGTAACAGTGCTCATTCTAATATGAGGACAGCAAAAAAATGGTAGTTGCTCAGATCAGCTTAATTGCATAACACAGGTGCTTGTAAAGGGAGGAGGTTTATACTGAACACAGAAAAAAAAGAGATTTGCCCCCAGCATACTGCAGCAAAAACAATACTTAAATCCTACATGATAATAGCGATTCAGAGGTATTAGTTACATACATTTGCAAATATATGAATAAGCGCCAGGCCAATCGTCAAGGCTCCTCTATACTGTCATCCCTAGCATTAAGGGGTTCACGTCTGAGAAGCAAGGCACCCCAAAAAAATTCCAACCAAGGGCCATCCCCAGGGCATCACACGAAAAAGAGAAAAAGGTGATAGTGAAGTATAAAGAAAAGTTGTGTAATTATAAATCAATAAGTGTTAATGAAATGAGAAATAATTAAAATGACACAAATAATATACAAACTAAAAGTTTTTTGCAAGTTTGGAGAGGCATGAAGGCAGTCAGCATTAGGAGGATGTGCTGATGCATATAGTGCCATGTGGAGGTTTTTTGGGGTACCTCCAAGGTAAGTTAGCTCTCAGCTTTTATATGTACTGTTATCATGCAGTACATCAATTGTAATTATATGACCCAGAGTGGGTGCTACCATTATGTAGCAATAATTATTTTGGGGTGAGCGTTTGGGAGTGGGGCCCCCGGGGGGGTTCTGACTGGGCCTTTCTCATGGCATCACCACTTAATTCACATAGAATACCTTTATCACTTCTCTATTTGTTTGTATATTATTTGTGTCATTTTAATTCTTTCTCATTTCATTAACACTTATTGATTTATACTTACACATCTTTTCTTTATACTTCACTATCACCTTTTTCTCTTTTTCGTGTGATGCCCTGGGGATGGCCCTTGGTTGGAATTTTTTTGGGGTGCCTTGCTTCTCGGACGTGAACCGCTTAATGCTAGGGACGCCAGTATAGTGGAGCCTTGACGATTGGCCTTGCGCTTATTCATATATTAGCAAATGTATGTAACTAATACCTCTGAATCACTATTATCATGTAGGATTTAAGTATTGTTTTTGCTGCAGTGTGCTGGGGGGCAAATCTCTTTTTTTTCTGTGTAATATGAGGACAGAAATGCTGGAACCTGGGCTGGTGATTAAAAACACCTAAGGGCAGATGGGTGGGGTGCAAATTCCAAATAGAATGATTCTCAACCTTCAAGTGTACAAAATATACACAAATATCATAGTAAAGGGGGTGGCTTGGACTGCACATCCTAATTTTAAACATAATAGGAGGTGCTGCCATGCTAAGACTTGAATAGGCACTATTACAGGTAAGTTCTTGATAAATTTAATATAATTTGTTAGTATTAGGGATGCTAGGGACCCATCATACAGGGTTCACCTTGACAAGGTGAATTGGCAAACATTTTTGGAAAAACATGTACTAAGAACCTCCCTTATAGTTTACTCTTTGTTAACTGTAGAGTTTATCATGATTATTTTATCTATCAATGTTCTTAGCACCTAGAGTGTGTGCCTGCATTCTATGTCCCCTATCCCTTGGAAATGTAATTGTATGATGTACTGAGTACACACACTGTGGCTCCAGATAGTTGTAGAACTGGCACTGGAGGATGAGACTTAGGAGATTGTACTCAGATGACGTAACTGAGTACACACACTGTGGATAACACTAGGAATGAATCACTAGAAGGAAGGAGCATGGAACCTGGAATGCTTCAACAGCAAGTTTTCACTTGAAGTAGCGATGTTGTAAAGGCAACTTCCTGTTGTCCAGAGCCTGGTTTAATACCCTAAGGTAGCGGTCCATTGCAAGACAGTGTCAGCTGACAGCAACCAATGCTACCATGGAGCCTAGCAGATCCCATGCATGATCCTCAGCTTGTTCACTCACCACCAGACCTGGTGCCACAAATTGCACACCTCGAACAGACTCTATCTCCTGAGGGTGGTCCATGGAGATGTAAAATGTCACTGATAAACATTTTGGCCAACTGAGGAGAAGAAGGAAGTCCAACCAAGGAAATAAAATGAACCATTTTTGAAAATCTGTCTAATACCACCCAGATAATATTATGTCCCTTGGAGGATGCTAATTCAGAAATAAAATCCATTGATAAATGAGTCCAAGGAGCATCAGGAATTGGCAGAATATGCAAAGGACCTACTTCTTTATAGCAGATGTATTTATACTGTGCACATTTGGCACATTAAACAATAAAATTCTGGATGTCTTACTTCATAGTGGACCACCAACAGGAGCTATGTAAAAACTTAAAAGTCTTGTGGATGCCTGAGTGACCAGCAAACAAGGAGGCATGAGCCCAAGTAAATAAGTTCTACTGTAACTGAGGAGCTACAAAGATCTTGCCATGAGGGGGAGTCAAAAGTTAGGTTTGAGTGAAGATCAGTGGATCCAGAAATGGATGAACTTGAGGTTGGTCCTCTTCTTCCTGCGGAGGCAGAAAGGACCGGAAAAGAGTATAAGCTTTTTTTATTTTGTATACCAGGATGAAATAGAACTTGATATCAAACCTGAAAAAGAAAATGGTTGTCTGGCATTCAAACGAAGAGCTGTCTTGAGATATAAAAGATTATTATGATCGGTGATGATTGTAATAGAAAATTCAGAACTTTCCAAAAGGTGTCTCCATTCCTCTAGTGCCAATTGCATAGCCAACAATTCTTGGTTCCCGACGGCATCATTCTTCTCCGCCGGAGAAAATTTACAGGAAAAGAAACCACAGTGGTGATTCCTTCCAACTTCCACCACTTGTGACAGTACAATTTTCTCTCCTATAGAAGAGACATCAACTTCTAACATAAACGGTTTCTCAAGTTGTGGTTGATAAAGAACTGGAGCTTAGAAAAAGTTGTTTTAAGATCTTGGAAAGCAGCCACCGCTGTAGGAGGGCAACAATATGGGCTAGCACTCTTCTTATTGAGAGCCGTGATGGGGGCAATAATGGTAGAAAATATTAAATAAATCTCTTATAATATTTGGAGAAGAGAAAAAACTGTTGGATGGCCTTCAAGGAGTTGGGTTGGGGCAAATCCTAGATAGCACTTATCTTGTCTGGATCCATTTGAAGAGAATTTCCTGAAATGAGGACTGTTCAAAAAGGCATTTGGAGATTTTCACATACAAATGATGGCTTTGTAGATGGGACTAAACCTCTCTGACATGTAGATGATGGGTCTGTAGATTCTCAAAAAAATTTAAATATCGTCCAGATAGACTACAAAATTTTTATTGAGGACATCTTGAATTATTTAATTGGCATAACTCTAAAATACTGCTGGCGCATTACACAACCCAAAAGGCATCACCAACTACTTGTAATGGCCGTCACGAGTATGAAAAGTGGTTTTCCACTCATCTCCTGCTCTGATGCAAATTAAGTTTGAAGCTCCACAGAGATACAACTTAGTGAATAGGGATGCTCCACAAACTTTATCAAAGAGCTCCAAAATGAGTGACAAAGGATATCTGTTTTTTATTGTAATTTGATTTAGGTCATGGTAGTCTATACAGGGTCTGGGCACCCATCTTTTTTCTCCACAAAGAGGAATCTGGCCCCAGTGTGAAAAGATGGTCTTATAAAACCATTGGGGAGATTTTCCTTTATATAGTCGGACATGGCAGCAGTTTCCAGAACTAACAGAGGAAAACAGCAACCTGTTCACAAAAAATGTCAGAAAAATCTTTATATCACTCTGGCAAATGAGAATCTGGTTTAGGATTGAATTATCAGATGTATGAACCACCAGAGAAGATTTGGCAAAGAATTGATGAGTTCATACTGGAACAACATGAGGAAGACACTGTTGGAAACAGTTGGATCCCAAGGCCAGTATGTGCAAGGTTGACCAGTTCAATGTAGGATTGTGAATTTGGAGTCAAGGCAGACCTAACACCACAGGATGGGGATTTTTAGGTAGAACTAAGAATTCAATCTCTTCTTGATGTAAACATCCTACATGGAGTGAAACAGATACAGTAAATGGAAAAATGACATCTCCAGGGATAATATTGCCATCTACTACAGAAAGATAACTTTTGCCTGCGAGAAGTAATGTAGTTCTGGTATTTCCAGCTCTTGTGTCAAAGATTCAGAAATAAAATTTCCGGTGGCTCCCGAATTCACCAAGGCTTTAAGACTTTTGACTTGAGTCTTGAAACAAATGTCTACTGGTAGTAAACTATCTAACACATGGGAAGACTTAATTAACATACCCAACTGTATACTCCAGGAACCAGTTAGAGTCTCTTTTTTCCCGAGTGAGTTGAGGACAATTTTTAAGAATATGCTCAGGGGCAGCACTATAGGGAAAGAGCTTGTTCTGGAATCAGGGGGGACTGCTCAGTCAAGATTTAAGCATGAGCTGTTAACCTGCATAGGCTACTCTCTACATGGCCCAAAAGAGGAAGAAATTGCAGCTGGTGAGAATTGGTTCTTGAAGTGATCTTTAAGCACTCTACTAGCCAGCCATTCTCTGTGGTGCAGATCAATCCTGAGTCATAAGGAAATTACTTAAGGAAGAGACTCAGGAACATCTCAAGAGTCAAGTTTATCCTTAGTTTTCTCAGACAACCTATGAAGAAATGCTGCCTTAAGTGCCTCATCATTCTATTTTAATTCAGAAGCAATTGATTGAAACTGAACCATGTTTTGACTCACAGTACGGGTCCCTTGTCAAACTCAAAGGAGGTCTGAGGAGGATGAAGCAGAATAGCTTGGCTCATCAAAATTATCTTGAATGAAGTAATATATTTCTCATAATTAGATACTAGAGGGTCAGTCCACTCCTATAAAGGCAAAACCCATTCTAAGGTGGTTCCTGAAAGCAAGGCGATTATGTACAGTAAGCCACTTTCGACCCAAATTTTGGGATAATCTGGGGCAGACACAAACTGTATCTCACACTGGTTCTCAAAGCCCCGGCAGTACCTGGGGTTTCCATCAAAATGCTCAGGAGAGGAGATGAAAATTATGAGTGACTGCTACTGGAGGGTTTAGAGGAGCAGATACGGAGGGAGCAGGAAGTATAATGGCCAGATTCGACTGGAAGGAAAGTGATTGACTGGAGAGTTCCTGGAGATGCTGAGCCACTTGGTATTGTTCTGCCTCCTGATTCTCAATGTGAGAGGCAAGATCTTGCAACACATCTGCACCCTGTGATCTGCTGGCATCCATTGGGCCTGTACAAACTGTCATGTTTGGGCTATGGAGTTCTTGTGCTGAGAGATTAGAAGTCGAGGTCCCAGGTTAGGAAAGGAACTGGATGCGAGGAGCCTGAATGTATGTCCTCCTCATCCACAATACCAGATCCTGGTGAGACCTGACCAAAGGCGTGGAGTCTAACCTACTGGTAGGTGTTCACCAGTGACCCCTCCAAATGGGATTTGGGTTTAAGCTGCACCCAGTAAGCAGGTTGCAGCCCTTTGGTCGGGTATGCTGCACAAGTGGAAAAAAGAGGAACACAATCCAGGTAAAGCATTGGAGAAAGGCACTAGGGGATAAATTTACTAAAGTGAGAGTTTTTAGTAGAGAGTTTTAAAAGTAATGTTGCCCATAGCAACCAATCAGATACTAGCTATTATCTACTAGAAGATGCTAGTTAAATGTTAAGTAGAATCAGATTGGTTGCTATCGGCAACATCACTTTTAAAACTCTCTTCTAAAAACTCTCACTTTACCCCTAGAAGTCAGTGCTTGGATGATGTACTGAGGGCCTGATTCAGACCCGGCTGCAAGCATGAGCGCTCGCAACTGGGTCAATGGTAGCCCACAGCACATGCGCACGATGGAGCCATCTCTGTCATGCGCATGCGTGAGACCCGGCTAGCGACGGGAACTCCATCGCTCTGGGTCTCGCACCATAGGGGGCGAGCTGTTGATGTTGAGTGACAGCTCGCCCCTTTTGGTGGGCGGGCCAGGGGGGGTGGCTGCCCAAACAGAGGCGTTCCCATGAGAACACCTGCCGTTTGGGGGCGGCACCACTGACATCACAAGTGATGTCAGTGGAGAGCTTCCGGCTCTGTTAGAGCTGAAAGCTCTCTGGAGCTTACGAAGAACGAGACCCTACCATTGCAAGCCCAATGGTCGCAATGGTCTTGACCATCGTGACCATCATCCTGCCACCCACAGCTTTGTGAGTGGCCAGGAGGCCGCTCCATAAAAAAAAATGCCCTGATTCAGAGCGACTGCTCTTTCAGAGCATCCAGCTCTGAATCAGGGCCTGACTATGCACACTGTTGATCCAGACACAGAGCTAGTACAGAAGAATGGCACTTAGGAAATGTAATCGGATGATGTACTAAGTACACCCACTGAATCTCCAGATGCCGAACTGGCACAGGAAGATGACACTTAGGAGTTTGTACTCAAATGATGTACTGAGTACACACATTGTGGTTCCTGATGCAAAACTGCCACAGGAAGATGAGACTTAGGAGATTGTACTCAGATGATGTACTGAGTACACACATTGTTGATAACACAAGGAATGAATCACTAGAAGAAAGGAGCATGGAACCTGGAATGCTGCAACAGCAAGTATTCACTGGAAGCAGCAACATTGTACAGGCAACTTCCTTTTGTCCAAAGCCTGGCTAAATAACCTCAGGTAGTGGTCTAGGACAGAGTCAGCTGACAGCAACCAATCCTACCATTGGGTGAAGGGCTAATCAGATGATGTAGACTGTCATGGCTGCGTCCATGATGGAAACCACAGAAACCAAGATACGGACCAACACATGGATGTCCTAGCAGACCCCATGCATAATCCTCAGCATGTCACTCGCTGCTGCACATGGTGTCTGACTGCTCTAGAGGTCAGGGAAAGATGGCACTGAAATCCTAGGCTGCAACCTGACAGTCATTTACCTGGGTGCTACTTCTTGCAATAAAATAGCAGTAATCGGGGGTACATTGCTGTACATGCCAAGCACTGCACCCCAGGCTTTTGCAAAATATATTGATGTATAAATTAATACATTAAAAGCTTCAATGTTTTGGAGCTGTGTAGAACCCTATCATCAGGAAATATGATGTGCAAACAATTGACTTATAGAGCTTAACTTATATCCCCTCAGTGACTCAATTTTGGCTGGATCCAGAGCTAGCAGAGTGTGCTACATGGTGTATGGAGCAAATATGGAGCAAAGTTGCTATATATCAATATGAACAAGCCCAGCACTCCTGTTGCAATAAGGAAACAGCTGGCTGTGGCGCCCTCCTAGGATGATGACCCATCCAGATATATGGAGAAGAATGATGCGACACTAAGCAGACTTTTCAAGGTAAGTTAAAATCCTTTAATTTGATGTTTCGGGGTTAACCCCCATCTTCAGGGATACATATATAACAAACAGTACTAAAAAGCAATACTGTAAACATTAAACACACATTCCTCTCACCTGTCCATCCCTATTGAGTGCCACGACACACTGCCGGCTCGAGTACAGCTCTCACAGCGAGCTGATGTCATCCGACAGGGACAACCAACATGAGGTACCATAGGCCTTGGAATCAGGCCATAGTGACCAACTAGTCGCCAGACACTGCATTCATGCCAAACATGGAGTGGCTTCCATACGTGCGATTATTATCGATCATGTCCCACTCAGTAAAATAGGTGGTAATAGGGACAAGATTTTGTTGCAGAAAGAGAGCAGGTGGATCTATACTCTTAACACCTAAAACCCTAAAGGGTTAAATGAAACACTGGGTTTGCAGTGGTTTCTATAAATATTATATGGTACCCTAGGCCTGATCTCTTATATAATTTTGTGTGCCAATTAGTTAGTTTTAGTAACAGTACAAACTTGCACCTTCTCGCATTTTTTCAAAGGTGCAAGTTTGTGCTGTTACTCGCAAATTCAATAGCCTGCAAACTTTTCAACTCAAGGCTACTCCATTTGCGAGTTTATGTGAGTTATTCCCTAGGTAAACTGACAGCTTTTAATGTGACTAGCATTAAAAGGTGCAAGTTTTAGAGAAGCCATCATAGATCAGTGAGATCAGTGATGGCTTCTGTCTGTATTTTAAAAATAAATTACGTGCAGCTTCCCTCCAAAGCCTTACCAGCCCAAGACTTTCTAAAACCTGTCCTGGTTCTAAAAATACAGTTAACAAAATGCGTAGGGGGCCCCTGTATATTAAAAACCAGCATAGGACTTTGCAGAGCCGGTCCTGGTTATGGAAAATCAGGGGACAAAACAAATAGGGGTCCCCTGAAAATTCAATAACCAGCACCAGACTCTTGGTAATGCCACAGCCAGGGAAAACCTTTCATCAGTTTCTCTGGCCAAAGCATTACCCCTGACCACTAGTTAGCCCAGGCAGGGGATCTCTAGGGCACCCCAGGCCTAGACTGATAGCCCAGGGCTATCCCCGGCACCCTAGAGCAGTGGGTCCCGGGTTGTTAGTGTTAGTGTTTGGTGTAAAATAAAGTTTAAAATATTGTCCTCTAGAACCACAAGTACCAGCAAGCCTCCCCCGCATGCTGGTATTTGGATAACCACAAATACCAGCATGCAGGGCATTATGGGCCCGCTGGCACTTGTAGTTCCATAACTAAAGAAATACATAAAAAAACAAACACACACTGAATGTAAAATTTTAATAAAACATACATACACTCTCACACTCACACTCACACATACTCAACTAGTATCCAAAGTAATCCATAGGGGTACCTGAAATAAAAATACATACTTACCTCTCCTATGCATAGATCGCATCCTCTTCATTCCCTGTAGGCATCCAAAGGGTTAAAATAACAAACCAAAATAAAACCAATACCTTTGCTCAGTCCGGCATGCATGTGTGTACACAGAGCCGTAACTAGGCTTTTTGGTGCCCTGTGCCAGAAAGAGCATTGGTGCCCCCCTCATTTTTTCATAGGGACATAATGCACCCAAAAAAGGGGAATGGCCTCATGGGGAAGGGCCAGGGAAGATATATGAGATGCCAGGAGATGCTGGGGATGAAATAAGAGGAAGCTACAAGTGAGAATGATAATAAATAGAAATTTGACAGGCCCAATCAGCACCCCTTGACTTGTGGTGCCCTGTGCGATGGCACCAGCCGCACTACCCTAGCATGGCCCTGTGTGTACACATTCATTTGCTCCACATAAATCACTGGGGTACTCATGTGCCCCATCATTGAAGGGGCCACCAGCCAATTAGCGGGCATCTCCATCAGACCAGCTCCCTCATTGGAACACAGGCTGACTGCATTCAGCCAATCAGGACATGCTTTATAAAGCCAGGGGCTGGTTATGCTTTTGGGGAGGGGGTGCACATCATTTTTTTATAATTTATAACATTTTCCATAATTACACACAGAAACCTGCACGTATCTCATGGATATGTGCATGTTTCTGTGTTAATCTGACCTGCTCAGGATATACTTGCTAGCCTGAAGCAGGTCTATTATTTGGGGACTTTTGGTTATCTTTTTTTGCAACACAGACCATAGAGGGAGGGACTGGGACTTGTACATACAGTAACAGATTAATACATGACCCATGGTTTAGTTACACACCAGAAAATTACTAATTCTGACCTTGATTATTAATGGATGCAATTTGATTCAACTTGAGGTTTGAAAAAACAAACCTCCAGCAGATTTAGAGCAGCATCAAATACATAAGTTTTGAATGCAGTCTTTGAAGGAAAAAAGTAATGAAGACTCATGGCTTTGATATTTTTGCATGAGACTACTAGTGAGTGAATTGGTAATTTTGTAAAGTGAATGTTACATGTTGGAATATAGTGCCATCAGACAGCTCTGTTTTCACATGCCAAGTTACAGCTTGATATATATTAAATATTTTCAGATTAAACATGTAAAATCTATCCTATCTTCTTTCTATAATTACTTCATTTTTTTTTCTAATGAAAGCACCTTTAATATCTAGGGCCAAATGGAATGGGCAGAAAGTTTAGAAAATGTGAGAGAAAACTCTCACACTTTTTAAACTCAGCCAATGTAATATAGTCTTAGAACATGCAAACTCGTATATTTTTCAGACTCAAAAATCTCTCACGATTTAAACTCTCATCCAGACATTTTCTCATTTTGAAGATAAAACTCGACCAATGTAATAGTGTGAAATTTTACAGCTAAATTATAAAATTTTCTAAACTCTTACACTATTACATGTGGCCCCTAAAATCCTGTTCATTCAATCCACTATACCGTATTCATACACTTTTCCTTGTCTCTCTAATGCACCCTCAGATCTTTTTTCCGGTTCCTGGTGATAATGGATGCATACCATTATCTTCCTCTTTCTCCTTAATCTGTCTCATAATCTATTTCCCTCTCAACTGCTCCATCTCTGCACTTAATGCTTGCCACATCTAGATCCTTTCTTCAACCTGTCCACCTTCACAGATACATTCATTGTTGCTAATCACACCTATTTGCAAACATTTTTACAGCAAATTCAAACACATCTTTAAATATTGACAATAATACAAGAAATTTAAATTGTCCTTAATTAATTTGGAGTACTTTGAATTCATAGACCTTTCTGTTAAATATTTTAAAAAATGAATGAATAAAAAATCATGTAAATAATAAAACCTCTACACTCCATTACAGATAAAGTGGCTACAACTTTTAGGACAGTATCCTCATTAGATCTGATTCATGTCAAAAAACTTTTTATACTGAAGTCATCTGTTTTACAATGACATCGCTAATGCCTGTTTTTGAATCAACAAATCCACACAGCAAGTATATATGTGTTACAGGATTTTAAAAAAATAGAGCAAAATATGTATGCTATGTGCTTTAAGGCAACATAATTAAACTGATCAATATTGATGTCTCAGTATTATTATACTGAAAACCTCAAAATGGGGAATAATGGTTTCTCAGTAATTAGCCTTACTGTGTCACAGCACTAAGCCATGGATTTGATTCAAACCAAGGCCTTATCTGTATGAAGCTTGTATATACTACCTATGTTTGCATGTGTTTCTTCCATTTGCTCATGTTTACTCCCACAATCCAATAGGCAAATGATTAAATATTCTATTTAATTAACAGTTATTCATATAGCACACCCATATTATTGAATGCTTTACAGATAATATTTCAGTCACTCAAATCATCTATGCCCCAATGAATCTTACAATCTACAGTATATTTCCTATAACATGTATACATATAAACACAAATGGTTATTTTTTTTGTCAAAAACCAATTAACTTAGTAGTATGTTTTAGGATTGCATAGTATGGTGGCATCATATAGATAAACAATAACAATAGCTATATATACAATTAATTGAGAATCACTGAGAAATATTAGCATTTGTTGCAATTTTTTGGGGATTTAATATAAAATTATAGTAATTATTGTGCATATTGCTATATTACAGTTTATATGTAGAAGTAAAATGTACCTCCATTTTTTAAGGACATATTACAGTTTTTATTAACCAGGTTTTGCCAGTTTTGACTTTGTCTTTTAAGTTACAAGTGCTTTCAGAATTAATATTTACATTTTTTGCAATCTTGTACCTCTCTATTTCTGCTTTTAGTGTACAGTATGCATTAATGAAATGGCTTACTCAGGTGTGCTGAATATTAATACTAGTATGTTTTTCAGGATATTTCACATAATTCATTTTTCATTTAAATATTTTTCATATTCATGAATGTATAAGGAAAGTATCTTTTGGATTTGTTTAATGAGGTAATTTTAGTATAGCAGCATGACTATACATTTTTTTCAAGGACAAATACAAACTTGTGGAAAAAATCCTATTACTCGGTAGTGCATCCTGAATTTAATGTGTTATAGTGTCATTAAATGTTAATTTGTAAGCAGAAATTTTACTCTATAATACAAAAGGAATACTAGAAATTGCTTATGGTTGCAAAGATAAAACTAAAGAACCTAAATTGCCAGAATTACAAGTCGTATTAAGCAATATCTTTGTAATTAGATATTTTACATAGCTATTTTGTTGTATGTTTCTGAGTTTCATTGTATAATCTTGATTAATAATAATAAGAAGAAGAAGAAAAAAAGGAAATCTTTTGGGGTCTACTACAATATGGGGTATGCTTACGTAGTAACGCAAACATCATAGGATTTAAATTATATTTAGTACGTACAGTACGTAGTTGTGTTTTTTTATATGTTTGCCATTAGTCATGGGTTGTTGTATTAAATTTTAACAATGCAAAGCATAAAACTAAACAAATATTAACAACAACTCATACAGAATCTGTAACATACAGTACTGTGTAACACATTGAGTACAATGTATCATTGAGGTCAAAATAAAGGACAATAAAAATCATCTGGCAAGAACTTATTCATGAAATAATAAGTTTAAGTACTGTACAGTATATCAAAGCATGAACTAGGCAAATAACAGAACCAGGGCCAGTGCTACCATTAGGCAGCTTTAGGCAGCTGCCTAGGGGTGCCAGCAACTGGAGGGCACCACTGAGTCCACAAAAATTACAAGGATGTCCCTTTCAGTCCCTGCTGGGTCTACTGATGACCAAGGCTGATGCATGTGTGTGTGTTAGAATTTGTGACACTGCGGTGTGACCTGTTATAAATTGTCATTACTAATATGTGGTATAATATGGCATAGTATTAGAGGGAGCAGGGGCGGTGACTGAAAATGTTGCTTAGGGTGCCCAGACATATTGCACTGGTCCTGAATAGAACTGATATAAGCAGAGATCTGAGGAGTGCTGGTGTTGGCCATGGCAACCAAACAGATTATGTCTATCATTTTCTAGAAAGCAATAGAGAAATGATAGCTAGTATCTTATTGCTTGCTATAGGCAACATAACTTTTCATTTTTAGAATCTTTAGTATATCTAACCAAAGACTTGACATTAGCAAGACAAAAAGAGATATCAAATTGCTGTGGTTGAACTATACATCTTAGCATGACCTACCACAGTTTTGCTATTATGCAATACTAAGACTATGGCAAGGCATGATGGGATGTGTAGTTCCACATCACCTGGAGAGAGACATGTTGAATAAGCCTGCAGTAGTAAATTAAAATAGTTTCATGATGTGGTTTTGAGATTGTACATTTAAGGTAGATATAAAAAATTCCAATGTATTATGAAACTAATATGTCAGTGTCTAGTATGTGATTTAACTTTGACATTTTGTAAAAATGGGACAGCAGAGGAAGTACACTTCTCACAATTTTATTTTTACAGTAGCTACAGTTAGTATGTCCAACAGAAGTCCAAATAGACTGATAGAGAGTGAAACACTGGCTTAGAGACTTTACTTGTTATGTTGGGTTAAAAACTCCTGTTATGACACTGCTGTTACTGATATGTGATATAGTCAATCAAAGAGATAGAGAAAGGTGAAGGTAAGCATTAGGGATCTATACAGGTGTGTCCTCATAGTGAGCTCTCATGAGAAACGACCTCTTCCCTCATGTACTTCTCCTTACACTTTTCTTCTACTCCTTACTCCTCATAAGGAACCTAACACATCTCTGCCAACTCCCTGCTGCTTATTGTGAGTGTTTTAATCACTATTGCAGCAATGTATAGAATGTCCTTCACTGTACTGTAAGTTACTTGTTTTTTTTGGTTTACTTATTAGTTTTATGTACTATGTAAGGTGCTGCCCAACACTTGTGACACAATATAAATAAAGGATAATAATAATAATAATAATAATAATAATAATAATAATAATACAAATAATAATACTGTATGTCACAATAGACCACACGCCATCAGTATACAGTTTAACCACTGGGTGGCAAACGCTCCATCGATGTAGCAGTGGACGGTGATCCTTGAGAGGCTGGCCAATCACGTTCAGGCAGTGTAAACAGTCACTTCTCCAGGTGTTGAAATTATCACTTTTTGTCAAGACTAAACTGCTATAAACATTATACACTATACCGTTGCTACATGGTGTAAAGGTGCCTGGCCTAAAGACGCATGGTCAGTTTTTCATAAAGAGAGGTCATTTCAGGTTCATTACTTTTAAAGTACTCTGCTCAACTTTGTGCATTGCTTTGCACTTTCCTCATCCTTTCATCTCCATGTTATGACACCCAGCTTCATTAGACTATAAACTACTATTGACATTTTATTATACACGTTGGTGTAAAGACGCATGCTAGACATAATATACACAATAAGTGTAATAGCTGCTATGGCTGGCTTGTGTGGGCGAGTGGGTAAAGTGTGCACTTTCCAAAGCTTATGCCTTGGGTTCAAGGCCCGGAAAGAAACAATGGCCTGATTGCAAATGCAAACATTTAAATAGCACATCTGATATTAGCAACTGCTCTGCATGTGTATAAGCAGAATTGCGATCCGTAGTAAATCAGGCCCAATATAATTTTTAAATAAGTATTTTTTCAGTCTACTATAAAGGAGTAAATAAAGGATTAAATCATTTTGTGTGTGAGTCCTGTGTTTTATTAGAATACATATATAAGTTCACATGAAGACACCTGCGCAGCATTTAATAAAGACTGAGGTATTCAAGTTCAATATTATTAAGGTACTCTGCTGAACTTAATACATTGCTCTGAATGTGCCACCACCTTTAATTTTTATGTTATGCTGCCAAGCTGCATTTTATTCTAAACCACTATAGACATTGTATGGCAGGCCATCCATACTGTATACTGTCACTACATGATGAAAAGATGCCTGGCTTAAGGATACATGGCAGTTTTTCATAAAGAGAGATCATGTAATGTTCAATATTCTTAAAGTACTCAGCTCAACACTTTATGTATTGTTCGGCACTTTCCTCATCCCTTCATCTTCATATTATTGTATAGTAAGCCAGCAAGCTGCATTACACTCTAAGGGGTCTATTTGCTAAGCAGTGTTATGAGACAGAGTGAAAAGTGATAAGTCAGTGATAAGGTGCCAGCCAACCAGCTCCCAACTGTCATTTTTCAAACACAGCCTGTGAGATGGCAGTTGGGAGCTGATTGGCTGGTACCTTATCACAGATATCACTTTTCACTCTGTCTCATAACACTACTTAGTTAATAGACCCCTTAACCACTATAGACAATGTATTGTATTGTACACATCATGCTGGATGGGATCCCCAAAACATAAGCAAGCATGGGCCATTCATTGCAAATCTCACAGGAGGGTGGGGCGGGGAATCTGCCTACAGTTTGAAAGTGTTTCACACTGTGATTTGTGCCATGGCCTTTGCAATTTTGGTGGCCTCCATGAGCACTGCTTGAAATAATCACTTTGTGTCAAGACTAAAAATAGATATCTGTGTTGGGCAGAAGAAGCACAACCAGTATTAAATAAAGATAGTGCAATTCAAGTTCAATATTCTTAATGAACTCTGCCTAGCTCATACATTGCTTCCAACCTCCCACCACCTGTCATTTTTATGCTATGCCACCCAGCTGCATTTTACGCTAAACTGCTGTATTATACATGTTATAGGGCTGTCCACACTGCACAGTAAACTGTCCTTACATGATGTCAACAAGCCTGTTGTGAAGATATACAGGAAGTTTTTCATAAAAATCAGATAATTTCAGGTTCAATACTCTTAAAACACTCTGATCAACTTTATGTATTGCTCAGCACTTTCCCTCTCCCTTCATCTCTAAGTGATTGTATGCCCACCAGCTGCATTACACTCTAAACTGCTATTAACATTGTATTGTACACAATACACTAATTATTGTGTATCATGAGTGTTAAAACAATTGACTATCCTCCTGTGTATTATAAATTATGCAACACAGTGCACTAAATTACAGTATTTCTCTTCTCTACACAGTTCCTGTCCTTAAACATGCCGACAAAATTCAGCAAATCTGTGAACAAGATAATTGCAAACATGAAAAAAGAAAAAAGACAAACAAGAGATCCAGTTGTAGTTACTTTACAGACTGCATGCTATCATGCATTTATGAGGATGCGATGCAGAGGTAGAACTCCTTTAAAATGCACATGGTAGGCACTTTACACAAATTTATTTTTTACATTTTATTGTGAATACTATATAAAGTACTGTACTTTACATTTCAATTTCAACAGACTCTATATAATTTCTTTCTGTGTTATACTGTAGGAAAGCCAAGTTTGTGGACAAATTAACTCATTAGGATGACAAGCATACTACTGGACAAATAAGACATATTCTTCATTCAGAATATGATCTGGACATCTCATGTTCCAGCATCAAATGGATGCTTAGAGAACTGGGATGGAGTTTTGGCCAGACAAGGTAAAATACTATACAGTAACCGACAAATGCACATACAGGGCCCTATTTTACTTAGTAAACAGTCCTTAATAATGCACTGAATTACTGGAGTGATATATATTTTTTTACACAGGATTTTAACCCATGATAAGGGATGTTGCTAAAGAAATGAGAGTTGAACAAGCATGATGGTGGATTGACAGTGGTGAAAAATTTAACAATGTCATTTTCACAGATGAAACTTCTGTTTCTCTTGAGAGGTTCTCAAGAATGTCCTTCTGCAAATGTCAGTATCTCTCATTAAAACCACACCCCAAGCATCCGTTAAAGGTCCATATATAAAGGAGCTTATTCTCGCAAGGGGACAGACCTAACTTAGTTTTTGAAGGTACAGTACTGTTTATTCTAAAGAATGCAGAACACATAATATTTACAGTCCTGTGTATTGTACAATAGTAAAGTGGGTGCTTGTTAATGACAAACATTTCTTATCTCTGTAGGGATCATGGATAAGACCATCATCCAAGAAAAAACAGTAGATGACTATTTGGTGCCATTTATCAGAAAATACTATCCATATAGAAATTCTGCAAAATTCATGGAAGAGAAAGGTATAAATTGGCAATGCACACCACCAGAGTGAGTATTGTTCTAATGTATGCACTAATAACTATACAATATGTACTTATTCTATTCACTTTTTATTAATGTATTTACTGTATGATTATTTTTTTTAATACTGTACTGTAGGTCACCAGACAAGAATCCTATTGAATTGGTCTGTGACAAGTAGAAGAGATTCATCAGGTCTGATGTTAAACCAAAATATTAAAAAATAACTTTTGAATGGGATACAGAAGTTTTGGGAAGATGTACTGACACCTGTCCAGTGTAATCATTATATTAATCATCTGTATAAAGTCTTATCTGTTGTTGTTGACAGAAATGGTCATGCCACTGTAGCTTCTACACAGGGCTGGCCCTAGGCATAGGCATTATGGGCAAATGCCTACAGTCAACTGGAATGCCCAAAGGCATCCGAAGCCTAGGGCCAGATGTAGATTTTTTCTCTTTGAGCTGGTTCGAGTTTGGCATTCCAAGCCAGTCAGGAGGCTGCAGCAGCAGCAGGACACTTCTCACACAGAAAGGAAGTGTTTACTTTCACTTTCACTGAAGCAGCTGCTGCAGAGTGCAGATGAGAAGCCAGGCAACACCCATGGAGCTGCTGCCATACCCTGCCCCATCACCCTGCATAAAGGTAAGAGCTGGATGAAGGGAGGCAAACACATATGGTTAGTGGAGGCTGATGACATTGCTATGGGAGGGGGGGGAGATAAAGACATATGGGCAGTAGAAGCTCAGGGAGCTGATGATAGTTACAGCTATGGGGGCAATGGGAGACAGATACCTATGGGGAGTGGGGGCTGATGACATTGCTATGGGAGGGGAAGACAAAGACATATGAGGATTAGGGGCTCAGGGAGCTGATGATAGTTACTGCTATGGGGTAATGGGAGACAGAGACACATAGGGAGTGGGGGCTGATGACACTGCTATGGGATGGGGGAGATAAAGACATATGGGGAGTATGTCTGTACTGTGAGTGATGGGTGCTGTCTGTGCTGTGCTGGGTGATGAGTGCTGTGCTTGGTGAGGGGTGATGGCTGCTGTGCTGGGAGAGGGGTGATGGATGCTGTCCTGTGATCTGTTCTGTGCTGGGTAAGAGGTGCTATGGTGATGTGTTCTGTGCTGTAATCTGTGGTGTGAGGGGTGTTGTGCTGAGTGTGAGGTACTGTACTGGCAGAGGGGTGTTGGGTGATGTGCTGTGATCTGTGCTTTGCTGGGTGAGGTGTGCTGTACTGGGAGAGGGTTGTTTTGCTGATTTAGTGGTCTTGTAATCTGTGCTGTGTGAGAGGTGCTGGGTGAGATGTGCTGTACTGGGTGGGGTGATGGGTGTTGTACTGTAATCTGTGCTACGAGGGGTGCTGTA
The DNA here is from genome assembly GCA_031769625.1 of Taudactylus pleione. Lineage (NCBI taxonomy): Eukaryota > Metazoa > Chordata > Amphibia > Anura > Myobatrachidae > Taudactylus > Taudactylus pleione. The sequence continues at coordinate 11,544,813 of JAUIMM010000082.1, forward strand.
CTGTAATCTGTGCTGTGAGGGTTGCTGTGCTGAGTGAAGGGTACAGTGCTGGCAGAAGGGTGTTTGGTGCTGTGCTTTGCTATGCTTTGCTATGCTGGGAGAGGGGTGCTGTACTCTGAGAGGGTTGCTGGGCTGATTGAGTGATGTTGTGATATGTGCTGTGTGAGGGGTGCTGGGTGAGGAGTGCTGTACTGGGTGAGGGGTGCTGTACTGGGAGAGGATTGCTGTGCTGTACTGTAATCTGTCCTGTGAGGTGTGTTGTACTGTAATCTGTGCTGTGAGGGGTGCTGTGCTGTAATCTGTGCTGTGAGGGGTGCTTTGCTATAATCTGTGCTAAGTGTTGGGTGCTGCACTGGGTGAGTGGTGATGGGTGCTGTGCTGTAATCTGTGCTGTGTGAGAGGTGCTGTATTATAATCTGTGCTGTGAGGGGTGCTGTACTGTGAGAGAGGTGCTGTGCTGGGTGAGGGATTCTATGCTGTGGGGGGTACTGTGCTGATTGACTGGTGATGTTATGGGTGAGGGGTTCTGTGCAATGAGGAAAGAGGGGTGCTGTGAGGGGAGAATTTGCCCTGTAGAATGCCTTCTGAGGTGGGGGTATAATGAACTTTCCCCTAAAACTTGTTGCTCTTCTCTTTAGCTACAGCAGTGTGCTATGAGGGGAGAGGGGAGCTGTGAGGAGAGAACCTGGAATTTTCTGCTGGGAGCACCAGGGAAAATCTTTCCTATGGCACCAAATTGGTTAGGGCCAGCTCTGCTTCTACAGTACTGTATACCTATAACACTGAGTGCCTCACAGCACTCACTGACACCCCTCACTTCACTCTCTGTCCCCTTCACTGTTGACCTCACAACACATCTCCATCCCTTCAATGTTTACCTCATAGCATTCCTTAATTAGTCCACTGTCCACCTCACAGAACTACTCCTCCCTTCAATGTCCACCTCACAGCACTTCCTACTTCATTGTCCACCTCATTGCACCTTTCACTTACTTCAATGTCCACCTCATAGCAATCTTTTTGTCAATATCCACCTAACAGAACCTCCCTCTTACTTCAATGTCTACCACACAGCACTACCCATAAAAAAATTTAGAGCAAAAAATCAACTGTATACCCCCCATGTCCAATTACTGTTCTGTGTATCCAACATTTAAACTTTTATGTTATTATTAGAAAACCTACACTATTTATAGGCAAAACTGTATATAGTAAGTAAATGACCTTTATTTCTCATACTTTTGGCTTGATTTTTTCAATTTATTTTAATGTACAGTACTGTAGTTCTCTGATCTTTTCAGTTTTATGAAACTCAGACTGTACGTGAGGTTGGAGTATACATACATTAGCACCTTCAATATGAAGTTGTAATCTTGTTGAATGTGTCCTTCACAGCCACATCTCTGGGCCCATAAACTATTGGCAGATGCCTACAAGTTGATACAGTAGGTGCGTAGCAGATGTCAAAGAATAGGTTAGTCCACATGTTGACTCAAATCAGGATACAGATGATAGATGATAACCAGCAGTCAATATGGTAATATACAGTATGACAGGCTTGGACATACTGTATGCAGACCCTTTTATAGAGCCAACTAAACAACATGGACTTGAAGTTAATCTGCCTGACATGATACATATGCCCCAAAACCACTTATTAAACTTACTGCAAGTTTTAATACTAAGAAAAAAAAAACACATACAATAGTAAGGAAAGTATAAGGAATCAATAGATAACAGTAAATACAAAATTATAAATAAAAATGAAATTAAATGCAAAATAGCATAAAATGTGCTTTACCACCACCCTCAAAATAATAATTAGTCATTTCAGTTGCTCTGTGGAAAATAGAAACCCTGTATTAGAACAGTAATAGGGTTAAAGTATAGTATACTAAATAGTATTTTTTAAACAGGTATAGTACAGTACCTAAAGAACAGAATCAAGCATTTTACTAGTACTGTACAGTCCTTCACTATTAATAAAATATACTGTAATTACAAAATGTGATTTCACTAACACTCATTTAAACTTTGAGATCAGATCAGTACTTCAAGCTCAGCGAGACTCAAACTACAGTATTTCTATAGTACAGTACTGTACATTCACTTCTCCTGAGATTGCTGTATACGGTAGTATCACACCCTTACAGTTAGACAGTATGTATCTTGCAGGGCGGAGCAAGTTTATCAAATCCAGCAAAGTCTATTAAATTCAGGACTCACCCACATACTGTATCATTCAATACCTCCCTATCTAATCTCTGTATAGACCACACCCATTTTGTGCCATGAGGCATAATCTATTCCACCCAGGGTAATCCTACTATACGTAGTGTGCCCAAAACAGCTGGATCACTTTGTACAGTACTTGCCGTGCATGGAATATACAACCAATGGTAGTTATCACCCAAAATGACTACACCAAGTCTGCACTGTGCCTATTGTGTAATCTATGATTTCTTTTTACTTCTGTATTACTCTATCACTTTACCTAATCTTTTGTATTACTGTACAGTAATTTATGGGATTTGTTTTTGTAGCCTGTTAAGCACCTTGAGTCCTGTTTGAGAAAGAGTGTTACTGTAATTAAAATAAAAATACAATTTTTTATTTATACTGTACCTAGTTATATTTTGGGGTCCCTGGCCCTATGGCTGCCTCTGGTGATTTACTGTTTTATGGGGAAAATGTAAATTACCATAACTTAATAGTGCTGTAAGGTACATTATTTACTGAACTTTATACAAATGTTGGTAAACACTAACAATGATGGATCAACAATCCAGCCAATTGGTAAGTGCACAAACATTTACTGTACCAATTATCAGCCCGATGTGTTGTGCCTGTTGTCAAAAATGGGATGGCATTTACATCGGTCCACCCAGTTGTGATGTCAGTCACCTGCAGCAAGGCCTGGCAACAGGGTGGACAATGGGGACACTTGTACTTGGCCACCAAACTCTGAGGGGTCATGGACCCTAAAGAATCTTGGACACCAGTTCCTGCATCCCCTTTGCCTGAGCTATGCTGTACTCAGCAAGGCACAGACATACAGAGAGGGAGCATGACTGGCAGGTGGCATAATAATCTTTGTTTTATGCTAACACAGTGTGCAGATGTCATGATGTTGCACCACTGCACAACAGAGGTTCCATTGACATGTGAAGATGGAGAAGAAAATCATCCTCAGCAGGAGGTAAGTGTTGGCTAGGCTGGACTTGGCTTAGGAAACAAGGATCAGTTGGGGGTTTGGGGGTCTAGATATGAAGTGACATGGGGGCACAAGGGGATGTGTTGGAGAGACAGTGGATGATGGGGCTGAAATACATATGGGAAGGAAGAGAAGGCTGAGAGACGCAGGGAGACTCAGACACAGGGGGAGGGGAAAACTGAAAGACACAGGGAAGCTAAGCCACATGTGGAGGGGTAGGCAGTGGGAGGAGTAGGCTAAGAGGTGAAGGGAAGGCAGAGAAACAGGGGGTGGTGAGGATGAGACACAGGGTGGGGAATTAGGCTAAGAGACAGGAAAGATTAGTGGATGGCTGTAGATGGAGTGACACAGGCGATATTAAGCTGGAGACAGAGGTATGTTGTTGAAGAGTCACAGGCAAGGATGAGGCTGGAGAGATGGGGTTGAGGCTGTAGAGAAATAGGCAATGGTTGACTGGCCTGTACCTACTGTACCAAGGAGGGATGGGGCCCTCAAAAATAAGAGTGCACCAGGCCCCAAGATTTCTGTTGCCAGCCCTGACTGAATCAAATGTATGGATGGACTTCAAAATTAAAGTAGACTGCCAATACACAAAGTACAATGTGTTTTTGGTATTTCTGTATATTAGCCATTAGATGTGGTGCACAGCTGATGCAATATATTTGTGAACAACATCATTTACAGACATATCACTGGTAAGACCCACCAATGTGCAGCCAATAAACTGTACAATATATCAATTATCAACCAGTGTATAGCCAGTATGGATACCTAATTAAAACCTCTATGCAATCCTGTCTATACCTTCTAAAATCCTGCCTATACCTTCTAAAATTGTTGCTATTTAGCATAATGAGTCGCACACTAAATAAATGCTTTCAGACTTTGAATGTGGTTCCAAAGCACAAAAAGTCATTATTCAATATAAAAACAGATGGTTACATGCTGTGATCTAAAGAAAATTAGCGCAAATAAATCATACACACCCAAGGTACAGTTGTTACATACGCACACCGATCTGGACCCAGATCGGTGAATGAGCAATAGAAACCTCCGTCAACAGCACAGCAAGAAGTCTCAAGACTGGGTTCAGAGAGCGCACATGTACTCTTTACAGGGATAGGCAATACAATAGACAAGTTTGACATGATTCCATTGGTTCTTCTTAAAGGTGCTTCTGTTACAGTATAGTTCATAGGTCAATTTGAATGGACACAAACAGCTTCCAACAACCCTTTGTGTCCTTTTCCTGCTGCATGCTTATATAAGCTGATAACATTACAGAGTACATTTTAATGTTTTAACTCTCTATAGTGCATAGTTTCAGACACATGTTGAGATCTTCCTACCGATGATACCGGAAATCTGTTGAGACACAGTGGATCAGTACAACACCAAACATGGTCTGCTTACCATGTACTAAACCTTAGATATCATATAACCTTTATTACACAACATTAATAATTACTGCATAAACCTTGAATATTACACTTTAATGCTAGGGAACATTTTATGTACAGTAAGTGTGCAGTGTGTAAGTATTGGGGAATTGAGAAAAGAAGATAGTTAGCGCTGTGCGACTATGTGTTTTGTGGAGTACACCATGGTACATGTTTTGCAGGGTTAATCATTTTATACATTTTAATGACTGTCTGTATTTACATGGTGATGACTTTTAACTTCTTTCTATTGTGTGGGAATTGCATGACCCTAAATAATAGCATCGCCATATGTACTTATAATGGCGAGTTTCACTAAAAATGGCGCTGGGCGGCCAGTTGCAAAATGGCGTCTCATTGCCATTAGCAAAATGGCGTCGCCTCGATCTAATTTTAAACCAATCCTGTCTCAGCCAATTATCCGGCTTCGACACCAGCTTAACTCTTACAAATTTCTTACCTATAGCCAAGTCCTCTTGGTCCCAAAACAGGGGTGGTGTAGAAACTGTAAAAGAAAGAAATTGTCTCAATTAGTGGCATCACAAGGGGGGTGCAGGCTGCACCAGGGTGTCACCCTCAGAGGAGGTGATACCAAAATGCCAGCTCCTCATCAGTGACAGGAACCGTGTGCTGCAGTGTCACATTCTCCTGCAACACAGATCCTGTTACCTGGTAGGAGCCGTCAGTGCTGGCAGAGGTCTCTGGGGGCAGCCTTGCATGTCTGAAGATTACAGACACACCCCTAAGTGATGCTATTACTATTTCCCGATAGGCAACATCCCCTTTGTTCAGACCCCCCTTTTTTGGAGCACGCATTGGGGGGCTATAGAGTTCACACCGGGTGTTATCCATTTGTAATAAAAACCCTACTACATAACAGTACAAGTAAAGACTTTAGGTGAAACTTCAATGACACAAATACAAACTGTAGAAATACTGTATAATTGTACACCTGAATACCAATAGTATTGTACAAGAATTACACTGGGCAACATTGAAAATATTTCCTACTTGAAATTAGTTGCAGTACTATAAACTGATTTGTGAATCTCTGATGATGTAATGTACAGTACTATAGTAGGGATATTTTGTTAGTGTCAATCGTAGGAAATTTTGTGGTAGTAAAACACAATAAACTGTATAGTACAGTACTTACAGATTAGGGAAGAGCTGCTTGGGTTGCTTGATGCGCCTTCCTGCTCAGGCTCACTTTGGGTCACCTGCCATGGTGGTTAGCCAGGTGTATGGATTGTGGAAAAATAACACTGTACCATAAGTTTGCCTCAAAACTATTTGAAAACAAACCCCTACTGTACAATTCTTCACACAAACCCTCAATAACACCACAAACAAATAGTGTATACTGAAACATTGTACATACTGTATGACGATTGCATACCAATACAATACAAGAAAAATCTTGACAATGTGCAACTAATTACTGTACAATATTTGTAAGCAATGTTCCCACAATTCTGCAAATCAACACAATGACTTTAAGTGACTTAAAGGCAAGGAAGCAATATAACAATACAATGAGAAAGGCATATAAAGAATAAAACTAAAAAAGTGAAATACATATATATAAAAGAAACAGACAGTGAGGTATTAAAATGTGTTAAAGGAAAATGTGTTATACTGCGGTGCCCTGAAGCAGACCAGCAAAGCAATCTAGTGGGACCCACACCTTTCCCATTCATCTTCACAACAGGCTTTTTGACATCATGTAAGAACAGTTTACCATGTAGTACAGATGACCCTGTAATGTATACAATACAGTGTCTATAGCAGTTTAGCATAAAATGCAGCTGGGTGGCATAGCATAGAAATGACAGGTGGTGGAAAATTGGTAGCAATGTATGAGTTAGACAGAGTTCCTTAAGAATATTGAACTTGAACTGCTCTGTCTTTATTTAATAGTGGGCATACTTAATATGGTTAATGCAGATATGTAACTCACACACCAAATTATTTAATTATTTATTTAATCCTGCATTCATAACAAAACGCAGTTCAGTACTACTATATAGTTTAATGAATGACAATCAGCAGATGGTCCTGCAGAAGTTCCATAGGCTATTTGATGCCTGTGATGTGCATTTTAGGAAAAGCTACATCTGGTGGACAGAAAGTTGTATTACACTCTCCAGCTTTTCCAGGGTTATGTTGCACTTTACTACAGCATGATGTGACTTAGAATGCTCTAATGGTGCACTACATGGCATCTGTAGCAAAGATATAGCAGGAAACATCTGTATGTGCATGCTTCTCAGTGAGTCAGGCCTATTCGCTGCTGGTGACTGGACATGATAGTAATACCTACTGACTGTTCTGCTGTATCTCTGAATTATATTGTTTGTTTTGTTGTGCATTATATTGTTTTTTTTTCTTTTTCATTCTTCTGCTCTCTTTCTTTCTATTTTTTCCCCCAGCCTTCCATGCCTGCTGGCTCTGTGCTGAGAGACCAGGCAATCATTTAAGTCATGCTGGGTCTACTTGAGTCTTTCTCTCCTGCCAGCCAAGTGAACATGGGCATCAGGATTGCTCAGTGTCTTCCATACCTGAAGATTCTCTAGTGGTAGCTTTGGGACTCCAATTAGATGACTGGGAGACTTCTTGATGCTCACATATGCTCCCCAGTGCACACAGCTTTCTTGGGTGCCAGATGGGTTGCATTTTGGTTCTCCCACTACTGGTAGTCTATTGGGCTCCAATAATACTTTCTGAGGTCCCTGTGTTGGTTGCTTTCCAAGGGGGCCATAACTCCCTCTTCAGTGATAAATGCCCAAGCCTCACCACCATGCTTTTGGACTCTGATGCACCTGGCCTCTGCTAGTGGCTCCTTGTTCAGTCCTGATGGTGATCTGGTTACCATTGGGAGCCCTGGATCTCTTTGCCCACCTTATTTGTAATCTGGGGTCATCTCAGGCCTTATTTGACTCTTTAACTGAGATGAGCACTCTCTGGTAATTAAAAGGGATTCTCCTTCAAGCCCTACTTCACAGCACATGTTGCATCCCTGGCTGTTCCCCCTTGCTGCCATTAAGCAGTTCCTCTTACATTTGCTTCTACCCGTGTTTCTTATTATTTCCAATTAAGCATAACATATGCTTAATTTTAATAATTTTTCATCTGTATATCACAAATGAAAAATGATTAAAATTAGCATGTTATTGTGGCCAGTTTTTGTATATATCATATATAACAACACAATGAGGTTTTTCATTGATTATGAGTAATCTTCTTATTGTTACTTTAATAAAAAACTGGTAAAATCAAAGCTCTCTTGCAAAGTGTCATATTACATATACCATGATTCAATGCTGCTGACCTCATGTGCTGGTGGAAGCAGTGATGCTGTTTAGTGTCTTCTTTTAAGTGGAATTTGGATAGGTGCCTGTATCCAATGTTTTTAACCCATTGTGGGGGCCTTTTCCAACTGTATAGTCATTCCAGACTGGACAAATATGATTACCACAAAGGGTAATGTGAATCGAAGGAACCACAGCTGCAACTCATCAAAAAGGGTTATATTAATCAAGGGACACAAATCTTTACCTGATTACATGCTAGCTGCCTGTGTTCATCTTTGTTGTCACAGCAGTGACTTCATCGTCCATGATGACTATGCCCCCTAACTGACCAATCCGATATACTGGTTGTGCTGATCATTATAACAAAACTGGAGGATTCAGTCATATCCAGAGTCCATAGACAGTGATGTCTATCGCAGTTTCTTTGTGGACTTTATTTAATTGTCTGATATTGAAAATGTGAGGATGTATGAAGAGAAAGGGGTAAATTTTATAACGATCGAATTTAATAGATTTTAAGTGATCTAAATCAATGTTGCAATTCAGGAGCTAAGATGCACATTTATAGTACTAACATTTAAAAATTATTATCACAATATGTCTGTTAGTAAATGTGCAATTTGGCCCAGGGATAAAAACATAAATTTAAATTCAACTAAAATTTACTTTTAGTAAATTTACTCAAAGCCTTGGTCCTGGAAGAAGTCACATGGCACCTTTGTCTCAGAGATATAGCACAGTGGTTCTCAAACTCTGGGCCTGATTCAGAGCCGCTCATAAGCGGCTGCTCGTTTGCTCCAAGCGATGTTCGCACATCTGCGCATGCATATGGGTAGTAATGCGCATGCGCCAACCAGTCAGTGCAGTCAGAAAACGTGTGTTCTCAAAATTGTGAGTGCTTGCTAATTTGAGTGACAGGATGAGGCGTTTGTGGGTGGTAACAGGGGAAGGTGCTTGAAAACAGGGAGTGGAGATCCAAACGCAGGCATGCCAAATGGTCAAAATGGGCGTTTTAAGGGTGTGCATAATTAACAAAGCAGCGTCATCAGCCACGTCACTTGTTTGCTTCTTAGCCTGAACTTTTCGCATGATTGCGGTAGGAAAATCCAACCCCAAGCACTGCGAGCAGTTTAGACGCCTTTCGATGTACTCGATTAATCTAATAAATAGCGGAGATGACATATGATGCGAGCGGCCAGGGGGCGTCTTTACAAAATAGCGAGTGCATGTTTAGTTCGCTCGATCAGACATAGAGGCATCAACAGACCGCAAAGAGTGAGCGCCCAATTTAAATAGCTGGACCCTTTTTCTGAATGAGTGAGCGCAAATAGCGTCTGGCTCAGAATCAGGCCCTCTGTCCTCAGGACCCCACACAGTTCATGTTTTGCAGGTTACCCAGCAGGTGCACAGGTGTAATCATTACTCACTGACACATTTTAAAAGGTCCACAGGTGGAGCTAATTATTTCACTTGATTCAGTATGGAGACATGGAAAACATGCACTGTTTGGGGTCCTGAGGACTGAGTTTGAGAACCTGTGATATAGCATGATAACCATTGGTATTTTACCATTCCCAATGTCAGGAGTTCTTAAATGTTATTGTCTGAGATTCAAACTACATTATTGAATCCACGTTGCAATATATACATAACTTTTCATCCGGAATTTAATTGGTGAAAAAAATACAAATTATATCAAATTGACAACTTAAACAAAATATGTTATATTATTATATGATATTCAAACATAAAAATGTTTAAAATATATTGCTATGTTTAGTAAGTTTGTATCATGGAGAACTCTTCTAAATAACAGACCTCCCTGTCTAGTAAGAAATATTTTAAAATGTTGACCTAGAAACATATTTGGGCAAAGGAATTTATGATCATCACCACAATGCAACCAATGAGATACTGTGATATAACAGCAAAATAATGCTTGACTGATTAAAAAAAACTAAAATAAATGTAATTACTACAAGTGGTTTAGCTGGCTTTGCACCCTCTTTTAGACATAAACATGTATTGTAATTGTTTATTGCATTACTAATTATTGTAATGGCTAGAAATTTGATTGAATTTGACAATGATCTCAAACATATAACAACAGATGACATCGGCGCTAGTTTAACTCCTTAGAGTCACTGAGATCACTTAGCTGACAAGTTTTAGAATAAATAGAATTAATTTCCTTGGTAATTACTACAAATAAATCAGCTGCATATCCACTTTGGAGGTGTGTGAACGCCCCAATAGAAACATTAAATTTGAACAAAATACTGGGACTGCGCTCTATAGCATTCAAAGTGTGAAATGGCAGAAAAAAAATCATATAGCAGTCACAATTTTCAAAAACCTTTGTTTTAATCATATGTAGAAAGTTATAGAATATATATAATTGCAATACACATACAAAATTCTGAACATCAATCCAGACTAACAGATAAAATGTAATGTATATATCATAGAATAATGTCACGCAAACACATAGTATACTAAAATTGTTGATATTAATCTCCTTAGAATATAAAGTATTCTTGATATATACTTGAAGTTCCAATAGAAAAAGAAAAATTAAAAAGATTAATAAAAATAAATATATATAAAAAGTAATCAGTGGTTGATGGTGTGCACAGGGGTAAAATATCCCAAATAAACTGTCTGTCTCTGTAAGGAAGGGGACCTTAATACTAATATGATTTATCAAAGAGCCTCTTCGATAAAGCCCTCAATGGTAAGGGCGAAACGCCTCTGTGGACTTCTTTACAGAAAGGAGCTGGATTCGGTACTTGGACACTGGAGTGTCACTTTGTTCCATTGATTGCAATGGGAGAGACGTGCCGGGCCCACATGCCACTCACCACTGCATTTGCCATTTGACTTAGTTTATGCTGTGTAGCTGGATTGCCTGAAGTACTGTGGGAGCCAAGCGACACTGCCTTTGCAGTGAATATGCTACCATGTATCATTTTGTCCCATTGAACACAACTGGAGATAAAAGGCAAGTTTACACGCTGCTCACCGCTACACATGCCAATTGGCTCTGGTCATGCTGTGTGGCTGGACTGCCTGGAGAACTGTGGAAGCCAAGGGACACTGCCGTAACAGTGAATAAACTGCCTTGGAGTTACACAATTGACCATGTATATTTCACGTGATCATCTATTGTGGCACTATAAGAGAGTTTATTTGGGATATTTTACCCCTTTGCACACCATCTACCATGGATTACTTTTTATATATATATTTTTTGTTCATTTTTTTCATTTTTCTTTTTCTATTGGAACTATATATATATATAAAAAAATATATATATATATATTAGGGGTGAGCGGGTTCGGATTTCTGAAATCCGAACCCCCCCGAGCCCCCCCGATACGAGTCCGATCCGAGTCAGGCTCGACTTTTCCCGCCTGACTCGGATTCTGAAATCGAGGCAAAACATCATCTTCCCGCCTTCCGAGTCTCGCGGGTTTTGGATCCTATATAAGGTACCCACGTCAGCGCCATTTTCTCACTCGGCTGTGGACAGTGAAGAGGGAGGGTGGGAGTTAGGGCTGTGTAGTGTAGTGTAGTGCTGCTGTTGTCCACTACTTCAAAGTCCATAGGGGCTGGCTGTGTTGTGCTGTGCTGCTGTTGTTAATAGGGGCTGTGTCCACTACTTCAAAGTCCATAGGGGCTGGCTGGACTGTGTTGTGCAGTCAGTTCTCCATAGGGGCTGTGTCCACTCCAAAGTCCTGTGCAGTGGCCCAGTCCTAAAGAGGTGCTGTAGTGTTGTCCAGGGGGTGCTCTGTCCATCAGGGGTGCTCCCCCCAAGTGCTAAAAAAATAATATATTTTCTGTGTTTGTGAATTGTGTGCGCAGTAGCCGCACGTGCATCAACAAAGTAGTGCCAAGCGTGCGCCTGTGTCATAAGTAAAGGGCCGGCTGGCTTGACCGTTAAAGGGTGCTGTAACCCCCGAAAGTACACTCCAGTCCAAACCAAAAAAAAATTATTTTCTGTGTTTGTGAATTGTGTGCGCAGTAGCCGCACGTGCATCAACAAAGTAGTGCCAAGCGTGCGCCTGTGTCATAAGTAAAGGGCCGGCTGGCTTGACCGTTAAGGGTGCTGTAACCCCCGAAAGTACACTCCAGTCCAAACCAAAAAAAAAATTATTTTCTGTGTTTGTGAATTGTGTGCGCAGTAGCCGCACGTGCATCAACAAAGTAGTGCCAAGCGTGTGCCTGTGTCATAAGTAAAGGGCCGGCTGGCTTGACCGTTAAGGGTGCTGTAACCCCCGAAAGTACACTCCAGTCCAAACCAAAAAAAAAATTATTTTCTGTGTTTGTGAATTATGTGCGCAGTAGCCGCACGTGCATCAACAAAGTAGTGCCAAGCGTGCGCCTGTGTCATAAGTAAAGGGCCGGCTGGCTTGACCGTTAAGGGTGCTGTAACCCCCGAAAGTACACTCCAGTCCAAACCAAAAAAAAAATTATTTTCTGTGTTTGTGAATTGTGTGCGCAGTAGCCGCACGTGCATCAACAAAGTAGTGCCAAGCGTGCGCCTGTGTCATAAGTAAAGGGCCGGCTGGCTTGACCGTTAAAGGGTGCTGTAACCCCCAAAGTACACTCCAGTCCAAACCAAAAAAAAAATTATTTTCTGTGTTTGTGAATTGTGTGCGCAGTAGCCGCACGTGCATCAACAAAGTAGTGCCAAGCGTGCGCCTGTGTCATAAGTAAAGGGCCGGCTGGCTTGACCGTTAAGGGTGCTGTAACCCCCGAAAGTACAGTCCAGTCCAAACCAAAAAAAAAATTATTTTCTGTGTTTGTGAATTGTGTGCACAGTAGCCGCACGTGCATCAACAAAGTAGTGCCAAGCGTGCGCCTGTGTCATAAGTAAAGGGCCGGCTGGCTTGACCGTTAAAGGGTGTTGTAACCCCCAAAGTACACTCCAGTCCAAACCAAAAAAAAAAATATTTTCTGTGTTTGTGAATTGTGTGCGCAGTAGCCGCATGTGCATCAACAAAGTAGTGCCAAGCGTGCGCCTGTGTCATAAGTAAAGGGCCAGCTGGCTTGACCGTTAAAGGGTGCTGTAACCCCCAAAGTACACTCCAGTCCAAACCAAAAAAATATTTATTTTCTGTGTTTGTGAATTGTGTGCGCAGTAGCCGCACGTGCATCAACAAAGTAGTGCCAAGCGTGCGCCTGTGTCATAAGTAAAGGGCCGGCTGGCTTGACCGTTAAAGGGTGCTGTAACCCCCGAAAGTACACTCCAGTCCAAACCAAAAAAAAAATTATTTTCTGTGTTTGTGAATTGTGTGCGCAGTAGCCGCACGTGCATCAACAAAGTAGTGCCAAGCGTGCGCCTGTGTCATAAGTAAAGGGCCGGCTGGCTTGACCGTTAAAGGGTTCTGTAACCCCCAAAGTACACTCCAAACCAAAAAAATATATATTTTCTGTGTTTGTGACTTGTGTGCACTGTGGCTGCACGTGCATCAACAAAGGAGCAGCGCCAAGCGTGCGCCTGTGTCCCATAAGTAAAGAGCCGGCTGGCTCATTTCTTAAAGGGTGGTGTAACCCACAAAGTGCACTACTCTCCAGCAAAAATAAAAAAATATTTTCTGTGTTTGTGTGCGCTTTAGCCGCACGTATATATATCAATATAACATAAATGGAGGACCAAACTTTCTCTGATAAAAATAAAATAGGTAAAGATCAAGAACCACTTCCTACTAGTGCTGTTGCTGCTGCTGGGAGTTGTTCATCATCCCAGAGAGGAAGTAGGAACATCACTACTTTTACTAAACAATTGACCCTCCAACAGTCCCTAGCGATGAGAATGAAGTACGACAGCAGTCATCCTGAAGCAAAACGTATAACTGAGGCCTTGACTGCTATGTTGGTGTTAGACGTGCGTCCGGTATCCGACATTAGTGCAGTGGGATTTAGACAATTGATGGAGGTAGTGTGTCCTCGGTTCCAAATCCCGTCTAGATTCCACCTGCATCCTCAAAGCAGCAGCGACAAGCGTGCGTCTGTCTGTTAAAGGGTGGTGACACCCTCAAAGTGTGCTACACAAACAATTCAAATATTGTTCTTTTTTTTTCTGTCTTTGTGAAATGTGTGGGATGTAGCCGCACCTGCATCCTTAAAGCAGCAGCGACAAGCGTGCGTCTGTCTGTTAAAGGGTGGTGACACCCTCAAAGTGTGCTACACAAACAATTAAAATATTGTTCTTTTTTTTCTGTCTTTGTGAATTGTGTGGGCTGTAGCCGCACTTGCATCCTCAAAGCAGCAGCGACAAGCGTGCGTCTGTCTGTTAAAGGGTGGTGTAACTCACGAAGTGCTCCAAAAAATAAAAAACTATTTTTTTAATGTGTTTGTGACTTGTGTGCAATGTAGCCGCACTTGCATCCTCAAAGCAGCAGCGACAAGCGTGCGTCTGTCTGTTAAAGGGTGGTGACACCCTCAAAGTGTGCTACACAAACAATAAAAATATTCTTCTTTTTTCTGTCTTTGTGAATTGTGTGGGCTGTAGCCGCACCTGCATCCTTAAAGCAGCAGCGACAAGCGTGCGTCTGTCTGTTAAAGGGTGGTGACACCCTCAAAGTGTTCTACACAAACAATTAAAATATTGTTCTTTTTTTTCGGTCTTTGTGAAATGTGTGGGCTGTAGCCGCACCTGCATCCTTAAAGCAGCAGCGACAAGCGTGCGTCTGTCTGTTAAAGGGTGGTGTAACTCTCAAAGTGCTCCAAAAAATAAAAAACTATTTTTTTTGTGTTTGTGACTTGTGTGTGATGTAGCCGCACTTGCATCCTCAAAGCAGCAGCGACAAGCGTGCGTCTGTCTGTTAAAGGGTGGTGACACCCTCAAAGTGTGCTACACAAACAATAAAAATATTCTTCTTTTTTCTGTCTTTGTGAATTGTGTGGGCTGTAGCCGCACTTGCATCCTCAAAGCAGCAGCGACAAGCATGCGTCTGTCTGTTAGAGGGTGGTGTAACCCTCAAAGTGTGCTCCACAAACAATAAAAATATTCTTTTTTTTTTTCTGTCTTTGTGAATTGTGTGGGCTGTAGCCGCACTTGAATCCTCAAAGCAGCAGCGACAAGCGTGCGTCTGTCTGTTAAAGGATTACATCGGTGACAGCATCCAAGTAGGCATGTCAGACAGTCCGTACCTGTACTGGCAGGAAAAAGAAGCAATTTGGAGGTCCCTGTACAAACTGGCTCTATTTTACCTGAGTTGCCCCCCCTCCAGTGTGTACTCTGAAAGAGTGTTTAGTGCAGCCGGAAACCTTGTTAGCGAAAGGCATAGGAGGTTGCTTCCACAAAATGTGGAGAAGATGATGTTCATAAAAGGAATGATCAACTCTTCCAGGGAGACCAGCCTCCAGAACGTACAGAGGGACCTGTGGTTCCAGCAGGGACGAATTAATACTCTGTGAGGATGAGGATGTACATAACACTGAAGAGGGTGAGGAATCTGTGGATGAGGAGGATGAGGACGACTTCTTGCCTCCGTAGAGCCAGTTTGTGCAGGGACAGATTAATTGCCAGCTTGTTTTGTGGGGGCCCAAACAAACCAATCATTTCAGCCACAGTTGTGTGGCAGACCCTGGCGCTGAAATGATTGGTTTGTTAAAGTGTGCATGTCCTGTTTATACAACATAAGGGTGGGTGGGAGGGCCCAAGGACAATTCCATCTTGCACCTCTTTTTTTTCTTTGCATTATGTACAGTTTGGGGCCTAGTTTTTCAATGCCATCCTGTCTGCCACTGCAGTTTCACGCCTAGATGGGTCACGTGTTTGTGCCGCCCACTCGTGTCGCTTAGCATAGTCATCCAGCTACCTCGGTGCAACCTTTTGGACATAAAAACACTATTGTGAGGTGTGAGGTATTCAGAATAGACTGGAAATGAGTGGAAATTAAGGTTATTGAGGTTAATAATAGCATAGGAGCAGAAAAACCTACAAATTCTGTGATTTTAGCTGTTTTTATGCTTTTTTTCAAAAAAATACAGATCCAAAACACAAAACCCAGAACCCAAAACACGGAAGGGTGGTTTTGGCAAAACCAATCCAGATCCAAAACACGAAGAAAGATCCAGATCCAAAACCAAAACACAAAACACGAAAAGTGGCCGGTGCACACCCCTAATATATATATATATATATATATATATATATATATATATATATATATATATATAACAGGCTATCGCCAATACAATCCATTATGAATGCAGCTGCGAGGCTTATCTTCCTTGCCAAACGTTCATCGTCTGCTGCCCAGCTCTGTCAGTCCCTCCATTGGTTTCCGGTTTTCTACCGTATTCAATACAAAATACTGTTACTTACACATAAGGCCATTAACCGAATTACACCAACATACATCTCTTCACTCATCTCAAAATATCTCCCAACCCGACCTCTCCGCTCAGCACAAGAACTGCGTCTCTCATCCCCACGCATTACTTGCTCCCATTTACGTTTACAGGACTTTCTTCGGGCTGCAC
Organism: Taudactylus pleione; assembly: GCA_031769625.1. NCBI lineage: Eukaryota > Metazoa > Chordata > Amphibia > Anura > Myobatrachidae > Taudactylus > Taudactylus pleione. The sequence continues at coordinate 11,561,276 of JAUIMM010000082.1, forward strand.
CCACTCTATGGAATGCCTTACCACACACAATAAGACTTACCTCTACTCTTCAATCCTTCAAGCGTTCCCAGAAAACTCACCTCTTCAGACAAGCTTATCAGATTCCAGAACCGACCACATAACCTTCATAGCTTCCATGTCTTATCACATCCCCTCTCACAGTCCACACATTACCTCACATATTGTTTTTCTTTCACATACTCCTGACATTTTGCTGACATTCCTGTGTGACTGGATCAAGCAGCCCACCAAGAAACTCTGCATTCTGGCCAGACCAAATTGCAATATATATAGCACCTATCCTTGTGTATCAATGCCTGTTTCCCTATAGATTGTAAGCTTGCAAGCAGGGCCCTCTTACCTCTATGTCTGTCTGTTATTACCCTGTTTTGTTCTATCAATGTTTCCAATTGTAAAGCGCAGCGGAATATGCTGCGCTATATAAGAAACTGTTAATAAATAAATAAAATATATTTATCAAGGATACTTTATATTCTAAGGAGATTTATATATACAATTTTAGCATACCATGTGTTTGTGGGACATTATTCTGTGTTATATACAATACATTTTACATGTTATTCTGGACTGATGTTCAGACTTTTAGAAATTTGAGAGTAAATTTTAGGAATATTGTAGTATACTGTGTATTGCAATTATATATAATCTATTACTTTCTACATCTGATTAAAACAAAGGTTTATGGAAATTCTGACTGATGTATGATTTATTTTGATATTTCACAATTTGAATATTCTCAAACATGATAATACAAAAATATTTTTGAGCCAGTTTGATTTTGTTGAATTTACTATAGACCATAAAATATTGCCATTTGGCGATTATGGTTTGGGTTGCGTTGGGTTCAACCGCCAGGTATAAAGCCAATGTTGGAAGCCCACAATACTAGAATCCCAACAGGGCAGGTAAATATACTATGCCTACCCTTCTCCCCACCCTAACCCTCTTTTAGGGTACCTAACCCTAAAACTCCCAAGGTGGTGACTAATCCTAAAACCCCCCGGGGGTGCCAAAACCTAACTACCCCTTCCTGCACCCTAAATATTACCCTTCTGAGGGGTTGCCTAATCCTATATTACCCCCAGTGGTGCCTAAACCTAACCCCTCCTTTCCCTATCCTAACCCCTCCTGGGGGGTGCCTAACCCTAAGTCTACCCAAGGGTGCCTAACCCTAAGTCTCCCCAAGATGCCTAAAGATAACCCTACCCCCTGTGGTTAATGCTAACCCTGTCCCCACTTACCTTCGTTTGGGAAGTCATCGGTCAAGGATTCCATCATCGGGCTAAAGATCGGTGTCAGTATTTAGATACATATCTTTAGAACTAAGTCAGGATTTCAAAACTGGGATTCCATAAGATGGCTTCCCATGTGTTGGTATTCTAACTACATCCCAGCGGTTACATGGCTACATTTTATAGTACAGTATAGTATTTTTTTAAATCAAACAGTAGACATTAATGTGCTTAAATTCAAAGTTTGAACTTCCAGTTCACAGATAAACAATAAAAAATATATATTGAAGCAATTTAAGCTTAAACAAGCTGGAAACATATATGAATATCTAAGGTTTGACAATCAATCTATACAGATCTTTTGAACTTTAGAGACAAGTTTTGAGAAAGACTTTCAAATAAATGTGATCATCTTTATAAAGAGAAAAAGATCGTACCCATAAAAAAGGTTTAATACTTAATACAATATATGTTTTTTTAAATATGTTATATTACAATATTGTATCTTAACTCCTGATATGGAATTAAATATTGTTCATACTTTTTTCTACTAGCTTATTTTTGTGAAATAACATTTTAACATAATCAGATTCTCTATAGTTAATTGTGTAACAGAATGCAAATGGTTTTCACCAAAGCTAAAAATATAATTCACTGCTGTATTCTTAAGCTCTGTTGCTAATAGTGAACATACGACAATATAAATATGCTGACTAGAAATTTCTCAAACAAAGATAGGTATTAGTTGGTTGAATTGCACATTTATACATTTTATATGGATATTTAAAAAGCTTATTGTATTCTACATACATCAAACCTATTGTAATATGACAAAAAAGAAAAAAAATGAAATACACAGAGATGTGTTCACATATATCTATTCTCCATGCACTACAAGTCGTGTTACACATACCGTGTGAGTATCATATGAATTTATAGCGCATAGCATCTTTTTGTGTGATTATTTACCTTCACATGTGTCTAATTCACACAGTGGTGTGAATAGAACACACAAGCAGCTTCTGCTGACTAAAATTATTTGTGGCATGTGTATGTTCTGTGAGCAACTGTGGGTGTATCTCCATATGAAAAGTGACTGTGACACTGTAACATAGCGTTTTGCATGCAAATACACTTGCAGTTGCACAGAGAACATAGGCATGCCACATATAATTTTAATTAGCATAAGCTGTTTGTGTAATTGATTTGCATGGCTGTGTAAATAAGATACATTTGAAGGTAAAAAGTCACATGAAAAAAGACTCTTGGTGCTACCGAGTCATACGGCACTCATGCGTTATGTGTAACACAGAGTAATACAGCATAAGTAAGTTGCATGCACTGTCACAGCGTTATTATGCAGTAATGGATTAAGCCTTTGGGTGGCCCTGGGGCATTTAAGACAGAGAGGCCCTCCACTCTCTTGTCAGCACTGCCCCCTGGCTGTACCTGCTGTGTGCCTCCTCCCCCAAACACTTTCATGAGGCAGCAGCGCAGGTGCTACCTGCATTGCGGGAAGGCTTGGAAACCTCCTACAGGATCCACCACCAGCAGCAGCATGCCATTTTGTCGTGGTAGTGCTGGGAGAGCTGCTGCTGGCAGCTGTGGCTGGAAAGGACTAGAATCGTACTTGGACCTGGGGAAAACACAGGAAAGTGAGGGTTTCTATAAATTATATATATCTAGGACACCTGACCCAGGCTCTCTCTTTCTGTGGACTTTGATCTAAGAGGACTGGGTACCACTTTATAAGATAAGCACATTTTTATTCTTATTTTAACTTTGTACTGTGTATCCCCCTACCTTGTAACCCAATAAAACCCCCTATTTTGAATGTACTAATGAGAGATTATATGTATCTAGCTCGCATACGCTGAAACATCCATACCCCCATGAGGGATTCCAAAAGGGTGCAAAGCATTTCCGGGAGGAGGACACATTACATGCTATTGAATTAGCATTATCTGGTAAGCAGCCTCTATATATAATTATTGAGTTATTTATAAGAACATACTACACTATATATACCTTTTTTCTCACAAGCTTGCATAAGCTCTTTATAAGGTGTTCCAGTTGATGACATCCCATCAAACCTATCCACTTTGAATCACCCATCCATGGAGTTCAGATAAGCCTAAATGATTATATTTTTGGTATGCACACTTATTTCTATGAGCACTCCTTACCACTGGATTTAAAATACTACACTAATAGGCGCATGTCTTTTTAAACCTCTGTTTCATATATATATAGTGATAGAAGCACTGGAAGTGTCTGGGATGGCATATGTGTGTCCCAGATTCCTATCATATGTGTTTTAAACCCCAGGAAAAGTTCTGCCAAACAGATTAGAGTGTCGGCTTTTGGTAGAAACTGGACAATGGGTCCTGGTGGTGTGGATGTGAGAAGAGAAGGGAGTGCTCCATCCACAGGCCATTGCAGGTGTTGGGCCTTTCAGTCTGAGAGCAGGCTTATTAGAAGTTGCACCTGCAAGTGGTTCATATAAGCTGTGAAGCCTTCAGAGAGGTGGTACAACAGCTAGTATTCCAATCTGGAGATGCTTCCCCTGCTCTTCCAACTAACACTCACACCATACGGGCCAGTCACTTTCTGCAAAAGATGACACAGAATGATGATGTGGAAGCGTACCTTACGGCCTTTGAAAGAACCACAGAAAGAGAGAATTGGCCTAAAAAGCAGTGGGCAAGTCTTGTGGCACCCTTCCTGTCTGACGAACCAAAGAAAGCCTACTATGATTTGTTCCTGACTGATGCAAATGACTATGTTAAATTGAAACAGGAAATCTTAACTCTATTGTAAGTCACAGTATTTGTTGATGCCCAACGACTCCACCGCTGGGAGTTCCAATCAGAAAAGCCTCCACACTCACAAATGCATGACCTCATCCATCTTACCACAAAATGGCTGCAGCCAGAGACTCTAACAGGACCACAGATCGTGGAAAGGGTCATTACGGATCAATACCTGTGGTCTCTACCTGCAACTCTGCACAATTGGGTGAGCCATGTAGACTCTAAAACAGCAGACCAATTTGTTGAACTGGTGGAGAGGTATGTGGCGGCTGAAGAACTGTTGAGTGTGCTCCACTGAGCCCCGATTCTGCATTGGCAATCTCCCGTGATCACTGGTAAGACTGATCCAGGGGAGAAGGGTTCTGGATGGTGGAATGTACTTAAGATTGAGGGTTTGGAACCTGGAGATAGGCCAGCCAGGCCAGGAAGGTTCCAACCCCGTAATAGACTTGATAATAGTATGATTCAATATTTCCAATGTGGTGGTTTGGGCCATATTTCTGCTAATTGTTCACTTACCTCTGAACCTATGCAATGTGATATTGCTTACGTCAATTGCAGAATATAGACAAAGAAAAAGTGTTTCAATAGGGGCACTCATGGACTATCAGTTATAGAAACATATTGTTATGACTTCTCATAACTGGTGACCCAATGTAATGAACCTAAAAATTAACTTTTATTAAATTTATTAAAATTGTAGCGAAATATAAAGTGCCAAGTGTTAAAGTGCTTATAATGTGAAACAAACCTAACATATATATAGAAATAAAATGTCGTGTCCACTCTAAGTCTAATTAGTATTCCTAATGGATAGTTTAATAACTTCACAAATCAAGACTCCGTCACAATGTGAATGCTCAAACCCCAATGTGTAGTAAAATAATTGGGGTATTATAATTATCAATAATGATCAATTATAGTGTAGATTATTGGTCTGAAGTATAGTCGTTTCTTCACTAAATGTGATTCATAAATCCTTCAATCACATTAGTATCAGATCACGTGACACATTATATTACGTGTCTCAATATATATCACTTCATGCCAAAATTATTCATACATGGATAATCACACAATTATCAAGTGGTGTGATAATATTCAAATATGCGGGCTTTATACTAAAGTGAATTGAGTATAAGTTCAGTCTCAGGTTAATATCATTATAGTTAATAACCACGATCCCCATGTGACCTAATTATGCCGACATGGATTAACATGTAATTCACCAAGATACCAACGAACTCTCTATTAGGACTTGTATACCACTATAATGGTGGCAATACTGTGCACTATAGAATAATTGCACCCACTGTTTAAAGTAGAACTACCTCTATAAAGACAGTATCCATGTATCCAATAGTTTGATATTGCCACACCATTGTATCATTTGGTAAACATAATTGTTGTTACATATTGTGTGAGGGTATGGTAATGATACAGGTTAATATATAACCCTGCCGCTGTTACAATATGTAACAACAATTATGTTTACCAAATGATACAATGGTGTGGCAATATCAAACTATTGGATACATGGATACTGTCTGTATAGAGGTAGTTCTACTTTAAACAGTGGGTGCAATTATTCTATAGTGCACAGTATTGCCACCATTATGGTGGTATACAAGTCCTAATAGAGAGTTCGTTGGTATCTTGGTGAATTACATGTTAATCCATGTCGGCATAATTAGGTCACATGGGGATCGTGGTTATTAACTATAATGATATTAACCTGAGACTGAACTTATACGCAATTCACTTTAGTATAAAGCCCGCATATTTGAATATTATCACACCACTTGATAATTGTGTGATTATCCATGTATGAATAATTTTGGCATGAAGTGATATATATTGAGACACGTAATATAATGTGTCACGTGATCTGATACTAATGTGATTGAAGGATTTATAAATCACATTTAGTGAAGAAACGACTATACTTCAGACCAATAATCTACACTATAATTGATCATTATTGATAATTATAATACCCCAATTATTTTACTACACATTGGGGTTTGAGCATTCACATTGTGACGGAGTCTTGATTTGTGAAGTTATTAAACTATCCATTAGGAATACTAATTAGACTTAGAGTGGACACGACATTTTATTTCTATATATATGTTAGGTTTGTTTCACATTATAAGCACTTTAACACTTGGCACTTTATATTTCACTACAATTTTAATAAATTTAATAAAAGTAAATTTTTAGGTTCATTACATTGGGTCACCAGTTATGAGAAGTCATAACAATATGTTTCTATAACTGATAGTCCGTGAGTGCCCCTATTGGAACACTTTTTCTTTGTCTATATTGTATGTATCCTTTTGTTCCTGGGTGCACCCCCCTTCATACTATAATTAACTGTACTCATATAAATATGATATAGGGGAAGGACATCATAATATTAAGTAGGTCAGTGCGGACAACTCCTTAGCTTTGCAGTCAATTGCAGAATGTCTTTCTTTGCACAGCCAGACTGTACTTTTGATCAACATTCTGGGACAGATAAGCAAATGTGTATAGTTACTGTAGAAGGTAACCGAGTAGAGGCTCTGCTAGATTCTGGTAGGCTGTCTTGTGAAAGTTGAACTGGTGAACCCCTTGAAGCGTAAGGGAAAAACTGTTGGTGTGACCAGCATACATGGGGATACTCGCTGTTATGTTACTGCAGAGGTGAACATAGAAACACAATGTGGTTCTGTGATAGTCTATGTGGGATTGGTGCATGGCTTGATGTATGATGCAATATTGGGGAGAGACTTTGCTCACTTCTGGAAGTTGTAGGAAAGCTGATTTGTTGTAGAAGTAAATAACCCTGACCCATTTGAGAAGGCTACTGATGCAGTAGCAGAGGAAGTTTCATCAGAGCCTGAGTTATTCCCCTTTTCTAGCATGATTGGTGAACCAGAGAATGCTGAGAATGATGGTGGCTCACCAAGTAATGTGCCTCCTTCTGAGGTGGGAAGTGTTATTGAGCCAGTTGGTCATCTGCTTGATCTGGAAGTCAGAAAAGAGGTCTTTGCCATGGAGCAGTTAAATGACCCTACTCTGGTAAAAGCCAGGGAAAATGTAAAAGTGGGGGAGGTTAATTATAAAGTTTAGCAGCCTGAGAAAAGAAAGCCAGAACAGATATACCATGTAAATTTTATAAATACTTGGAAGGATAGAGCAGCTCTATCAGCCACCCCAGCCCATCAAGTAAACCCAGGGCCCTTGGTTCCTGAAGTGACAATAGCTAAAACCCTGTTGGCGGTTCAACAGCAGGAAGTTAAGGAATTTCTTAGCAGAAATAGGGTTTTGTTTTCAGATATACCGGGCAAAACCACAGTCATTAAGCATGACATAATAGATGACTCAGGGGTTAAGATTACCCTAAAGCCCTATAGGTTACCAGAAGCGCAAAGAGAATCAGTATCTTAAGAAACTAAAAGAATGTTGGAATTGGGTGAAATTGAAGAATCTCATTGAGTGGTCAAGTCCCATTGTGCTTATTACAAAGCCTGACAGGAGTGAGTGTTTATGCAACGATTTCCGAAAATTGAACAGTGTGTCAAAGTTCGATGCCTACCCAATGCCTAGGGTGGATGAACTAATTGAAAGACTAGGAACAGCCAGGTATTTAACCACTCTAGACTTAACCAAAGGGTATTTACAAGTGCCGTTAACTGAGAATGCCAAAGAAAATACAGCCTTATCTGTACCAGAAGGGTTGTTCCAATACAAGATGTTACCCTTTGGGTTACATATGGGCACCGGCTACCTTTCAAAGGATGATGGATAGAATTCTTAGGCCCCATAGACAGTATGCTGCTGCTTATCTAGATGATGTGGTCATGCATAGTCCAGATTGGCAGTCTCACTTGCCCAGAGTGCAAGCAGTGTTGTACTCCATCTATAGGGCAGGATTGACAGCCAACCCAAAAGGATGTAGCCTAGTGATGGAAGAAGTAAAGTATCTCGGACCTACCATCAGCAGAGGTTTGATAAAGACACAGCTTAATAAAATTGAGGCAATACAAAACTGGCCACAACCCTAGAATAAGAAGCAGGTGAGAGCCTTCTTAGGGATTACAGGGTATTATAGGAGATTTATACCCAATTTTGCCACCATTGCAGTCACACTGACAGACCTGACCAAAGGCAAACAGGAAGTCATGGTTAAATGGAGTCCTGAAGCAGAGAAGGCTTTTCATGAGTTAAAAACTACATTGTGTACCCAACCAGTCCTGATGACCCCTGATTTTGACAGGGAGTTTGTTGTGTAAACTAATGCATCAGGTGTAGGCATAGGAGCGATCCTGTCCCAGAGCAAAGAAGGTAAAGAACACCCTATTAGTTGCTTAAGCAGGAAATTGAATGCAATGAGAGAAACTATGCTACGATTGAGAAAAAAGCATTGGCCATTAAGTGGGCATTAGAAACTCTCAGGTACTACTTGGTGGGATGGAAGTTCAGGCTGATCAATGACCATGCCCCTTTGAAATGGATGTCAGAGAAAAAAGTGAGCAATACCGACCAGGAAGCCAGCTGGCCAATGCAGGTGCTTTGTTGCATGGTCATTGTTTGGGGGCTGCAGTTGTTCCACCCCACAGGTCGAAACAAAGGTGGGGGTATGTGATAGAAGCACTGGAGAAGTCTGGGATGCATATATGTGTGTCCCAGATTCCTACCATATGTGTTTTAAACCCCCAGGAAAAGTCTGTTCTACCAAATAGATCAGAGTTTCAGTGTGATGTCCTGGATGACACAGAAGCAGATTTGAAACAAAACATGGAACTTTTAATAAGTGGTTTGACAGACATGAACAATGAGAGAAAATAAGTCCAGGGATGGCACTAAAGTGCAAATGGGAACTGAAGTGAATACAATGAGTAAAAGTCCAGGTAGTGGCAGACAGGAGCAGTCCAGTATACGGGTCTTGTGAGGGTGGCGAAAAAAGACTAGTCCAGCAGTGTGAGTTTCTGGTTAATAGGGAAATGTCCAGTTAATGACAGGCAGGGGAAATCAGGTGTAGTGATTGAAATGAAAAATGCATGCTGAGGGAAAATCATCCAGCAGAATGTCAGTGGAGGCAAAGTTCAGGGAGAACAGCAGACTCAGGTTCTTAGGCAAGGGGAAGGTAATGGAGGATGCAGGTAGTCCAGTGGGATAGGAGAAGACAAGCAGGCAGGCAGGTAGTGTTACACAGGAACAGATGGTGAGCACAGGGAACTCTCTAAGCTATGCTAAGAAGCACGTTGCACTGGCAATGAAGTGAGGCTCTGAACTTCCCTAAATACCAAGTGCTGTGCTGTGACTAGCCAGAGAGAGCATGTGACAAACCAGGATTGGGCAAATAGGCCACGTGACTGTAGGCAAGATGGCAGCACAACCAGGCCACACCAGTCCAAAGTGATAACATGCCCGCACAGAACCACACTCAACCAATGCCCCTCGCCAAACACCAGCACCACCGCCAGACGCCCCCCGCCATGGTGACCTCACAGGTAATACCCGTTGACCACCATGCCGAGAAACTCTGGTTGTGACAGTCGGCTTTTGGTAAAAGCCAGATAATGGGTACTGGGGGTGTGGATGTGACAAGAGAAGGGAGGGCTCCATCCACAGGCCATTCCAGGTGTTGGGTCTTTCAGTCTGAGAGCAGGCTGATTAATAGTTTCACCAGCAAGTGGTTCATATAAGCTGTGTTAAGGCTTTGGTTCAGTGTCTCACATACCCTGGGGAGAACAGATACTGATGTTTGTTCAGAGACACTGTGATATTTGAAGTGCTGTGCTTGTGTTTGTAGTAAGGCAGTAGGCCCTGCCACTTGTAAAGAGGGAATAGCCTGTCTAGTTAGTGCCCAGATGGGCTAAGATTTATTTTTATGTTTTGTTTATTTTGTGATTTTATTGCACAATAAAAACTGGTTCTGACCAGCTTGCATGAAAACCCTGGACTGGTGTGCTGTGTCCTGGCTGCTGTGTGTAATTAGGTGTCCATCTACCCTGGAGAGGGACCCCTATCCTGACTATATCACAATATGTACAGTATATATACATATATATACACTGTAGATGGAAAGTCATGCACAGTGATTGCAGCTAAATACATTATAGTTTTCCTTGTAGCTAATCAGGTTGGGTTTAATAAAATAGGAAATTCAGCAGCACATAACACATTGAGAGACAGGAGAAGACTTATAGAACATATTGTAGGTAGTGCGTAATGCTGCAGTCATTTCCCTGGAGGGAAATTCACCTCCCAGACAGACAGTGGAGCAAGGTGCCCACATTACTCACCTCCTGAATTCAAATGGCATTGTGTAGTGTTCCACCTCCCACCGACACTGGCTGCTGACTTGCAGGGGCAGCTGCGTGTGATTCACAGTCTATGCAGAAACAGAAGAACTGGCATTTGCAGTGGGTTGTTACTAGAATCTATTTGACCTAACCATCAGTGGTGCTCAAAAGCTGTCTGTGATTGTGAGCTGAGCTAAAGGCAGAAAAGTCACATCCAGCCCTGGCTTCATGACAGATTCAAGTCAAAGAGCTCTGCTCTGAGGAGCTGCTGCCTGCCACACATGTGCAGCACTGCCAGCCAAGTACAGCAGGAGGGGAGTGACAGTCCCCAGCCACGAAGATGTCTCCATCGCATCATCTCAAAAAGAAATGTGCTACATAGCATAGCAGTGCAAGTACTGGGTCAAGGCATCTCTGAGTCTGCCTGGGAAGGGGGCCCCCTTAGAGAGGGGGCCCAGGGGTACTAGCCCCTTGTGCCCCCCTTAATCTAGCTCTGATATGATGGAACAAAGGCTGCGTCTGTACTTGTTGGATCAAGTAAAGTTGGTATGTAGCATGGAAGCTACCACACTGTTAGGTTACAATACACAATGGCAGTTGAAAAGCAGTGTACTTGATGAATGAGGCAAAGTTGTTGGAGCAGGCCTGTATGCAACATAAGAGCTGCAGCGCTGGCAGGCAACGGAACACAGTGGCAGATGGAAAGCAGATCTGAAAGCTGCGTGGAATCTGTGGTGCTGGCAGGTAATGCTAAATAGTGGTAGTTGTAAACTTGCTGGCTGACCAGAGTGGACAAGCAGATCTGTGTATAGCATTGGGGTTATGGCACCAGTAGGTGTTGACACTCAGTGTCAGATGATAAATAGTCCACAAAGTAGCAGATAGAGTCACAGAGGACACAATCACAGGATATAGGAGTAAGCATGGAGCCTAGAACTATCCTGGGAAGGAACAAATTACTAAGGCAATGGGTTACTTACAGGAACTGGTTTAAATAGGAGGCAGTGAATAGCCATTGGTGAGACTGACCAGGGAGGCATTCCTTGGATGTCATGAAAACAGAAATAAAGTAATGTTTGATTTTGAAAGGAATACTAAGATCCCAATTTGTGACAAGAACACTGAGATATTGTATTGTAAGGTGACCTTGATTCTCAATGTATTGTTACTGTAGCTCAATTATACTGTTTGTTTGGCTGTCAAATGCATTTGTAACAATTCAGTTAACTTTGTTTAATATGTAGCAATATGTTTCACAACATTGGGTAAATTAATTACTTGTTTCATTCTAAATTTCTCAGATAAACAATGAGTCATATGCCATATACTATACAGTAGGTTTCCATACTGTGTGTTGAGGTGTTGGTAATTCAGCAACAATGATTTCAATATCTGTATGACTCCACTTTACAAACATTTTTTTTGTATTTTCATTATAAATTAGTTATTATTTAGGATTTACTTATTCATATTAGGAATACACTTTTGAATATTAAAACATTTTGATGTTTACATGTTTACCATACATTACTTTTGCTTAAAATTATATGGCCAGGTATGTGATTTTTATTTTGTTATTTTTATTAGCCCTTCATTAAGCCAATTGTTTTAGAATGTAATGTTGAATAATGTTTCATTCAAATTGTATGGACATGATAAATTTAACATGTGCACAACTAAATGCTTAATGCATATTTTACAAACTGTATTTTTTTACACACCTTTTATTAGAGACATTATGCTTCACTTAGCTCTTACATGACAGTACCTTTCTACCTTATGTAGCAAAAAGATTTCTTTGAGAAATATATATGCAATGTACCATTAACATAATATTTTTAATCTTAAAAATAATTACTACATTCACAAATAAATGTATAAAGTAAAAACATGAGATATTTATGAAATAAATTTTATTAGTCAGAAATTATTAACGCAAAATTTGACTCACAATGCTTATCAAGCACCCACTCCTAATGCAACAGAGGCAGGAAACAGCACTGCAGTATAAGCAAAGAACCGAGGAACTTCAGGACCAATCTGCCTGGCAACTGCAGAACTAGTTAAGAGCCCAAACAAAAAAGAAAAAGCCACATTTTACCATCAAGGTGCACATACTTGTGACACTTGTAGTTTAGAGACTACAAAATAAAAAATGCAAGTATGGACTTCTACTCCCACACTTAGTGGCAGTTTGAGGAGTTTAAAGGAATGACTGAAGCTTAGATTACCTAGTTGCCTGAACAGGGCTCAGGGACTGCAGGCCAGAGGTAGAGGGATAAGATGCAGGCGGTGGTGCCGATTGTGGTCAATGGTGATGCATCTCAACTGCAATCTCCAGCAATCATTGGAAAATGTGAGCAGAACACTCACAGATGCAGGTCGTAATACCATCTGTAAACCTTTACACAGTTCCACTCAGAGTCCTTAAGGCTTTTTTGATCCCTCTCCCTCCATAACAATGGAGGGATTGAGAACTTTGGAGTAGGGGAAGTAGACCCCCATAGCTAGAAATGGTATATTACAGGGTTATTGCAGTAGAGGGTATTAGGCAGAATATATATATTGCTGGCAGTGTGGTTATGGTAGTTTAGGAGAGTTAGCGGTTATTGTATGTTGACAGTGTTTAAAGTATATTGCAGTAAAGGTAGAGAAATGCATAAAAGTTTGACTTCTGTCCTACACTTGCAATTTCTGACTTGCTGACACTGATTAAGACCATGAGTGTCTGACTGCATTACTGTATCTGTTTATAATCTCCAGCATGATGCCTGATTAATGGAGGAATGCTAAACTCTGTTCCATCCAAGACACAAATTTACTAAAGATTTTTAAATGGTGATGTGGTAACAACTTACCTCCCATGTTAACCCACTACCACCCACTCCATTATATTCAAATAAGAAACTTGTGGAATGCTCCCAACTATCCCAGTGAACAGTGGGTGCAAACAAAATGTTTACTGGCTAAACAAAAAATTACAAAACAGAACATTTAAATGCCAAAATGTTATATTAACATGAAAAAACCTTTGGCATTATCAATATTATTCAAACCTAATTTTACAACCATAAGGGTTTTGCAATATAATCCAGACTAAATGCCCAGTGTGATAATGAGAGAAGAATCAGAAAAGGGGTCATTGTCGCACTGCCAGTATAACATGTATCCACAATAAATCAATAAAACATAAGAGAAACAAGAACTCTCAGCAGTCAGCCATTACTAGCAATAAATATGAAAAACAAACATTAACTGAGGAAAGATATCAGCAATCATTCCACAGCATCCATTGGAGAGAAAGTGAGGGCTGTAGAGAGTTCAGTTTATAGTGGTAGAATATACAGTAATGTAAGCAGTAAGGCTTGCCATTGAGAAAGATCAAGAGTTTAACTATATATGGAATGGCAAATTTGATCACAGCTTTAAACAAAGAGGTGTACATGGGAGAAAATTCGGTGTTTTATGGCAACCTTGTAGGAGTAGACCTTGAAAATGAGTATATTTTCACCATTATACAGTCTTGCATGTTAATGTTAGGCTTCCAAAAATGCACTTTGTCGGCCTAATTTTTGAATACACATTAGCATGGGTCGGGGTCAGCTTTGATTGTCAGCTTTAATCGAAAGAGCAATCCATTCCCACTTGTTGGACATGTTCACCAGTGGATGAAAAGACAGGGGACATTCAAGTAGTTTGAATAACCATTGAGTAAGAAATTGCTTCAAGTCACTTTGTTTCACTGATTCAGGTAGGTCAATAAGATACTTGTTGTATCTCCAGTTCCTATACCATTTAATATTGCAAGGCCAAGATGGTGGTTTCCTGGGTGCAGATTAAAGACTGCACCTCCGCTACTATAGCTCATCGTTCACATTGCATATGTGCTGCTTCGCCTTCTCAAAGCAGTAAGAATTCTGTGTGAGCTGAACCATGGCAAAGTCAATAGATTCTTTGAGGCCAGCTAGCTTAGTATCAAACAGAGGAGATAATACTGTATGTCATGAAGAATTAAAGGTCTAACTTCACTATTATTTTTCTAAAGTAATATTTTACAGTAACTGGTAAACTGAAATATTTCTACTTTTTAATTTATTTAAAATTTTCATATTTTCATAGGTACTGTTATATTTATTGATTTTTTTCCATGGTATTTAATACCTACTTATAAAAACACCATTCATTAGAGGTAAAATCACAAATATTTATTTCTATAAATAGTATGAACTTGTCTATTTACTAATGTTACTCAAGTTACTGCAATGTATATGTTAATATCATATTGTAGTAAAATATAGTATTTTATTGTCAAAACCAATATACAGAAGATATAAAAAATAACATACATTAAGAAAATCTAATTTATAGAATTACACATTCCTTTTGTGATAATTTGATTAATCTCTCATTTCCAGAAGAAAAGTAGAAAAAACAGCCAAACAAATATATTTTTTTAGATGCCATATATTTGCATCTCCAGTAATTGCAGCAATACAAAGTAATAAAATTCCAATGTGTCAAGGCTGCAGATCCCTTGTTAATAATTAGATTACATATTAATGAAGACTTACTAGAATTCAGATAATATATTATCAAGTTGGAATAATTACAGGAACTACTTTAACTTACATGATTGCAAATAATTCAATTATTATAAGAAATGGTAAATTAATTTTTCATGTGACTCATATTTTAAACCATATTCTAAAAGACAATCACAGTTCATTATTGAATTTGTTTTCTTGTTACAGTGCAAATATCTATTTATTTTTTTAGGTGAATTAATACAATTTGAGGTAAAAAAAAAAGCTAGGCAGTATTGCCTTTCTAAATTAGAATATCAGATTTGCTAAATTGACTTTTGTCAAAGAATGACCAAAAAACTTGAGATGTGCGGGTTCGGTTTTATTTGGTTCTTTTCACTACATTAGCACCAGTTCAGATTAGCTTGGATTTATCTTATTGGCTATCCAGCTCACATGTTTTGGATAGCCAATAAGATAGATTCAAACTAATCTGAACATGTGCTAATGTGGTGAAAAGAACGGAGTAAAACCAAACCTGCAAATAAGTACATTTATCTTCTAATGATAAACATTTAAACATATAGCATATGATGCACACCAATAAAAGTATATGAGAAGACCTAACTTCCACCAGCTCACAACTGGTGCAAAAAAGTGGGAATGTCTATGCTCTCCTCAGTCAAACTGGGAACACTAGTATATTTTCACAGTGGAAGCTTACTGCAAATTTGAGTTTCCCCAAGTCAATAATTTCACACCTGCTTTGATATATTTAGTTTTATTTGTATGGGCAGTGGGTGAAGTTGTCCTTACACATATATACATACACGCATAATTATATATATATATATATATATATATATGTTCATTCTGACCAGGTTCTCATATATATTCACTTATTCTTGTTTTACCCTTGATGTAACAGTTATTAGCAATTAATTATATGTATATGTTCATTTTGTCTAGATCCACCTACTGTTTATGTGTAACACATATTTATTATACTTATGTGTTAATTCTGTCCAGGTCAACATATCTATTCATCTTTTCTAATATTACATATGTAGATCTATTGTCACGCTGGGAGGCGGGTTTTTGAAAGCTGAGGTCTGAGGCTGGCGAAGGCGAGGGGCCTGGACATATGATCTCCGCATCCACAAGTCTTGGTCGTTGGTTAGACCTAGTCAATGGTGCGGAGTTTAACTCACAAGGAGGTGTTCACCAGAGACCCCTCCAAGCGGGATATGGGCTTGTGCGGCTCCCTGTAAGCAGGTCGCGGTCCTTTGACTTGGTGACCAAGGCCTGCAGGGAAAAGAGAATCAAAAACACCTGTGGCCGAAGGGTAATGCCTGGAATAGGCACGTGAGGAGTGGGATAGAAATCCTGGCTGGAGAAAGGCACTTGAGGTGCTGGCTAGAGAGGTGTGGAGATTTATTGGTAGGCTGGGGTAACAGCTGGATATCCCATGAAGTATATACTGGATTGCCGGCTGGAGATCATGCACTAGGGTGCAATGAGATGAAGGGTTAACCTGCACACAGGCTGTAATGGTGAAAGCACTGTGATGAGATGAAGGGTTAACTTGCAAACAGACTGTGATGGTAAAAGCTCTATGATGAGATGAAGGGTTAACCTGCACACAGGCTGTGATGATGAAAGCACTGCGATGAGATGAAGGGTTAACTTGCAAACAGGCTGTGATGGTAAAGGCTCTGCGATGAGATGAAGGGTTAACTTGCACACAGGCTGTAATGGTAAAAGCACTGTGGTGAGATGGAGGGTTACCTTGCACACAGGCTGTTGACTAGTAAAGGCACTGTGATGAAATGGAGGTTAAACTTGCACACAGGCTGTTGATTAGTAAAGGCACTGTGGTGAGATGGAGGTTAAACTTACACACAGGCTGCTGATAGTAAAGGCACTGTGGTGAGATAGCTCAGAAGCTCTGGAAGAAACACACTGGAAGCACGAGAACCTGGAACGAGACTCCTCTAGTTACACTAGCGGTGACAATGATTGTTCAGGCAACTACCTGGAGCACAGGAGCCAGATATATACCCCTGGAAGCCTGCTGTTAGGCACACAGCGTCAGCTGACCAGCCGGGCCACTCAGGGAAGGAAGTACTGACATAGGGAAAAGTGTCATGGCAGCGCCCATGATGGAAACTGCGATCCCTGCTCACTTGGTCGCCTGACACCACAGCTACAGGGTGAATGCTCAGCTCCTACCACGTCACCGCACCAGCCGCCCGACTGCCCGGGAAGTCAGAGGAAGCCGGCGGGACGGTAAGGGATGGCCAATCCCCGGCTGAACTCTGACATCTTTATACTTTGTGGATGTATATATTGTATTAGTCAAACATATATGTTTATTTGACCTATATTTTTAACACTATATTTTAATAGGCACACATATTTTGAATAAAAATTTTGTTTAGACCTTTATATGCAGGGGACTAAGATTATGGTTAACTGTATAAATGATTGATCTTTTAATATGAAAAAGCACAACTACAGATAACAAATCATAGTAGACCAATATAACATTTGAAATATTAAAGTAAACCCAGATTAGAATTAGTGTATGGCATTATTTTGTGGGTAGAACACTTAATTGCTTGGTGAAACACGTAATTTCAGCTGCTGGAACAGATATATAAAAAAAGACAGTGCATCACTAGTCGTGGAAATAAGCACTATGCATTGTGGGATAGGAAGCCAGGTGTAATGCATAACCATGGGAATGGAAAGTAAGGTGGAACACATTACCACAGTAAAATTCAACTTGGAAGTGCAGTCCTGCACTCCTTGATTGAGCCACCATGAGAATAATGCATTATGGGAATTGTGCAGAATATCAGAAGTACCGGCCAATTAACTAATAGATCTAATACATGTAATGCCAAGTGAAATTAATGATATTCCATGGTGAAGTGCAGCCCACATTAAAGATTTCTAGTAGGAGCACATTGTGATTAAAGACTGGATTTATGGACTGTATTCCATTCAGCAGCTGATTTACAGCCAATGTATATTTTTTTCTTTAAAGTAGATAAGCACTTTGTTTTTGCATCATTGTAATGATTCATATCTTGAATTTAATAAATGGAGTGAACCATTTCTCTGGACAGTCTCTCACTACCTGGTGCAGGCTGACAGATGTGTTGCGATACACTGCTATGGATCTATTTAAGGGCTACATTTAAATGCAGTTAAATTGGTGGCAGCAAGAGAAGTGCTACCATTTACCATAGGAGATGGTACTCCTTGACATTCTTGTGACACATGGTGGAGAATGCAAGCATGACACTTAAATTGCAGACATAAAAATCTATCTAAAAATGTATATACACCATTATTATTTTTTTGGGGGGGGAGATAGAATAAGAGAGAGAAAGTACAAGAGAGAATGAGATTGGGAAGTGGAGGAAAGAGATGTGAAAGAGGGTGGGAGAGATAAAAAAAACCCTGGGCAATACTAAGCACACCAGCTAAAGACTCAGCAAATGTCAGGTCCATAATGCTGGTATACAAGTATATTGGCTTTGTTAACAGATGGCCTGAATCTTATGTGGACATAGAACACATAGAAGCTTCTCTGTGTATATATTCCAATGTTGCAGAAGGTTTCTGAAGGACATAGATGTATTGCATATCCTAGCGCTGCATCCAAACATGCAGAATTAAATCTCCATCACACCTTCAGGCCATTGGAGAAAGCCAATGGCTACTGAGAGTGAATGGCCATCTTACCTGCATTGCTGAGGCCAGGAAATATGTGTCTTCCATTGCAGATCATGGCTTTGGCTCTCCCAGAAAATAAGAGACACATACTCCAGTTTCCTGAAAATGCAGGCCGGTGATATCCCCTCATTCCTCCCTTTCAATCAGGCTCATTTTGCACATGCAAAGGACTGGTCCTGCACATGTGTAGTTCACCCACCATTGGGTTAGTAGTTACTGTAAACCATCACATTTATGTTCTAACTTGAATCAGGTTCACTTTTATAATTTTTACATGTGTATTGTATTGGCCTTGTTGTCATCCTGCATTCATCTTTAAAAAGGATTACACTGTGTGCATGTTTCTTTATTATGTACTCATTTCAGCAAATTAATGAAACTAGAAATTATTGTGGCTAACTGGTGAAGAGTCAATGATGGATTATCTGAAACTATAAATTATTTTTTTTTATTGCAGTGGTGTTGTATTTTATTATTGCACTAGAAAGCACCCTTAATCTCTTATATTTTTTTTAAGATTATATTTTTCACAGTTCTATGAAATCTGTACTTGAAAGAGCTATGTATTCCTTTCACAAAGTATCCTGTTCACAAAGTATCCAAAATGAACAGTTAAAAAAACAGTTTCCATTTATCTGGACCTACCGATCTTTTTTCTCATCTCTAAGGTATGTGATATCCACCCTTCTGCAATCTTCATGCTCTGAACTTTATTCAATCAAACTCATTTAAATGTATGTGCTATCCACCCTCCTGCAATCTTCATACTATGAACTTTATTCAATCAAACTCATTTAAATGTTTGTGATATCTTAAATTGTTGCATTAGTCATTACCTATTTTTGTGATGTTTTCATTGAAGCATAGTTTATGATGGCATACTGGGCTGTTGTTTACATAGTCAAATACAGCACAATTTAACACCTTAGGTCAGCTGGACATGTCTCAGATATATCCTGTGTTAATCAGCCACAGTATATCTTAAGCTGGGCAAAGGAGGTGGGGTAGAAATATTACTGTCCCAAACTTTTAAATACATCTTTATCCCACCGGTACCTTCACTCACATTTACATCATTTGAAGTACATACTATTAGGACTTTCACACCTTTCTGTCTGCACATTGCTGTTATCTATTGCCCACCTGGGCCACGCAATCAATTTCTGGAACATTTTTCTGCCTAGCTCCCTCACTTCCTATGCTATGACATCTCCACCATCATCATGAGTGATTTCAATATCCTTATTGACAGTAGACAATCTCCTCATGTCTCCAAACTTCTCTCTTTAACATCCTCTCTTGGCCTCTCCCAATGGACTGACTCATCTACTCATCAGGCTGGTCATTGCCTTGATCTAGTATTTACCAGACTATGTTCAGTTTCTGAATTCACTAATTATTCTTTCCCTCTCTCAGATTATAACCTTATAACCTGCACACTCTCCTCCATTACTTCAACCTCAATGTCAATCAAATAAACCAAGGCTCCTCAAACCTGCAGAGATATTAATGCTATTAATTTTCAACAACTAGCCACCTATATGCAACAATTACTCCAATTTCTAAGTTCACTTCTCCAGAGACTGCTGTATCACACCTTAACCAGACCCTAGAACTAGCCCTTGATGAAGTAGCTCCAGCTACCTATGACACTCCACATAGACTTAGACATCAACCGTGGCATTCCAAATTGACAAGACACCTACAAAAACTCTCATGTAAAGTAGAACATCAGTGGCATACATCTCCTACTCAAAGTGACTACCTCACATCTAAGACTATCTACCACTCTTATTGTAATGCACTGGATACTGCCAAACAAACATACTGTATTTCCAATCTGTCATCTCTGCCCAAGCCTCTAACCCCAAGCAACTTTTAATACATTTAAATTACTTCTTACCCCTCCATCACCCACACCACCTGCTACTATCAGTGCACAAGATCTTGCTTCCTATTTCAAGGACAAAATTGATATCTGAAATGAAATGGTATGCTCTTCCTTAGCCAGGAACCTGCTCAATTTCTCACCTGAGCCGGTGGTATTTTCTCATAGTTTGACCACACTAATGAAGATGACGTATCTACACTGTCCTCATCCTCCTACTCCACTACCTCTCCTCTTGATTCTATACCCTTACAAATCAGTAAAGATCTGTCTCATTTGCTCATTCCACACTTAACTAAAGTCTGTAATCTCTCTTTCTCTACTGGTATCTTTCCATCACTGTTCAAGCATGCAGTGATCACTCCCATATTGAAAAAACAAAATTCTGACCCTAACTCTCAAATTACCATCCTATCTCCCAGCTTCCATGCCCCTCCAAGCTACTAGAGAAATTTGCCTACATTCACCTCATGCACTTTCTTAGGACCCACTTCAGTTAGGATTTCATTCCCCACATTCCACAGAGACAGCATTGACTAAGGCCCTCATTCAGAGCCGGACGCAAGTGGCCGTTCGTACGTTCGGCGTACGTACTGAAATATGTTAATTTAAGCGCTCGCTCGTAATTTCGAACGCAGCTAAACTTCCTCCCCAAAGTCTACCGACCCCTCCTCTAGCTAACGAGTATGCCAAATAGCGAGCGTACATCCCCAATGTGGCTTGCAGGGAACGCACGCACAAGTACAAACCGGAAGTGGGCCTGTCAGATTCCCATTACCTGCTCGTTTATTCTGCCTACCTCCCTCAATCGTATCATGCCAATCAATATATCAATTTGCTTAATTGCTTTTCAAATTTTTTTTTCATTTTTTTTTTTGACAAGCAATAAACTTTACTCTTGTCCGTGTTTGTGTTTACCCGCAGAATATGTACGGCTTAAACATTCGCTTTTATTTGTCAAAATACATGTTTGAGGCAATTATCCATTTGTTTTCTGTGTTTTTAACCACGCATATTTTCCTTGGTTCATTTCTTTATTTAAATTAGCTTACGCATGTCACTGCATCAAGACTATCATAACTCTCAATAGATTTGTGGCCCTGTCGAACACATGACTCATACACTAACCAATAGAATTGGTCCTGTTAATTACCCAAATACATTAGCCAATCAAATTTTTTTTCTGGTCTTTATTAAAATTGTTTTATTAAAAATACACCATTGCCATCATGAGAGCCTCGGCATTCACCAGGCGCGAGCTCATGGTCTTAACCGAGGTGATGGACAGGCGGATCACCAGCCAGCCTCCCCCCATCACCAATCGGGAAAAGCGTTCCGCATATGCGGAGGTACGTGGCCGCCTGCGTTCCTTCGGCTCATGATGCCAGATCGGCCAGCTGGAGCGTAGGTGGTCCGACCTGCAACGGTGGACGCCCGCTTGCTGGCATGCTTTCGCATGCAGATAGCAGAAAGTAAGTTTTTTTGACTGTGGTTTTCATGTTTATCTTTGTGGCCCTAACTGCGTGTGCATATTTTCATGTATGGCCTATTTATTATTTGTACTCATATCTGCATGTGCATGTTTTCATGTATGGCCTATTTATCATTTGTACTCATATCTGCATGTGCATGTTTTCATGTATGGCCTATTTATTATTTGTACTCATATCTGCATGTGCATGTTTTCATGTATGGCCTGTTTATTCTTTGTAGTCATATCTGCATGTGCATGTTTACATTTTTTGGGGTTCAACAATTAGCATTTAAAAAGGTGATGTTCTAAACTAACCTCAATTTGTTTTCCATCATTTAGGGGCAGATCGAAGACTACGCCGTCATCGCCGTCAAAGACGGCGCTCTCGGCCCCTCTCTCCAACCCCCAGCTAAACATCCTCACCCAAAAATACCCTAAATTCCCCCTCCTCCCCAGCCTGCCCAGACCCTGTCGCACATTCCTCTGTGCTACTTCCTCTCCATCCCAATTCCCCCTCCCCTCCAACCACCCCTCTCGTGACTACCCCTTCCCCGGAATCCATCATCACCCCTCCCACCTCGTTGGGGAATGTGGCCACCTCCGAGGAGGACGAGGGAGTTTGTTCTGGGCCAGCCATCATTTTGAATGGTATGTTTCCCTTTTAACCTTTTTTGTGGTTTAAAATGTTTGGTTCAAATCCTGTGTCTGTGCCTTTTCCTTTTTTTGGTTTGTCACATGTTTGGGTATATCTCTGTTTGTCTTTACCTTTTACTGCTGATTTCCCCATACACATATCCCACATGGCAAAACTTTTTTTTTTTTTTGGGTGTCCATTATTATGTCCTTTGGTTTTTTGGGTTAAATGTGCATTTGGTCACACTATTGTCATTTTTGGATAGCTCTGTTTTGCTTGTTTTTTCTGGGTGTTTCATTAATTATGTATTAAGCCCCACACTTTTCTAACCCACAGAGGACCAGAGGTGTTTGGCGGACCTAGCCGGGTGCGTCCAAGTGATGCGGGGCCACGTGATCGGCCTGCTGGTGGTCCTTGACCATATGGCTGGGATCCTGCGTCCATAATTTTTTATTTTAGACCAAAATTATTTTTCATAATAAAAAAGTTAAAGTTAGAGTTCAGACTCATTCCTTGTCTCCAAATCTTAGATTGTTTACACTTACATAAGTAGACTCTTGCAGCAAGTATTTGCAACTAATGTCACTAAGATTGTGTTGTAGATTTTTAGAAAACAGCCACATGAAACAGCTAACAGTAATAATCAGCTTGGGGAATTTTTTTGTGTTACATTTTTGCAATTAGTACATTTTACATGTTCCAATTTTGGGGGCAACCTGCTTAGCCTGAGATTCCAAAGCATACTGATTGTACATAATACCTTTTGGTGTTTGTTTTGACCCAGAAAGCATATTTAAATTTTGTGCAAATTGCGACTTTACAGGATTAACCCTTAAGCAATTTTAACGTGGGTGAACCTGGTTACACTTGCTTGCAATGTTCAAGAAATTTAGCAAAATTACACTCTCAAATAATTTATTCCACACATAACTAAAAAACCAAAGTGTTGGCTCACAAACAATACACACAGTGATAACAAAATGTAAAACCCATCAAACACCATATGAAAAAAGTAAAGAAAAATCAAGAACTGGTTGACAAATGAGCATGCCAACATGATTCCACAAATGTTGCGTTGCAATATTGGGTCCAGAACATATATCCAATGTGTCCCCATGAAGGTTTGTTTTGTGTAGCAGGAAGAAGTCATCGTTTCTGTCCCAAAGATTATGAAATCAAACAGAAGATGGGAAATAATAAACAAATTAATTAGATGGTCTCCCAAAATCCTTACCACATTGTGTCAAAGAACTTCTTTTGTGCCAATAATTACCTAAAATATCTGGCCACCACATCATCGCGTATGGCCCCCCCACATACTGACCTCCGACCAACCTCGGGGGGGCCATCCTCAGGCAAGGCATCCTCTGGCTGCATTGGGACACCACTCCTTATGGTGATGTTGAGAAATATCCCACACAGGACCACAATTTTCGAAACCATATCCGGCAAATACATGAGCTCGCCACCAGAGCGGTGGAGGCATCGCTCCACCACTTGCCTGATGGCTGTAAGTGCGGAATTAAAATTACTTTGTGGCCCTGGTGTGGGAGCCAAATAAGGAGTGAGCAGCCAGGGCGTGCAAGGGTAGCCATTGTCTCCTGTGAAAAAGAAGTAACAACATCATGAACACTGTGTATCAAGCTTAACATTGTTATGTACTAATGGTCTCCACTTACCCAGAAGCCACACATCACCAGCTTGTAGGTTGTTTAATTTTTGCCATATCCCTGATTGCCGGATGACGAATGAGTCATGTGCACTTCCGGGTAATTTTGCATTCAGGGACACGATCTGGAGGAAGGCATCACATACCGCCATTACATTCAGGGAGTGATAGTGTTTGCGGTTGTGAAAAATTGCCTCCAGCCATGCTGGAGGCTGAAGTGGTATGTGAGTACCATCCACAAACCCTATGATGTGTGGGAAGCCAACTATTTGGTAAAAATTGGCCTTGGCCACACTAAGAGCACCCATATCCAAAGGCATTTGAATAAAATGATGGAGGTGCTTGAAAAGGGCCTCCATCACTGCCCTCAGGATCTTGGAAAAGGATAATTTGGAGATTCCCGCAACTATTCCTACCATTGTTTGAAACGATCCTGAGGCACAGAAATGTAACACTGCCATAAATTGCATAAGTGGTGGTATTGCTGTAGGACTGTCAATTTGCAGCTCAAGATCACTCTCTATTAATGAGAGAGTGTCTATGATGATTTGGGGTGGAAGACGGTAGCGTCTTAACACCTCTTCATCGGGCATTCCAAAAAGGGTGACACATGTTTGATATATCTGGGGCCTTGCACGCCTATGATGCCTACGCCTGGGACGAGATTGAGGTTGGTCGGCTTCCGGGAACATGGCCACAACAATCCGACCAAGATCAACCTGAAATGGCAAGAATTGAATGTAAGGTTTTTTTGCCCCCCAAAAATTGAAAAATAACTTATCTTTATGATACAATCCAATGATGCTTACATGCCAGGGTATTGTCATGATTTACCAAGCCTAAAATTATAAACAATCAAACAATGCAAAAATTTAGGGTGGCCATTTAGGAATCTAAATTGGGTACAATACAAAACATAAAAGGGGATAAACACACATTTTGGCAAAGAACAAAACGACAGTGCGCAGACTACCACAATTTGGGCCCCAAATTCAATAAAAAATTCTAACGGTAAATCACAACCAATTTAACTACAGAAAATAACCAGCCAAAAATGTGCTAATTAGTTCGCAATTACTATACCAAAAATAACCAGATAAAAATGCGCTAATTAGTTCCCAATTACAATACAGAAAATAACCAGCCAAAAATTTGCTAATTAGTTCGCAATTACAATACAGAAAATAACCAGCCAAAAATGTGCTAATTAGTTCACAATTACAATACAGAAAATAACCAGCCAAAAATGCGCTAATTAGTTCACAATTACAATACAGAAAATAAGCAGCCAAAAATGCGCTAATTAGTTTGCAATTACAATACAGAAAATGACCAGATAAAAATGCGCTAATTAGTTTGCAATTACAATACAGAAAATAACCAGATAAAAATGCGCTAATTAGTTCATACATTTAGGAATCACAAAACCTAAGTTTAAAACTGTAAGGTGAAACAAAGTTGCGTTAAACAAAACAAGAACATTTAATAAACAAGTGAAAAAACAAACTTACCAATAGAGGATATATAAGTCACCGGATGAAAAGGTCGTTGGGGCAGAGCCAAAAGAAACCTACCAAAGGAGAATTTGAAAAAAATTAGCGAACAAAATTTATCAAAAAGAAGGATACACAAAGTGAACAAAAGGAAGACGGCCAAAAACTTACCAAAAAATGACACGACAAATAAAACAACCACACCAAAAAAAGCGAACGGAAAGAAAAACTCCAAAAATACACACAGAAAAAAACGGCAAACACCGCCAAATACAATTCCCGCCAACAATCCACTCCGACCAACGTAACCTCCAACAACCAACACCCGCCACCGCGACTCGAGACGCCCAAAGCCATAAATAGTGTTTATTTTCCCACGCAAATTAAGGAGGGATCATAGGAACGCACAATCAATGATGCGGACGAAAAATAAGGACGCATGTATAAATACGTCACGACACAAAAAAAACGTTCTGGTGAATTTCTTGTTTGGATGTAAGAAATGGCTACAGACAAGGGAAACAATGGCCAAGAGTCGGCCGGGAAGTTTTTCAGGCATTTCCAAACAAGGATTATTTGGGAACATAATTTAGTGAAAGTTTGCAAGCTTAAATTTCTCAACGTTTAAACAAATAGGTGAGGAGGATGACATGGAAGAGGCTGCTGGGCCCAGTATTCCGGGTAAAGCAGGGAAAAAGAAAAGGCAGCCACAATTCTCAAGAAAGGAGATGGAGGTTTTGGTTCAGAAGTGTGTGGACATCCTGCCACAGGCAGTTAGGAATATGGGTGCAAGCCAGAAGTGGAGAATGTGGGAGGAGATAGCCAGTGCTGTCAATAGGGTGGGTGATTATGTCCGTCTAGCCCGGGATGTCAAACGGCGGTAAGTAAAAACTTGACCCCCCTAAAACCAAAAACCAAAAAAATGCAGGAATAATGGTTACTTTTTCACCCACAGATGGCAAGACTTCAAATATCGCCTGAAACAAAAAATTGCGGACAGGGCTAGGCATGCAAGGGGGACAGGTGAGGGTCCCACCCCTGTGTCATTGGAGTAGAATGATTTGGAAGAGCTGGCACAGGGGTGTGTGCAGGCTGTGGAGGTGTTTGGCGTGTCCAACATGGATACGGACATGCCAGACTTTGCGGCTCCTCATGTTGTCCCAGGTAAATATTGTGATGTAACCAACTCTGAAATGTTATTGTGCCAATATGTAGATTCTAATGTGACTCTTTTCTCATTTTTCTCACAGAGACACAGGCGGATGAGTCTGCTCCAGAGGGGAGCCTTGGCCGCAGAATTTCTGCTGGCTCTGCAGGGGAGGAACCAGTACATCCGGCTGAGGACCCTGCAGAAGCCAGTCCAGGGCAATCCCCCTCGCAGGCAGTGGCACTCCTCACAGAACTCAATTTTAAATCGGATTTCCATACGGAGATTCTGCAGAGGATGGACGCCAGTCTGCTATGGGTGGCTGAGGCCCTGGAGCAAAATGCTGCGGCCAAGGAGACCATTGGTCAGGCCCTGGTGGAAAATACCAGGGCCAACATCCGCATCGCCAATGCCCTGGAGCAGCTCGTTCGCCAGCACATGGTGGAGCCGACCTCCCTTCCTGCTGGAACATCAGGATCCTCCACCTCTGGCACAACATCAGCCAATCCTCCAAATGTGCCTAGCCCTGTGCCTAGTCCAGAGGCCACAACAGCTGCCTCTGTTCGGGCCATCCCAATGACATCCCGGACCCGGTCTGGCGCCCACCCTCCCCCAGCCAAACGGGGGAAAAAACGTTGACAGCACTGGCTACTTTTCCCACACTCCTTCTGTGCTTGCCCCATATTCCTTTCTGGCCAAAACTTCCCTCTCCTTTCTTGTGAATTGTTTTTAATTTTTTGTTTTAAGTTTCCATACCTTTTATGTTTAGCCCAATTATAATTTTTTTGGGAATAACACTGCCAAAAAATTTTGGGCCAAAAATGGTCCTAAAATGTTTTTATTTTCAAAAAAATTTTTCAAAAATGTTCTACATTGTATTCTGACATTATTTTATAAATGGTTTAGAGTTAATCCTGGCCCACAAGGCAAAAACGACCTCCCAAAAAAAAAAATGTTAAAAAAAGGGCTCTTTAAGGAACACTTTAAAAATTACATAAGGATGCAAATTCTCCTGACCAAAGCAAAATGGTAAAATACAAACAAACATGATGACATTATTGTTACAATAGGAGAAAAACAAAATTCAAACAAAAAAAAACATAACTACAAATGTACGCTAATTGATGTGTAATCCTGAAATTAGCAGCTATGATTTCCACCTGCGTACGGTTTTGTGCTAACCAAAAAAACTCTTTTCAAAACACATTACAAGCTGGATTTCAATTTAAAATTGATTGTTTTTCTGACAAGCCATGATTAATCGATGAAACATCGTGGAGGCCCGGGACGGAGGACAAGGCCATCGCCAATGTGGTCGAGTAATCCAGACCCCAAGCTGTGCGAGCAGTTTGAACGGAAAGAGGATCATCCTGTGACGTATGACTTGGTACAAACACATTTGACGTTCGCATCAGATAATGTATGTACGCCCCAAAAACGCCTCGCCACGCTTGCGTTTTTCCATCTCCACCCCCGTCAACGCCCAAAAACGGCCTGTTCTGTCAATTACATTGGAAATGTCACTTCCTGTTCGCAATTTGACGAACGAGACAAAAAAGCCTGCAATATGCCGTACGCACATGCGCAGTGTTACACCGACGCATGCGCGGTTTCTCAACATCGGAACGCAACGAGCGTACTGCTGTTAACGAGCGGCTCTGAATGAGGGCCTAAGTTAGTAAATTTTATGGTCACTGCAAAGGCTAAAGGCCATTACTCACTTCTAATTCTTCTAGATCTCTCTGCTGCCTTTGACACTGTTGACAAATTTATTCTCATACAAACACTACAATCCCTAGTTCTTCAAGACACAGCCCTGCTCATCCTATCTATCTAATTGTTCTTTCACTGTTTTCTTTTCTGATTCTCCCTCCACTTTGCTACCTCTATCAGTTGGAGTACCGTAAGGCTCATTCTTGGGTCATCTGCTTTTCTCAATCTTTCCCACCTCTCTTGGCATTCTAATCAGCTCTTTTGTTTTTCAGTATCATCTGTATGTGGGCATTACTCAAATCTACCTAAACTCCCCAGATTTGTCACCATCTGCGCTGTCACTGAATGTCTCTCTGCCATTTCATCTTGGATGACATCTCTCTACCTCAAACTTTATATATCCAAAACAGAATTAATTATATTTCCATTGGCCAATAGTGTTTACCAACCTGATATCTCTATTACTGTTGACAACTCGACAATCAACCCCACCCCACAAGCTCAATGCCTAGGTGTCATCCTTGACTTTGAAGTCTCTTTTGTTCCCCACATTGAATCTGTTAAAAACATCTAAAAAACACAAAATTGACCATATCTTAAACAAGACCCTGCAAAAACTCGAATACATGCACTCATTATTTCCCGCATTGACTATTGCAATAGTCTCCTAACTGGTCTTCCCAAAAACAGGCTCTCACCACTACAATCCATATTGAATGCAGCTGCAAGGCTGATCTTTCTCGCCCAACATTCAGTGTCTGCTAATCCACTCTGTCAGTCCCTCCACTGGCTGCCGTTCATCTATCATATTCATTATAAAATACTTACACTCACACATAAAGCTATTAAGCAAACCACACCAACATACATCTCTTCACTTATCTCAAAATATCTTCCTACCCATCATCTCCGCTCCGCATAAGATCTACATCTCTCCTCCTTATGCATACTTGTTCCCATGCAAGGTTACAGGATTTTTTGGGGGCTACACTCACCCTGTGGAATGCCCTCCCACGCACAATAAGACTTTCCACTAGTCTCTAAACATTCAAGCATTCTCTGAAAACTCACCTCTTCAGACAAGCTTATCAGTTTCCAGAAACGCCCACATACAATTTATAGCTTCCCTATCTAATGCCCTTCTTACAGTTTACACATATATCACATTTTCTCTCTGTTCAATCTCACATCCTCCATACCCTAGGCCAACTTTCCGGTGTGACTGGATAATACAGCTCACCAAGAACCTCTGCAATTGGGCTTGACCAATTTGCAATTTGTAGCACCTATCCTTGTGTATCAACACCTAATTCCCTATAGATTGTAAACTTGTGAGCAGAGCCCTCTTACCTTTATGTCTGTCTTTAGCAATCCAGTCTTGTTCTATTAATATTAATTTAAATTGTAAAGTGCAACGGAATATGCAGTACTATTTAAGAAACTGTTAATAAATAAATAATAATAAAATAGACTCCACTGTGAAGAAAATGCTAATTTTATGAACTTGTATAGATATTTTTTGAGTAATGTTGTTGACAGTCATGCCCTTGTATTAAGGCTGAATCGAAAAAAACAGGAATCTGCATAGAAAATTCTAAAAGTGGGGGCATGGTGTTTTAGGGGCTACACCTCAAAAGCTGAGTACTGAGCTGAAATTTGGCATGGGTAGAACTGTCGCTCAGTGCAGATTGCCAAATTTCAGGGCAAAAAAAATAAAGAATGAGGGGATTTGGGAACAATCTAAATTTCCAAATGTCAGATTTTTTCTGACACTCTCAGTTAGGACCACTTTCCTGCTGTTCTCTATGGGGGATTTTTGGGAAGGCATAAGTCAGGGTACAGGGCAAATTTAGACTTGGGCTTTGATTTATTAACTAGCTATTATTCCAGGGTAGGGCCTTTTGGGGTTTATGTAATTGAGAAAGTTACAGTTTTTAAACTATTACCTCACAATTGTGCCATTATAGGGATAAGAATATTAAATTCCTTGCAAAGCTTCAGTAGGTTCCTACAGCAGTGGTTGTATGTGGCTTCACTTGGGAGTACTGCAATGGATGCCTTTTCCCCTTGCATCCAGTTTTTAATCAGGTTAGTGGAGGCACACTCAGGGCCAGCCGGTTCTATAAATGTGCTCCGCGGTATGCGGCAAAGGAGAGGAGACCACAACATGCAAATTTAAAAATATGCAGCACCGCTATGTTCTGTGACTCAGGAGCAGCTGTGACTTATTTGGTTGGATGGAATGGGCCCGGGAATACCTGGATGCAGTGAGCATGATTACTGGAGGAGACTGCATCTGCTGCCATTGGCAGACTCCTCACTAGGAGCCCACCTGCTAACTGCTGAGGACTTATGTTAAAAGCACCAAATATTTGGGGCTACAGAGCTTACATTGCACACAATTGAAATAGTGTGACAGTGTGCTGCCTTACAGTGACACTGCAGCCACAGCACTGCTTCTGTTGTGTACATGTGTGGCCATGCCCCTGCCTCTACACATGACATCCCTTTCTCCTCCCCAGCTCTACCTACTTCATGCACTGCAGCATGGCCACGGACTCTGCGTTGGCGGATAGTAAAAGATTGATGGAGTTTTCTAGAATGCGTTTTGATTGGCCAGTGGCAATAGAAGAGAAGGAAAGTCCTAGTTTGTCTGCACTGACTCCTATTTTTCAGACAACCCCTTCTTCTTCTTTCCTATTTTTGGTTGTGTTTATGTCTCTATGACACCTCCTTTCCCTCCCCTGTGTCTGTCTTTTCTTTTTGCTAATTTTTGGGGGCCTCTGCCTACCTCCCCAGTGTATGTTTATCCCTGTTCCCTGTTCATACTGACATCTTCAACAGTATATGTATACTGTATCAATGTTGGGGAGGAGGTCACCAAGGCATGTGCCCCCATCATTTAGAAGATTTTTTTTGTATTTTAATTATTTATTTGTAGTGCACTAGTATGCCAGCATGGAGGTACTGTAAGGTACAGTGTACCATTAAGAACTTGGCAGCCAGTACCTACCTGCAGGACTGCAATGCTGGGAGTGCAATGCTGACCTCGTGATGTTACATCACACTCCCTGCCACCACAAAGAGGAAGCCACTGTGCCAGCCATGCAGGAGAGGAGGGGGACAGAGTCTGTTCAGATAAGCAGTCAGAAGGAGGCTAGAAAGACAAGGGAGCAGAAGGAGGTTGGAAAGACAAGGGGAAAGAAGACTAGAAAGACATGGCAGAAGAATAGGCTATATTCCCCCTTAATCCTAATCAATGGGATGTGCTGTGCAGTGAGGGCAGAAGCGCGGTTCCCAGTGCCAGATTAATGTGCACTTGGGCCTGGAGCTGAATATTATGATGGGCCTATTGCCTACCACTGCAGGATGTATGACTAGTGATGGGAGGAATGTGATAAGTGCTAGGCAGTGTAGGGGGGCTTGTGAAACCTTCCACTCAGGACTATCCCTGAATAAAATGGTGCCTTAGGTAAAATTTTAGATGGTGCCTGCCTTACCCTTCTTCCCTAGAAATATGTGCCTCTAAAAGAAGCAGTGTTGCATCCCACACGGTGTGCTTTGTTGTTCCCCCTCAACATCCCGCATTTTGTGCACCCATTTCCCAAATCCCATGCTGTCTGCTGCCCTGTTCCCTCTTACTCATTTTATGATGTGTGCTCCCATTTCCCCCTCCACATCCCACACAGTGAACTCCTGTTTTCCCCTACACATCATACACTGTGGGCTCCCCTGTTTACCCTCCACATCCCATGCTGTGTGCATTACTGTTCTCTTTCCACATCCCACACTATATGCTCCCACATTTCCCCTTTCACATACTATGCTGAGTGCTCTTGTTCCCCTACATTCCACACTGTGTGCTCCCCTGTTCCCCTACATTACACACTGTGTGCTCCTGTTCCCCCTCCACATCCCAAACTGTGTGGTCCTCTGCTCCCTTACATCCCACAATGTGCAGTCCTATTCCCCCCTCAACATCCCACACTGTGCAGTCCTGGTCCCACCTCCACAACCCACACTATTTAGTCTTATTCCTCCCTCCACATCCCACACTGTGCAGTCCTATCCCTCCTCCACATCCCACACTGTGCAGTCCTGTTCCCATTCCACATCCCACACTGTATGACCCCCTGTTTTCATCCAAATTCCATGCTGTGTTCTCCCCTGTTTCCATAGGTTCTGCCTATGCTCACTGCTCCACTCCATCCCCCTGCTGATGGTTCTTACCCCTCCACATTGATCATCTTACATTCTGTGCTCCTCCTCTCTCCCACCCCCAGCGGCTGCGGCACCCCTCTACAGTCTGCAATCCACTTACTTGATAACATCTTCACCTCCAGCTTTCTCCTCTGACAGGGAAGTTTGTCTGCTGGCTGTCATGCTATATCTCTGCTGCTGCTGGGTGGGACTGGAATGGAGGGGCTGTGCAGTGAGGTAGGGTGGGGTCTGATGACTCCTTGGAACTCTCAGCCAGTGATCTGAGGAGTCTACACTGCAGTAACACAGTAACTGAGACAGTATGATTCAGACTCCTTTGATCAGTGGCTGAGGCTGAGAGATTCCTGGAACTTGACCTCCCGTGGCAGGGAGAGAGGTGCTTGATGTCGACCCAATGAACAATGAATGTGCAGGACCTTGGACAGCCATTGACAGGAATATTTTTTTCCGGTAAACAGCAGATCTTGGATCCTGTGGGCCTATTTACATGGAGAGGCTTGGAGCTGCAGCTCTATCCTCTCCATTGTTAATCCGGCCCTGGCGGTTCCATGCCCATAAAGGCCACCAATAGGAGAGATTTGTCTGCTCACCATGCTTTGGGCACTGTGGCTCGGATTGCTTGCCACAGGTTTATATTCCCCTTTATGCCCACATGAATAGTAGGGCATGATGATGGACAGCAAATGATGACAGTCGGGTCTGCTCGGTGAAGGGCATATAGTCGCTACCGAGGCAGAATGCTGGAAAGATAAGGGGGCAGAATAAGACTGGAAAGGAAAGGCAAGGGGGCAGATGGAAGATGGAAAGGCAAGGGAGTAAAAGCCTGGAAAAACAAGGTGGCAGCAGAAGGCTGGAAAGACAAGGGGGTAGGAGGCTGTAAAAACAAGGGGTTGGAAGGCTGGAAGCTCAAGTGACATGGGGCACAAGTTGACACAGGGATCAGGAGGCTAGAATGACATGGAGTAGTAGGCTTGAATAATACAGCAAGCTGGAGGTGAAACAGATCCAGAGGAAACCCAGGGCAGGGGTCAGGAGAGATGCAGGAGGCCTGATGGGACATGGGGCATGAGGCTGGAGATGACACAGGGAGCTGGAGGTGATACATGGCTGGAGAAACACAGGTAGTTGAAGGGGAAAAGGGCCAGGAAACTGAGATGTTGCAGGGATCTGGAGGTGACACAGGGAGTAAAAGACTGGAGGAGACATGGGGCAGAAAACTGGAATGACACAGAGATCTGGGGGAGACACAGGGCAGAAAGCTGTAATGTTACAGGGTTCTGGAGGTTACACAAGGATAAGGAGGCTGAAGGTGACATGGGGCATGTAGCTTCAAAGACACAGGGATAGATGGGACACAGGCAGGAGGTTGAAGTGACACATGGATAGGAGACCAGAAGGGACACATGTGGCGAGTCTGGTTGAACCTCTGTTTCTACACAAACAGGCATCTTCCAGACAATGTGATTTCCTACATGAATAGTGAATACCAAACACATCATCTGCCCAGGGAGGATCAATTTCTTCAGAGGTTCCCCATTGTAGAGAAACCACCATATAGTTAAGGTGAGGTGTATTTTTATTTCACATTCATACGCTGTGCCTGTGTCAAATATATTAGAATTGCACATAGTACATGTGCCAGGTTTTTGGAATTGCACATAGAGAGTCCAATGAGCTGCAAAACAAAAGATGTGGAAACGCATTTCCACAGATAACATCCTTTTGTGTTGCAGCTTAATTCTGTCTTCTTTCTCTACAATTCCAAAACCCCAGCACATGTACTGCACTGTGTGCAATTACATTTGGCATAGGTACTACTATCCAAATAGTCTAGTTGCAGTGGTTCCCCCATCCCATCCCTTTCTTACTGCCCTCTTCTCCCTCTGCCCAATGCCCCCTGCCATCCCAGTCTACACCCTTATCTACCCAACAAGCCCACTGCCTCCATCTAATTACCCCTCAGTAAGAACCCCCAAGCCAGTCCAGTCACAGTGTCCCTCCATCATTCAGCCCAGGGTTCCCCTTCTTGAGTGTAGTGTTCCCCATCCCACCACCATCTCACTGCCCTTTTTCCATCCTGCCCAGTCCCCCCTTTTTATCACCCGCTGCCTCTTACCATTATCCCCTACCTGTCACCCACTGCCTTTCATCCCTTTACCTGGCATCACCCATTGCCTCTCCCTGTCACCCAATCCCTGGTGTCACCCACTACATTTCCAACACCCTCTCCCTGGTGTCACACACAGCTACTCTCTGTGACCCTCTCTCTTGCATCACCAACTTCCACTCCCTGTCACTCTCTCCCCATCAACAAATGCCACTCCATGGTGTCACCCACTGCCTCTACCTGACACCATATTCCAGGCATAATCCACTGTCTCTCCCTGTCACACTAATTCTGGCATCACCCATGGCCTCTCCCTGTCATCCTCTGTATCTCCCCTGTGTCACAATATCAGCATCAACCTTTGTCACCTGTCACCCTCTGCTTTTCCCTTTCACCCACTGCCACTTCCCATAACCTCTCCTCATCACTTACTGCCTCTCCCTGTGACCCTTTCCTGTCTCCCACTATCTCTACCTGTCACCCATCTCTCCTGTCACACCACTGCCTCTCCATGTCATCCTCTGCATCACCCACTGCCAGCCCTTGAGTCACATTCTGACTCCACCATCACTCATTCCCTGAAATCACCCACTGCCTCTCCCTGACACCATATCCCTAGCATCACCCACTGTCTCTCCCTGTCACCCTGTCCTCAGCATAACCCAATGCCTGTCACCCTCACTCTGGCATCACCCACTACATCTCCCTGTCATGCACTGCCTTTCACCTCATCCCTGGCATCACCCACTGTCTATCCCTGTCACCCTCATTCTGGCCTCACCCACTGGCTCTAGCTGTCACCGTCTTCCATTACCCTCTTTCTTTCCCCTCTGTCACTATCTCCCATCACTCTTTCTCTATGGTCACTCTTTGCCCTCTAGAATGCATCACCTTCTCCATGTCACCCACTGCCTTTCCTTGTCACCCTCTCCCAATCACCCTCTGCCTATCCCCTGGATCATTATCTCCCCATCAACCTCTCTCTCCTGTCACCGTCTGCCCTCTATAAGGCATCACCCTCTCCCTGTCACCCTTTGCTTCTACCTGTCACCCACTGCCTCTTCCCGTCACCCGCTCCTCGTCAATTACGGCCTCTCCCCATCACCCTTTCCTGTCACCCACTGCCTCTCAATCTCCCACTGTCTCTACCAATCACCCATCTCTCCTGTCACCCACTGCCTCTCCCCATCATCCTCTACATTACCCACTGCCACCTCCTAGGGCCACTTACTGATGTCCCCATCAGTAATTTCCTGGGGTCACCCATGTCTCTCCCTGTTACCCATGTTCTGGTATCACCCTCACCCTATTACCCTCTGCCTCTCAACTGCATCACTATCTCCTTATCACCCTCTCTCTCCTGTTACCATCTACCCACTACAAGGCATCACCCTCTCCCTATCACCATCTGTTTCTCCCTATCACCCATTGCCTCTTCCCGTCACCCTCACCTCATCACTTACTGCCTCTCCCCATAATCCTTTCCTGTCATCCACTGCATTTCCATTGCCCACTATTTCTACCTGTCACCCATTTTTCCACATCATCCTCTGTGTCACCCACTGCCACCCCAGGTATCACCTTTGGAATCCACAGTCACTCATTCTCTAGCATCGCCCACTGCCTCTCCCTGACACCCTATCCCTGCCATCACACACACTGCTTTCACCTTATCCCTGGCATCAACCACTGCCTTTCCATGCTACCCTCGCTCTTGCACCACCCACTGGCTCTAGCTATAAACTCTCTTCCCATGACCCTCTGCCTTTACCCTGCATCACTATCTCCCCATCACCCTCTCTCTCCTGTCACCCTCTGCACACTACAAGACATCATCCTCTCCCTGTCACCCTCTGCTTCTCCCTATCACCAACTGCCTCTTCCTGTAAACCTCACTCTGGCATTACCCACTGGATCTGGCTATCACCCTCTCCTGATTACCCTCAGCCTCTTCCCTGCATCACTATCTCTTTATCACCCTCTCTCTCCTGTCACTCTCTGCCTTCTATAAGGTATCACCCTCTTCCTGTCACTCTCTGCTTCTCTCTATCACCCACTGCCTCTTCCCATCACCCTCTCCTCATCACTTACTGCCTCTCCCCATAACCCTTTCCTGTCACGCACTGTCTCTCCAACTTCCACTGTCTCTACCTGTCTCCTATTTCTGCTGTCACCCACTGCCTGTTGCTCTATCCCTGGCATAACCTACTGCCTCTCCCTGTCACTCTTACACTAATGTCACCCACTGGCTCTCCCCTGCATCACTATCTCCCAATCATATCCCAATCACCCTCTCTCTCCTGTCAGCCTCTGCCCACTACAAGGAATCCCACTACAAGGAATGCATCAATATCTCACCATCAACCTCTCTCCTGTCACTCTTTGTGCTTTACAAGATATCACCCTCTCCTCATCACCCTTTACTTCTCTCTATCACCCACTGCCTCTCCCTGTCAATCTCTCCCCTGTATCACTATCTCCCCATCACTCTCTCTCTCCTGTCACCCTCTGCCCTCTATGAGGCATAACCCTCTACCTGTCACCCTCTGCTTCATTATATCAACTACTGCCTCTTCCCATTAACCATTCCTGTCACCCACTGCCTCTCCCTGTCTTCCTCTCCACATCAACATATGTCTCTCATCTGCATCACTGTCTCTCCATCACCATATCCCTCCTGTATTTCCTCCACTCCCACCCTTTTCTGATTCTCTCTCCTCTCTGTGGGTGGGGTAGGAAGTTGTAGTTGCACCACTCCCTTATTGTATCCTCCCTATTGGCCTGGCCTGTGAGTGGGGCCACTCCTCCAATGTCTCCCATATGGCCTCCTCTCCTGGAAGTGTTACTTTCCATCCCTCATCATGTTGTGTACCAGCCTTACAGTAACCATGTTGTGTCCCATAGATCAGGAGCACAGGTGCGACCCCAAGGTGAATACTTCAGAAGCATAAGGAGGTGGCGGCCATGTAAAAGAGCTAAAATGCCAACATCCCCCAGGTGAAGATGCTGAAAGCCCCAGGGAGGCAGCTGCACCCCCCAGGTGAAGAGACCAGAAGTCCTGGGGAGGCGGTGGCCATGTAAAAGAGATTAAAGGCAACCTCCCCCAGGTGAAGATGCTGGAATCACTGGGGAGGAGGTGGCCGCCTACCAGGTGAAAACACAGGTAGCCCTGGGGCTGCAGCAGCCAAGGAAAAGAGCTCAATGGGCACCGTCCGCAAGGTGAAGATGCAGTAATATAAATTATTAAAATATTAGTGTATTCTGTTAATTTTAATATTTTATTAACTGGTGTTAGCTGGCCTGTAATGCCCTGCTTGCTGATACTTGTGTTTCTCTAAGTACCAGTATGCAGAGTAGGCTTGCTGTGACCTGTGGTTCACTTCAAAGAAAATATATCTTTGTACACCACACTTTACACAATCAAATTGGCACCCACTGCCCAGGGGTGCTGGGTATAGCCTTGGGCTATCAGCCCAGACCTGGGGTGCCCTAGAGAGGGGGACCCCATTTATTGGGAGGTCCTTAGCTCCCCAGAGATCCCCAGCCTGGGATGATTAGTAGTCAGTGTTAATGCTTCACCTGGGGAACCTGGTGGAAGGGATGTATGGATATATGGAGTGAGAAGGATTTTGAAACCCAGCGAGAATCTAGTAGTGATACAATGGGAAGATTGTGGGCACTGAGTAGGATGTGAGAGCCACATAACTGCTCAGACCTCAATTGCATAGACTGCATGTGTGTATTCCAATGAGCACACAATTCTGTGAATTAGCAGCACCACCAATTTGTGATTGACAGCAAACTCACTCTAAGAGTGTGGAATCTGGAGTCATTCAGACCCGCTCGTGAGCGGCAGTACGCTCGCAAGCGGGTCGATGTTCCCCCACTGCGCATGCGCACGACGGAGGGAGCTCTGTCGTGCGCATGCATGAGACATGACGAGCGACGGGCTTTCCATCGCTCCGGGTCTCACACCAAAGGGGGCATGCTGTCGATGTTGACAGGAGGGACCTCAAATCTCAGACTGTGAGAGCCTTTCATGCAGATTAGCTGCTTCAATAGAGAGGGTTCAAGAAGTGAGCAAGTGCCCTAAGAAAGGGATAGGTTGTTTATTATTTTATTTCTGTTTCCTGATGTCCATGCTGAATTAAAAGCACAATTTTTCATTTGTTTTACTGGAATGCAATGTGTGGACTCTAATTATGCATCTAGTCACTGCACCACTAACACCAATCTACCAAGGTAATAACCCCAAGTTGTCACTATATATATATATATATATATATATATATATATACATATGGAAGAGAGGTTTAAGAAGATACTGTAGTATTTAAAAGAATAGTACCGAGTGCTCGTAAGAATAAGTGTGCGTACCAAAAATATACACTTTTAAGCTTATCTGTGTTCCAGGGATGAGTAGTCCACACTGGATAAGTTTAGATGGGATGTCATCAACTTGATCACCTTAGGGGGAGCTTGTATAAGCTCATGGGAGAAGGGTAAATATAGTGTAGAATATTTTTGCAAATGATATAGTAATTATAAGTAGAGGCTCCGTACCATATAATGCTGAATAAATAGCCCATAGTATGTTCTCCTCCAGGTACCACCTAATACCCTCTAGGAATCCCTCTTAGGTGCTTGGATGTTCAGTGTATGAGAGCTGTATACATATGCAATCTCTCGTCAGTATATTCCAAACAGGGGATTTTATTAGGTTTACAGGGTATGGGGGAACATAAAACAAGATATAAAAGAATAAAAAATGGCTTCTCTTATATAAGGGTACCCAGTCCTCTTTACATAACCAAGGATACAGAGAGCCTGGGTCTGCTGGCCGCAATGCGTTTCATCCCTTCAGGACTTCTTTTATATCTTATATCTCTCTCCCATAATGCACACTCTGCATTATGGAAGATACATCATGACATCTCTCCCATTACCCACTGCAGGAGCTGGAAGGGGGAGCTGATGAGTGAGCTCCAGCCCGGTAATTGCAGTGGGCTCTGCAGCAGTCACACACATTGCTGCCATGCATCGGTGATGTGTGTACAGCAGCAGTGGCAGCCAAAGAGAGGCTGCCTGACTCTCATTGGCTGCTGGTTAACACACACATTGCTGCCATGCTGGTGGTGATGTGTGCTAAACTGCACATCCTGAGCCTGCTTCCAACCTTCCTCCTGGCACTATTGTGTAAGTGCTCAGGGGAGTGAAGGGGCTCGGCTGTGCAGCACAGGACCAGTGCTAGGTGCAGGGAAGCCTAGCGCTGGTCCTGTGTAAATGTGTAGCGCTGACTGCACACACTGCGGTTGGCACTACACTGCCTAACTAAGATGGGCCGGACCATGGGCGGCGGTGCCCCCCATACCACTGGTCCTACGGCTCCCAGGGCACACACCCTGATCAACCCTCCTTAGTTACTTCCACTGCCTAGCACTAAATAATTTCCATCTCTTTGGACCATTGAAGAAGCTCCTGAGTGGAAGGCCATTTTACACACAATGGTGAAGTTCAGCAAGTCTGATGTACATTAATCAACAAATCACTATCTTCAAACTGACATAAGTGCAAAACACTATTTTTTTACGTTAAGGATCAAAATCTTAGGACCTCTAACCCTATGTGTTATTTGTATGAATTGTAGAGATCCAGTGTTTAGGAAATGTCATAATATTAGTAAACAGGCAAATAACCATTAATAATTATATATCTTTTATGTACATTGTAATAGATGGCAGAATAAGATTCAAGCAGTCATGACTTTGCATATTGCTTGCTCTTTTAGATACATGTAATACTGTGAATACCAATCATACCATTTAAATATATTTTATTTCTTGATATTTTATGTACTATAAAAAGTAAAATCATAAATTTAAACCATTATAATATATAATTTACATTAATCAATAATTATGAATTATTATTTACATTAATATAGGTCCAGAGTATGATATATTTATTTGTATTTATTTTTTATCTCAGTAGTGCTTGTTATTTGATGTAAATTATGAAAAAGCTGTAAATTTAAATAAAATGTCATTAACTTAACAAAACAGATTTATCACTAGCAAAATGTTAACACAGATATGAACACATGAACAAACAGTCCTTTTCTTTTTTAAATGACTTTTTTTCACACTAGCTGTTATATAAGTTTTCCCCCTCATGGTGAAGTATATTAAACCTCGTGGTTTGGGGGCACAATTACAAACATTATGCTCCAGCTGTCAACTCACCAAAAATAAGAGTGCTGTTTAATAAATTTATAGTGAGGTAATAGAATGTGTGCCTGTCTAAATCTGATATAAATATATAAATAACTTTGTACAGTAATCGATTCATGAAAATTTTTTAAAAAATAGTACCACAGAAAAATCACATCTGAAGTAGATTGTATAACAACTGTATTACGGTAATATGGTCAATTTATTTACTTTCTTATTATAAAAAAATCTAAGCACAATTATTGTTAAATTACATTTTTTTAACATCTAGTACACCTTTCTAAACATTAATATCCACAGAAAATAAAAGTTTTCAAAATGTTTTGCTCAATTTTGTAGCTATGCAATATGTATATAATCACTTTTAAGATGTAGGGACGGCATGAAATAACATCATAATAATAAAGAAATAAATTCTTGCCAGTTTTTTTATGTTTTCGACTGACACCTTACTCTTCTGAATACTGACAGGTATAACATATTTTCACAACAATAAACTCACTAGTCTGACACCATACATTAAGTATCATGTGTTTCATTCCATTGAATATGCAATCACTGTTTCTTCTCATGAATATAACAAATTGCAGTTTGTTAATACTATGCAAATTATTTAATCTGTTTTAGTTTGAAAGAATGATTGATTATATATTGAATGAATGATTTGTTATAGTTTGAGGTTTAACGTACTTGACTGAATATACGTTTATAATAGTCTACTCACTACTTAATCTACACTCCATTAGCTTCCCACTCCTAACATCTGCGAGCCATTATCAGAACATGCAAAAAAAATTCTAATCAATAATGTATTTTAACACCCAAGCAACAAAGTAATCAGAAGTAGATGGAATTACTGCTGAGATTTTAACATTTTTATAATACCAATTCATTAAAAAATATAGCTTGCAGTGACAAGTGAATTTACTATTTAAAAAGCATTTAAACAACAATTCAACATTTTCAAATCACATTGGTCATTCATTTTACAAAATGAAAAGCTTTTTAAATTACATTTAGTTTTTTTATGCTGAGTTAGTATTATATATCTTGCTTAAGATTGTGCTTTGAATGCCCAGAAAAGAGACACATGTAGGTTTTGAGTGATGCTGCCATGCATGCATCATTTTAACTGGATAGACAGAAAGGGGACAAAGGGCCTGATTCAGAGCCGCTTGTAAGCGTCCGCTCGTTGGCTCCGAACGATGTTTGCCCAACTGCGCATGCGTACGGATCGTAATACGCATGCGCGAACCAGTCAGTGCGACCAAAAATCGCTTGTTCGCTAAATAGCGAATGCCTGCTATTTTGAGTGACAGAATGAGGTGTATGTGGGTGGTAACAGAAAGGTGCTTGAAAACGGGGAGTGGTGATCCTAACGCAGGCGTGCTTAAAGGTCAAAACGGGCGTTTTAAGGGTGTGCATAATTAATACAGCAGCGTCATTGACCACGTTACTGGATTATTTTATAGCCAGAACTGCTCGCAAGATTGTGGTGGCAAAAACCAACAACAAGAATAGCGAGCAGTTCATACGCTGGTCTATGTACTTGATTAATCCAATAAATAGCGGACATGACGTAGGATGCGAGCGGCCAGGGGGCGTATTTTTTCAAAAAACTACAGCAAGTTTTGTTCGCTCGTTCAGACATAGAGGCGTGAACAGACCGCAAAGAGCAA
Organism: Taudactylus pleione; assembly: GCA_031769625.1. NCBI lineage: Eukaryota > Metazoa > Chordata > Amphibia > Anura > Myobatrachidae > Taudactylus > Taudactylus pleione. The sequence goes on from JAUIMM010000082.1 coordinate 11,604,163, forward strand.
ACGGTTCATTTGAATAGCCACCCCTATTTTCTGGACGAATGACCGCAAATAGCTTCCGGCTCTGAATCAGGCCCAAAGACCAATTGTGCTATGTACTAAGCCTTTGAGAGAAATAAAGTGGATGGAGATAATACCAACCAATCAGCTCCTAACTGTAATTTTTCAAACACGGCCTATAACATGGCAGTAAGGAGCTGATTGGCTTGTACTTTATATCTGTCTACTTTATCTCTCACCAAAGCTTAGCACATAGACCCCAAAGTACATTAAGGGAGTTTTCAACCAATTCCATACAGATGCAGATCATGAAAAATATGTGTTTGTGCCTTAGAAAGATATTTTATGTTTGAGGGGTTAGAGAAAAGTGCAAATAGCAGATGATGATGTTGATGATGATTACAAGCACTAGCAAACACAGGGTCTCATTCAAACCTGCTCGCAAGCACTATGTGCTCACAAGTGGGTCGATGGTGGGGCATTGCGCAAATGGGGCGGCTGTCGATGTTGGGGAGGGGGGGTGGCTGGACAAACAGAGGTGTTCCTGAAGGATTGCTTGCCATTTGTGGACAACCCTACTGACATCACTCGTGATGTCAGTAGTGAGCTCCCTGCTTTATTAGAGCAGTAAGCTCACAGGGGCATGCGGGAATGAGACCCTACCGCAAGGGTCTCGTCACAAGCCTGATGGTCACGATCATGACCTAGTCACTCGCAAAAGCTGTGGGTAGTCACCAACAGCTTAGTGAGCAGCCAGGAGGCCGGCTCAAAAATAAAAAAAGCTCCCACCCTGATTTAGAGCGAATGCTTGCTTTCTGCGAATGTCTCTGAAAATGATAATTGGTGATTTCTTTGTTGTTCAGGAATAAACTATGCTTTTATGTGCATATTTAAGCAACTTGTTTTTGCATATTTATCATGGAGTTATTTCTTCTGCATTACAGAGTTTATTAAGTCTAATTGAAGTAAAATAGTAAATGCATTTATTGAAAAAAATTATGTGGAATGTACAGTAAGTGAAATATTGATGTCATGTCTCTGATGTAAACTACACATATATTCTAATGGTCACATCTGACATGTATCTTAAATTACAGCAATTGCCAGTTTACATATGACTACCATAGCTGCTTGTTTAGGTAACACTATTTGTGCCTGTAAGGGGCCTATCCATTAGAAGATTTTTTTTGTGAAAGACCAAAGACTTTTCCTGCCAACAAAATGTCTTTCATGCAAAAAAATCATTTACAAACATGAAAGACTTTAAGGGGATATCCACTAGGCGATTTTAGCAAGCAATTTCACGATAACGACGTCGTTATCATGCAATTGCTTGCAAATCGTGCATGCATCGGGCATGTTTTGGTCAGAAGCAACCAGCGATGCGTGTGCACGCTGGTTGCTTCCAACATCTATCATCACCCGTACATGCTGGTCAACCTGACGATCCTGTCAAGTTCAGCATGTGTGGATATGATGGATGTGCCTGGACTGAACGAGTGAACATTCAGTCTAGGCACACTACTAGATATACAAATGAGAGCATGATTGCAATGTCATAATAGTGCTCTTGATTGTATTTCTAGTAGTGTATACCAGGCTTTTGTGAACAATATCTTCAAAGACCAAGGACCAAGGATTGTCACTGAAGAGTGGAAATGTTTAATGAATGGAGTGAACATTCATTAAAGAAGGTGTATTCCGTGATGTTTTTTTTAAAGGGATGGGTGGTGCTCTCATGAGGACAATAAATTGCTGCTGACCTATTTAAAACCCAGGATTTATTCATTGTGGCTAGTTCAGTGTGGTTTTTAACTAGCTGAGCATTGTTGCCAAGATAAATGGCTTTTGGTTTGTTTATTGGCATGCCATTAAACAAACTGTGTTTACTCTCACTGATCATCATAGATCCCTACCATCATCGTGTCATGACAGCATATGCGGGAGCTGTGCTGTGGTCTGTTCAGGAGAAGTCCACAAAGAGGAGAAGAAGAGTACATTCGTGCTGGAGAAAGGAGTGGTTGCTCCAGAGGGATTCCCTCTTGCACATGCCATTTCTTCACGAAATCCGGGAGAACGATGCGTACAATTTCGGCAATTTTATGCGTATGGATGATGTCACCTTCAAGGAGTTGTTAAGGCTGGTGATGCCCCTCATCTATAGACAGGATGCGAAGTTGCAAAGAGCCATACCAGCGGAGCAGAGCCTCATCGCTACATTGAGGTACCTTGCAAAAGGATGATCCCTGGTGGTTCTACAGTTTGGCAGCCTGATTTCCATGCAATATTTGGGATGCATTATTCTGAGATGTGCCAAGCCATATTTTCCATACTAAAGCCACTGGATTTTAAGGTAATTCCAAATTTTACTGACACTTTCACATTTATACCCAGCCGTGTCCCACTGTAGGCCCTTTAAGTGCCTTTTTGTAGTTGTCCCTATATTTTCCGCAGTAACCATACCACCCCTCTTCATTGTGATTTCCCATAGGCAGCCTTGCCCTGTTGTTTACTGTCCCTATGAGAGATATTGCAATACCCACACCCCTGCATGGCCGTGCAGTCTTTTAAGCTACAAGTGTCCCTATGTTTTAAACATCCATGTATAGGACTGTAATCCCTTTATTTGCCTTTTGCTTGCTTGTTAATAACCCAGAATTGAGTGGACACTCCACCCTACAACCCTTCAAGGTGATTTACAATAGGCAGCTGTGCCCTGTTTTTTACTGTCCCTATGAGAGATGTTGCAATGCCCACCCCCCTGCATGGCTCTGCAGTTTTTTAAGATACAATTATCCCTATGTTTTAAACATACGTGCATTATTGTAATCACTTTAAAAGTGTTTTTTCTTTGCAGTCCAAAAAATCAGGTATAGTAGTCCCCCCACCCCTATGTCTATTCATTTTGGTATGCTAAAGTGTCCTAGATATTGTCAGTATTGTAATGATGGCCATTGTAAATGCCAATTACAAATTTTTGTATGTGAATTTTGGCAAAAATGGATGGGCCTCTGATGGTTGTTCTTTCAAAGACATGGTCTTTTACCAACGAATGATATCCAACCAGCTACATTTACCACCTGCATCCCAGTGCAAACATCACATGAATTATATATTTGTTTCCGATAAAGCATTTGCTTTAAACAAACATGTAATGAAGCCATTTCCACAGAGTGGTTTGGACAATGAGAAGAGAATTTTCAATTACCGACTTTCCAGGGTGAGGCATACAGTGGAGAATGCCTTTGGAATAATGAGCAGTCGGTTCAGAATTTTCTATACTCTTATAAATTTATGAATAGATAAAATTGACTGGATAGTGCTGGCCTGCTTTTCTATTCACAACATGCTGCATTTAAAATCAACACAGCAAAAGCCAGTGTCTACATCCCAAATGGACACAGAACACACTGAGGACAAGCCAATGTGGACATATCAGTCTGCTCCAAATGTACCCACACCATATTCATGATGGGCCAAACAAGAGTGAAATGACTATATGCCTATTTCAATGGCGTGGGTGCAGTGCCTTGGCAAGGAAATGTTATTAAATAATATGCAACACTACTTTGGTATTTTAATAAAAATTACATTGTTAATTGTTAAAGAAAAAGAGTACACTACCTAGCTTCAATAAAAATTATTGGAATTTTTTCACTTTTAAAAAAAGTCTTTATTTAATGTGTATAATGTACTTAAAATATTGTTTTATTACTGGCAGGAAAGATAGAAAACTTCTACTGTTTATTGTATTCTAAACCCTAACCTTCAGCCCCATCCCTTCATATCCCTTTCATAGGGGTGACAAACATAAAACCTTTATTAAATGCTAACCAAAGTTTCCAACACCAATAACCTACCCCTCCCAAAGTGGGGTTTGTACCCCTAACCTAATCCCTCACCCCCACCCATACAAAACTTAACCATAACCCCTAAACAATTCCTAAAATGAAATCCCTCCCCTCAATGGAGGATGTGTTGTCCTTCGTAGTTCTGAAATTGTGATTAAGAACGTGTCATTATTTGGATGCCTAAGTAAATAACAGTGTGGGCCTTCTCCTGTTGTGATACAGACAGCCAAAACTTTATTAATTGACCATAAACAACAACCTAAGTAGCCCTACACCAAACATTTTAAAATAAACATTTACAAATATTAATAAAGATAAATAATAGCACATCACGGTTTGTTAAGATAAATAAAAAAAAATATTATTGTTTTTCTTAAATAATTCTGGATGGGATTCATTATTTGTACCAGTTCAATGACTGCCTTAAGGACTACGTAAACAAAATGAATCAGGCACTAAAAAATGTAATGAAATACAGTTGACACCATTGAATGTGATGATAACATTAAGAAGGTAAAAGGGAAAAAACAAACTTCCAGTGTTCTTTGAGCACAAGAAGTACACAGATGTCGCAACTTTCAGGAAACAAGTCCAATGAAGTCCATTCACCCTAGTCATGGCATTATGACCAAACTCATGGTCGTTTATGAACAAAAACCATAGACAAAAGGACTGACCAATTTAAAAAACACTAAAAAACCGAAGAATAAAAAATTTACTAAATGTAAAAATCTTTGTCGGCCTTGAGTGCAGCTTGTGCGCTCATCCATGATGAGTGCACAGCACTCCTCAATGTACCAGGATAGGGAGATGATGGACTGGGCTACACAATGCAGCATATGGGTGGGGATGTGATGGCATAAGAATTGGCTGAGGGGAATAAGCCGGTCTAGAAGGTGGGATGGGGAGATTGCCATAGGCCGATAGGGGGGGCTGAGACATAATATATGACCCTATATCCATATGCACATTCAATTTCTCTTGATGAGCAAGGATAATAGTGTGATATGTTTACTCTCTTAAAATGGATAAGCTGAGCTGGAGTCATCAAAGTAAATTAATGACACTTTTAATAGCTTACCTGACCTTGAGCCTCCACCTCCTCTTCTAAGTTGTCCTCCTCCTCCTTGCCCCTTGGCTCCAGTGAGCACCATGACCATGTCTTTGGCTCTTGTTCAACAACAAATGTGAGCAGGTCATAGTACCACAGCTTGGGCTTCTGGACCTCATCAGCACCTGCTCCCTAATGTTGCACTTCCTTGTACTTCTTGTGCTGCTTTAAGAACACTGTTTGCAAGCCTTTACCCAATCAACGTCAGCATCATGTTCAAGGTGTCGACTGTAGATCACCAACTTATTCAGTGCCTGATTCTTTACGTCTCTTTTTGCATAGTGTTTACTGGCAACCTTCCACAGACACTCATTGGCCTGGTACATTTCAATGAATCCCATCCAAAATGATCGTTTTTTTCAGACTGGACATCTGGAAATGTAAAAAAATAAAATAAAATTATAAACTAATAATAAAAACTAATAGTGCCCACAGGATTGCCCCTTATACAGTCCCCCCATTACTGACACCCCCAACTAATGTCCCTGTACAGTGCTCCCAGTAGTGCCCCTTTGCAGTACTCCCAGTAGTAGCATATACATTGGTGGTCAGTGGTTACCCCCTCTGCATGGCCACTGACTACCATTGCTGATCCCCCCACAGTGCATACCCATTGGTAATCAGAAGTTCCCCCGCATGGCCGCTGACCACCACCACTTATCCCCCCAGTGAATATGCATTGGTGGTCAGTGGTTCCCATCTGCATGGTCACTGACCACTGCTGCTGATCCCCCCCAGTGCATATACATTGGTGGTCAGGGGGTCCCCATCCCCATAGACCCCGTACCCTTCTCCACCCCAGTACTTACCTTAAAAACTTGTAATACAGCATGGTCCCCCAGCCTCAGCTTGCTGCTTCTTCATGGCACAGGAGATGACTGGCGGCTGCTTGGAGTGTCCAGGGAGTGGCTGTGTGGCAAAAAGTAATTTGCCATTGGCCGTTCACTGCGTATCCACTGAACAACATTTCTAAAGTTGTTCAGCAATAGGCAGAAATTGACCAGCATGCTCAAATGGCAAAAAAAAATTAATTTGTGGTACAGGACATTTGTAGCCTATCCATTAGTCGACTTTATGAATGCTCCAACCAAAAAAATTGTGTAATGGATAGGCCCCTTAATTTGGAGACCAATTAATGATAGCTCAGCATCAGTCATTCATTATTCAGATGTTCAAATCATAATTTGATTGTTTACAATATAGCTGTATAGTTTGACACATTGCCCTGTGAGTTGACCAGTTAAGTGGCAGTTGAAGAATGAGATTGATTTGACAAGATTCAGCTGGAAGGAAATAGAGAGCTAACATACATACGTTATATAAAGAAAGAGAGATGATAAAATGTAAATAAAGAGAGATGACAGGTTTTAAAAGAACAAAAACATTTTCTAAAGAGCATTTACAGAGGCTAATAAAAAAGATCAACTACAGAGAGTTGAAGACATAAAAAACCAAGGCAGACAACTTGAAATAGTAATGCAATACATACATCTTTATACCTGGAAGCAGGGAGGGCAAGTGGTGGACCCCTATGATTTAAAGTCACACAGTAACAAATGCAAAGAAAATACCAAATACTCAGGAAATAATTAAAAAAGTCCATAGCAGAGAGCAAGATGATTACTGTGGCAAAACAAATGTCAGTGTGGTCCATCAGGATTACTTGATGGGCTCCAGTTTAAGTAGTGATGTCACATTAGGATATGACAATTGTGTTTTAGTACTGCCTTGTAGGTCTAGGAGAAGGATCAACAGAAATGTAATAATGAAGCATAGAAGAACGGCAGCAACAAAGTAAGGTTGGTGAGTAAACATTTTTCAATGCCTTTAAATTTGATTGAACATTGTATCTGTTTGCATGTGTGTCATGGAGCTCTGTACAGTATATCGACCTTCAAAGGCTGGGTATTAGACATGAGTGTAATATTATATGCATTAATTATAAATTAATATGTCTGACTAGTGTAGAAAAAGACAGGATATAGTATAATAGAGGGAAAAACAGCTGGCCATTTTTAGGCTCTAATATGTCTATATTTTGGGAATGTATGAACGAATATTAAGGATATATAAAATTGGTGGGCATGTTATTTTACTTGATAAAAAGGGGGATTAACAGCGCTCTCGATCTCTCGTTTGTAAAGACCCCAGCAGCTCCACTAAAATGAAGTATCCCACCTCTACACAAGCACAGTTAATAATTATATTAGTGGTGCGCTCTGGGTTTCTAAATGCAACTAATTTGTGGTGATAATCTCTAAATAGTGCGCTCTATAATTGATTTTAATGTCTCTAAAAGTACTCCTATCCCTGAACGGGAAATGTCTTCTAACGTATCCACAATGTCCAAATAAACTCTCATGGGACTTGAAATAAAAGTGTCTTAAGGAAAATCTCTTATGCAAATCTGTGGGATGGATGTTCTTTATATGATGCTTTCCTTAATTCTGTAGGATAGGTGTTCGGTATTGCACGTAACCTCTTCTATCTCCTCTCCACCTCAAAATGTAATGCATACGCACAGTATCAGGAACAGGTTATACGCGATCATGCAGGTAGGTAAGTGATGGATGTACTTACCAAGCGTGAAGTCAGTTTCATGCTGGTATCCCTCGTCCCGGTGCTCAGAGGAAGTATGGTGGAAATGGGTTGATGGTACTTAAGGAGACTGTGTACTCCAGTTTAATTAAAGGATTTTATTATAAAATAATAACATAAGACTCACCAGAGTCTAATATAGCAAAAATGGACATATAGTATAAGTCCCAATATGTGCACTAATGCATGTATTAATATCAAGTTTGTTGCTAATACAAAAAAGGGGCGTGGCCCAACGCGTTTCATCCAGTTATAATGGACTTTTTCAAGGTGATTATCAATGTTATTTTACTTGGATGACTAATCAGAAAGTAATAACCCAAAATTGGGCATCACTTAACAGAGCTGGCACAAGGAGAGAGCTGGGGCTCAGAAGGTGCACATGTCTCTGTATAATAGCTATGGGAAATATATTGTAAAGGGATGCAGTCTGCTTACTGATGGGTGCTTTCCCACCTGCCAATATCCTGACACTGCAAACCAGACATGAGACTAAAAATAGGTGTCAAAATCATGACGCCTATCATTAGCCCCACTGCAAAATCCTGACACCCGGCAAACCGAATGAAGGTAAGCCGGGTGTCTTAGCTTCTAGCTGTGGGGGGTGGTTAGGTTTAAGGAAACCCCAGGGGGATTTAGAGTTAGGCACATTAGGGCTTGGCGCCTCCATGGGAGGGTTAGGTTTAGGATGTGGGGAGGGAAGGTTATGGTTAGGCACTAGTGGGGAGGTTAGAGTTAGGCAACACTAAGGGAGGGTTAGGGTAGGGTAGGGGGAGGGTTAGGGTACTTACTACCAATCGTCAGCATTTCCCTCCTTCAGTCTTCTGGTGTCGGTATATAATCTGGCAGCTATTTAGCCACTGGCATTACATACTGATTCCATTGCGATGACTCTTGTAATTTTCTCTGTCTGAGAAATAGGGACAGAGTGATACAGCTGTGGGTGATTTGCCCAATCAGAGAAAGAGGGTTGGGATGAGACACAGGTAGAGCTGTGGTGATTTCTATCTGTGAGAAGGGGCAGAAGCAGCACTGTGTAGCTGCATGAGGTCTTGCATCCATGAGGTAGCACTGGAACACTGATGGAGCTGCGCTGCTGAAGAATGGAGTATGTGCCAGAGTCTGTGCTGGTATCTTTAGCTATACATTATCATAAACTGGAGTCTCCAGTGAAATAAAGCATGTCCCTGTCAACAGGAAGTTAGATCTGTTAATGACCACAGAACACTGCACCACTCATCACTGCCTAGGCTATAATTTGACAGCAGATGAAGTTGAACAGTCTGTGAAAGCTATCAGACATAATATAGCACTGTCACTGAGGAGACCTATATAGCAGGTGGGTCAAAGGTTATGCAGGACTATACCTTGTTATGAAGGATCCAGCAGTCATATTAGTGAGTAAGATTAGTAATTGCTAGCATACAAACCTCACACAAATATGTGCCATCTTAGTTGAAAAGCATCCCTTTAGTTAAAACAGAACACAAGACTGCTTAATAAGAGAGAGTTCATTAGTAAAATAGTGACTGCTGTGTAAACATTACCATTTTGAGACAACTTAATTAATTAAACATCCCCTTCCTTAGAGAAAAGTTCACTCACTACCCATGAAAGGGATTTATACATGCCAGTCTGCCAAAGAGCTAGGATAACCACTCCATCTCATCTATACTATACTAAGAACAAACCATAACAAACTAAAACCCTGTAGAAAAATAAACCATGGAAATAAAAGAGAACTACCTCCTCAAGATAGGAGTCATTTCCACAAAGGAATTAATACAGTAAGCCAACATTAAATACCAGTGGGGCTACCAGATAATTCATTCAGTAAAAATAACCTATGTTGATTGTTATCTACAGGAACAAATACATACATAAACTGTTTATACAGTACTGAACAAAAGTTTTAGGAAGGTGTGGAAAATATGCTGCAATGTAAAAATCCTTTCAAAAATATCTTAAAAATATATTATCAATCAACAAAATGCAAAGTAAATGAACAGAAGAGAAATCTAAATCAAATCAATATTTGGGTGTGATCACCCTTTGCCTTCAAAACAGCATCAATTATTTTAGGTACACTTGCACACAGTTTTTGAAGGAACTCAACAGGGAGGTTGTTCCAAACAGGTTGGGTGTGAAACACCAGCAGTCGGGATGCCAGCTGTCAAAATACCAACAGTGGCAGTGGCATCCTGATGCACAGTATCCCTCCTTTTCTGCACCCAACCCCTAACCCTCTATATCCACACCATAACCATAATCCACACTGTTAGTGTCTAAACCAAACGTCTTCCCCCTTGGTGCCTGAACCTAACCCTCCCCCTTTGGTGCCTAACCCAAGCTCCCCCCATTGGTGCCTAAACCTAACCACCCATGTCCATAGCCTAACCCATGACACCTAAACTTAACCCTCCCTCCTCCGTGGTAAACCACTAACCGGCCCCACTATACTTATGATCGGGAAGCTGGTTGTCGGGATTCTGGCATTGGCATCTCCACTACTGTCAGGATTATGGCGCTGGTCTTCTGGCTGGCTTCCCCGCTGTAGGTATCCTAACTACATCCCGTTCCAAACATCTTGGAGAGCTCAAATTTTTCTGTCGCTTAATGTAATCCCATAAAGACTCTATGATGTTGAGATCAGGGCTCTATGGGGGCCATATCTTCACTTCCAGGATTTCTTGTTCCTATTTAAGCTGAAGATAGTTATTAATTACATTGGCTGTATGCTTGAGGTCACTGTCCTGCTGCAGAATAAATTTGGGGCCATTAGATGCCTCCCTGTATGATGGATAAGTACCTGCCTATATTTTTCAGCATTGAGGATACCATTAATCCTGACCAAATACCCAACTCCAGTTGCTTAAATGTGGATCCAAACTTGCAAGGAACCAACACCGTGCTTCACTGTTGCCTACAGACACTTATTATTGTATCACTCTCCTGCCCTTTGGCAAATACAATGACTTCTGGCCAGAATTCTCCAAACAGTAAATGAGTTTACCTGTGTCCCACTAGTTTCTGCCAGTTCTGAGCTGATGGCACTGCTGGACATCTTCAGATTTCAAAGGTATGTAAGAATAATATGTCTTCCATCTGTGTCCCACTGAGTTCCCTTGACGAACCACTGCAACTACAGTCCTCAACATTGCCCTTTACTTTGTGTTATTTCAAAAGAGCTAGAACAGCACATCTTGAAACCCCAGTCTGCTTTGAAATCTTTGACTGGGAGAGACCTTTCTAATGGAGTATAACTACCTTGTGTCTTGTTGCTGTGCTCAGTCTTGCCATGGTGTATGACCTGTGATATGACACTGTCTTATACAACTTCACCTTTGTAGCAGAGTTTAGCTATTCCTCACCCAGTTTTAAGCTTCACAGCTTTTTCTGTTTCAATTAATGACTGTGTTTCAACTTATATTTGAAAATGATGATCATTATCACCTGTTTGGTATGATTGGTTAATCATACACCTGGCTATAATCCTACAAAATCCCTGACTTTGTGCAAGTGTACCTAGAAGAATTGATGATGTTTTGAAGGCAAATGGTGGTCACACCAAATTTTGATTTGATTTAGATTTCTCTTCTGTTCATTCACTTTGCATATTGTTAATTGATAAAAATAAACTATTAACACCACTATTTATATATATTGGTATATGTATATATACAAAGAACAATAGCTCAGCACTCTTGATCAAAAATAACCACTCTGGTGCCTCAAAAAAATGGTAAAATAAGAATGAAACATACTGCAGCATTCAGATATTTGTAAGCTGGATCAATATATTTGAAACATGTCTATAATAAACATGCCCCTTTGTCATGGTGCAATACAAATAATAACTCATAGAAAGCTTACCTTAAAAAGATGAAAGAGCCTGCAAAAATGTGAATGTGAAAAGGAAGCTGGTGAGCCTGCAGGGTCCCACAGAAATTACATCACAAAACCAACAGTGCCCAGTCTCCTAGGTAATCAAGGAAGCCGGCTCAGCACCACTGTTACACACTAAACAGAGGTTAATACAAAACACCACATGCATAGTGTTACTGAAAGACATGGACACCCAAATGGACAAATAAATAGAGAAGGATAGAGCATGTAACTCTAATTGAAAAAGGAATCAGAGCAAATGAAAAACAAATGATACTAATAATTATAAATATAAACAGCAAATAACAAAAATCAAATGCAGCAGGAATTGCAGTCTCGACCAATAGAGCTGAATGATGGCTGAAGAACTAGAAAATAGTGAATAGAATTAACAAATACATATGAGATACCTAGACTATGTGAATGTTACATAAAAAACTTGGATTAACTATTCTAAATTGAGAAAAAAATCATCCATAGTCCACATAAAGGTATGGGTCCTAAACGAATGGGGTCATAGATCCCCAATAGGGCTCAGAGACCATAGGGCAATTCACAGGGCTGATGCTGGATCATAGGGTAACTAAAAAAACACTCCATGTCATTTTTTTGTTGAATCCATTGAAGCAGATGGTATTAAGAGCAAATATCCATCTTGCTTCGGTTTGCAACAGTTCATCTGCCCTGTCATCACACCGCATTGATAAAGGTACATGATATATTTCCATATGCTTCAAATCATCTATGGTATGTCTCTGTTTGGCAAAATGTCTTGCTACTTGATGGTCCATGGATTTTCCTGCTATAACAGTCTTTTTGGCTGATTAATGGAGAGCCATCCTCTCTCTCATGGTTCTCATGGTTTTCCCCACATAGTTGAGCCCACAGGGACATGTGATCAAATAGATGATGTAGGATGAAGTACATGTTAAGATATATTTAATCTTGTGCTGGCAATCAGAGGGTGTGTGTTGAAAGGTAGAACCTTTAATTATGCTGTATTAAAGTTATGGCAGGTGGTCCAGCATAGGCATTTATAACATCCTTGAATCTTGGATAGTAAATTGGATTAAAAAGTTGTCAAAAATGTGAAATTAGTGATATCTGAATGGACAACAAAATCTTTAATATTCCTGGTGTGGGTTAAGCATGGCATATGTTTAAAGTATTGTAAGCCCTTATCAGTGGAGATAATGGGCTATAGAGCTTTTGTGGCCCGCAGAAGAATTGCACTCGATGTATTGAACTTGCTCCCCCATGGGATAACTGGATCTGTCCTTCTGACACTGAGGTACAAAAGCTGAGTTCTTGGGATCAACAGCACTTCTTGTTGATGTTTGGATAATATTTTAAAGTCATAGGGGTAAATTTACTAAGATTCGATTTTGGTCGAAATTGTTTTTTTTAAACTCGATTTGCATCACCAAAACTCAGGTGATTTTTCTGTTTTTAAACTCTCAAATTTACTAATAGTGAGTTTAGCTGAAAGTGATTTGGCCAATGGTGAAGCAGATTGAGATTTCTCCACTGAGTTGCTAGTTTTGAAGGAGATTACGCACCTGAGATTGCAGTGTCTTCTCTCTGCCTAACTCTCCCGAATAAGCGCCTGCAAATAACAGTGAGATATGTGAAGGCTGCTTGTGTGTTGTACCTGTAAAAAATGGGTTAAATGTTTAAAAAAGAAATGTAGGGTTCCCCTCAAAAAAGCATAACCAGCTCCGGTCTGCTCAGCCAGTCCTGATTCCTAAAATTACATGGAACAAAATGAGAAGGGTTCCCCTGTAGTTTATAAACCAGCACCTTGTTGCAGGGTCAGTGTTAGTTTTAAATATAGGGGTGAAAAATGCATAGGGGTCCACCTATATTTAAAACCAGTACCAGACCCAAACCATCTGGGGTGTAATGCCACAGCCAGGAGACCCTATCACCGGGTGTCCAGGGCCAAAGCATTAACATCCCCACCTCCCATGAGATCTCAGCTTGGGCTGACCGGCTTGTGGTGTTAATGCTTTTGCCCTGGAGACCTGGTGATTGGATCTCCTGGCTGTGGCATTACACCCCAGTCAATTTGGGTCTGGTGCTGGTTTTAAATATAGATGGACCCCTACACATTTATAATGGAGGCCTATGGACGGGAGGTTGGGGGAGATGCAAAATATCCCATAGGTACAGATTTGACCAGCTATTTTGTTGCTCATGGCATGGAGTGAGTCGTGCCATGGACTTGTGGCATGGCGTGCAGGCCTCATAGTCGCGCCATCGACTTGTGGCATACTGTGGTATTCTTCAGCGACATATAATACAGTGCTTAACCGCAGGGTGGCGAGTGCTCCACTGTTGTAATTGCATGTTATACATTGCTTAACCTCTGGGTGGCGAGTGCTCCACTGTTGTAATTTGTACTGAAGGCCTTGTACTGAATGCCATACTGTTAAACTTACAGTAAATTGGATGGATATCACATTCACAGCATTTGCATTTTCGCACAACCAATATTTTTAATGTCACATAATGTACATACAGTACAGTACTGTACCGTACAGTAAGATCTTATAACATGATGCAAATCACTGCACATACAGTATTGTACATATGGTGCAGTAACTGAACAGTAGAGAAGTTGCCCGAGTTGTTATCACGATATAACCGATACTGTAGATTAATGAGATGCACGCACAGCTTTCACTGAGATGGGATGAATTACAGTATGACAATTTTTTTTAAATTAAAAACAGCAGCGAGAAGAGTGCACAAGGAAGAAGCCACTCTGTGGGGTTCACTGTAGCTGTCGTGTGGGCTAGTAGTTAGGTGATCACTTTGGAAGAATTATGGTCCTGGGTTCAATCCCTGGAAAAGAATATACCATACCGTATACTGTATATTTTTTTTATTGGCACTGTCTGCTCTGGACACTATAGTGAAACTACTTTAGTAGTGTTCTACTGTAATACTGCAGTGTTGTTGTTTAAAAGGCTGCTTAAAAGTAAGACATTACAAACTGATTGTGTGTTTAAATAGTGCATAACTTTCCTCAATGTCTGCGCTGTGGTGGCTGTCTGCTTCGAGGGGTTGCAATGGCATTTCATGTGCATGCCCAGTGGAGGGGTTACAATGAAATCTGTAGTGCCAAGAGAGGGCTCTGTATTTCAAACTGTGCGCCCAAAACACAAAACGCAAACATGCGACAAACGTAGATGCGGTCTCAGCCTTACACACTATAGCGACATCTCTTGGACTGTGTCTGACAGTGGTTTCTGTCTGTGAGAGAACTCTCTGTATTCAAAGCTAACTGTACATTTGAAGCGCAAAATAGCATTTCATCGCAAACTTGTGACAATGGTGATGCTGTTCCAACCTTGCACACTATAGTGATTTCTCATGTCCAGTAAGTACGGTAGTAGTGGGATCTGTATGAGAGAGAGCTCTCTGTATTATACGGTTGGTGCTACAGAATGTGGCTTTCAGCCATCTGCGATGGATTAGAAATGGAGGGGGTACAATGGGATCTGTGGCGCCAAGCCATACGCCGTGTAGCGCTATGCCATGGCGTATGGAAGTTCATCACTGAGCATGTGCATTTGGCTGTATTACTGCAGTTGGTATGCTGTTGAAATTCCATCTCTGGCGGGTGCATGCCCAGTAGGAGGGTTGCGATGGGATTTCTGGCGCATGCCCAGGTGGCCCAGAGTCATACACAGTGCATCAGGTCCCTTCCCCCAAATCAAGCAAGAGCCTATCATTACCATAATAAAGGATGCTTTGATAATCCATTTACTGTAAGCAGTCAGCTCTGCCCTAGTGTCCTGAAAAATGGTACAAATAGTGACCATTGCCAAGGACACCATCCCCCATCTGCTAGGACAACTAGTGTGTCGCTATGAATGTGTCTGTACTGTATATTAAAAACTGACGGTGCCGTTGAATTTTGCACCACACAATAGTGATTTCATAACTGCAGAAATTGGTAGTGAATGGACTGTATAGAATGAGAGAGAGGGCTCTGTACTACAAACTGCGCCTAAAGCGCAAAACGCAAACATGCGACAACGTAGATGCGGTCTCAGCCTTACACACTATAGAAACGTCTCTTGGTCTGGGTCTGAGAGTGGTTTCTGTCTGTGAGAGAGCTCTCTGTGTTCAGAGCTGACTGTGCGTTCCAACCTGAATGTTACACAATAGTGATTTCATGACTTCAGAAACGTTTCAATCCCGTGATGCCCACACTACTTTGCCACTACGGTTATGACTACATTACAGTGCACCACAGACGCCTGCCGTAACGATTTAATTAGTGTCGTTGTGCGCCATGCGCCATACGTTATGCATCGGGCGAAGTATGACATGCGTCACTGGCTATTGAAAATGGCTGCGAATAGGGTGAGAATGTTTTCGTCCG